>CM024471.2:47850739-49260265 GCA_014182885.2 Eucalyptus caleyi
CATCAAGAATCCGATTCTTCACTCAAGAGCAAAACATATAGAGATTCGACATCATTTCATTAGATATCATGTTCAAAATGGAGAAGTTTCGATTCAATTTATTGACTCAAAGAATCAACTAGCGGATATATTTACAAAGCCTTTGGAGAAAAATCAATTTGAAGTTATTCGTTCTAAACTCAATATCTTAAAGTCTGAGGAAGTTTAGACTTAGCACTGAAAGTCTAAAGGCTCCCAGTCTCAAACAATCAAGATCTATGACTATAAGTTATTTCTATTTTAGAAATTTATTTCTCAGATCAAATCTTGAAAAGGTATGATCATTCGAAATTGATTGGTGTTACTCCCCAGTTTTTCGTAATTATTGCAAACCTACATTTCTGAAAAAGAAGTGATTTTTGAAATGACAGTTATCTAAAAGGCAGTTATTTGTTTTTAAAATGTATTTTTATATTTTCTTTTTTTAAGGCGGTTCGTATACCTCACTTTGAACCGCCTTATATACTAACGGTTCCTCTTCGTTTTTACTTACCAAAACCTTAAGGAGAGCACCGATCTTCCACTTCTGTCTTCTTTTCTTGTTTAATCTTCGAAAAAGTTTTCATCTTTCTTGGGAAACAAGCTTGGAATCTCTCAAATACTGTGAAAGATGTCGTCTCAAAGGAAGTCTTTGAGGATCGCGAGCAGGGGACCACAGCCAATGCGTGAGGGGCCTACGCACTTTGGTCTCACCGAAGAAGAAGAATCTCCTAGACAGCAACAAAGCCCACAAAATTCTTAGCAGTGTCCATCTTCTCCATCTAGACCTCAGGATGTTGCACATCGAGAAGAGGAAGAAATCATCGAAGACGCAGAACCTGTAAGAACTCATAAGCCCTCTTTTACTTATAAGCTTTACCGTGCTTTGAAGAGGAGCGGTACTCCACTGAACTACATTAATGAGTTTCTTATGGATAAAGGGTATAAAAATGAATCTTTCTTCTTACGTACCATGGAACCTTTGGGAATTGCCCTTGCGAGGTCGGCAGAGGAAGCCTTTGCTAATATCCCAAGTGATCCACGGGTTGGAGGGTTTAATCAACCAGATGGGAATGATGATGACAAGTTGTACAGTCAGTTTAAACCTAGAATGGGTGTTGCAGCTAAAATCCAAAGCAAAAGAATGGATTTATTTTAATCGGAGGAACACAAGCAACTGTACTCTAAATTATTGAAGTGTGAGGTAATAAACCTTAGAAGTGTAGACTTTGATTTTTTTGACTCTATGAATGTTAATCTGCGAGAAAAATTAAGTCTTCTTCAACTCGAACAGTTTTGTTCTGAATCTGCAGAAGCTTATGTTGAACTTGCTGCTTATTTTTATTCGAATCTAAGTTTTTTGGATGCGAATAGATTCTCTTTTAGTATCCGAGATCATGACTATGTGGTTGACATGAATACATTAGCTGATGTGATTGGGGTTGAAAGAGGGAGATATCAACCTATCAATGTATCTATTGCTCGTGCAACGTTGGAGCTTGTTAAGGATAGAGGGATAGAAGGAAATATTTCCTATTCATTTCCTGAACAGTGAATGTTCTGGTGTTGAATGATACATCGGACTTTCACGTCTCCAAGCGGGTGAAAGGCGGATAATGTCACACCTAGGGGTGAGCGGTTCCCGGTTCCTTACAGGTTCCGGCTGGAACCTGGAACCTACCCTCGGGTACAGGTTCCTCATTTTTTGGAACCTGGAACCTACCCGTCAGAACCAAGAACCTAGAACCTACCCTGTCACAGGTTCCACGGTCCGGTTCCAGGTTCCAACAGGTTCCTTTTCTTTTTTCTTTTTTTTTGTTCATTTTTAGATTTGAACTATAACGGAAAAGGAAAGAGACGAACCAAAGCTTCTATGTACATAAATTGTCAAAAATAGTTCCTTGGGAGCAAAAGCATCCAAAAAAAAAAAGGAATAACAGAATAATCCGTGGGAAAAAAGATGGGCATAGTCTTTTGAGAAGACATGTACATGAACAAATTGATGAACAGACAATTGTAGAAGAAGAAAGGTAAACGGGACAAACCATTTCCGCACTTTCTGATTATGTGGTGTTTTCTGATTTTCAGGATGACAATAAAACAAGTAATCTTCCGCAGTTTCTGATTATGTGGCTTCATAAAGTCGTCGCTGCAAATGTCAAAATTTTAGGATCAGCATGTTGAACCCTGGGACCAACACCGTGCAATAACCGCCGGTTCCTAGAAAAGGGGAACCAGGAACCGGGAACCGAACCGGAACCTCCGGTTTGGTTCCCCGGTTCCCGGTTCTACCCGGGAACCACGCTCACCCCTAGCAAGAAATAGCACCAAGACAGCCAAAATTACCTTTGTCTTGAGATCACTAAGCACATCTCCAACGGTACTCTGCTTTGGAAGTCTGATCGTATGGATGACCACCTACAAGATACGAAGCGAAACAACAAAAATCAGCAGCAAACCTCCACGCAGTGACAAGCATCAATCGAATACTTACTTCATCCTTAGTAGCATGATGAAATGCTACTTTTAAAGTTTTTAAACCTTGCAGTTCGGGAAGAGGTATATCTAGCACTTCATAGTACAATATATCCGAACTCGCATGAATGTGGAAGTGGAAGAAGACATTTCAGCTCCTTAAATTTCAATCCATTAGAAGTCTCCAATGGATATAATTACTCTACCTGGTTATAGTGAACCAACATAGACAAATGATCCACTCCACGATACTTTATAGGATGGGGCTTGGGTTGCCGAGACCGAGAGTAATGGTTGTGAGATGTGAGCCCGATCTTTGATGGATCATCCAAACCAAGCTGCTGAGCAACTCTTTCCACAACATCATCATAGGTATACAGCTTAGACCTTAAATATAAAATTGCAAATATCAATAATTTTGATTTTGACAGCAACATATGCACAAGCAACGCAGAAAGGCTAACTAAGAACTGTGTCCATACTCACATCTCCAAAGAGAAATCATCCTCCTTGGGTTTTTCAAGAGAACGGAAGTGGACAATCTATAATACATGAAGTTGCGGGGGTATTAATCCATGCCTTTGGAGAGAGCAATATCATGAACCGCATAAAAGAACAACCCCAGGATACATACTTGACGATTGTGCACATACTCCAGAAAGGAAGGGACATCTGGATAGGAAAACTGTTCACCATTTTCAGTTGGAAAAGATTTCTGGAAGCACAGGATATCTCCATCTTCAAGCTGCAGCCAATTCAACAATTAGTTTAGAGACTTACTCAGGCAACCCCGCATTAGAAGGCAATCTACTGTACCTGGCTAGCTCGAAATGTCACTTTCTTGTCAACAGGTTCACACATGACATTAGGCTCGAACTTTATTTCCTGAACAAGAAAGCACAAAAAAGATACTGCAATCATATCGCACATCCATAAACAAAATAGAGCTTGTCAACAAAATAGAGTCCCCATCAAACATGTCAACATAAATAGGATGTCAAGTGTCAACACAGGCCTTAAAATTAATAGAACCCTGGGTTTTCTCAATATGACTAGCTGAATAGGTATGAATTACATAAATGATGTAAATCCATCGATGAAAATAAACCTCATAAAGCTCGATTTCTTGGTCAGGAGAATAGCCGGCCATTTCATTTAACTTGGTCAAGATTTCTGCAGGTTTACCAATACCCTTCACGAAAAGCCTTCCAACATATCTGTATCAGAACGAAGTGACGAGTGATTTAAGTTTCAGATTTATGTGCTACAATAGAATGTTCACAGAGGCAATAAGTTACCGCAGCTCTCCCTTCTCGGGACCATAAAGCTTGAAGAACAATAATATATCTTCCTTTGACTTGTCAGGTGGGGCAATGGGGTGCATATCCTGAAAAATACAGTTCGACGAAATGAGTGATGCCACCAAGCATATGAAAGCATTCTATTGACCAAGATGCAACAAGAAAATTTACCAACCCGAGTTCTACTTCCAAGAACAATTTCAATTCGGCATTCGGAACTTTATTTGACACTTCTCTCAACTGTCCTACCTACAGTACATCGAAAAGAAAAACAAATACAAAGGGAAAGAAAGCAAAGACCCAAACCAAAAGCATTGAAACAGTGGATAGAGAATGACGAAATGAACATAAGCATTATGGAAAATTTAAAAAGAAAACGAAAGAACGAAATGCAAAAATAGAAAAAAGGAAGCATCTCTGCCAATAAAATGCAGAATCAAACGATATCCTTCCAATGCAGGTAAGTGAAAATATCACTCTAAAGAAGAATTAACTCTGGCATGAATAAGCTGAACAAGCATCTTCCCCGTTATTTTCCACCCATACACAAAAATAATCAACCAAGTGATAACAAAAACTCAAGTACCAGATAATAGAAAGTAAATAGTGCAGCACATTAACACAACATTACGTAGACTAAAAAGGCTAAATGATTTCCCAACTGAAGCTAAACAGAAATTAAACCAACAAAAAAAAAAAAAAAAGTGCGTGAGAAACAGTTCTGAGAAATTGTACTCGCAGATTGCATTTCCTCTGCCGGAGTCAATGGCCGATTAGGACGATAAGTGTGGTTCTGGCGTTTTGCCCATAGCCAGAACCGCTGAAATTGCACCGGAACGCCGAATTCTTTAGCAACCTCCTCCTGCATGCACCATTTAGGCCGGTTCATTAAAAAATCTTGATGACAGAAGCCAGAGAAACTTTATAAGACAACCGAGAACAAGTTGGGCACGGCGGTGGTGTCGAGACTCGAGGGTGACCGGCGGTGGTGTCGAGCAGAGATGGAGAACGGACGGGCGAAGAGGTCAGCCGCGGTGCTATCAAGGGCGAGCGAAGGTGGCCTCGACCCTTGAGCAGAGACCAGCGGCAGTGGCGTCGAGGGAGACCGGCAGTGGCGTCGAGACTCGAGGGCGACCGGCGGTGGCGTCGAGCAAAGATGGAGAACCGACGGGCGAAGACAAGAGAGAACTCAGTGTGTCGTGTGTGTGGATTCTGTGGAATAAGTGAGAATTTGTGGGTTTTGAGCCCTAATCGAATCGGTTCCGGTTCCGGTTCCGGTTCCCAGTGCCGGTTCCAGTTCCTATAAGAACCGGAACCGCCGGTTCCTAGAAAAGGGGAACCGGGAACCGGAACCGGTCCCTTTAGAACCGGGAACCGGAACCGGTCCCTTTAGAACCGGGAACCGAACCGGAACCTCCGGTTCGGTTCCCCGGTTCCCGGTTCTACCCGGGAACCACGCTCACCCCTAGTCACACCATGCATGTTTTCAATACAGTCGATTAACAGTGATTTGACAAGTTTGTGTCTTGAAGAAAGAAAAAGGAGAAGAAAAACAATACTTGCAATTTTTTTCGGTCGTAATACTTGCGTTTGACATGGAAGTGCTTTCCGCACGACTCATGGCTGACTTAGAAGAAAACACTGCGACTTAAACGTCTTGAAGTTGGCGTAATACAGTCAAATGAACATCCTCAAACAGTCGGCAAGATTTACTCAAATTTCCGTGATAGGAGTAAATACGCAATAATTCCACCAAGTAATCTAGCTGTCAGAAAACACACGTCAAGATGAAAAGGATAAAGACAGATAACTTAAGGGCATGATGTGGGCATGTGCACATGTACCTCTTTCTTACATAGTCAAGTTCATCCATATTTATCAATTATATATTTCTAGTTAAAAGTTTTGTACGTCTTAGAAATGAAATATCTCATGTGCAAGAATGTGTATTTCGTCAGGCTTCTAATTACCTATTTAGGGGTTGATATTACAATCTTTAGATATGCCCAAACTATCATAATATGCATATCTTATATATTTATATCTTATATAAATAGATGGACCTTATCAAGATGACATCTAGTTTACGCATGTAAAGTAAATTCAAACATCAAAAATCACATGTTGTATTTGAAACAAATTGAAATATCAGATGGAGAGAGTAAGCAGACCACTAAATCACTTTAAGGCAAGTTTAGAGTTGTGACGGCTCAAACTACACCTTTATCAAAAAAAAAAAAAAAAAAAAAATAGTGTCACACCGCTTATATGCCTTATGAGCCAACTCTTTCAAAGCTTGCTGACTTGGAAAGGAAAAGAAAATGAGTTGACGTTTACGCCATTCTTCGACCTTCATGAACTCCACTATATAAAAGGACGTTCCCCATGCAAGAAGAACACACATTCCTACCTTACCTATTTCTATACCCATAGATTCTCTTCACGTCTTTGTTTCAAGCATCGATCTCCCCACTTATACGCATGGCTCGCGTCCACTTTAGCTTGCTGATTATGGTCGCCGCCTTTGGTGTCATAATAAGCCACTCGCCATGCTTTGAAGCAAGAAAGCTGCTGCCGATGGGCATGGAAGTGAGAAAAGATCAAGTCCTTCATTCTGAGGAGAGTTTGGTTTCAGATGCCCTACCAAGTTTCCTCGTGATGGTCAAGGTCATTTCGTTCGTCTTGACAAGCGTGACCGCATTCTGGAAGCTACACCAAGTCCAGGAATCAGTCATCATTAAACGATACACCATATCGTTTATCATTCTAATAAGTGGATTTGACACTTTATAGTCATATGATGATCAAATTTAATTAGTCTATATACGTATAGTGTGTGATCCTTACTGTATGGGAACCGGAAATTGGTGCTTCGTACTTTCGAAGTCATCAATTGGCAGACCGATTACAATCAAATAATTGCTGTGTAAACTATCTTAAAATGCAATAATAAGCGCGGTGCATGTTGATTATTACACCTTGTGCCTATGGACAACGAAAGCTGTGGTATTTTGCATGTTTTTATTCCAGTTATTCTTACATCGGCAAAAGTGTATTTAACACTGTTATTTGAATATTCAATTTATAAATGATAGATTCATGTTTCGTCAACTCTATCCCACCTTCGGATGATTTTTTTTTTTTTCTGACAGTAGGCGGGTGCATCACAGAAAAATAATTCAACTAACGCTCGTGTGCCAAACCTATCAAGACTGAAAAATAGCTCTAGTCTACATTTGACTTCGCCACAAAATTGAAAACTCGAGCCAGCAAAGAGCACTGCTTTTGCACCATTTGATCAGATTAACCAAATAAACCAATGTGGCCTTTTATAAAGAGATGCTAACTAGATTGATATTTGTTATGATCATGGTCAAAATTAGTGCGTTACGGAAAGTTACTAAATGAATAAAATAAAATAAAAAACTTACTAATTTTATTATATGCACACAGTTTCTTCAACATGGAAAGTTAATAAACATGGCAAAAAAGTTACTAAGAATGTGTTCATTTCACTGAAAGAGCTTTTCGACAATTCATGTTCCATATTTTTGCGTGTTTGGCTCATTAAAGGTAAAATGATAGAGGAAACACCCACACTTAACATTAGAAAAATGGATTCCTAGTTTTGAATAGAGGAAATAATTTTCCAAATATAGAAGTCTCTTACCACAAACACAAAATTAACCATTTTTTCTTGAAAATAATTTTTATGGAAGGTATTTTCCTTTATCATAAAATTTATAGCCAAAACTGTCTCTTTTGGGGAAAAATTTATGATGAAGGGAAACACTTTTTAGTAAATCATTTTTCAGGAATATGTTTTCTCATTTTTAACTTAGGGAATTCATTTTCTTAACGTTAAGCATGCATATTTTCTTTGACCATAAATGATTCTCCGTTGACAGATCATTGTCAATAAATCAAACGCGCAAAAATCTAAAAAAGTAATTTGCAAAAAATCCTTGCACTCGCTAGGTGGAATTTTACAAACAACATGGGTATGCAATTGATATTTAACATAGGTCGAAGTACAGTCACTTTATTTAGGCATGAACAGTCACTAATCAAATGGAAAAATTATTTGTTTACTAGGACAAAAAACTTGCTTTTCTAATACCAAAAAGTACTGATCGATGTATTGTTTAAACTTACTTTCTTATATGAAACGCTACTAATCACATGGAGGAGTTATTACTTATCGATAAGTTGAAGGTCTCCGTCTTCTTGAAAATTTACTAGCACTTAGAGAAACTACTACGTTGATGGATACCTAATCGATTACTTATTCTACATGAATCACGGAGAAAAATTACTTGCAACAATTCGTTGGCAAATTGATACTTTCTCTGTGTAAATTTATTAAATATTGAGGAAGTCACTAATTACTGATGAGTTGAAAGTTATTTGTTCTCATGGAGACTAACTAATCACATAAAAAAAAAAAAAAAAAAAAAAAAAGCACTAGCATTGCTAGGTGTTACATTCAGGTTTATACATGAAAAATTAGTAATCATAATGACAGAACAACGTAGTAGAATTGCATGATCTATTGATACTTGCTAGTTTGTATGAAAAGTATTAACCGCAATTGGGAAATACGAATAATCAGAAGCTATTGGTCCTGATGCACACTTACTAATCATGTGAAAAAAACTATAGATATAGTGCTTTCTAATTTCTTGCAATTTGCGAACAAATTAAACATCACTGTCTCATTCATTAGCAATTACATCTTAGGGCATCAAGTTGTTCGTTCATCATGCTATATGATCAAAACCACACATTTTGCCATTAGTCAAAACAATACATTGGATACTACATGTTCTTCGGCGATACTCTTGAGTCCAATGTTTATCTACACAGAAATTCTATCGTCTTTTTCTTCCTTTCTTTCTTTCTTGCGGGGTTGGCAATCGAATGAGAAAGCCTATGTATTCAAACAGTAGATTCTGGTTCAGCACAGAAAAAAACACCCACCCATCTTGACTATTGCGCAATGACAGTACAAGCGAGATTTTGCTTGCAACCTCACTAACTTTGAACAGAGCAGTTACTACAGTCGATCACGTGATTTTATAGCGAAAGAGTCGACCAGATTCACCTTATGCCAGATATATGGAAATCCAAAGAGCATCTGCAAAAGTAACAAGCCTTTGTAAGTCTATTTTGCGCGTACCTAATTTAATGTGTAGTCAAAAGACCCAGGAAAGCACGTCTCGTGCACAGTTGCAGAAACTCAGATTTCCCAAACATGGTGCGATACCTGAAACCATCCCAACTTGACCCTCACGATTCTCTCTCTCTCTCTCTCTCTCTCTCTCTCTCTCTCCATCTAATTTGTGCTTGCCTCCATGTATATAAATAGCTCATGCCAAGGCTTTTTTGCTACAAATCAAGTTACATTCGCATTAACATTACTAAAACAACGTGGTACCTTTTTGTCTTCAACAGGAATCTCGACATGGCTGCAAGTTCGAACGTTGCATTTTGTTGGAAGATACGAAAGAAGATTCCAATGTATCATTCAAAGATCAATTATGTATCGTATCTAATT
The DNA here is from genome assembly GCA_014182885.2 of Eucalyptus caleyi. Taxonomy (NCBI): domain Eukaryota; kingdom Viridiplantae; phylum Streptophyta; class Magnoliopsida; order Myrtales; family Myrtaceae; genus Eucalyptus; species Eucalyptus caleyi. The sequence goes on from CM024471.2 coordinate 47,860,091, forward strand.
GGGTACAAATTGTAATATTTTTAGTTACTTGTTTTATACACTCTTTTGTACTATAACAATAGGACAATGTACATTGAATCATAGCAGTGAATACAGAGGAAAATTCCCACAATTCTTTCTCTCAAATTCCTCTTTCTCGACTTCTTTCATGGTATCAGAGCCTTTATGGTTCTGACATAGCTTCCGCGTTTTTTTGAATTGCCTTCCGTGATCTTCTGCTCTTGGTCTTTGCTTTACTTGCAAACCAAAACGGCATCCAGCAGGAATTCTTGAGTTCTTGAGTTCTAGTTCTTTTCCAACCTGCAAAACAGAGTTACTGCAAACTTTCTCTTCATCATGACAGATCCACATACTTCACCTACCGAAGGTAATGTGACGCCTCATGATTCGCCAACTCCGAACTCATCCATTATCAATCCAGTAGCTGATCAACAACCTAGTCAAAGCCAAATTCACGCACAGCACACGCTTTGGCAACCCAATCCGGCTCAGTTCAATCCAGGGTTACCTTTCTCTAGCTATCCTTATCAGTGGATGCCGTACCCATGGATTCATGGATCAAATCCAGATGCATCACAGCCGGGTTACCAAAGCATGCAGACCGATGGAGGCCTACCAACCAATGCTGGGGCAGGCTCAACCATCGGCCTTGAGCAGACGGGCGGATCAGGGAATTCGAATCAGGGACAGACTACAACCAATCCGAGCCAGACTACAACCAATGCGGGATTTCCAACAGGGTTTATACCTTTTCCCTTTGCGGCCGCCATGGGTCGCCCAGAACCCGGCGACGCGCTGTATGTCTCCAACGCCGACGGCCCAGAGTTGAAGCTCATCAACAACCCCCTCACAGGGCCGGAGAATTACTCAAATTGGGCGCGTGATTTCCGTCGAGCCCTCATAACAAAAGATAATGAGGGATTTATCGACGGCACCATTCCGGTCCCAATTGATGAGAAATTAGGGCGACAATGGAAAAAGTGTAATCAGTTAGTCAGGACATGGATAGGAAATTGTATAAACCCAGAAATAGTTGTCGGATTGCCTCCCACAGAGGATTCAAAATTTTTTTGGGACAATATACGCGAGATGTATGGAAAATTGGATCGGGCGAGGATTTTCTCACTACATCAAGCACTTTCCGAACTGAAGCAAGGAAACACGTCTGTGACAACGTGCTTCAACAAGCTTTCAGCCCTCTGGAATGAACTGGAGGCAACGGAAGAGAAACTTGATGGGCCCGAAACCACTATCCAACAACACAAGGCGATAAAAGACAGAGAGAAGGTGACTCGCTTTCTACTCATTCTTAACGAATCTTACCTCCATTTCAGGTCACAGATACTTGCCATGGAGCCTGCACCTTCGAATGGCCGTATATTCCAGCTTGCTGTGCAAGAGGAAAGCCAAATGCTCGCCTCGACTGAAGGGAAAGGGGCAGAAACCCTAGCCCTGGCCGCAAGGATCGAGAGGGATTCGCGAACCCTAGAGAAGAGAGGAGATGCGGCGCTAGGGTTTGCGGTCGAACAGAAGCCTTTTAAAGGGACTTCTTCGGACGGCCACGATCGCGCGTCTAGATCAGACGGCTCACGATGGGCGCGCAACTCCTCAGATCTGGATGGTGGAGATTTTCCTATCATTAAGGGATCCAACGGCGGGAATTTCACGAGAAATTATGGGCCGAATTCTTCCCGGTCCAATTCAAATGGGCAGAATTCTCATGGGCCGAACTCCTATGGGCCTAATTCCTATGGGCTGAGTTCAAAAAATAAGGGAAAATTGTATTGTGAATTTTGCAAGCGACCCCATCACACTGTTGAAAATTGCTGGAAGTTGCATGGCAAACCTGGCGAAAAAAGGGGCAAGGAGATATCAGCAGCGACATATCAGATCACAGGACAGACTGATGCGAATCAACTCATCACTCATGGTAAATATGAGCAGTTGATGTAGGCACTGCAAAAATTAGAAGTTCCAAAGAGAGGGAGCAGTTTTATAGGTATTTCTCCATGTCTGATAAATAATATATCGAGAAATACTTGGATTGTTGATTCTGGAGCCAGTGATCATATTGCATGTGAAAAGAAATTATTTACTGCCGTTAATGAAGAACTAGATAGCCCTATTGTAGTACAATTGCCAAACGGCAACGTTACTCACGTCACTCTAACTGGGACAGTTAATCTTAGTTCTCAAATTGTTCTCACAAATGTTCTATATATTCCTGAGTTCCAATTCAATCTTATATCTGTGTCTAGAGCCTGTAAGGAAAATTCATGTCAAGTTTCCTTCAATGCTGATAGTTGTCAATTTCAGGCCCTTTCGACTGGGAAACTGATGGGATGGGGTAATCTATCAGAAGGATTATTTTTCTGGAGAAGTTCAGCCAAGGATCTAGAACAATTTCCTTGTAATAAGCAGTCATTGTGTAATTCGACTACCAATGATAAAAATTTCATTTTTCATTCTAGAATGGGTCATAGTTCTTTATTTCCCTATTCTCAATGTCATATTTGCCCCCTTGCAAAGCAATCGTGTACCTCCTTTCCAATAAGCAGCAGTCGTGCAGCTGATGTTTTTTCTTTACTTCATATTGATATCTGAGGACCATACCATACTCTAAATAATGATGGTTCTCGATTCTTTCTTACCATTGTGGATGATCATTCAAGGGCCACATGGATTTTTCTCATGCAATCCAAAAGTCAAGTCGTGTCACACTTAAAAATATTCCTTTCCTTGTCAAAGACTCAATTCGGAAAAACTGTTCAAAATATTCGAATAGACAATGGAAAAGAAGTTTTTAATTATGAATGCACGGCTTTATTATCATCCCAAGGGATTCTACATGAGAGTTCATGTACTTACACACCATAGCAAAATGGAATAGTGGAAAGGAAGCATCGTCACTTGTTGGAAGTTACCCGGTCTTTAAAGTTCCAAGCTTCTATTCCAGACATTTTTTGGGGAGATAGTATTTTGACTGTAGCATATTTGATCAACCGTATGCCGACCAAGATTCTTAACGGTCGAAGTCCTTTCGAACTTCTTTATGGGAAGAAACCAGATCTTCGTCATCTAAGGATTTTTGGGTGTTTGTGCTATGCTTCTATAGTGGGACCTAAGGATAAGATGGGTCCACGAGCTCGTCGATGCATATTCATGGGGTATCCTACCCTACAGAAAGGGTACCACATGTTTGATCCATCTACAGGTGATTTTTTTGTTAGTAGAGATGTTCAATTCCACGAAGACTCTTTTCCTTTTGCTGCCCAAGAATCAAGCAAAGATAGAGCGGGACATTCTCTTGCTCATCATATCGAAGAGTCTACCGATGATTCGGGATATGTTCTATATCCTATGTCTACTATGGCACCAACACCTTTAGCAACGGACTCGAATCGGCACTTGTATACAGGATCTTCTTTAGAATCATCTCCTGTGGAACCTCCAGTGACTCAGTCACCTCCTATGGAACCTATAGCAAACCAACCATCTTCTGACGATATTCATCCCAGACGTTCCGGACGAGCCACACGTCCACCAACTTGGACTAAAGATTACATATGTGGAGTGAGAAATCCACCAGGTATTCTTTTCCCTATTTCTTCTTATGTTTCCTTCGATCGATTATCCGAGGAACATAGATGTTGCATTACCCGCATTTCTGAAGAACACGAGCCTTCAAGTTATAACGAGGCAAGAAAAGATCAACGTTGGCAGAATACTATGAAAGCAGAATTGCAAGCACTGATGGATAATCATACATGGGAACTCGCCAATTTATCTCCGCATCGTAAGCCCATCGGATGCAAATGGGTTTACAAGATCAAATATCAAGCTGATGGTTCGGTTGAAAGATATAAAGCTAGGTTGGTAGCAAAAGGTTTCACACAGAAAGAAGGGTTTGATTATCATGAAACCTTCTCTCCTGTGGCTAAAGATGTTACAGTCCGATCCTTCCTCTCTGTAGCAGCTTATCGAGACTGGCCCTTACATCAGATGGATGTTCACAATGCCTTCCTTCATGGAGATCTAGATGAAGAGATTTATATGAACATTCCACAGGGTTTACGGAGACAGGGGAAGAATAAAGTATGTCGTCTCCGCAAATCCCTATATGGGCTTAAGCAAGCATCCAAACAATGGTATGCAAAATTTTATGAGTCCTTGATAGCTGCTGGTTTTCAATGGAGCAAATTTGATTATGCCGTTTTCACATGGACTAAAGGTACGTCATCTATATACTTGATGATATATGTAGATGATATACTGATTATGGGCAATGATGAGATAGCCATCAAAAAGTTCAAGCAATTCCTGCATTCTACTTTTCATATAAAAGATCTAGGTTTGCCAAAGTATTTTCTTGGAATAGAAATTGCTCGATCAGACCAAGGAATATCCCTCAGCCAGAGGAAATTTGCCTTGGAAATCATATCAGAAGCAGGATTGTCAGGATGTAAGCCAGCTGTAATTCCAATTGAGCAGAACATCAAACTGACCACAGCAGATTATGATGCCGAGTCTCTCAAAAGGCTGATCCTGTACTTAAAGATCCAATGAGTTATCAGAAATTAGTTGGGAAGCTCATATATTTGACTATGACTCGGCCGGATATTATTTATGCTGCTCAAACCCTCAGTCAGTTCATGCACAATCCCAAGCAGTCTCACATGAATGCTGCACTCAAAGTGGTAGAATATTTGAAGAAATGTCCTGGACTTGGGATCCTTCTATCCAAGAAATGTGATATGAGGATGACAGCATATTGTGATGCGGATTATGCAACCTGTCCGATGAGTAGTAGGTCCATAACTGGTTTATGTGTTAAGCTTGGGGATTCTTTACTTTCATGGAAAACAAAGAAACAATCGACTGTTTCATTATCCTCAGCAGAGGCAAAATATCGGGCGATGGCAAAGACCACGTGTGAGATAGTATGGCTACGTGGATTACTTCGTGATCTTGGAGTACAAGTTCAAGGACCAACAAAATTGTTTTGTGACAATGATGCAGCCCTCAAACTTGCCTCAAACCCAATTGTTCATGAAAGGACGAAACACATAGAAGTAGACTACCATTTCACACGGGAAAAAATCCAGGAAGGGGTAATCGAGACATTGGGAATTCGAACAGAAGAACAACCGGCGGATATTTTCACCAAACCTTTGTGTCAAAGTCAGCACGCGTATCTCCTAAGCAAGCTAGGCGTCTTGGATATCTACAAGCCACCAGCTTGAGGGGGAGTGTTGGAAGATACGCAAGAAGATTCCAGTGTATCATTCAAAGATCAATTATGTATCGTATCTAATTGGATACAAATTGTAATATATTTAGTTACTTGTTTTATACACTCTTTTGTACTATAACAATAGGACAATGTACATTGAATCATAGCAGTGAATACAGAGGAAAATTCCCACAATTCTTTCTCTCAAATTCCTCTTTCTCGACTTCTTTCACATTTGCCTTCATTCTCATCCTGGCGGTGCATACCAACCATGCATCGCCTTCTTCAGAAGCGAGAAAGCTTTTGGTCGGCATGGACAAGTTAATCGATCGGCCGCATGCTCTTGTGGTGAAAGCTTCTGCACCGCCTTCTAGCTTCATCAAGAATCGTGAATGCACTTCCTTCAAATCTGAGCGGGCTCTGGTGGAGTCGCACCCAAGTCCGGGAGATGGGCACTAGGCGCATAATGCACACGCAAATCCAGTCCATAAAAAAAAAAATCAATCTTTTCACATACTGTGTATCGAATAAACTTATGTCCTGCGATCAACATTTTTCTATAGCAAGTGGTTAGGTAAACCGGTTCGAAAGATTGGCTTCGTTTATGGCAATTATTTAGGTGATTCTAAGAGGCCACGAGCAAGAGTGGAAGCACCATGTATTGAAACATTGCCATGTAATTAAGTTCGTTCTTGTTCACTTTTCGTGCGCGGATGTCTAAGATGGTGGTGATTGAGTTGAGATCATCTTAAGTGGCATCAAAGTCAATATTGGACACTATTTATGCACAGTCCGGACACTATATTATACGTTCTATCTTCATAATCTTAATGGTGTAGATGGTTCATCTACTAAAGCAAAAGAAGGTAAACTACAAACTTTGTCATCCCGAGAGCTTTCTTTTCTACTCCATTACCTAAAGTAAAGGTTTATTTTCTCCTCCCATTTAAGAGAAGTAATCTTTATTCACAAATAGAGATGTTCATTTGTCTTGTAACCTGTAAATATATACTGACAATTATATTCGGCATGATCAATCGAGTAAATAGAGTCACAATATCTGGGTACCACATTGAGCAAATATTTTGAGTAGTAATCATATCAAGTTAACAATGACAAATGGAAAAAGAAGCCCATATGAAATATATGAAATCCATTTGGTTAATGCGATTGGCCAATTATGCCACGCCAATTGTTCAATCATGCCTCTAATTTTTTTTTTTTTTTTGGGAAAACTTAATAGGTCTTAAATCTATTATACAATGGTCAATTTAGTCCTAAAATTTTCAATTATGTCATTAAATTTCTAAATCTTTGTCAATTTAATCTTAATCTTGCTAATGTAGTCCTTAGTGTACTCAAATGTATTGTTAAAACTAATGTTTTTTATTTGAAAAGCTACTAATCACGTAGAGGAGTTATTAATTATCGATAGGTTAAATGTGACTTGTCATCATGGAAACTTACTAACATGTGGAGAAATTTCTGACATTGATAGACATCTATAAAAAAGAAAATGTATTCTGCTTTGTAATTTGTTGCAATTGGCGAACTAATTGAACACCACTGAATCAATTATTAGTAATTATCTCTTGAATTCTCTCTCTCTCTCTCTCTCTCTCTCTCTCTCTCTCTCTCTCTCTCTCTCTCTCTCTCTCTCATATTCTCATTTTGTGCTTACCCAAGGCTTTTCTAGTGCCTCGCCATTATCAAAGTGAGCGAGTATGGCGTAGTTGAATTAATCCTGAAGATGCCAATACACATATGGCTTCTGAATTTGCTGCAATTGTCTAATAAGCACCGGGACGCCCTGCTAAAGACCGGATCTCGTTTTCTGATGAAGGTTTTCCATTGGAAGGTAGAGGACATGTTAAAGTCCTACACATATGTCACTGCCAAGAAGTTTCTGTGGCTAAAGGATCGTGTGTTTTCGAGGAAAACCTCCTACGATCGCTAGGATTTCCAACAAGGGAGCTTCCGGAATGTTCCAAGGGTGGGCAATACAGTAATTGAGCCAAAGTCTAGAACCCTCCTACCGGTGGTTGGTACGTTTGGCTGTACGATCTCGTCCATCAGATGAAAACTCGATCAATAGTTGTAATCCGAGACTCAAGTATAAGAAGGGGTGCCCTCCCCTCATTTGTATCCATCCAACCATTTAGAAATCTAAGGTTTCTTTCTCTACTTCTCTCTCTAGAAACTCTCTCTCTTTAGGATCCAGTGAGCGAGTGATCCAAAAGAGGCTAAGTCACCGCATGGTCACAATCCAGGTGAGTGAGTGAGCAATCAATCTGAGCAAGGCTTGGCTTAGGCGAATCTGAGTCGATCCAAAAGAGCGTGAGTCGCCGCACAATCACGATCCCAATCGATCGGCCCATGACACATCTATGTGAAGTGCCAAGGCATGGTGGTGGCAAGGGTTATTATCGATAATGGATATGCATTGACCATCTATCCCTCGACTACTCTTCGACACCTTGGTGTGGATTTAGTTAAGATTTGAACTGCCAAGACTACTATCCGGGCCACGAAGGAGGATGTTGGGGAGATCGAGTTAAAGCTAATCTAAGAGTCTTTTTAGTGGTTTTCCAGGTGGTCGACATTCCGAGTGTTGACCAAATACAAAGCAGACACTAATTGAATCATTACAATTAAATCAAGAGCGAGAGAATGAAATTACTAGAGTAATAACATGATGAACAGTAAAAAAACACTAGAAATATACGTGATTTAATTTGAATATTAGTACTTACTTTATAAAAAGAGTCAACGGCAAAAAATCTACTAATCAATTGGAAAATTATAATCACTAACACGCTTGATATCTCCCAACCTTAATTTACACCCAAATCCATAGTGCTAAGAAGGAAATTAGTACAACTTAGATGTAAAATTCACAGCATAATATGATTGTTCAGAGCTCCATTTTTTTCGGCCAAAGAGGGTCCTCTTGTCTCATTAATGATAAGAAGCATGAAATACCAAAGGGTCTACCACACTTTGCGCTCAAAATTATACCGAAGGGAGTCTCTCCTCTGTACCCTAAAAGTCCCCACCTTTTATTGCAGCTTGTAAAAATTCTTCTTATGTAACTTAACGTAGTCTGCGCACGCTTTCCTTCCCTCCTGGTGCCTTCTTTGACTTGTTGCTTATATTGGCCAGGCGTATAAATCTATTGATGATCAGAGCAACTGTTTGGGATAAGGAGGCGGACGCATTCTAACTCTAAGACTCTCCAAGCCTTCACAGGCTGTGAAGCACTAGAAGACAAAGGAATCCTCCAACAGTAAAATATCGATGGGCATGGTCACGGGTGATCTAAGCTTCAAGATGGAGTTTTCTTTCTTTTTTCATAGAGCTGGTGAAAAAGAAATAATTACCAACTTGACTTTTACCAAGTGCCGCGCTGCGGAAATTGTTCATATATATCATGCTCCACATCCTCCGATTCGGGTCGAGCTTTCAACTTTTTATTGGTTGCTAAGTGATATGTACGGCAGGTTTCATACCCTCTAGCTTCCACCAAATAGTGAGTTTTATTGTTGGCGGGAAGCTTGTCACTATTAACGGCGAGGACTTCCCAATCTATTTGGATCCGACCATCCCATATGCGGAGCCTAGGAAGAATCCAGTTTTCACAACTTCAAGCTGGTTTCAGTGGTACCCATTCCATACGGCTAACACCGCATGTCCCAGAAGTCTCCAAACCCGCCATGATGGCTGGTGAGTGGCTTCCGCTCAGGTGATGGATTGGGCTAGAATGAACAGGAAATTCAGCATTTGATTGAAGCCAGTGGGAGTTCCAGCAGAGTAGGTTTGGGATATCGGTGGAGGGGCTGCATATAAGGGAGGACGGTCCAATAAAGGTAGAGGTTAGCTTGGTTTACTTATACCCACTTATGGAACTCTTTCTTGGGGCCGTCAAGGATGATGGAAGATGAAGAGTGCTATTAAGGGGATACACTATTTGTTTGAGCAGGACGCAGTGTTTGCCATCTCAGCAAAAGGCCGCTCTTGAGCAAGTCAAGTATCCAAGTTCAGATCCTTCAGAGTAGGGAAGTTCAAATATTTTTACACCCACCTGCCTGGGAGCTTTGCGCCTTTGTTTCATTTTTGCTTTCACTAGATGATGTTAACGTTTCTGGTTTTGGCGACAAACCCGACCAACGCGGTCCATTATTTTAATCAAGAAAAGCTCAAATTCATGAAACTTGTTTTGCTTTGTAAGCATGTAGGGTACACCACGAGATAAAACTCTTCAAAGGCTCTGCTGAAAAAAGAAAAAATAAGGCCCAATTGTAAATAGAGTTCATGTTCGAATTTCATAGATAATATGGAATTTCTTGTTATAATGACAGACAAATCAAATTAAGGACTTTCTCAAGCTCAAGATTTTTATTCATCCACTTGATCTTGATTTGAAAATAGGTTGGTTGAACTTGAGAATCACTCGTTGAAATTAAATAAGTAAACAAAATCGAATTGGATTCGGTTGGATGGTATCAATTAAATCAAGTGCTAATTACCATTTCTTATTGAATTAACCGATCAACTTGCTATCAAACATATTTTTTGGATTCGGGATTCTGTGTGATCACTCTAAATTTTGCAAAATAAAACTTTGTCATACATTACTTCTTTCATTGATATCTGCGAAACATCCGCATTGCTTTTCGAGCATAACATCATGCATATTTCAAATGAAAATCGTTGTGACTCGTCAAGCGCATGAGGAGGACATGTTAGATTCTGATAGGAATGGTGAAGAGAATGATCTAACTGGGATCGAGCATAGTTGGATACAGCATGAGGAAGCGGAGCCACCCGTTCAGAAAGCATCAGAGAAGTGAAGATTGGGGCAAACCTCTCAAAGGAAGAGGCAGAGCAAATGAGTAGTTTGTTGATTACATATAAGGATGTCTTCTCATGGACTTAGGTCGATATGCATGGACTGGACTCAACCATCGTGTAACAAAGCTTACCAACTAATCCTGATGCTTCTTCTAAGAAACAAAAGGTTAAGAGGACAGAGACAGAACTCGCTAAGAAAATAGAGGAAGAAAATGCGGCTTTCATTGAGGTCTCGTGATGCCCAGACTTTAATCTTGAAACTTACTAATCATGTGAAAAAATTACAAGTATTGTGCTCTGTAATTTGTTGCAATTTGCGAACTGATTAAACATCACTGTACCAATGAATAGTGATAATCTCTTAGTGATCAAAACCAGACGATGCATATTGTGGGTAGTCGAAACGATACATTGGATACGACCTGTTTTTCACAATGCTCCTGAGGGAAATGTCTATCTGCACAGGAGTATTGTTAGTTCGGAAATCCATCGGTCTATTTCTTTCTTTCCTTCCATCTTTCTTGTTCTTGTCGGTGGTGGAAGTCCAATTAGAAAGCCCCAACATCAGAAAACAGTAGATTCTGGATTGGTTCCAAGATGAACACCCGCCCTGCACAGGAGTATTGTTAGTTCGGAAATTCCATCGGTCTTTTTCTTTCTTTCCTTCTTTCTTTTTCTTGTCGGGGGTGGGAGTCCAATTAGAAAGCCCAACATCAGCAAACAGTAATTTCTGGATTGGCACCAAGATGAACACCCGCCGTGTTTGACTCCAGAAGTGGAAAGTAGGCACGAGCGAGAAAGTGCATGCAATCTTACCAACTTTGAACAGCGAAATCTCCATTCAGCTACTGTGGCCCACTTCAGTCGATCACGTGATGTTATAGCAAAAAAGTTAAAAAGATTCTCCTCCCAGATGTAAGGGGATCCAAAGAGCATTTGAAGCAATGTGCAAGTGCTCGAAACGGAGTATCAGGCCTTTTTATGTCTGTTTTGTGTGTACCTAACTGAGTGGACAGTTCTTAAGACCAAGCAAAGCACGCCTCGTGCACAGTTGCAGAAACTCACAGATTCTCCATGCTGTAATTATAGATTATTAATGGAAATTCGCACGTCTCTTCAGCTCTGGTGGTGCAACAATTCTATGACGCGTTAATGGACGAAACGGATGCATTTCTTCAACCCCGTGTAGCAGTTTATGACGCGTTAATAGACGAATTAATGGATGTATTAATGGATGCATTTCTTCAGTCAACCCTCGCTCAGCAGTTTTATGACGCGTTAATGGACGAATTAATGGATGCATTAATGGACACATTTCTTCAATCCAGTGTGTAGCAGTTCTATGACGCGTTAATAGACGAATTAATGGATGCATTAATAGACTCATTTCTTCAGCCCAGCGCGTTAATGGATGAATTAATGGACACATTTATTTAGCCCTCGCAACAGCAGTTTTATGGCACCTTAATAGGCGAATTAATAGATGAAAGAACTAATAGAGGCATTTTCAGCCCAACCCCACGCAATTTTATGAGCGTTACTGGACGAATTAATGGATGCATTAATCAACGCATTTCTTCAGCCTGGAGAAGTTTAATGACGCCTTAATGGATGAATTAACGGATGCATTAATGGATGCATTTCTTCAGCCCAACCCTCGCAGCAGTTTTTTATGATGCACAAATGAGTTTTATGACGCGTTAGTAGACGAATCAATAGATGCGGACGCATTTCTTTAGCCATTGTAGTTTTGCAACGGTTTTATGTCTCCTTAATTGACGCGTTAATGACACGTTCCTTCAGCTCTTGTGAAGCAGCTTGATCTTTTAGTGGCCGAATTAACGGAGTGTCAATGACACATCTTCAAAATCTCTCGTGCAACAATTCTATAACGGATGCATTAATCAATGCATTTCTTCAGTCCAGCCCTCGGAGCAGTTTAATGACGCCTTAATGGATGAATTAACGGATACATTAATGGAAGCATTTCTTGAGCCTACACTACGCACAAATGAATTTTATGACACATTAATGGAAGAAACGCATTTCTTTAGCCGTTGTAGTTTTGCAGCAGTTTTATGACTACGAATTCCTTTAGCTCTTGTGAAGCAGCTTTATATTTTAATGGCCGAAATAATGGAGTGTCGATGACGCATCTTCAAAATCTCTCATGCAACAATTCTAAGACGCATCTTCAGTTTGCGAAAAATTATTATCTTCCGAGTCTTCTTCAAATCGTGGGAGATGGTCATTAGGAATTAGAATTCCTCTTTGGAAAAAACACTCCTATAAGTACACTGGTTTCTAGAAGTGTTTGACACAATCATGTTCATATAGTGTTAATATAAATGGCTTCTAAATGTTATATCTCGGAAGACATAATTTGTGAAACTGCTTAACACGATTAGCAAAAACTAATTGTCTTAAGGAGATTCGGTTAACTATACCTTGACTCATGTTTAATTTCTGGTTAATTTTATTACAAGTTCTTATTTTGGTTGATTTGGGTTGTGATTTAGTATCTTTATATGCAAAAATTATATAAATATTGGCTTGATCATTATATTACTGTTATCGCTTTCTCAAATTTATTATTATTCTGGTTACGACAAATAGTGTTACATATTTTTCCTCTAACAACAATAATTTTCCAACTCTCCAAACACGGTTCAATACTTGGAACCATCCTAACTTGACCCTCTCTCTCTCTCTCTCTCTCTCTCTCTCTCTCTCTCTCTCTCTCTCTCTCTCTCTCTCTCTGCGCCCATCAATTTTGAGTGCTTGCCCATGTATATAAATAGCTTATGCCAAGGCTTTCCTGCTACGAATTACGTTACATTCGCATTAACATTGCTAAAACAACGTAGTACCTTTCTGTCTTTAACAGATAATCTCGACATGGCTGCGAGTTCGAAAGTTGCATTTGCCTTCATCCTTATCATGGCGGTGCTCATTGCCAGCCATGCATTGCCTTCTTCTGAAGCGAGAAAGCTTTTGGTCGACGCACACAAGTCGATCGATCGGCCACGTGTTCCTGTCGTGAAAGCCTTCGCACGGCCTTTGAGTTTCGTCCAGAACTGTGAATGCACTTCCTTCAAATCCAAACAGGCTCTGGAGGAGTCGGTTCCAAGTCCTGGAGGAAGCCACCGTGAATACACTTCCTTGAAATCCAAGCGGGCTCTAGAGGAGTCGGCTCCAAGTCCTGGACAAAGCCACCATGGGAGGGCTCTGGACAAGTCGAGTCCAAGTCCTGGAATAGGCCACCGTGAATACACTTCCTTAAAATCCAAGCAGGCTTTGGAGCAATCGCCTCCAAGTCCTGGACAAGGCCACCATGGAAAGGCTCTGGAGGAATCGGTTCCAAGTCCTGGAGTAGGCCACCGTGAATACACTTCCTTGAAATCCAAGCGGGCTCTAGAGGAGTCGGCTCCAAGTCCTAGACAAAGCCACCGTGGGAGGGCTCTAGACAAGTCAAGTCCAAGTCCCGGAATAGGCCACCGTGAATATACTTCCTTGAAATCCAAGCAGACTTTGGAGCAATCGGCTCCAAGTCCTAGACAAGGCCACCATAGAAGGGCTCTGGAGGAGTCGGTTCCAAGTCCTAGAGTAGGCCACCGTGAATACACTTCCTTGAAATCCAAACGGGCTCTAAAGGAGTCGGCTCCAAGTCCTGGACAAAGCCACCGTGGAAGGGCTCTAGACAAGTTGAGTCCAAGTCCTGGAATAGGCCACCGTGAATACACTTCCTTGAAATCCAAGCAGGCTTTGGAGCAATCAGCTCCAAGTCCTGGACAAGGCCACCACAGAAGGGCTCTAGAGGAGTCAGTTCCAAGTCCTGGAGTAGGCCACCGTGAATACACTTCCTTGAAATCCAAGCAGGCTCTAAAGGAGTCGGCTCCAAGTCCTGGACAAAGCCACCGTGGGAGGGCTCTGGACAAGTTGAGTCCAAGTCCTGGAATAGGCCACCGTGAATACACTTCCTTGAAATCCAAGCAGGCTTTGGAGCAATCGCCTCCAAGTCCTGGACAAGGCCACCATGGAAGGGCTCTGAATGAGTTGGTTCCAAGTCCTAAAGTAGGCCACCGTGAATACACTTCCTTGAAATCCAAGCGGGCTCTGGAGGAGTCAACTCCAAGTCCTAAACAAAGCCATCGTGGGAGGGCTCTGGACAAGTCGAGTCCAAGTCCTGGAATAGGCCACCGTGAATACACTTCCTTGAAATCCAAGCAAGCTTTGGAGCAATCGACTCCAAGTCCTAGACAAGGCCACCATGGAAGGGCTCTAGAGGAGTCGGTTCCACGTCCTAGAATAGGCCACCGTGAATACACTTCCTTGAAATCCAAGCGGGCTCTAGAGGAGTCGGCTCTAAGTCCTGGACAAAGCCACCATGGGAGGGCTTTGGACAAGTCAAGTCCAAGTCCCGGAATAGGCCACCGTGAATACACTTCCTTGAAATCCAAGCAAGCTTTGGAGCAATCGGCTCCAAGTCCTGGACAAGGCCACCATGGAAGGGTTCTGGAGGAGTCGATTCCAAGTCCTGGAGTAGGCCACCGTGAATACACTTCCTTGAAATCCAAGCGGGCTCTGGAGGAGTCGACTCCAAGTCCTGGACAAAGCCAACGTGGGAGGGCTCTGGACAAGTCGAGTCCAAGTCCCGGAATAGGCCACCGCAAATACACTTCCTTGAAATCCAAGCAGGCTTTGGAGCAATCGACTCCAAGTCCTAGACAAGGCCACCATGGAAGGGCTCTGGAGGAGTTGGTTCCAAGTCCTGGAGTAGGCCACCGTGAATACACTTTCTTGAAATCCAAGCAGGCCCTAGAGGAGTCGGCTCCAAGTCCTGGACAAAGCCACCATGGGAGGGCTCTGGACAAGTCGAGTCCAAGTCCCAGAATAGACCACCGTGAATACACTTCCTTGAAATCCAAACGGGCTCTAGAGGAGTCGACTCCAAGTCCTAGACAAAGCCACCGTGGGAGGGTTCTGGACAAGTTGAGTTCAAGTCCTGGAATAGGCCACCGTGAATACACTTCCTTGAATTCCAAGCAGGCTTTGGAGCAATTGGCTCTAAGTCCTAGACAAGGCCACCACAGCAGGGCTCTGGAGGAGTCGGTTCCAAGTCTTGGAGTAGGCCACCGTGAATACACTTCCTTGAAATCAAAGCAAGCTCTAGAGGAGTCGGCTCTAATTGTTCTAGACAAGTCTATTCCAAGTCTTGGAATAGGCCACCGTGAATACATTTCCTTGAAATCCAAGCGGGCTCTGAAGGAGTTGGTTCCAAGTCCTGGAGAAGGCCACAAACCGCAAACAATGCAAACAAGTAAATACATAGTCCATTGAAAAATCAGCTATTTCACAGCCTATGTAGTGAATAAAATTATATCGTGCAATCGGTCATTTCCTATAGCAATTGGATGAGTAAACCGATTCGAAAGATTAGCTTTATTTCTGGCAATTATTTTGGTGATTCTAAGAGACCACATGCTAGGTTAGGAACACCATCTATGAAAAAATTGCCATATAATGAAGAACGTTTCTATTTGCTTTTCATGCACTTATGTATGATGTAGTGGTGACTGTATTGAGATAATCTCAAATGGCATCAAAGTTATTTCTGTTCCATTGAGAATGGGCATTTTTTGAACGACGACATATGTCACTAATCTCACATGTAGAGATGTCCATTTTCTTAACATAAGATTTTGTGAAATTGAGGTCTTTTTTTATTTTAGAATGCCACAGTGAGAAAGTATATTGTATAGCAAACATATCACATTGACAAGGATACATGGAAAAATAGGCCTATGTAAAATGTATGAAATCTCGTCTCTTCATGCGATGGGCTAGTTGTACCATGCCAATGATTACTTTTCGAGAATAGCACCAAAAAATGTATAAAGTTGTTATATTTATACCAATTTAATATCAAACATTTCAATTATAGTAATTTAATCATACACATTTTCACATTGATATCAATTAAGTTTATCTAGCTAATTTTAAACGAAAATTACTAACGTAAACACTAATTGTCCTACATGGCATAGATGCACCGATGTGGACATTTTTATAATTTTTTAATAAATTTTCTTGCTCCAACAAGCTTTTGCAAGTAGTGATTTGATTGAATAGTTGACCCAACTCCTTGTTGTTTGAAGAAACCCTCCACTTCAATTGGTATTTTTTCACAAAAAGTAAACATGAGATAACAAATCCAGTCTTTAACTAAGATTCCGAATAGCTGTCACGAATTCAAGTTAATTATGTTTTGTCTCTTACTCGGAGAAAGACGATCCAAAAATTCACAATCATGGTCCTTGCAGATCGAATCATCCATATAATATACAAAAAGAAACTCCAGATATTTAATATCTTTCTCTTTTCTCTTTGAATAAGATTTTGAACCGATATGCTCCGTCTATTTCGTAATAAATGAAAATTTTGAAAAATATTGTTTGTATTGTTTGAAATAATTAATCTATAAAAAATATTTTCTTTATCAATAAACATTTTCATGGACAATGAATGTATTCTCCGTTTTACTTTTCGTAAGCGATACAAGCAATCACTCTTAAGAATATATTATTTCAAATGATTTATTTTTCACCAAACAAACGGAAGAATGCATCATCACTTATAAAGGAAAGGGTCGCATCGTTCAAATCCTATTCAAGTTCCGTTCTCTTTAACGAGCGCCAAAATCATGACCCCAGGAGGCGCCGATCATCCCTGGCTGGCGACGTAGAGAGCAAGGACGATGGGTTTGGCATCGGAGCCCGCCAAAGGAATCGAGCCTTCATCGTGACAAATCGTGTCCCGGTCCACAACCGATCCGACTTTTCCTGCAAGAGGAAACAACCCCCTCCCCCCTCTCTGACTTACGGATGGCCGAGAGGAAGGACCAGCCTTAATTAAATAAAATCAGCACCACATGCGATCGCGATGGGTCCGCCCTACACCGCCCACGTCTACCTAACTTCCAATCCGGGGGACCCGGAAAGAGAAAGAGGAATCGACGTGGCCTGAGGCCCGAGGCCATGCCCCAAGAACCTGACAATAACGCTAAAAACGCCGCCCGATAAAGATGTCATCTCCACACAATCCGATGATGTCCCCACTCCCCAGGTACCCCTCCCCTCTCTCGTGTTTTCATACATGTGGCCGTCCATGCACGATTGTTCAATCTAACTACCCAAGAAATCCGAAATTTAGTATCGACCCACCGACAAAGCCCGCGTGACACAAACCGCGTTGTCCCGCAACGTAACGTGAGGAAGAAATCATTGCCAATGGCATGGTAAGAGACCATAGTGGGCAAAAGCCTGGAGACAGCCTGCTGCCAGGAAACCCTACATGGATTAGAGGCACCGGCACATAATGCAAACGCGCACAGAATAGCCTTCGAATGAAAAATAAGAGAAACAGCCCAACCGCTATACATAACTTTTTATACAGGCAAATCATGGACAAACAAGGGAAATTCAAGGTTGTACCCCTACAACAACATCCAGGACCATCCCTCCTATGGAGCTAAATTAATATTAACAAAATTTTGGGGGGGTGGGACATGTCACATGAACGGTCCATTCAAAATCTAAATCCTTTTAATATATAAATGATTCAAAAGGAAAAAGATTCTCTTGCTCCACCATCCGAGACGACAGGTCCAAGCGCGCTTTCCCTTTCTCCCAGAAAAAGGGCCAAAAAGCAAAGCGACAAAATGCTCCCAGTGACCAGAGCTTTGAGAGTCCCCACAACAAATGTACAGCCAGTCAGCCCCCCGTCTGATTTTTCTCTCGTACTCCTAAAAAGTACTAAAGAAAAATGAAGACGCTCTATGGCTTCCAGCTCAATCTCTGATGTCTTTTTGTTTTTTTTGCGGGACACGGGTGGCGACAAATCTGACAACCACGGAGGAGCATCATAATACATACGACTAATATGTTCCCACAGCTGGATCCATAATCAAGATTTCACCTTGACCTGGAGTTGTTCAATAGATAGACCTGGCACTGTATGACCGTTTTACCAAACCTGAACCCTGGGACTACCGTGAACGCTACCCTCGGATCGTACTCCGTGGTGTTGAACGCTTCCTCTTCCGCGATCGTTTCCATGTACACTTCCGAGAACCTAGACCCCTTGCTCACCTGAAAGATGGTGCCCTCTGGCTGGAACGAGAAGGCCAGGCAGTGAAGGAGCCACACCCGCTTCGCCATCTCCGCAAACTGCGCGAAGAACGTGGTCTCCGGGAATTCGCCCGCACTCACAAGGTTCCGGTGGCTCGTGTTGCCAAAGAAAGCCATTTCCATTCTGGGGTGGATGAGTCGCGAGTACTTGATCCGACAGAATTTTGCAAACGTCGATCTCGGTTTCTGGGCCAAGTGATCCTTCACCTTCGAGGACTTTAACTCCATAAACCACTCAAAAAAGACCTGCCGCCATCTTCTCCTCTCAGGCAAAGACTCATTGGGAAGGGAAAAGTTGGGGAATTGGAATCCATCAAACATTTCCCGGCAAACAAAGGACTCGAACGCGAAACACTTGTGATCCGGTCTCCCGTAAACGACTCCTGGTTCTATTGCACTGGCCGCTGCATCGACATCCCAGTCGGCAAATTTCATCTCGTCGATCAACAATCTTACGAAGCTCCGAATGGACTTTACAGCATGGCGAAGTACAGTAACGAAGTGGTTAGGACTGAGGCCAGAGAGGTGAAGATTATCCAGAACATACAAGGGGCCACTCTGATTTAACCTCTTCTCTGTCAATCTGTTTTGGTTGTTTAACGACTCCAGCTTCTGTTTAAGAGATGCAATTTCAGAGTCCTTGACTTTCTGCTGAAGTTCCATCTTCTTGCGCATTATTACGTATGTTTTCACAAGAGACTTCTGCTCCTCGATTTCAGCCAGAACCATTATGGTCTCTGGCGAAATATCAAACTGTCTCTTCACATAACATCGCTTCAACTCAGACAACTTTTTCAACTCGGAAACAATCATTTTGTCAGCGGACTGAATCTCCTCAGCATCATAAGGGGACTGCGCAAACTGTAACTGGGCATATGCAGCTTTAACAGAAGAAATGCTGGCAAATATTTTAGCAAGAAGAGCCTCTAAAGCCTCTCTTTCATGAATTTCATCTTCCTCGTCATCAAAAGAACCACTGTCGAGATCATCCTTCAACTGATTATCCTTGACCACCTTCTGAGGCTTAGGCTTCTTAATTTCATCATCTGGGGCAATCCCTGTAGCAACGCGAATATGAAGAACTTTTGCAAACGTACGCGCCAACCTACTTTTTGATGGAGTTACTGAAGACCTCTTAACGGAATCCATCTAAGAGGGAAAACCACAGAAGAAGAGGATGATGATTATGATTGTGAATTGAGTGAACAAAACACATTAGTTCCTCTAAAGCATACAAGAACCAAAAAGGAAAAGAGAGGTGATGATGAATTTGCTGAAGAAAGAGAAAAGTAGATGCCTTTACACTTAGATTGAGGCCATTGATAGAGGGCAATATTTGTTTCACTATATGATATCCTTCCTTTAATAGTGTCAAATCTCCCTCTTGAAAAAGAAAAAAAGTAGAGATTTGGACAGGGAAAAGAAAAGGAAGTATGGATACGTAGTAGTTGACGGAAAGCTTGAGCACAGTAGATCCAAGACAGGCTCAAAGCTTGTTGCACTATAGATCAAATATTTCAACTTGGGATCATGAACAGCACAACTCATATTTATTACATACACCAATTATCAACAAAGAAAATCTTCTTAAGGCTAAGTATAGTTGTCCCAGAAAACCCCCACCTTGACCGGAGAAATATTGACAAAATTTATTTCTAAAACTCTGGTAGTAAAACTTGCATGTCTCACAGATGCACTGGCTTCCAACAATGTAAATCTCTCTCCTAAATTAACGCAATCGCAAGTCAAAAATAAACAAAGAAGCCCATTTTCTTTCCGTTGACACTATCACATGGGCAGAAGTGCTATTACGCCACAGCTAGTGCCTATTTGCTTTAAAATAACCAGGACCCACCGCAGTGAAATCTCAAATCTCATTCATCTTAACGGAATATTCAACGTTGTTCCACAGGTCATGAAACCACAACAGTGGTTTCTAAAGGAATTTCTAAAGGAGGCAATTTTGTGTAGTAGAGGACTCACTGCTGTCTCATTTGAGAATCTATCAGTACTCATCACATGTATAAAAAGGCAACTTATTCAGAACCACGATCGCAAAGGCCCACACAAGCTAGATGACCGGACCACGAAGCAAAAAATCAGGGACCAACTTTTCAACCAAATTTTCAGCTACAGCTCTCATTCCACAGCAAGAGGAACAATTAAAAAAAAAAAAAAAAAGGACCATCATTAACTCACCCAAAACTTTCGAAATGACTATTTATCACCAAATGAAGTCAAAACTACAATAATGCAAGTTATTTATCCGTCCCC
Organism: Eucalyptus caleyi; assembly: GCA_014182885.2. NCBI lineage: Eukaryota > Viridiplantae > Streptophyta > Magnoliopsida > Myrtales > Myrtaceae > Eucalyptus > Eucalyptus caleyi. The sequence continues at coordinate 47,880,638 of CM024471.2, forward strand.
ATCTAGTGGAAAGTTGTTTCTTATGGCCAGTATTAGCCAAATACTGTCTACCGCGCATCAATAATAGCGAGGAGTTTCATTTGATAATCTGTGAATAGACTGGACTACACAGAGACAGTATTCCAAAATGACCAATGGAAGTGATTTTTCGTCTTCTAAAACTAAGTGCTTCCATCAACGGATTGCGGTAATGAAGAAGACCCAATTCATGTACCCAAAAACAGCCCCTTTCTCGATAATGTCCATTGGCAGAGCCAAATTCTTACAAGTTTCATCATGAAAAACTTCCAACCAGACCACTTAAACAAAGAATCTAAAAAGCTCCGCAAAATAACAAAAAAAAACCATGTTACAGAATTTCAGACCGCGACGGCAAGTGGATCACGACGCTAGAGCAGACGCAATAGTCCCAACTAACGCAAAAACTCATAGATACATTGCTGAGTTCGGTAGGTACATAAAAAATTAGTTCCTAATAAGAATGTCCAAGCCTCCAATGAAGACCTTTTACCATACCATACCTCGAGTAGCTGCAGAAATTCGAAGCTCTCTCTGTATCTCAACCTGACTTCATTGAAACGTCAATCTCAATAACTAAAATGATGTAACATCGTAACATCCACCAATAGAAGCCTCAAGCCCTGCAACCAAACCCCAAAACATCAAAACCACAAACGAAAAAGAAATCTAACCCAGCGAAAAAAAATTATGAAGAACTACGAAACAGAATAAAAGCAAGTGCTAATAGGGCAGTACCCCAAAAGACCAAAGTTAAAAATAGAAAAGACACCAGAGAGCATGAGGAAGAAATGGAAAAGAGAAAGACAGTTAGCGTACCTCCAAAAATTGAAAATAAATAGAAGAAAACGGAGAAAAAGGAAGAAAACGGGAACGCCCACCCCCCTCCCAAAAAAAAAAAAAAAGTGGAAACGAAACCAAAGGCACGGTCAAAGGCTCCTTCATTCACCACAAAAACCAAGAACTGCAGGCAAAAGCAACCCAGGATAAGAAGAACCAAAAAGCAACGAACTTTACCTCGCGAGAGTTCAAAAATCGCTAAAACCCCCTAAAAACCCGTACTGGGCAATCTCTTATGAGAACGGGAAATGTCAAAAGAAGAAGAAGAAGAACTGCAACAAGGTGAGGAACACCCCCACACGTTTTCATAAAAGCGGCCGTGAATAGAAAAACATGCTCATGTCAGACCGTGAACCTCCCATTTTCTGACGATGACCATTAAATTTAAAAAAGAAAAAAAAAGACCCAATAATTGAAAATTTCAACCCAAATATTTCCCCAGAAAAATGAAGGGAAGAGACTTTTGGGAGGGGGGCAATAGCGAGTCTCCAGGCGTGAACATACCTTTCAAACGTATATCTGAAGGAAGGAAGGAAGGAAGGAAGGGGATAAGTAAAGATCTCTCTTTGACCGACGTAATCTCTTTTTTCGGCAGGAGTTTCCAAGACTTTATTAGCTGATCTTTGTTGATATACTACAACCAACTCAACCGTTCTTCCGCCCCAATGAAAGCCTGGCTCTTCGAAAGTTGAGACGATATTAAATGAGCTTTGCTATTTTCTGGAAGCGAGAAAAGCCAGAGCTTTAAAATACGAGAGAGGGAGGGAGGGAGCTCAATTCAAAGCCCGAGGAAGGAGAAAAACAAGCTCGAAGAAGAGAGAGAGAAGGAGAGAGGGCGAGAGAGAGAGGGAGGAGGGTAAAAAGACCATAAAGGACAGACTCTGAGGAGGTCTGTCCGACATTACAGTCATTGGGAATTAAAAGCTCGAGGTGGGGTCGCTGTCTGCAGACTCTGTACAGCCGATATCCCGATACTACCCCCGAGGGCCGAGCGCTTTATTTAGCCGTTGGGAGTTGGGGTTTTCGGTGAATACGGATAGCCGGTGGGGGTGATGCTGGAATCGTTGGGGAAAGATCTGATGCGTCTATTTGGCAGATCTTCAAGCGTGGTTCGCAGGTACGGACTGGGGAAAGGGCGGGGAAATGAACGGTCCACAATGGGCGCGACGCGTGAGGGTGGGTTATCGGGGTGTAGTCGCTGAGACGGTCGGTATGGGTCCAGCTGTCGTGCGGTGAGGTAGCGCGCCCAGACAAGATCTTCAGTCCATCGTAGACGGAAATTTCTATGATAATCAGGCGTATCGTACATAGCTTTTCGTCAACGTCTCGCATGAATGGTGCGAAAAATGTATTTTGAAAATTAATCATTTGCATTCCTCAAATAACACGCTCGAGCGGATCGTATAACTTTTTTTCAACGCCTCAAGAAAAATGATGATTTATATCCCTAAAATAATTAATTGGTAAATAATATTTTTATTATCAACAGTAATTCATTTTTATATATTTTTATATATAATGAAAATATTTTTCATTCGTTCGTTTATATAAGCAATGAAACAGATTATTTTTAAAAAACATTTTTCAAATCATTTGCTATCTACAAACCAAATGCATTATATTATTTAAAAAATTTCAGCAAGTTAGATTTAGATGATGCATGAATCTTACTCTAACTTTTTCCCAATTGACGATTGATCATTTGACTAGTTGTATTTTTTTGAGATTTGTGTTAAGTATTGACATCAAAATTTAAAGAAAAACTAATTTCACATAATTCCCCAAACCGACGTTGCAATTCATCATCTGGAGTCATGCAATTATTTTGGATATATTAGTTTTTAAACCAATAGGAAAGGAGGTGTCCATTTTGATTGGAAGTTGTTAGGAAACTATTAATTGAAAGTGTAATGCGTATAATAATGTTATTTGACAAAATCATCTTCCGAAGATTTCCTAAATTTTAAAATGCCATAATCAATATGCACGATTTTTGTGGTCCGTTTATAAATAAGTAAATGCACGTGTTGGATTGACCATTTATTAGAGAAGTGATGTTCATCGAAAGATACACTTGAACAGTAATTTTGTGATAACATTTTCAATTTAAGTAACTTTCGTTATATTATATATTCATAGAGGAACATCTCGAGAAAAATAACTGCATGCTTTTCATTCTTTTATTTTTTTTTTATTTTTTTTTACCGTTGGGCTTTTGAGATGTTCTCTTCCTAATGAGCGTTACTGATATTAACAAAAAAGGCACACAAAGTTCGTGTGCAAAAATGAGCAAAATATAACAAGAGAAAATATGATTTGCATGACTTTAGGAAATGAATTTACAACGTGAAAATACGATTATATTTTGTACTTCTTAAATTACCGTTTTATTTATTGCACGATAATTTGCGGTTATCATTCCTTTTATAACAATATTGGACGTCGTTGGAATTTTGTGGTTTGATTCTGGAGTTGAAACTGCTTTGAGGTTGCTTTCCAATGGAGGGATGATGCAATAAATAGCAACACTTACAATATCGAATTTGAAATGACAAATGGCCTTCGCTCGATAACAGAAGGAACGGTTGATGGGTAGTTGCAATAAATTATCATCGTTGATATTCCATGACATTATACATAGATTTGTTGAACCTGGTGGAAGTAAACCTATCTAATTCAACAAATATGGGAAAGTTACCTACTGAATCATAAATATATTATATGAATGCTCATTATGTGATAAACTTTTAAACTTTACAATCTTACCCTTAAATTTTTGCAATAAATTTCAATATAATCATTCAAACAAATTTTCATTAGAAGGTGTTGGCGCGATGGTCTAGTCATCTCTGGACATAAGTAATTTCTAGTAAAAATTGACTGAAATAATTACATTTGAATTTTGTATAAAGATGTGAGACTAAATTAACAAAATTGAAAAGTTTTATAACCGAATTAACATTCATGCAATAAGTTTAAAATTGATCGAACAATTTCCCCCAATAATCCTAGACTCAAACTTTATGCAACAAATTCACATGATAATTTTTCTCGATGTTAAGTATAGGCGATACTCTTGCCTCCAAACTATCCTTGTTCTTTCATGGTTGAGACATTTAAGATGGTTAGAACAAGATTCTTAAAACTTGTCACCGTAATGCATGTGAGTCATAAAATCAATCGTAATTGTCACTTTAATCGTTTCATTTACTCAGTTAGGATTTAGCAAACTGAAAATGTCATATGTGTGACATTTTTCGTCCACTTAAAATCTTACATTGACTAAGTTAAGGAAAGACTCAAATACATCGAAACCGCGAATTATAGAAATGCTCGAAATAAAATATTTAGAATTCAAATGCATTATTGCGATATCTTTCGTGTATCCTGATTTCTTTTTTTCTTTTTTGGGGGGGTAAATCGCATTCAATGCGTACATTGGACCATTCGCGTCTTTCGCCTTGGTCGAAAAATAAGGACCGAATTCACGTATTCTCGATCGTCAGAGCTCCCCGCGATTTGCTTTCGAGGTCAAAGACGGCAAACTAAGTCGACTCAAAGGAATATTAAAAAGAAGGGGCACGCCGAAAGCTCTAAATTATAAGCACAGAACGCAATCGAATCTGAAAGCCAGCATCGTTTAGAGGAGGGCTTACGTTGATTTCCCCTTAATCTTGCCAAGAAACAATAAACAAAATCTCCATCACAGAAAGGCGAAAAGTCCATAGGGCCCAAAACTCCTGACCCCGTTTGGTCGGTGCAATACCCCCTTTTTGTTGTTTATTGCAGGTCGAGGAGTGGGGATCTATCGCACTCGTCGCCAGGACAACGTGCATTTCGCACGAATGGAACGCCATCCCCTTTTGTTGCCCGATCTTGACCGCAGCTGCTGAGGCGATGCTCTGCCCGATCTAGACCTTGGGTCCCGTTTCGTGTGATCCGCCCATTTAATATTGCCATAAATCTAATTCGGAGTCTAGCTTTATGGTCGCGTTTCTCTTTTTTTAAATGAACAAAATATGTTCCTTTTGTTGCTTTCCATTTTCAAAGATAATTACATAAATTATTTATGAACTTTAACTCAACGTGTAATGTAATGTATGGGCTTTTTAGTTCGTAAACCGTATGAAAACGTTCAATACTATCCATAAACTTAAATTAATAGAATGACAGTATTAAACATATTCATACAACTCAATGATTAAATTGAACATGTATCAAAAGTCTTGGAACCATAATGAACAATTTTAAAGTCCAAGATATTGCATGATGGAATAAAGTTCAAGCGCCACATTTTATATTGGTCAAAATTTATGAATCATTTATGTAACTTTATAAAGGAGACATTTTGGATTATTTGCAAACATATCGAAAATTTCAAAATTCTAAACTTAAAAAGTGAATTTTCAATTTCGCTATTATTAAGCTGGACTAGTAGCTCTTTGCGAGGAGATGTGGAAAGCAACATATAATAGCCCTTGGAGTCAACTTCTGGGCTAAAGTAATTTTTGGGTTGGGTTTTGAAACCCAGTAGATTGTGACTCCCGCGGGGGTGGGGGGGGTGGGGTTGATGTTTGCGATTTTTAGTTAGACATTAATTATTATAAATGTTTAAAAAATTATAAAAATGTTTAAATAATTTTGCGTGGCAATAGATATGCACTTTGAAATGTTTTTAGGTATTTATAAAATCCAAATCTTAAATGCCACAGTATGAACGGAAGTCGCATCAAATACAGCCAAACTTTTGAAAAAAAAGAGCACACGAAACTCATCTTTCGATGACTCTTGAGGTTTTGACTGACTTTAAATAAAGTTCAGCAAAATTTTCGTGGCGGAAAAAATGGGCAAAGATGGGACGGTCGAGTTTTCACGAGGAGGTCACCTATTTTGAATTGTCATGTATAGACTTTGAACCTTGTTAGACGGACCTTGTTGTATGAAAATATCAAAATCAATCTAGAAGAAATACTCGAAAATCTAGAAGGAAGGCTAGAAACGCTATTATGGTCATAATTATAATTGTTCTTAAAAATTAAATTCAAAAACATAAATCCATAAGCGAATACAAAACCTAAAAAGACTTCATAAATAAGCGATGCAAGATATTTAGACATAAATTAAGGAAACCAAAATAAGCCAGAGGGATCGTTGAGTTTGTTTAAGACTCAACAATGAATTGTTGATCGATAAAGTTTGGTTGGCAATTGAGTCACAACAAAGAAAACTTTGCTAGAGTTATTTTTGATGTCCTCTAACACGATGCTACAATTATGTTCAATCTAAAGAGACAAGTGTGACTCGATGGGATTGATTAGGAGTTGAATTGTTTGAAAGTTTGGAAGCACAGCATGCGAAAAAAGGAGAACAACAGGAAAGTAGAGAATGATTTGAGTTAAAGTCCCACATGGAAAAAAAATATTAGCCCTTAAAGTTAGATTTCTTTTGTTTTGAGAAAAATAAATAGTTTAAAAAATATTTTCCCAAAAATGATCTCTTGTATCCTTTACAAAAATGAATCGAACTCAAAATATTTTCATCATTTAAAAGATTTTAGACATAAATCATTATCGAAAATGATTTTTTTATTGATTAATTATTTCAAGCAATAATAACGATCATTTTTGGAAAATATTTTTCATATCACTTTTTTTTTTTTTCGCAAGACAAGACGGAGCCCACCGATATCATTTGTGTGTATTCATAGCAATCCTTAGGTCCATTATGTCGGAGAGTAATATGTTAGTACTCTAGGATGGAATCGAACCTCCCCCGACCCAACTCGCCCAATTCTAGATAACTTCGGAAATGGGAAAAGTAAGAGAAAAAGACATGGAGAAGTTCGATTACAATAACCGAAACCCAGTAGCTATCATCTCCAACCGCATTTTTGGACGTTTAGGATAAAGAAAAGATCGCAAGTTTTTGTCCCTCGTCCGCGACTTGTCGAGCACGATGATTCCGTGGGGCGGCAGGAGGAGGGAACGCTGCGAAGACGATCGAGACAAGGGAAGCGTCGCTCGACATTACTTAAGAGATGCCTCAACCTCCGATATCTGTCGAAATCGAGGAGGGTAGTTGGCTCGTACTTGATGGGAATGATTCTTTATTGGTGCTTATTCTCAATCGGCTATTCTTGTTGGTAATTGGTTGGCGGAGGTTTTGGGAAGTTTCCGCCGCGGTGCCCGCCTCCAGCGACGGTGAGAATATGGGGAAGACAAGTACTCAATCTAATCATTAACAGCGATGTGGCAGGACATGCTGTGCTTGATCACGCGCTTCTGTCCGACCCGAAGTTGATCATTAGGTGAGCTACGCCATGGCGCGCGTCTGAGAAACGCCGGTTTGCTCTCTTTGCAATGACGAAATTTTTCATGGAATTATGGATAGATTGTGTTTTCGAGATTAGCTAGTTTCTGGCCAAACTACGTTTCCTATCCCCCGTGCGGTCGATCGCGGTCTTCCCAACCTCGACTAAAAGTCAAGCACGGGGTACTTGTTTTCTTTTTCTTTTTCACATGGATGCTACAGTTTTTAGAAGGTATTTGATAAACCGCTCTAAAGTTATAAGGTTAATATCATAAAAACTCTAAATTAATATATCCGTGACAAAATTTATCCCTTGATAAATTTATCCAAAATACCAAAACTCAAACTAATAGGTTTATAATAAATTTGCATTCCATTAGTTTTTGTTAAATAAGATTGACATCACTAAAAAATCACAAATTAATATAATTGTGACAAACGAAAAATAAAATCCTAAATGAATATACCCATTAACTGCAGCAAAATTTAACGCATATGTGTATCGATATAAGATAAATGTCGTAGACATATCAATTTTAAGGTTTTTTCGTAATATTAAAAAGTCGTAATAATTGCCGTGATTTTTGATAGTGCTGCACTTTTAGGAGACGTGGTATCATAAGGTTAGCTAATTTACAAACTGTCATTACAACACCGAAAGAATGCTCACGCGGCCCCTCGATTTGACTTTAGGGCGCTTGAAATTTTCCTAATTAGCCGGCCGAGCCAATACATTCCAAAAAAGACCAAAAGAAAAACGATATATAGAATTGTGGCCTCGGTCTTCGAAGTAAAAAAGATATGGCGGGGGTCCCTTTCGGTCTCCATCACTTCGACCTCGTCGAAGTCCTCGTCATCATCGTGGGAAAAATCTGAAAGGCAAAGAAAAAATTGACAGGGGGAGAGCCAATCAAGGAACCGAGCCGATTCGTCCTGCGCTGCTGAGGAAAATTCCTAGCTTTCCTTTAGTAAACAACACGGGAAGAAAGTCGAATTTGAGGTTCTCTTTTTACTAATTTTTTCCTCGCTCTTTTCTTCTGGCGTGGGGGCAGCGTCTCTGTTCCGCCATGTGTTTTTTCCTGGCGTATGCAACATGTAAATGGAATCCCTGTGACGGCACGGCAGGCGTCAACCTTTGCGGCCATATATATTATTGCCAAATTTGATGATCGTTTTCCACGTAGTATTGATAAGTAGGATTCGACCTGTTTTTACGATAACATATTCTCTCATTCCAAATTCAGATCCTTATTTTTTTCTCAATATCATTTTAAATCCATATCGAATCAGACACTTACGCGAAGTTATAATGATAATAGACACTTAAGTATATGTTTAATGAGAATTGTTCAGAATTTCGTATGGCGTTTAATTTAATTATAAACTTTACAGTTGTATTGATCAACTCTTAAATCTCTTGACAATTTGTTAATTTAATATTTCAATCAAGTTTAATTGAAAATTATTAATATGGACATCAAATCGACTTATGTGGCATGGGCGGCATTGATATGGATGATTTTATAACTAGCCCTCATCGGCCATAGCCTATGGCTAGCAATGAGAAACTATCAAAAATAAAAGGAAAAAAAAAGAAATTTCATAAAAATTAAAATAATTTAAAAAATCATTCACGTTAATGTTAACCATGTCACATTAGCTAACCAATGTCTACGTTAACGATTTCCGGTCAAGATTAGGCGGGAATACTACATTGGCAAGTCATCAAAATATTTATGACTCGGTTAACATAATTGAAATATTTATAACTAAATCGATCACTATATGATAAGTTTGTGATTTTTTTATCAATTTTTTTATATTTAACTATAATTCAGTATTTTACCCAAAAAAATAAAATCTCGAGATGTGTAAATTTAAGGACTTTGAAGTGGGCGTTTTTCCATCATGAACAAATATTGGATTCCAATGATACCACGCATATAATTCTACTCTATGTTTCTGACATGTATTTGAGTGTCGATATCTGAGTGGTATGTGCGCACCAGGTTAGCAGATGACGTGGCGTGCACGTACCACTGAATATTTTCTCATGGTTCATGGACTTTATACCACTTGTTATGCTTTGGCAGTTGATTGTCCCACATGAATCCAAGGCTAGCAGGAGACTTTATACCACTTGTTATGCTTTGGCAGTCGATTATACCACTTGTTATGCTTTGGCAGTCGATTGTCCCACATGAATCCAAGGCTAGCAGGAGAGAGAGAGAGAGAGACAGAGAGAGAGAGAGAGAGAGCACTTTCCTCACCTAAATAGTTTGTTTTTTTCTCTCATGATAAGAGAGCTTATGGTAAAAGATGCATCGAATTCATTAAAAAAATATATCCTCACAAAAATATTCTAATCCATTAACTTGAGCTAATTCAACCCTTTTTTTTAATCATTACTTCTAAATTTCCAAAGGAGGAAAATATATATAAAGAATGGCCGCCTTCTAGAATTGATTACTCAACCTTGTGTTTACACAAGCCCAGTGCACCGGGATGCACACGGTCTCTCTCAATGTAACTTCCAAACATACACCAATGAACTTAGGAAAAGACTTACCAAACGAAGAACAACGTAGCAGAAAAAGCACAGTAATTGCATCGACAAACACGGAAGAAGCTTCATCTCCCAAATACTTTGTCAAAGCAATTTTCAAATGTTTGAATAATTTATTCTAACTTTTGAACATCTTGGTGTTCAAACCCTTTCTCTGTGGTTGGTGGAATAAATTCTTAAGATCAGAATAATATTTCCGAACAAAAGAAAAGAAAAGAAAAGAAAGAAAAAGAAAAGAATATAAATCATGCTACTTGCTAGATCATAAATTAAAGTAGAAAATAAGGGCAGAGGAATTGAGATATAAAGAATATGTCGGCACTAAAAATAAAGGTAATGTGATGATGACAATGCGAGCCCCCTGCCATTTTTTTTTTCAAGAAAAAAAAATCTGTTCTTTCTAAAAGCATATTATTATGGTTATTCTGATCAAAAGACTTTCATGATTTTCTCCTGCTTTTTCCTTTTTTTTAAACCCACTTCATAAGTCCCAAAAAAGTTTTGTGGGACCGGTCTCCGATTGGTGGCGAATGGCGATGATGATGATGATGATGAAAGCGGTGCCCCTAGCCTACAATCTCTTCATACCCGTACCCAACAAAGAACCATGAATCTAGACTTTGCGCAATAAGATATTTCGTGTAAACAAAAAGGGAATAAAAAAACGGAAAAAAAATCCTAAGATCGTAGAATAGGGGGTAGCGTGATTTATCAAAGGAGGAGGCTTTTGCATTAATCTAAAGATAGATCTAAGCTTGTGTACGGAATCAGATGAAGCATTATGATGTTCATCAAGCGAGGATAACCCTAGCTTTCCAATGGCTAAAGAAGTACACGAACTGTACCGTGTTAAGCAAGATTATGTTTTTTCTTTCTTTTTTGTGTTCACGATGTGCCCTTATACATTTATGTCGGCTAAAAACGAGGAGCGCTCTCTCTGTTCAGTTCCATTTACTTTACATGAGATGCCGGGTCAAAAGGGGTTCCCTCCAATAATCATTAGATGCAACTTTTGATCGCGAAGCTGTTTCATATGGGGACGTTCCGCTCATGTCCGCAGACCGATAGGGGGTGAGGGGCTGGTATCCTCTTTGTAATAGACAGAAAAATGATTGCAGTTTCATATGGGGTCAAATCAAATTCACGTTGCTCGAATGAAGCTCGACTTTCGCTATTCCGGAATATGCTGTCCGCACTCAATCAATCCTTTTCGTCACATGCCGAAAGAGAAAAGGAGGTCCCCCGCCCGCTAACTTTCAAAAGCACTTTGGGGCACAGTGAGAAAAAGGACGACGAAGCCGCGAGGACTAAGAGACTCTTGCGGGCCTCGCTCTGCGTTACCAGCACGTTCGCCCTTGCAGTCACGCACGCGAATAACCCCCCTCTGAGATTTTCAAGCGGGTAATGGAGGGAAAAGGGGGAAAAGATGCACTCCATCGCCTTCACAGTAAATAAGATTTTTGATGTGATGAGGCGAGCTTTAGTGGGGTGGGGGTGGTGGGGGGACAGATTTTTGCAGGCGCGTTGGGTGTTTTTCACTCAGCCTTTTTTTGGGTCTTTCCTCTGTTTCTGCAGTTGCGCCACTAAAGTCCCATCGTAACGCAACAGGTTTCGGCATCCTAAGCATTTTTGGAGACACGCCCTTCGAAGCCAGGTGAGGCTCTCTGTTCAATACTTTGTCCGATGTTTGATCGAAGACGTATAGTATACCACGTCCAATGTCTCCGCTTTCTCAGTGGAGTAATTGGGAAGGATCGCGCTTCAGCCTTGAAAGATGAGAAAGCGTCATCTACTCGTTCACCCGGCAGATTAAAAAGCTCACGCTCCATTCAAATTGTTTTCGCCCCGAAATCCTCTTGGAACACAGGATGCTTCTGAAACCCAACAATCGCTGAACATCTTAGCCACAAGAAATGGTTCGTATCATTTTGAAACCCGAAACCAGACCCAACCAACTCGAGTACAACACGCCTTGCACGACAATATGGACATACCCACAAAATTTCCGACCTACTGGAGGGCCTCTTCGACTCATAACTCGTTTATAAGGCCATCAAATTGATGAGTCGAGTCGAAAATGATTCAATTCATATTAATTTATTTAACTCATTTTGAATCATTTTCATACAATGTAAATTTGATGAACAATATCCAACCACTCTATACTTGATTTATATACAACCCGACTCATAGGTTAATTCACTCCCGTCCATTTAATTCACTTTAAGCTCTTCAAATATATGTTACTTGAATAAAAACTTTACATCAAATTTAAAAAGTAAACTAGACAATAAAAAATTAGTAAATAAAATAAAAAAAATGTGAAAAACCTTTAACTAAACCTCGAAAGCTTATTTTTTATGATATTTTTTAAAAAAACGGTATTGCTACAAAATTTTCATCAATACATTTATTTTAACTTTTTAAAATTATTTTTTAAAAATCTAATTTTAATTATTTTTTAAAGTCAAAATTTTAATTATTTTTTATTTTTTTAAATCGAATTTTTAATTATTATTTTTCTTTTCTTTTTCTTCTTTTCGGCCGGCCGTCATCCATGACAAGGGTCGGCGATTGACCACAAGTGACTTGAGGTTTGCCAGATCGACGAGATCGAGCTCGCTCGACATTGATGAGCTCGAGTCTCACTAGATTGGTGAGGCTTGAGGCTCACCAGACATCGATGAGGCCTTAGCCTCGCTAGATCGATGAGCGAGCTCAAGCCTCGGCGCCCAGATTGCCTAGGCTTGAGCCTCGCTAGTCGTCGATGATCTCAAGTTCGCTTGAGATCAACGAGCTCGAGCCTCAACTAGTTAGGTAGCGCATGAGAACATTTTTGTTTCTCATGATTTCTGTTCTTTTGTTCCCCGGAACAAAAAAAGAACAGAAACCTATTTGGTAACGCCACATTGTTTTTTTTTTTTTTTTTTTTTTTTTTTTTCCGAGAATAAAAACTTAGCCTGGAGAATGGTTTGGAAACATAAACAAGTAGCAAAAAAAAGTTGCTTCTTGTTCCCGGGAACAATTTCTAGAAATAAGCTGATTTTCTTTTTTAATTTTCTTTTATTTCCTTTTTTTGCCGCGATCACCGTCAACCGCCCAGAGCCACCGCCCGCTGCTGCCCGCCGCCGTTCATCGGTCGACGCCGGCCGGCCGTCAGTCGCCGCCGCCGGTCGTAGGTCGCTGCCGCCACCGGTCGTTGGTCGTCGCCACCGATCGTCGGTCGCCGGTCGCCGCCGTTCTCCGGCCGCTGCCGATCGCCGGCCACCAACGTTCGTCGGCCGCCACCGTTTGCCGGCCGCCGCCCGCCAATCACCGCCAGTCACCGGTCGCCGCTGTTCTCCGGCCGCCGCCGCCAGCCGCCGCTGCACGACTGCCAGTCGCCAATCGTCACCGCCGGGTGCCGCCGGAAGCCCATCGGCCGCCGATGACTGCCGACTGGCGACCGGCAGTGGGAGGCGGCGGCAATCCGTTGGCAAGATTAAAAAATGAATAAATACAAAAAAGAAATTGTTGCGTTACCAAACGCATTTCTATTCTTTTTCTATTCCAAGAGTAAAAATTTTGTGTCGTTATCAAACGGGTTCTTTTACTCAAAAATTGTTCCCCGGAGCAGAAATAGAAAAGAACCATTTCTGAAAAAAAAAACTCTTCTCGGGAACAGAAGCGTTGTCATGCGCAGCCTTAGATGCTAGCCCTCACTGTGTTGACCACCGGCTAAGGAAAGAGGAAGAAAAAAGAAAAAAAGAAAAGTGTTGACACCTATTCTATTTTTTTTTTTTAAAAAAACAACAACAAAAAATATTGTAAAAAAAGAAGAAGAGGAATCTGCATGGGCTTAGGCCCCTCCCCTTCTTCTCCTTTTTCTTTTTTCTTTCTTTCTTTTCCCCTTGTGCGGCCTAACCCCCTTCTTCCTTTCGGCCCAACCTGCGCCTTTGTCTTCTCCCCCTAGTCGTCGTTTACACAGGGAAGGAGCGAAGTCGAAAGCAGGGGCAAAGTAGAAAGCAGGGGACAGGGGGATCTCGTGATGGTAGGCGCGGCGCGATCCTCAAGTCAGAGCTGGCTGATAGAGGCCACGGTTGGTCGGCTAAGAGCATTCGCGTGAGGAACGGTCGAAAAGGCAAAAAAGAAAATGAAGAAAAGGGGGGGAAAACCAGGGAACTAGAGGAGGAGAAGAAAAAAATAAACCAGAAAGAGAGAAGAAACAGAGTGAAGAGAGAGTGAAAGAGAGAGGAAATAGAAGGAGGAAGGAGAATAGGTTGCTGCTGCCGCCGAAGAACCACCCGTTCGTCGTTGACTGCCGTTATCTCCCTCGAAAACCAGAGCCCAGCTAGGATCTTTGGCCACGGAAGACCTTTGCTGTTTGCCTTCAAGCTGGACTGCAACCCGCCAGACTGAGACGGCGCTGTTGTGACCTCAATCGAAGGCCGCCTGTGCCCTCCACCTCTGCCCACTTCTCCTTTGCAGTTGGACAAGTAGCAGGGCCTTCAATCGGCACCTTGCTGTTTCTGGCAGACCCCTGATCGCCGCCGCTGCCTACCTCGGAGGCTTCCCCCCACCCTAGGTGGCGCGCTGTCGTGGCCTCCCTAGTCGCAACTGAGCGGTCGCTGACCAAGGAGGGGCTGCAGGCCGACGGCTCGGAGTTAATCTAGGCTGTGGGCTTACGGGAGGGGAAGCCCCCCTATTGCAAAAAGGATTTGGGCCGATTGGCGGGCCCAACTCCAATAAAAATGGCCCGACCACCTCTGGTTGGGCCTAGTTTCTTCCAAGCGGGCTAATCGGCCCATTTCTTTGACCTAACCCGACTTTCGCAGGCCGGGCCGAACCGGGTCGGGTTAGACCAGATCCAACCCAGTTCGTTTTAAATATATTATATTACTATAATATTAAAATAATTTTTTAAAAATTAAAAAATTCTTAATTCTTAATTTTTTTAAATTAAAAATTAAAAAAATTATAAAATCAAACAATGTAGGGTTTGGTTAGGAATTGCCATGTTTTGCCTTTTAATATAATTAAGCCTTTATTTTCTCATCTTTTGATTATATCGTGTGTTTAAATTGCATATTTGTCTACCTTTAATTGCACGTGTTTAATTTTAATACAATTAGGATCTTTATGGCTATAATTGTTACTTTAATTATTGCGCACCCGCATGATCACCTCACATGTAAGTGGATAGGTATAAAATCAGTCCAAACTGCCTTCAAAAAAATTATTTTGATAAAATGAACAAGATTACGTACCGAAATGGCACTAATTAATTAATTAGTGTAATCAAGTTCCTGACCCTAGATTTTCTAGTTGTGTAGAAAGCAAGATACATTCCCATTTGATTTCTAGCCGATCCCAATAGGCTAGTGGCGACTCCTTTTTGCGATATTTTTAAGAATATCCCAACGTCAAGCGAGGTATGGGCTTAGAAGAGCTCGTGCCTAATCATGGGCCTTAGGCCCGTCCTTTAGGCAATACCCCTAAACCTACTCCCTCCCCCCGAGGGTAGGTCGCGACAGCTTGGTGACTCCGCTAGGGACTTAGTTCTAGACCTTAGAGAACTTAGGCCAAAATTAATTTTGTTCAAAAATATTTTTGTTTGGCAACGAAAATTCCAGGTACGTCCCAACATTAAAAGTGTTAAATGTTTTTGTATAATGGGAGGTATAAGGGAAAGTGTTTACTTACCTTTGTCTTGCAAGAAAGTGTAAGAATGTATGGTTTATTTTTTATGTATGAAGTGTTGATTGCTTATAAATTGTCATGCCTGTGTCCCCTGCATTGCACTACACCATAGCACACACTATCTGCTGCCAGACCTGAGCCATTTAGGATCATTTAGGATGATGTTGAGGTGGATACCACTCCGACTACAATCGTGTAATACGAGTTACCCATCTTTATCCTGAAATTTCTTCATGTCAAAGGTACCCATCCTAACCTGCAACCGCACGACACGGGTCGGTTCTTTGACAAAGTCGGAGTCATGGGTAACACAACTTAACTGCAATCTTGTTGGTTTAGTCTGGTGATCCTATGACTCAATTTTGAGCTGTTTAGAGTTGAAATCGAACCACCGCTCATACACATGTCTATGTTGTTGGTATTGCTACTCAATGAATAGGGTAAGTTTTTCGAATTATTTTTTGCACAATTTATTTATTCGCTTTTTTTTTTTTTTGGTCAGTCCATGACAAATTAGGTTTGTCGTAACTTTGGTTGGCATACAATAGGGGTACCCGAGCTTCACATCATTTCCTTCCGAAAACCGGAGCTCCGCATGTGGTGGGATAGATTGGATCTGACTAGCCGTGACTGGGTGCGAGCTTACATCAGACGATTACTCCCTCTTTTGGAGATAGACTCATTATGGTGTTGTGCGAGTATTAGCGCATGTCTAGTGCCCTGCAACTTGCACTTTCGTATTCGATGATCACAAACTCACTCCAACCTTGGAGGAATACAATATTGCCATCGGAAAGCCCTTAGTGTCGGAATTAGTTAGTCCACTTGTAGGAACTGAACATGCATCGACCTTATTTGAATTCCTTAACGTTAAAGGAAAGGACGTGATAATAGTTTTGAAAGCCAATCGCAAAATCTGTCCGTTTTCATTTCTAAATGAGCTTTTTCAAAATGCCAAATCTTTCCAAAAAAATAGAATCTTCCTGCTAGCTTTCTTTGGGTTTGTGATATTCCCACATTGTAGGAATGCTATTAGTGCTTCCATAGCATGGGTAGTTCGTGAAGTATGCATGGAAAAGGGCTTTGTTAATACTATCTTGACCAAAACTTTTCTTTCCCTTTACTCGTTTTAAAGAAAATAAAGACAAGGCTTTCCATGCTCCTCCTGCACTCTTGCAAATTTGGTTCTTCTCTCACATCAAGGGATTCGGTGGCTTGATGACCATAAACAACATTTCTGACTCTAGCCACCCTATCCTAAAGTTTAGAGATAGGAAAATGTTTGCCCTAAATTATCATTATTCTGAGTGGTTAGTTTTCATGACCAACCTTGGACCTGAGGATTTCCAATGGCATGCCAAATGGTTCTAAGTTCAAGAAGCGCGGTTCATGTGTGGACTTATTGGACCTATTCCTTTGTTGGGAATCACTGGAGCCACCGAGTATTACCCGACCCGAGTCACCCGTCAGTTTCAAGAGGTTCAGCAGCTTCATCTGGCAATTCAGGAGGACCTGCTCAGGATAGACTTCCCTGATGGATGCCAAGATTATGAAGACTCTGTCACATTGGTCAAGTCAATGTGGGATATGTGCCACCCCAGAAGCTGATATGACTTGAAGAAGAGTTAGAAGGGCAAGAGAAGACCTACTATGCCTCGAAAGAGCATATTCGTGGGCATAATATCCTGGAGAGCATTCGTCCGAAGGTTCCTGAAGTGCCATTGAAGATCATCAACCAAGCCAAGATCAAGTGCCTTAAAAGGGAATTCGAGGAAGTCGAGGAGCGTACTTTGAAGTTAACCCGAGTTAACGAAGCTGCCACGAGCGGAAGCTGACCTCATTAGTTAGATTGAGTCGAGTGCGATTTGTAGCGGAACCATACTCACATGCATTACAATATTAAAGAATTTGTTTCAAGTCTTAATGTTGGGAGTTAAGATAGTGTCATTTCCATCTTCGAAGTAGTTTCGTTGTTTAGGGGTTCTCTCTCATGTTTTTCCTGTATTATGTGGTAGCCTGGCTTTCAATGAAACGAGCAAATTGGGGCGATTAGATCTTTGTCGTGGGCCGACTGCCTAATTATTACTTGTACTTATATATGCTTATATACCCTTGCATCAAGTACTAGCTAATCGTTGACACGGCCAAGTGGAGATCCCCGATTCGCACGCGCACAAAATTCAAAATGGAGAACGAGGACACCAATGTGAGCATGGCCAAGATGGAGGACCAGTTGGCCCAACTCACTACAATGATGCTTGAAATAAGCCAGAAGCTTAAAGAGACCCCCGCTGTAGTTGTCACTGGAACATCCACTCCTACGTTATCAGGACACGCTTCCCCGTCGATTGGAGGCACGCGCATTGCTGAGCTCCCCGGGAAAGAAACTGCCGAGGAGGCTCCTTCTGTCACGCCAGTCATCGTCAATTTGGATCCTTCTCCGAAGGAAAATCCAACACCTCGCCTAAGTGAAGAGAGTGAGAAACGTTTGGCAAAGATGGGGGAGTGACTATGTGCCTTGCAAGGTTACGAGCTGAAAAGAGTTAATAAGTTGTTTCCATACACCAAGACGAACTTCCCTGAGAATTTCCAAGAGCCTTAGTTCACAAGAAAGTATGACGAAACGTGATGCCCCAAGACCCACCTTAGATATTACATGAGGAAAATAGCTCGCTACGCTGACAACGTGCCATTTCTCATACACATATTCCAAGATAGCTTGGAAGGCATTGCCCTGACATGGTTCATCACATTGAACATTGAGAAATTCACTAGTTGGAACAATTTAACTAATAAGTTTTTACAGCAATACCGATTTAATACCGAGCTCGCCCCCTTGAGGGAAGAGTTGACCCGTATTGAGAAGAAAATGAATGAGTCATTTAAGGCTTTCTCGCAAAGGTGGAGGACTATGGCCTCACAAGTAAAGCCGACCTTGAATGAGAGGGAGATGAAGCAACTGTTCCTCAAGACATTGCCTCTTGAATACTTCCAAGGGTTAGTGTTCTTGGGTTGCCAGACATTTTCACAACTAGTTGAGATAGGTGAAAGAGTTGAATGGGCAATGGTTGAGGGAAAGATTTTAACCGGAGGCACAAAAAAATTCCTAGCAAGAAAGGATAAGGAAGCCACAGTTGAAGTGGCACTTGTGCAAGAGCCGCATTTTCCTCGGCCTGTCACAACAACCGCGCACAAGCCTACAATGGTTCCAAGTAGTTCGTTACAAGCATATGATAATGGCAAGAGGCCCTTTCGAAAGGGGTTTTCTCCATTACCATGCCCGCTGTCAAAGTTGTTGCCCATGTTTCTCGAAAAAAGGATGGTCGCGAAGGAGGTACCTAGAAATAATCCCCTGAGGTTAACCGGATTCGATGTGACCAAGACCTACGAATATCACATGGGGGTAAAAGAACAGCCCAAGTGCCATAACTTGGCATGGAGGAGCACTTAAGTGCCATAACTTTAAAATGATACACTTGAGTGCCAGTTTTGAAGTTAAATGGGACACTTAAGTGCCACTCTGGCGAAAATCCAGCCAAATGACTGACGTGGCGACTTTCCGGCAAGTTTGGTCCAAAACGGCGTCGTTTTACACGCTGACGTAGTGGAGAAAATGCAAAAACGACGCCGTTTCGTATCTACGTGTAAATAATAATATAAAAATTAATTAAATTAGATTTAAATTTAATTTTATATAAAATATTCAAAAAATTAAAGAAACAATTTAAAAATTTTAGAAAATTTTAAAAATTTTAAAAAATTAAGAATTTTTTTTTTTTTTTTAAATGGGGGTTCGAATAGGGCGGCTGAGGGCTGAGCCGTCGTCGCTGCCGCCTCCCCGCCGTCGCCGGGAAGGACCGGCGACGTAGGGGGTAGGGTCGGCCGGGGTTGCCGACCGACGGCGAGGGTTGCGAGTCCTCGTCGGATTGCGGCGAGGGCCGCGACCCTCGCCCCGGATCTGGGCGAGGGCTCGCGGGCCCTCGTCGTCGGTCAACCGACCTCGCCGGCCCCTGGCTAGGGGCCAACGAGGGCCCGCCAGCCCTCGCCCAGATCTGGGGCGAGGGTCGTGGCCCTCGCTGTGATCCGGCGAGGGCTCGCAGCCCTCGCCATCGGTCGGCCGGGGGTCGGCCACCCCGGTTGACCCTCCCCCCTCCATCGCCGGCCCTTCCTGGCGACGGCGGGAAGGCAGCGGCGGCGAGGGCTTAGCTCTTAGCCGTCCCATTCGAACCCCCTTTTTTTTTTAAAAAAAAAAAATTCTTAATTTTTAAAATTTTAAAATTTTTAATTTTTTTTAAATTTCTTATTTTTTAAATTTTTTTGAATATTTTAAATGAAATTAATTTTAAATATAATTTAATTAATTTTTATATGATTATTTACACGTAGACACGAAACAGCGTCGTTTTTGCATTTTTCTCCGCCATGTTAGCTTGCAAAACGACGCCGTTTTGGACCAAACTCGCTGGAAAATGGCCACGTCAGCCATTTGGTCGGATTTTCACCGGAGTGGCACTTAAGTGTCCCATTTTACTCCGATATTGGCACTTAAGTGTACCATTTTAAAGTTATAGCATTTAAGTGTCCCTCCGTGCTAAGTTATGGCACTTCAGGTGTCCCAACCTCCCACATGAGAAAAAGGGGGCATGATGTAGATAATTGCCACGTGCTAAGATACAAAGTTCAGCAGCTTCTAGACAAGAACATATTGACTTTCAAGGAGGTTTAGCCTAACGTGCAACAAAACCCTCTACCAAATCATGCATGGGGAGTGAACTCAATTTCCGAGGACACGCGGGCGAGTCAATTGCCTCTAGTGGTGGATGCTTCCGAGTTGTATGAGTCCATAGTGCTATCGTCATTCTACTCATATTTTCTGCAAATTTGCTGGTATATCTTGGATGAAGAAGGTTATGCCTGGAATTTCGAAGACCCCAACTTAGTACGAGAAATGAGTGATAGCTATGATAACCCTGATGGTGATTGAACTATCTGATGAGGAGCTCGCCGGTGATATCGAGATGGAAATCGCTGAACCCACAGTGATCGACCTTATGGTCGAAGAGATGTCGGCAATTGAAATCACGGGAGAAAATGCAACGCTGGTAATGATTGAATTGTCTCCCCAGGAGAAAGATGGAGTGATAATGCTAGAGTATTCTCCCAAATTCGATTCCAAAGCTGTACCTTGGGATTATTGAATAAATGAGGTGGACACTGTCAAGCGATCAGGACGTTGTTATGCACCTAATAAAGGAGTAGAAAATAAGACCGTGACTGAAGAGGAGGCAAAGCAATTCTTGGCTGTAGTAAAGTCCGGTGAATTCAACGTGGTGAATCAACTACGGAAGTTGCTGACTCAAATCTCCTTCCTGGAATTATTCAAATCTTTCGAGAAGCATAGGGACATCTTGCTTAAAGTCCTTAATGAGGTGCACGTTATAGAGTCAATCAATAAAGTCCAGTTGGAAGAGTTCGTTGGGTCTGTTCTATTGAAAGACCAAATTTCATTTACTGATGAAGATATTCCCCCCGATGGTCCTAATCATACCAAAGCGCTACACATCTCGGTGAAGCATGAGAGCACTCTTGTTTGTAGAGTGTTGATTGATAATGGTTCGGTGCTCAATATATGCCCGTTGGCTACTCTCCACCATCTTTGCATTGATCTTGGGAGAATCCGTACTGGCAAGTCGACTGTGCGGGCTTTTGACCGGATGAAGAAAGAGGTGATAGAGGAAATTGAATTTGAGCTGTTGATTGACCCTTTACTTTTCCAAGTCTTGTTCTAAGTGTTAGATATATCAATCGCTTTTAATTTTCTTCCAGGGAGGCCATGGATCCACACGGCGGGTGCTGTTGCCTTTAGCCTCTATTAGAAGGTGTGATTTATGGTAGACAACATGCTTATCACGGTCCATGGAGGATCCGACTTTAAGATCTACCACGAGACAGCCATCCCCTATGTGGAGCCTAAGTATATTGAGGAATTCAGCTTTCAAACCCTCAAGCCGCTTTCCATGGTCCATGTGCCTGTATGGTATTTCACAAAGGCTCCTGAATTGTCTAAGCCAACCATAGTTGCGGGAAAGATTATGCTGGCGAGCGGGTATAATCCTGGAGAGGGTCTTGGATCACACGATCAGGGTGTACGAAAACCTATTGAAGCTCATAAAAACTCGAAGAAAAGAGGCCTAGGATATGTTAAGGGGTGAGGAGGTCGTAGTGAACAAAGTGGTCGTGGCAACCGAGGAGGCCGTGGAAGGCAGAGAGACCAAAGTGTCTAAAGAGGCTGAAGTGGGTATTGAGATTGGAGTGAACGTATTGCCCAAACCAAGGAGGGCGAAGGCGATCAAGGCCCGTTTCACCATTGTTGGAAGAGACGTTTCCAGGACCTCCAAGGATGTTATTTGAAGAAGAGGAGGATATCTATGGTGTAACCGAGCTATTCAAGGACGACATCATATGCACCATCTTGGCATGCAAGGAAGCTAAATCCTCTAAAGTCATGGCTGTCCCTCCAGAGTAGGGCAGTTCTCGTCTAGCCTAGTCTTTTGTTTTATGTCTTCTCCCCTGCGCGGGATCTCGTAATTTTTCTTTCTTTCTTTCTTGTCTCTGTCATTTGTAACGTGAATTTTGGTCAACCCTGATCTTGAGCCATTAGTCGTGGGTGGTGTGTGTTAAAATACGGCCTTATCTTTCCTCATTCAATAAAATAGACATATGTTTTATTAAAGACATGTGGAAGTACATTAAACTAGCCTTATGATGGTCGCTGAGGCCTAGGCCTCCACATACTCCCTTATTTGATTGTTTTACAAGGATGATGAAATCCGAGGATATGAAGACGAGTTCTTAAAACTTTTACAAAAAAGTATTTCAAAAACTTTAATAAATAAAAAAAAAACAACATGCATCATCTTTGCTATTGACATTACTCTAACTCATCTCAGGCATTACATTATGCATAATCATAATAAGGATGCATGTGACCCGGATGTGCACGAAGAAAGTCCCTCAATTTCCGATGACACCGACGACGACAATCAGAAGGGGATCGAACGCAAATAGAATTGACACGAAGAATCAAAACCTTTGACATAAGAGCGAACAGTCACCATAAATTTGGGTGATGCAGAGAATGTCGGGGAGGTAAAAATTAGGGCATGTCTCTCAGAGTCAGAAGCGAAAATGATGACTAATCTTCTGAAAGAATATCAAGTTATGTTCGCCTGGACATTTACTGACATGCCGGAATTAGACCCCGAAATTGTGGAACATGCTCTGCCGACGGATTCTAATATGCCACCTAAGAAGCAAAGACTCAGGAGAACGAAACTGAAGTTGTCCAAGAAGATTGAAGAAGTGATAAAACTACTGAAAATAAATTTTATCGAAGTGACGCGTTATCCTGATTGGGTAGCAAATATCGTGTTTGTAATGAAGAAAGATGAGCGAATCAGGGTATGTGTTGACTATCGTGACCTAAATTGAGCAAGCCCTAAGGACGACTTTCCACTCCCACATATTGATGTCTTGGTTGACAGTACGGCAGGATTTGAGTTATTCTCCTTCATGGATAGTTTTTTTTGGATATAACAAAATCTGCATGAAGGAGGAGGATAGGAGCAAAATGTCATTCACAACTCCTTGGGGAACTTTCTGCTACAGAATGATGCCTATTGGTCTAAAGAATGCTAGGGCAGCGTATCAAAGGGCCATGGTCACGTTGTTTCATGACATGATGCATAAGGAGATCGAAGTGTATGTGGATGACATGATCGCGGAATTAAGACGAGGTGAGGACCATGTTGAAGTCTTGAGAAAATTGTTCAAGCATCTTTGGAAATTCAAGCTATGCCTCAATCTCGCAAAATGCGTTTTTGGAGCGAAATATAGGAAGCTGTTAGGGTTTATAGTCAGTAGCAAGGGCATAGAGATTGATCCGTCAAAAGTTAAGGCTATCTGTGATTTACGACCCTTGGCTACCACCAGGGAAGTTCGCAGCCTGATAGGACGACTCAATTATGTGGCGAGGTTCATCTGTCAGTTGTCTGAAACAGCGAAGCCATTCTTCAAGCTCCTAAAAAGGAATGCAAAGATTAAGTGGAATGTCGAGTGCCAAGGCATCTTTGAGAAGATAAAACACTATCTTACTCACGCACTGGTCCTAGTGCCCCCTCTCCTTAAAATTCCCCTAATTTTGTACTTGACCATACATGACGAATCATTAGGAGCCATGTTAACACAGAAAAGACCAAATGATGGGAGAGAATGCACGGTATACTACTTGAGCAAGAAGTTCACTGTTTCCAAGATGAATTACACAAAAATTGAGAAGACTTGCATGGCCTTAATTTGGGTATTGCACAGGCTGCGGCAATACATACTCCATCACCGAATCCTGTTAGTGACCAAAAATGATCCCATCAAGTACCTCTTGGAGAAGCCGGCGTTAGTTGGCAAATTGGCCAAGTGGCAAATCTTAATTTCAGAGTTTGACGTTCAGAGCCTAGGACAGAAGTCCGTTAAAGGTCACGCCATAGAAGACATGTTGGCAGAAAGTTCCAAGAGGTCTAGAGCATCTGATGAAGATAATGATGCAGATGAGCGAATTTTACTTATATCAAGTGACAAATGGACGATGTACTTCGATGGTGCAGTGAACTTAGCTGGGTCGGGTACCAGGGCAGTTCTTATCTCCCCCGATGGACAACACTACCCCGTTGCCGCTAAATTGACGTTCCCTTGCACGAATAACATTGCTGAATATGAAGCATGCATTCTCGGCCTCCAAGCTGCCATTGATATGAAGATCTGAAAGTTGCAAGTTTATGGTGATTCGGCCCCTATCGTCCTACAGACCGAAGGCAAATAGCGAACATGAGATTCTAAATTAATTTCGTATCATGAGTTTCTAAGGGAGCTAACGAAGGAATTCCAAGAAATATCATTTGAATACTTACCAAGATCTCAAAATCAATTCGCTAATGCCCTAGCTACCTTGTCTTCAATGTTGCAAGTAACTGGAGGCTTGAACATTGAACCATTGAGAATTGAAATCCTTAGGCCCCCGGCTTATTGCATGACGATTGAAGAGGAATCGGATGGACAGCCTTGGTATCACGATATCTTGAAGTATTTGCAAAAGGGTGAATTCCTCAAAGGAAGTGAAGCAGCAGACAAAAAGCATTTGATAAAGCTAGCATCAAAATTCTTCGCTAGTAGAGATGTCCTCTACAAAAGGTCCTTCGACTCGACATTGCTAAGGTGTGTTGACGCTAAAGAAGCTGACCGTTTGATGAAGGAGATACATGAAGGGGAGTGTGGCCCCCATATAAATGGACACTTCTTGGTGAGAAAGATCATGCAACTCGGTTATTATTGGCTGACCATGGAGTTCGACTGCATTCAGCACTTACAACGGTATCACCAATGCCAGATTTATGGAGACAGGATAAATGCCCCTCCAAATGAGCTTCACCAAATGGTTCAACCCTGACCCTTTTCACTGTGAAGAATTGACGTGATCGGGCCTATTAACCCCAAAGCTTCAAATGGGCATCGATTTATCCTAGTGACAATAGACTATTTTACCAAGTGGATCGAGGCCAATTTATATGTTAATGTTACTACCAAGAATGTGGCAAAGTTCATTCGTTGCGACATTGTCGCTCGTTACGGGGTGCCGGATGCGATCATTACTAACAATGGCACTAATTTGAACAACAAAGTCATGGATGGTTTGTTTAGTGAGTTTCGAATTAAGCATTTGAACTCATCACCGTACTGTTCTTAGATGGATGGAGCAGTGGAGGCAGTGAACAAGAATATAAAAAAAATCCTATCAAAGACTGCCAAAAATTATTGTGATTGGCACGATAGGCTCCCTTACGCGCTAATGGCATACCGAACTTCTATTCGTACCTCCACTAGGGCAACTCCTTTTTCATTCGTGTACGGGATGGAGGCGATCTTGCCTGTTGAAGTTGAAATCCCTTCTCTAAGAGTCCTTTCCCAATTTACACTCGATGAGACTGAATGGATGCAACAAAGGCATGAGCAGTTAAACATGATCGATGAGAAGATATTGCAAGCTGTATGTCATGGCCAATGCTATCAGAGACGAGTTGCAAAAGCCTTCAATTGAAGGGTGTGTCCTAGACACTTTGAAGTCAACGGCTTGGTGCTGAGGAAAGTGTTTCCAATTATACCAGACCCTCGTGGCAAATTCACCCCAAACTATGAAGGGCCGTATGTCATTAAGAAAATTCTATTTGGCGGTGCTATGATTTTAGTTGAAATAGATGGCAATGAATTGCCTAGATGTAAACACAGATGCAGTCAAGAAATATTTTCCATGATTGAAATCAAGGCCGATAAGCCACTTCATGCGCAATCTGAGTCACATGGCATCATGCATAGCATCATAGATACCACACATATATCACATACACTCATATCTATTTGTGTTTCAAGCACCTCACCGTTCGATGAGGAAATGGCAGAGGGAAAATTCAATTCAAAGACCCATCAAGTCTCTGCACAATGGTTGAATATCTCTTTTTCTTAAATGAGAGGTAAAAAAAAAAAAAAAAACAGCTGCATGGCATCATTCGCATAACCTATCTTCGGTGTCACTATCCGTGCTTCATGTTGGTGACCCTCGAGGAAAAGGGTTCACAAAAATGTTTTTATTCGGGCAAAAGGTGAAACGTTAACCATGCCAAACAAGAGGTGCTTAGGATGAAGAAATTTAAACCGTTTCCAAACACATCCTTCAAACACTTTTGAGAATTGAGTGAAAAGCGACATTATCTTAAAATAAAAGATTCATTCGCATTGAGCACAAAGATCGAAATGACAAAGGCATTTCATTCATCAATCCCGAGCATTGCACTAATCTCTTGCTAACCTTTTGGGCCAAATAAAGATGATCATTCAAAGTACCCCTGTCGAGGAGAACCCTACACTGGGGCAGCATAAGAGGTTATGGTCGAGATAGCGAAAGATTGAGAAAGATTTTATTACTTTCACTTGCATCAATATTCCGGTGATAGCTTCAGAGGAATTTTTATTAGAGCTTGACTCATCCCAAGGTGAAGAAGAGCATTTCCTTCTCTACCCAAACACTAATATCCATTGCTTTAACCAATATGGGCCTGATTGTTCATTTCTAAACCCCGAGCAGTGGTCATCTCCCTTCACTGGGGCAAGACATAAAGATTGACCACATGTGATTAACATTTACGAGAAAATATAAAAAGCATCTCAAAAGTCATAAATGCTCCAAAAGTTTGAAAAAAGGCTCAGCAAGCTAGGGGGCATGAAAAATCAGTATACTTGGTAAAAGCAAGGCCAATGCCCTTTTTTTTTTTTAAAAAAAAAAAACAAAGCAAAAGCCAAAATGCTGCATTTTATGTGAAAGAAAAATTGTCAAAGTCAAAGTGCTTGCGGAAAAAAATTATCGCAAAGGCAAAGGAAATTAAAGAAAAGAGCAAAGCTCTCATGCAAAAATGATTAGCCAGGGGAATTTCAAGATGTGCTATGTTCAAAAGCCGAATGATTCTGAAAGATCGAGCGACCTGGTCATGATGTCATGATGATCACCGACTCTTAAAAACCCAATTGAAAGTTTTAAGCCTTTCGAGCCTCTCCCGAGCCAATATTACAACCCTCTTCCGAAGTCTCTTCTAATTGGGATGGTTCGAGTGAAAATGAGAATGCCACAAAGAAGCTATTGCTTGAAGAAGTGGAAGTAATTCTATCTTGTCTTATCTTCCAAGTTCTCAACTTGTAAACCCGGCGAATATAGCGACAAATGTTCCTCTATTGGCCTTAAAGCAATAATCCCTTTGTGTAAGCCCTAACCGAACTTATATTACAGTCCTTTCAAAAGACCCTTTTGATCGATCAGATTGTGCTCATCGCAAATGTTTTTGAAAGCCTTTGACATAGGTTATGTGAGATACTCTTGGCAATCAGTTACTTCCCATGCGAATGGATGTGATCAAGCAGCCATTTTGTTGAGAGTGTGTGAGAAACCATTTCTGATTAAGAAACTCTAGTTTGGCATTGTAAATGAGCCTTTTTCACGAGTCGTAGCCGTTCTGATAAAAACTTGACTCTTGGGGAATTTGATGATTAATGATATATCCACGAGCAAGATGACAGTTTTGCACCATATGATGCCAATTAACATCGAACGTTTTTCTAAAGTAGTCGGACTTAGCTTGATTAGCTTGTTCAATTAATACTGCAGTACTGCCAATACGTCTCTTGATGACGTCTCTAATGACATTTGCTCAAGTTAAGTTTGACAGGGTTCCTCAGTGAAGCCATGCAGTTTTCAATGGATTAGTGGGTGTTTCCCTAAAAACCAAAGGTTTATGGTCAACCTTAAACAATGTCATCTCCAAAGGTTCATGGTCAGCTTTAAACCATGTCATTTACAAAGGTTCATGGGCTTTCCTCAAGCCATTTATTTTCAGCCTGGTCAAAACCCGTTCGTATAAGGTGAAACCTATCTCCTAGTTGAAACCCATTGTTACACGGTGAGACCTCATTCCTCTCTTCTTATGACCCGGAGAGCTTTGTATCATGGAGTCTTATTCCTTTCTTATGACCCGGAGAGCTTTGTATCCTAGAGTCTTCCTCTCTTCTTATGATTCGAAAAGCTTTGTATCCTGGAGTCTTATTCCCTTCTTATGATCCGGAGAGCTTTGTATCCCGAAGTCTTCCTCTCTTCTTATGACGCAGAAAGCTTTGTATCCTGGAGTCTTATTCCCTTCTTATAACCCGGAGAACTTTGTATCCCGGAGTCTTCCTTCCTTCTTATGACCCGGAGAGCCTTGTATCTCGGAGTCTTCCTCCCTTCTCACGATCCGAAGAGCTTTGTATCTCGGAGTCTTTCCTCATTCTTATGACCCGGTGGGCTTTTGTAGCCTGGAATTCTTCTTTCCCTTATTAATGAGACGTGCTTCTATAGCTTTGAGTTCTCTCCGTCGACCTGATGCATGCTTATGCACCCAGGGCCTCTCTACAGTTGGAATAATTTAGGTGTCTTTCGTCTTTGATTACAACCTCTTCGAGGCTACATTCAAAGAGAGGCAGCTGTTGACACCTATTTCGTATTTTTAAAAAACAACAAAAAAAACAACAAAAAAAAACAAAAAAATATCGTAAAAAAAAAAAACAGAAGAGGAATCTGCATGGGCTTAGGCCCCTCCCCTTCTTCTCCTTTTTCTTTTTTCTTTCTTTCTTTTCCCCCTATGCGGCCCAGCCCCTTTCTTCCTTTTGGCCCAGCCCACACCTTTGTCTTCTCCCCCAAGCCGTTGTTTGCACGGGGAAGGAGCGAAGCTGAAAACAGGGGCGAAGCGGAAAGCAAGGGACAAAGGGATCTCATGACGGCAGGCGTGACGTGATCCTCAGGTCAGAGCCGACTGGCAGAGGCCGCGGTTGGTCGGCCGAGAGCACGTGTGCGAGGAACGGTCAAAAAGGCGAAAAGGAAAACAAAGAAAAGGGGGCGAAAAACCAGGGAACCGAAGGAGAAGAAAAAAAACCAAAAAGAGAGAGGAAACGGAGTGAAGAGAGAGCGAAAGAGAGAGGAAACAGGAGGAGGAAGAAGAATAGGTCGTTGCTGCCGCGGGAGAACCGCCCGTTTGTTGTCAACCGCCACTGTCTCCCTCGGAAACCAGAGCTCAACTAGGATCTTTGGCCATGGAAGACCTCCACCGTTTGCTTGGAAGCTGGATTGCGACTCGCCGAACCGAGGTGACGCCGTCGCGACCTTAGCCGGAGGCCACCCGTGCCCTCCGCCTCTGCTTACTTCTCCTTGCAGTTGGATAGCCGCAGAATGGGGTCACGGGCTAGCGGGGCCTTCGACTAGTGCCTTGCTGTTTTTGGCAGACCCTTGACCGCTGCCACTGCTTGCCTCGGAGGCTTCCCCCCCATGGGCGGCGTGCTGTCGTAGCCTCCCTGGTCGTGACTGAGCGATCGCTGACCAGGGAGGGGCTGCAGGCCGAGCTGGGCCAAATCGCAAATCTGGCCCACTCAACCTCTTGCGACCCACAGGCCGATGGCCCAGAGTTAATCTAGGCTGTGAGCTTGCAAGACGGGAAGCCCCCCTATTGCAAAAAGGAGTTGGGCCGATCAGCGGGCCCAACTCTAATAAAAATGGCCCAACCACCTCTAATCGGGCCTAGTTTCTTCCGAGCGGGCCAACCGGCCCATTTCTCCGACCTAACACGACTTTCGCGGGCCAGGCCGAATCTGGTCGGGTCAGACTGGATTCAACCAAGTTCGTTTTAAATATATTATATTATTATAATATTAAAATATTTTTTAAATTTTTGTAAAAATTAAAATTTAAAAAAAAAAAATCGAAATTTAAACAATGTAGGGTTTGGCTAAGAATTGCCATGTTTTTCCTTTTAATAAATTTAGGCATTTATTTGCTCGTTTTTTGATTATATCGTGTGTTTAAATTGCATATTTGTCTACATTTAATTGCACGTGTTTAATTTTAATGCAATTATGATCTTGATGGTTATGATTGTTACTTTAATAATTGCGCACTCGTATAATCACCTCACATATTAATAGATAAGTATAAAATCAATCCAAACTAAATGCAAAAAAATTATTTTGATAAAATGAACAAGATTAGGTACTGAAAGGGCATTAATTAATCAATTAGTGTAATCAAGTCCTCGACCCTAGATTTTCTGATTGCATAGGAAGTGAGGTATACTCCTATACCTCACTTGGTTTCTAGCTAACCCCAATAGGCTAGTAGCGACTTCTTTTTGCGAAATTTTTAAGAATATCCCAACGTCACGTGAGGTATGGGCTTGGGAGAGCCCGCGCCTAATCATGGGCCTTAAGCCCATCTTTTAGGCAAAACTCCTAAACTTACTCCCTCCCCCCGAGGGTAGGTCGTGACAAAAAGAAAAAAGAAAAATAAAAAAATAATTATAATTTCAATTTTTACAAAAAATATTTTTATAAAGTTAAAAAGGGAAAGAGAGTGTGAGGCTTGTGTTGGAAATATGTTATAAGTCAAATTCATTTAAGACCAATTTATCTTAAGCTCAAAATGTAAGTGACCCATATTTAATATATTTATGATTTAAATGGATCAAATATGGGTCTAAGACCCATTTTAACACCTCTACTCGTTAAGTTCTCAATAGATGTGGCAAAATGGATCTTAGACCAATATATGACCCATTTAAATCATAAATGGGTCCTATATGGGTCACTTATTTTTTGACAAAAAGTAGTTCAATTGATTTAATAATCAAAGACTCAAGATAGGTGAGTATTAAGTGAGTTTTAAATGGGTTGGATTTAGAATCCACTTTTAACTAAAACCTCACAATCTCTATCTTCCATCTTTAACTTTACAAAAAAATATATTTTTTAATAAAAATTGAAATTATAATTATTTTGTTTATTTTAATTTTCTTTTCTTTTTTTTTTTTTTTTTTTTTTCTTTCTTCCTCCTCATTTCGGTGGCCAACGACCGGCCTAGCAAGCCTCGAGCTCGTAGGATTTGGCAAGGCGGAGGCCTTGCCGACGTCTGGCAAGGCTTGAGCCTCACCGATCTAGCGAGCTCGAGCTCGTCGGAGGCCTCACTAGTGTCGAGTGAGGGGCGAGCTTGAGCCTCACCGATCTAGTGAGCCTCGAGCTCGTCGGTGTCGACGAGCCGGGCGAGCTCGAGGCTCGCCTATGTCCGATGGTCGACTGTCATCGTGGCCGGCGACCGGCCAAAGAAGAAGAAGAACAAAAAATAAAAAGAAAAAGAAAAATTATATTCTTAAAAAATAAAAAATAATTAATTTTTTAATTTTTTTAAAATAAAAATAATTAAAATTTGATTTTTTAAATAAATATTTTAAAAATTATAAAAATTGTCAATTAAATTTGTGTTGTATAAAACTATTTTAGCTACCCTAGTGGTCACCCTTCCAATATGAAATGGGGGGTGAGGAGTTCGAATCCCCACTTTTTTAGGAGGATTGGGGTGTGGACGAATTAATTTGAAGAGTGGATTTCGATTTCTACGCCTTGCAAGGAGACAGGACAAAAAGTGTGAGAGTTAGAATAGGAGTAGAGTAGGATCAACAAAAAAAAATCATTTAAAAAATAAAAAATATATATATATATATATATATATATAATAAGCTTTCTTAAGTTTACTTAAGTGGGTCGAGTATGGATCAAGTATAGATCGGGTTGAGTATGGATCAAAAATTTTGCATTACAATAAATGGTCATAAACGGATTAAATGAATCGATTTTGGTCGAACCATTTATGACCCGACCCACCCGTTTAACAAGTCTAGTTCTCAAAAAGAAGCCTAAATTGCCACTTTCGGCCACCGTGCGTCAAAACCTTCTTCCCAGAGGTGAACGAACGAAATTAAAGACATGAACTCCAATGTACAAAATCGATTACAACATTGATGAATTTTTGGAAGTCCTTTTCCCTGACATTATTCAGACTAAAACTGCTTCTGGCAACACGTAGATTTGCATCTTAGCATACTGATGGCAGAGACAAGGAAGTACCGTGGTCTAGTGACGGAGTCCAATGTCATGCATTGAACGCGTGATGGCAGTGACAAGGAAGTTCCCGTCTAAAGTCCTAACTCGATACTTATACAATCCCAGACTAAATTAGGCAGCCATCTGTTGTTCGTCTCTTAGCCATTGACCGACATAAGGAAGAATCCATAATGCTTCAGTAGAATGTCAAAACACGAAAGTGTCGGCTCCCAGATTCTAGATCGAACAGTCTGTATCTGAGTAGACTCAACCGTCGCGAAAGAGAGAGATCACGGTATGGAAGTCAGTTCACGAGAGGTAAAGTAAACCAGAAGGCTACTCAAATGTTCGAGTAAACAATCTTTAGATCTTGCATTCCTCCGCTCTGTTAAACGCAAAGTTGGTAAACATAAAACTGTTCTACCTTTAAAACTAAAACCACTGGTGTTGACTCGGTCTATTCTATATCTCAACTTAATTTCAAAACTGCAGGGGGTCAGCACCAACATGCATATGTTAAAGATGAGCGCGAATTAGAAACCAAAGAAACCGAGTTCGGTCGCTCTTTCCTTCTCGAATGTCTCAAAGTATTGGTAGATGATGGTGACTGCAAGGAGGATTCCAGTCCCTGAGCCGATTGCCCCCATGAAATCTGCCAGCACCGTTAGCGCACCAATGCACATGCCCCCAAAAGCTGCAGCCGTTGGAATGTAACGGCTCAGCTCTTTCTGTAAGTTGGACTCCCGATGACCAGGCATTACCATTTGTTGCTCCTAGAAAGCAGCATGACAAGAGAGTAGGTAAGAGACAGTAAAATGTTAAGCAGCAAAACAATTTCTTGTACATCCTCATCCAATTCCACTCTGTCTATTAGTGCAACTATTTATAAAAAAAAAGAGCCAGGTGAATATTGAACATCAACAAATATGAGACTTGATAGGTTCGCTTTTACATGATCAGAACACCCAAGCCACTCGTGCAGTTTCTCTCCTTGCCCTCTTCTGTATTGTTTTTCATTAGATAATTTAAAAGAGTCTACTGCACCACTAATTTAAAGTGTTCTTCCAAAAAAATCAAGTGCACACTAAAATGAACATTGACGCTGCTGAGGTCTTCTTTAAGGAAAAACAACAATGCTATGTTAACACACTTCAATCTTTAAATGTTTGAGAATCCCCATATGCCAGTCAGTAATATAGTTGATCATTTTACACGCAAATGATCATTCTCTGACAGAGAACCTAAGAGGAATGAATATCAGATAAACAGTGAAAGAAAGAAGAACGTGTAATTATACCTTGAGTTGCTTGGCAACATCTCTCGCAGAAGATCCAGAAACTTCAATCCATGTCTTCGAGAAAAGAGCACATGCTGTGAGCATGAACACAAGGTAGAAGAGTGCATGGAAAGGATGGGCTGCCATGTCAGCCAAGCTGCAATATATGCCCACATGTCAATCAAGAGTGATTTCTGTCGCACGAAGATGAAGAAAAAGGCACCCCTTTTGGATAGAAATTTCTCAATGTGACAAATAAAAATTACCTTGAAGGTGCAGTGATGTAATATGCTAGACCACCAACTGGAACATACTGACCACCAGAATATTCCGATTCCTTCCATTTACCCAGCAGGTTAACCAGAAAGTTTCCACTGTACTTCCTGTGAAGCAACTGCATGAACATGCATGACGTCATTAGTTTGTCAAACGCTAAAAAACTCACTCATTGGTATACAAAAAAAAGAGCATCATGGTATACCTGTGAAATGAAGTAAATGTTGGAAACAAGAGCAGACTGCAAAATGATTGGCATGTTAGAGGTGTAGAAAAGCTTGATGGGATAAGAACCCTGCTGTCCACGGGCATTCTTCGACCTCACTGGCAGAACCACACGGAATCCTTGGAAGTAGATGACAATGAGGAAAATCAAGACTGTCGCGAGCAGATTTGTCACATTTGGAAGGTTCTGCCGATAAAAGGCTTCTCGTAAGGCGCGAACCTTGTCTGTCCGTGTAATCAGGAGATGGAACAAAGCGATCACAGCACCTTCAAACTCAGCTCCTCGCCCACTGTTAATGGTCGTGGGACTGAATGCTTTCCAGATTATGTTTTCGCTGCAACCAAAAAATTAAACGTATTGAGTATTTGTCCCCTAAATGGATATTTATTATACAATGCCATCATGGCTCATTCATAAAGTCAATAAATAAAATCTTTCTTAAAGCTTTGATCTGTTTTGGCCAAAGATACCAATGATCGAAGTTATTCATATCAATGCTGATGTTTATATAGGAAAATACTGCTTACCAGATATTGGTTGCTATGAAAAGTGAAATTCCAGAGCCCAGACCATATCCTTTCTGAAGAAGTTCATCCAAACATATCACGATGATGCCAGCGAAGCAAAGTTGGATGATGATGAGAATGGCATTTCCAACACCAAGTTGTCCAACACTGCCATACATGCCCGAGAGAACATAGGCAACAGCCTCACCGATGGCTATCAGGATACCCAGTAACTTCTGTGCTCCATTCCTGCAAGAAGAGGCCACCATTATAAATTTAAATTGAGAAGGGGACAAAAGAAGTTTAAATCCAAGCACTGGTGCCGATTCATTTTATTGCCAAAGATATGGCCCATAAGAGCAACAAGCACACTAGATGATCAAACTATCAAATGATTAACAGCAAGTGTTTAGATAGAATGATATTCAATCTGAATCACCACTTCCACTTTAGTTTTGTACTCAGTAAGAAAGGTAATGACATGCTGCCACAAACCATTTGCCAGAAACCAAAGAGCAATCGTATAATCTCAGCTATAGGTCCTTTTGGCATTTGCAAAGGTAGAAAGCAGAAAAGAGAGCAAGTATCATTCATGCCTAGAAACTTACAGAAGGGCACGATCCTCTCGAACATTGTTGTCCACTTCAATTATCTTAGAACCAGCCAGAAGTTGCATCACCAATCCAGATGTTACGATTGGAGTGATACCGAGCTCCATGACAGTTCCACGATTTGATGCGAGAATAACACGCATCCAGTAGAAAGGATCTGCTCCTGTTGTGGAGTGGATCCCATAGAGAGGGAGCTGACTGCAAACCAAGAAGATGAAAAGGGAGATCACAGTGTATATGACCTTCTCCCTGAATGGAATTTTCCTGTCAGCACTCTGAACCTCAGGCAAAAAAGAAAGAAATGGCCTGACAAGGTGAAGCACCCTGAATCCACCTCCCATAGCTGAAGACTCTTCAGGTTAAACCTGGAACATGAGTGAAGATTGTATCCTTGTAAGAAATAACCTTTTTAATCGGCAGCAATCCAATGCCACAAATGCTAAGCGTCCCTATGCAACACACAATAACGACAACAAACTAAGCCTTGTCTCACTAACACGAGTCCAGTCCAAAGATATATAATATCAACAATATATGGCCACCCAGAATTATTACCTCAAGGCCAAAAAAAGGCACGTGTCTAAGCCTACAAATCCTCAGAATCAGTGACCAAAAACAGCCAGCTTGATGGGACCTTAAGAGAAGCCATTACTAAGGACTCTCGGTTCTTAAAACAGCTTGCTTAGGCAACTGCTCATAGTATAGGGCCGTCAAAAAATTCACCAATTTATCAATTTTCAACTAATCTGAAGAATATCTCAAAACATGTCTTTCTTTATGCTCTATCTTCCGTGTCAGCCAGCAATGAGTCTATTATAATAGTTGGGAAAAACCCCCAGCGCAATACAAAAATCAGTCAGCCTGTTCTTTGACCTCAGGTGATGTATCAGCACACGAAGTCCAACCCCAACTAAAGTAACAGTCTAATTGGGCTACAGTCAATTTCAGGAGCAAGAAGAACAACAGTCAATTTTTCTCAGCTACGATGTCAGGGAGAAATAAGCAGCTCAGAATACTGGAATATCACGGCAGTTCCATCCTAAATCAAAACAGAGACAACAAACAGCAAATAGCCAATAACCTGCACAGACAATTGCACTGAATGTCGTCCTAATAACCAGACATTCTCGTCACAAATGACACAGATGACAACAACCGATGGAACGCGGATCTAACGCACATGCAATTCGAAAAAACAAAAACCACGAATCTACGAGGAGACGCAGGCGATCGCCGAACCTAGTCGCGCGTCACACACCCAACATGCACTCGCGCATCTATACAATTGCCCGTAGAAGAAAAGGGGCTCCGTCGACGCCGTGCATGCATGAGGAGATCGAGAAATCAGCGAACTTTTCCTCGCTCTCTCGAAACACAGATCTGCGGAATTTCGACGGCGCAAGCCCCGGCGAGATCGGAGGGAGCCGAGCTCCGGATAAACCAAGGTCGAGCATTCGCAGCCGGGAAAAAAAGGGAACGGAGAGATACCTCGCGGATCGGGGGCGGATCCCGGAGAGAGGTGGCGGAGCGGATCTGCTATGCTAGAGAGAGAGAGAGAGAGAGAGAGAGAGGGACAGGGTCAACGAGGAGGGCTCGATTTTATGCGTTTGCGAGAGAGGGTTCGCGCGTGGGGATGTGGAGACGCGGTGCGGTGTGCTTTCGAATCGGTCTCCGACGACGACAGCTCGTGAGGAGCGTGACGTGGAATTTCCCTTTCGCTTTTGGGGCAAAACGAAAGTGACGTGGATCGTGAGACCCCTTCGTTCGACCGTATTAGGACTCTTAAATCTTAAATTACGTCACTTACTTTATCGGTCATCGCATTTATGTATGCGCTAGATTCTTGATATTATTCTGGATAAATGACATAAATGGTTATTAACCTTTAGCTTACTATAGAAAGTGATCCTTTAACTTTAACCTAATGTATAATGTTGTTTTTGAATTTTGAATTTATTCAATATGATTCATAAACTTTTTATATATATTCAATTTAGTCTCAAAATTGCATGAAAAATGTCTAATGTTGTCTTTACATCAAACATTGTCATATGGTCTTACGACTAACTTGAAAATGTACCAAAAGTTTTATAAATTATGTTGAACAAATAAAAAGTTTACAGACGACATTTTATATTGAGCTAAAGTTTAATGATTATATTAAATAAATTAAAAATTTAGAGATCAAATTACATATTATATCAAAGTTCAGTGACTACTAATGTTATTATCTCTATTATAGTTGGGTGTTCGTATTCCATAGCACTAGACTAATATTGTCAAATTGAGGAAAATTGTTGGATCATTGTTATGGAATTTATATGTGAAAATTCACCGCATATGATTACCAGTTACCACAATGAATGATCACATTCCGTTATTTTATTGGAAGTTACGTTAAGTTGAATGGGTCCCCATGGCAAAAAAATATCATCACACGACCTTCTCCAACAAGCGGGTGATTCGAGGAGTGATTGAGCTGCCATTTGATTCCCTGAGGTTGAAAGACTCGATATGATAAAGACTTCAATAGGATAAATCTTGCGTATGCTGGTAGGATGGTGATGGCAGATAGACAAACAAAATTGTGATTTGATATTCAAGTGTTCGATCAAACCCTACAACCCCTCGAGTGGATGATGTTGAATTATACCTCATGCATAATTAAACTTTATGATCAAACAAGCTAACTATGTTTTCAAGCTCAATCCGTAGACAAACAATGCATATTTCAATCGTTGCATTGATAGTCTAATTTGCGTTGATTGAGAGCCCTCTTCCTCGATCAAATAAGTTGCCATGAACACAAGCTTTGGCTCATTTGAACATATAAGTTGCCTCAAACAAATAAGCTCATGTTATTAAGCTCAATTAGGATAATTGTCCAAAAAATTCTAAACTTATTATATTGCAATCAACTCAATTCTAAAATTTTAATCGTGCTAATTTAATCATAAACCTCTTAATTATGTCAATTTAGTTCTAAACCTTCTTAAATTTTGTCAAAATAATTATAAACTTATTATATTGATTTGGCTGAAAAGACTTATTAAAAAATTATTAAAAAGCTGATAACTAAATTGTTAAATTTTTAAAATGTTTAGGATTTAAATTGACACAGTTAGAAAATTTATGATTAAATTGACCACCGTATGATAGGTCTAGGATTTTTTTTTTTCAAGTTCAATCCAAATCTGAGCTTTGATGACTATCTAGTATCTAGGACATGCTCATCAATATTCTTTCAAGTCTTGACCAGACAACAATATTAATTATTGCGACCAATTGGCCCACCATCCACATGCGTCTCCCTTCACATTTTGTGTTCATCCACGCCATCCAAAGCAATTCCACACAGATCACCCATTGGATGGAATTGTAATCTAGCATTTGTACTCGACCGAAATGTCTGATTATTATTTCCTTGTATACGGAGAAAAGAAAAAAGAAAAGGAATCCAACATCATTCCTCCCTTCGATTTTCTTTAAGAACGTCCAAATTACTTAAATCTTAACCTCTCCCTCTCTGTCCCTCATTATAAGATCTCACTTTGCTTTTGTCTTTTTCAAGGCCAAAATCCCCTCTTTCACCTGTTTTGCCAAGATTAAAAAGTTGGGAATTAAAAATGAACCCAAAAGAAAAAGAAAAGCGATAAGGTTAGAAAGAAAATTTCAAGAAAAGCTTTCATCTTTTTTTTTACCTCGCCTTTCACTGTTCCAATCTCGAAGTGCAGCGAAGAAGAAGAAGAAAGAGCAAACGCCAAAGCCGAACTCGCTCTGTAGCTCACTCCCTCTCCACTTCCAGTTGCTGCTGCTCTGTATCTAGTCATTTCTCTCTCTCTCTTTCTCCCTCGATGAGCACAACAGCGCCACCCACTTGAAGATTGGCGGATCTTTTCCACTCG
Source organism: Eucalyptus caleyi (assembly GCA_014182885.2). NCBI lineage: Eukaryota > Viridiplantae > Streptophyta > Magnoliopsida > Myrtales > Myrtaceae > Eucalyptus > Eucalyptus caleyi. Next base: position 47,919,398 of record CM024471.2, read on the forward strand.
CTCGCGCGCCATGGGAAGCTCCACCTTCGTCCTCCTGCTTGCCGCTTCTCTCCTGGTCGGTTGCAATCTCGAGTACGGAGCCGATGCTGCTCCTTCCGGTAAAACCCTTCATTCTTCTCCGGAATTCGCGTCGAGGGTTGGCTGCGGTGGACGCTTGACTTTCGTAGTTTTAGCTCGCCGGTGCTTTGCTTGCTTGGAACCCTCGCCGAGGAGCGAGCGTTCTTGAAACTTGTAGGCTGAGTTTCGTTTCGCCTTAGAATGCTGTGCTGGTTTGAGCTTATGCTTCGTTCGATCTGTTCGCGTGATGGGTACGGCGTTCTTTGGTTCGTTTTGTTCCGGCTGATCTTTGTTTTCGTCAGGGCACTTGGCGAGGCAGCTGTCCTCTCTTCTGAAGTGGACGAGGGCTTCGTCGAGAACGCCTCAATCAGGTAAGGGTCCGACGGTTGAGAGACGTCTCGTGGCTTCGCCTTCGCTGTTTAACTATTCGATAAAGATTCGGGTACTGTTCTTCAGATGGGAATGCTCTTCAGTTTGAGAGTGGGTACTTGGTTGAGACTGTCGTCGAAGGGAATGCGATCGGCGTGGTTCCTTACAAAATCCGTGTCTCTGATGATGGCGAACTCTATGCTGTGGATGAAATTAACAGCAACATTGTCAAGATTACTCCTCCACTGTCCCAGTGTACGCTTACTTAGCTCTCAAGCCCTCACTCGCAATACTTGTCTTTGGCAGCTCTGTGCAGTGGATGGAAATACTTAGCTTCTATCTTGAATTCGGATGCTTTAGCTACTTTTATTGATCCGTATTACGAAAGTTTTACCTCTTGACCGAAATAAAACTTGTAAATCACGTTCATACAAATTTGCAGAGTGAAAAATGGAGTCGCTTGGGGTGGTTTATCTATAATTAGTGTCTGATGTACTTGGAAATTCATGTATAATGCTACCTTGAAATTGTAGCTTGTCCGCTGCTGCTCATTTGTTTGATTGATGAACATTGAAATTGTTGCTCTTGGGTTGTGGGATTGGGCTCCTCATAGGATGTCATTATGCTGCAGATAGCAGAGCAAGATTAGTTGCTGGATCTTTTCAAGGTTATACTGGCCATGTTGATGGAAAGCCTAGTGATGCGCGTTTCAATCATCCCAAAGGTGTCACTATGGATGATAAAGGGAACGTGTATGTGGCTGACACCTTAAATCTTGCCATCCGAAGAATTGGAGATTCAGGTTAGGGAATATTGTTCAGTTTATATTTTTATGGAATTGTCTGCGTATTTTGGAGGTTAACTAGAGCAGTCTTGAAAATCACTACCGTGGATTATCAGAAAGTTCAATTCTAAAATTATTTGCAGGTGTGACAACCATTGCGGGTGGCAAATCAAACGTTGCAGGGTACAGGGATGGGCCTAGTGAGGATGCAAAATTCTCAAATGATTTTGATGTTGTATACATCAGGCCTACCTGTTCTCTCTTAGTTATTGATAGAGGAAATGCGGCTCTTCGACAGATCTCTCTTGATCAAGAAGATTGTGACTATCAGTATGATTCACTATCTTCATCAGGTCTGAAACTGTGGTCATTTTCTTTTTCTGATTCCGAAACAATTCTCTCCCCTTTTAATCTCTTCTAGAGGTCTGGAAATAGATCATTTCTTCTGCAAGTTTTACAAATAGGAGTAAAAGGAGATCCGGAATGGAAATTGACTGCTTAATTTCAAAGCACCAATAAGAGATTATTTACTCCTACAATAGATCCAGAATAAATGTAGTTCAGAAAGTCGAAAGAAAAGCTTGTTAGGTTTTCTTCCTTTACAATCCAAATATTTCCTTGATGTTCCACATATGTAAGATTTCTTTCTAATTCTCAATTTTTGTTTTGTTTTTCTGAATAGGCCTTTTGGCAGATGTCCTTATGGTTATTGGAGCTGTCTTGATTGGATATGTTGCCTGCATACTGCACCAAGGATGTGGAACTTCTGTTGTTTCAAACAAGGTGTCCTTCCCCACCTCTGGTTTAGAAGATTTATATGTTCACATCTGCTACAGATATATAAGCAAGTCTAGTTTACCTTCATTTATTCTCTCTTAGCTCTTTTTACGCCACGCAATCTTTGACCACTTTGTCGAAAGCATTCTTATGCATTCCCTAACAGGGTCCGTCCGTCAGTCATCTTGGAATATAAAAAAGTAAATGTTATTACTACGTGCTTGACCATTAGGATGCCTTGAATGTTATATGTCAACTTAGTATCTCTCTACTTCTTTGTTATTGGAGGTAATGCATTAGGAAACTATATTGAAAAGTCCTATTGCCGCATGTAGTTGATCTTTGATTAATGTACTGATGCAGACACAGCCACAAGCTTCTGAGTTCGTGCTAAAAAAGGATCTAATGGAAGAGAAGCCAATTCCTGTTGTGAATACCCCCAAAGAAGACCCAGGGTGGCCATCATTTGGGCAGCTCTTGATAGATCTATCCAAGCTTGGGCTGGAAGCACTTGTAGGAATAATCCTTTACTTTGTGCCCTCACGTCTCAGACCCAGGGCCACGAAGAAGGGTCTAACGCCTTTGAAGGATTCTCTCCAGATGCCTGAGGATGAAGCTGATCCCCAGTTAGTTCAGAGGCGGAGGACTCCTGCTCCTCTTTCTGAAACCAGGCAGGTTCATACTCCTATCGAGAAGCACTCTGAAACTAAGCCTGTGAAACTCAAATCGAGCAGTTTCAAGGATCCTTCTTTGTCCAGCAAACACCGAAGTTCAAAACGACAGGAATATGCGGAATTCTATAATTCAGGTGAGGTTCCAGCATACAGCAAAAGTAAGAGCCATAAAGAAAGGACTAGGCATCGCCAACGAGACAAAAGTGGAGAAGTGCTTTATGGAGCGATTGGGGCGGAGCAGAAACCAGTTGAGATGAAGCCTGTTGATTATGAGAGAGCAAAATACGAGCACTACAATATCAGGAGCAAGTATGGTTCTGATGACTCCTTTCGATTTTAACTCGCTCTTCTTCTATCCTTTTTCTCCCCCCCCAAATTCATGCTATGTGTTTCAATTTTGCCATCTGTAATTGCATCCAGCTTTTATTGAGGAGAGTCGTGGCTGGCCCTAAACTTTTGAATCAGGCATGGGTAGTGCGGGGGGCTGGCTGTTGCATTTTATACTAATAGTGGCCTAGTGAAACTCACTTTTAAGCGCCCGAGTTCTCAATCAACTTCTTGAGGAAATGCATTAATCGTGTTTCCGCTAAACAGGTATCGTGCTTGATATTTTCCAGAGTGACTTTGCAATATATAGCATCTGTCAAACACATTCGACTGTGGGCGTATTAGGAAAGAGAATACTATATACGCTGGTCGTCTCAAACGTTGACCGTGCAGTCAGTTCTTCTGTTTTGTTACTATGGGGAGGATGCTTCTCGTAGTCCACTGCAGGGCTCACATCGTGTCATATTGGAGGTTCGAATTCACAGAAACAGCATCATTGGAGATAGCGAATCCGGTGTGGTCCTCCTCGAATTCCTAAGATTGGATCCACATATTTATGGTGCTGTTGCCATTTCAACCATTTAAGATTTGAACACAGTTTCGTGGAAATGGAGAGAGTACTTTGTCTTGCCCCTTGTTTACAACTTTCCAGCTACACGAAATGGTTCTCCAACTTAAAGGTTGCACATCCCTATCATTCAAATTAACAAGAGAAGGAAAAATTCACTATCATCGAACTCGGGTTCTTCCACTAAAATAACAAACGGAACACGGATGCAGCCTGTTGTTTAAGATGAGAATCCATTTGAAGAAAGAAAACCTGCATCCTCTTTTTGTTGTGACATTGATATCAGATCCTCTGAGAAGATAAAAAAGGACCGTGACTTATTTTCACACTAAGATCTCGTTGTCGACTGTAATCTACACAAAAGAATGGTTATTTTAATGCTGCATGGTTTATTCGATCGATAATGGCCAATCAAGAACCAAACGAGAACGGGAAATACCATAAACAAAGTAGATCTTCCGATAGATGCCTGTATAGGTTCCTTGTATTCCATTAGAAAAGTATTGGCATTGTTTACATGACAAAAGAGGGTGTGGTCACACAAGGGCTCCACTGCAATAAAAGGATGATGGACATGGGTGTCCTCAAGCAGAAGGCAAAACTGGTGTCCTCTCTTGAATAGAAGTTAAAGACGTGGACCCTTCTACACAGAGTGGAGAAAAGCAGAAGCGCTCCTTCTTGGTTGTGACTGAGAAAGCAGTTTCTCACTAGAGAGGTAGCACCATAGCTTGTGAGGGACCATAATGGCCAGTGACTTCCTTTTAACCATGGTACAGACCTGAGCAGATCTTTAAACTGCTCCAGCCATCAGGCAGGCTGCCCCCCACACGGGGGGAAGTGGGCCCTGGATGGGGTTTTCGATCTACGGATTTTCCCGACAAAAAACCCAAGGAACAAGCCCGGTGAGGGCAATGAAGACAATCCCAGGGGAAAGAACCCTTGGGGGGTGGGCCGAGCCTCCCCTCGAGCCCAAGTTTTTAGACTTGAGCAGGTCTTTAAACTGCTCCAGCCATCAGGCAAGCTGCCCCCCACACGGGGGGAAGTGGGCCCTGGATAGGGTTTTCGATCTACGGGTTTCCCCGACAAAAAACCCAAGGAACAAGCCCGGAGAGGGCAATGAAAACAACCCCAGGGGAAAGAACCCCTGGGGGGTGGGCTGAGCCTCTCCTCGGAGCCCAAGTTAGACTTGAGCAGGTCTTTAAACTGCTCCAGCCATCAGGTAGGTTGCCCCCCACACGGGGGGAAGTGGGCCTTGGATGGGGTTTTTGATCTACGGGTTTCCCCGACAAAAAACCCAAAGAACAAGCTCGGAGAGGGCAATGAAGACAAGCCCAGGGGAAAGAACCCCTGGGGGGTGGGCCGAGCCTCTCCCCCCGAGCTCAAGTTGGACCTGAGCAGGTCCTTAAACTGCTCTACCATGAATTGGACATCTCAGGGTGTCTCTTTCCCACCACCCATTTACAGGGAAATGGGGGGAGAAACACGGGATAAGGTCCCCACTGGGCTCTCCAGCCACAACCTTACTAGCGCTGGGATCCCACTCCCCAGGGGTTCTTTCCCTTGGGGTTGTCTTCATTGCCCTCCCTGGGCTTGTTCCTTGGGTTTTTTGTCAGGGAAACCCGTAGATCGAAAACCCCATCTAGGGCCCACTTCCCCCCGTGTGGGGGGCAACCTGCCTGATAACTTGGGCTCCGGGGGAGGCTCGGCCCACCCCTAGGTGTTCTTTCCCCTGGGGTTGTCTTCATTGCCCTCCCCGGGCTTGTTCCTTGGAGAAAAGCAGAAGCGCTCCTTCTTGGTTGTGACTTGAAAAAGCAGTTTCTCACTAGAGAGGTAGCACCATAGCTTGTGAGGGACCATAATGGCCAGTGACTTCCTTTTAACCGTGGTAAAGTTTTGCGTTTTCTTTTCGGTCAAATTTTGTGAGGTTTTATAAACTCACGATCTCTCATCCTTAACTCACATCACCGGCTCAACTATACAGTAATCCGCATTTTAACCAAAAAGTCGCACGTGTCGACACGAAAGTAGTAGAGATTTTCTTCACGGGAGCACAGGTTTTTATCGCGCGGATACCATTTATCTAGGCCAAGTTATTCCAATCACATCTTCTCAGATACGCTGTTTGATGTGCCCATTCACCTTTTAAAAGACGGTAGTCATCTAACCATAAGGATTTCGTCTCTACGTATGCATGCGTACGTATATGGAATGATGCATCTGGTGAGAATATTTCGTTTGGAAGACTACTTGTTCTCCTTCTCTCTCTATCATGACAAGCGCTTGTGGTAAACCTTCGAAGGCCCCACGAAAGCTCTCTCACGCTGATTCTGGACAAAGTTTGTTTCTCTTTTGCAGCAAACAAAGTAAGGTGACATTACCAAGCAATGTCGCTCTTAGCTTCATTTAGAACCCCACATTGGAAGCCATTATTTTGAGAGAGAGAGAGAGAGAGAGAGAGAATCTTTGATGTGGTAATTCAAGTTCTGTAACCGCTCAGAGTGTGGGTGTGAATTCATCAGAGTCGAGCAAGGAACAAACGAGAAACAGGAGATGCTATAATAAGGGCGAGAAATGAGAGTGCAACTTGAACTTTTTCGGTTTTTCATTTGAATTTCAATAGCACAAAAAAAAAAAGAAGAAGGAAGGGTCTTTCATACTTCCACCTAAGCTGTATAGGTTCGATCTGATCTGTCTTTCCTCTCAGACAAGCAACTGGTTGTGAGAAATATCCGGAACCACTCAGATTCTCTTTCTCTCTCTCTCCCTGTCTCTCTTGTTAAATATAAAGGAACTGAGCCTTCTCAATCATCAGTTACTATAAATTCAGCAGATAGAGAAAGAACATGTGAGGAAAAACAAAAGACAGAAAAGCAACAAAGAGCTGGTGATCAACGGTGGAGAACTCGTGGTGAAGACAAACTTGGATTGACATCGATGAAGAAGAAACCTGAGATGAAGATTGACATGGATCGCCAAGTTATAACAGATCTAAACTAGCACGTGTGCAGTTATTCAGCAAAAAGTGGGAAAAACGAATGAAGAATTCTGTTTTCTCTTTTATGAGCTGTATTTCAGTTTTCCGTTCTTTAAGTAGTCTTCTTCCTCCTCGATAGAGAGATAGAGAGTAGAAATATAGAGAGAGAAAGCTTAGAGAGCAATCATCAATGGATGCTCTGCAATTGTGTAGTTGATACGAGCTGTGATAGTGAGATAGAAACAGGGGATGTAAAACAGAGGATTTTGTATTCAAAAGCTGTCATTGATCACAGAAGCTTTGTACTACAATCATATTGATATAAAGTAATTAGAAGTATTTCTTTTGCTGACTTTGCTGTATCCTGATTCATTTCTTCATCTTCATCTTCATCTTCACATCTCTGCCCTCTCAATCTTAGCTGAAAAATGGGCTAAGCTTTTGGATGATTTTCCTCCAAGGGCTACAAAAGTAACTGGTTTCTCGGATTCATTGACCAGTCACTATTTTGTTCTATTATTAGGTATTTGGGTTCTCCATCTTCCCCTAGATTTTTTTATTCTAAACTCAAGTTTCTTGGTGTGATCTTTTCTGGGGTATCAATGAACTCTTCGCCTTCATCGTTTCAAAAGAAGCGTGTGGATGTTTGTTCAATAAACCCTTTCCCATAAGGAAAGCTATGATGGTCCTTTCATTTTGGATTTAGATAGATCAGAATGGGACAAGAAGAGAGAAATCCAAAGCGTAGCATCAGTACTTATGGTGGCGTTAGAACAAGATCTTCCAAAAAGCAGAAGCAAAAGAAGGTGCCACAGAGAGGACTTGGAGTGGCACAATTGGAGAAGATCAGGATTGAAGAACAACAGAAGAGCCGTGCATCTGTTGCTGCAGTTGCAACATTAACACCTCCACAAGATTCAGATCCTGACGTGTCAGTCCCCACGAAAGGCTCTGCTCCTTTGGGAAGCGCCTTAAAGTATGATGGGCTTGAGAATACTAGTCAGCATTCAAACCGGGACGATCGTGGAGTGTGGAATTCTTGTGAGCATATTGCCGAGGATGGTCACAGGATAGACGCTCAATTCACTTTCCGCTTGAAATTACTTCTGCCTAGTGAATCTGACTATCTCTGGCCTTTGTCAGGTTTACCCCACTATGATCCCCCACGTTCTTCGACGGTAAGGCAATGGCTTCATGTTGGAGGAAATTTCAGTTTGTGACTTCTGATTTACTAAATTTCCTCGTCCTTTTTCTCCTTCTGTGTTGAAAGATTGTATAAGAACCTTAACGTAGCGGGAATGCTGCAGGTAAATGCGTCAACAATTCCGTCATCATATGTACTAAATTCTCAGACAGAGCTTCCTTCAAACCAAAGCTATCATGGCAACTGTTCTCCTATCCAGCAGGAGGAAGGGAAGGTATGTCGTAACCTGGATAATCCTAGGCTTTCCTTCAGTGAACACCCTCGTCTGCAAAAAATTCATGTTTTTTTCAGGACTAGTAAGGGTGCGTTTGTTTGTATTTCTGTTCATTTCTATTTCTGTTCCCTGAAACAATTTTTGAAAAGAAAAACGCATTTGGTAAACTTGTTCCGAGAATAAAAAAAGAACCGAAACACGTTTGGTAAATTTGTGTTCGTTTTTTGTTTACTTTAATTTTTAAATATTTTTATTTATTTTTCCTTTTTTTTTCTTTCTTTTTTCTTTTTTTTCTTCTTTTCTTCTTTTGGCCGGTTCTTTGGCCTTGGCCATGACTCGGCCACTGGCCATCAAGGGTCGGTCACCGGTCATGGCTGAGGTCGGCGACCGGCCAAAGAAAAAAGAAGAAGAACAAAAAAAGGAGAGAGAAAATTTATTCTTAAAAATTGTTCCAAAAACAAGAAACAAGTTTTTTTTTTTTTTCTTATTTCTGTTCCAAATGTATTCTCGGGAAAAAAAAAAAAGCAAATTTGGAACAAAAATGCAAACAAACGCGTTTCTGTTCTTTTTTTTTTTTGTTTCCGGGAACAAAAAAAACAGAATTTTTGTTCATAAATTAAAAAAAAAAAAGAATACAAACATGCAGGCCCTAAGTTTCCCTTGAGCAATAGTGATGAGGATATCCACATGATTCTACCCTCCATGATTGCGATACACATGTACATATGTCACATGTTTCTTGATTTGTAGTATTTACTATTTGGGAAACAATTGAGGATTCGTCTTGATTCCGTGATTACATAAATTGGACTTGGAAATCGCCATATTTTTCATTGACCTGTTATGTAGATAGGTGGCTTGAAGAGGTCATGTCCATTCTCTTTTGAAAAGCTCCCTGCATTTCCGGTCCACCTAAAGCTTCTTACATCTGCCAATACTCCCTAGAGGTCAGATGACTCGGTTTCGTCTGACCATAAAGCTGAATTGATTTACGAACCAGGGACCGGGAGTTTTAGGTACCATTTGGTTTTCACCAAAACATCTTTTGTCATGCTTCTTCATGCATACTAGAAATTGTTGGAGGTATTCTTTATTTTAAGCTTCAGTTTTTGATGCAAAATCAGTTCAAAGTAAGAAACAAAACGAAGTTTTCAGCAATGAGTTCCTCATATTAGGCCTTCCTACTTTGCCATCGACATGGCCAGCTACCAAGAGCAACCAGCCATTTGCTTCTGTAGCCTTTGCCAATTGTGAACCTCCCGATAATGAGAGACCAAGCTGTCAGGTGAGATTACATTTATTAACGAGCTTTATGGTTCGCATCATTGTCCTTGTGGTTCTAAATCTGATATGATTAGCTACATCTGTGAAAAGGGTTGTGCGCAAGATTCAAATTTTCAAAGGGGACTGAGGTGGGTGAATCAGTGAGGGAATTACGACTGCTATAGCTTCCTCCCTCCGGCAAAGAAGCATTCTGATGAGGGAGCTGCAAGCACGACTACTTTTCACGTTGGTGTTGCAGATGGAAGCGTTGATCTTGACCTGAAGCTGTAGAGATGGGTGGCCAAGACGAAGTCATAAAGAACCGTCTAACTTTAGAGTGGCAAGTCAGAAAAGAATTACCTTTATTTTCCCTAAACTTCGAGATGGCTCCAAATAGTTCCATGCGAGGCTAAAATGAGCGTACCGACTTGAAAGTGAGGTGGAGAAAAGGACGAAAGGGATTGGATAGTAGAAGTGTTTTTTAGGATGTTACTTTTGATGATGAGAGATGTTGATTTTCTTGGGTTATTTCTGCCGATTGGTTTGACTGGTGGATGATAAATCATGCACTTGATTGCACGGCGATAGTGATTGTCCTCCTCTTATTCCTGGAATGGTGAGGTCACAATATCCAACATCAACACACTCATCTACATCAGCTCTGCATACACCCTAACAGGGGAGGAAAAAAGAGGAGGCAGGCAGTTTCACTCAAGCATGTTGAGCGGACAGTTCCACTTCAAAGCATATGAATCCATAAGAATGAATAAGAAGAGGCAGCATCACAATGTAATTCCACAAACAGAATGTCCCATTCCACATCTCAGCAGCATGGCAAAATTCTGCCTTCTTTCACCACAAAACACTGCTTCTCAGATTACTACAGCTACGGAATAAATCCGGATGCAATCTTTCTCCAAAAGATGAACATAATAGAGTCAAATAGGGAATATGACAGACAGAAGGCTGTGGCGTCCCCATGAGGTACCCTGAGAACAAATCTACTACCAACCCAAGACATAGTCGAGAACGTACACCAGCACCAAGGAGAAAGGATAAAGTATGAAGGCTACTGATGATGTCCACAAAGGAAAGGTGGTGCGGAAGCTGGCAAATATTCCCATCACAATGCAAACAATAGGAATAACAATCACTTCTGATGTGAAGTCCCATGTTAGTCCTCTGATGTAGACAAGAGCCAAGAAGACTGCTAAGCAAAGCAAATTGTTCATGGTCACCGCCCCATATAACTGCACAAGGTACAAAAAAAGATAGGATGTCACTCACTGAGCATATCGTCATTCTTGTCGAACATGAGACAAACAACTTACTAATAAAAAGAAAAAGAAAAAAAAAAAGCAACCATGAAATGGCTGATGACGAGATTAATCATATTCCAATGTCCATGCCGAAAAGAAATCTTAGGTTCGGTGATATCTATGGGATGGTTGCACCAGATTCCAATAACCAAGTCAAGGTGAATACAGGTAAGTCAAAGGCGCACCTCAGAGAATGTCAGTGATGCTGTCTCCTGCTTTTTACGACTAGCAAAGATTATTGCCGACACTGCTTCAGAGCTGGTAGCCAAGGGCAGTACAATAAACGAAATGAAGAAAGTGGGGATACCGGTGGCGTCTGAGAAATTGCCGATCGCATCTACCAAGGGATCAGCAAACGCTGCTGCTATGACCGTTCCAAGAATTAACAACCCCACTGCTTTTAAGGAGGTCATTTTAACATTTTCAACAACCTCAACCACCGCATCACTTTGTTCCTCCACTAACAATTGCTCGTGCTCTTTTTTTGCTTGCTGCACAAGGGAATCACAGAAGGGTTTGTGGACCTTCAAAATATCCAAACAAACTAAGCTAGTGATTTACTAAAGAACATGGGAACTTGCTCATATCACTTACATGGCCGGTGTGATCAATAATCTTCATTGTGTCAACAACATTTTTGAGATTGGAACTTTTTCCTGAAGGTACCGCCTTCTTTAGCCATTCTTTGATACCATTTCTGAACTCCTCCTTTGAAAGGCTATTATCAAGAGAGGTATCAAATGCTGCCATGATTTTATCTACAGCATCATTCGCATCCAGATCTATCTCTTCAAAACGGATTCCTATTACAAATGCTTTTAGTTCGCTAGCAGTGAGTTGGTCATCATTATCCGTGTCAATGGTTTTGAATATACTGTCAAAGAAATGGGTGAGCCACCTAAACAGTAAAGCAAAACTAAAGAATTTAACTTAGCACCAGTACTAACTTATCCACAATTTCTGTGTCAACTTCACCATCACCTTTCATAAGCCTTCCAATGGCACGCTTTTTTACATGTCCTAAGAATCCAAATATAACACGCCTCATAACACGCCTCTTCTCCCAGTACTTCAGTCTCCTCACTTGGATCTGACTCTGGAACACCTGCCAACCTTATAAAGTCAGAATACAGGGTGTTTTTTTTCAGCTCGTATCATACAAAAACCCATGCGAAGGTACTTTTCTTAAGCTTGCTTGCTCATGGACCCAGGAAGAAATGTGTGTACACACAATTATCAAAGCAATGAAAGAAAAAGATAAGTCCACAAGAACAGCATCCCCATCTCGCTGTTAGGACAGCAGTTCATGAGGGCAGGGTCACTTTCTACTCAGTTAAACCAATTGATGGGTGCCAGCCGCCATACATGGAGGTCACGGCCTTAAATTTTTCATGCTAAACAGCCTTACTATATTCATGGCAACATAAAGCACATCTCATGCGTACTTTCTGCGATTGCTACATATATTCAAAATGCATGACAAAAGGCAGAGTTGCAGAGTACAGTTAAGAACAAGTACTCAGAATAACATACCTGATATAGGCTGCAGTAAGAGATAAGTAGAACCCCAGACAAAATCAGTGCTATCAAGATTGCCACATGCCTTCCTGATGTTGAATTGAGAAGTTGAAGAAGTTGAATAACAAGGAATGGAATAACTGAGATAACCATGATCCATGCTGCCCTTCTTGTTAACTTATCGATGGTAATACCAGAACCTGAAAGTGTTGTGTCTATCATGTACTGGAAATGATGAGCCATTTAAGACTGGTAGAGATAACAATGCAAATTAAGAAATAGGAGGGGTTGAGCAGTCTCTAGAAATCACAGTCACAACTTCTATGCTTCAGCTCAGTAGAGCAAGGTCAAAGAGATTTAAGGAGGTCACAGAACCTTTAGCTTGCCAGCAGAGTAAGACCAACTTATGCCAATTGAAAAAAGTAAAGTGCTTCGAAAATTCTAAAGCCAGTTAGGCACCTTGCCTACGTATCCTGCTTCCTACACTGAAACCTTATTTAGCCATACAAGAGCATACCTTCCTTAACCATAACTACCATTACTGCAAAGCTATCATTCATTCACAATCAAGGCTGCCTTCTGCATGATTCAATCTAAGCTTTAATTAGATGAGGTTCCCAGCTTGAGGGAATATTGTTGCCACCGGGCAATGACCACTCGCAATAGAAGCTCAAAAGTTATTCCCAGCCAAATAAAACCTCTATCCCCGAGGGGGAGGACTGGAAATTGGAGATTTTTACCTCCCTAAAGCAACTTCTTTAAGGGTGAGCAGCTAAACTTGGTGGAGAGTAGATTAGGCAAACATATATAAGGCATTCATATACACACATCAAAAGAAAATTTTAAGATCTTACAGTGAGAGCCTCTAAAATAATTGAGAAATGCCTGCAAAAGGTAAACCTGTCAAACTAAACCCTCTTGTATCCAGTTTATCCACTGCAGTTGAATTTTGCAGGTCACACTTGCCAACAAGAACACATGAACCCCATATGACAGTTAGAAGCATCACAGTTGAACCCGCGAGCAAGCCCATTCCAATGGAGACTTGACTTTGTGCAGTTTCTGTGCTTCCAGACAGTCCAGATACTGCAGAAAACAATAAAGAAAAGCATTCATCAAGATCTTCATTACAATCATAAAATGAAAAATGCATCATCCTTCATCGGAAACAGAAGGAACCCTCATTTATACACACACAAGTGGCGAAATTTTCCAAACTGGGTAACAGAGTAAGAATTATTACATTATTGTTTAGAAAAGACAAGATAATGAGAACTGATCCCAGAAAAAAAGTGCCGAGTGTTCAGAATGTTAGAAAGCAATCAACCAGACAAACTGGCCAATGACAGAAATGCAACTGAGGCAAAGAATTATGAAAGTAATCCGCACAAGAGTATTTACTGCAGGAGGAGGTAATGACGTAAAGCTATGCAACAAAGACCAAAGGACTGCACTATCACATGACTGGGAAATAGAAGTGCCTTCCTATATTCCATTGCTCAACCGAACATCTGCCACTTGAATCTATTTAACTTTATATTGTCACAATCCCCAGGAACAGATCTCTCCATATTTCAAATGTGCGAATATTTTTCCCATCTGGATCTGGACTCCTGACCCGAAAAGCAGAGCACTTGAAGAACTGAACTCCACTAGTCCCATATTTCAGGCAGCGAGCCTTGCCAGAGGTCGCCAGATGTCGGCGAGGCTCTGGTGACCTCCGGCGAGGCTCGAGCCTCGCCCAGCTCGCTGGATCTGGCAGGCTCAAGCTCACCAGTGGCGAGGCTTGACCTCGCCGAAATCTGGCAAGCTGGAGCCTTGCTAGCCTGGGGCGAGGCTCCAACTCGTCTCTGGCCTGTCGCCGGCCGCCAACGTGGCCGCCGACGTGGCCGATGAAGAAGAAGAAAAAGAAAGAAAAATAATTAAAATAATTATAAAAAAAAATTTAAATTATTGAAAGAGGTGGGAAAAAAAAAAAGCAAAAACAAAAGTGAAAAACGAAAAATTGAGTCCAACTGTAATTTCAATTTCGGTTCGGATCAATAAATTTCCTTATCAATTCAATTCAATTTTTTTCGAAAAAAATGAATCGAATCAAACCACTTATACCCCTAATTTCCACTATCATAGTGAGATTATCTATAATTTGACATCTTGTCAACTTCGATGAGCTCAAGCCCCACCTCAGTGGCTAGACTAGCAAGGCCTAAGTTCACCAAGGTTGGGCAAGTTTGGCCTCACTTGATTAGGTGAGGCAGAGCCTAGCTCGTCTCTAGCTTGTAGGTGAGGCCGAGCCTAGCTCGCTGGTCATCGGCCATCATCATGGTAGGGGACTAGCCAACGAAAAAGAAGAAGAAAAATAAAGAAAAGGAAACAAAGAAAATATAAAGGGTTAATACCCTGAAAAATCTTAAACTGATACACTTATGACAAATTTACCCCAAACTAATTTTTTGACCACCAAAAACCCCAAACTAGTATACCTTTGACAAATTTACCCCAAACTAGTACACTTGTAACAAATTTACCCTCTGTTAGTTTTCGTTAAATTTTATTATCAAATTATTAAGTTAAATAACACGTGACAATTGACTAGTATACCAATTTGGGATTTTACGATCCGTTTGTCAGAGTTTACAATTTTTATGATTTTTTTGTGATATTAATCCAATTTAGCAAATGGTATATTTGTCACAAATTTATCAGTTTGGGGTTTTTTGCTGTCGAATAAATTAGTTTGGGGTAAATTTATCATAAATATACCAATTTAGGGTTTTTTATGGTCAGTCGAGGTAAATTTATCACATGTGTACCAGTTTAGAGTTTTTCATGGTCAAAAAAATAGTTTAGGGTAAATTTGTCACAAGTGTACCAGTTTAGGATTTTTCAGGGTATTAACCCAAAATATAAAATATAAAAAATGAATTTTTAAATAAAAGGATAAATTTTTAAATTTTATAGATTTGGTTTGATTAACCGAAAAAACTGAATCAACTAAACAAGTTTCAATTTTTAATATTATCGAAACGAATGATAACATAATAGAAAAAATCAAATTTTTCGATTTGGTGTATTACACTCTAGTGGAAGTGGCTTAGGATCCAAGTAGGTACAGGAAATCAAGATGCTACCTTTTTTTTTGGTCGAACGAGATGCTTACTTCAGTTGCGAGACAATTACAAACACATCATCGGCAGAGACAACCCAACTAAATCCATATTCCCGTAATACTCTAATTGGTTATGGTAAAATAGCGTACAACTAAATGCAAGCACATAAAAGCAACAACAATAGTTTAGATAGCAATAGTTTAGATTCAGTGAACCGTCAAAACAGTAAATTTTTCGGAAGGAAAACATAACCGAATCCTCTATTTTCTATCTATTATCTAAGTAGCATTGACACCGACACGCAACACGCGATACGACACGACATGCTAACACGTTGTTTTTAAAAAAATAAAGAATTACAACACATTGAGACATGTTGGATATTAAATATATGTTTTTATATATACATAGTAAATTATCAATTTTATGTTTATTTCAATCAAATTAATTTGATTCAAATTAATAAATAAATAAATAAGCCCATAGTGAATTTACATTAAAAATATTAATCCACAATTTATTAATAGCATTCATTATTTCAACTTGATAAATTCAACCCTATCACAATAATTCATAAAACTTGAAGAAAAAACAAACAATTTACATTATGGATTCTCATGTTAGATGTATCATAACACAAGAAAAAAAAAACTTAAGAGATGAATTGTATATAATAAGAAGTGAGAGTCAAAAGAAAAAAAAAAAAAAACCAAGTTTTTCTTCTTTCTTCATTTATTATTTTTATTATTGTGTTTTATTTTTTCACACACACACACACACACACACATATATATATATATATATATATTGACTTCTCATTCATTGAAATTTTTTAAAATGGACATTGATAGTGGAATCATGTGTCAAAAACTCGTATGTTGGAAGGAGAATGTCGGAATAGTTGACTAGGTGTCGGATTTTCCGATATTTGTTGAACGGGTGTCGGAGAGTATCCGAAAATGTTAGAAAGTGTCGGATACGTGTCGAAATGTCTAACATAATATGAAGGCTCTTGAAGAATGCCGGTGCTTCATAGTCCACTTGTTGAATAGGTGTCGGAAAGTGTCCGAAAATGTTAGAAAGTGTCGGACACGTGTCGAAATGTCTAACATAACATGAAGGCTCTTGGAGAATGCCGATACTTTATAGTCCACTTGTCGAACAGGTGTCGGAAAGTGTTCGAAAATGTTAAAAAGTGTCAGACACGTGTTGAAGTGTCTAACATAACATGAAGGCTCTTGAAGAATGCCGGTGCTTCATAATCCACTTGTTGAACAAGTGTAAGAGAGTGTCCGAAAATGTTAGAAAATATCGGACACATGTCGAAGTGTCTAATATAACATGAAGACTCTTGGAGAATGCTTATGCTTCATAGTCCACCATAGCTTACTCTACTACTCAACACCCAACTAAAACAGTCTCTAATGCAATGTTATCAATTCATTTTTTTAGAGTTTCTCAGTAGGGGTGAGCATGGTCCAGATTGGACCAATCCATCCTCTAACCTTGGACTAACCGCATAGTGCTGGTTCTTAATTTTTGGGACCAATGACCGACCTTATTCAACTTGAGATTGATGACCAAATCGGCCTAATGGGTTTGGTCCGATTCTAGAGTCAACTCAGGACCAATTGATAATTTTTTATTTCATTTTTTGTATTCCTTAAAAAAACGATTAAGGACCGGATTGATGCAATGAGTTCGGTCCAATTTCAAGGTCAACCTAAAACTAATCAATAATTTTTTATTTCATTTTTTTGTACTCATTGAAAAGACAACCAAAGACCGTACGAACTCAATGGGTTTGATGATGAGTAAAGTCAGCTAAGAAAGGCAAGCGATAAGAATCACCTAAGGCGAATGTCGAATAGAATGAGCATTAAATGTCGAGCAGGAAGCAACAAGCCAAGTGAGCATTGAGCGACGAGCGACACGAGCGATCCAAAAGTGAGAATTGAACGGCGAACAACACAAGCGATCCAAAGCGAGTGATGTGAGTGTCGAGTGGCAAGCGATTTCTTTCAATTTTGGTAAATTGAAGGCTAAGAGAATAAATAAGACAAAAAAGAATGAATACATGCCATAAAAAGTTGTTTATACTTAGACGCTATGAGAACTCCTTATAAAAATATTTTCGTCCATCCTAAATTATGACTATTGACGTCGTAAAAGATATTAAAAATCTAAGTTATTAAAGAACAAAAGACGCCGTTTATTTTAAGGTTTTCTTTGTATAAAAATTATAAATAATATATTAGATATATATATTAATGATTAATCCGGATTTGATCGATCCGGAACTTGGTACCGAGGACTAACCCACACACTGTTGATTTAGAAATTCTAGGATCAAGGACCTATCCAGTTTCCTGATAACCAGAATAAGACCGGTAGAGTTGAGCCGGTTTAGGGTCAGTCCAGGTTTGACCCCGCACTGATGCTCACCCCTATTTCTCAGGAGCCACACCCAAAAATACAGGTCATCCAGCAAATGCGAAACAGACCACAAAACTCACCGAGAATGAGCAAGGCATTGGGTATTGCCCCGAGCATCGGCAACACGAGTCCACCGATAAGCCCCGGCCCTAGAATCTCCAGCAACATCTCGCTGCCGCGCGAGAGACACGTCGCGGCCGTGTACATCAAGTAGATGTAGACCAGAATCAGGAACAAGTTGCCGATCCATGTGGTCGTGCAGGGCATGAAGCCGTACGTCTCATCGCAGGAGTCGGACGAGGCAGCCGAGGACGGGAGATAGAGAGGGGACCTGCGGCCGAGCGCCTTGCCGAGGCCGTCGGAGACCGGATCGGAGAGCCGGACGGAGCGGGACCGGACGGCGGAGATGGAGACGAGGAAGATGACGAGGACGAGGCGGAGAGGAAGGGCGGAAGGGCGGTGGCTGGTCATTGCTCCAGAAGCGAGAGGTAGGGAGAGAGGATAGGTTGTGCGACTACAGAAGCAAGAGGAAGAAGATGAAGAGACGGTCCGTGCGGGAGGGAGAAAATATTCAGTGGACGCGTGTTTGTTGACTTGGATTGACTTGGAAAGTAGAAAAGTTCTTGTTCTGTCAGCTGACTGAAAAATGACAGAGAAGACCTAATAATTAATGCTCGAATTTAAGTTGCCGCTTAAAACTCTCTCCTCTTTTCAATTTTCAAACCTTTTACTCGGTCCTATATGGATATATGGAGGTTTTCTCCCACATCTTTATATTGTTTTTCTTAATGCTCGAATTTAAGTTGCCTCCGTCCAATTGCGTCCCTCCGACAAGCTCGTCATCACGCCTCACCCTGTTCACGATCTTGTCAGCTAGGAACTCAACCGAGCTACGGAAAACCTAGAACATCACAGTCGGGGAGGATTCTCCGAAATCAAAGATTCGTCTTCACAAAGTTCTCTACATCCAGATTCCCTGTAGAATTTGGATAGAAGAAGATGTCGATCGTGTACGTGTTGGAGCCGCGGACGAAGGGGAAAGGTTCGTTTCCATGTGTGTGCAATCTGAATTTTTGTTCGATTCTTCCGGAATGTCATTTAGAAGTTGTGGACTTCTATGATTGCGTCATGAATCTATCTGCATTTTAGTTTTTCGCCATCTAATTTTGTTTCGATTCTCTTCCTCATGCTTTGTTTATGGAAATGTGGTTGGAAGTGGTGCTCTGATGAGTTGATGATTAATGTGAAAGCAACATTAAGATGAGCGATCAGGTTCCTTCTGCATTCGATTCTGATCTCCTTTTTGCGTTTCTGCACCTTCGCTACATGGAAATGGCTGCCAAGGCTGAGCCAATTGCTCACTTGACTGCAAAAATTAAAATGAGTGAATTGTGAATTGGGTTGAGATTGTTTATTCAATGCTTAAAAATGGACGGGGGAGTAGCTTCTTAGGGATTGGGTTTGTGTTCTATGGGTGATGTTTAGAGAGCGGTGGCACAAAATGACAATGCTTAGTTCCGATTTATTTATTATCCAAAGATTATGTAGTTTTTAACGTGTCTTCGGAGTGCACTCGCATTGAAAAGATCGTTAGATCTTTCATTTGGTTCATGCAAAAGATACATTTTGTCGTGAGAAGAGGAAATTTTCAATTATTTTGTTAATTTGGTCTTTCGGCAATGAGAATATTAAAGGACGGTGAAGTCATGTAAAATCAAATTGTTGTATGGACAGCAATTGAGCTTAATTCGCATTGAGCGAAGTCCTTGATCTTAAGATTATGAATGTAGTATTATCATGCTTTTCAACATCGTTTAATTTCTGTATTCAAAGAAATTTGGTGTTCAAATTCATAACCGTGTCTGTACTTCCTGATGGTCAGATGAGCTAATGTCTTGACTGTGGGCATCAATGGTTGAAGCTAGCTAAATTTGTGTATTTAAGTTGAATGATCTTGTCAATAAATTTGTCCTACTTAATTAATTTTTTTTTGGCTCTTTTTGCTCATAGTACTGAGGAAGCACAATAAGCTAGTTGAGCCTGTTGTCTGCTCGCAGTTAGGCATTTCAATGTGAAATACCTTTTCCACTCTGTTCCTGTTCGAATGAGGTGGTTGCTTTAGCTGGTGGATAAGATCGTATGGCAATGGCTATGGTGATGTATGTGACTATGTCCAACAAGTTTCAGTTTCCTCTATTACGTGGTCTACACAAGCTGCCTGATTCTTTTTTACCCTGATTTCTGCTTTCTACTCGCAGTTCAAGGTGGCAATCCTACTTGCTCCAGCAGAGGTTCCCCCCCCCAAGGAGCTCTCTCTCCTTTGTTTGTTCTTGTGTCATAGCGAAATGGATGTAGTGCTTTTGTTGGCATTCTTCTTGTTCAATGCTGTAGTGTAAATTTTATGCAGTAGAGGAACATGTTCTTTTCTTTAGTTGAGCTCAATGAATAAATCGAGTCACTCGATCGGTTTCCTCATCAGTATATCAGAGGTAACACCCGAAATCATTTTCTACTTTAGTACTAGTTTTATTGATGACATAGACTTGATAGATTGAATAAAAGATGTGGTGCTTTTGTGGACTCTTGATATGTTTTCCCGCAATGATTGAACTATAACTGGACGAGTTTACGAGATTCCTTTTATGACTTGTTTACATATTGTTCTGGTGGCCGTTTGACATGGAACTGCTAATATGGCCAAATCCGACTAAACGTGGAAAGTCCAATTTTCGACTAGAATTGGATGCTTCTTGGATGCTTCTGCAGTGTGGCTTTATTCATGATTGTCCTTCTTTGGCATGTATTTAATATTTTTGCAAAGACTTGTTTTGCTTAGAAGTTTTTTATATGTGAATCCTTGTTATCTTGTAGGTACATCCAATCAAGTATAACAGCATCTATTCATGTTTCACTACTCTATTGAGAGAGCAAGGCCCTTTTGTCCTTTGGAGAGGTTGGGCTACCAAGTTCTTTGGATATGGTGCTCAAGGTGGGTGCAGATTAGTTTCTACGAGTATTTCAAATGGATTTACTCCAATGCCTTGGTTGGCAGCAACAGGAGCTTGATTTTTTTTCTCAACAGTGCTTCTGTGGAAGCATTTACAAATGTGGCACTTTGCCATTTTGAAGCCGTTAAAATCTGGGTTCAAGCAGAGTCCCATTTTTCAAGACTTGGTTGATGGCTTCCCTAAAGTATATGCATCAAAAGGGCTTTCTAGGGTAATTTTTTGTGGCCTTAGTATTGTTTACTTGTGTTAGAGGTAGAAGGGGCATTCTAATGCTTTTCTTACTTTCAGATTTTACAGAGGGCTTCTTCTGCTTTGGTCGAAATCTTCCATGTAATCTTTTCATTCATTCTTGGGCTATAGAGTTGGTCAGCTTTCTCATATTGAATATTGCATCTAAAAGATGCTTAGATGAACAGAAGCTGTTTTATGGGAGAGCAGACCATTCTCTTTCTAAGTGACATTAAAAACTTAATCCCCAACTCTGTTAGGTGGGAGAGCTGGTCTATAGGTGTTTGGTTTGTCCTCATGTTATGCCTGCATCTTTTACTTCTGAATGTTTATAGTCCATATTATGTTCACAATAAAGTATGGAAACTCACACCAAGTTGTTGAACCATTGTGTGCAAGAAACCTGGTGTTATTGCATGTCGATCCTCTCTTAATTTTGTCCCTAGGCAGTTTCAATGGTGATGTTCTCGAAATTTGAGCATTCAGTGGATTTCCTGTATCGTGTTATTAGAAGAAGAAAGGGGGATTGCTCAAAAGTTTAACAACTCGGGGTGACATGCTTAGCTGGATATGCTGCTGGATCTGTTGGTAGCTTCATATCAAATCCTGCCGAAAATATTGTTGCTTCCATCAACAACAAAAAAGCTGACGGTCTCATGCTGGTGTATGTTTGCAAGCAGTTATTTACCCTGCTGTCTCAGAAATGTTCATCTGATCTGTAAGTTTCAATTTTGCAACAGGCAATCAGGAATATTGGGTTGCAAATCTGTTTACTTGCAAGATGGAAATTCACAACAACAACTCGAAAAAGAGACTAGGGCAATCCTAAAATTGCGGAAGCTAGGCCAATAAAAGTGGCTTTGATATCATGGTAGAAATTGAGAGAGAAAGTAATAGAGATATTGTGTTGTATTGTATTGTTCTATAATGTGTACAAGGTTCCTTTATAATACAAAGGAAAAGAAGAGAAAAGGAAAATATATATATATATATATATATATATAATGATCATAATTTTCCTATTCTCTAGACTAATCAAGGACGGACCAAATCAATTTCGACAGGGCGTTGAAAAGAACCGGCCGAAACGGCTCGCGGCGACAAAATTCCAAATTCGCAACCTACTTTCCAAATTCCCTTGACTACTCCCCACCAAACTTTCTTTTCCAGCGCAAAAAAGCTCGTAAATATCGGGCTCCATTTGCATCGCGGGCTTAGGAGGACCAGCCTCTGGGTAATTAGTTCGATGGGTTTGCTTTATATCCCATCCTAATATTCTAGGTGTCACCAGCCACGGTTCGCACGCTCCCAATCGGTTGCATGATGAGATAACTACGGGTTTGTTAAAGAATTGTTACCGTGATGGCAGAAGGCCGGCGATCGACGCTGGTCGCGGCTGCCGGCGACCTGCGGTAATCGATGGCGACAGCCATCCGTGGTGGAGTTGGCTGGCTTTGTTGTTTTAGGGGGAACATGGAATCCTGATGGTGAAGCAAAGTAATCCAATTCCCACGCGGAATTCATCTCCACGTCCTTTTCTTATCCGAACATGAAATACAGGAGAATCGGAATCCTATTCCTTGAGGAATCCCGTTCCATATTGAATCAAATAAGTCCATGGATTACCCCAATAGTTCCCACTATTCATCTTTATTTCCAACTATTGTATCAAATTTACACTAGACAAGATGGACATTGGTATATCCAATCCTGTCCCATCTAATATCACACCGTATCCAACGAAGGACGGACAACCAAGAGTGGTTTAATTAGATGTAAGAGTTAGACATTTCCATCAAGAGTCGAGATTTTCTTCCATCTTGGGTCGGGAATATCTCCACCAACCATTTTTCTGACTGGGATAGATAATGAAAAGTACAGCCGTTCATAAAATTGCCACTTTTGGGTATGCCTAAAATTAGAATAGCCAAGCTCGATTATGGAGCTCAACGTAACGGGCCTAAGCTGGATTACCGCACAGTCAATCTGGGCCAACTCCTAGCCCATATAGCGAACGTGTATCATGGGCTCATTCATGCACAAATTTTGCACTTATTTCTTCGTGGTACGAAGTAGAGTCCAATACAGTACAAAAAGGACCATAGTCGGAGCAACAATAATGTAATAGATATGCTTGATGTACGTGAATATATGTCCTAGATATGTTTAAACTTTTGAAACAAATATATGGCCAACATTGACATATTGTCAGAACACAAGTCAAAAAATTCGAAATGTCACATTCCTCTTGGTCATTTTGTCGGTTTTCCCATTTATTCTACCCAATTCACGACTATTAGGTTGATGCAGTCACATTCACGTTGTCTTTCGCGAGAAATCCGCCTCACATGAGAGTAGTCATGCTAATAGATACCTCCAGCATACATATCTATTTGAATTAATGAATCCTTTGATCTGCTAATGTATAGATTTGGAACATAGTTAACATAGACATTCACAATAATTTCATTACAAGTAGTCGCTCTTTTGCTACAATATTTACCCATTGATGTCCAAGATTCGAACCCGAAGTCTGAAAAATCGAAAGGGCTAGAGAACAAGTATAATAATGATTGCTCAAGGGGGAAAAATTGAAAGAAAAGGGCTTTGCCTTTGAATTTCTCTTTTTTATGGGGGAAGGATAGGAACCCGCACCGTGCGATTGGGATGGCCCAAATAGAGGGGACCCTCCTTTCCCTTTTTCAATTTTCATGGTCGAGGATTTGGTCCTTATCCTTCGATCCGTTGTTGTCGGATGTCTCGGGTGGATCTCGTGGCGGCGAAGATGGATTGGCGGTAGGCGTCACGTCGGCCGTCTTCTTGACACTTTGCTGCTGATACACCCGCCTCAATCTCTCTATTTCCTTCTTCGGTGCTTCTTGATGAGCTGACAGATAAAAGATATGCAATATAACCCACCTTTTTTTTTAACTAATATCTCAACATATGTTTCTGTCCAAAAGCAAAAGTGCTCGACATTGAATATGATGAGGATAAGCGCACACCGTTCGATCCATATGGCGTGCTCATGCATGAAGCGTATGAATCTGCAAGTGTAATGAAAGGTCGGAGGTCGGAGTTGCTTACCGTCTTTGAAAATCTTGTCTTGAGCCAAGGCGGTGATCCGTTGCTTGAGAGCGCAATTGTCCACGTTCAGAATCAGGCGTTGATGATCCAGGAACGCGACTCGGGACGACAACGCCAATACTTCGCTTTGCACATTCGTTGTAGCTCCTACGTTTACTGTAACTCGAAAAACAACACAGCAGCTCATGGCATCGATGCTCGCGTGCACAATCAAGTTCTCGGTCTCCCAAGTCGTCGTGAATAAGTAGAGTTGGATGCAGAAAAGATTTAATGGCGTACCTGCAATCTGGTTACGCTCCGTTCCAGCTCCGAAGTGTACTGCAATTTCCTCACCCTCGACCGCTGAGCAGATTGACGATTTGCCAAAATCCTGACATTTGCTAATATTTCACATGGTGTTCATGACAAAAAATTTAATCTTTCCATCTCATGGATATATATAACCGTTACGTCTTAATGGATGTTTTTCATCGTTTCGTCTTAGCTCTTAACCCATTTCGGGTCAATAATGGCATCGGCATTGGAGGAAGTTTGAGCGGCCTTGCCCGCATCCGACTCTGCCTTGCACGAGCCATCCGCTTCCAACGTTCCACGTTCAGTCTTAGGCGATTGCCATCGCATCACGGGGTCCGCATTTGCCGGGGCTGGCTTGATCTCTTCGTTGTTGCTGTTCTGATGTGACGGCTTGGATGGGCCGGAGGAGGAGGAGGCCCAGGGCGGCAGTGCGGCAACCGTGACGATCGTGCTCCCATCTTCTGAGAACATGGACATGAGCTGCTTGTCGTCCAGGCGGTCGAAGCCGCTGTAGCCGCTGTAGCCGCCGTTGGAGCGGACTGAATTCCAGTACTCCCCGGCCTCAAGGAAGGCAATCAAGTTGCTAGCCAACCTCCGGTGGGCCCTGCGCCTCGTGGACGAGAACTTGAGGAACTCTCGACCCATGAAGGCTGGCAGCTGCCACCGGCGCTGCCACCTGCATTGCCAGGGTGAGGGAATGGAGGCTAGCTCGGGGCGATGAGGTGGGAGACATGCAGGGGTGGTGGGGGTTGCGCCATGCAATTTGCGATCTGGCAATCTGCAATCTTTTGGGACTTCAACCAAAGACAGAATGTCACGACTAATGAACAAGGCGAGGCGAGCGAAAACAAGAACGACTGGCAATCGGAGTTGTTAGAGATCACGAACGGAAGAGATTCAGAGAGGGTTAGAGAGAGAGAGGGAGAGGGAGAGAATTGAACACGGACGTCGAGCCGCATCAGTCCTAGCTAAAGGCACTGTTCTATTGGCAAGCACCTTAAAGTATGATGGGATTGAGAATACTAGTCAGCACGGTACAGCATATTCAAACCGGAACGATCGTGAAGTGTGGAATTCTTGTGAGCATATTGCCGAGGATGGTCTTAGGATAGACGCTCGATTCACTTTCTGCTCGAAATTACTTCTGCCTAGTGAATCTGACTATCTTTGGCCTTTGTCAGGTTTACCCCAGTATGATCCGCCACCTTCTTCCACAGTAAGGCAATGGCTTGT
Organism: Eucalyptus caleyi; assembly: GCA_014182885.2. Lineage (NCBI taxonomy): Eukaryota > Viridiplantae > Streptophyta > Magnoliopsida > Myrtales > Myrtaceae > Eucalyptus > Eucalyptus caleyi. The sequence continues at coordinate 47,944,842 of CM024471.2, forward strand.
TGTCGGTGGAAATTTCAGTTTGTGACTTCTGATTTACTAAGTTTCCTCTGGTCATTTTTCTCCTTTGTGTTGAAAGATTGTATGAGAACTTTAACGTAGTGGGAATGCTACAGGTGAATGCATCGACAACTTCATCATCATTCGTACTAAATTCTCAGACAGAGCCCCCTTCAAACCAAAGCTATCATGGCAACTGTGCTCCCATCTGGCAGGAGGAAGAGAAGGTATGTCAAAATCTGGATAATTCTAGGCTTTCCTTTAGTGAACACCCTCATCTACACAAAATTCATGGTTTTTCAGGACTAGCAAGTTTTCCTTCAGCAGTTGGTGACGAGGATATCCACATGAGTCCAGCCTTTGTGATTGCGATACACACGTACATATATTACATGTTTCTTGATTGGTAGTGTTTGGGAAACAATTGAGAATTCGTCTTGATTTCATGCACTACATATATTGGACTTGGAAATCGCTATATATTTCATTGACCTGCTGTGTAGATAGGTGGCTTGAAGCCGTCATGTCCGTTCTCTTCAGAAAAGCTCCCTGCATTTCCGGTCCACTTAAAGCTTCTTACATCTGCCAATACTCCCCAGACGTCAGACGACTCGGCTTCATCTGACTATAGAGCTGAATTGATTTATGAACCAGGGACCGGGAGTTATAGGTACATTTTCATTTTGTTTTCACCAAAGCTCAAGCGTCGTGCTTCCTTTATATGTACTTGAAATTGTTGCAGGTATTCTTCATTTCAAGCTTCAGCTTCCAATGCGAAATCAATTCAAAGCAGGAAACAAAATGGAGTTTTCAGCAATGACTTCCTCACATTAGGCCTTCTTACTTTGGCATCGACGTGGCCGACTACCAAGAGCAACCAGCCATTTGCTTCTGTAGCCTTTGCCAATTGTGAACCTCCCGATAATGAGAGACCAAGCTGTCAGGTGAGATTATATATTTTAACAAGCCTTATGGTTCGCATGGTTGTCCTCGTGGTTCTAAATCTGATTTGATTAGCTTCATCTGTGAAAAGGGTCGTGTGCAAAATTCAAAATTTCAAAAGGGACCGAAATGGGTGAATCAGCGAGGGAATTACGACTACTACAGCTTCCTCCCTCCGGCAAAGAAGCATTCTGATGAAGGAGCTGCAAGCACGACTACTTTTTGCAATGGTGTTGCAGATGGAAGCGTTGATCTTGACTTGAAACTGTAGAGATGGGTGGCCAAGATGAAGTCATAAAGAGCCATCTAACTTATTAGAGTGGCAAGCTCGGAAAAAAAAATACCTTTATTTTCCCTAAACTTCAAGATGGCTCCACATAGTTCCATAAGAGACTAAAATGAGCGTAAGTGAGGTGGAGAAAAGGAGGAAAGGGATTGGATAGTAGATATGTTTCTTAGGATGTTACATTTGATTATGAGAGATGTTGATTTTCTTGGGTTATTTCTGCCAATTGGTTTGACTGATGGATGATAAATCATGCACTTGATTGCATGGCGATCGTGATTGTCCTCCTCTTATTCCTGGAATGGCGAGGTCACAATATCCAACATCAACACACATCTACATCAGCTCTGCATACACCCTAACAGGTGAGGAAATAAGAGAAGGCTGGCAGTTCCACTCGAGCATGTTGAACGGACAGTTCCACTCAAGCATATGAATCCATAAGAATGAATAAGAAGAGGCAGCATCACAATGTAACTCCGCAAACAGAATGTTTCATTCCACATCTCAGCAGCATGGCAAAATTCTTAATCCTTTCACCACAAAACATTGCTTCTCATATTACTACAGCTACGGAATAAATCCGGATGCAATCTTACTCCAAAAGATGAACATAATACAGTCATATAGGGAATATGACAGAAGGCTGTGGCAACCCCATGAGGTACCCTGAGAACAAATCTACGACCAACCCACAACATAGTCGAGAACGTACACCAGTGCCAAGGAGAAAGGATAAAGTAGGAAGGCTACTGATGATGTCCACACAGGAAAGGTGGTGCGGAAGCTGGCAAATATTCCCATCACAACGCAAACAATAAGAATAACAGTCACTTCCGCTGCGAAGTCCCATGTTAGTCCTCTGATGTAGACAAGAGCCAAGAAAACTGCTAAGCAAAGCAAATTGTTCATGGTCACTGCCCCATATAACTGCACGAGGTACAAAAAGAGATAGGATGTCACTCACTGAGCAAATCGTCATTCTTGTTGAACACGAGACAAACAACTTACTAATTAAATAAAACAAAAAAGCAACGATGGAATGGCTGATGACGAGATTAATCATATTCCAATGTCCATGCCGAAAAGAAATCTTAGGTTCGATGATATCTATGGGATAGTTGCACCAGATTCAAATAACCAAGTCAAGGTGAATACAAATAAGTCAAAGGCGCACCTCAGAGAATGTCAGTGATGCTGTCTCCTGCTTTTTACGACTAGCAAAGATTATTGCCGACACTGCTTCACTGGAGTTGGTAGCCAAGGGCAGTACAATAAACGAAATGAAGAAAGTGGGGATACCGGTGGCGTCTGAGAAATTGTCGACCGCATCTACCAAGGGATCAGCAAACGCTGCTGCTATGGCCGTTCCAAGAATTAACAACCCCACTGCTTTTAAGGAGGTCATTTTAACATTTTCAACAATCTCAACCACCCCATCGCTTTGTTCCCCCCCTAACAATTCGTCGTACTCTTCTTTTGCTTGCTGCACAAGGGAATCACAGAAGGGTTTGTGGACCTTCAAAATATCCAAACAAACTAAGCTAGTGATTTTCTAAAGAACATGGGAACTTGTTCATGTTACTTACATGGCCGGCGTGATCAATAATCTTCATTGTGTCAACATTTTTGCGATTGGAAACTTTTCCTGAACGTACTGCCTTCTTTAGCCATTTTTCGATACCTTTTCCGAATTCATCATATGAAAGACGACCATCATGAGAGGTATCAAATGCTTCCATGATTTTTTTAACAGCATCATTCGCATCCAGATCTATCTCTTCAAAACGGATTCCTATTACAAATGCTTTTAGTTCGCTAGCAGTGAGATGGCAATCATTATCCATGTCAATGGTTTTGAATATCCTGTCAAAGAAATGGGTGAGCCACCTAAACAGTAAAGCAAAACTAAAGAATTTAACTTAGCACCAGTACTAACTTAGACACAATTTCTGTGTCAACTTCACCATCATCCTTCATAAGCCTTCCAATGGCACGCTTTTTTACATGTCTTAAGAATCCAAATATAACATGCCTTTCCTCCCAGTACTTCAGTCTCCTCACTTGGATCTGACGCTGGAACACCTGCCAACCTTATAAAGTCAGAATACAGGATGTTTTTTTCAGCTTGTATCATACAAAAACCCACGCGAAGATACTTTTCTTAAGCTTGCTTGCTCATGGACTCATGCAGAAATGTGTGTACACACAATTATCAAAGCAAAGAAAGAAAAAGATAAGTCCACAAGAACAGCATCCCCATCTCGCTGTTAGGACAGCAGTTCATGAGGGCAAGGTCGCTTTCTACTCAGTTAAACCAATTGATGGGTGCCAGCCGCCATACATGGAGGTCACGGCCTTAAAGTTTTCATGCTAAACAGCCTTACTATATTCATGGCAACATAAAGCACACCTCACACGTACTTCTGTGTTGCTACACATACTCAAAATGCATGACAAAAGGCAGAGTTGCAAAGTACAGTTAAGAACAAGTACTCAGAATAACATACCTGATATAGGCAGTAAGAGATAAGTAGAACCACAGACAAAATCAGTGCTATCAAGACTGCCACATGCCTTCCTGATGTTGAATTGAGAAGTTGGAGAAGTTGAATAACAAGGAATGGAATAACTGAGATAACCATGATCCATGCTGCACTTCTTGTTAAGTTATCAACGGTAATACCAGAACCTGGAAGTGTTGTGTCTATCATGTACTGGAAATGATGAGCCATTTAAGACTGGTAGAGATAACAATGCAAATTAAGAAATAGGAGGGGTTGAGCAGTCTCTAGAAATCACAGTCACAACTTCTATGCGTCAGCTCAGTAGAGCAGGGTCGAAGAGATTTAAGGAGGCCACAGAACCTTTAGCTTGCCAGCAGAGTAAGACCATATTATACTAATTGAAAAAGTAAAGCGCTTCAAAATTTCTAAAGCCAGTTAGGCACCTTGCCTATGTATCCTGCTTCCTACACTGAAGCCTTATTTAGCCATACAAGAGCATACCTTCCTCAACCATAACTACCATTACTGCAAAGTTATCATTCATTCACAATAAAGGCTGCCTTCTGCATGATTCAATCTAAGCTTTAATTAGATGAGGTTCCCAGCTTGAGGAAATATTGTTGCCACCAGGCAATGACCACTCACAATAGAAGCTCAAAAGTTATTCCCAGCCAAATAAAACCTCTATCCCCAAGGGGAAGGACTGGAAATTGGAGATTTTTACCTCCTTAAAGAAGTGAGCAGCTAAACTTGGTGGAGAGTAGATTAGGCAAACATATATAAGGCATTCATATACACACATCAAAAGAAAATTTTAAGATCTTACAGTGAGAACCTGTAATAAGCATAAATAATTGAGAAATGCCTGCAAAAGGTAAACCTGTCAAACTAAACCCTCTTGTATCCTGTTTATCCACTGCAGTTGAATTTTGCAGGTCACACTTGCCAACAAGAACACATGAACCCCATATGACAGTTAGAAGCATCACAGTTGAACCCGCGAGCAAGCCCATTCCAATGGAGACTTGACTTTGTGCAGTTTCTGTGCTTCCAGACAGTCCAGATACTGCAGAAAACAATAAAGAAAAGCATTCATCAAGATCTTCATTACAATCATAAAATGAAAAATGCATCATCATTCATCAGAAACAGGAGGAACCCTCATTTATACACACAGAAGTGGTGAAATTTTCCATACTGGGTAACAGAGTAAGAATTATTACGTTATTGTTTAGAAAAGACAAGATAATTAGAACTGATCCCAGAAAAAAAGTGCCGAGTGTTCAGAATGTTAGAAAGCAATCAACCAGACAAACTGGCCAATGACAGAAATGCAACTGAGGCAAAGAATTATGAAAGTAATCCGCACAAGAGTATTTACTACAGGAGGAGGTAATGACATAAAGCTATGCAACAAGGACCAAAGGACTGCACTATCACTCATGACTGGGAAATAGAAGATGCCTTCCTATATTCCATTGCTCAACCGAGCATCTGCCACTTGAATCTATTTAACTTGATATTGTCACAATCCCCAGGAACAGATCTCTCCATATTTCAAATGTGCGAATCTTTGTCCCATCTGGGATCCTGACCCGAAAAGCAGAGCACTTGCAGAACTGAAATCCACTAGTCCCATTATAGCCGGGAAAAAGCAAATCTACCTTGGCGGTGTCCTTCAGATTATAGATAATCTGACTACGGTAGTGGAAGTGCATTAGGGTCCAGGCAAATACAGGAAATCGATATGCTACTTCAGTAGTAAGATAATTACATACACACCTTCGGCTGAAACAACTCAACTAATTCCAGATTCCAGTAATACTCTAACTGCATCAGGTAAAATAGCTTACGACTAAAAGCAAGCACATAAAAGCAACAACAATAGTTCAGATTCAGTGAACCGTCAAAACAGGAAACTTTCAGAAGGGAAACGTAACCAAGTCCTCTATAAGCTACTCTACTGCTTAGCACTCAACCAGAGCACTCTCTAATGCAGTGTTATCGCTTCGTTTTCTCAAAGTTCTCAGGAACCACGCCCACAAACACAGGTCATCCAGCAAATGCAAAACGGACAACAAAACTCACCGAGAATGAGCAAGGCGTCGGGCAACGCCCCGAGGATCGGCAACACGAGCCCACCGATGAGCCCCGGCCCCAGAATCTCCAGCAACATCTCGCTGCCGCCCGAGAGACACGTCGCGGCCGTGTACATCAAGTAGCCGTAGACCAGAATCAGGAACAAGTTGCCGATCCAGTTGGTCGTGCAGGGCAAGAAGCCGTAGGTCTCATCGCAGGTGTCGGACGAGGCGGCCCAGGACGGGAGAAGGAGCGGGGACCCGCGGCCGAGCCCCTTGCCGAGGCCGTCGGAGACCTGATCGGAGAGCCGGACGGAGCGGCAGCGGACGGCGGAGATGGAGACGAGGACGAGGACGAGGACGAGGACGAGGTGGCGGAGAGGAAGGGCGGCGGGGCGGTGGCTGGCCATCGTTCCGGGAGGGAGAGGGAGGGAGACAGGACACGTCGCGGGATTACGGAAGCGAGGCGGCGAATGACAAAGGAAGATGAAGAGATCGTCCGTGCAGGAGGGGGGACCCGGACTGCAACTAGAAAGAGGTCGGCCGGGAAAGGGCGGCTTCCGTATGTGGAGCGCCCGCGTGGTGCCATTTTCTTTTTTCGATCCCCGATTATTTTTAATTCTGTCGGTAACAGGAAAAAAGCGCGGCAACGTAATATTTACGAGTACAATTTCTTTTTTCTGTTTGTCTGTTTGTTTATAGTACCGCAGGACGTCCCGAGAGCCTCGTAAATTAACTTTAGTTTCGAATTTCGATCCGCGAATGATCCGATCCGCGTCTTTTCGGATCGTGACAGGGAGATGCAATCCGAGAGAGAGCGTTATCGTCGGTCGGACCAAGCAGAGAGAAGTGGTGAGATGATGCGCTTCACGATCCCCCTCCGGGCCCAGAAGCTGCGGTGGGGACTCGCTCACCGTCCGATCGCATCACCTTTTCGAAATGGGGCGGAGCGAGTCACGGGTGGGTCCCGTGGATATTGAGTGTCTCTTTCTTTCTTTGACTTCTTATCGAGTTTTTCTAGGATGATCTTGTGGAGGTGGAGGCGGGAGTGATGGCGGCGCGGACTCGTCTCGCCCTCCACTTCCGGCAACAGTCGGAGAAATTTTTCAAAGGTGATCAAAGAATTCAACTTTGGGGACTCTTCTTTTCTTACTTTCATTCGCTGCCGAACCATTTCGAATTCTTCAGAGCGCGTAACATCGTGGACACGAAATTCCATGCTTGACTATCCTACGGCCTGAAGCATTTTCAAATTCTTTGTAAATGGATGATGTGGACTCGCCAAAATGTGTACAGTTGCGTGGGGACTCGTTTCGCGAAATGTGAAAGAAAAATAAAGAAAAGAAAAGTCATGATTACAAGTGAGACAAGTACCAAAAAGTCGTAAGCTTGTTATATTAGTATTAATTTAGTTTTAAACATTTTGATTGAACTAATTTAACCATAAACATTTCACATATGTATCGATTGAGTTCATTTGACCAATTTAAGTGGAACATTATTGACGTGAATGCCAATTATCTTACATGGATAATTTTAAATATTTTCTCGAATATTCTAACTTTTATTTATTTTTCTTCTATTTTTTCCTTTTCCTACTCATTGGCTTTTGGGTGATACTCAATCATGTTTGCCAAAGGAAATAATAGGGGAAAAAAAGGGAAAATTATTTAAAAAATTGCAAGACTAATTAAAACTGTCCATATTAGCATCAATTTTACCACTTATAATGGTCAATATCAACGTCAATAATTTTTTACCTTAATTGGCCGGATAATCTCAATTAATATCAATGTGAATAAGATTTATGACTAAATTAGCTCAATTAAAAGGTCTAAGACTCATCGATACCAATGCAATATACTTAGGTTGTGTTTAGCAATCATAATAAAATTCGGGATAGAATAAAATTTATCCTATCATGCATTTGATGTCTGCTCAAAGAATCATAAAGTTAAATATAAGGGGATATAAACCGAATAAATTTATCCCATTGGAGAGATGGGATAAAGGTATATATGATTTATAATATCAATAATTGGAATGTTATTTTTATCGAATAACAAAAATCTTAAATTAACAAAATTAATATTATATTTGAATCTAATTAATAGTTGAATTCTAATATAAGAAATTCAATATAAAAAATAATAATTTAGCTATTTTAATTCAATAATATTTTTATTTATATATTCCAAATTATTTAGATTTATAATATAAATTCAATATATAAATATAATTATATATTTATATTTATCACATATTTATGCTATTTTTATTACATATTTAAGGTATTTTAGTATTTTAGGTATATTAGTACAATTTACTATTTAATAAAAATTTATTAGAGAATGATGGAAGGGGAAGAAAGAAAAAAAAAAATTAATTAAAAAGAGATAGGAAAATAAAATTAAAATAAAATAGGTAAGAGTGTTTCGAGAGATTTTTAACATATTGTTTATAAAATTTTTAGTTTGTTTATACTAATATACTATTTATACTAAACAACGTATACATAATATGATATGAATATATCCGACTTTATTATAATAATGAAATAATAGATATGATATAATAAAATCCTTAAATTTCATATTTTCTCTTATTCAATCATATCTTAATAAAAAATCTGAACGATCAAACGTAATCTTATAACTTTTTTTATACTTTTTCACTAGAGGTAGAGGAATGTAGCTAACGCTTGAAACCAAGTGGGAGGGATGCCGTAGGAACAGAGAAATCAATGGCTCACAAAAAAAAGTCGACGGTCAAAATGACTCATCGGTTGACTAAAAAAGGTTCATCATCCAGTTCTGAAGAGAATTAAATGGGCTGCTGCCGCAGTAATGAATAAATAACTGTTTCAATACAATAAATTGTCAGGAGCTGCTCCAGATGGTCCGGTTCATCCTCTTTATGGCAAGCTGTGCACGATCTAATCCATTATTTTTAAGCGCCAGCACGGTCCATTCATTCTTTAAGCGCGTCATTTAGTATTTAGACTCAATCTGTTTTACGAAAAATACAACATTTTTAGCGAAAATTTTATAAGAAGTCATTTTTCAGAAAAATATCTTTATTTTCCGGTGTTCATGTAAAATCTGAAAATAAAGTGAAAATTATTTTTCGTTATTTAATAAGGATAATATTTTTATTCATGCATTTTTCAATAACAATTATTATTTTATTTTTAAAATCAAAATTTAAATTATTTTTAAAATCAAATTTATTTTTATTTTTTAAAAACAAATTTATTTTCGTAATACTTTTTATTTTTCTTCTCTTTCTTTTTATCTTCTTCTAGCTTTTGTTGGCTCGCAAATCTAGCTAAGTGGTGAGCTAAAGCTCGTCAGATGGGCTAGTCAAAGGCTTACTCTGGTTAGTGCTAGTGAGGTATGAGACAAGAAAGAGTGAGTAAGGAAGATGTTTTTCCTAATTTAAAAAGTGAAAAATATTTTTCTTGTGTTTTAGAATACTTTTTTCCTTGATGGAAAATATTTTTTACGATTAGTTGATTTTTTCATAAAACAAATGTCAAAAAATCCAAAAAATATTATTTATAAAATATTTTTCGTGAAATAAACGAAGCCTTAATATAGGGATAAACCAGATTAGAAAGATAATGCAGGCTTTTATATCTCAAGGGGATCAAAAGTATCGGTCCATTTGGTGCTTGAACTAAATCGCAGGGAAGTAAATTTTTGGCTGAAAAATGTGAAGTATCAGTTGAGGAAACTAATGCACATCACGTGGAGTGCCCGCGTGATGGCGGATTTTCGATATTATTTTAAGAAAAAATCACAAAAAATCTAAAACTTTGTTTAAAGTGATAAATTTATCCTAATTTTTTTTTTACGACATGAAACACTTGCTTGCTAACCGCGACACATTTACTTCAAATTTATTTTCGTGATACAAAAAATCCAGAATTTTTATCCGCGTGACACATTTACCCTAAACTAAATGACATTTTGCTTTTTTTACTTTTTTATTTTTTTTTTCTTCTTCACTCTTCCCTCTGCCAGCCATGGCACAGGGAAGCTGTCATTCAGTGAGGGCTCGGCAAGGGCGACCTTTGCCGGACACCGGCTTCCCTCCGCCATGGCCGGCGGAGGAAAGAGAAAAGAAGAAAAGAAAAAGAAAAAGGAAAAACAGAAAAAATAAGATAAAAATGCTTTTAATAGGGTAAATATGTTATAATTTGTAAAGTTAGGGACTTTTCGTGTTAAAAAAAAAAAGTTTGAAATTTTTTGTGATTTTTTTTCTATTATTTTTAATCGCCGATTACTTGTAGTTCTGTCGTTGAAACGAAAAAAGTGCGGCGACGTAGTGCGGTGGAGCGAAAGTGACAAGTACGATATTCTTATGTTTGTTTGTTTACACCGCAGGATGTCTCAAGAGCCTTGTAAATTAATTTTAATTTCGAAAGAATGGTTGATCCGCGTGCGATCAGATCTGCGACGTTTCGGATGATGACCGGCAGATGCGACCCGAGCTCCGCGAACTCCAGGGCCCGAAGCTGCGGTGGGGGCTCACTCACCGTCCGATCGCATCATCATTTTCAAAAGGGCAAGAAGCCAGTCGTGGTTGGGTCCACACGGATATTTGATTTTCCCCCATTTCGGGCTTCTCATCGAGTAATCAATAATCATCCGTTTTCTCAAATGATCTTGTGGGGTGGAGGCGGGGATGATGGCGTTCCGGACTTGTCTTGCCTTCACTTTCGGCAACAGTGGGGGCAACTTTTTAGGCAATGAATGGAGTCCACTTTTGGGACTCCTTATCTCCCTTTTCTTCGTTGCGAAGCGTTCCAAATTCTTCAAAGCACGCAACATCACGGACACGACATACTATATATGCTTGACTTTTGTACGGCTTGCGACGCTTCAACTTTGCATGACATCGACTTGTGAAAATGTATATAGTTGTGTCATTTTGTTTCGAGAAATGTGGGGAAAAAAAATCAAAACTGTGGCTAGAGGTGGGAAAAATATTTAAAAAAAAAGGTCATAAATCTATTATATTAATATTAAGTTAATCCTAATACTTTTAATTGTGCCACATTGATTTTAAATTTGTTATCGCTTTTACCAATTGAATTCATTTAGTCATTTTAGGTTGGAAATTACTAATGTAAATATAAGTTTACGTGATTCCACCGGTATTGATATGAATAATTTTTTAACATTTTTTCAAATTTTTTATTTTCTTTCCTTTTCCTTCTTTTTAGCCTATGGCCAATCATTTGCCACCGAGGGTAACCGTTACCAGATTCAATGAGGGCAACCCTTGCTTGTGGTTGGTTGGCAACCATGGCCGAGTTTTGGCCACAAGCCAAAAGGAATAGAATGAAAAAAAAAAAAAAGGGGGAAATTATAAAAATGAAAATTTTATTAAGAAATTCTTAAAATTATCCACGTTAATACCGACCGTGTCACATTTAGGACAACCTAAGATCCATATTAGTAATTTATTAACTAAATTAATTGGGTGAACTCAATTGATATTAATGTAAAAATATTTATGACTAAATTAGTTTAATTATAAGATTTGTAATTGGATTATTATTAATGCAATATATTGAGGAATTTTTGGTACTTGTCTAGCTAGAGGTAGAAAATGTAACGAACAGGCTTTATGCGACAGAGAAATCAATGGCTGGTAATAAAAGTCAAAGGTCCAAATTACTCATCCGTTACCGAGTCGCTCCTCTACATGAAATTGATTGCGCTGCACCTTGAGACAGAAGTTCATCATGTAGATCTAAATTGAATGCGCTGCTGCTGCAGTGGTAATGAATAAATATCTGTTTTAATTTAATAGTTTGGCAGGAGCAGAACTAAATGGTCCGATTCATTCTCTTTACGGCGAGCTGTGCGCGATCTAATCCATTTCCTCTAAGGCAAGTTTCGTACGGTCCGTTTCATCCTTTAAGTGCATGATTTTAGTATTAATTTAGGGTAGACCCAACTGAAAAGGGAATCCAAACTTTTATACTTCCAAAGAGATCAAAGTGCCAGTCCGATTGTTGCTTGAAATAAAATCGCAATAAAGTAAATTTGTTATCGATCCCTTATTATCAATGCGAATCTACAGTTGAGGAAATTACCGCACATCTCACCAATCAAATCATTACCGAATGATCTCTGCAATTTTAAATTAAATACAGGTAGTGTGGAGTCCCAACGTACTTGGTATTAATTTAGGGATATACCCAATTAAAAAGGGAATCCAAACTTTTGTACCTCTAGGGAGATCAAAGTGTCGGACCAATTGTTGCTTGAACTAAAATGGCAATAAAGTAAATTTTTGATTGATCCCTTACTGTCAATGTGAATCTATAGTTGAGGAAATTAATACACGTCTCACCAATCGGATCATTACCATATGATCTTTGCCAATGTAAATTAAATATGTGTGGAGTTGAAGAGTACGTGCTATTTGTGCACACATTTTATTATAGAGCCGTATTGCCTAAGTATAGCCATGAGTCGAGGACGTGAAAAATAGACAACCGCTTTTGTCGGAACAGCCGACGGGTGAGCACACAAATAAGGACCCATCACAAGTCTAGACCCCCCCTCACGCAGGAGCTACCAAAGTTTTCGCAACGATCAACTGCGAACTTCGACCCGCGAAGTGGATTTCAACGGTGCACGTTAAAATATCTAGAAGACAGAGCGCGCGTGCGAGGGCGCTCGTGCCGTAATCGTGTCCCGAGCACAACACGTGGGAGCAGCCGATGGGCCGGCACACGAAGTCGACTAGACACAAAAAAGGCAACCGCATATGAAGAATAGGCAGCCACTCGGACAACCACTTTCGCTGCCGTCTTCATCCGTGGGTCGCGGTGCGCAGGACACGCGGGGGTCGAAGTGAAAAAAGCGTCGCGTGGGGAGGTGGGGGCGGTTGAAGGATAGAGATATGGCCATATCTCCTTTACCGTTAGAGATATGGCCATATCTCCTTTACCGTATATCAACTGCCGGTGCGCGACTGGCCCATGCATGACGGGCTTGCCGCTCCGACAGGGCGTGGAAAAGAACAGGACAGGACGGTTCGCGGCGACAAATTCCAAATTCGCAACCTACTTTCCAAATTCCCTTCACTGCCTCACCAAACTTTCTCCTCCACCGCAAAAAAAAAAAAAAAAATGCTCGTAAATATCGGGCTCCATTTGCATCGCGGGCCTAGGATGGGTTTGCTTTATATCCCATCCTAATAATCTAGGTGCCACCAACCACGGGTCGCACGCTTCCCATCACCTGCTTGATAAGACAACTTCGGGTCCGTTGAAGAACTGTTATCGCGATGGCAGAAGACCGATGATCGCCGGTGATCGACGCTCATTGCGGTTGTCGGTGACCGCGACCGGCAATTGGCGACCAATGGTGATTGGTCTCGATGCTGTAGTGGAGTTGGCTGGTTTTGTTGTTATGGGAGGTGCACATGGAATCTAGATGGTGAAGCAAAGTAATCCTATTCCCACGCCGAATTCATCTCCATACACCTTTCTTATCCAAACATGAAAAACAAGGAAATTAGAGTACTATTTCATGAGGAATCCTATTCCATATTTGAACCAAATGAGTCCATAGATTATGACGATAATATTTACTGTTCATCTTTATTTTCTACTGTTGTATCAATAGAATCGCCAGACAAGATAGATATCAGTATATTTTATCTCATTTCATCTAATATCACACTGTATCCAACCAAGGACGTATAACCAATGGTGCGTTTGGTAATGTTTCTGTTTAAAAATTGTTCAAATGAACAAAAATACCTAGAACAATTTTTGAACAGAAGAACACATTTGATAAACTTGTTCTTGAAATAAAAAAAAGAACAGAAATACGTTTGGTAAATTTGTGTTCTTTTTCTGTTTCTTTTAATCTTTTTTCTTTTTTTCTTCCTTTTGGTCAGCAGCCTCGCCCAGCCACAGAGAGGCTCGCCGGCCTCTGGCGAGGTCGAGCTCACCCAGCCAAGGCGAGGTTGAGGTCGCCGGCTAGTGCGAGGCCGAGCCTCGCTAGGGGCCAGTGACGCTCCAGTAAGATCGCTAGCCATGACCAAAGAAAAAAGAAGAAGAAAAAAAAGAAGAAAAGAAGAGAAGAAAAAAATGATGAGAGAGAAAAATTATTTCTCGAAAGTGTTTCAAAAACAAGAAACAAGTTTTTTTTTGTTTTTTGTTTCTGTTTCAAATTTGTTCTCGAAATAGATTTTGAACAAAAACCAAAACATACGCGTTTCTGTTCTTTTTTTGTTTCCGGGAACAAAAAAATTGTGTTCATAAACAAGAAACATGAACACAAACAAACAGGGCGCAGGAGTGGTTTGATTAGATGTAAGAGTCATAGATTTCATCAAGAGTCGAGATTTTCTCCATCCTGGGTCGGAAATATCTCCACCAACCATTTTTTCTGATTGGGATAGATAATGAAAAGAATGGCCGTTCATAAAATTGCCACTTTTGGGTAGGCCTAAAATTAGAATAGCCAAGCTGGATTGTGGAGCTCAACGTAACGGGCCTAAGCTGGATTGTGGAGCTCAACGTGACGGGCCTAAGCTGGATTATCGCACGGTCAATCTGGGCTTACTCCTAGCCCATATCATGGGCTCATTCGTGCATGAATTTTGCACTTATTTCCCGAGGCGATGATTCATGCTGCGAACTAGAGTCCAATACAGTACAAAAAGGACCATAGTCGGAGCAACAAAGGTACAATATGGAGTTCAATTCTCGGCGATTTAAACTTTTGAAAACAAATATATGGCCAACATTGGCATATTGTCAGAGCACAGGTCAAAAAATTCAAAATGTCATATTCATTTTGTCAGTTATCTCATTTATTCTATCCAATTCATGACTATATGGTCAATTTGATTACATTCACATTATCTTATACACGAGAAGTCCGATTCACATGAAAGCAGTCATCCTAACAGATACCTCCATATATATCTATTCGAATGAATGAATCCTTTGATCCACTGCAGTAAAACACACCATAGGAAGGGAAAACATCGATTGATATGTAGATTGGAACATAGTTAAGATAGACATTTGCAATAATTTCATTACAAATAATTGCTCTTTTTTGCTACAATATTTACCCATTGATGTCCAAGATTCGAACCCGAAGTCTGAAAAATCGAAAGGGCTTGAGAACAAGTATAATAATGATTGCTCGAGGGGGGAGAATTGAAAGAAAAGGGCTTTGCCATTTGAATTTCTCTTTTTTTATAGGGGAAGGATAGGAACCCGCACCGTGCGATCGGGATGGCCCCAATCGAGGGGACCCTCCTTCCCTTTTTCAATTTTGATGGTGGAGGAGTTGGTCCTTATCCTTTGATCCGTTGTTGTCGGATCTCTCCGGTGGATCCCATGTCGGCGAAGATGGATTGGTGGTGGCCGTCACGTCGGCCGTCTTCTTGACATTTTGCTGCTGATACACCCGCCTCAATCTCTCTATTTCCTTCTTCAGTGCTTCTTGTTGAGCTGACAGATAAAAAAGACGAAATATAGCCCACCTTTTTTTTTAATTAATATCTTAACATATGTCTTTGTCCAAAAGCAAAAGTGCTCGACATTGAATATGACGAGGATAGGCGCACATCGTTCGTTCGACAAGCGGCGTCGCCATTCTGCTGTGGTGTGCTCGTGCATGATGCGTATGAATCTGCAAGTGTAATGAAAGGTGAGAGGTCGGAGGTCGGAGTTGCTTACCGTCTTTGAAAATCTTGTCTTGAGCCAAGGCGGCGATCCGTTGCTTGAGAGCGCTGTTGTCCACGTTCAGAATCAGGCGTTGATGGTCCAGGAACGCGACTCGGGGCGACAACTCCGATACTTCGCTCTGCACATACGGTGTAGCTCCTACACTCATTATAACTCGAGAACAAACGCGGCAGCTCACGGCATGGATGTTCTCTCAAGTTGTCGTAAATAAGTAGAGTTAGATGCCGAAAAGAATTAATGGCGTACCTGCAACGTGTTTACGCTCCGTTCCAGCTCTGAAATGTACTGCAATTTCCTCACCCTCGACCGCTGAGCAGATTGCCGATTTGCTAAAATCCTGACATTTGTCAAAAATTTTATTTTTACATCCCATGGATTGACCAACATTCGATACGTCAATGGATGTTTTTCCTCGTTTCGTTTTACCTCTTAACCCGTCTTGGGTCGAAAACGGCATCGGCATTGGAGGAAGCTTGAGCGGCCTTGCCCGCATCCGACTCGACCTTGCACGAACTATCCGCCTCCAAGGTTCCAGGCTTGGTCTTAGGCGATTGTCTTCGCATTGTGGGGTCTGCATTTGCCGGGGCCGGCTTGATCTCTTCGCTGTTGCTGTTCTGATCCGACGGTGTGGACGGGGCGGAAGAGGAGGGTGGGGGTGGCAGCGCGGCGACGGTGACGGTCATGCTCCCATCTTCCGAGAACATGGACATGAGCTGCTCGTCGTCCAGGCGGTCGAAGCCGCCGTAGCCGCCGTTGTGGCGGACTGAATTCTGGTACTCCCCGCCCTCGAGGAAGGCCATCGAGTCGCTCGCCGACCTCCGGTGGGCCCCACGCCTCGTGGACGAGAACTCGAGGAACTCGTCGACCCACGAAGGCTGGCAGCCGCCTCCGCCGCCAGCGCCGCCATTAGCGCCGGGGTGAGGGAAAGGAGGCCAGTTCGGGGCGATGTGGTGGGATAGATGGGGTGGCGGTGGTTGCGCCATGCAATTTGCAGTCTGGCAATCTGCAATGTCGAGACTTCAACTCACGAAAGAATGCCAAGACCAACGAAACGAAACGAACGAAACGGACCAGCAATCGGAGCTGGTCGAGATCACGAACGGGAGAGATTCAGAGAGGGTTTAGAGAGAGAGAGAGAATCAGACACGAACGTCGAGGCATGTTGATAATGTCATTCTTCGTCGAGGTTACAATAAAAGAACTCTCTCTGTGTCTCTCTCTCTCTCCCTCTCTGGGTATAGGGGTGCGTCGGACATTAGTTTACTGTATTTGTCGCAGGTCACATGGGGAGGGGACGGGGTCACAGCTAGCTCCAGCTGGTGAGGAGGAAAGAATGGGTATCCCTCCCTTCAAAAGTCGCGCGACTCGCGCGACTCCCCTTTCTCCTCTTTTGTTTATTCACTGCTGGAATCTCGCCACCACGTGCCGTAGGACCCCTCTTCCCCTCAAATCCTCACGGGGGCCTCAAACCCCTCTCTCGACCCTCGTCGTTTGAGGTCGGAGGTGGGATTTTGACGTACGGCGCTAGATCGCAGTGCTGGTCGGGACGTGCCGAGATCGCATATGGACGCAGTGTAGGATTGTAGGGAGGATGAGCTGGTAGAGGACGGGGAGCTTTGGGTTTTGTTTTTCTGCTTTCTTCTTCTTTTGGCTGCTACAGACACTTCCACGTGAGAATCTGTCCACCCCCGCCCCCGCCCCAACTTTGCCTCCTCCCTCTTCCCCATCTGTTGACAAAACGTTTGATCGATAATTTTGCGTGTTCGGTCTTGTGAAGTTGGTGGAGTGTCCTCAAACTAGAAACGTCAAACCCATTGGTCCGACACGAACGAAGGATGCCGCTACGGTGAAATAATATGTTGTGACTAACGTGCCATTGGTTCTATTTTTCGAGCCGAACACCCGTGTCGTGACCAACCTTCTTAGACGATTCAATACAATACATCAAGAAAATTTACATTAATGGAGAATTTTTATTTTTTTGGGACAGGAATGGATAAATTCGTTAATTTCTTCTTTTAAGCAGAAAATTTTATGTTACTCAACAATTATGCCAAACACATAAAACTTTACATAATGATATCCGAACATAAGATTTTATATTAAATCTCATTGATTTAATAAAGGGGTATAATCTCTTGTGACCCTTGTGATTCTTTTCCTTTAGAAATAAAAAATGATTATTTGAAGGCTTTAATGGTGTAATCTCCATTTGAACAACATAGATCTTAATTCTACCATGAAAGCAATTTGATGACTTAATAATTTGATCTCAAATCACAAACTATACTAATTCTTCACATAAGCACGATCCGTCGATCCAAAGCTCCGAGTGGCTTTACCTTGGATTAGATAGCACCATCTTTAATTCCTTTTTGATATTAGATTTGAGGGCTGGAAGGTTGGATATTTATTGACTTGAACATTTAGCGAGGTCTTAACAACTTGCCGAGGTAATAAGATCAAAATTTCAATTTGATGTCTGAAGAGCTAAATTCAACAAATTTGGTAATCAAATTCTCAAACTTATTATTAGTGGTTATCAAATTTGAAGACAAAAAGTAATAAAAACATATCTAAAGGGTCTTGTTAACGAGTACTTCTCGATACTTTTCAATCATATTCAATTGAGAAATATATTGATTTCCTATATATTAATCAATTGTAATGTGAAAATGATATAAAATTGGGAATCATGAACCTTTTGTACACGGGTGTTAAAACAAAATCGATACCTAAGTAATGTAAATCTCAGCATTCAAAAAAGTTATTTTAGGAAATTTAGGAAATTTTGGTATAAGTGAGAGAATTAAATTTATTTTTCGGAAAAATACTTGGAAAAGAGAAAATCGCTTAAACCCCCAAAACCCGCTAGGGTTCCCCCACGAACATATAAAAATCAGATCGCGCCAAAAGAAACATCCGTTGCAGTTTGCGGATCCTCGCGTCGTCTTCGTCAAAACCCCACGCCGTTCCGATCGTCGGTATCTAGGAACCGCCGGCGGCCGTTTCAGCCATGCTCGAATTCGACGACGATGCGATGGAAGTGGAAGCCGACGGCGCCTTCGAGGAGGCCAAGGGGAGCCGTAAGAGGAAGTCGCGGGCGGGCTCGGAAGCCGATGTCTGCGGCGGCGCTGGCTTAGCGGGCGACAGGAGGCTGCTCAAGAGGATCATGCTTTCCTTGACGAAGCCGTCGTACGCCCTCGGCCTCGGCGGGGGGAGCTTGCGGTCGGAGAATCGCCGCAGGTTGACTCGGCTCCTGCGGAAGCTCGTGAGGCGGCAGCGCTGGGCCGAGGCGAGCGGGGTCCTGAGCGTGCTTTTGAAGGCGACGTGCCAGGAGAAGTGTCCCGAGCTCAATCGGCTCAAGTATTCGGTGAGGCCCGAATTTATTCTCTGATTTCGGTTGTTGTTGGATTGTATTTTGTTTTGCGGTGATTGTTTTGTGACGGAATTGGGGAAAATTAGTTCAGAGTAAAGGAGAGTGCTGTCATATGGCGAGGAGAGAAAAAAAGTTAACGTGCAAAGGGTAGAATTGCTGCTTCGTGATTGCTTTCGGCTCCGGAATTGTGGAGAAGAAGTCACTTTTTGGTTGCATGGTAATTTGGAGATGGAATTGCTGAGTATTAATTTGCGATCAGCTTCTCAGAGTACAAAATGTGTTAATTTTTAGGCTAAACTTAGTGGTGGCTCCCTTTTTTTTTTTTTTTTAATCGCAGTTAACCTTGGTATTTGGAGTTGCTTCTCTTGTGAAATATTGTGTACAGGCGCAATGTGATGCCGTGTTTTTCAGGTGCTAATGGAGGTCCTCGAGCGTATGGAAGCCAAGCGTATCAATTCCTCTAGGATCAAGCTGATTTACGATGCTTGGATGGCAAGGATAGGATCGAAAAAAAATTGCCAATCGCAGGTATCTTTTGAAATTTTTGTGTCTGAAGACATTATTTTGACCTTCTTTCCTCGTACTATTTTTATATAATTCGGAATGAAATGGTTTTAAGTTCCTTGAGTGTTTCTATTTCTGCTGCAGTCAGCAGACTCTTATTAATATGTGGTCGTTTCTGTGGGCAGGATTGGCTTGCAGTTCATTTGGAGTTCATCCTCTTTTTATTTACTAGAGGGGAAATTGAGAAAGCGCATCAGACTGCTCTATCGTATGATTTTTCTCTCTCCTGAAATGATGTGTTACTTATCCTTGATGACTGGCTTCCCTTTAAATATGGAAATTTCATTAAAACTCAAATCCACTCAGGAATAGTCATCCCTTGATTTATGTGCCTTGTGCCTTAGTTAATATTTACTGAATGATGATATGTTGTGGCAAGACAAAGGACAGTGACATGCTTTTGGATTTGCAAGACTTGTTAGTATTGTGCATTGATAAGGACTTAGTTGGAAGGTGCCACCTCTTTAATGCGGCTTTACTTAGTATAAAAAAAGCTTTGCGAATCAAGGCATAATGAACACGCATCTTGAAGGTTACATTAGATAAAAAAGATTAATATCTTTTTATTTTATTGACATACCCTTGTGTTTTCTCAGGCTCACGCAAAATGAACTTGGGACAGATTCGACTGCAAATCTGATATTGGGTTTGACATGCTATCAAAGGTGGTATTCGAGTATCCAAAACGACATACAAATGATAGATTTGCGAACTCATGCTTGTCAACAAACTAGGATGTTGGAGGAAAGATCTGACATTTCAGCTAGGAACTCAGAGGGATATCCTCTTGTTTATAGTTGCGAGGCCAGCACATCCTTACAATGCAATTCTGATACTTCTGTCATGAAGGATAAAAGGATATCGGTGGATGCTAATTATGAAAGGCCTACAAAAGTCCCTGTGAAGGTTGAGGATAATTTGGAGGAGGAGCAATCACAACAATTTTATTTGAATTCTCCTGAAGATGAAGCCCCACAGCCTACTGATGTTGGAAATGTGCATTGTGCTTCTTCTGTATCTGATCTAGGTGAGTGGCATAATTTTTTGACCATAGTTTTACAGGTTTGGTCAGCTTAAACACTTGATTTCATGCCAGGCCTATTACTTGTGGTGTAACAGAATGCTTCACTATTGTATTTAGAAATTAAGCATTCTATTATTCAGAAAAGAATAGGTGGTATTTGTAATAATACTAGTTTTTGAAATCGGTGCCAAAATGAGATGGCTGATTTAATCGGGTGTTGAATATGTTCAATTTGCTTATATATCCGCTTGCATTCTGTCAAATCACTTTGTAATCAACTTTGTAGACCAATCTTACTCTCCTTTATATAGCACTCATGTTCCATCACATCACCTCGTACCATTACTTTAATATAAAATGCTAACATCTTTGTCCTATATTGCTTTCACTTGCTACAGTCTATTGAAAGTTTTTGGATTCTTCATTGATTCTTGAGAGTGTTTCTCATGGTCTTTAAATAGTTGGCCTGGATTCATGGCTGTTGCCCATAAGACTGCAACAAAACATCAAGAATCCGGAGATGCTTGATGATTTCTACAAGGATGCAGTAAAGTATTTGCGACTAGCTCTTGATTCATCACCCGCAATATCAGATGCCCTACTTCCTCTGATTCAGGTGTAGCAAAAGTTTTTTTTTTTTGGTCAAAATAAGATATAAAGGTGTAGCAAAAGTTTGTTTGATGTAGACTCCAGAAATATCTTGTGAAATACTTTTGAAAGAATCTTTCTCACCCTTATAGCGGTCATCCTGATCCTATCCATTAGTGCATTGCCTTATGTCGATGCTCATTTTATATTACAGCTCCAAAGTGCTTTTAACTTTTTGATCTAAAACAGATGGAGTTCTTGTCTGCTTTCTTTGCACATTGCCTCTGCCTTGCCTGAACAAATTTATTAGGGCATTCCCTTTTCATCGGCAGTTAGAACTTTGTTGTGTTGATGAAATGGTTAAGACTAGGTGAGCTTAATCCTGCAGAAATGCAGAAGATAAATCACATATTGGGTTTCTCTCCTGGCTGGTTAAATAGTTTTTGTATGTATGCACGTTGTCACTTGCTTCTCTATCATTTTGCGAGAATCTCATTTGATTTTTTGCAACTTTCTGTTAGTTGCTGCTGATCGGCGGACAAGTAGATGAGGCGTTCAATGTGCTTGACGAGGTCTGTCATCATGCAGATACTACCCTTCCTTTAAGGTACTACTGTCCTATCACAAGTTTAGGTTTGGATACAAGCAAACAAAGTTGGAAGTAACATACACAATTTTACTGAATCTGTAGGACTTAATGTTCTTATTTGGATTTGTACCTTAGCGTTTTGTTGCTAAGTATCATCATTTCTTTATCAATGTCTGCCTTTTTCTGTGGAAACTAACATTTGAATTTGATTAGAGTGCGAGCTGCTCTGTTGGAACATTTTGCTCATGAAAATGTTGTCGAGCTCTCATCATGTTATGAAGAAATCTTAAAGAAGGATCCAACGTGCTACCATTCAGTGGCAAGGCTTGTCACTATGCATCAAAGTGGTATGTCAATGACCCTTGCTGTTAATCCCCATTGCCCAATTTTTCAACAAATTTAACCAAATGTAGGTAAAGACAAGAAAAATTTTACCATACTGCACATCTCTCTCATAAGGTGGGCTAAGATGTTCTTTGCAACCAAATTGGGGTTTAAATGGTTATTAGTTTCTGACAATGGGAACTTAAATTTTATCTAACAATTTTGTCTTGGGATTCTTGACATTTTTTGTTTTGATATGCGGAAAATTGTGCATTGTGAGATTATTTCCTGACAGATGTATTGTCCAGCTGCTTTTGTTTTTCTTCTTTCAGAAGCTATTATTGACATGGTTCGGGGTGGATTATTTCATTCATAGGAAGTTGCTGTGATGGCATCTGTCCAAAGCAGAAGGCACTTTTCCTCGATAAGCTTTATAACTTAAGGTCCCTTCATAACTTACAGGAGATTATCATCCTGGATCCATGCTGGAAATGATCTCTCTGCATCTGGATGCTACGTTTGCTGAACACCAGATATGGAGAGAATTTGCAATGTGTTTCCTCAAGCTTGCTAGGCATGAAGAGGATTGCATGTCAGTGCATCTGGATGGTAAAGAAGGTGGAATTAGGCAAAACTATTCTGTTCGTTTTAATCAGATCCCTGACCATTTCCTGAAGGGTAACTTGGGCAAGAATTGGAGGTTCCGGTGCAGGTGGTGGTTGACACGTCATTTCAGCTATAGCATCCTTGAAACAGAGATTGCAGCTGGTAATTTATCTGATTTATCTCTGAGATGTCTGCATGGTTTGTGATGTCATGTTATGATAATACCTGAATTTGACTTTGTTGACTGTGCATAGTAATGCTGAATGTGCCATTTAAGTGTGTATATTCTCAGCCACTTACCAAAAGGAGATTTGAAACCTGGTTTTGTAGGCATGATAAATTTTTTAGTAACTCATGTCTTAAAAGATTAAAGGTACTGTATTGCATGATTAGCCTCTTATCAATGGGGATAGTATTCTGACAATAGGATGTTTACAACATAGACTGGCCACGATGATGAATTGTGCGACTCCATGAGATAAAGAGTGACAACTGATTAAAAATCAAGAAGTGCAATATTTGACTTTGTTTGAGTTTAATTATTTAGCCAGCGGTTGTTTTTGCTGGTCTTCAATTGATTTTAGTCTGAGTCAAATTTTATCAGTTTCCCATGGTTCATTCTAGATTAATTTTATGTTTACATTTGCCTTTTCCCTGCAGGAAAGATACAGCTCCTTACTTACAAGGCCGCATGTGCTGCTCATATGTATGGGCAAGAGTTTGAATACGTTGTAAAGGTTTGCGATAGTTTAGAAGAGGGAACTAATAAGGACTTGTTATTGTTCTTGCAAACGCACTTGCGAAATTCTGTCAGGCTTCAGTCAAGCTTTCAGCCGAAACAGGCATGACTCTCACCGTGTTGTTCTCTAGTTGGCGAGTTTCATCGGCATTTTATGTGCTCATGGCTGAAAAAGGCGAGGAGGATACACGGTGAACCAATCTGATCGCTCAAACGAAGAGGTTCATGTTCGTATTCTGTATAGAATTGGTAGTTAGGTGAGAGTTGTCACTTGTTTGGGTAAAAGCATTTACACCATGCATACCAGGAAGCGTGTCGCAGATTTTGCTCCTCCTGTGCCAACATGCTTCTTGCGTGATTCTAAATTGTCATTTTTTTATAAATAAATATAAATATTTTAAATAAAATATATATTTTATTTTTTCGTTCTTATGGAGGTTCCTGAGATGTCACAGGCGACTTCTGTCGTGCATTTTAGCGACGACCTGCAGTTAGCAACTCCCGCATATATCGAAAAAGAGCGGTCCAACGCTACTACCAAGGGATTGGGAGTTCATGATCTGCCTTGTCTAAAACATGCGCGCATGAAAAAGTGAAATGATGTGGTGGATACGCCATACGGGGACGAATTATGGGCTTCGAATGTTGCGCGCAGCGAAGATTTTCTACCTTTACTAAGGACATGAAGCTCATAATCTCAAGGATAACTACACCCAAACAAACTCTCCGAGCCTCACAGGAGTGTGTTTTGAAGGATATCACATTGCCACAAACAAATGAGGATCGAGTTCACAAATGAGAGGAGTGCTTAGCCGTTTTAATGTCACCCCAAAAGATACTAAGAGCCTGTTTGTTTGGCTTTTGTTTCTGTTCCCTCGAACACAATTTTTGTTCTTTTGTTCCTGGGAACAAAAAAGGAATAGAAACGCGTTTGTTTGCGTTTTTGTTCCAAATTTATTTTTGTTCTCGTAAACACATCCTGAATGTAAATAAATGTTAAAACAAAAAGTTTGTTTCTTGTTTCTAGAACAAAATTTAAGAACACTTTTTCTCTCTCTTTCATTTTCTTCTCTCTTTTTTTTTTCTTCTTTTTTCTTTTTTTTTTCTTTGGCCGGTCGCCGGCCTCGGCCATGGCCGGCGACCTCACTGGAGCATCGCCGGCCCCTGGTGAGGCTCGGCCTCACCTTGGCTAGGTGAGCTCAAGCTCGCCCAAATCCGGCGAGACCGAGCTCGCCTAGCGGCCGGCGAGGCTCGAGCTTGCTTAGCCAAGGCGAGGCTGACCTCGCGCTGGCCTGGGCGAGCTCAATCTCACCTAGATCCAGCAAGGCTAAGCCTTGCCGTTGCCGTGGCTGGGCGAGGCCGCCGACCCTCATGGGCCGGTCGCCGGTCATGGCCGAGGCCGGACCAGGCCAAAAGAAGAAAAAAAAAGGAAAAAGAAAAAAAAAGGAAAAATAAATAAGAAAATAAGAAAAATAAGAAAGAAAATAGAAAAATAAAATAAAAATATTAAAAAATTAAAAGAAAAAAAAAAAATTATACAAATTTACCAAACGTGTTTCTATTTTTTTTTTTTTTTATTTTTGAATGCATTTACCAAACGTGTTTTTGTTTAAAAATTGATCCCCAAGATAAATACTTTTTTCTATTTCGTTTTTAAAAATAATTTTTAAACAGAAATGTTACCAAACGCACCTTAAGTTGCTTCCGAGTGATTCTGAGTGATATTTAATCTGATAAACCGTACAAGCGAACGCCAAACTTCATACTTACATTGTTGGATATTCATCATCAATTCGTGAAGTGCCCGTAGTATTTTCTGCGAGTTCATTGCCCTAATACTATGTTTTAGGAGGAGGGATGATGATGGAAGAGAGAGGATTCTGAAAATTGCCATCTTCTGTGGATAGAGGGAAAGATAAGGACTAGCAGAAGTAGTAAAGGTTGCAATGAAATGGAGGGAAAGCACTAAAGAGGGATTGGTAAACTCAATTCTTCATATTTGGAGGGATCTAAGCTTTTAACAAATTGCCTAGACCAATCATTCCTAATTTCTCATAATTCCTCGTAATTTTTTCTTTTTGTCTCTGCCTTTCATCCAAATATGATTGTTTTTAGAACCTTCTCTTCTCCCCTTCTAACAAGTATAGTCTAAATATGAACAAATCTAGAGAGATTGTGTATTAAGAAGCAAACCTTTACTTCTCTCTCATTTGCAACCATAGTTTATATCCATATCTAAGTATATAAAATGCTATATATGTTATAATGCGTCATTTTTTTTGCTTTGTCTTGTCTCTTGCCAACGGAGTAGACCTGCCATTTCTCATGCTAGTTTTTTATGCTATTTTCTCCGAGAAAATTCAGATATTTATTTCCTTTTCAAATCACCCTTATCTAACATATTGTACAAGCTCTTTAGATGCTCACGGGTCTAACATATTGTACAAGCTCTTTAGATGCTCACGGGTCTCGAGTATGTCCGTGAGCACTTCAAAAGAACCATGTTCATATGTGCTCCTAAGAGAGTAGTCCCTTTTGTTTTTTTGGCTCGAAAAGAGAGTAGTCCTTCAAACGAAGGAGAAGATGCATTCGAATTCGACGGTGTACAAGTCCGGACGGGTTCGGGTCGAAGCCCACCCGCCCCGGAAGAACGAAAAACAGCGGTCCGCTCCGACCCGGTCCAAGCGTACACACCTGAACTCATTTCACAATCGAGCACCACCGTCGGTCGCCGAGTCATCAAAAATGACATCGCCTCTCCTCTAATGCCTCGGTCGTCTCTCTTCTCTTCCATTTCGCTCTCGTCCTCCACAGCCGTTCCAATCCGACCTCGCCGGAATCTTTGAATTTCCTTTTATTGTTTCCGATCGAGGGGGGTTTCGGCCGGCGGGAGGAGCTGCGAAGATTTCCCTCGCGCGGCGGATGGCGGGCGGGTACAGGGCCGACGACGATTACGATTACCTGTTCAAGGTGGTGCTGATCGGGGACTCCGGCGTCGGCAAAGTCCAATCTGCTGTCCAGATTCACGCGCAACGAGTTCAGCTTGGAGTCCAAGTCCACGATCGGCGTCGAATTCGCCACTCGCAGCATCCGCGTCGATGACAAGGTCGTGAAGGCCCAGATTTGGGACACCGCCGGCCAAGAGAGGTGGAGATTCGCCTCCCTCGTGTTCCCTTCTCTTCTTTGCTTTTTTTAAAAATCTTCTGGAGCGTTTGTCTGATGCGAGTCGCACGGGTCTCTGTCCTTTTCTCTATTGTGTTGGATCTGTGATTTTGTGTGCTGTGATTGGTCGAATCGAATCTGGAAAAATGCGATCTTTGAGTTGGAGCGCGAATCTTAGATCTGGATTGATGCTGACGTCTAGGTGTGGTGGGCGTTTCATGTAAGTGAAGTGGAGGTTAGGCAGTCTTTTTCTTCTTCAGGTTGCGGTGGAGTCGCGTCTATTATCTTGATTATTTTTCGCGCGCCAGACTGAGTTTGTCTCCTCGATTCGGACAGTAACCGGGCATCGCATTGCGACTCGGGTTCACAAAGAGTTGCTCTTGGTGATCAGATCCCAATTGATTGGGACAAGAGTAGATTTAGTGCTGTAGAGGCTATGTGTTTGTTGGAGAGTCAAATTTGGGCTCTAGGTTTGAAGAGGTGAGGCAGTCCGATGAAAGAGAAGTTAATGAATGCAAAGAAATGATTCATGGTTTTCATACGCATGGAAGTTGGAGTGAAATAGAATGGCTTCCCCATTTCACGTGGATTCACTTTGATTTTGAGTTCCTGTGTGCTGCTCTGGTTTTGCGTGGAAGGTGTGTTATTTTGTTGTTCCGCATGTTCTTTTAATCCCTAAGCATGCCTCAATTCTTTAGTGGAGCGAATTGCTAATTCACTTGCTGATGTGCGACACATTGCATGGTTTTGAAATCAAGTGGTTTCTTCATATATTCTATTTTAAGTGGGGGAAGCTGTTTCAGAATTGCTGGATGTTTAAACGGTGGCGGGTAACCAGTTTTTTGGATTGTCTAGGTTGACCTGGAGATTTAGGATGCATGTCTGTAGACTTACCAAGTGCTGCCGGGGGCGAAGATGTGAATTGATGATTAATGAAATTGTAGAAAAGCCATAGTGCTATTAGAAGGTTATACATTGATGGGAACTAATGAAACAGAGCAATGAAGTACGCCTTTATCTGAACAGAAGATCCAGTGTAAGCCACTTCCGGATGTTTCATTTCCAACTTATGGGCTGGGTACTGAGCTTCTGTGCTTGTTCAGAATTCTGCTATGATAGAACTTTTCAAGCTATAGACTGAAATTTCATGATGAGGCTACGTTGACTAATGTAGTTTTGTCCATAATTTGCTACAGGTACCGAGCAATCACTAGTGCATATTACCGAGGTGCTGTTGGTGCATTGCTTGTCTATGATGTAACTCGTCATGTCACATTTGAGAACGTGGAGAGATGGTTGAAGGAGCTGCGGGATCACACTGACTCTAACATTGTTATAATGCTTGTGGGGAATAAGGCTGATTTGCGACATTTACGTGCTGTTTCTACTGAAGATGCCACGGCATTTGCGGAAAAGGAAAATACCTTCTTTATGGAGACCTCTGCGCTTGAGTCTATGAACGTTGAGAATGCGTTCACTGAAGTGCTCACCCAAATATATCGAGTAGTCAGTAGGAAAGCCCTTGAGGCTGGGAATGACCCTGCAGCTCTTCCTAAAGGACAAACCATTAACGTTGGATCAAAGGATGATGTCTCAGAAGTTAAAAAGGTCGGTTGCTGCTCTTCTTGAGGATTTACCCGTCAAACATTTGAAGGAAATGAAATTTTCTCCAGTAGTCTCATGTGTCCAGATGCTTTAGTTTCTCAACTCTCTTTGGTTTTCAGTTTTTTACTTCATACTTGTTGTACTCTCACTTGTATAATTCTTTCCTTTTCTCTGGCTCTTCCCTTCTTTTTTCTCTTGGGGTTGTGATTGCTCTAAATTATTGGGACAAGCTCGAAAATTGTATTCTGATAGCCTAGCTCCTGTATTTGACTTCATGAGACGTGACTTGCACGGAGAATAGAACACAGGCACATGATTTCATTTAAGTCCAGAGGCATTCTTCCATGTTTGATAGCGTATCTTCTTGTCTGTCCGACCAATTAGCTTGTGTTTGAATAATTTCGTGTTTGTTGGTTGTGTTTAAGGATAATTTATTTTATATGATGGAAACATTACGTGACCATGATGACATGAATAAATGACCGATCATCTTTGCTTGCTTGCTATGAATCTAGTTCCACCGAATACCGTTTTTGATTTGTTCTTACATTTAATTGATCGGTTACGTTACATATCACTTTCTTGTGGTATATCCGTAACGTGAAATGCCTTCCTCTCATTTAAGGAAAGAGTACGAGCAGAGCATAGAGCCCTATGGTGTTGAATTAAGGGATCTTTTCTTTTTCTGGCGGCATATGTCTTTAATGCTCTTCTGTGAGAGATTGGGTTGTAGTCGCAGCAGTATTGAATGGACTCAAAAGACAATGCGTGAGTTTCTGGGGAAAATGGAAAATGACATGCCGGTTATGGCAGATGAGGAGTCGGCCATCTGCAGACCTGCCTAGCAAATTGTTATATAGTAAGATATATTTTTTATATTCTCCCTCTCAAGGTTATAAGCAAAATGTATTTCTTGGCCAGCTTCCCAGAAACCCACCTACATATAATGGCATCTGCTGTCGACTGCCCCAATGAAATCTTATGGTACTCTCTCCTGTGAAGCAAAAAGTGTGCACGAACCACAAAAAATTTGAAATAACCTATAATGGTACTCTCGAGAGATGATGGCATACCCCCACTGCCCAAGAGATCTAATCAAGTCGTGGATTGAGTTATTAAGGTGCAGAGATCTTAGGAACTTTCTTGTAATTGGATTTTTAGTCCTCCTTTAGCATTATGGAACTTCATATGTTACTTGAAGTGATGGAAACGTTTTTATTTGGACAGAATAAAAGAAGAAAAAAAAAAAACCTGAGTTCCGTAGTCAAATTTCATGAATTTTCGTGTCAATTGATTTTGATGTCAAATTTCATACTTGGTAATATAATGCGACAGTAAACGAGGAATCGGTGGTGGTGACCTAGCACTTCAAAAAAAAAAAAAAATTGTAGTTTAGACCGCTGGTGGATAAGGAAAAGATTGAATTGCACTGGGCCAAAAAGATGGGGCGGAGTTATTTGACCCGTCGGACCGTCTGGGCCGTGTTCACGGGCTGAACGAGCGGGCTTCAAAAGAGGAGGAAAAGGGCGAAACGACATCGCGTGGCGCCCTACTGTCGCAAGAAGCGCACCGAGGCGTTCCTTGCTCAACCTATTTCATCAACCTCCAAACGTTTCAGACCTGGCGACGAAGAGGGCGCCAACGATGAAGCAGCACAAGAACTCTCAACAGCTCAATCCCAACTGGGCTCAGCTGCAACAAGTACCTCTCTCTCTACGTGCCTGCGTATGCGTGTCAGTGTGGGCGAATGCATGTTGATTATCGATCGTCTTCCTGATTGTGCAGAAGCTCAAGTCCCATGGCTCCCGACCTCCTAAAAGCTCCGAGCTTTCCGATTCCGGACCCTCCAAATCCGTATTGGGTACGCGCAGAGTCATACCCTTTTGGCCTTTTGGCCTTACTACTCTTGTTGGGTGTGCGTCTTATTTTCATCGGTTTTCCAGATAGTAATGCATACGCGCACTGGCTGTCTTAGTTGCTTTGAAGAAAGAAGGTTCACTTGACTTTGGCATCTGTTGTTTGATCCGGCTTCGGGTTTTTTTTTTTTTTCACGTGCAGGGAAACGCAAGGAAAGGGCCGATGCCGAACCTGACGATCGTTGCCCTGATCCCTTGATGCCTGCCAATAGTGATTTCGGGTGTGTTTCTTTTGTTTCCTTGTCCATTTGTTGCCTTTAATCATCTGAGCTGCTTGCTGAATATTAAGTATTGCTCTGGTTGCTTCTTGTGTTTATCATGAGCAACTCTAGTGAATAAAACATGTATGGGGTTCAATAGAAGACACCAACCTCGGTCCCTTTTGTGCCTAATAATGCAGCTTCGAGGCATTAGTACTTTACTTTCTTGTGGAGGGCATAAATCCTCCATGTTCATTTGTTGTGCTATTCATAATTCCTTAAGTGAATCATATGCAGACTGACGGATGCAATTGCCATGGATTGCGAAATGGTTGGTGTCGCTCAAGGAAATAAGAGTGCACTTGGGCGAGTTACACTGGTATATGAACGTTCTTTTTCTTTAGTGATTAGTGGGATAGAACATTCTTACTTTCTGCATTCTCATTTTTCTTGAATAGATGGTGGTCGTGTGCTTATTTTATTACTGTATATTGGTGACAAGTGTCCGATACTTTCTATCTCTTAAAATTTTCGGATATTCTAAGGCTATCCTTATGCCTTTGCATCTTTATGTTATTTCTGTTTATTGTAGATTTTGTGAGTGGTCCAGTGACAAAGTTGAGATGGTAGTTGGGAGTAACTTTGATGTATTGTTTTTAGTTTCAATGGAATCATGCTAATGGCAAACAATCTGGTTGAAACTAAATCCACTGCTTTTTTATGTATACATTGCATGGACTTTAGCTACCTGTCCTCCTCCTTGTTGTTCCAACTTCCAGATGGTTTCTGGATCCCCCACCTTCATAATTTTCTCTTTGATTCAGGAGACTTTCTGTCTTGGAGAATGTGCATGACACTTATTTGGGCCTTTGTGAGTTAGGAGAGATAACCATGTATAAGGATTTGTTTAAGGCATTCCTGACTCCTTGATATCCTTGACTGTTCCTCATTAAAGGCACTAGTTGCCATTCAGTGCATTCACTGAAGTATTCACCACAATTGGCTGCAGTGTCGATCGACAGTGCTAAATTTTCTTGAATGTGCTTCATGCAGTCTTTTACTCTTAATTTTATTTGCTTCACAATTTCTCTCTCTTAGGGAAAAAAAACAATTATTTACATAAGTAAATGTATTGTGCTTATTCAACTTGTTCATAACTTGTTCTTGGAGCTAATTGCAGGTAAATAAATGGGGAAATGTTTTGTATGATGAATTTGTTCGCCCAATTGATCGTGTTGTTGACTATCGTACACAAGTCAGTGGAATTAGACCCAGTGATATGCGAAAAGGTTTGTCTCATCTTCTCTTCATTCTTTCCTTGTTTTTTATCCAATTCCCATCCTTGATTGTGCAGTTAGGAAAATTTTATAACTGGTAAAAATCGTTTATATCATGCCCTTATCCAATGTTTTGAGTCTTCATGGGATATTTTTGAAGTTACCATCTGGTATTGAAAAAAGTCTTCTGTTAAGATTGAACTGTATAGTCGAGTCTGTAGAGTAGCTCCAGCAGTCAATTGTTGGATAAGTGCTTTTGAACAATTCCAAGTAATAAGGGTGATCTAGTAAGCTGCATTATGATTTGAACATTACGGGTGTCCTTGCAGGAGATTTCTTTCGGATCTCATCGCTTTCATGCCTTTTTTTATGCTATTATTTTTGTTCATCCTGCTCTATGGTCAAGGCCTATTCAATAATATTGGACTATGCCTTAATCACAGAAAATCTAAAGAACTCCATTCTTTGCTTTTATTTGCAGCCAAGGATTTCTGTACTGTTCAAAAGAAAGTTGCTGAATTGATTAAAGGGAAGGTTCTTGTAGGCCATGCATTGCACAATGATCTTAAGGTATGTAATATCTTGTTTCTGGTGGGTTTGAATGGCTTGTCATTCTGATCTATGCTTTCTTTTTACCAGGCATTACTGTTGACTCATCCTAAGAAAGACATAAGAGACACCTCGGAATATCTACCCTTTCAGAAGTACTGAATTTTATTCTTACTATCTTCCTCATGCATTTTAATTGACCTATATTGGTTTTCCTTAGTGACATGCAAATCAATGATGCAGGGAAGGGTGCCGAAAGGCGCTTCGTCATCTTGCAGCCGAGCTTCTTGGGGCTTCTATCCAAAATGGAGAACACTGCCCTGTAATTAGATTGACTTTGTCCTGACTGTATTCTCCTTTCCATTGATAGTCCGTTCCTATGACCAAATATTATATGTGACAATTCTATACTACTTCAGTCATTTCCTGAAAATATCTATATGCAATTTATTTATCAATTCCGTCTTTATCCTAATCGCGGTGATTTTTCTGATGAATCTGTCTTATTCTCCATAACAGAGCTAATATCTTTGTTGTTTTTGGTTTCAGGTAGAGGATGCACGTGCTGCAATGTTGTTGTATATAAGAAACAAGAAAAAATGGGAGAAAAGTGTCAAAGATCAAATCAGGTTTAAACAAAAGCAGAAGAAACGCAAGTCAAAAAAGAAGCCTGTTGACAATGGTGCTTTGAAAGTTGACTGAACTAAACTCATTTCCTGGACATTTCTTTCAGTGTCAATATGCTAGATGTTGCAGATCAAGCCTTTTGAACCCCTGAAAGAGGAATGTATTCAACGAACGGGACATGCTTCAAAAGGAAAAGATGATAGGGGATCTGCATTTGCCCTACAAAGGGTTGAAGCTTTCAGAAACAGCTGTGTATCTTGTTTTCTTAAAGTTTATGTTTTTCGCAGTGGTTATCATGTTCAGTCTACCAAATACAATGGCATATTGTAGACAGATTCAGAAATGTATGATTATATTGCACCTCGTTATTCAAACATGAGGTGAATTGCAAAGGAAACCTTCTTGTGCATCAGATATAGCAAAGCGGTCCGAATTGATAATGACTTAAATTTAAGCATGTCCATTTAATTAAATCTCGTGAAAGCAGCGTCAGTTAATTGAAAAGTCATCAATTCACTTCAATGTCAGTAGTTTGACCACTCAGCTATCTTCTCACACGAGAGACCTCCATCAGCATCCTCTAAAGAAGCAGCTCCTCGAAAGTCAGTTTCTAGCCAAGGCATCAATTTCTTTCTTCAGCAGGACCATATCTTCTTAAAATACTATTCCACTTTCAATCTTTTTAAAGCTGGAGATGCGCATAGAATCAATAGTTGGCGGTTTTCACTTTGACGAACCTATGAGGATCACTAGTAATGCCATGATCACTTTTGTTCCCATTTAATGAAGGTTATCCTGTGTTAGGTAAAGAAACAGTTCTTTTTTTCCAGAACTCTGGTGCAGGGTCACTGTCAATTTGCTTTAGCATCAAATGTAAGGCAAGCATTATTCATTCTTCACTTCTAAAAATCAGATGTGCTCCTGTTTGGAGGGAAAAGGACCAGAAGAGCTTTCTGATGTTTTTAGTCTGAATGAAACACAACATCGCAACATAGTCTGAATGAAACACAACATCGCGACAGGGAAGACTTCCTAAGTTTTTCAGTTTATGTACCTGGTTGCTAATTCCTTGCTCAATTAAATTGACAAGAAGAGACTGGTGGGCGCTCGTAGTTGTTTTGCTATCAAGTATCGACAATGGAAAATTAATTTTCTCCTGATTTGGACACAACTGTGCAACTGAAATTGCTGCATCATCCGGAGAAAAGTTCAGTTTCTGTCAGCCCATGCTTTGTTACGTGGATTCGGATCATGCATAGCCCCGAAAAAAAAAAATCTCAGTGATGGAAAGCAACGAATATATATGCGAGGTATCACGGGACTGCAGAGATGCCAGGAAAATCCTGTATCATGTCGTTTTTCTGCGAATTTTATTTTGCCTTTTACTTCGTCACGGTAGTTTTCGGATTAAATAATAGTAGATGTATAGAGGGTGGTCGCACGCTCCAAAAGGATATCACTTTAGGAAAGCCCATAAGTGCTACCGTATTAAAGCAAGAGATGAGAAAAACTAACCTTAAAATTATTCTCTCATATGACGTGTGTAGTAGTACTCATAAGTTTCATTTGTAGGTGGCACAATGAATTGACAGAAACCAGTGGAGTTAGCTTTTACCTTAAGTGGGCACTTCAAGATTTGAGCTAGCAACCCTTGGGTTGATTAAGATCGCCTCCCTTTGAGTCTAACTTATATAGAGGAGAGAGATGGTTTGGAGGAAGGAGCACTTGGACCTGATCTTGGTTCCCAGTGGGTTATCTGTTATGCTTGGCTACCATCTCTTCCTTCTCTACAGGTGCCTAAGATGTCCACAGACCACTGTGATTGGCTATGAGAACCACTATAGATTAGCTTGGGTAGAGAGAATGTTGCAGGTACAAAATGCCGCCAAGCTTCATACCTCCTTTTATCAATCATGTGCTTGATGCTGATTCACGTTCGTAAGTTTACTTTTTATGTGCAGACTGAAGCTCCCAACAGAAATATACCTTTGTCCGTGATCTCGAGCACCATAACAGATTCGACATCTCTGGCATCAATATCCTTGGCTCTAAGCTCACTAATTGGTGCATGGTTTGCAAGCTCTTCAAATGACATCTTGACTAGTCCTTTCATATATGGCGACACAAGGCCTACTATTATTTCCGCCAAGCACATCAGTCTTCTGATATGTTTCATGCTTGCCTTTGCATCATTTGTCCAATGTGTACGCTGCCTGGTCCATTCCAATTTCCTGATCAGCATGCCGAATAGCGATGTCCCAGTGAAGTACGTGCAGAGGGAAGTGATACTGGGAGGCACGTTTTGGTGCCTCCGTCTGCGCGCAATCTACTTTGCGATCACTTTGCTGTTGTGGATTTTCGGTCCAATACCTATGTTTGTTTCCTCAATAACCATGGTCATGATGTTGCACTTCCTCGATACTAACTCCACCCCGCTACATCAATTTCAGCCAGCTTGTCTCCTCTAATAAAAGGGCCTTAGAGCTTCATAGAAGTTTGAATTTCAAAGGAATTTTAGATGCATGACGATGTTCTCTAGGATTTCCTTAATCATCAGGTGGAGACATTTTTGAGATGGAAAAGCTTTTCAAGCTGACAAGATGTTGAAATTACGCACATTTTGTCCTCTACTTTTTCTGGGTAGCATGTTGCATTGATTTGCGGTTTCATTCTACTTTCCATTTTCAGGTTCATCTGCTGTATTTATATGCACCTTCCAGTGTTCTGATTATTTATGTATTGTGAAGCTAAAAACAAGATTCTTGTTCTGTCAATGAGCAAGAAATTGTCAGTCCTCTACTATTCATTTTGACACCATGATTGCTAACCACGCAGAAAATTCAATTCCAAGAGTCGGATTTTTCTCGCCAAATTCTGACTTTTCAAGATTTCTGGATTTAGCAGAATACCTTTGTAATTGCTGTGGATCAATATCAGCCTCATTAAGAGCAGCATTACTTTTGCTCAAAAAAAAAAAAAGAGCAGCACTACTTGAAAACAAACAGCAACAATCGCACATCATGTGATACTTTTACACAGATGAAGAATCACTATAATCAACTTTCTGACACACGGCTATAGGGGGAGACATCTTCGTCAAATATGGCTTTAGGAACTCTGGATCATTACTCATTTCATCAGTTAACGAAGGTTTTCTAATGAATGGTTGATGTATTAGTCTATTTGTCTCGCTTTACTCATTGCTTAGACTTCTGACGTAAATGATTTCATTTCTTACCTCCTCTCCCACCTATCTGGGTTCCACCCTATTTTGCTAACGCCTTCATATTTTGGGAATATAATGGCCCTAACATCTGAATGGGTTCTTTTCTCTTCTTTCGTTGATTATAATATGAGGTACAGTCTTCGCTGGGAACTAGTAAGCTTGTTTTGATACTGAACCTGCAAAAGAAGTGTGCTTACCCAAAAAACAGTGCCTGAAGATGGTACAGCAAAATGGTTGGAGTGGCCATATCGTTATCCTGCATAACAGGACAGGATATTTATGATTCCATCAGTAAAACATCAAAAACTTCACGTTCTACTCCACCAGCAATAATATAGGAATGGATACTAATATTGGTAGATGCTGCTGTAACCAGTTTTCCATTACAAGTGTCAAATAAAAGAAAAGTTGGATCAAGCAAAAAGCAATACCACAAATCTTCAATAATTTACGCCAACTGCCTAAGGCATCTTCAGAAGATGGTTTTTCAGAAAGGTTATGCTTATATTTTATCTCCCTTGCATGTGGAAAGTGTTGTAAAGGAAGGTAACCAAACTTGCATCATCATCATCATACCCAAAGGTTCATTAGTTAGTCGTAAACAAAGGAACGACAACCGTCCAACCATGGAATCCATGAACTTCAAGACATAATCACAATTCCGAACTTTTGGAAAGATTATTCTTTTAATTAATGAGGCAAATGCATGTAGGCATCTGCCATTGTTATCATAAATGACCAAATCCACTAGCCACTTGCTTTCATTTTATGAGACACATGAAGTCATGAGTTTGTCCACTCCATTTATTCTATTTTGGAGTGCCATAAGTGACACCTTCATTTACACACTCTCAGAGAGAGAGAGAGAGAGATGATTTGGAGAAAGGAGTACCTAGATGTTATATTGGTTCCAATAGATGCCTAAAGTTACCTCAAACTATTAATCATGTCTGGTTACCATCTTGTCCTGTTGTATAGATGCCTAAAGTTACCTCAAACTACAGTAATTGGATATGAAAACCATTGCAGGAAAGTGTGGGTTGAGCGAATGCTGCAGGTCAGGAAATGTAAAAACTTCTATTGCCTCTATCTCTGGACGAAAATATGTCTCCACAACTATATTTGAACTGTATCATCTCAGAAATTTCTCTGTTTGAATATGCAGATTGAGGCAAAGGAAAGAGGCATGTCCTTGACAGTGATCTCCACCACAATATCAGCAGCAACTTTCCTGGCATCGACCTCCTTGGCTTTGAGCTCTCTTATTGGAGCATGGATCGGAAGCTCCTTGAATAGTGTTTTCATGGCCAATTTCATTTATGGGGATACGAGTCCTTCCATGATTTCCGTCAAGTACATTAGCCTCCTCAGTTGCTTTCTAGTGGCTTTCGGGTCCTTTCTACAATGCGTGAGGAGTTCAGCCCATGCCATTTTCCTCATGAGCATGCCAAACAGTGATATTCCAGTGGCCTATGTCCAGAAGGCAGTCATAAGGGGAAATATTTTCTGGTCAGTCGGTTTACAGGCAATCTACTTTGCGACCAATCTGCTGCTATGGATTTTTGGTCCAATTCCGATGTTTGTATGCACGGTTACTACGGTGGTGATTTTGCACAATCTTGATACAAATTCAACCCCCTTGCATCACTTTCAGCCTAAAAAGAATCTTGACCTCCTTCGCAAAATGGGCGACAGTGCAGCTGATGCCATGAGAGGAGTTGAACACCCTGAGAATGTGCAGGAAGCAAAAGGCACAGGTTCTGCTTCAACTGGTTAAAAACTGGTTAATGCCACGCTCATGTCAGCAAGAGAGTGCCCGATGAAGTCACAGCTTGAAATGACAGACAACATTGAACCGAAAATGTTTGGCTGACTGGCAACCAAGAAAAGAGTGGGGAAATCCTCAATGAAATCTTGAGATTTGGGAAGGAGTTGAAGCCACAAAAGTACACAGATCTGGTGCTGGATCTCTACTGTTATATCTGGGATATTACAAAGTCTGACTTCAGAAAATTTCGTATGTTCTGTGTTTGCGAGGATTGCACTTATCCTCATTACTCTGATTGGTGGGCAATAAGAAAGTCTGGCCTGGATTGATCAGTAAGACTTTTTTTTTTTTTAATCTTCAATGCACGAGTCCTAGTACCTCGACGAGCATATGTTATTTGCTTGTGCCAGTGTACTACAGAAATAGATACAACCATAACAAATTGGGTACAATCATAGACATGAGCCGTAAGTTAGTGAAACTTTAAGTTGAATCGAAAGTGAGGCCAACTTAAAACCAATTTGCTTCTTTTATCAAACCATTTTATGTATGCAGTACTGGTTGTGTTTGAAAACGCTTTACTTGTCGGAAAAACTGATGATGGTGAGATAACTCACAAAGGTAATTGGGTGTAAAACCTGATGATGCAAGTTGTGTATGTGCTGATATCTCCAGAAGCAAGGACAATTCGGTTTTTGCTAATGAATTTCGTTCGCCGGATTTGCTGGAGGAAGGATGCAAGCAGAGTTGACTGGGGTTGAAGAGCTTCTTACCAGAATATAAACATCGATCATTCCCATTATCCAGAATACAGCAGCCAAAAATAAACCGACTTTGAGTAATCCTACTACATACACGGTGAAGGTTTATTAGGAATAGCTAATCAAGCAAGAATCACAACCTTTTAAAGAACAAAAGGTCTTGGGAATTAGTTATATTAACGGGGAAAACAAATGATCAATCTGAATCTTCATCACAATCACATTAGCCTCGAATTAGCAGTTAATTTGTGTATCCAGCTTCAGCATTCTTGACGCATATTTGATGCCACAACTCTGGCCCAAAACTTGATCTGAGCTTTCATATCTTCTGGCGAGCCGCCTTTGGCATTCCACTTTGGGACTGCTGGAGCATAGCTTTGCGCGAGCCACCCTTCAGAAAGATAAGGCACTTCGTTCCCGTTGCCATCCTCGTTCTCCTGGGTCTTCTCTTGCAAACCGGGAAGTATGTTGACAAGTTTCGGGTTCAAATGCTTCTCCTCGAATGAAAAACCCAGTTCCTCGAAGCCTCGCACTTCCTCGTCTTCGAGATCGCTCAGGCTCTTCCTTGAGTTGCTCCTGGTTAGGTATCTTCGCCTCATCTCCTTGTTAAAAGCCATCGTGCTCTTTTCGGAATCGCTTAATTTGGGCGGTCGATACTTCGACATGCTCGCGCTCTGCGTCATTCCCTGAAACCAAGCATTTCTTTACCTATCAGTGCAAGAAGAACACGAATGGATCTATCTGATCATGCAACTAATTATCCAAACTCTTAGCCCCTAATGAGGTTCGATAAGCACCTTCGGAATATGCCGCGGCGGCAAGAACTCGGTCAAGTTAAGAGAGGCTTGCCTACTCGGCTTGATCATCCTAGGAAAATTCTCTCTTCCTTCAAACTCCCTGTCTCTTCCTATGCAAGGTGGCAGGGAAGGCGCCCTGAGAAGAACCGGGCGCGGCGGCTGCTGTTCTTGTCCAAACCACCTTCCTTCGGATCACATTTCCTCTCTTGAACTCCTTTCTCCATCGAAGGCGGCAATTCAGCCGAGACCGGCGCTTCTTCAGGAGTATCCTCATTGACCAGCACTCGTTCCGCTCCATCTCTCGCTTCCTCAAGCAAGACCGGCGGAGCCCAGAAGGACTCGGCTCCAGCGCGACCAATGCCTTCCGGGCTCGTCTTCCTCGGCGAAGGAGAGCTGGAGCCACTCCACCGCCGGTCCCCGGCCAACATTTCGCGGGCCTGATGATCATCGACCGAAGGGCAAGGATCGGAGAAGCACCTCGGCATGGCAGCGCTCTTGCTCTTGCTATGGAGCAGGTTGCCGAAGAACCAGTTGTCCTCTAATAAATCAACGGCTTCCCCGTCGACCAAGCAACCCTCCGAAGAAGAAGAAGCCACGTCCATCGGTGCAGCTCCCGAGATCTTCCGATGTCATCACGGCTCACGGCTGTTAGAATGACTTATCTTGTGAGCAATAGCATTGAAGGTTGCAGATTGGGCTGACCAAGGAAGTCACACCATGTGCGCTGCGCTAGCCATGCCATTAAAATAATAATAATCCCCAAAAAAAACAACTGGACGTCGAAAGCAATTATAAATGATTGACAGCGACAGAGAGATTTGCGAAAGTTGGGTCGCGTTTGGATTTTTTTATATAGGACCTCAAACTTGTATCACCACAAAAATCTCCTCTGACCAATTTTTTTATTATAAAAACTTCAAATTAATATATTTCAAAAGAAAAACTAAATTAGTACATTTATAACAAATTCACCGTCCGTTCAAATTAGATTAAAATTACGAATATACTTGTGACAAATTAAAGATAAAATTCTAAATTAATATACTTGTCAACTATCTCGTATCATGTAATTTAGAAATTTAATAATAAAATTTAGATATATGGATCTGGATTTTTTTTTATATTAATCCTATTTAATATGAAGGGAAAATGGGGAATGGTCAAGTTGAAGATTGGCGCAAGACAAGCGGCGATGCCAGCCCCACAGCCCCATGTGACGGTCTTTTTCGTTCACGTAGAAACAGAACAGGACACGACTCCATTTCTTCTCTTTCTTTTCCTCGATCGTTTTATTCAATTTCGACTTATGTTCTTTTTTCTTTTTCTGGAAGGAGGAGCTGTGTAGGTGGACACCTGTGCGACAGCTAAGTTTGCGCCGGTCGTAATTCAATTTTTTTAATGCGGGGGGAAACTGGATGGAGTGTCGTGGGGGGTGGAGTTGTTTTTTGTCCCTTACGGCAGGAGGGGCAGTAGCAGTAGTTGGTATTAGATGATTATTATTATTATTATTATTATTGTTATTATTGATTTGAGTGCTATTTTATATATCAATAATTGGGAGTATGATTGACAATTAGTAGGTGTTAGGAGACTCTTAGATGGATCGCGGGGATCATGGCCTGATTGGGGGAGCCCACGGACTCAATCAAACCATCTCACCCCCCTCTCCCCAAAACTGCTTCGTGCTTTGTGCTTCGTGCTACGTGCTTGATGCGTTAATATTGTAATTCATGGAATTTTACGAAAAATCTCTCTATTCTACACCCTCAAAATTAGGGAGGAACTCACCCAAATTGGGTTACAAACCCCTTGTATGAATACCAATTCAATCTTAAAAGTTTTCAATTTTACCGAAATATTAGTGTAAAAATTCCAATGTAATCCTTGGTCAGTTCTTATCAATAATAGCTAATGTGATGATCTCAATCATTTCTAGCCATCCTACGTAACACACGGTCCACATCAACGATTTTAGAGAGGATAGGTCAAAAGGACTATTTTGATATTTCATGCAAAAAATTAAAACTAAATTAATGAATTTGGAAAATCTAGAATTGAATCGATAGTCCAATAATAGATTTAAAATCAATAGTTTATATTTCCCATAAAGTTAGGTATTGTGGATAAATTTTATCTCGCTTCTCTAAAGTTTTGATTTCTACGTCTACCAGTGTACTCAACATTGCCGAATTTGGTGGTGCATATAGTCTCCTAATGTCTTTACGCAAAATAGTCATTGAGGGTGCAAATTATTTTGTGTTGTTTAGTAAGATTGTCAATGCAGAGCACACACATTGTGGGTGAAAACACGTATTTCTTCCTTAAGGAAAAATTTGTGTGAACTTAACATGTGCAAAATTTTAATGCTAGGAATTTCTGGATCTCTCACTCTTTTTAAAAATGTTTAAACTTGCCATATCATCCTAGCTTTTTAAGTGCATTAATAAAGCTTGATCGTGCAAATCATACAAATTATGAAATTTTGAGTTGGAACAAATTAAAAGTCAAAGGATCCCGTTGCAAATAGGCGTAAGTTATAGGACCAGAAATGGAATTATCCGCCGTTCTTCCGCAACTAGGAACATGCCGAGGACACTTGTTATTGTAGAGTCGATCGTGGGCCTTTTTAGTACGGTTAGGCCCGCCCAAAACCCATTCAAGTCCATTAGTAGGCCCATGTGCACCTAGAAAACTATGTCTGTCTTTCTCAGGCCCAATCTGTCGAAGTGGATCCATCGAGGCATCCGACTTTGATCCGTTCAAGCCCTCCCATTAATCAAGTTCATTCCTCGTAAATTAACGGCAATTAGACTCTCTCTTTTTTCTTCCAAATAGTAAAAAAAATATTAATAATTCCCTCGTACCAAAAATAATATAACAACTTATATGGCACGCAATCTGTGTCCTTTGGATATTTACATGATCCATCCCTCGTTGTCATTCATTATGCTTTAAAAAATTAACCAAATATACAAATCAATGATTGATCGATGTGGATTGTATGTGAAAAAGAATATAGTGATTATCTGAAATTATGCTATACTAAAACTAATTTTGTTCACCGCGACCTTCCCTCCGACAATATTAGCACCATGTGAATATACACATTTCTGATAAAAGGAACGTTAGAAAATTGCCAATACGTGGCACCATGAGTACAAAGTGCTTCTTGCATCAACTACAAGGTTAAAAAACACTTGTACATTTGTTAGATACTCACACTGTTGCCCAATACTAATTCAATATTCTAAATTCAGAGAATAACTGATTATTTTATCTTAGAATAAGTCCCAATTGTTAGAGGAAGCATATCGATATGTCCAAACAAAGTTTTCCAAGCATGTATTCTCTACAGATTTATATTTTTTAAACCCATGATATCCTCAATGCATCACCTAGTTTGCCTCTCCATAATAATTTTCTCTTGACATTTTCACTCCTTAGAAATCAAATAACACAAGAATCTTCTACAAATGAAAAAATATTAGATATGCTAGTCTTGTCAAGTAAGTGATATAACACTCCATTTAGCACTTGTCACATGTCTAGGTGAGCCCACCGATGAGTCCCTTGTCTCTCTTTTATCTTCTGCACCTCTCAGGGCCAAATCACTCACCAATCCCCCTTCGGTAACGGCTCCACCATTGAGGTCGTTCATTGCCCCCTTCAATCCAAAAATAAGCCAAAGCCAAAGCCCAAACACCCTATCGTCATCACCTGCAACCCTAAGCCCTCCCTCAGCCCCTGCATCCTTGAGATCCCCTGCAACCCCGATGTCCCTCCACAGTTTCCAGATCTAATGAGGGCTCAACCCTCGCACGAGCGTTGTGCCCTCTCGAAGTCTAGTGTGATCAACTCTTGCCCATGGTCGAGTATCAGCCATAGGTCAAAGGGAACGAAAGGAAAAAAAGAAGAAGAAAAGTGTGAGAAAAGAAACCAGAGGTGTAGAAGAGGGAAGAGAGACAATGGGATCGAACGGTGGGCCCATCTAGACACGTGGCAAGTCTTGAATGGAATGTCCTACCGCATACTTAAGAAGATTAGTCTACCTAATATTTTCTTGAATTTCAAAGGCAAGGTCAAACATTTTTGTCCGCCTTTCGCGTTCGGTAGAGATGGACAAGGAGTGGCTCATCATCAATCCGTTAAACTCAAGCACGATATTCTCATTCTTCGCGAAACGATCGATCCAGCACAGAAACTAAGAACAGAAACTACCATGCGTTGATGCACGTAAAGGAAAAAAGAAAATCAAGATATCTCGCAAGCCCTAACCCACAAGAGGAATTACTGATAGCAATGTCGGAGGAGATGAATTCGAAGTTTCACATGGTCATGTTTCCATGGTTCGCAGTTGGTCACATGACCCCATATCTCCACCTCTCCAACGAACTCGCCAAGAGAGGCCACAAAATCTCCTTCTTCTTGCCCAGGAAAGCCCTAATTCTCTTGGAAAACCTCAATCTACACCCCAACCTCATCACCTTCCACCCGCTCACCGTCCCCTCGGTCGCCACCCTCCCTCCAGGGACTGAAACCGCCTCCGATATCCCCATCTCCGACACTCCCTCTCTCGCCGTTGCCATGGACCTCACCCGCCCCCAGTTAGAGGTCTCCCTGCAGGCCATGCGGCCCGACTTCATCTTCTACGACACTGCCCACTGGATCCCCCAAGTGGCCAGGCCGCTCGGCATAAGGACAGTCTGCTATAATGCTGTTTCCGCGGCTGCAATCGCCATCGTCCTCGTGCCGGCGCGCGAGGTGACCCCAGGGAAGCCGCTCACGGAGGAAGAGCTGGGGAAGCCACCTGTAGGGTACCCATCAAAAACGGTTGTGCTGCGTGGCAGCGAAGCCCGATCCCTCATATTCATATCCCTGCCTTTCGGCGACAACATCTCATTCCATGGCCGCACCACTACCGCCATGCGAGAGTGCGACGCGATCGCCATGCGGACGTGCCGAGAAATAGAAGGGGACTTGTGTGCCTACATCAGCAATCAATACGGTAAGCCCGTCTTCTTGACTGGCCCGGTCTTGCCCGAGCCCGCGATGGAGACGCTGGACGAGAAGTGGGCTGAGTGGCTTAGTCGGTTCGAGCCTGGGTCCGTGGTGTTCTGCGCGTT
Organism: Eucalyptus caleyi; assembly: GCA_014182885.2. NCBI lineage: Eukaryota > Viridiplantae > Streptophyta > Magnoliopsida > Myrtales > Myrtaceae > Eucalyptus > Eucalyptus caleyi. Next base: position 47,989,215 of record CM024471.2, read on the forward strand.
TGGGAGCCAGCACGTTCTTGAAAAGGGCCAGTTCCAAGAACTCCTGCGAGGTTTTGAGTCCACAGGTTTGCCATTTTTGATAGCTCTCAGACCACCAATCGGGACAAACTCTGTAGAAGAAGCTTTTCCTGAGGGTTTCGAAGAGAGAGTCCGAGGGAGAGGAGTGGTTCACGGCGGTTGGGTCCAACAGCCACTGATCTTGAGCCACCCATCCGTCGGGTGCTTCGTGAACCATTGCGGGTTCGGGTCCATGTGGGAGTCACTGCTGGGCGATTGCCAAATAGTGATGGTCCCACATCTGGCTGACCAGATCCTGAACACGAGACTGCTGGCCAACGAACTGAAAGTGGGCGTCGAAGTGGAGAGAGAAGAGAGCGGGTGGTTCTCGAAGGAGAGCTTGTGCAGAGCCATCGAGAGCGTGATGTATGAAAAGAGTGAAGTGGGTCTGTTGGTGAAGAAGAACCATGCGAAGTGGAGAGAGGTTCTGGTGAGCCCTAACTTCATGACCGGCTACATCAACAGGTTTATTCAGAATCTGCAGGAGCTTCAAATGAAAAATTAGAGGTATTGATATAGAGAGATCCTAAACAGCTACAGCTGCAAGTTTGGTGAACGGGCAAAGATAGCGAATTACAAAATCGGTATATGCTCCCTCCCATCAAAGAATTACGAGAGTTCCTTCCTACTATATATGGTACAACCATGCATTATCCATGCCTTTAGAGTCTCGTTCAATTCACTTATCCAAGGATGCTGAAAAGTTTTTGATTAACTCCTATACAAAAAAAAATAATAATTAGAAAATTACATTTTACTGAACAACATGCCTGGATTAAGATTATCTCAAATAATTTCATATCAACACATCAACCAAAGTATTCCAAACTTGATGAAGATCAAGTCTAGCAGAATATGAAATAAAAAGCCAATCTCAAAAACAATGTCTGGCTGGCAAAGACAAATTCTTGTAAACTGAATTTCTTCCATGGAATAATCAAACTCGTTTGCTTAGTTTTTATTGAGTTTAATACTGTTTCTTTTCGTCATAACTGAACGTTGAAGAACAAAACTTAAGCTGATCTTCTTTGTCTCTATTCTTGTCTTCCTCACATATTTTCTGTCTATTTTCAAACTCAACATCCTCTTTCTACCAGTTATACTCCTGGAGATTTGTTCTGCACAAGTAGCGTTTGACACCTCAACCTTTAAAGGACGTCATGTTCTTATAGGTAAGGAGAGGGAAAACTGTTGAAATTAATGTGGGGTTGAAAGAAACTTACCCAGGTTACTCAACTTTAAACATGATATGCAGACTAGTCTCTCAATTCAAACAAATGAGTTACTCTACTTCGCTTAGACCTCCCATCAAGACAAAACTGGACCACCAGGCCGACCAAAATTACGTCCACAATCTAATGTAGCAGCTAATGGGATTTACTCTAATCTTTTGCGCACTACAAAATTACCAGAGCCGTGCAAATGTAATTAAACTTAGTCGTAAGCACTCAACTTCATGAATTTCGTAGGTCATACAGCTTTAGATAGTTTAGGGTCATTCAGCATTCTTTATATTTCAACAATATCACTGCACGTTTAATATGCCACATCAATTAAAACTAAAACAGTAGTAAACTAAACCACATAGACCACCACCTCAAGTTTTCAATGATTAAAAAGTTGTGCTGAGCTGATGAAGAAAGGGTTGAAAACTTAGTCACCTTTAGTGCATTTTACCCTGGGCTTAAAATGCGAAAGTCTGAAGAGAAGCATTTGGAAGAAAATGTGTATTTTAGAGAGGCAAAGGACAAAAAAATTGTTGAGATTGCACACATTTTAAAGGAAAGATGTAACAAGTGAAAAGTGAGAGCCATATGTTCATGTGCTTGATGAAAAGTTCACAATTCTTGAAAGTAAGTCACCTAAAAATTCCTAAAAATCAGTGCATCAGATTATATCATATGAGTGGATGAATGTCAAACTCAATCACCAAGTTTAACCAAGTGAAGACTAGACCCTTTCTATTTCATGCTTGGCACTAGCTGAATTCTCATCTCCCAACAAACCTTTAAGCGACCTTAGCCTCCTCCTGACTTCAGCGTATTACTCAGCCTGCACACAGGCAAAGCAAATATTGGCATTAGCCCTCAGAGAAGTGCTACTCCTGCTTAAGCAAAAGCAAGACAAAGCAGCATTCAATACTAAAATACATAAGAAGGGAGATAATACCCACAAAAACACACCAAAGATTTATCAAAGGCCAACCACTCAGGATATGCAGGGTCTCATGATGCTTGTAGACTTAGGGAGATTGGGTTTAGCACATTCACATCTGAAGGCTGACCCGTAGGATAGGTTTTGAAAAATCCAAACCCCTCACACGCATATACACACGACAATCACAAATCAAAGTACATTCTATTCTAGAGAGAAAACGAAATACTGATGAAGAAAGCATCATAAAGAAAGTTTCCTCTTGACGCTGCATGAGAAAACTAAGAAAACAAGGAGAAGTTGGGCATCACTAATTCAATTTACCCTAAAAGTAGATACATATTCATGTGATTGGGATATGTGCTAACTACTAAGTAGTCGAGATGAGTTCACTTGTAACTGCGAAAAAGCTTTCCTTGAGTCCTACAAGGCAAATCTCAACTCAAGACACGGAAGATGTGAGGTCTGTTAGGAATTGGTAGGACTATGGTGGACTGGTTGGCAGTACATCGTAACGCATTGATAGACCTTCTCTGAAAGCATCTAGCTTCCCCATGTATTTAAAACGTATATGAAAACATTAAGCTTAGATTACTCAGCCAACCAAAATATCAATTTGGCTACAATGGCTTACTAGTCGAGGCCCTCAAAAAGGCCCTCCCCATTTGCGACTTTTAATCTTATGCAACTTCAATGCTTCAGTTATTACAGCGTCATCAAGCACTCCAGGAAGATCCTGGGAAGACCAAAGTGAATATAAGAAGAATCCCAAGGGCAAAAGAAAGAGGAAGACGTGCAAAAATAAATTTTGAGCAATGTGAAACAGAGCGATTCATTAAGTAAACTCCAGTTTATGAGTAAGAAAAAGCTTTAGATGTTGATGAGTGCTGAAATCACATGGTTGCATATCAAAATAAATATTATTCACAATTGCAATTCGCTAGAAAATAGCCAAAGTAAGTCTTAAGATTAAACACACATGTGACCCTGATGAGTGACCGCGAACTTGGGAATCCAATTCTACATTTACATTTATTTCTGTGACAAGAGGGTCTGCATAATCAAATGACATAGTCAGGATATTGGTTCAGAGGGCTATATGTATCTTTTGACATCATTGCAGCTGTTAAAGCTTCGTTTTGAGTGCACAAATAACAAGGAATATTATGCCTGTAGTTAGCGTTGACTAGTCCCATGATGGTCTCTCTTTAGTGGTGTAACATTTTCACGGTTCTTTGAAATGGCACATTGTTCATTTGTTCATTTGTGTTCGAGGCGGCACAAATCAATAGATCTTCCATTGTCTGAGAAATGTCCAAAATAAAGAGAGAACTGATATGTAGAGGCAAAGCTTATGCTCCAATTACAATCATTTTAGAATTACACATTGGCTTTGTGAGCTTTGGTATCAGTCGTAACAAAGTGTATGCAACTAGTATTGTAAGGTTCAAGTGCTTCTTGCTTCTTCCTCGGGGTGTGGCATCGACACTACTAACAATTCTATGAACACGGATCATAATCATTTGCCATTTCTTCTTCTCTTTTGACTTCTTCCTCGTCAAGTGATGCTAAACTTGACCGATGCTTATTTTTTATTTGGTTGGAAACAGGAAAGGATCAAGGTTTCTCAAGAGCTGTAGCCCACAAGGTGTAACTAATACTTGGGTCATTTCTTGAGAAACAAGACAATTAGTTGTCCTACATGGTACTTTGAGCACCCTTGCAGAGACAAAGAGAGAACAACCTAAATACCTAGGTTGCCAAGTGTGAAGAGCAGCAACGTGACATTATATAACAATGCTTGGTTGGCTTTTATGTTTGAATAAATTTGGTCGTTTGATTCAAATTGTTTGCTCCCTCTTGCTTCATTACCCTTTCGGGAGAAAAATTGATTAGTCCATTTCATCTAAGCAATCCCACAGGCCACAATGCAACCACATCCAATTTTGAATATGTTTTTTTGTTTCCTTTTTCCAATTTTTTGTGCTTATTTAGGACGTGCCGTGTCTTTCTTAAGAAATGCAGGTTGAACTTTAAGTTATGTAATCTCAAAAGCTTTAGAACCTGAACTTTACTTTCTTCTATTCATGGTGAGGCTTGTATGAATGCAAGCTGGAAATCATCAGTGACTTTCGGGGAGGTGCTTTTATGGAAATTCAATCGATGTGTAACACAGCTCAAATAGGTTGATGCTAGCTACTTCTCAATCTATCCCTTTAACTAATGCCTAGTGGAGCTGATTCTTCATAACAAATCAAATTAGGTTGCAAATATCTATTGCCCAAGAGCAATGGCTTGAAGAAACCTGCATCCTCTTGGTTAGAATTTTCATTCCATTGATTTCCCTTTCCAATATTACCTTCGTCTCACACTTCCAACCTCTACTTTCCCACGATTTATATAAGATACTCCGGAGTCTTTACAAAGAGGCTATAAGAGCCAAATTCATCAGTTATAAATATAAGGAGAGACAAAGACACAAAAAAAAAAAAAAATCTCAAAAAAAGCCATTCTGCAAACCCTTATACTTCTATGTAACGTTCATAGATTATTTTTTCTCTATTTCACTTCTCGCTCTTTTTATTTTTGTATTTTCCTTTCTACATGATAAAAGCCTAAGAAAAGGGAATATAAAATAGTTCTGGACTGGTCCATCGTCTCCAAAAATATGAGAGAACCCTGTAGTAGAACATATCCTTTTTTAACCCACCCTGGCGTGAGCACACATGGGTATCGTCAACACCACACACAAAATGGTGACTACTAATCCCTGAGTCCCAGTGGCAACTGAAAATTCTATCACGTGACGTAATCATGTGGTACTAGCTGAGACTGGCTTCCCACGACCCATCGTGAATCCTCTTGTTCCATCTGGCATGCGAGGTCCCTGAGACTGCTTCGCCACAACAGTCTCATTACTGGTGAGATGTTCAAAGAAGAAGCCCCCAAATGATTTCCCCGATTATTCTAATGGTATTGGCCTCTTCTACGTCCTCTTCCCCGGCCTCGGCCTCAGCCCCGCCCTGTCCTCTGCCCGAACTCTTTATCGGTGGCATTCTCCTTCCCCTACATCGTCATGGAATCCAAGTTTTCAAACTGATCCTAAACCAGTAGTGCTCCCATACAGAAGTCAACCAAAGGTCCAAATTTGCGATTTAAATTTGACATCATTTTAGTTTTAAGACGGAATATTTAAACCAAACTGACCATAACCAAAGTGAAACATTCTATCTGATTGGAATTTACCTCCACAGGCTTGGTTCTTTTTTTGCTTTAAAAATATCAAACTACAGATAGCTTGGCTCTAAAGTTTCTCCAAATCAAACTATGAACCTTACACACAAGAGACGCCTCACAGAACGAGGGATGGGTCCCACCTATTAATAACTTTTCTTTTTATGACAAGTAGATCTACCCATTCGCCATAGCGACGGCAAAATCTCACAGCCTGATATTACTCACTTCGGGAATAAAAAGGCCTAAATCACAGCAATCCAACTATTTCTAAGTTGATGGAAATAAATAATCATTGCAGCATTGTGTCACACCAACAAAGATTGAGACAACACTCACCATATTCCCCTGGAAGTGAGCATCAAATTGCTCAAAAGACTCTTCAAGTTGTTTCTCTGGTCGTTGCTCAGATATAGAAGCATCTTCTTCTTCCCAGGGTTCTTCTCCATCATGTCCCTTCTTCCCCCATGCTTGAGAGGGCTTTTGACTAGGAGCGGGAAAAACCAACAAAGATGAATTATCCCAGTTTAGCAGAGTGCATTAAAGCCAAACAAATCTTCAATCAATATTTTACTAAAAGCCCAAAGGCATGCACGTAACACAAAATGAAGTGAAGATCCCCAGTCTGTCACCCAGCTTTCAGCAAGACCGCAGTAGAATCTACCGTGCATAGAATGTGAAGTGAAGTTGAGCATACATTCGAGGCTTTGAACTAGAAAATTTTTTACTATAAAAAATCTGCTATCCCACCTGCACTGAGCTAACACTGATTCTACAGAAAAATGTTAATCTTTTAACAGTCACATTCATTCAATTTTTTTTTTTTTTTTTTTGCACAACATACTGTGAACATGCAAGTAGCATTAATTCAGTCGCATCAAAAGCAGGATGAGCAGACGCTAGATTCCTTAGTGGAAAATGTCATTTTTTATCAGTGACTTTCTATGCATGATTTCATTTGCAAGGTTTCATTTCTTTTCACATCAAAGACATTGTCAACCCTGTAAGTGCCATCTATTCAGCCAAAAAAGGGACGGGCAGCTTTTGGATGTGGTCATTTTTACTATTTTCAAAATGATGGCTACCTATCTTTTTACCATAGATTTACATAAATTTGGAAACTAATGCTTTTGTGCAACTAAAGAAGAAAAAGAGGAACAGATACCCCGTGTCTATGCATTAAATGAACCCTGAGGCCACTTCTCTAGCTCCCCTCATCATTTATCTCTTCAACCTCCAATAATAGGACATGTACATTTTAATTATGATGAAAACATTATACATCATGATGCATCTTATTGATAGTGGGAGTACTCACCGTTTTCTCGGCTACATTGATGGATTCATATTCCACAAAAGCATAAAATATACAATGCCAGATATTAAGGACCTATCTGGATTGACATTTACTTTTTGCTTAATCTAAAACTCATGCACTTTGATTCTTTTTCAATCTGAAACTCCTTAAATTTCACAGCCCTTAAATGATGACACATAGACTCACATAAGATTTTTCATTATAGTTTAAAATTTGAAAAATATTTTCAATTTTGGTGGAAAAGAAAAAAGTACCTTTTGCTTTTAGTTAAGTCCAAACAAACACGCCCTAAACTTTCATGAGCAGACTTGACTATAAAAGAATATTGATTGTGCTTAATCAAAATTCAACGAGATAGACTACAGATGATTATCTTTGTTGATATCCAATAAAAATGAACACAGAGACAAAGGCCATCAGACACTTCATCAATCCATGATTCTAAACTATAGAACAGAAACACAATACGAAATAATGCATGAAGTTACTATAGAGTCTCACGCAACCAAAATAGAGGGCCTACCACTACAGTGATTAATAGTAAAAAAGATGAAAAAAATCAAAACAATGATTAGAGGTTTGAATATCCTCGTTCATCTCATCAAAGAGCTGCGAATACCTTGTTAGTATAATGCATGCCATCAGCCTTTCCTGATCTGGGTGCTAAAGAAGCTCCACCACTGGAAGCTTGAGACTAATGGCTACAAATTGCCTTCACACTAAAAAAAATGGCTCAATCAAACTATAGTGTAAGGAAGATGGACACTTATTAAAAGAGAAGTCACTTTTGCAGCCTCGATTTCCTATAAAAAGATTTTACTACCTCCCAACTGCTGAGAAAAGTTTCATAAGGTTCTGGTGGCAATGATCCTCTGGTAGGTTTTCTGCAATGACAACTCGTGACTGCAATTTCAAATGGAGTAAATAAGATTGCCTAAACAATTATGGCCTATCAGATCGCTTGATAAAAGGAAGCGAACAACAAGAGACACGGTGGTTTCATCCACACCAAGAACTGGACATTAGAATAAAAAAGGGACCTTACACCAATTATCTAGTAAATCCAATTGAGCAGAACAAAAAGTTAATCCACTCCACCGTCCATTACCCAACCAGAGAGCAAATTAAGAAAATCTCCAAGTAATGGCATATGCTCAAATAGTTAAAGAGTAAAGCTGGGGAGAACCACAAAAGTAAACGTACTTGCAGCTCCTCCATGTCTGAGTCAGTCAAAGGATACCGCCGTTTCACTTTCCTCCTATCTTCACTAACTATCTGCATAACACAGCAAGTCAGCAACAAGTAAGTTAGAAGTGAAAAATGAGAAAAAAGATCAGAAGAAAATTAAAGTGCTTCAGTATATCATGAAATAACAATGGAAACTCACACGTTTTGACGAGTTCTGCAATATAGAAGAAAGCTGGGCATTGCTAGTAAGAGAACTTTGATCTTCTTGAAGGAAGCGACAAGGAATATTGGAACTATGGAGAGACGGAAGAAGCTATTAGTACTGCATCACTTCAGCCAAAATAGAAGACTCTCTAGATATAATGAGCCCCTTTGACAATAAATACTCAACAAAGAAGCTAAGCGACTGTATAACAAGTTCAGAAGAATGACTTATGGCATATAAATGTCCTAGAATTAGAGCAAGGGACTTGCATATAACATAATAATATGGCCATAAGATCTCAAACTACAGATCTTACCATATCCTTCAGGATCTTTGCTGATGAACCTCATCAGGTGGTCGGTGGTAGCGTAGTTCATATCACTCAAATAATACTCCACCTACATAGGAAGCATTTAAAGCATTAGGACTACAAAGGTGAATTCCCCAAACATTTTCAGATGCTAACAAATCACGTGTTTGATTTGGAAGAAGAAGTGAAGTGATTGTGTGCAAGAATTGAAACCAAAATCCAATTCTCTCAGGCAATAAATTCCCACTCCTAAACCACTGTCCAAAGTGCATGCTATGGGGCATGAAAAAGTGAAGCCCTAAATGTCGTCAGAACTTATAACTTAAGTATGGCCTCTACACACAGGAAGTGTCGAGAAGAACAGACAAAACACGTTATAGAGGACAACTAGGAAACACAACTTTTGTTGCTACGTGTGATAACTTCCATGGAACGACACACTCCTTATATCAAATGAACATAACTAAATTAAACGAAACAACGCACATGACCCTCTACATGCAGTCAAACCCATGAGTTTCACAAGGAACAGTCAGCCAAGTATTAGTAAGGACCAATTTATCATAATTCATAAACAAAAACGCACGAGGGGGAACATTTCTTAAACAATTAGGCGTATGATATGATTGAAGGAGCATTGCATTTCTAATCAGAAAAACCTTCCATTCCAATAATGCACCTGCATAATCCAAAAGAAACAACATAGAAATTAAATATGCCAAAAAGCATGCTCAAATATATGCAGTAGACATCATACCTGATTAAAAAAAATTAGACACTGATCAAAGCAAACCGAAGAGTATAGAAAAAAAGGGGGGAAATATCAACCATGAAGGATGGCCAATCCACTATCCTCAATATATATATATATGGAATTGATACGTGCATCGTAACAGCAAAGAAACAATCACTCTGAGGATGTCAATTATTAGCACATTGACCGACGCAATTATTTATTCACTTCTATATCGTGACAAAATCATGAGAGGGCGGACCGACAATATCTGCAGATGCTCAACATCCAGAAAGATTGAGAAAAACAGCACCATTTGAAGCCAAGATGGCCTACAAATGGCCCAAGATACCTGCTGCAGACGCACGTACAAGAGATCGAGCAATACCTGCTGCAGATGTATCTATAAACTTAAACATTAACATCTCACCGAGTAGAATCCAAAAATAAAAATAAAAAAACTAACCTTCGGACGTATGGGAGCTGCCAATGGGGCTGCGACAGGCGACGGCGGGGCTCGCGAGGCGACGGCGACGGCGTCGGTGGCGTCCGCGTTCAGGAGCAGGGGGCGCTTCGCGGAGGAAAGAGAGAGAGAGAGAGAGAGAGAGCAGAGCGACCTTCGCTCGCGGAGAGGGGAGGCCAAAACGCGAGCAGGAGGTCATCGACGTCGGGGTTGGCCAGCAGGGCGCTTCGCAGAGGAGAGAGAGAGAGGAGCGGAGCTCGCGAGAGGGAGGCGGAGGGGCGTCGGCGTCGCGGTTCGCTCTATTCGCTGGAAGAGAGGGGTGATGACGAGAGAGAAAGCACTGAAACTTTTTTTTTTTTTTTTTTTCTCTGAACCCTCCACGATTTTGGGAGAGAGATGGTCTGCAGAGGAGAGAGAGGGTTAGAGTGTGTGCAGAGGTGAGGCAGGGTCTATGGAAGAGAAGAAATTTTGAATTCCTGAACGTGGGACCCGAATTACACGTGGACGACACGTGTCGAATTTTGTATGATTTTCCATTTCCCTTAGGATTAGTGTTTCACCTTACCTAATACTTTCTCTGTTATATTCCCCATTGACATTGTAGATGCTCGTTTATGCACTGAAGACATCTGTCCATTAGAAAGCTCCTCCCTTCCTCCTGTGCCATCCGAACCAGATCCCAATAAAATTTCCCTTCTTTGTTCAGCCTTCACATATTCCTTCTTCCCAAAAAAGAAACATACTTGCCCGTCCATTTTGCGAACGAACAAGGGAAAACAAAAATAAAGAGATCTCGCAGACTTAACCAGAAGATTTACTAATCACGATGTCGGAGGAGACGATTTCCAAGTTTCACATGGCCATGTTTCCATGGTTCGCAGTTGGTCACATGACCCCATATCTCCACCTCTCCAACGAACTCGCCAAGAGAGGCCACAAAATCTCCTTCTTCTTGCCCAGGAAAGCCCTAATTCTCTTGGAAAACCTCAATCTACACCCCAACCTCATCACCTTCCACCCGCTCACCGTCCCCTCGGTCGCTACCCTCCCTCCAGGGACTGAAACCGCCTCCGACATCCCCTTCTCCGACTCTCCCTTTCTCGCTGCTGCCATGGACCTCACTCGCCCCCAGTTAGAGATCTCCCTGCAGGCCATGCAGCCCGACTTCATCTTCTACGACCTTGCCCATTGGATCCCTCAAGTGGCCAGGCCGCTCGGCATCAGGACAGTCTGCTATAATGTTATTTCAGCGGCTGCAATTGCCATGGTCCTCGTGCCGGCGCGTGAGGTGAGGCAGGGGAAACCGTGCACGGAGGAAGAGCTGGAAAAGCCACCCAAAGGGTACCCATCAAAGACGGTGGTGCTGAGTGGCAGCGAAGCCCGACCGCTCATATTCATATCCCAGCTGTCTGGAGACAACATCACATTCCATGGCCGTGGCACGACCGCCATGCGAGAGTGCGACGCGATCGCCTTGCGAACGTGCCAAGAAATAGAAAGGGACTTCTGTGCCTACATCAGCAGTCAATACGGTAAACCTGTCTTCTTAACTGGCCCGGTCTTGCCTAAGCCCGATATGAAGCTGCTGGATGAGAAGTGGGCCGAGTGGCTCGGCCAGTTCAAGCCAGGTTCCGTGGTGTTCTGCGCGTTTGGGAGCCAGCACGTTCTTGAAAAGGGCCAGTTCCAAGAACTCCTGCGAGGTTTTGAGTCCACAGGTTTGCCATTTTTGATAGCTCTCAGACCACCAATCGGGACAAACTCTGTAGAAGAAGCTTTTCCTGAGGGTTTCGAAGAGAGAGTCCGAGGGAGAGGAGTGGTTCACGGCGGTTGGGTCCAACAGCCACTGATCTTGAGCCACCCATCCGTCGGGTGCTTCGTGAACCATTGCGGGTTCGGGTCCATGTGGGAGTCACTGCTGGGCGATTGCCAAATAGTGATGGTCCCACATCTGGCTGACCAGATCCTGAACACGAGACTGCTGGCCAACGAACTGAAAGTGGGCATCGAAGTGGAGAGAGAAGAGAACGGGTGGTTCTCGAAGGAGAGCTTGTGCAGAGCCATCAAGAGCGTGATGGATGAAAAGAGTGAAGTGGGTCTGTTGGTGAAGAAGAACCATGCGAAGTGGAGAGAGGTTCTGGTGAGCCCTAATTTCATGACTGGCTACATCGACAGGTTTATTCAGAATCTGCAGGAGCTTCATATGAAAAATTAGAGGTATTGATATAGAGAGATCCTAAATGGCTGCAACTTCGAGTTTGATGAATGAATTTGATCTACACGATCTTTTAGAATGAGCAAACTTTTGATGGGTATTGGTCCTATTGGATACAATTCCTTTGTTGGATTCCTCATTTTGCAGTATTACATCATTTGTAAGATGACTTTATAAGCTAATCTTATTGTATGTAATATTTATCGCTTGAAAGTGCTGTGTAATATTGCAAGGTAGCAGGCTGGCTCGAGCAAAATCATGGTGCAGGATCAACCGAGCTTAACAGGGATTCAACAGCCCCTTCTTAACGTTATACATATTTAAATCTCGATAAGTACTCCAACCTTATATGCTAGACTTAGGAGGCACATCCATTTCTATTGACGATTAGATTTTCACGTGAAAGCACTAGATTAAGCTAATTAAACCCGTAATCCTGCATTGAATACTGGACTATAGGAGCACATCCCTATATGTTGATAATTTAGATTTGCAAACGAAAAGTCAATACTAACCTAACGAAACCTTATGGGTGTGGTTGGTTCAAAAGTGAGCTGGTATCCAACTTAAAATAGGAAACTAACTCTATGACCACCAATACAAAAAGATTAAAACAGGACCAAACTAATAGGTTCTAAAACTATCGGTTCTAAGTTCTACCTAGAAATTAGCTCATTTTATGTATTTGGTAATCAAAGTCTAATAATAAAATATAAAAATTGCACCATTTCAATATGAAAATATACATTGGTCAAATATTGTTGACTGGTCATGTTGATGATCACAGTTCGATTTTCAATTTTCGAGTGGGTGCCATTTTTTTTTTTTTTTTAAGATATGTCAAAACCTATTCATAATTGTTTTATTCGAGGAACCAAACTAGTTGAATTGGTTTTAGAATTGGGCCTTAGGTAGAGCCATAATTTCGACCTTGAAACTAAGAACCGAATCAATCCTAGATCAGTTTTAGGTCGGTGGCAATCGGGGACCCAACCGGTTCTCCCTAGAACCAACTTTAAACTAGGTGGTACAAGCTAATTTGTTCAAAGCCCTTGATTGAACCCAAACCAATGCTCACCCCTAACCTAAGACTGTCATTCATTGCCTCCCTCCCCTTTCGCTCCTATTTTTCTCACCCTCCCTTCTGTAGCTCATCGTTATCGTCTTCTTGTTATCATGATAGCATAGATGATGATGGTGATGATGATGATTGGGCTAACCAAGGAAGTCACCCAATGTGCTCTGCGCTAGCAGAAATATAAGGTGCCATCCTAGGATTCCATTTCCTAGTACCATGACCAAAATGAACTCCCGCTTCCATCATCTCTTCCAAATTGATATTCCAATACCTTCTTGTCATATCAGCCCCCCACTTCCGCTTTTTTTTTGAAAAAAAAAAAAAAAAGCGACGAGGTTACCTTGAACTAAATAATTGTTCCGATGGAACCTTTTCTTCTACCGAAGATTGGCCATGTGGATGTCAATACACAATCCAAACCCCTACCCTCTATTTGTTATTATCTTTTTTTCGATTACCCCAAAAAATGACCATAAATAAAGAGTTTTTTTAATTTTAATTAAAAAAAAGGTATGAATCCATTTTTAGGAATCATTAAATCCTCGAAATGATTGTTCTGATGTATCATGAAACTTCTTTGAAATGGAAGAATCAAATAATTCTTTGTGGTGGAACAAAATATCTCCGATTTCCAGAAAAAATGAGTGGACGCTGAAAGCAATTGATGATAGACAATGACAGAGTTGCCCAAAGTTGGGTCGAGTCGTGGTACGTACAAAGCAATTGATGAGGAGATTTGTGGTGGCACGAGGTAGGGGTGCCATTAAAAATCTGACACGACCCAACTTTCGCAACTCTCTCTCCGTCGGTGTCTATCGTCAAATTGCTTTCAGCGTCCATTTGTTTTTCTTGGATTATTATTATTTTAATGGTGTCACTAGCGTAGAGCACATGGTGTGAATCTATGTTATCATGATAACAAGAAGACGATAACGATGAGCCAGAGAAGGGAGGGAGAGAAAAGTAAGAGCAAAGGAACACGACACAACTTAATTTTTTCTCTTTGTTCAAAAAAAAAAACTTAATTTTTTCTCAATCTTTCCTCAATCAATTATTTATTTCAACATATGTTCTTTTTGGTTTTTCTGGATAGGGGAGCTGTGTAGGTACACCCGTGCAAAAGTTAAAAAGGCGCACATAATAAAATTCCTATTTCTTTATTTTTTTATTCTCAAGAAGCGGATTCGGAATAAAAATCCGTTTGATAATTTAATTGAATTTTTCTATTTCTATAATGGATTTTCATTCCATAAATAGATTTTGAGTAAAAATTAGAAGTTAAAATTTTTAACTTTTCCATTTCGAAACATTTTTTCATCGTTCACTCTCGTCATTGCCCGCCGCCCACCCGCCATCGACCATTGAATGCCTAACCCCGTTTGTCGCCTCTCCAAGAAATATAAATTTTTTGTTATCAAATAAATTTCTATTTAAAAAATAGAAATTTTGAATCATTATCAAACACATTTCTTTATTCAAAAACTTGTTGAAAAAAATATAAATCAATTATTATTCTATAAATTTTGTCATGCACGTCTTAAGTTTGCGCTAAAGCTGGCAAAATGGGTCATAAACCTATATTATGACCCATTTTTAGTTAAATGGGTCATTTATTGGTCAAGTTAAAGTTTAATATGAGTCGAAAATGGGTCAAGTGAAAGTTAAATATTGGTAAAAAATGGGTCAAGTGAAAGTTAAATATGGATTAGAAATGGGTCTGAGAAAGTAAAACACAAAAAGAAATTGATCTAAATGGGTTGTTAGGAAAGCCACTTTAAAATTTAAACTTATGGCATTTTTAACTTTATAAAAATATTTTTTAATAAAAATTTGAAATTATAATTATTTTTAATATTTCAAATTTTTTTCTTTTCTTTTTCTTTCTTTTTCTTCCTAGCCGATGGCCGATAGGGCGACGGTTGTCGGCTGGCGACAGGCTAGGCAAGGCTCGAGCTCGCCGGAAGGTCGCCAACGACCGGTGAGCTCGAGCCTCGCCAACGATTGGCGGGGCTCGAGCTCACGGTGGCCGATCGCCGACCATCATTGTGGTCGGCAACCGGCCGAAGAAGAAGAAAAAAAAAAAAAAAGAAAAAAAAAAAAATAATTAAATATATTTTTATTAAATGAAAATATTTTTTAATTTTTTTAAATAAAAGTAATTAAAAATCATATTTAAAAATTTTAAAAATCCATTTCTTAAAAATATTATAAAACGAATTATAAAAAATTTCCATTAAATTTGTATGGCATAAAAATTGTTAAAAAGTTTGTGTTGCATAAAAATGTTTTAACAATACTTTTTTTATAAAAAAATCATAAAAATGAGTTTTTTAGGTTTAGTTAAAAAAATTTCATGTTACAGTTTTTAGTTATACAACGGTATGTTCACTTCAAATAAGAGAAGCATGTGCATAGTCTAATTTTTTTATAAATATTTCAATTTATAGGTTTTAAAAAATATTTTGTATTTACTATTTTTAATTTAATTTGAAATTTTAATCCAATTAGCATATATTAGAAGTGGATTTTCCTAGAATATTAATAGGTTTTACAAATACGGGTCAGATCGAGTATGGGTCACTAAATTTACATTACAAGAATTTATATTGCATGAAAGTATTTTAGCAATACCATTTTTTTAAACAAAAAATCATAAGAAATACACTTTCTTATGTTTTAGTTAAATGGGTTGGGTTGAGTATTGATAAAAAATTTTACACTGTGATAAATTGGTCATAAACAGATTAAAGATTTGGGTTGGACCATCTATGACTCAACCCAAATCCGATCCGTTCCACACGTTTGACAAGTCTACCTGTAGGGTATCCATCAAATATGGTTGCGGCAGCGAAGCCCAATCCCTCATATTCATATCCCTGCCTTTTGGCGACAACATCACATTCCATGGCCGCACCACTATCGCCATGCGAGAGTGCGACACGATCGCCATGCGGACGTGCCAAGAAATAGAAGGGGACTTGCGTGCCTACATCAGTAGTCAATACGGTAAGCCATCTTCTTGACTGGCCCGGTCTTGCCCGAGCCCGCGATGGAGACGCTGGACGAGAAGTGGGCTGACTGGCTTAGCCGGTTCGAGCCAGGGTCCGTGGTGTTCTGCGCATTTGGGAGCCACCACATTCTTGAAAAGGAGAACTTCTGCCAGGGTTTGAGTCCACAGGCTTGCCATTTCTGGTAGCTCTCAGACCACCAATCGGAACAAACTCTGTAGAAGAGGCTTTTCCTGAGGGTTTCGAAGAGAGAGTCCAGGGGAGAGGAGTGGTTCACGGCGGTTGGGTCCAACAGCCACTGATCTTGAGCCACCGATCCGTCGGGTGCTTCGTGAACCATTGCGGGTTCGGGTCCATGTGGGAGTCACTGCTGTGCGATTGCCAAATAGTGATGGTCCCACATCTCGCTGGCCAGATCCTGAACACGAGACTACTGGCCGACGAACTGAAAGTGGGCATCGAAGTGGAGAGAGAAGAAAGCGGGTGGTTCTCGAAGGAGAGCTTGTGCAGAGCAATCAAGAGCGTGATGATTGGTGAAGAAGAACCGCGCGAAGTGGAGAGAGGTTCTGGTGAGCCCTAACTTCATGACTGGCTACATCGACAGGTTTATCAGAATCTGCAGGTGCTTCGAATGAAAAATTAGAGGTATTGCTATAGAGAGATCCTAAACAGCTACAACTTCGAGATTCGTGAACGGGCAAAGATAGCGACTGTGAAGTGGCCTTTCAGATTTAAGTTAAGAGTGCTGTTGCTAAAGAAGTGCTTTCATGAAGATGGGTTTGACTCAATGGAGAATTACCAAAAAAGTTCTAAACCTATTATGGGCCCGTTTGGTTCGGCTTTTGGGGAATGCCATTGGGGGAATGCAAATATTTTTGAGAGAAAGAGGCTTTCGGAAATGTTAGACCGTTTGGTAAATTTTAGCATTGAAATGCAACTTAGCAAAAACACCGTTTGGCAAAATTTACATTTGGAATTAGCTTTGGTTATTTTTATTTTTTTTTTAAGTCGAAATCAAATTCCGGCGGCCGGCCACTGCGCGGCCAACCGCCGGCCACCGCCGGACGGCCGAGATCGGCCGTCGCCGGACCGCCCAGATCTGGCCGCCGGAGGTCGCGGATGCCGATGCCGAGATCGGCCGTCGGCGCGCAGATCAGCCTCAAGACCGCCGAGATCTGGCCGTTCCGCGGCAGATCCGGCCTCAAGACCGCCGAGATCGGCCGTTCGACGGCCAGATCGGCTCGCTGGTCGCTGGCTCGCGCGAGACCGGGCGACGCCGGGCCGAGGTCACGCGACCTCGGGCGGCGTCGCTTGGCTCGCGCGACCAAGCGACGCCGCCCGAGGTCGCTCGACCTCAGGCCACCTCGCCTGAGGTTGTGCGACCTCAGGCGAGGCTTCTCGGCGGCCAGATCGCGGCTGAGCGCCGCCTTTGCCAAGGAAGAAGACGAACGGCGAAGAAGAAGGCAAACGGCGGAGGAGACGATGAACAGTAACGCGATGAACAGTAAATTCGCATATCCGGAATGCCCAATGCTCAAAGCTGGTCCCCCCGGCATTCAGCTTTCAGCATTCCAAATGCAAACATTTTGCCAAGTAGCATTTGAAAGCCCAACCAAACACCCTTATATTTTTCCCAAGGGGCTTTGGGGGCTTAAAGCCCCTTGGGAAAGCTGAACCAAACACCCCCTATAATTGTGCCGATTCAGTCTTAAATTATTATTTTTTTACTTTAGTCATAAATCTTTTATAATTGTGCCAATTTAGTCCATTCTGTCAAAATTGGCTGTCCGGCGAATACTGACATGACATTTTTAAATATTTTTCGAATTTTTTTTTTTTGAATTTCTGAATTCTTTTTTTTTTCTTTTTCTTCCCATCATCTTCTTCGCCTCCTGGCAGGCCGGCATCGGCCAATGGTGAGGCTCGCCCCCACCGACCGGAGGAGAGGGTCAGCGAGGGCAAGGCCTCGCCAAATCTAGTGAGATCAGCCTCGCCGGCCACGAGCGAGGGCGAGGCCCCGCCAAATCTAGCGAGCTCGGCCCTCGCCAGATCCGGCAAGGCCTTGCCCAGACAAGGCGAGGGTCAACCTCACCAATGGCTAGCGAGACTCCTCACCTGCCATCCACAATGCGGCGGCAATTGGAAGCCACAAGCTCGCTCACACACCGGAGGCGCAATCGCAAGGCACGGATTGAGGCGGAGAGAGAGAATGGTTCCAAGCAAGCGCCGCAACTTCAAACGAGAGAGAGAGAGAGAGAGAGAGAGAGAGAGAGAGAGAGAGAGAGAGGGGGGGATAGCCACCCATAGATCCTCCGATTGAGGAGGTCGCCTCGCCGGCCACTGGTGAGGTTGACCCTTGCCTTGGCTACGCGAGGCCCTGCCAGAATTGGCGAGGGCCGAGCTCGTTGGATCTAGCGGGGCCTCGCCCTCGCTAGTGGCCGGCGAGATTGACCTCGCTAGATCGGGGGGGGGTCCTCGCCCTCGCTGGCCCTCTCCTCCGACCAGTGGGGGCGAGCCTCGCCATTGGCTGGCGAGGCTGACCTCGCCGGCCCTCGCCTCTGGCCAATGCCGGCCGGCCAGGAGACAAAGAAGATGATGGGGAAAAAAAGAATTAAAAAAGAATTAAAAATTTCGAAAAAAATAAAAATATATATATATATATATTTTTAAATGCCACATCAGCATTCATCGGATGACCGGTATTAACGTCAGCACCATCCGGTTGCTGGCCTATCAATTTTGGTTAGATGAACTGAATTTGCACAATTGTAAAGATTTAAGATTAAATTGGCTCAAAAAAAAAAATATGACTGAATTGGCACAATTGCAATAGGTTTATAACTTTTTTGGTAATTCTCCCCTCATGTAATCAGCGATGAAGATAAGTTTGACTCATGTAATCAGTGATGAAGCTAAGTTTGATGTACATGATCTTTTAGAATGATTTTTTCTACATTGAGAGATTTCCTTCCTAACTTTACAAATCTTTTTGGGCCAACTTACCGTGACTTGTCTTTTGTAGTTGAATATTGACTATTTTCATATTCAAAATACAGTAGGACTTGTCCCCGAAAAGGCCTCTTCTTGATGATTTTTGAGCAGATAGATTGACTTTTGCCATTTTGATAATTACATTATTTAGATATCACGCATTATCATGAAAATGAATTTGGCCCATCGGAACGTCTTATAGAGATTATACAAATTACAAAATGAGCATGTGTGTAAATCAAATAAGAATCTTTCGTATAAAAGTCAAATAACCGTATAAAAATGTGCTTAAGTTGACTGAAATGTCCAAGCTCATTTTAAGAAACTCCTCCACAATTTCTTTCTTGATTAATTTACTGTAAGTAACTACAAGATAATTTATGCAATGATTAATACGAAACAAAAATGAAGATTGAGGTTACATTGTATGTCGTCAAAGCTGAAACACTAAAAATGCTAAAATTGGTGTACGAAATTGATCTTTTAGTAACACAGCAAACTGTTGGTGGGTATTCGATATAATTCCTTTGTTGGATTCCTCGTTTTGCAGTATTACATCATCTGCACGATAACTTCAAAAACTAATCTTATTAACTATCATAAAAAAAAATTCGTCCAATGTAAGTTTTTTGTTTTAATGTAAGGTTCCACTTTCCTCGCGGCAACCCTAGTTCTCGTGCATCGTAATATTTATCGCTCGAACCGTGTAATAGAATTGCAAGGTGGCAGGCGGCTCAAGCAAAATCATGATGCAAGATCAACCGAACTTAAGAAAATGAGAAAAGGGAATTCAATGCATCAGCAAAGGCTTCAACCACAAATACCAACTAATTTTTAATTGTAGTAATTTTGAGTAGAGCAAAATCTTGATGCGCTTCCTGTAGCCATTTTCTTCAAAGAGTTAATATCACAAAATCATTAAATTAATGCATTTGTGATGAATTTATCATAAATTAATTTTTTAATCATAAAAAACTCCATATTGATACACTTATGACATATTTACCTTTTGTTAATTTACATTAAATTTTACAATCAAATTGTTAAGTTTAATACCATATGACAATTGATGAATTTATTAGTTTGAAATTTTATTTGTTATAGATATACTAGTTTATGTTTTTCATGATATTAATTCAATTCCTTGGCCTTCCTGAGCATGGACATCGCGACCACTCGGGGCTCTTGGAGGCAACAGTGAAGGTAGAGGCAACGCGCCAAAGCTATGGCTTTGAGCTTAGGAGCGAAGGCAAGAGAGACCCAGATTTTGAAACGACATGGAGAGAGAAAGCGTCATTGTTCTTTTTCTTCAAAAAGAACAAGAAAAAAAGACCTGATAGAGAGAGAGTGAACATTTGTACAGCTCCAATGGGACTATCAAATGAGAAGGGATAAAGAGGGAGAAAGTGTCTTCATTCTTCTTCTTCAAAAAGAACAAGGAGGCACTAGGGGTGAGCATCGTTCTAAGGTCAACCCTGGACTGGCCCAACCCTACCAGTCCTTGTCTGGTTCCCAAGGAGACCGGGTCAATCCTTGGTCCTGGGATTCTTGGATCAGCACTGTGCAGATTGGTCCTCGGTCCTGAGAGTTTAGGGAGTTTAGGGTCGGTCCAACTTGAACCAACCCTGATTCTATATATATATTATATTTAATATATTATTTATAATTTTTATATAGAGAAAACCCTAAAAAAACGACGTCAACAACATTAAATAACTCCTTAGTGAGGAATTTAAGTAATTTTACACTATTTTTTAATAACTTAGATCTTTTAATGTCTTTTACAGTGTCAATAGCCATAATTTACAAATGAATAAAATGTTTTTGTGAGGAGTCTTCACGGCGTTCAAAAGGGCCTAAATAGCTCCTCACGGCATTCTCCTCTAATACTTGTTATCTTCTGTCTTATTTGTTCTCTTAGTCTTTAATTTGCCAAAATCGAAATAAACAACTTCTCTCTATTTGTACGTGCAGTCAAATTAACTAGTCTACATTGATTCGCTCGTTGCTAGCGGTGGTTTTTTTTTTTTTTTTATGCTAGGGGAACCACTTTGGCCGACAGCCGCCATGTAAACCCCCAGGTGACGCTAGCCTAGGACCTACCACCAGGGCGCCACGCTTAAATCGCCTAATGATCCGCCAGCCTCCCTGCAACTTGCATTGCAGGGGCTTCAAACTCTGGAACTCCTGTTTGGAGGTCTGAAGCCTACCCAAAATAGCTACCACGGCCGATGGTAGCTAGCGGTGGTTTTCGTATGGCAGTGTAGCCCTATTTTCGTCTTATCGTTTATTTCTATTTGTACGTGCGGTCTTCAAAACCTATCGCAAAGATGGTTTGAAACCGAAGTTTATGAGGATGTGTCTTCACTAAATAGTGAAGTGAAGCAGAAAAGTAATGTTCCCGAATTCTGAAATTGGGTTCCTCATTTTCAGGTCATCAATGGGAATCTTAGTCCGTGAATTATTCAAAATCGATCTTAGGCTCCATTAACTCGAACGACTTTGCCATACGAATACAAGAATTTCCTAAATGATTCGGCTTTGACCAATTATCAATTTTATACTACAATCAACATATTACCGTCTCTCAATCTGACTTTGGAGTGGACCAGCGGTTCTGGACGTGATGAAAAACTGAATATAAAGGATTTTCAAAGAATAACGTAAAGCTCTTCCGAGAATAACGTGATGAAAAACGGGACCAAACTATTAGGTTCTAAAACTATCAGTTCTAGGTTCTACCTAGAAATCAGCTCATTTTATGTACTTGGTAATCAAAGTCTTATAATAAAATATAAAAATTGCACCATTTCAATATGAAATTATACATTGGTCAAATATTGTTGACCGGTCATGTTGAAGATCACAGTTCGATTTTTGATTGGGTGCCAATCTTTTTTTAAGAGACATCAAAACATATTTAGAATTGTTTTATTCGAGGAACTAGACTAGTTGAATTGGTTTTAGAATTAGGCCTTAGGTAGAGCCATAGTTTCGGCCTTGGAACTAACAACCGAACTAGTCCTAGATCGATTTTAGGTCCATGGCAATTGAGGACCCAACCGGTTCTCCCTAGGACCAACTTTGAACTAGTTGGTACAAGCTAATTTGATCAAAGTCCTGGATTGAACCTAAACCAATGCTCACCCCTAACCTAGACTGTCATTTATTGCCTCCCTCCCCTTTCACTCCTGTTTTTCTCTCCCTCCATTCTCTAGCTCATCGTTATCATCTTCTTGTTATCATGATAGCATAGATGATGATGATGATTAGGCTAACCAAGGAAGTCACCCCACGTGCTCTGCGCTAGCGACCCCCCTAACATAATAATAATCCAGAAAAAAATAAATAGACGCTCACCACGTTCTAATTGCTTGTTGGATCGGTTTCTTCCGTACATTTCCAAGACAAAGTGCTTCTTTCCATTAACGGTAGAAAAATCTCGTGCACACGACTCTCATTGGCTCCTTCTTCACCACAAAATCCAACTACTCCTTAAGAGACTCAAACACCACAAGATCCAAGTGCCCACTATTAGAGTAGATGCAGAAATTGATGACAATGTCAACAATGCAATTAGAGTCCCTAGCGTGTGATGGTCCCATATCCGAGAGAACAGACCTTTAACACAAGACTGCGGGGCCAGGAACTGTAAGTGGACGCCGAAGTGGAGAGAGAAGAGAGGAGGTGGCTCTGGAAGGAGAGGTTGTGCAGAGCCATCAAGAGTGTGATGGATAAGAAGAGCGAACGCGAAGTTTCTTCCGTACATTTCCAAGACAAAGCGCTCCTTTCCACTGACGGTGGAAAAATCTTGTGTACACGACTCTCATTGGCTCCTTCTTCACCACAAAATCCAACTACTCCTTAAGAGACTCGAACACCACAAAGATCCACTATTAGAGTAGATGCAGAAATTGATGACAATGTCAACAATGCAATTAGAGTCCTTGGCGTGTGATGGTCCCATATCCGGGAGAACGGATCTTTAACACGAGACTGCGGGGCCAGGAATTGCAAGTGGACACCGAAGTGGAGAGAGAAGAGAGGGGGTGGCTCTAGAAGGAGAGGTTGTGCAAAGCCATCAAGAGTGTGATGGATAAGAAGAGCGAACGTGAAGTTTCTTCCGTACATTTCCAAGACAAAGCGCTTCTTTCCACCGACAGTGGAAAAGTCTCGTGCACACGACTCTCATTGGCTCCTTCTTCACCACAAAATCCAACTACTCCTTAAGAGACTCAAACACCACAAAGATCCAAGTGCCCACTATTAGAGTAGATGTAGAAATTGATGACAATGTCGACAATGCAATTAGAGTCCCTGGCGTGTGATGGTCCCATATTCAGGAGAACGGATCTTTAACACGAGACTGCGAGGCCAAGAACTGGAAGTGGACGCCAAAGTGGAGAGAGAAGAGAGGAGGTGGCTCTGGAAGGAGAGGTTGTGCAGAGCCATCAAGAATGTGATGGATAAGAAGAGCAAACGCGAAGTTTCTTCCGTACATTTCCAAGACAAAGCGCTCCTTTCCACCGACAGTGGAAAAGTCTCGTGCACACAACTCTCAATGGCTCCTTCTTCACCACAAAATCCAACTACTCCTTAAGAGACTCGAACACCACAAAGATCCAAGTGCCCACTATCAGAGTAGATGCATAAATTGATGACGATGTTGACAATGTCATTAGAGTCCGTAGCATGTGATGGTCCCATATTCGGGAGAATAGATCTTTAACATGAGATCGCGGGACCAATGTTGATACCTAAATTTTGACAACTTATTTAGTTATTTATTGTATAAAAACTAGGAATTAATTTTTAAACCCTAAGCAAAAATATTAAAATTAAATTGCATAACATATAATCTTATGAATTTTTTTTTATTCGCATTTGCATTAGATCGATTGCCGATAATTGAGTGTTAATATTCAATGATGCAACGGGAGATTTTTTATATATTCAAGCAATATATACCAAGCGACATTTTTTAGCCGAAATGAAAGTTTTGGATGGAATATTTAAAAAGGGATAAGAAAGAATATTGCGCACGAGTGTATATATTTCGATGATATGTTCAGGGGCATATGCACAAGTAAAATTGGAAATAAAATCTTCTACAAGATCAAATTCTTGACCTATAAAAGGAGCCGCGTACGGAGAAATATAGGGGGGCTTTCCTTCGGTTTTTGGGTAAAAAATGCAACACAACAAAAAAAGGCTCTTTTCTTTTTTTTGGGGGAAGTAAAATCCAGCAAAGGGGGCAGGAGAGTACAGCAGAGAGGGACGGGTGAGGGGACGTGAGAGAGAGAGAGAGAGAGAGGAAAAAAAAAAATTTTAAAAAAGGGAGAGGAACAGGGTCTTCTTCTTCGTGCAGCTGGCCCGCCGGCCACTGGCGCCTCCGCCTGCAACACGACGCCGCGCCGCCGGGCCCCTGCGCCATCGCTGCTGCCGCCTACCGCCGCTCCGAGTCCCCTCGCCTGAGCGACCAGCCGAGCCTCGCCGCTGCTCCCGTCCGCCTCGCCTCCGCCCGCCGGTCGCCGTGCCCCCGCCTCGCCTGCGACGCCGGTTTCCCCTGCCTGTTGCTGGTACACCCCGCTGCTGACGCCACACCTCCGCCGGTCCTCTCGCCGGAGCTCAGAACGACTGCCCACCGCCCACGTCTGCCCACCACCACAGCGACCCATCCTCGAGCCACGCCGAGCCTCCACCGTGATCCACGAGTCGCCGTTCGCTAGGTCGAATTTGGAAACCAAAACTCAAATTTAGGTTAAAATCTTGTATGCTTGGATTTTTAAGATTTTTAAATATTTTGTTTCTTTATTTGAAATATTCATTGATGAATATGATTGAAATCTCTGATATGTCATGATATTTGCAGGTCAAGTAGCCTTTTAAATTAAGAAATCTTTCTAATTTCACGATGTAACGGTCCGATTTCACGCTCAAAATACAACTCGTAATCACACGGAAAAATCATCAATCCGATCTCACGATTCGTGATTTTGTTTAAAATTGGCAAATCCGATTTCATGCGTGAGATATGATTCGTCAATTTATATCCAAAATTAAATTGACATAAATGATATCTTGCCTGATTTATTGCCATGCTATTCTGGATGCCTTTTATTTGATTGCTCCCATAAAAGAAAAACCCAAAAAAATATATTTGCGTTAGATTAGATTCATGTTAGAATATTACTTGTTTTAGGTTATTTTGCATGTTTAGAATAGGAAATTTATTTATTTCGAATTTCTTAAATAAAAATAACAAAAACATTAATTTAGGGTGTTAGATTTTCGTTTCTTTAATTTAAATTGCACGTTTAATTATTTAACATTTTTAATTTTGAATTTCATAAAAAAAAAAAAAAAACTAGAATTAGGGCATCATTTGCATATTAGGATAAGATTACATGTTTAATTTTATTTTATAATTAATTATGAGTTTCCATAATTTTTTCTAGATAAATTGCATTTTAGGATAGGAATTACTTAGTTAAGATAACATTCTAGTTTAAATTAAGATTTGGCCTAACATAATTCTTAATGTAAGTTGGATGATATCTTAATGCAGACAGATAATTTTTACAATTTTCTAATTTCGAATTTCATGGAAAATGCCAAAAAATTATTTTAAAATAAATTAATTTCATTCTCTAGAGTAGATTGCATACTTATTAAGAAACCACAAAAAATATTATACTTATATCATATAGTTTAGGTCATATTATTATGTCATATCATGTCATATCATATCAGTAGTGTTTTTTTTTTTTTTATCATATCAGTAGTGTTGCATTGCATAAAATATTATTCTCATTAAACAAGTGAAAACAAAAAATTAAGTGATTACGTGTTAATTAGAAATCATATCTAAGACTGTTGATGTGAATTCTGATCTAATACTGCAGATGCTTTTGTTGCTATGAGGTAAGTTTCATAATTTATTACTTTCTTAAGTGTTAAATTGGTGATTTGCACACTCACATAATCGTTTCACATATTAGAAAAGTAAATTAAAATTAACTTAAGCTGCCTGCAAAACATTTTTTCGAAATAAAAGAGAAAAATACCGAAAGAGCGTTAGAGAAATTTAGCGTAACCAAGTTCTCGAACTCACAATCTCTAGTTCGTAAGAATAAAATAAATCTCCCGTTACTTTATTTGAGTTTTCTAATCAAAACACTAAAAATAGATTAGTAGCGACTCCTAATTAAAAATCATTTGCATATTAAGAACTTGAACCTAAATCATAAATTGGTATGGCCTTGGGAGAACCTGTGGTATAGATTTGGGAGAGCTCGAGCTAAGTTAATGTTTAGCAATCCATTAACTAAATCCTAAGTAATGCACCCAAGGTTAGGTCGCAATAGCTAGGAACTGATAGTGGACGCTGAAGTGGAGAGAGAGGAGAGGGGGTGGCTATGGAAGGGGAGGTTGTGCAGAGCCATCAAGAGTGTGAAGGATAACAAGAGTGAATGCGAAATGAAGAGAGGTTCTAATGAGCCCAAATGTCATCGGTTGCCTACATTGATAGGTTTATGCAGAATTTGCAAGAGCTTTAAGTTAAAAATCAGAGGTATCGATAGAGAGAGATGCTAAACAGCTTCAGCTTCGAATTTGGCGAAGGCCAAAGATAGTGAAGGGGACGTGGCCTTTCAAATTAAGTTAAAGAGTGCCGTTGCCAAAGAAGTGATATCAAGAAAAGTGACGGTGGAGATGGGTCTAACTCATGTTATCAACGGCGAGAACAAATTTAATTTACATGATCTTTGGTATGGTTTTTTCTTCGAGGAAAGAGATTTTACTTCCTTACTTTACAAAACTTCATTGAAAAAGTGTACCGTGACTTGTGTTTTGTAGTTAAATACTGACTTTCTCATATTCAAATTATAATGGGACTTATCCCCGAAAATGTCTCTTTTAAGTAACTTTTGAGCAAAAAGAATAACTATTGCCACTCTCATAATTATATCATTTAGATATCATGCGTTGCCATAAAAATGAATTTGGCCTATCAGAACGTCCCATAGAGATTTTGCAAATTACAAAATTAGTAAATATGAAAAATGAAAATTAGGGTTTATTCATAACCCTATACATATAAGGGGGTGGCTAGCATGACCGTCCACTACAGAATAACATTGGAACGGTCAAAAAGGCTAGCCACTAATCCTTTTGGAGTAAACCGATAACAATTTTAATTTGTGACCCCATGTTTCCTTTCTTTTTCTTTCTTTTTTTTTACTTTCATGTTCCCTTAAATACCAAAGTATAAATAAATAAAAACTGGCAACAAGCTCAAATTTAGAGATAACATTAGAAGAAGGCACGTGAAATCAATTTTCTTAAATATGAAGAAAAAATAAATAAATACCAAAATATAAATAATTACAAGTTAAAAAATATATATATTTTAGCTTACTAAAATAATTATTAATGTCATTACAAAAATCTATTAAATTCAAAAGATAAAAAGCACTTGAAACATTAGCTCAACGACTAATAACAAAATCATTGTACAATGAAATAGCTCATCATTCCTTTTGCTCAAACCAAATTGCTCTTAAAAGACCCTCTGATAACCTAAAATTTAGACAATTGATATCGATTATGCATAAAACAAATGAAGCAAAGAAAAGATCAAAATAAGAAAAATGAATTAGTAGAGAATTCCAAAAAAAAAAAATAATGGAGAAAAAAATGCAATCACCATATGAAAAAGTTGAGATAAGAATAGTAGGAGTACCAAAACCTTTTTTTAAGCTCAATTTTTTTTTTTTTTTATACCAAGGATCCGCCAAAGCTCCCTTTTGCTTACGTTAGTTGGGTTCACACTGCCCGCCGATACCCGATGGCACCGTCGGACGTCATGCCGAGCACTATTTAGACGTCAGTACCTCAGGGGAGGCTAGCCCAGAACCCAAACACCCAAGGCCCCCCACTTAAGTCATGTTAACAATGTGGGGATTCGAACTCTTAACCTTGACGGTAAAGAAAAAAACTCATACCAACGTTGCTGCCCATGGTTGGGTTTTTTTTTTTTTTTTTTTTTTAACTCAGTTGAGTGCCACAGATTTGAAAAATTAATCACTTGAGTACAAATTTCAATTTGTCTCCCTAGAAAATCTTATGTGGACGTTATATGTCCAACATTATTTCGCCAATACTTATATGGACAATTTTATTTTTTTGAAATTTTTAATTTTTTATGTTTTTTTAGGGCTGACAAGGGTCACCAACAACCCTCACTAGTCACAAAGCACTTGGGCGAGGCCTTCGAGGCCTCACAAGCCACTGGTGAGGCTACAAGGGCCTTTACAGCCATATGGGTGAAGGTCACCTCGCCCTCGTAATACTTTGGGAACTTACATTTTGGGAATACAAGTCGGTTATTGTTCATTTTCTCCAAGACCATCACACAGAAAAGCCGATCGGAGGTCGATGACCGCAGGCCAAGGGGTCACATGCACCAGCGACCTCTGCCTAAGGATCGCTCGACCTCGGTGACTATCGCCGGACTTCAGTCGACGCCCGAGTCACACTACTTAGGCGACTGATGGCCTAAATCGAGCGTCCCAGGCGGCTACCTAAGGTCGCACGACCTCAAGCGATAGTCACTAGGGTTGAGCTACCCCAGGCGACGGCCAAACCGCCCCAGCATCGCCTGCCTGGGTTCGACCGTTGCCTGGGGTCACCCGACCCAAGCGACCGATTGACTGAGGTCCTGCGATCGCCGCCTGAGGTCGCACGAACCCAAGCGACCTCACTTGAGGTGGGCAACCTTAGGCGACAGCATCTGAGGGCTAGATCTGGCCATCCGACCGCTAGATCCGGCAATTCGGTAGCTAGATCTAGCCAATGGGTGGCCATACTTCAAAAAAAAAAAATACAAATTTTTTTTGTTCTTTTATTTAATAAAAGTCCTTTACAAATGCAAATTTTACCAAACAATATTTTGGCCAAAGTTGTTTCTTAATATACTTTAGAATTACGATTTACCAAACGCTATTTGCATTTCGAAAAACTCCATGCACCAAAGGTATTTGCATTTTTGCAAAGACATTATCCAAAAACCGAACCAAACGAAACCTAAATTGATACTCTTCAAGAAAAATGATTCAGTGTGGCCTTTTATTTTTGTCTCTAAAATTTGAGGTTGCATTAAGGAACATAGAAGCCAAGGAAATGAAAAAGAAAGAAACATAAAATCAATGATTCAACCGGTTGAGGAAGTCTGCAGGTTTCCTCCAAAAGGATACGTGGCTGGCCTTTGACCGTTCCATTGTTATTCTACAGTGAATGGTCACAGAAGCATTTTCCATCATATAAATATGGGATTCTCCAGATAGAAAATACGCAAAACAAGGCGAAAAGCAAACATGGAAAGCCAGGGCTGGCACTCCCTTTAATTGAGGCCCACGGATGATGAAGACAAGAGAGGAAAAGATCCTCTCTTGGGCCGAATCCGGCAGGGAGATAACCGTAAAATCCCGACAAGGAAAAGCCGGTGAAAACCCCTCTCAGGCAAAATCCTGGCCTGAGAGTATACATAAGAACCAGGTATGGACCTGAGCAGGTCCTTAAACTGCTTAAGGGGAACCACCCTCACTAGAGGGAGAACCTCCCAGGGGTGAGAGTCCCCAAGTGGGGTCCCCGTATCCCCACTCTCCGGGGAGAAACAATCCGGGGGGAACGAGGGGTCTGCAGCTACCGGGGTAACGGTAGGTGTGGCAACACACGGTGATTCGGATGCTGACCGCTTAAATGCGAGGCTACTCGAGGACCATGCAGAGGAAGGCGTTAAAAACCTTCCCTGGGCCTGTGCTGGCTTAAATGCCAAGTTGCTCCTAACTCAACGCACAGGTTCAGCCCTTAGTTAGGAGCAACTTGGCATTTAAGCCAGCACAGGCCCAGGGAAGGTTTTTAATGCCTTCCTCTGCATGGTCCTCGGGTAGCCTCGCATTTAAGCGGTCAGCATCCGAATCACCGTGTGTTGCCACACCTACCGTTACCCCGGAAGCCAAGGAAATGAAAAAGAAAGAAACATAAAATCAATGATTCAACCGGTTGAGGAAGTCTGCAGGTTTCCTCCAAAAGGATACGTGGCTGGCCTTTGACCGTTCCATTGTTATTCTACAGTGAATGGTCACAGAAGCATTTTCCATCATATAAATATGGGATTCTCCAGATAGAAAATACGCAAAACAAGGCGAAAAGCAAACATGGAAAGCCATAAAAACTCAAGAAAGCTTCGTGTAGTCATGTTCCCATGGTTGAGTATTAGTCACGCCTCCCAATTTCTACATCTCTCAAACAAACTAGCCCAAAATGGGCATCAAGTGACCGTCTTATTGCCCCGAAAGGCGCAGCTTAAGTTGGAGTGGCTAAACCAACACCAAGACCTCATTCACTTCTCCTCCATTACCGTCCCCCAAGTAGATGGCCTCCCTTCCGGCGCAGAAACCGCCTCCGACGTCCCCGTCCAACTCCACCGCTCGCTTTACACCGCCTTTGACCAGACTCGAGATCAGATCCTGCCCCTTTTGATTGACCTCAAGCCTGACATCGTTTTCTACGACTTTGCCCCTTGGATCCCCGCCATAACCCGGCCAATGAACGTCAAGGCGATTTACTACGTCGCAACTGGTGTGGCGGGCCTTGGACTCAGGCTTACCCCGGCAAGGAAGATCTCAAAGGGAGTCACCGTGGAAGAACTAATGCACCCACCACCGGGCTATCCGTCTTCGTGGGTAGTCCCTGAGGAGGCCTTTCAAGCGTTGTTCCTGGCTGAAGAGCTCGGAAGCAGAATGTCGTTCTACGACCGAATCACTACGAGCCTAAGGGAGTGCGATGCCATTGCCACGAGGACATATCTTGAACTGGAAGGCAAGTATTGTAACTACCTTGGGGAGCAGTACGGGAAAAGAGTGCTCTGCAGTGGACCTGTCATGCCTCAAGCTCACGTGGAACACCTGGAAGAGAGATGGGTTTCCTGGCTGAACATGTTCGGGCCGAGCTCGGTTGTGTTCTGTGCATTGGGGAGCGAGATCAAGCTGACAAAAGAGAAGTTGCAAGAGATACTTCTAGGGTTTGAGCTATGCGGGCATCCATTCCTTGTGGCTTTGGCTACCCCACGAGGATGCGATCGAATCGAAGAAGCATTTCCACATGGGTTTGGGGAGAGAACCCGAGAGAGGGGCTTGGTTAGTGGGGACTGGGTGCCTCAGTCGCTGATACTGAAACACCCATCTGTCGGGTGCTTCGTGACTCACTGTGGGTATGCGTCGATGTGGGAGTCCTTGCTCAGCGACTGCAAGATATTGACGTTCCCGCAGATTGCAGACCAGTTCATGACTTCGAGGTTGCTGGTGGATGAGTTGGGGGTTGCTGTTGAAGTGAAGAAAGAAGGGGAGAGGGAGAGTTTCCTGAGCAAGGAGAGCCTGAGTGAGGCCATCAAGTTGGTGATGGACAAAGATGGTGAAGTCGCGTCGAGGCTTAAAACTAACCATGCTAAATTGAAGGATGTTATTGCTGGGGAAGGCTTGCAAGAAAGGTATATGCATACGTTCCTTCAGAATCTGCAATCCCTTGTGGGGAGTTCAAAATCATCGGACGCTTGACTGCACCGAAAGAGCATCAGATTTACTAGTCTAGATCGATTTGCTTGTCGTTAGTGGTGGTTTTCGTATCGCAATGTAGCCCTATTTTCGTCTCATCGCTTATTTCTATTTGTACGTGCGGTCTTCAAAACCTATCGCAAAGATGGTTTGGAACCGAAGTTTATGAGGATGTGTCTTTACTAAATAGTGAAGTGAAGCAGAAAAATAATGTTCCCGAATTCTGAAATTGGGTTCCTCATTTTCAGGTCATCAATGGGAATCTTAGTCCGTGAATTATTCAAAATCGATCTTAGGCTCCATTAACTAGAACGACTTTGCCATACGAATACAAGAATTTCCTAAATGATTCGGCTTTGACCAATTATCAATTTTATACTACAATCAACATATTACCTTCTCTCAATCTGACTTTGGAGTGGACCAGCGGTTCTGGACGTGATGAAAAACTGAATATAAAGTATTTTCAAAGAATAACGTAAAGCTCTTCCGAGAATCTCTGACTTTGTGCTCAACTGAAGTAGATGAAGAAAAACGTTAAATGGATAGATGTCATAAGCAGCTAAGCTAATTAAGATGAATCTTGCATTTTGATACCATGCTTTAGAGAGACGTTAAAAAAAATGCCATTTTTTGTAACGAACCAATTCCTAATCTGAAATAGCAAAAATGAGAAAGATGGATCTCCAATTCAATAAAGAATCGATTCAATCTCACATAGAGGATCTCCAATTCAATAAACCAGAAAAAAAAAAAATGGGGAAGAGAGAGAGAGAGAGAGAGATGGAAGAAGGGAAAATCCAAATAGGGGAGAGATATCAACAAGGAATCTTCTCAGTGAACCACCGGAGAATCTTGATGGGAAGCTTGAGAAGGCTCACGGCCAGCTTTGCCAACCCAACACAGCATATGCAGCAAGGGCACAAGCAACTCAGTACAGTCCTGTCATTAGCACATAACCTAGATTAATTTCCATAATTACGAGGAGCAAACAAAAACGTGGATCAAAAAGAGTGGTAGGGAAAAAAGAGGGCCACTATCTTTTTAGTAAATTCCCGGAGAAATTATTTTGTGTGATTTCAAAATTGTTCTACTAATATCATTAATTAGCTAAATAAAGCAAAATTACCAAAAAAAATCATAAACCTATTACATTTATGCCAATTCAGTTCTAAATATTTTAATTTGGCCAATTCAATCATAAGCTTTTTGACAACTCGCCAATTTAATCCTAACGTTTAATAATTTTTGTAGCTTTTTAGAATTTTTTTCTTCTTTTTTCTCCTTTTTTTTTCTTACTCTACTTTCTTTTTCTTTCCCTCCGCCGGCCACTAGCAAAGGCCTCGACGCCCTTTCCAGGTCTGAGGGCCGCCCCATCAGCCTTGATCTTAAAGTGCCTCAAGCGACCAGTTCATGTATTTTAGCTTTATTCATTATATCATGGAGGAGAGTCAGACAAGACAAAAGACTGATTCAACACACCAAACCGAGAGAGAGAGAGAGAGAGAGAGGAACGCATAAGTATTTAGCAAAAGAAAGCGATTTCCATGATCTCTTAATTCATCTTCAACTTGAAATGTCATCTAATAATTATATTCATGAGGTTGGACTGATCAACAAAGAAAAGGATGCATGAACACAAAATATGGGAAGTCGAAACTCACCCGAGGACCCAAACCACTGCACCCAGAAGAGACAGAATCACGGCAACGAAAGCAAAGGGCAAGCCTATCAAGAATCCCAGGGGCCTGCACTCTCCTTCTCCCATTTCTCTCCGATCCTCCAAGACACAAAAATTCACTTCGCAGAACGTCAAAAAACGGTGTATATGATCCTGAGCGGGTGATGGAGATAGGAGAATAGCTTGTTATATTTATACACACAGACAGTAAAAAAGAAGCAACGCGTAATGGAAAATGCAGGTTTCGTGGAGTCAGTCAATGAATGTTAAATTAATAGAGTCTACCCGCCATGATTGACGATCTTGATATTTCAGAAGCTTCTTCTCCTTCTTCTTGGTCTCCGTTCTTTTTCAGAGCTTTCTCACCGCTCTGCAATTTCAAAGGAGCGTGAGGGACTCGCTGCGCTTTGCTTCCACGATAAGTTCTGAAGCCCTCCTCTCGGGCTACACAGATGGATACGGAGGTTTGGGCCGTGAGCATGTCCGGGGTTGCTCGGAAACTTTCCATGTTTAGCTCCCGAGATGTCTTGTTCGATGAAGCTGATAAATGGGCCTTGGAGGAGAATACGGTGGCGCAAGGTCAACCCCTGGCCCAAAAGCATTTCAGGAATCAGAATCCATATTCCCCCAACACTCGAGCCCAACCATGCAGTCCCGGTTTCATGAGATGCACGCAGCTCACGCTCAACACCAGGGCGCTCCAGGATGAGGCTATTCAATTCTGGGCCGGGTTTCGAACTGCCCATTTCAATCCTTCCCGGTCCGACCGTCTCGATCTTCATATCTGATTTCGATGGAAACGGGTTTCGTGAAGAGAATACGGCATTAGGGCTTCAAATGATTCCCCGGTTCGATATGCCGAGCAAGCTTTTCAAGATTCAGGCTTCCCGTGGATATTCGGCAAAGCGAGCATGGCCGTTGATGAGGCTTAGAGCAGTATGGCTTGATTGAGAAGTTCTCATCACACTTTTTTATGTCCAAGCCTGAGCAAGCCTTCAATTTCAAAGGTACTTTTTTTTTTGTAGAGTGACTCGGTCTAGAAAAAACTCTGTCCATAACTTTTGAATGACGTGCGCTTTGGATTAGATCTTTGGCATATGAAGTGGAGCCTCGTTGGTCGTTGGTGAGGCTGAGCCTTGCCAGGCCTATCGCTGGCCTCCGGCTAAGGAATGAAGAAAAAGAAAGAAAAAGAAAAGAAAAGAAAATTAAAATATGAAAAATAATTATAATTATAATTTTTTTATTAAAAATAATTATAATTATAATTTTTATTAAAAAATTATAAAGTTAAAAAAGGCCATGGGTTTAAACTTTAAAGTGGGTTTCTTAATAACCTATTTAGATCCTCTTTTTTTTTTTTTGTGTTTTACTTTCTTACACCAATTTCTAATTTATATTTAACTTTCATTCGACTCATTTCGATCCATATTTAACTTTTACTTGACTCATTTTCGATCCATATTTAATTTTCACATGATCCATGTATGACACATTTAACTAAAAATGGGTCATATTATGGGTTTATGACCCATTTTGCTAGCTCTAAGTGGAGGCAAAACTTAAAAAGAAGCAAAGTGCAAAATCTTTTAAAGCTAGTATCACCAATCGCATCGAGAAAGAGCTCACAAGAGGCACACAAATGAAAATTCAAGCGATTGATTCGTGTCTTAAAATAGAATAAACATGGTCCACTCATTTTATTAAAATAAGCCAGTCTCGTAAAAGAATCCGTCAAATTTTCCGTAACAATTTCTATGTCGATCAATGATCACGAGTAGGCCACATTATTATTATTTTTTCGTCGCGAGCTTATTGCAAGAAAAGTCTAGTACTTGTCAACGGTACATTATGGGATGAGCCGAATTAATTCAGCTTTAGCCGATAGTTAATTGCGCCCACATTAATTCGTCTCGTCAAGATTTGACTTTAGATTGGTTCCATTTTCATATCCCGCGGAGAAAAATAAAAAAAAGGACAGGCGGCTTCGTCGTGTACCTTTGGACAGCGTGGCAGATGAGTTAGGTTAATTAACTTCACCGGTCTCGCACCTCGTCCGTCAAAAGTCAATGAGTCAACGCGCTCCCTCCCTACGCGAAGCTGCCGGCTGCCGCCGCCGCCGCGTTGTAGGAACCATAGGGATTATATTATGCTGCGCGCCTGCCCACTAAGTTCGTTCCAATAATTCCACCGCAACTGGTTCGCGCGCCGTGTCAGAATTTTTTTTTTTCCTCTTCTTTTTTCTTTTGTGGGCCCGATAAGAAAAATTGACTGAAATTGAATCTCCAAACCTTTTAGAAAAGAGAGAAAAAAAAAAAAAAAAAAAAAAAAAGAGAGAGAACCTCTCTCTACTCTTTTCGACTCTGCAACTATATCCGTTGCCGCTCCCTCAAGTTGATCAAGCCGAGATGAATTAGCTAGAATGGAGGTCATAGACATAATCACCATCCCTATTACCTAATTAAGCAATTATAAAGAGCTTAATTTAATAAAAATTAGAAAATATATAGACATGGAAGATAATTTCGTATTTTTAAAGAAAAACTACCAAAAATCTCAAAATTACGTTAACTATGTAAATTCATATATTTTAAGTTTAAAAACCTACCAACATATATTTTAAGTTTAAAAACCTTAAAATACATTTATTACGACATATTTATGTAAATTTTTTTCTTGTGATGTAAGAGACTTTAAATTTATACCCATGCTACATGTTGTTAGGATTCCGTAATATGATTTTCCAATCAAAATTAGTTATTTTTATTTTACAAGAGTACAATTTTGAAATTCTTTGTCGCAAAAAAAAAATTAAATTGAATATTTCACAATAAAAATAGTTTGGAGCTTTTTGTGGTTTATTTTCAATTTTCAAAAAGTCACAGTATTATGCCGCGAAATTTAATTAAACAAAGGCTAAAAAAAATTAGGAATTTCGATCCAGATCGTTGGTGTTAGCACGCGGTATTCGGGCTATGAATACGACGGAGGGGAGAAGTGCCAGCGCAGACCACGGGACTAGGAACCGCCACCAGCCCACCATCGCAACAACATCCCTTTCATCCCGCCCCCACACGTGTCTGTCCTGCGGTTTCCACGGCACGTCGGATGTCGACGCGTGTCGCCCTAAGATCTACGCCGTAGCCGTCTAATCCCCCCCTCACGACCGGTTCAAAAGCAGCGGGGAGGCGGGACTGGGGACCACGCTCGGAAAGGCGTCCTTTCCTTCCTCTTTTTTTCAAATGCGGTGGGGAAAAGGACCTTTTTTATTTATTTATTTATTTTGGAATTATCCTTTTCGGGGGAATAAAAGATCGGCATCTCCTGATCCGCCTCACGCGGCGAGAAGGCGGACAGTGCCGAAAAATGTTGGGAATCGTGAAAACAAAGCCGTCGGTAGGGATAAAGGGAATAATTTATTACTATTTACGGTATCTTTCTCCTTAATTCTATATAATTACAGATGTGTCGCTGTTTCTAAATTTATTGACCCAACTTCATGAGAAATTTAAATCGTAATTAACCTTTGCATTAAGACCCAGAAAAGCAAAGCAAGACAAAAATTAAGGACTGCATCTTTCTTTTTTTTCCAATTTATTATTTATGCGAGTGCTTGAGGTTGAGGTATGTATTAATAATACTATGAATTTAATTGCTGATGAAATTGAAATAACCTCTCGTTAAGCATGTCTGGAAAAATATGTTGAATGTCTTCTCAACACTCATGAAAATAGCAAGACAAAGAAATCTCTACACAATTTGTGACTAGTCCTTTGTCATGCATAATCGGTGTATAAATAATTTGCCTCATCTTTAGAACACGGAATTTTAGTCTAACACGGGGAGTTTCTCCCTCTCCTCCACGGGTAATCTAAAACCAAATTAAGACTTGGAATTTGTCAACATTGATGTGTATATATTTCGCCACTCAATATGTATTAGCGCGTTACTTGTAAAACAAAGCTGAGAAATTTAATTATTTCTAGATAGGTTTATCTAGTGATGGATTTCAAGACATATGACGGCATAATTCACGACAAAATCCGAACCCACGTAGAAAGCATGGGCACCACACAATATGGTTAAAGTCTCTTGTCTTAATTATCATCCAATATCGTACCGGTGCGTTATCATTCTATTTACATTAATTTTTTAATTTTTAAGATTAATCTCATTTTTCTTTGAAAATCAAGACTTATCTGACAGACGAGGTGGTAAAATTAAGGGAAATCACATAAATTAGAAAAAGGGTAATTTATTTTATAAGATACTGTGAAATGACTTTGGGACGCCAAATTGTCACTTTCGAAAAATCGAGGTAATTAAACATATTATAATAAGTGGACAGAGAGAATATAATATGCTAAAAGCAAAAGGTCACTCCGAGGTATTCCAAGTTACGTAAAGCAACAACGTAACAATGTGAAAAAAAAAATGCAAAAGTGGGAATTTCCCTCTGCAATCGCGAGAGCGCGTGCCACGTGACGGGGGGCGCGAGGCACGTGCGGACTCCCTCCCGATCGGTTCCTTCTCACTACGAAGGGGGGGCGGAGGGGGCGGCGGGCGGCTTTTTATAATTACGAGAGACCGTGTGAGTGGTGCGGTCAAAACCCTCGTTGACCGAGCCCCCCTCCCCCGAGCGCCGCCCCCACCTCGGAATATCACGCTGCTCGAGGATTTTGCGGTGGGTAACTGGTAGGCGCGGCCTCCACGTGCAGCGCGTGACTCTCACGCCCCACGAACCTGCTCGGCGCTTACCGGCTACCGCGCCCCCCCTCGGGGGTCCCCCCCCTCCACGCGGAGCCGGCCAAAGACACTTTCTCCGTCCATAATTACAGCATCCGCCTTTCACGTGGACCGATTACAAATATTGAAAAGGGCCGATACCCTTGAAAAAACCCTCAAATTTAATTCCAGTCCCAATTATAGTCTAAACTTTTTTTGTTTAATAAAAAAATTATCGAATTTTATTACGATCCAGATTCTACATTTAAACTTCTTTTATTTGATAAAAAATCACAAACTTTAGATTTAGCCTATGCCTAAAGTAAGAAAAAAAGTAGGTTAAGGTTACGAAATAAGGTTAGCTAGTTAAAGAAAGCTCGGGTTATGAAATCGCTTAGCCATAATTAATGAAATTAAAAATTTTATCATAATTTTTTTTTGTCTTATAAAAAACCACTAACTTTACTTAAATCTCAATTTTGCCCTCATTCGCGCTCCCTCTAAAATTGCCGCCGATGATGCGGTATTTTCACATCATTGCTCAAGTTTTCCCCCAAACTTTGAATCAAAGAAGATGTCTTTTGGCAATGAATTTCTATATCAACCTAAACGACATCTTTTTTTAATTTAAAATTTGAGTAAAAATTAGAACGACTAGGGATAGCCTTTTTCAATTGCTCTTACTTTTAAGAGGGTTTTTCTCCCATCTCACTTGGGGTCTTCTTAACATTTAATCTCTAGTGCTACGGGTCTTCCATTGCTCGTGGTTGGAGAGATCATGCTTGGGGGTTCTTCGTTTCTCAGTTGTTAGGAAAAACTTTGAACAAATGGTTAACGATAGCAAATTTGAAATTCAAGTAAAAGTTTGTAATTTTTTACAAGACAAAATAAAGTTTGGAGTATATTGGGATTGGACCCAAAGCTGGGTTTTTTAGGGTATTATGCCTATGAAAAACCATCTCATGTCACTTGTTTGTGGAATTTTTTTTGCTCTTTATATACATATGTTATATTCTCTACTTATTAATTTAATCTTTTGAACTATATATTCTAATGTGAAATTAGAGTCAAGTATCTCATATTATATATCTACGAGATTTATAAATTCTTCATAAATATATTTTTCATATACACACATGTATTTAATCTCCATTCACCTATTAATTAAAGCTTTTTGGTCAAATTTTTATATGATGGATCGATGGCTTAAGTCCAAAGATCCCGAGGTGTGTACTATTCTCGGTTGCTCAACTAGTGCACTAGTCTATCCAACACAAAATTCTCCAAAGATCGCGACCATTCGAATGATTCAGAATTAGCTGGTAGGAAAACTAGAATGCCCCGAGTACATGAAGAAAGGTCCGCACATTCATTTTACGTACTTGTACCCGCCTAAAGAGCTTTTACAGACAATTTCTCTATTGACGTGATGAAATGTTACAACGACTTAATATAGCACCAACCCAACGAAATAAAGAAAAAATAATTCGAAAAGACTGAAATTAAAGGTTTTGTTTGTTCCGTAAGAAATCCATGATTCTAAAAGGATCTTCTCTAAATGAAAATTATTTTCATAATTGATAATAATTTGTGCCTAAACACTTTATTCAATAATAATAAAATTTAATTTATTAATTTTTGTAGGTGATTTAAATGATCATGTTTAAAAAAATTATATTTTTGAATCATTTATTTTTCACGATATAGACATATCCTAACTCCACGTCAAGTCCTACTCTGTCAAATTGGCCATAGTCAATGTCTTGGACGGGGTCCCTCGTCGGCTCTTTCCCATGGTCATCATCCCTCGTTGGCCAAGTTTGTTGCAAAGTACAAAACCACGACTTTTTACGCGAGATCGCCAAAACGGAAGTCATGTAAAGATGGAAATAAATGAATGGAACAATAAGGCATGAGGAATCGAACTTCGAGTCATTTGATTGTGATATATATTAACTTGGAGTGTAAAGCAATATATTCTTATATCATAATATCGTGATGCTGATATACCAATTTTAAGATGTCGGGTTGAATCACCCCAAAATTATATTGTTTAACTAATAACAACAGAGAAATTATAATCTTCGCTCAAAACCATATCGTCTAACCGATGGGTTTAATGTAATTTGTCGCATGTGACTATCTTTTTTGGCGATCAGAGAATAGGGAAAGTGCGCAAAACTGGTAGCGCCACGACAATTACTCCCAACCAGGTCAGTGGTGCAAGCGGTGGAAATGATTCAATTGCAAAGGTCATGCATGGATCGTTTACTCATTTTGCCAAGATGGAAGCTATCGTAATAGTTAGACATCTAACGTACTAATTTGTAAATACAGGCATAGCAACAACAAACGCATGAGCAATAATTCAAATGCAACGATTATAGAAGCAACTCTCCGCATATATCAAATTATAAAGACCAAACTATTATTGATTTCAAATGATAATTGCTCTTCTCATAAAAGATGATGAATTTCAATAATCAAATCCAATCGAGAGCAAGTGAACATTCACACCGAAGTGATTCATAAATTAAGTTTCTTTTTTTATTTTACACAAAAATAATTTCTTATATTGATTGAAATAATTATTTAATAAGAAACATTTTCATCATTGACAATAAATTGTACTTTACTATTTCCGTTTGTTTAATTTTGTACACCATATAAGCAATCGTTTTTATGGGAATATTTTTTAAATTATTTTTCTGTGAAATAAATGAAATTTTAAAAAGAATATTCAATGGCGAGTGTGTTAACCCCTGTTTTTAGGGGGAAAGAAAAAGAAACAAACAAACAAAAATGGCCCACAACACATACCGAAGATGTCGCCAGATTAACGACACGCTTCCCACGTTCGGACGTCGCTGTAAGAGGGGAGGGGGGAAATCGGAGAAAACGAGAAAAAAAAAAAAAAAAAAAAAGGCGCCTATAATTAGCCGCGTTAAGACGGCAGATTTCATTAAGATTAACCGAGCGTGGGCCCCGCGGAGAGGAGAAAAAACCACGGCACACTCGAGTTGCGTTGGCTCTTGCAAGAGACGCCAGGCACCACCGCCCCCACATAACGCGCCCCTGCAGGCACGTGGTCCTCACGCCCGCCAGCCGCAACGTCCACAGCCGCCCGCCTCCCCAACTCGTTCTATATATACAATCCCTCAGTTCCCCTCCTTTCCCCAAACGCAAACAAACAACGCCCGTTCTCCGCAACAAGCGACTCTCTCTCTCTGTCTCTCTCTCCTTTTCTCCTTCAACTAAAATCCCAAGCCTCCCAAGTCCCTCCGACCATGGCTCCCCGGGAGAGGCCCAACGCCGTCACCGTCGCCGTCAGCCCCAGGGCCCAGGGCGGCGCCAAGGAGATCCGCTTCCGCGGCGTCAGGAAGCGGCCGTGGGGCCGCTACGCCGCCGAGATCCGCGACCCAGGCAAGAAGACCCGCGTCTGGCTCGGCACCTTCGACACCGCTGAGGAGGCCGCCCGCGCCTACGACACGGCGGCGCGTGAGTTCCGCGGCGCCAAGGCCAAGACAAACTTCCCCACCGCCGACGAGCTCGTCGTCGCCGTCGCCGCCGCCGCCCGCAGCCCCAGCCAGAGCAGCACCGTCGACAACGCTTCCCCTCCGCCGCCCCCAGCGCCGCCGGCGCTGGACCTCAGCCTCGGCGGCTTCCCCTTCGCCGCCGCGTACGCCGCCCCGGCCGCGTGCTTCCCCGTCGTGCCGGTGGCGCGCCCGGTGCTCTTCTTCGACGTCTTCGCCCGTGGCGGGCAGGTCGGGGACAGCTTCCCCAGGGATTGTAAACCAGTCCGCCCGGCGGTGAGCGAGTTTTTCCCGACGGTCGGGAGCGGTGGGGTGAAGAGCGAGTCCGATTCGTCCTCCGTCGTGGACTCCGACGTGACCCCTCGCAGCAGATCGTTCCTCGATCTCGACCTCAACCAGCCTCCGCCGGCCGAGGCGGCTTGAGATTTTATTTTTTTCCTCCCGGAGGGACCGTCTTGATCGGCGGCGGATTTGCGAATTTTTCGGTGGCGATTCTTGTTTTCTGTGGTTCGAAGTCGAAGACGGAAAGCGGATCTTCCATGTAGAGAGAGAAAATAGCCTGACAATTAATTTTCGGTTCGGCGGTTGAGGGTGACGCCAGAATTAGCTGATGACGACAACAACGATGACTTAGATATATGTATATAAGCGATTAAATATAACTCCAGTTTTTTAGCAACTGGGAAATCCTCAAGCGTTTCTCAAATTGTTGTTTCATTTATGTCCTTTTTTTTTTGGTCCCTGTAATACATATTTCGGATATTGGAAATGTCGAGATCTAGTCTTCTATGCAATTGCTTTGCTTTGATCTCGTCGGCCCTTTTATCTAATCTCCACTCTATTTCATTTGTCGTCGAATAAAGATGCGGATTTTGCAATTTTGGCAGAAAATAATCTTCGCGCGAACCTCCCAAACAATTTTTAGTTTAAGAACAAAGAAAAAAAAATACGTTATATGTTTAATTTTTAAATTGTTTTAGCTGAAGTTGTCTTGGGAGGTGGTGGTAATCGAGACAGTATGCCGGCGATGTCGTAGCCTCGTAGGTGGCTTTAGCGTATGCGCACGAAACATGCGGCGCAAGATAGAGCGACCTTCCTCCTCTGTCGCGCCACGCGTCGGTCCCGCAGTCGTGCCAAGACCGCACTTACGCGTCTTTTTCTTTTCCTTTTGTTTCGAATTTTAATTTATAATGGGATGATAATTAAAGGGGGCTCAGAGCGTGTACAGAGGGTTCATGATGGGAAGCGTGGGGGGGAGGGGAGCTTCTGTTCTCGGCTGCCTTTGACTGGAGCGCAGAGAAAGGCTCGTGATTTGCGCCTTTTGGGTTTTCTCCTTTGGGTACGAATCTCGGAAAATCTTTTTGGTTTGATCCGACGACCGAGCGTGCTCTCGGCAGACAGGCGGTGGGCCCACGCGGACGCGTTCTGACATTTCTCTCTCTCTTCTTCTTCTTCTTCTTCTTTTATTTTTCCTTTTTTATTTTTGGAGTTTCTTTGTGAGGGCTAAAATTGGGTTTTCATATCAGTTAGGCGGCACCGACGGCGAGACGGCTTTTGGTTTTTTTTTTTGGATTGGAAAGGGAGAGGGTCGCGCAGTAATTTCCGTGTTGACGAGGTACATGATGTCGGCTTTTGGCTTGCAGTCACGTGGCATTCTCTCGCCACTGGCCAGTCTCGCATTATTTATTGTTTCTTTATTTTTTTTTTCGTTTATTAATTGTCGCCTTTATCAGAGAGCGACGGTGCGGCCAGAAAGAAGAAGAGGAAAAATTAAAAAAAAGGGAAATGGACAAATTATTCAGGGCTCGTGGTCCCCCTCCGTTATTAGTGCTATATCCACAAAAAGTAGGAGTCCGGATAATTGAAACTACTGATTTAATTTTTCCAAATGAGGAAAACTATACAGTCAAGTATGGTGGTTATTACTATAGTATTATTGGAAATCACCATCCCGTGTTCATCCATTTATTCTCTTGTTTTCGCAAATATGAAGCGTATGTAAACATGTATATAAAAATTGCGAGATGGCGCGTTATAAAGGATTAGAGTGCTTTTGCTTACTCAAAATTTAGTTAATTGTCATTGATTTAAAAGGCAACGATATGATTATTTACATGAAAGCATAAAGAAAT
Source organism: Eucalyptus caleyi (assembly GCA_014182885.2). Classification (NCBI taxonomy): domain Eukaryota; kingdom Viridiplantae; phylum Streptophyta; class Magnoliopsida; order Myrtales; family Myrtaceae; genus Eucalyptus; species Eucalyptus caleyi. The sequence continues at coordinate 48,032,848 of CM024471.2, forward strand.
GACGTGATCTTAGATAAGGAATTAACCTTTTTTAGCACATTCATATTTACTTTTTAACTATGTATCTATAAATTGAAGGGTTTTAAGAGCAATATGAATAGTTAGAAATCCTTATGCAAATGGCTAATGCTACCTTCATCGAGATGTCAAATCAATGTTTCAATATAGCGTTGGATAGTTACACGTGTTAAGATGAGAAGTCGCCTGCTTTAAATCACCAAATGAGACCAGAGAAATAATTAATTGATGACAAGTCAGAGGAAAAATTACCTTCTTTAGCAAGATCAAACATATTTTCAATTATTTATAGGATATATATGAATAGAGAAAACAAAAATGAAATAACCGATCATAGATTAGGGAACTCACAAAACAGCTCACGTCTACTTCAAATTATGTAGCTGAGAGTCAAAAATAAAATATTAATTTTGGATATTTGAATTTGGTTCTTTTAACTCATATACGGAGTTACTTTGTCGAATTGATTGAGAAATAATCATTTACAAGGCAACAACAAATAATGACAAAAGGACCCAAAAAGAATTAGCGTAGTTAGAATCTAACCACCAAGCATCATTAAAAAAGAAAAAGAAAAGCAACGGCTCGGAACATTTGAAGTCGAATAAAGAATAGAATGAGATGTTAGCGACTCGTTCTGTAGTATAAAGGATTAAAACCCGAAAAAAAAAAAAAAAAAAAAAAAAGGAAGAATATGGGGACATTGCGAGGAAGGGTCCACGATAACGTCGGCGGGTCCCGCGGCGGCTGGCTCTTTCGGGTGGGACCCAGTCTTCTCGTTGTCCCCTTGCTACATTGCTTCGCATTCCACGAAGGCAACTTCCCTCTTCCTAGACGACCATAAAAAAAAAACTTCCCTCTTCCTCGGTGCACGACAAAAACAACGGCCGCCTAATCGCGGAACGACGCGTCGGATCACGTCACGTGACGGGCCGTGCGTGCGTGTCATGTAATCCCCGCGCCCCCTCCCTTGAAGAGTGGGTAGTGGGAGCGTGACGTTCTTCACGATGAGGACAGGTAGGAAAGCCGGCGGGTCGGCGCGTTTCGGGCTGCGGGACCCGCGTGCCGACAGAAATCAACGCCCCACGAAACCTCCCCACCCGAAATTTTGCGGTTTTGAAAAATCAGGACAATGAATTTTTTTATGCAAAGAGATAAACTATTAAAAAAATTCGGAAAACATTTCCGAGGGCACTCTCCGACCTTGACACCTACGACGAACATTGCCGTCGCTTTTGAGAATCGACAATTTTTTATTTTTAGGACAAGCCCCCCAACCCCTACGATGCCCCATCCTCGAAGGCGCCGCCGAATTCGACCGCTCATCGAGTGGAATGACCTCTCCAGCGTATGTAGTTCGGATATTTCAAATATATAGTTTACGAGCGCTTTTAGATAAATTTACACGATACCTAGGCTCGTTTATTTATAAAAAAAAAAAAGAAAATTACTTTTATAAGAATCATCTCTTGTATTATTTGAAGTAATTAACGTGGACACTGCTAACTTTTTGTTGTCATCGACAAGTATCAAATTTAGTCGATAAAAGCAGAGTTTATACAATAATGAAATGAACAATTAAAAACTTGAACATGTTAATGAAGTCATCGGCAACACTATTTATTGACTTGAACCTTTGTCGAAACTTTAGAAGTTGATCGATAAAATCATCAACAATGGATCACGTCATTGGTGAGTAGTCATGTTATGTTGCCGTTAATGTAAGATTTTATGACTTATTGAGATGGTAGGAGTTGGTGGATAATACAGTTTTTTGTAACCGCCTTTAGAAGGTTGTTTGTTTATATGAATTCCAAAGTTGTAACCGATGTATGTCCCCATCGATTGTTAAATAGTCACATCATAATCTTCACAAAATCCCTAATCATTCAACAAAAAACTTATTATCTTTCACTTCCCATACTTTAGTCATGGTTTCAAATATCTCATCATCGATTAAATTTCGTCATGTGATTTAGTTGTAATTTTTAGATGATTGTCCTTGATTCCGATGAAGCAAATATGTTCATTTTGATTTATTAAGACTCTTGTTCGAAATCGCTATAGAACTTGTCTCCTCTTAATGAAAAATCAAAACGACTTTTGATAATAGATATTCCGTTGACAATCCAATTTCGGCCAAGCAATTAGTCAATGAAAAATGCATTCACTCTCAGCAACAAATTATATCTAGATATTTCGTGAATGATGAAAATATTTTCCGTAAAAGATATAGACATTTATTTTCAATCGTTTTCTCCAAAATAAATGCACTCTTAACAAAAAAATAATAATTTCAAATGTGTCATTTACTAATCGAATATATTTCAAGAAATATAGTGTTTTGATAACGGTATATATTTTTTGTTTGGAAGTGTAATAAATGTCTCAAATTTACTCTCGTACCAAAAAGAAAAAAAAAAGAAGAAGAAGAAAGAAATCCTTTACTCAAACGTGACCATTTCAAACCGACGATTATTTATAAGGTTCGATCGATTCGATCTTTACTTATAAGATAACGTAGTTAAGTCTCCGGCGATTTGAGTACCTAAGTTTGCGGGATATTAATATTCCTGCCTGTCGGCTTCCTCACGCGGTGGATGTCGTTAGGTGTGAAATCGCCACTTGGAGAGGCGGAAAGGGACTCGAATCTTCGTGGTTGGTGATCGTTCCGGCTTGGGCGGCTGCTCTGAGCTTGACCGCGCGACCTCGTTCGGGTGACCTGTCTCCTTCCAAACCGCTCTCGCCGGCTCCTGGTTTTGCTCCACCTCTTTTCTCCCTCACTTGTCTTTTTGTTTAAATATCAATTTGGATTTTAATATTATGGATTAATTATTAAATATATATAAATATCTATTTATATAATAGGCGTGTAAAGGAGAAAGAAGAAAGGGTCGAAGTCTTGACGATTGGCGTTTGGCATCGCGTTTGTTTTACTTCCACAAGGACTAGCCTCTCCTTTCAGTCCCATTTCCATGGTTTTGCTGAACAATTCAACATCGAAGCCAGGAGACGAATTGCTCGTATTCCCCATAAGTAAGATAAATCTTTAATTATTGGATGTTAGGATTAGGCATAAAAACACAATGAAATAGAAAGTAATGCAAGAAAGAGAAATTGATAGACAAGATTTATCTAAGTTCATATTTAAATTAGGGTTACATCCAGTAAAGGATTCCATTATAATTAATACATTATACGTTTTTATTAAAGAAAACGAGATTATATATAGGTGGTACCAATCATAAGCTATTCATGGGTCTAAACCTAAACTATAAATAAAATACATACTCAAATTATAAAAGCCTTATAGCTCTGTTACAAGAGAATGATGTTGTGTCTAGGTTGCACAAGTTAATAGCTCTTCATGGACCTAATCCCAAACTATCAATAAAATACGAACTTAGATTATAAAAGCCTTCTAGGGACTCTCATGCCTTTCCTATTGACCGGGAATATGAATCTCATCTCAACATTATTTATTGAGAGAGCGCAATGAATACCCAATACCTTTACTTTGGAAGATTGCCAAGAGTAAGCCTCAATTCGAGTTCGTGAATATAGTTGAATTTACCTTCACTCAAAAGCTTAAAGAATGAGTTACAAGCTAATTATAATATATTAACAGCTCTACAACATATGAATCTTTTGACGTGGGACTTTTCAAACATAACTCACACGTGTATCTTAATATTCAAGACAAATTTTGCAGTACTAGCCATCTTGATTAATCTTTGGTGCGCGGGTTGCGTCGCTTTTGTTTGTTTCCCTTCTACACGCAAGGAATCTCCATTACCGTATCTAAGGGTAATTTATGAATGACTCGTGGGTTGGAAATAGCTTTGGATGGTCTAATAACAAAGTCGGGCTTTGAACTCTAGCGATGAAACAACGATGTCTATTGATAGAGATGAAACCGGTATCTTTAGAGATTAAACAGACGTAAGGCCCAATTTAGGTACTAATTGTCAGCCTGAACATGCCTAAAGCCCACCTGAATTAATTTGATAGTGGGCTATATGGAGCCCCAGAAAGAAAACGATGGCTGAAGAAGAACTCTACGGTATTGTTTCTAACGAGCAGTAAACTGCACATTGTTTTTCCTTGTTGAGCTATAATCATCCAGTATTAACGAGGTAAACAATGAGCAACATCGACATCATCTTACTAAAATTTACTGCCTACACTTAAGATATGTCAGAACCGTACGTAATTATAGATGAAAAGAAAGTGATTTACTATAGGAATCGTCGGGTAACCATGAATTTTTCCCCTTTTGGCCAACCGTTGTGTGTACTGGAGAAAATATCTCTCAACAGCAAAGCAATTCCAAAAATTAATCTCAACCAAATCAAGACCAATTATTCAATTCTCGTATTCTTGGCAAGTGCAGCTAGAGTTTCCAAAGCTGACAAATTCATTTTATCTTTCTTTGTACTGAAGATTTTATCTTTTTATGTGTAAATGCCATATCTAGGAAAGTTACTATATTATAGTTATTCTAGCTAATGTCTTTTTATAAACCATTAGCTAATTTGCACTTCAAACACGGGTAAGAAATAACAATAAAGAGCGTTTTGTCCAATTCTTCAGCGTGTTCGCTTAGTTCCTCGTCTTGCCGACTTTACAACAATTCAATATTGTCGAGATGGATAAAATCTTTGGGCGACGCTTTCATCTTTACCCATTCAAAACTCTATTTTTACCATTTTTATTCACAATTATCCCCTGCACTCTTTTTCGTAGCAATTACAAACATAAATCTCAATAATAATAACTCATTTCCAGGCGTAATAATTACCGCAGTGGGCATAATATAGACACGGGGGAGAGCAAATTTTCACACTTTCAGAATTTGATTCTATGTCGGTCTATTTTCTCTCATTGCATTTGACCGAACAGCATTGAAGACTTGGATCTTCCACTTGCATTAATTGTGGCCCAACGACTCTTTTGAACAGTGTTGTCGACGTACTTTCATGCGTGCGACGTCAATCGACAGACGGAGAACATTGCCGACAGCTGATGAACAGTGAATACGGTCGTGAGGGATTGACAACGGTTGTGCGAACAGTCGATCCGGTGGCGATCATATGCGCTTGCACCTCGTTTCGCTTCATGTAGGTTTGGACTTTGACGCGAAGGAAAAGAACCTCCACGTTCGCCGGTTCCGGCATCTCCATGTTCAGACGACTAAATAGAGCTGGCTTCTGGTTGAAGAATGAACTTACTGTCTGTGCGATTTAGATGATACAACCGGGCAGATTCTTGTCGTCATCAAGTGTAAAGCAAAGTCGTATTGCGCCATACGTTCTACCTCGCTCGCTTGCACAACTCAATAGATTTGTGGGATTCAGCGCGAGGTTTAGCTACTGAGGTTTCCTCGTAGAAATAATGTCACGCCAAGCTGGCTAACAAAATTTATCCATAAACAAGATATAAATCACATGTGTTTTTGGCCCTAACGCAGGTCTTTTCTTAGCAGGCTAACAAAATCTTCTTTCTGCAGCCCGAAAAATGTCTCTAGAATATAAAACAAGGTAGATAAAACAATTTTGGAAAATTTTAAGGATAAGGATTGAAACTGCAAGTATATTCGAAGTCTAGAATCTTGATTCTCTAATCTCTACATCTAGTCATCGTGATGTCTATCTCTTATGCATATCGGGCTGATTCATTACCAGTCCTAACACAACCATAAATTTATACTCGTCCCTTACAATGAATTATTGACATAATGTGTATAAGAAAAATCGACTCATGTGACTCACAATGCAAAATCGACTACACCGATTATTATTGACTATCCGAAATGAGATATCGTAAAAACCCATGCAAGATTCAATGAACCCCGATAAATACATATTTTTTAAAAATCTAAATTATCATTATTGACGAGACTCACGTGCTCGCTTTCAACGCGGCCATCAATGAAACTTGGCAAAGCTACCAATAAGTCACCATGCATGTTTGTAATGACTTTTGAGTACGGGTTCCATCACATTTCTGGACAGTGAACTCTTATTGATTGTCGCACATGTGCTCCGTCGATCGATCGATCTCTCTAACTTTCAACTCTCCAGGAGTTGCAATGTCGTCACGTTTCGCTGCACAATTACAGGCCGGACGATCCGACATCCGATCAGGGACCGACCAACCCCTACGTTTCTTCAAAATCATACTGGTAAAGTGACAGGAGGGCTAGAGGGTTCGAGCTCGTCAGCTCCCAAATTCCTTGGTTTCTTCTTTGACCCGGAACTCCACCGCATTGGAAAACAGTAGCTCAAAGCGGAAGTTAGGACAAAAGATGATCCTCAAGAATCGGATGAAGGGATCGTAACACTGTTCACTTCGCCTTCTCGTCGTCCAGTTTGTCCTCTCCATGCCGAGCATGAACGGCAGATCTTCGGCCGCTTAAAACGCACGGACAGCGACATGAAGTCTAAAAAGCACATCAGTTTCCGATGGCGCGTCGTAAGAATTTGGATTTCTGCTCCACAGCGACGTAATTAAAAAACTAAATCAATTTGTCACCTCCTCAACTTCGAGGAAACTGCGCAAGTGATCCAAAGTCCAGTCAAACTGGGAATCCTATCGGCACCCTCAAAGCCAGTTGTTCTCTCGCGTGGACACGTTAAATCTGATGAAGACATCGCACTAATAAATATAAGCACATCATTATTCCTTTTTTCCACTAATCTAGAGCTAGCTAGGGTTAGGGCGAAATCAGTCTGGATACATGAATTCGGAGCTGGACGAGAATTTTCCTGGCGGAAGCTTTTTGCATGATTGGACTGGAGTTGGTAGAAAATCGAACACGCCCCTAGGTTTCTAAAACCCCCCCATGAAGTTCCAGTTCCATGCAAACATCTGTCGACGTCCCCGTCGGTGCTCAGCTCCCGGCGACTCTTACGTTACGTTGACCCGTGCGACGTGACCAAACAAAAAGGCGTTCTTGCTTTTCGTGGGAAACAATTCATCCTCGGTCGACTGGATTGGAAATTTCGATAACGCATTTGCTTCTTGAACGACGAAATGAGGGCACGAAAAATTTGAAAACATGGGTCTTAGAACGTGGTCATTAGGTCGTGGCAATGGTGGACACAGGCCAGTTCGACCTACAAGAGTTTAAAAAGGCCAAAAAAAAAAAAAAAAAAAACTACTTTAGGCGACGGGAAATGATGATGTGTGGAGAAAAGCGAGGACGACGGAAGCCCAAATGATCACGTCAATAAACCTGGCCGTCCATTGGATTGGGAGAAGGTCACGGTCGCCACGATGAGAATATATTTATATTGGACTTCTTGTAATGAGCCGCATCCGGACAAGATACTTTTTTCATTAGCTTTGTGATCATGTCATACAATGATAGAAAATCGAAAAGGACACTCCCGGACTCCTTCAGATCCACTTGCTTTTAGATTTTCTTCATCTTTATTTTTATTTTTATTTTAATAATCTATTCTGGACACTTAAAGTTTTCTCCCAAACTTACTCTTTGTAGAGACGAATTTCATGATGGGATAATACCTTTTTACTTCGCGACAAATTTACCTTAAATTATTTTTTGAAAAACCCCAAATTTTAACAAATTTACCCCGACCGATTATAAAAACCCTAAACCAGACATTTGACAAATTTACCCCAAACTAATTTATTTGACCGCAAAAAACCCTAAACCTGGTAAATTTGTGACAAATATACCCTATGCTAAATTGGATTAATATCACAAAAAAATCATAAAAATTATAAACTATGACAAACGGAATGTAAAATCCTAAATTGATATACTTGGTTAACTGTCACGCGTGTCATTTAACTTAATAATTTGATAATAAAATTTAACGAAAACTAACATAGGGTAAATTTGTCACAAGTGTACCAGGTTTGGGATAAATTTGTCAAAAGTATATCAGTTTGGAGTTTTGGTGGTAAAAAAATAGTTTGGGGTAAATTTGTCACTATTTGTAGGGTTTTTTAGGGTATTATCCCTTTCATGATTTCACACTGGTATTTTCACTTGACTTCACTCGTTACCGTCTTCTCTCGCTATCTTTTCATCACGGTCCATTTATGCCTAAATATTTTCGTAAGTTATAAAAATATTTTTCGTTGATTTAATTTTATAAAAGATACAAATAATCATTTTTATGAAAATATTTTTCAAAATGCGGGTTTTCGCGAATCAAACTTACAATTAATTTCCTTGGATTGCGTGCATCTTGTAGCATGGAAAACACCCATCACTTTTTTAAGTTTTCTCCTCAAAAATCGGCGCCAAATGGGCCGAATCCGCTTTCGGTAGGAAACCCCCTCTCGTCGCAAATGGAAAACGATGCCTACCCCCGTTTGTTTAACGCCGTTTCGGGTTTGGACCGATAACTCGTAGGGGGATTCTTAACGTGCATTTTCTAATGAGACGTTTATCATGTGCTTATTGACTTGGTTAAGTAAGTAAACCTATTATTCACGAGGGCCGGCTCTAAATTAGCACGCCACGCTTGTTGACAGCCGATGGGACATGAATAACCGTGAAAAGTTGCTCCTAATCTATTCCCTTGCATCTTCCCTGAATCCACCTTACAAGCACGAATTAGACGTGTCCATAATTAGCAATGCGGGGGATGAGACATGGGTAATACCCGATTGCAATATTCAAAATTGGCGTTGTACGAGAACATCATATATAATGATTTTCAGGTCCGATTATGAGTAGACCTATAAAGATAAGTTATAGATTTATTTTTTAACTCATGTCGATGGACGGAATTGTTACATAGATTAGTTATATTTACTAAATTGATTTAGACCCAGCTCTGTAGTTCATAAGTGGGTTTAATTGGATTTACAAATGACCTAAACTCAACTTGCTTTGATAATTCTCTTTTCATTCTCTTTCAATCTTGTGTGTGCTTATTTTTCTAAAGCGAGTTAAATATATAAATATTTTAACAATATGATTTGGATTTAATTATTTATAGATAACTATATTTATATTGCATAATAATTGGTTAATTTAGGTCGGGTTATTTTCCTTTTTGACTGGCTCGTTTGATAGGGTCTAATCACGACGACCGGCCTTTTTTCTCCGAGGCCGCCCTCTGGGTCCTTCCGGGCTTGACGGGCTGTGGTAAGGTTCGGTCAGAATAGGCGGATCATCTCTCTCTTTTTTTTTTTTTTTTTTTTCTTTTGGGGAGGAAAAAACCGCGATTTTACAGCACAACTTTTCGCCGTTTTAAAAAGGAGGGGGAGGGCGGGGATTGGATTCGGAGGTGGGGCCCACAAGAGATACGGTCGTGGGGTTAGAGCGAGCCCTGGGGCGGTCAATGCGGAGTTAAGCCCTCCCCACCCGAAATAATATTAATTTTTTGGTTTTTTTTTTCCTCCGTTTTTTTCTCCTTTCGAGATGGGAGGGCCTCGCTTTTCTCCCACCAACCTCTTCCACGCGCTCGCGCCGGAGGTTCCCGCGGACGCGGCCTCACCGCCGCCGCGGGACCCGCCCGAGCCGGGCTCCCCCGCGGTTGGCCCCACCCCCTCGGCGCCGGCGCGTCGGGGGGAGGGCGCGTGTCCCGCGGGGGAGGGGGATGTCGAACGGAGGGGACGCAGAGTCCCGCAATTCGTGCGCTTCTCGGGGGGCCTTTTATCTTTCTTTTTATGAGGAACGATGCACCGACTCACTGCCACGGCACGTGCGCACGTGACTGCATAATCCCCCCCGGCTTTCACTAAACTAGAGAGCTCCCCAAAAAAGACCTCCTATTTCCTTTCTTTTTCTTCTTCTTTTTTTTTAAATATTAAATTAAGTACTGCCATTCTCCGGTCTATTCTATTCTATTCTATTATTGTCCATTTAATTAATCAATTTTCAAATTGCACCCCCCTGCAGTCCTCGCTCACAGGAGAACCCATCAAGTTGAGAAGCGTGAAATGACAAAACTGGGCTCCCGCTTAAATTGATTCTGTGGATTAATCATATTTTGGTATGAAATCGAGTGATGCCAATACCACCTATCATCAGGAAAAAAAGATACATCCTACTTTATTTTGGAGGAAAGAAATTCTGGTAGATTTTTAATATCGTATATCTGCAATCTCTATTTTATCACCTAATATAACATAGAATAACTCTATAAGAGATGAAAAAAAAAAACTAACATCAAAACACTTATTGATTATAAGAATAATAAGCCACTCAACAAAGCGATTGCTATTTGAAAATCATGTTGCACTTTGACCTCAAAATGAGAGCGCAATATGTTTTCATGTATTTTAATAAAGCAAAGCAAGCATTATCAATTTTCAGTTATGAACTAAGAAGATCAGTGGTGATTTTAAATTATATGGTTAAGAGAGCATTTAGCCGTGATTGACTAACTATATTTATGATAATGTGATAGAAAAAGTTATTGCCAAAATGAATCACCACCCAAATAAGCGGAGTTAACAAGATGCGAGCGAGTACTTAGTCAAGTAACTTAAAACATAAATTTATTTGTATTTGCTCGTATGAATGAACAATAGGTATTGTAAGCGGCCTACATATGTAGATATATTTGTTTCCCGCCCGATGACTGAAGACCTATTAAATTGTTGAGATGCATTCATGAGTTATGTCATAGAAAGTTTCATATCGAATTTTTTTTTGTATAGTGCATAATAGTTAGTATATCTTAATTGGTTTGGATCTTTGAAGGAAGGTGTTTGAAAATATGGCTTATATAATAATCAAGTTGAAATTTAAAATAAAAGAATTAGTGCTAATTAAACCGCTAGTGTGCAAGTGTTTTAAGTGCTAAGTATGCCTAATAATTACGTAATTATTTGCGTAACTGCATGTGGTTATTATGAGGCCTAGTTTATACCTTGACATTTTCTTAAAAAATACCTAACTTTTTTACGTGGCATAAGGAAAAATACATTTGATTTGTTTTACAAATAAACATTCAATAAAAAGGCAAGTCCAAATTGGACATGTTAGCAGCCTCAGATTGAATTCCCTTCAGGCAATCTTATCTAAAAAAATGAATGGATTTTTGTTGCGTGCGCTCGATGGCAGTTCATAGAAGAAGTACGACGTCGAGAGCTTGGGGTAGCAGGGGATGCCAGAATGTCACGAGGGCAAGATCGACAATCCCGAATTGTCGAGAGCAAAAGGAATTGAGAGCCCCCAAAAAAGGCGTTGGCTTTCACGTTGGACCGTACAAAATATTCAACATTGATAACCCAAAGTTTTCTGTCCTTGCGGGCTGACACAATTACAATATCATAATGACTTAAAGATATTCACACGCAAATCTAACCCTCCCCCGTCCGAATCCCCTCTTCTCCTTTTGACTGGTAAAGATTCTATTCTAATATGCCAGCCCCATCCTCTGAGCTAATCCTCCTCGCCTTTTCCCCCATTTGTTTAAGCCCCGATGGGTGCTTCGTTCGTAAGTAAATGCAGGGAAGAAAGGGATTTGAAAATGGCCTAACAGAGGGTGCTCTCCCCTCTTCCGAAAACGGTGCTGCTTGTACCACTGCCTGTGTTTTTACCCGTTGGTGATGTTCCATGGCTTGAGTCACTCGTGCACGAGCCATTTGAAAGCTCGTGCCTGTAGCTGCGCCGCAAATGACTCGGTTCTTGTCGGATGACAGGCTGAGTACATACCATGCCGAGGAAGGACGTTTGATCCGACAGATTCAAGAACCAGGGTGGGTTCTGGTGTCTTTTTGTTCACTGGCAAAAGAAAGGACTTTCAAAACCGCGAGTATGAGCTGGAGTTGCGCTTATCTAGTCCACGAGTTAGGCTATATGAGCCCGTGCACGTAAAATTGAACAGCTGAAGATGGATGTTGAATCTTGATCTCTCAGGTGAAGTAGGTCCTGGACATCCTCTATGGCCTGTATTCATTTCGCTTAGACAAAACAAACTGAAAAAAGAACATCCAGGGGTTTATATGTTTTAGATATATATTCATATGACATGTTTTGAAGCTGTAACAACATGAAAAACAAATATAAAAATGACTAATAATTCTTATGATGTATGTTTATACATACAGAGAGTCTTGAGCTCGACAGTTGACTAAAGTAGCTAGTGACGGGAATTGAAGGTGAGGGCATACCCGTCCTAGGAATCAGGGAAACTATTTTTATGGCTGAAACTAGAAAAGAAATGCCAAGACATTGACAAAGAGTAGCAAGACAAATTAAATTTTCAATGGTGGAAGACGAGAATTTTTTTACATATCTTTTATGTATATAATAAGATATCATCGATCAATCATGTCATTACTTATATGAAGCACATTTAGTCAATCTTAACAACGATTTCGAATTCATTCACTTTTAATTATTTCACTTATTCACGTGTTACTGTCACGTTACATGATCGATACACTCGATACTTTTTGTCGGCATAGAAGGTTATTCTTAGATGAGAAATAGGCCGAACGACACATGTCAGGAAAAAGATTTTACATGCCTGGCCGGCGATCACAGTGAAAATCCTGAGGGAGTTTCCCCTTTTAAAAGGGGTAGGGAAACAGGGGGAGAGTAGTTGAATAGTGGCTTGACCCCTCTTCATGGATCCAACAGCACAGTGGTGGGAACAAAAAGCCACAGGACGAGTGCAGAGATATTAGGTCAGACTTTAGAAGACGAACCAACCAAATCCTGTGGCACCCCGAGGGAAAGGAAGGGACCCCAACCATTCCCGAACGAGGGCAGGTGCGGGATTGGCCTTTTGGGCTCCCTCCTCTCTCTCTTCTAAAGTGACTAGGAAGCTGTAAAGAGAGAGGTAGAGAGAGAGAGAGAAGGAGACCCCACTGGTTTTTCCTTGGGGTTAAATAGTTACAGTTGCATCGAACTTGCCCTCACCGGACTTTTCGTTTCTGGGTCTCTTTTTTTAATCTTTAACCACGACATATTTCACTTTCCCAGAATATTACTTGTAGCGGATTACAAGGGACAAAGGGAGGGGAGAGAAGGGACAAACGGAGAGAGTGTGTTCGAAGATGAAGAAAGGGGGGAGCCTCCTTCTGTGGTTGCTAACCATTGCAGAGTTGCCAAGCAATTAAAAAGGGAGGAGGAGGGGAGAGAGAGAATAAAAATTACAACAAACACAAGGCATCAGAGTCTCTCAGAGTCTCTCAGAGTCTTGTTTATTGGGTAATTAAAAACAGAGAGGCAGCAGAGGTACAAGTAAGAAACGAGGAGGAGGAGAGGCAAAGGCAGAGAGGCAGCAACATTCAAGGAAAGGAAGATAGAACAACAAGTGCAGGCTCAAGTCTTTGAGGGAACTGAGGGAAGCGGAGGAAAAAGGCAAAAAAAAGGAAGGGTCTCTTGAGAGAGAGAGAGGAAGGGTCTCTTGAGAGAGAGACAGAGAGAGAGGAAAACATGGTGGGCTCAGGAGGAGTAACAGATAGGAGTAAAGAAGCTGTGGGGATGATGGCACTTCATGAGGCCCTCAGGACTGTCTGCCTCAACTCTGACTGGACTTACTCTGTCTTCTGGACCATCCGTCCTCGTCCGTATGTCTCCCTCTCTCTCTCTCTCTCTGCGCAAGTCTTTTGGTTTGTGGGTGGGTTCTTGCTCGGGTTTCTGAGCTGTTTCCTTAAATGGGTGTCCTTGCATTTATTGCAGGAGAGTGAGGGGTGGAAATGGTTGCAAGGTTGGGGATGACAACGGTAGCTTGTAAGTACTCTCTCTCTTTCTCTCTCTAGTTGCAGAGATGGCAGAGCATGTTGAGAACAAAATTAGAGGCGTCTCATGCTTCTCAGTTCTTTCGGTGCAAGTTCAAAAGAAAAAGAAAGCAGAAGTCAGGGGTTTTGTTTCTTCTGATTTTCCGAAAAAGCCATAACCTTCTATTTCTACCGTGCTATGTAAAACCAAAACAGGGTAAAAGCAGGGGGAAAATAATCTACTGATGATTCTTAAATGTTCGTTCAAGTATAACTTGAAATTAGATGACATTTAATGATGGGTCTACAGAGATTGGCAATCTTAACTCGTCTTTGTTCCTGTGAATTTTATACAAAGCCCAGATCATGTACTGTGATTGATTGATCGGTTTGTGGAAAATTTGTGTGTTTATGTGGTTGAAGGATGTTGATGTGGGAAGATGGATTTTGCCGAGGAAGAGTAGGGGACTGTTTGGAAGAGATGGACGGAGAGGACCCTGTGAGGAAGGCCTTCAGCAAAATGTCTATTCAGTTGTATAACTACGGAGAAGGGTGGGTACTGGGTAGGTGTTTGGTAATATTGGCTCTCTCTCTCTCTCTCTCTTTCTGTCTCTCTGTCTTCTTCTCTGGAGGGTGGGAGCTAAAAATTGCAGTGGACATGGCTGAGCAATCTCACGGAGGTTTTCTTGATTTGTTTGGCCTGTTTGGAATAGGTTGATGGGGAAGGTGGCTTCAGATAAGTGCCACAAATGGGTCTTCAAAGAACCTACCGAGTGTGAGCCGAACATCTCCAATTACTGGCAAAGTTCTTTCGATGCTGTATGTTCTAAAATGCTCTTCTCCGATGTTTTTTCTTGTGACAAATTTGTGAACTCGCATTTCAATCATAATCGCGAGTTGGAGACGTTAGAAAATCCAAGTTCCCTTCGAAAAGGATTAGTTTAACTTCATCTCGATTTTTATCTGCTGCAGCTTCCTCCCGAATGGACTGATCAGTTTGAGTCAGGCATTCAGGTTAGAACATTCAGATTGCTTTAGTTAGTCTAACTATAAACATACAATGATGTATATGATATATCTATATGCCCATTTTGAATGACTATGATTTTGCTTCTCTCATCTTAATACTCATTTTGACCAGACCATTGCTGTGATACAAGCTGGCCATGGCCTTCTGCAACTGGGATCCTGCAAGATTGTAAGTTGAACATACTAATTTGGAATGGGATTTTCGGTCTCTGGGTCTTAGCTTTTAGTTTTTTGCTAAAGCAGACATAATTTACTTTGGAGAAAACCAGATGAGCAGCGAATTTGTTTGTTCAATGTCATTGAGGGTACAATTTCTTTTTGCCAGATACCCGAGGACCTCCACTTTGTGCTTCGGAATGAGGCACACTTTTGAATCCCTTGGCTACCAATCCGGATTTTATCTCTCCCAGCTTTTTGCTTCAAACAGAAATAATTCCTCTTCTTCAGCCATTCCTTCGAAGCCATCAACGATTCCGACCCGTCCTCCTCCAATCTTCAACTGGGGCCAAAGACCTCTAGTTCCCCCTGGGGCTTCCATGCTTTCTAATCCTCATTTCCAAAACTCAGCGAGGCTTGGATTTCCTCAAGCGAAAGATGAAACCCACATGTTCCTCCTCCCACACTCGTCTGAAACCCCTCGGATGGAAGATATGATGGGGGAACACGACAATGACATCAAATGGCCAAATGGGTTGTCATTCTTTAATGCTCTCACAGGGCGGAGCGAGGATGCGAAGCTATTGTTTCACCCTGAGGGTCTAGGAAACAAGCCGGACCAAAGCCACCACTCTCTTTTTCTGGAGGGGAAGAGTCCCAATCCAGAAGCCTCCAACATGCAAAATTCAGGCACAACGAATCCCAATGAGTTTCTGAGCTTGGATAGTCACGCGGAGAGTGTGAGAAAGATGGAGAACAAATTCAAAAGGAGCTTTACGTTGCCTGCGCGAATGGCGTCCTCTTCTTCAACTCCCGTTGATCACCAACCCGAACCTGGGATGTATTCTGATATGGAGTCCTTCATGGAGTAGCTTTGAAGGGTCTACGTTAGGATGAGATGAGGGAGAGACATTGTATCTAGGCATAAAATTATTCTTCTTAATTTCCTTGTGATGAAGCCTCTGTTCTTATGGTTAGTTTTTGCTGTCTCTAGCTTTTAGCACCAATACCTTAAGAGTTTTAACATTCGTTTCTTGCTCTTTAATCCTATCCGATCCTTGGCCTAAACATCTTAGCTCTTTTTCTCATTTTGTCTTGGCCTGGTGCAAAAGATTTTACGTCTGTCATCATTTATATGAGCTTCAGACTGCAAGTCTTAGTTTTATGTAGTAAAATGGTGTTATAGTTCTGATTTTCTGGTGCATATCATCTTTGAACACTCGCAATCCACTTCATATGCATGGTTTGACTTAGGAAGAGGTACCTCAAAATGGGGATTGATCGGCTTAAAGACTCGCAATGACGTCGCTGATTCCGCATGAATCTCCTCCTTCCTGCCAGGAATTTGATGGGTCTGCCTGGAACATAAAAGCCGACTCAAGTCACTGTTGATCGTTCACTATACCCTGAAAGGAAGCCGAGAAATGGGCATCGTGTAGAAAAGACGGGTTTTGCTGTTTCGAGGGAGGTGAAGGGACTGATCGAGGGATTGACCCCAGCTTTAGATGAGACAGATTGCGACCCCTTTCTGTTGTCAAGTATTTTGGCTCGTTCCCTTTTTCTTCTTCCTTATGCTTTTCTCCTTGGCTATTTGCGAGATCAGTGACGTTCTCCTTTTTCTTTGTACTGGCGATTGGGGAAACGGAAAATAGCATGAGTGCTATGGAGAAAGCTCTGCCCCGTGGGCCATGTCGAAGGAGCTTTCCCAACCGATGACCCAGATCTTCTTCTTCCTTTCTGTTTCGTCTTTGTTTGTCTACTTTTCATTGGTACAGCCATCTCATTATCCTCCTCTCCCTTTCATATCAGTATCTCATTATCTACCCCCATTTTCAATGCAATGCCATGCGCACTAGTGAGAGAGCAATATGCCAACTTTGACAGGTCCGATTTAACGTTTCCATGCCATCTTGCTGTGTGAAAAAAAAGGATTGCAGGCAAGAGGAAACGACAAATACCTTCGATATTTTTTACAGATAGTCTTGACCTAGAGAGTGAATTGTTATTTTGTAACTAACGAATTTAACATATGAACTTAAGGAAGGATTTCTTGAAGCTAAAAACAATGAATAAGTCCAGTAATAATACCTCAAATTAAGTTAAATTCTGCAATCCTACATCATTCCATTTCTACCATAGTCTGTCTTGCTAAATGGATTCTGCCAAGCCACAGAACAGGTAGAATTCACAAACTGTTGGTCAACGGATCGGCATTGAACCGTTTTACAAGGCCTTAAGCTCTTCCTCCGAATAAGCTCCACTAGTAAATACAGGTCATGCAACATGTAAAAAATCGATGACACGAGTATCACAGCACTTCGATCTATGTGCACCTTAAAGGGTAATCGAACTGAATAATGTAATGAAAAAGATCAGCTCCTGTTTACGCAGTCTGGGGTATATAAGATTCATCATTCCCAGTTTCATAGCAAAGGCGGCGCGAGAAAATCGAATAATGATGTTCTTTTTTGTTTTCTGTTTCTTTTGGGTATTTCAAGGAACAGTCATCACAACATTAATGTAAGTCAAGACAGCCACCTTGTATTAAATCGAGAAGAGACGAGAAACCAACCCAAATAAAAGAAGAAAAGAAAGAAACACCATGGACCAATTTTGGAGGTTGATCTCGGTCACAAGTCTCTGCAAACATCTTCTCTCCTAGAGGTTTCGACCTCCATTGCATGGCACTGCATGCAGGACAACAAGAACGAACGTATCAACTTCCTCCCGAAACCAGTCTTAGTCCTCTCCTTTTCCTTAATCCTTTTCACTTCTTCTCTCACAACACCTTCGCATAATTTCCTCGTCCTCCTCCTTGAGGAAGAAGAAGAAGAAGAGCAAGAGCCCTCTCGACTCAAAGGCGGCACCGGCGTGATGAACTGCCATCTCTGAGACGTCCCGTACACTTGAGCAGCCACAGCGTCACTCGTTCTTCTTCTCTGATCTCTCACACTATGGCTTTGGGTTTTGGATGAAAGTCTGGCTTGGTAGATCAACGGCGGCGATCTGGCTCTCTCGGAATAGTCGGAAGAGCTCCTCCTCGCGCTGCTGCAGCTGCTGCTCCGGCTGCTGTTTGTGCTGTTGCTCCTGGACGACATCATCGACATCGAATCCTTGCTGCTCACGCTGCTCGCACGGCTCGCCATGCGCGGGACGACTGCATTGGTCATGGTTTTGCATGGGAAAGAATGTGGCAAGAGCCTGCCGTTCAGGAAGAGATGATCAGCCGGCGAGTTCTTGCTGGACTCGCCAGAGGGTGAATCCGGGGTCGCGCTCCCGAACTCAAACTCCAGCTCTGGATCCTGAGATTCGGATGGGGTGCTCGGAAACGAGAACCCATCGCTGGAGCCGTCCCGGTGCCGATGAATCTCCATCGGAGTTTTTGAGTTGGCTGACAGGAGCTTGCCTGCGTGTGACGAGCGCTTGTTTAAATACAACAGCTCTTGAACAAGTGGACGCTTCTCTTTGGGGGGGACGCGTGGCATGCGGACAGATGTCGCTGGACGAGTCCTGGTGGTCAACATTATGAGGTTCTTGCTTGGGAGCTCAGACTCTAATTTGGACCATAATCAAGTTTAATAAACGACTAAAATACTTGCTTATGTGGGATCTTACCAGGAAGTGTGTGTCAAATGATGGCAAGCAAAGAAAGCGGCCGCTAATCTCAGCCCATGAGTGAGTGGATCATACGCAATCGATCCCACTTTTAAACAACTAGAAACGATCTGCTGCTCGCTCATCTTTCTTTATTGGCCAATCGAATGATGGATCTTCGTTCTCCTGTTCCTCCGTTCTGCTTTAAAAATCTTTTGGTGTCCCTTTGCTTTTGTTGCCTTGAAGACACAGTCTCCTAAAAATACTCTCTTTAAGTAAAGCGAAGAGGAACTCACATCTCGTGAGGAAAGAAAGAGGGGGAAACTCGCCAAGCTGGGGTTGATTAATTTACTTAAAGATCAAGAGAATCTGTCGGGTCGCTTCTCGCGCCCTTCTTAGGAATTTTCTTTTGATGCGATGGCTCGTGAAGTCTGATCGGCGAGATCGCGCCAGTGCCTTCACAATTCGAGCATGTTAAGACAATTACGTATTAGAATATAGAGCATACAAGCTCTTGTCATCAGTTCTACTACTTGTCATTCTCGCTTTTAATTTGGGGTGAGCATAATGGTTCTAAGATAAAACCCGAAACCAAATAATCGAATCAATGGAAATCTATCCATTTCCATATTTCAAGATATGCATGATAGTTTCGAGTTCCAAAAATTAAGATACCTATTTTGATATGTAGGTCCCAAGTTTCAAGTGGAACTTGAAACGAGTTTTTGTGTCTATCTTGGTTTATGTCTTCACGTGATCTTTCAATGTTCTATGATGTTCGATGATGAGCGTATAATTTAAAACTACTAGTACAATCGAGACTTTTATTTTGTTATTGTTTCATATTCTTCATGTATTTAAATATAAGTTATGATTAATGAATTGTAGCAACAAGTGGTGGTCATTAAAAATAATGATTGCAATGGTTCAATTAATAATACAAATAAAACCTAAGTAAACTTGGAACCTATGTAGCATCGACATGGACACGCGACACGCGACACATCACGACATGACACGCCGACACGTTATTTCTCAAAAAATACAGAATTCCGACACGTTCCGACACGTTATTTCTCAAAAAATACAGAATTCCGACACGTTCCGACACGTTATGTATTAAATATATATTTTTATATATTTATGAAAAAATAAATGAATAATAATAAAAAAAGCATAGAATTAATTTATACTAAAAATATTAATCAAACATTTGTTAATATCATTTATTATTTTAATTTGATAAAAATTGAATAAGAAATTCAAAAATTGCAAACACAAAAGAGTACATTTGAAGGAATATGTCCTAATTTCTTACATTTGTCGTAAATCAATAAGATTTCTTATAGTCCTAGACCGAGTTCGGAGTTCATGATATAGATTGGCTTGAACACCTCTACGAAACAAGGTTCGAGAAAAATGAAAATTCAGGACAAGAACTCTCAAAGTACAACCAAAAGAAAAGGAAATAACTAAATTCACCATGAAAAATGTGATCAAAATAGATATCTCGCAAGCAACGCCAGCAAGAGGTGGAAAGAAGTAAAAAAAATAAAAAAATCACAACTTTAACTCTGCAGGGGCAATGGAGCGACGCCGGCAAGAAGAGGGGCATTCCATCATCACAGGAAGGTCAAAACTTATAAGTGAGAAGCTTGAGAGTGAAAATTTTCTTCTTTCCCCTTCATTTTTGTTATTTTCATTATTTTTTCATATATTTATATTTTGACCCCTTAAGTATTGAAAATTTTTAAAATTGACTCCGTGCGTGTTGGAATTTTAAACTCACGTGTCGGAGTGTGTTGGGAAGAGTTGACCACGTGTCAGATTTTCCGACACTCGTTGATCGCGTGTCAGACACGTGTTGGAGTGTGTCGGACATGTGTCGGAGTGTCGGACACGACATGAAGGTTTTTAGAAAGTGTCGGTGCTTCTTAGCTTGGAATTGATCTTGGGACTTTTGACGAGGTAAGGTACATGTTGCAAAGTGTGTAGAGTAGGTTTCAAGTTTTATAAAAACAAAGAACCCATTCTAATAAGTAAGCTTTAGGTAGAATTTATACAGAATTTAGAACCGCTTATTCCTATTGTTAATTATCTAATGAACATTGCATTGCGCAAACTTACATCTTGCACTTCCTGCCACAGGGCCAAGAAACGTTGAGAGATAAGTTGTAAAGTTTGGAATAAGCTCTAAATGTCAAGTCGCGATGAACTTTGCTTAGGCATGTAATGATGCGATCCACGATCTTTTACTTGCTTTGCGGGGACAAAGAGCTCTTTAGTGGGCAACTTTAGCCGCATCAAACAGTGCATAATATATGCAATCCCATCCAAAATCTGATTAACAATTCCTAAACAAAAGGATTAAGGGCAGCTCCCAAAAAGAGTTCCTTGTCTCCCATTTAGGTTCCCTTTCGAAAGGGCCCCGATGCTGATCATTATGCCTTCACTTGCTTTAATCCCCCACCAAACCAATTCATTTCCTAATCTCCCTTTCTTCATTGCTCTAATCATGCCATCTAATGAGATGAAACAGTAAGAGCATTGTACTATCTTGGTCACTCAGTTGAATCTGCAACTGGGCCAATCGATTCTTGGTGGATGGAGCGATGACATTGTCTGGGCTTGAAAGATTCGTGATGGCCCAAGATGCTTAATTTTTTCAGCTGAAGATGCAGCTTCCAGATGGACAAGAAAAGGCCCATCTGGAAGTAGAATGTAATGAGCAGTTCACCCCCAGATTCAGAGAGCCTGTGTTGAACCTAATTCCTAGATTGAGTTTTAAACCATGTAAATCTAATTAAGTAGAAAAGCAGTAAAAGGAAGAGAAATGAAAGTAAAAATACCGGTGCTAAAGTATTAGAATTTATCCATCTGATTAGTCTTCTTAAAAATGTTAAATTTACGTTTCTGTCCACATATAATGTACATAAAGCAAATGAAATTACATAGATACCCCAGTTTTTTTTTTTTTTGTCATAAAAAAAAATCTTGAAGTTATACTAGAGTGGTAGATATATCATGAATGGAACTATAATAGATTATATATGTGTCATACTTGTATTAATTTGAATATTTTCGTAATACAAAAAATTGGGATGTTTGTATCATAATGGGCAAATTTAGAGTTTTCATTGATACAAAAAAAAAAAAAAAAAAAAACTGGAATATTTGTGCCATAGAAGGGATAAATTGAGGATTTTGATGGTATTTGCCTTTTTATTTAACAAGTTATGAGTCTTAAAAATTAGGAGTGATTGGTTTTGATCTAGTCCGATTGGTCCTAGGATTAGAATTGGACTAGATTGGTCACTTTTTCTTTTTCTTTTTTCACTATTTGATGCCATATGTTCCAAAATTGGAAATGTGTTTCCCACTATTTTTTAAGAAAAATATTTAAGTAAAAGCCATTAAGATGACGTATTTGATGCCATATGTTCCAAAATTGGAGTTGTGTTTCCCACTATTTTTTTAGAAAAATATTTAAGTAAAAGCCATTAAGATGACGGATTAATGTTGATTGCCATATGTACATGTATTAAATGATGAAAGTGAAGGAAAAAAAGAGACCCATCAAAAACAATTCAATTTTTATTAAAATGTTTAAGTAAAGGCCATTAAGATGACGAATCAATGTTGATTTACACATGTATTACTAACGTCTATGATGAAAGTGAAGGAGAAAAAAGAAGAAAAAGAGACCCATCAAAAACAATTTCATTGGTTTTAAGTATTACCCCCTTGTTTAGTTGTACACTGGTAAGTCCAAAACATTGCATCATTTACTATTTTTTTAGAGCATTCTCAATATATCTAATATGGCAAATCACTTTGTTTACAAAGTAACCTTCCACGCCATGGAAACAAGACGAGTCGACCACACAAATTGCACACCGAAAACAATAAAATAAACCCACCAATCAATATCATTGAGAGGTAAGGATTATATTATAACCATGAATGATCAAACATCAGTAATGATCCTCAAATTGAAAAGATGAACCAAAAAATAAGGATGAGTAACTCGTGGACGACAAAACCTGGAAATGGAGAGTGGCGGACGGTGGACAATGGACGAGCCAAAGGAGAGAATACAGCGGACGGCGGACAGACATTGGCGAGTGGCGACTGGACAAGACTTGAGAAGTCGAGAGGGACTGAAGTACTTCACTTATAGTTTAGTTCATGTTTTACTAATTTTTTTATGAATGGTGCTCCTTGACATCTTTTTAAATATGTTGGATGAGCTTTTTAATGAAATGGATGGAAGAAAAAGAGTGGGGTTTTGAAAATGCAGAATAGGAATTTATTAGAGAGAGTTGAGTACTAGAAATCTTGTCATCTTCACTGAGGTGAGTGACCTTGTAAAGATTATTAAGTTTTGAGGAATTAGATTTTTTGAAGGTAGAAAGATCTAAGAACAAAGGTGCATCAATCATAATAGGATGTTGATCAGTCATGATGATGAGAAATTTTTCCACTAGTTATGGTACTTCATCAAAGAAGAATGATGTTAACACGGTATTAAATGTAATACAGATTTGATATCAAAAGGTATAGTCTTAAGAGCAAATGGTCAAAACAAGTATGCTATCCCCAACAAATAGGCACCACAAGTCATCCTTCAAGGACTGTTTCTTGATTTCATGACTCTTTATTGTTGAATCTAGACCTTAGAGTCTCAGATTTTCTGAATCACAAGATCATTTTACCGAGCTAACAACAAAGTTTAATAAGAAGAAGCCATTTTAGGGGAGGAAGAAAAAGGACTTAGAAAGTTAGGAGAGATATTACAATAGAGAAGGCTAGTCCGTCCCCTCAATACACAATATATTACCTTATATAGACATGACTTACATCAAACATCACAAAACATATATATGACAAGTCTCTACAGAATATAAAAGATGTTTAAAGCACTATAAACAAAGCACACTCTATGCCAAACTTTCTAAGCACGTAGTAAAGCACAGAGCAAACTCCACAATTAATACCTTTAGGAATCGGTCTGGTCCGGTTCCCAGAACACCAGACCGACACGCCGGAGGATCGAAAATTTGATCCGATCCAGAAAATCCCCGATTCAGGCGGCCGGTTGATTTTGCACGCCCCAAATAAAAATAGCTACACAAGGCTCGAGAATATAAAAATGCAAATGACGCGGCTGACTCAGTGAGCGAGAGAGAGAGAGAGAGCCGGGGGGGGGGAGGTACGTGTACGGCGCCCGAGTCGTCGAGTCGTGTCAACGCCGCACCGCTTCTGGACTGCCTACTCATCTCCTTCTCTCGTCGCACTTGTCTCTCCCTCCTTCCTCCTCCTCCTCTACTCTCTCTCTATCTCTCTCTCTGCGCTCTGCACTGCGTCGGCTCGATCCCATCCACAATCGACCGAGATATCGCTTCTCTATATATACTCCAGCCTCTCCCCCACCGAAGGAGGCATGACCGGCAGAGAGATCCTCCACAAGATGAAGGTACGTCCCTTCTCGCCCGCTTCCCCCCGCCTCTCCGTTGTTTCGCGGGATCCGTCGTCACGCGAGTCGTCCGGAGATCGGTGCGCGGAAGATCGCGCTTTTCGATTGCTCGGAAATGTCGAATCCGAATCGGAAACGGGGGCTCTCTCTTTTTGTAAGTCTAGGATCGGGCGTTTGGGAAGCTTTCGGGATCGCTGAGGCGCTGATCCCCCGATCGCGTTCCTCGAAGCTCCGGCCGTCATTTCGAAAAACGCGAGATGCGCGCGGTGAGGATGAGTTGAGCGTGAGGCGCGCGTTGAAAAGGATTGGCTAGAGCTTGACTCATGACCCAAATGTCTTGAGTCCAGAACTGCGCGCTACTTTTCTGCTATGTCGGAAGCACTAGAAGTGAAGACTTGCTTTTTTTGGGAAAAGCATGAATTCGCTCGTCATTTCCAAATTTTCTGGTCGATGTCTGTGGTACAAGCCAATTTGTGGTCTGGTCTAGTTCTCGAGTACATTGATTAGTCGCCGTTCGTTTGAGACCGATCTTCCTCTTATAGCAATTAGAATTCTACGGGGGTGGCTATATATAGAAGGATTGATTTTGTAATTTGTCTCGTGGCAGGAAAAGGTTGGATTAGGCTCATCCGCAGCCGACTCCGGGAAGGGGAAGAGCAAGATGTCGAAGCACATTACGCATGGCTTTCACCTGGTGAAGGGGAAATCGTATCATGACATGGAAGATTACGCAGTCGCGGAGTTTAAGCAAGTCGACGATCACGAGCTCGGTTTATTCGCGATATACGACGGCCATTTGAGTCGCGAAGTTCCTGATTATCTCCGGGCACATCTGTTTGACAACATTATAAATGAGGTTAGGATGCTACTCTGGCCTATCATCTTTCATCCTTATAGAGGATGTGCCTTCATCAGCTTCCATCATTATAGAGAACCTGTTTCTTGTTACTCTAAGAAAAATGTGGACTTAGATGTTAATTTGAATTTGGCTAGATTCCACTAAGTATTGCGAATTACAAATATACTGAATACCTTGACTGTCATTTATTCCTAGTTGGTTCTTTATTTTGCAAAAACTTGCCTTTTAAATTTAAAATTTGGGTATGTCATGAAGAGATCTGACATTTTCTTTTTCCCGGTTTCTTGGGAGTAGCCTGACTTCTGGAGGGAGCCGGAGAAAGCAATCAGGAAAGCATATCGCGTAACTGATACTGATATTCTAGAAAAGGCAGCTCAATTGGGTAAAGGGGGCTCAACTGCAGTCACAGCAATACTGATTAATTGTTGCAAGCTAGTAGTAGCGAATGTTGGGGATTCCAGGGCAGTCATCTGCAAAAATGGTGTCGCCAAACAATTGTCGGTCGATCACCAACCCAGCACGGAAAGAGAGAGGATTGAGAATAGAGGTGGTTTTGTATCCAACTTTCCAGGTATGGACCCTTCTACATAAGGCTAAAACCGTTTTGGGGCCGATCAGGTCATTGGATCTCCCAAGTTAAGGAAAAAATTGCCTTAGATTCCGTGACCTTGTCTTGTTGATAATTTTCAGGAGATGTTCCTCGCGTTGATGGGCAATTAGCTGTGGCAAGGGCCTTTGGTGACAAAAGCTTGAAGGAACATCTCAGCTCTGAACCTGATGTGACAGTCGAGGAGATTGATGCTGATACAGAGTTCATCATCTTGGCAAGTGATGGACTATGGACGGTTAGGGCCTGCCTATCTCTGTCAATAAGTTTCTCTGTTGTATTTAGATTGAGCAGTTCTTTGAAACGGGCGGTGAAAGAGAAGCCTTATTTTTAAATTGCCTTTTGCCTGTACGACGATAAGGCTGAAATTCCTCTTAAAATGATGCCAGGTAATGTCGAACCAGGAAGCAGCTGACTCTATAAGAAACATCAAGGATGCTCGGTCGGCAGCGAAGCACTTAACTGAAGAGGCACTGAGTAGGAATAGCAAAGACGACATATCCTGCATAGTTGTGAGATTTCACTAGTTTGCATATTTTCTTTCGGGTGTTTTCTCTTTAGATGTGGTTGGAAAAGCTGTGATTACATCTTTGGCTTTTTCTTTGGAGTGATTATGGAAGTCTGCTTTACACTTCATGTACGATAAATTGCATAACCAGATCGTGTCGATGTACTATGTTGCCATCCAGTGAAGGATTTGCGTCTCCACATTTTCTCAAGTAATGAAGAGCATCAGGATTCAAGATTGAGTAAATTACCAAACATTTCTATTATTTGATTTATCCAAGAGATAACTCAAATTATAAAACGCTGATACAATAAGTAGCCGATGCACGAGCAGTACCTAACCCAGGGAACAGTCCATCATCTACAGTAGTGCTTCACAATGGTCACTTTATTTAAATAGCCTAGGCATGGCATTGCCTTCAGCATAGATAGTTATGGTGACGGTAGTCTTAGGGTGACAGAAGAGAGGGAGCATGTAGACAATGGAAATTGAAGCCTCATCTTATCTGGAAGTGTTTGAAAGTTGAATTCCCTGGGATGGCAGTTCCTCTCCCTCTTGCATCAGCCGGTCTGCATTCCTTCAACTGAGGACCTGACATCCTACGGCTCGAGCCTTCTCCATAGTACTCGCAAGAGCTCTTCCTGCGCCGCTCGTTATGTCCAGCCAGACGCCTGCGGCAACTCCTCTTTGATTCATCGAACTCCATTAGCTCATGGAACCTGCATCATTTCCCATGAAAACTTGAAATGGTGAAGGTAAATAGACTACACTTTGACTGTACATATGGGGAGGGCATATGAGTAGTTATTTTGAGGTCGAACTATGCTCGACAGACCTGCTGCATTGTTGACAGAACCTCTGACGCAGTCCAGCCACCATCACCACCGGTGCTTTTGCATGGACTTCACACACCTTATGGCGCCGATGGTAGCGCTTCGCATCAGTCAGGTCGGTCCCGCACCTCTCTGCCTGGCAGCAGGGCGGGGATGCATCACGAGAACCACTTGAACCCTTCTTCCCATTCGTACCTTTCTTCTTCTTCTCATCGTCATGGAAAAAAGGCTCACCTTCATTGTTCCCATGCCCCTCTTCTTCATCTACATCGTCGTCCATATCGTCTTCTATTACATCTTCCAATGTTTTCTTCCCTTCGAGACGCCTGGAATTGATCATGGTGGATGCGGCGGAAGTGTGTTCCAATGAGAGTTGTGTTGCGATGAGGTGAATTGTGGGTACGTTTTATATAGTGAATGAAAGGCAGGCATTGAAAAGTAAAGAGAATGGTGCTAGGACCACTAGCACAGTACAGTAGGTGGAAAGGTGAACGAGTGCTGAAATGGATTGCATGTGACTTTGGAATAAGTTTAGCTTGTGTAATTTTTGCACAGGCATTACAAGGATCAAGTATGCGTGTGCGCGTGCGCGTGTATTAAGAAGTGATCATGTCTTTTTGGCTGGAGAAAATGGATCATTAGTTGTTCTTCCTATGCAAATATTTAAGAGCTACTCAAATTTCAATGGTTAATTCTCCTGATTCTGGTGCTGCGACCACCAGATGGCCGGACCTGATGCCCTGCACGAGCACTCAAAATTGATTGGTTTTATGTGGGGTTCAGTAGACAAACAAAGAACGCTCATAATTCTCGGACGAATAACGAATGCGGATTATGACATTTGCCTAACTCTTTGGGTTTATTTATGCTAGGTGCAGTCAGAGAGGATCATAAATCTTGGGGTTCTCTTTTCCCGTCGCTTTGATCCATCTCAAGAAGTCAGTATCCTAAGTTGGATGGGCATCAGAGCACAGGTTTTCTTTCCTTTTTTCTCTTTTTTTTTTTTTTTTTTTTGTGGTCTTCAGCGTGAGTTCAAGTTGACAAGGACAGATCAATTGTGGAGTGAAGCTAAAGCACATGAAGGGGGAGGCTGCATTGTATTGCAGTTTCACCTCTTTCAGGTAGATATGCATTTCACTCCAGTCGTCCATCATTTTCTCATTCACGTGGGCTCTCGTGCTGGGTGGGCTCCCCTTTACATTGCTACTCCATTATCGATGGGCTGTCTTGCCTCTCCGTAACATTCAAGTCACTGCAATCCTCAGTCCTCACGTTCAGTGGGTTGAGTACCATCAAGGCACAAGACAATCGTACCGAGCACAGCTTAACACGACCCGAACCATTACCTCTCGGCGTCACGACTAATCAGCTGCGCTAGTCCGATCAATAGAATCCGTCAAATTCGAAAAGGAAAAAAGAGAACCCCGCGCGAGGGAGTTAGGGACTCAAAAAGGCAAACCTTTAATTTCGAATATACGTTTCTGATCATCATGTTCTTTAAGGACCAGTTCTTGTATGGATCGACAGAGTACTTTAAATTGCCATAAATGTTTTTCCGCGTCCCTGCTTTTTTATGGATATCATTTTGGCTCTCCATGGGATAGTGCACATCCCTCTCAAACGTTGAGAGTTGGATCTTGGTCCAAACTCCCTTTTTTTCTCGGGATTCTTTTGTCGCCTTCGACCAGCATACTTTTAATAAGAGGACACTAATATCACCTGCTTCTCTCAAGGTGCGAGTCCCTCGGTGGAAATTTGCGATGGACAATAATAGATGTTAGCTACGAGTTCTTTCTCTTGACAGTGCAGGAGACACTTGAAACAAGTTGCTACGTTTCCATCGTAATTTGAAATGATCTCGGTGGTATACGCACGATGATACTTGTTAATGCGCAATCGATGATGGTTGAATTGGTACTGAAGGATCAAGGGTAATTTGCTTATGGAGGCTTGTGTTGCGGAGATTCGCTAGCGTTGGGGATTAGTAAAGCACCGATATTCACATGGCATAAGAGCTGGCTTTTGCCATTTCTGAAGCGCCGATGCGTGCACTTTGACGCGTGTCCTTATGACATCGATGAAACCCGAGGCGCGACGCCGTTCGCGACAGTAAAAAGCTTCCTCACTTATGCACTTCAATGTGCCTTTTCATCCCTTGAAATTTGACTCGACAATCTACAGCTGCTTCCCAAATTCATTCCTCCGTAAAAGGGGCTTTTTGCCTTCCCTTCCTTTGTTCGATTCCGCGATAGCCAGTAGCAGCAGAGGGGTTGAGTCAACCAAGGATCTTTTGAATGACTCTTTCGCGTGACAAACTCAGGGCGGACAACTGGACTCTTCACAAGTCGTTGGTATGTGTAAAATCCCATTCGACGTTGGATTAGGTAAGTTAAGAACTGTCTGCTCAACATCTTGAAGCTTATGTTTCTCCTGAAGAGTTCCCGAACGTGCAATAACAAGGAACAAAAACGCACGGTATTCCGCCATCCAAAGAGTAAGAGTGGTGAGAAAGCGATTCCCGGAGAGCGAGTTAGAAACAGAATCATCGAATTTTAAAAGAGATACAGCTGTTCGATGAGACCAACCCTAGTCCCTATCCATAGACGTGGTCCTCGCACTTCGTTCTCCCAAAGAATTCGATCGAGCTTGTGCGTCGATGTATGGTACTGCTTGTACTCAAAAAATCCTGCATGTTGGAAGTGAAGGACAAGATGATGATAATGTTCATTTTCGCGGGGGTCTCTTTCATGAAGCTGACATCGTATTCTTCACGATGATGGGTTTTTCCCCCTTTCCTCGTTGCATTTTGTCATCTTTCACTGAGGACATATGCCCGTAGATTTAGACACCGTATCCGATTCTAGCGGGCACAGCATGGTAATGCATGTGGCGCGCAGGTGATGTATGTCGGTCTATGGAGAGAAGTATGAGTTTATTTGGCTTAAGTGCATGTCCTGTGATCCATTGGCACGTTCTGATTTTTGTAATCTAATTTATGAGCGAGCTAGCAAGATGATGTGTCGCACGGTTTTAAGGTTTTATTTGGTTATATAACTCTTGTTTGCACAAAAAAAGTGATGAGAGTGTTGACACGTGATTTGAATAACAAATATTGTTAAGTGTGTGACTGACAATCGATAATCAAGATTGGTATCAATCCTAATGTACACTGATGATCGTCACCAATCTATTGCAGATGTGCAACAACAATCGATGAAGATATCG
Source organism: Eucalyptus caleyi (assembly GCA_014182885.2). Classification (NCBI taxonomy): domain Eukaryota; kingdom Viridiplantae; phylum Streptophyta; class Magnoliopsida; order Myrtales; family Myrtaceae; genus Eucalyptus; species Eucalyptus caleyi. The sequence continues at coordinate 48,062,818 of CM024471.2, forward strand.
ATTAGTAGGGACCAATAGGAAATCAAGATGGACGAATGGGATACACTTACGAATTCGAAGCTACTGGAGAACAAAGTGATTACGATTGTGGAACAAACAATCGGCATGCATTTTAAAAGAACGAGGTCATGGTATTATGGGAACATGGGTACAAGATTTATGAAAATGAAAGAGCGTCAATACAATCACTAGAAACCACTTGCTAACAATTACAACATAATCATTATAAATACAGTCGCCTATCCATTGAAGGAGCCCACACAATCAAACAAACCCACTATCTTTCAGATTTACTTTTTCCTGTGTGTTATACTTTTATCTTTTAAATTCATGTTATCGATTAAATTTTATGTGTTTTTAATTGTAGTTTCTAAATACGGGTCATTGATTAATTTTCAGTGTATATCTTAGCGTCCTCAGACTATGTCGTCAATTAAATTCTGATATAATTTGTCCACGTTCAATTCTGCTGTAGAGTCTATAGTTTCCAAGCTTTATCATGGATTAAATTCCAGCATGGTTTGTCTCTATAAAGTCTTGTTGAAATCCAACTTGTTGATTTCAGTGAAAAATATTTCATTGTAGAAGAAATTCTGGCGAAAAAACTCTAAATATGGATGTCAACATGAATTTTCTCAAGAGAAATAACCAACAGAAAATCGTAACAAGATGGGAAAATTATTAAAAAAGTCCTAAACTTATTGTATTTGAGTCAAATTTAGTTTTCAATTATTCAATTGTGTCAATTTAGTTATAAATATTTTGATCGTTTGCCAATTTAATCATTAAACTTTTAATAATTTGTCAATTTAGTTATTCCAGTCAATTTTGATAGAAAAATGTTGACATGAACAATTTTTGCAAATTTTTCCAAATTTTTCGATTTATACATTCATTTTGTTCTGGGCAAGGCCACTCGAGAGTTAGAAAAAGAAGGAAAAGAACAAAGAAAAGAACAAAAAATATATTAAAAAAAATTGCAAAAACTTTCCATGTCATGCCGATCTTGCCATAGGATAGTTAGCTCTGACTACATCGCCACTTCAATGTTTTTGAGCTAAAATTTGTTGTAAGAACTAAATTTAACAAATTATTAAAATGTTTATGATTAAATTGATAAATAGTCAAAATGGATATGACCAATTTGAAACAATTGAAAAATTTAGGATTAAATTGACAAATCATCAAAAAGTATAGGACTAAATTAGCCAAATTTAAAAGTTTACACGGTAAAATAAATTTGGACCTATTCGGTAATTTTCTCATAATAAGATACATATCTGTATCAATCGCATAATTTGTTAGAGTTTTTGTGAAGTTCTCTTTCAAGCGGATCTGAATTCCGCCATACATGTTTATCTCAAATTAAAAAAATATACAGGAGATAAAAATGCAATACTTCAATAATTCTTTACCAAAAAAAAAAAAAAAATGCAATACTTATTGTATCATGATAGGAATACATGTAATATTTCAAACAGCTAACTTAATTAAGAAACGTGAGAGAATAATGGTGCGTTTGGTAACATTTTCGTTTAAAAATTGTTCCAAAAAAAACAAATAGAAAAAAGTGTTTTTGTTTTAGGGAATAATTTTTGAACAAAAAATGCGTTTATAAACTTGTTTTGGGAATAAAAATGAATAGAAACACGTTTGGTAAATTTGTATAATTTTTTTAATTTCTTTTATTTTTTAATATTTTTATTTTATTTCTTATTTTCTTATTTTATTTCTTTTTTTTTCTTTTTTTCGCCTAGATTTTTCGCGCAACGGCCGGTGAGGCTCGGCATTGTCGAGCCATCGCCAGGCGATGCTAACTTGGCGGTGGCCCGACGAGGCCGAGCGTCGCCCGTCGCTGGGCGAGCTCGGTCTCATCGGATCTGGGCGAGATCGAGCTTGCCCAGCCCGGCGTGAGGTCGGCCTCGCCTTGGCAGCTCGCCCAGATCCGGTGAGGTCGAGCTCACCCAGTGGCCGGCGACACTCGGCCTTGCTGGGCCACCGCTAGGTACCGACCTGGCGACGCCGAGCCTTGCCGGCCGCTGCGTGAGCTCGGCCTCGCCAAGGGCTGGCGACGGTCCGGCGATGTCACCGGCCCTTGACGGCCGGTCGCCGGCCTTGGCCGAGGCCGGCGACCGGTCAAAGAAAAAAGAAGAAGAAAAAGAGAAAAGAAAATGGAAAGTGTTTCTAAATTTTGTTCCGAAAAAAGAAATTTTTTTTTTTTTTTTTTATTTCTATTCAGATGTGTTTAAAGAACGAAAAAAATAATTTTTAACAAAAACGCAAACAAACGCATTTTTATTTCTTTTTTGTTCCTAGAAAAAAAAAACAAAAAAAGTGTTTAGAAAAAGAAAAAAAAAAAAAACAAACGCAGCCTAAATGGTAACTTTCCTCCATTTGTTGGCATCTTCACCTTTGCGTCATTGACTAAATGCGCAAAAAGGTGGGGAGCTTATCTGTGTAGAATCTTTTTCAGAGTAAAATGGTCTTTTTCTCTCTTCCCCTCTGCTCCTCTGTTAGTGGTAGAGGGTTGGAAGTATTTCCTTATAATCATTTTCCAATTCCATATACTACAGTTTATTTTCTTTATGGAAATTCTCTCATTACTTTATAATACCCCTTGATGTTTGTCTCAAGAGTTGATAGTTACCTCATCACTAAATGTATCACAAAAAATTGGTGGATACCTTATATAAATACATGGTATTGAGTCTGTACTTTTAAGCAATTTCCAATATTTCTTTTCCAATAATGCATATGCAGAATTCTTGCGAATTATGTCCAAAACAACAATATTCACGTATTTTCCCTCCTTTTCTTGTGAAACTTTGTTCCCAACAGGTGGGCCTTGATATATTTGGCATTTATCGATGCTTCAAATTAACTCTTTCCTTCAACTTTGCAAATTTCAATTTGTTTCTATCATGAGTATTGCTCAATAAATTTCGTAAGTTTCACTGGCCAGTTATTAAATTTCGGCATTTCCAATATTCATGTCGCAATAGTTAAACATTGGAGGACCCGTTCGTTAACATCTCTACCGGAAAACTTTTACATTAAATTAAAAGAGGCACACGATAATATTTGGAAATTGCAATAAAGTTTCAAAGAGCTATATTTAATTACGATGCGAAGTATGCTTTGAAATTATTACTGCCATAAAATATATATATGTATTAGAAAAGTCATGCTAGCACACCCAGAGATCATTAATAGTATATTTTACTGATGAACTCCATTGGGCGTTCTGAACGTCGATGGAAATTGCCTTATTTTCTACTAAATGAGTCCAATTGCATACCCATTTTTCTCAATAGAAGCCCAAGTCCATGAACAATCTAGACAAAAAGCCCACCGAGCAAACCAGGACCGCTTGACCTTTTCTGACAATTATCGGGTGTTTGGTGTGTCCGGGAGCTACAGAGAGAGAGAGAGAGAGAGAGCAGCCAAAATGGCGGAGATGAAGACCATCGGCGTGGTGGGCGGCGGCCAGATGGGCTCGGGGATCGCCCAGCTCGGCGTCGTCCACGGCTTCCAAGTATGGCTCCTGGACAAGGACCCTCAGGCCCTCGCTCGATCCGCCGACTACATCGCCGCTTCGATCCGGCGCCTGGTCTCCAAGCGCGCCCTCTCTCAGGTCAACCCCTCTTTCCCTTCATCCCGCGCTTTAGAACGAGGTCCCGATGCTGTTGTGCTGATTCCAGTCGCGTCTGGTCACGTAAAATTTCGATCTTGACTTGCTTTCCGAGAGTGGGTCATGGTCGTTGGTGCGATGGACAACGTGTTTAGCATGGATGTTGAGACAATCCAAATCGAACTGGGCAGAAAGAGGACAGATTAGTTAATTTCACAAATCTCATCATTTAGTTTTTTCTACAAGAGAAATGTTTGCCTCCTTATGCTGTAGTTGGACTACAGTCTTCGTGAAAAATAGAAAAAAAGTAGGATATAAAGGAGGGGAGCTGCCTGACACCTGCCTGCCCAGTAACCAATAACTGTACTTTTGGCCGTCTCTCTCTTTCTAGTTACGCCTCGAATTTAGCATGGGGGATTTTATCTCATATACCTTTTATCTGTTCTGCGATTAGGCGGGAGGCGACGATGCCCTCCGCTCCCTCCACTGCACTTCGAGCTTGGAAGAGCTTCGGTCGAGTGATTTTGTCATAGAGGCCATAGTGGAGTCTGAGGATGTGAAGAAGCAGCTGTTCCGCGATTTGGACAAGATCGTCAAACCCTCTGCTGTCCTGGCGTCCAACACAAGTTCGATCTCCATCACTCGCTTGGCGTCCGCCACGATGAGACCCCATCAGGTTGTTTTCATGTCCCATCGAATTCTACCCTTTTTTTACCCAACTACTAAAACTGTTAGCATTGTTATTCGACTTGAATTTGATGCCATGAAACTGGTTGACATGTTCACATGTAAATCATGCCATCGATGTTGGTCAGTACTAGAAGTAGACCACTGTAGGTCCTTGCCTGTTGGGCTTGTTTTCTTGGTTTATTGTTTCAGAACAGAAACGGAACACGCATTTGGGCTTGATTGTAATTACACAAGAACTTCATTAGCGTCTTGCCGCGGCTGGCTTTGCTGCCGAACCATTATTCGAGATCTTTCATGTTCCTGATTAGATGAAAGCAAACATCTGTTTCACTCAGGTCGTCGGCATGCACTTCATGAATCCTCCACCTGTGATGAAATTGGTCGAGATTATTCGGGGCGCAGACACATCGGACGAGACATTTACCATCACGAAGACTCTTGCTCAGAGGTGGTTTGCAAACTCTTATCAACTCGTTACTCAAAGTGGTTTCTCGTTCTCCTTGTATTTGCAGATAATGACTTTTCCACTCGCAGATTCGGGAAGACGGTTGTATGCTCGCAGGATTACTCTGGCTTCATAATTAATAGGATCCTGATGCCAATGATAAATGAAGCGTTTCACACTCTCTACACTGGGGTCGCAACAAAGGAAGACATTGATGCTGGAATGAAGCTCGGGACAAACCAGCCGATGGGTCCTCTGGAGCTCGCGGATTTTATTGGGTTGGATGTCTGCTTGTCAATAATGAGAGTACTCCAAGCGGGATTGGGAGATAGTAAATACGCTCCATGTCCTTTGCTAGTGCAGTATGTCGATGCAGGTCGCCTGGGAAGAAAACGAGGTATTGGGGTATATGACTACCGCAAAGTACCTGAACTGGTTAAACCATCTGCTCGACTGTAAGTGTTGTTCCCTGGAGAGAAATATCAAGGTGGTGGGGATAGTGTATCCTAAATATGAATAGATACAGTGAATAAGATATTAATCTGGTGTGACGTATGAAATGTACACAGCACCCCTGGTGAATATCTTTATATTGGGGCACTTTTCCATAAGAAATTCTGTCGAGGATGGAAACCTGAAGGCGCAATTTGTGGGGGAGAAGCTTACAAGGCTTGATAAATGATGAAGTTGCACATATTTCGGTTTCCGCAAAGAAATATCAGCTCACTGGTATGACTATATCAGAAGGCAAAGAATTTGGAAGTAGTACCAAGCGATGGGAACACAAGCAGAAGAAGATAAAGAGTTTGGGAAGCAAAATCGTTTGGGATTTTGTGATTATTTAACTATCAAGCCTTGTAAGTTTCTCCACCACAAATTGCTCCTCCAGGTCTTTACCTCGGTAGAATTTGGCACGATCGGCGTTAATGTGGATAAATTTTAATAATACTTTAATATTTTTGAATTTTTTATTTTATTTTATTTTCTTTTTATTTTCTTTCTCCCCCTTCTTTCTTCGGCCGGTCACCATACCTCAGCAATCGGCTAGAGGCGATGGTCATCGACCTCGCTAGCCTCTAGCAAGCCTAGTTGGCCATTGGCGAGGCTTGAACCCTCGCCAAAGGTTGCCTAGGTTGGGATGGCCTTGCGCTGAGCTGGCAAGGCTTGCCCTCGCCGGATTTGGCGAGGGTGAGCCTTGCTGCCTAGCCCGCGACCTTAAGCTGGCCTTGCCAAAGGTCGGGTGAGGCCTCGCGACCTCTGGCGAGGGCTTGAACCTCGCTAGTGGTCGACAGGGTCAACCTCGATCTTATCGGCCGTCATCTTTGGCTGGTCGTTGGAAAAAAGAAAAAGAAAAGAAAATATTAAAATAATATTAAAAATATAAAAATATTATTATAAAATTTTCACGTCGTCGTCAATCATACCACATCAATCGATCGACGCCTAATTAGCGAAAATCTGGCCAAAATTAAATTTTGGAAATGACTCAATTGGCTCAAATTAAAAATGTTTAAAATTAATTTCGTATTGATAAAATTTTTAGGATTAAATTGGTACATGATTTCTCTGACACTTTTCCCCTTAAAAAAGGGTGGGGATGGAAAAGTTATGATATGATATAAGAGTCTTTGTTTTCTCAATGAAATTGGTATATGATAGGATTAGAACCCCCAAAGTGTCTTTTTAAGCATAATCCGTTTCTTAAAATTCTTTCTCTTATCTCTTGATCCCTCCTAACCACCTTAGATATTCTATTTCTCCTGAATATGCTTCATGCTTTATTACTCCTATAGTGGGTGGATAAGCAAGGACCAGAAGATGATTCCTTTATTCACCAAACTTTTACTGTAAGGCTATGGGCAAAAGGTTAAACAATCATGTGGAAAAAGACATCATCCTCGGCTAGAAGTATATTCCGCTCGTTTTAGTGGCAGCGATTTGCAAAAATTGCGGACTATATAATCCATCGTTATCTCACAGATCCTGTCATCATGTCTTTGACTCACACATTCAAATATCGTATTATACAATCTCTTTACAAATGCTCATGTGATGTTTATTGTACTGAAGCCCCTCTCGAGGAAAAATTGAGTCAGGATTGCCCTGTGTAGTCATTTACAAATGCTCGTAATGGCCCGAAAGGGAAAATGCTAGACCTTATTGCTTGCCAGCTGAGGAATCTTTCACGTGAGGCAAAGGAAATGGAAAGAGGGGTCCCTCCCATCCAAGCTTAAAATTCCCTGTGCAGAGACCTACAAAGAGAAGCCTACGTATTGTGATTCCTTCAGAATTATAAGTGAAATAGGTGAATGAATACCACACAAGAATATTTCTCATGTGAGTGTGGGAAATAACTGTGAAGATGGGACAATTTGTCAGAGAAGATAACATCATAGTTTGATCATGGATTGACCCACCACCGGTTCTCCTCTTTCTAAGCTGGCATTATTAGGCTGGCAACTTTCTTTCTTGAAAGCGATTGTAGTGGAATCCAATGGGCACCATCGAGAAAGAGAGAGAGAGAGAGGAAAAACAGACCTAGCGACATTATTAGATGAGAAAGAAGATAGAAAGAGAACAAAAAGGCTGAGCCTTTTAGTATACACAAGCACTCTGGTCTTTTGGGTTTTGGTGCAGCTTTGTTCAGACTAAAGAGAGGAAGGAAGTGAGGTGAAGGTACAGCAAGAGGGCAATGAAGTTCTTGTTTCAGTGCCCCTGCTGCTCTTGCTTCTGCTTCATGAAGTCCAAGAGTGGCACAGCCAAAGTCAAGGAAGTGAAGAAAGCTGCAGCCAAGGAAGAGAAGAAAGCTGAAGTCAAGGAAGAGAAGAAAGGGGATGCAGAGAAGAAGGATTGACACTGCTCTCAGGCAAATCATGATGTGAAAAAAACAACCCACTTTTTCATTTAAGACCAATTTCTTTAGTGCTTCTTCTTTTTCCTTTTGCCTTCTTCTTCATGGGCATCTCTCTGCATTATGTTGCTACAAGCCTATAAGCATGCACGAGCAAACGTGTGTAGCATTTTATGTTGAAGCTGTATAATGCTTCTGTCTAATGACTAGACTCGATGTGGCAAATAAAGTTCTTTATCCTCAATTTCATGATGACTTCATGATTAGTGCTCCGTGATCTGTTGAAATGTCGCCGGATCTGCGAGAATGATTTGTGTCAGAAAAAATTGGCTCAGACAATTTCTTTAGTGGGATTGCTCTGGCTTCAGAAAACGACCTGCGAGAAAGGAACGCTTACCGTCACTCCTACCGACAGCATCTGTTTGTCAAGAATGTTACTTGATATAAGTCGCATTAGTAGACGAGACAAAACTTTCGATCTAAAAGTTGGCTCACTGCCCATCTCAGGAACTCAGTTTCAACTTGGCCTCCTACATAGTAAACGACCCAGTACACTTTCTGGTTCCTTGTTTACCCACCTTTTCACAGGCTGCATGCCCTCGCCAAAACTCATCCTTCGGATTTAAGAAACATAGGCGTCGATGAATTTCCTGGACTATTTTCAGGCTACAATCTCTCGATGGTAACTCCAACTCGTGGATACAGAACCCGTGTCTTTGCTTCTCTCTACCAACTCCAGAAGAAGCAGGTTTTCTCTTGCTTTCCAAAGGTTTTAGAACGACTGGAGTGTTGCTCTAAAGTTGAGGATGTTCCACAGAGATAACAAGTACAGAATTACTCTATAGATTGTTTCTGCAGTTAGATCTACATCCGCAGTTAAGCCGGTGTAGTTATCCCTAAATTGCGAAGACTCCGATCCAAAAACAACGGTGTTTCGAACTGGGAGAGCTGCGCTGCCTGCAGTTTCTCAAGCACTCCACGTTGCGTGATGTCAGTAAATATCGAGCTACATTGTTTAGTAAACGAAATCTGGATTGATACGTAATATTGATTTTGCCCCCCTAGCAAAACGTCAGGACGTTTTAGTCAAGTTAGCCCAACCCATTTCAAGGTTGTCGGTCTGCCTTTACTTTTTCTTCTGGGCCCCAGGTCCGATTCTTGATCTCTGCTTTTTACTTTTCCAATGGGGGCGTTGCATTGTTGCCAACAGTCTGCTTTACTTGCTTGCTTTGTTCCGCCCCCATTAATCATATTTTTATGGTGGAAGACGAATTTGACATGGAGAATAAAAATTCAGGTTAATTGATACGTACACATTTTAATGTACGGTGCATTTGGATTAGGGTAATCGGTATGAGATTTTCTTTAAGACAATAATTAGTTTGGAATGAATGAATTATGAAGTACCAATTTGGGATTTTTTTAAAGATAAATGTTAATAATTTTGTGATAAATGTGTCGGGAATACCACTTGAAATTTTTCTTGAGACGAAAATTAATATGGTTAGATCTTCTTTGTAGTATCACTATAAACTCTAAATCCAATTTGAAATTTTTCTTGAGGCAAAACTTAGTTTGATTAAATGTGTCTCGTGATATCATTATTAACTCTAAATCCAACAACATTAATTTTCGGCACGGAATCATACTGAAAAGGAATGGAAATAATCTCAAATTCGATTTTGTATGGATACGATTAACTTGAAAACACTTAGATTCAGATGTATTTGGAGTCTAGGAAGCTGAAGTTGCACGATATGCAAAAATCTAGCAATGGTGCAAAATACAAATGGGAACACAATTATCAACATTACAAAATTCACCAACCGGTCATGTGTTACTTTCTTATCAAGTGACAAGACCATTTAATGGGACAACCAATCTGTACCCTCGTGGCCGCCACCACCACCACGACACTCGTTTCTTTCTCGGCACTGGTCCTGTCCGAATTTAGCATGCTAATCACATCGTAATCAACTGATGCGATTTTTTTGCCCTTTGGTCACCGCATTTGAAAGGCTTTTATCTGGTGGGGCTGATGAATCATTTAGTGAGAATCAAAAGGTGGGAAAGACCTTGAGTAAATGCTGACTTTTCAGTTACGACTGATCCGCGAACCGTCGGTAATGACTCTGCCTAATCAATCGTTTGAACATTTGACGCATCATTGAGGGACCTCATTTTTTGGTTGGGGAAGAATAGAACTTGATGCGCTGTTCACCATGCACGACAATATTATCATGTAATTCTTTCATGTTTGATTCGCAGCAGGAGTTGGATTTTCTGAGCTTTTTAGAGTGTGAAAACTAATCTTTGTCTCCCCCATCTTATTGTGACGACCATGGATGGAATTGCCTCCAACAGGTCTTTCGTTACTTCTCAAGGCGACTTTGATGTTGATTTAGGAACCAGCCCTCGACCCTTCTATTTGGAAACATTAACTTATTATGACGAGTGAAAAAGATTTGATCTTAAATGTCACGGCAAGTGAATATATCTCACGAGAATTTATATCTCAATTGTCCTTTAAAAGATCCATGAAAGATCTTCTCTTTGCACTTGGAGCAACTTTTATTGTATCTAGCTACCAAAGGATATACAATAAAGCTGCTAACTGGGATAAATAATCTACTTTACTTATATAGTCATTCAATAACACAACTTGGATTTTCGAAATCTCCTCATTTGCTTCGTTCAAATCCTTATAATTTGGTTTAACAAGAAGAAAATGGATTGGAGATTGTTGCTGTACTACCCTTTTTCCAGCTACGAAAATCTAAACCGTGAACATTTTGGTAGATTATTTACTTGCCCTTTGCGACAATAAATACAGAATTTTTCCGTTTGAGCCGCTATGAATTAGGGGGGAGCGTCTTGAGAAACGAAGGACGGAGTTAATTTATTGCACTTTCCATATTTTGCAGACCGGAATCCTCCTCGTCTCGCCAACGGTAACCTCTTCGGCAAAACCCTATGTATTGCGAACGCCGACCGCCTCCGGTTTCCATCACCACCACCCCCCGCACCCGTTATTTTGTTGATCATCGTTTCCCTCTTTGTTCCAAGAAAATCTCCCGAATATCGACATTTCCCTGAAAAGCCACCTTCTTCCAAGATCTCCAGCATCGTTCTCTGATCTCTGTTTCCCTATATAACCCTATTCGCGGATCTTTACGTACTGCGCGGTCCGCTGTTTTCTTAGGGTTTTTCACGCCCTCTGAAAGTCTCTAGTTCCCATCAATGGCGGCCCGCGTGTGCTTCTGCTTCTTCCTGGCGGTTTTCTTCGCTTGTCTCTCTCGTTCTCAAGCTTACAAGTTTCATGTCGGAGACAAAGATGGTTGGGTGGTCAACCCTTCCAAGAATTACAACGACTGGGCCAAGAGGAACAGGTTCCAGGTGAACGACACCATCTGTAAGTTATTTTCATTGTCTTCTTCCCTCCCTTTTCTTTTGTCGTTTCCTTCAGCAATTTTAATGTCAGTTTCGAAGCAATTGTGAGAGGGAGTTTCAGAAGCAAGGGTCGGTACATGTCTGACACAGGAGTAAATTCTGCAAAGTTATGTTCATGAGAAATCAGTTCGTTCTGGTGTAACTCACTTTTTTTAGCTTCTAAAAAGAATCTCTTATGAATCTTAGTTCACCCCATATGACTGATATATTTCAGCTTCTTTTTTTTCATCAATGAAATTTTTTGTTTCCCTCGTTTGGGGTTTGTGCAGCTTTCAGGTACAAGAAGGGAGAGGATTCTGTGTTGCTGGTGATCAAGGATGACTACTACAAGTGCAACACCAAACACCCAGTGTACAAGTGGGAAGATGGGGATTCTGAGTTCAAGTTCTACCAATCTGGTCCTTTCTTTTTCATCAGTGGCAAACCAGGCGACTGCGAGAAGGGCCAAAAGTTGATGGTTGTCGTGTTGACTGTAAGGCCCACCCCTCCGGTTCCGACGCCAACGCCTCAGCCTCCCGTGGCAGCTCCGCCTCCCAGATGGCCAGCCCCGGCCACACCACCTTCATCGCCTACTCCGCCATCCGTAACTCCCACACTGCCCCCCACCTTGCCCCCGGCAACACCACCCACGGCCCTACCACCAGTGTGGCCGCCTGCCAAACCCCCTACATCGCCGTCCCCAATAATCATGCCGCCTTCGTGGTCACCAACCTCTCCTTCTCCCAAAGCCTGGCCTCCCACCTTACCATCCCCCGCCTTCAAACCTCCACGTTCAGCGCCTTCACCAGCTCCCTCTGTATCGCCTGCGGTGCCGCCGACCTCTCCTTCTCCCAAAGCCTGGCCTCCCACCTCACCATCCCCTGCCATTAAACCTCCACATTCCGCGCCTTCACCGGCTCCGACCGCTACTCCACCAGCTTCACCTCCATCGTCAGCTCCAGCACCGTCAGCTCCATTGCCGCCAGTATCTCCACCTTCATCATCACCGCCACAATCTCCTGGGGAACATCGCCGGCAAGTGCCCCCGCACCGGCACCTTCATCTGCATGGACAATAACTCATACAAGCTTATCTGTGGTGGCGATTACAATCATGCTGAGTACGAGTTTAGTGTACTCGCAAATAGCTTGAATAATTATCGCGCGTCTTGGTTTCTCTATGTTTAACTTTATCCGGATTTCTTGGTAATATACTGTTGGATTTTATTAGGTTTGTCCATAAGTAAATTCTTCCGATTTCAATTTGCACCTTTTCTCTGTCAGAAGATTCAAATTTCCACGGTCAGTTTACTTCTTAGTTCATCATGCACATTAGACATCATGTTATTTTCCCAGATATAAGTTTCTTGGAGAGTTGGGCTAAATGACCTTACATGCTACCTAGGTCATCCATGCGATTTTCTAGTTGAATTATACATGCTTAGGCAGTTGTAGTAATGGGGCAAACTTAAAGTCCTATCTGAGAGGCTATTGAATACTATTTTAAGGGTTCAGTCCATGTATTTTAAACCGGAGTTTTAAAAGCATTGATATGTTCTCGCAATATCGAGTACGTTTATCAGTCACATGTTCTCCATGTGGACATTTATATATGCTCACACAAGTTCTTGTGAATTCACCATCCTGTTCTACTTCAAAGTACATGTTTCTCTCTGTCTAGGTTCCCTTTCACTGCCCATTTTATCTTTCGAGGAAACCTTTCATTTTGCCTCTTTGTTGAGGAGTTATCCCCTTAAATATTATGAAACACTGCAGCAAAAATCAATATATGAATACTGAAGCACTCTAGGCCTTTGACATGCTTTCAAGTATTCAGATGTCGGTCGTCATTTATGGATTATTCTATATGAAATATAAAAATAGCATATGTAAATAGTTGCGATTTGAAAAGAGGGCAAGATTTTGACATCGCTCGACTTTTTAACTTAGTAATTCCGATGGGGCTTGAATCCAGTATGGACAGCTCATAAATTGCTTTATGCTTTCCTAATTTATTGTACCGCGATCCAATTTTATCTATTTAGAGCAGCGCAAAGAATCTCTCGAGTTTGAACCCACTGCGCAGTCCCTGTCTTCACATGGCAAGTCATGGGCAAAATATTCCGATTTAAAACGTGAAAATATGTGGAATTTTCCATGACAGTGCAAAGAGGGCGCGCGAGGGGGCCCTCCCACTCCAAACATTGATGGATCCTACCTATTGCAGTCCCGTCTCTCATAAATACTTTACCCATGCAATTGACCAATTGAATGGGGACCGACAAGGTAACTTTTTATTTTGCAAAAAAATAACATTAGTGAATAAAAAAAAAAATATAAGGTTGACGATAATTAGAGCTTTTAATCGAGGCCCGGCTCTCATATCCTCCTGTCCTAACCCTTTTGCTCCTCCGTTCCCGTCCTCTATAGTCGGTCATGACGTGCTTTTGCGTTGCAGATTAACGTGCGAATCGTGACGAATTGTTTCTTTTCCAAACCGAAGGCAAGACGTGGGCAGTCCCCATCTTCCTTGGTATATATCTCAGTCATTTGTTTGTTCCTTTTTCTACGCTCTGCGGGTAGAAAGAGAGGGAGCCCGACCACGCACTCCGGGAGACCTGATCGTGCCACTGAATGCAAAACTTCGTTCGAGTAATCGGCATCGGCCTTCTGTTCACCACCTGTCGGCAAGGCGTTGATCTGTTCCTCTCTCAATTCTTTCATTTGGTCTTTTCTGGATGCGTGCGTAAAAGAGCCGCACGGATTCGGAGGAGTTTTGACTTTTCCAGCCTCGAACAGAACAGTGCCTTGGTCATCACCTCCCATGCACGTACACGCATATGATGCGTGCTTTATCGAGTATTATTATTACGTAAAACACGTAGAGTTAAACAACAACAGCTGAGACCCCACAAATGAAACCCACTCGAAAGCATACCAGAGTGACTGTATAGAGACGTGACATTTCGTATTCTACCGTAAATTCGATATTTTCAGTAGTTTCGACCTTTTCAAATAGCAAGCAACGTTCAATTTATTTATTTTTTTTATTTTAAAAAGAGATGATGAATGCGACATCATTCTGTGTGTCTAGTTAAATCGTGAATGTTGATTAATTACAAAAAAAAAAACAAAATGCGGATATCCGGAGTGCCAAAACTTGGAATAGGAGAACATTTAAGTATTAAAATTGGAGCAAAGTAAATCAATTAAGTATCAACAGCGAGAAAATTGGACAAAAATATTGACATTACATTTTTCCAATGAGACAAATGCAAAGTGATATCGTTTTGTACATGACATCACTAGAAGAGCCAAAATGACATTGTTTTACCTCGTATTTAAATTTTAATATAAATATTAATTGAATTATAATTTAAAACTAAATTAACAAAAAGATTACATAATTTCGGCGAGGATTGTGCAAGTCCTCACTATCACCTCCCACACAACCCTCATGAAAGTTCTGCAATCTTCTTCTTCTTCTTTTTTAATTTAGTTTTAAATTTAATTTAATTCATATTTATATTAATATTCAAATCCAAGGTAAAATGATGTCATTTTGGCTTTTTTTTTTTTTTTGTTGACTTACCTTTCCGGCAAGTCACGTAAATAAGTTAAATATTAAAAAATATGCCACATATGATTTCCAAAACCCTTCGATGGGGTTGTCACTGAAATGTCTTAATTTTTTTTTTTTAAAGTGATAATTATATATACTTTTCGTAACTTTTGATACTTAAATGTTCCCATACAAAAAAAGTCAGTACTATAACATTTGATGATCATGTCTAAGGCACAACTCTTTGATTGTTCTTAAATTTGACTATAAGTACATTTTCAAGGATTAACTCAAACATGAAATTAAAGTGAAGAAGAAACTTTGAACCTTGTAAAGGGACACTTGCATGGATTGATAAGAAATGATAAACAGAAAAAGTTTTACGACAGAAAAGATGGGTCGAGAAACAAAATAAATAAGAGTGCAAAACTTTCTGTAAATAATGAATTAATAAAAGAATTAAGAAAAAAAGGGAAAGAAATTGCAAATTTTTTAAAAAGGGGTGTAAGCGTTAGGAGTTGAACTTGTGTGCTGCATCATCGCATGGGAGCACACATCAATTACCTTATAATAAGTTGAGATCATGTAATCAATTATTAGTTGGCATGTAATCAATTCTGATAGTTATGTCAGGTTCTATCAAGATAGATTTTGCGACTTGCTATCTTCTTGCCTATCAAGCAAAGATTTGCCTCCGTGAAAAAGATGGTTCATTCGTATCAACTCGATAGTCCAGTTTGTTGCCATGATCCAAATCGTATGTTTATTTTCGAAAGGAAGAGGTGTATCTCCTTCCTTCTCTCCCTCCCTTCTCTCTCGCGAATAGCGACAGAGAGGTGGGCTGGAAGAGTTGAAGGATGTTATAACGAGCCGTGACACATGGATCCTCTGACGGGCCCGCTTTGACCAACCGTTACCCCAAGGTCAAAGTCAACGGGAGGGGTTAGACCAGTTTGGGCCTGTTTAAATTGGCTCAAGCCCATTATAAAAAGTAGACGGAATTATTCGACTTCTTCTTTTTTTTTTATTCAAGCCGTACTCTTGTGTTATATTTAAAATAATTTTCACGTTAATTTTTTTTTATATTTTAGCTCTCTTTGTTTGTCGAAATATTATAACTTCTTAAAAATAAAATAAATTCCAAATAATGACGTAAAATACATTTATTTTCTTAAATAAGAATCCGAAATATATTTTATTTCAAATAAGGGTCTAAATTGACCAAATCTTCTTCAATAAGGGCGTAAAATAGAACTTGTTTTAAATGAGGGTCTAGAATAACTATATCAATTTCCAAAAAGGACCAAACCTCTCTTAGACTGAAGGGTATCTTCATCTTTTAATTTTTTTCTATTTATTTCATAATTTTTCCTTTTTCTTTTCCTTTATTCCTTTCTTTTCCCCCTTCCCTCCGCCAGCCGTGATGGAGGTTGCTGGACTCAGGCTTTGAGGGCCACCCTCGCTGGTGTCAGGCTAGGGTTGCCTACAATGGCGAAGGGCGCCCCTTGCCCTCTCCTACATCGGGTGAGGGTTGCCCTTGCCCCACCAAGCCCAAGTGAGGCGACCCTTGCCCTCACTTGAGGTGGGCGACCTCCGCTGGCCATTGATGGTGACGACCAAAGGAGAGATGAGGAAAAAAAGAAAAAATTGATTTTTTTTTTTAAATATGGTTATGATTTTTTTGTCAAAATACATTTTCTCTTATAATCGAAATAGTCACTGGTCGGCCAAAGGCTTTTATTTGAGACGATTTGATTATTTCAGATATTTATTTGAATTAAAATATATTTTGAACCTTTATTTGGAAAAATAAAAATAGTTCAAATCATTATTTGGAATTTCTCTTTAAAAATGGACATATCCTTTACCGGTTGATTATCTTTTTGGGATTTTTTTTTTAATCAACTTGCACATGCCTTCCTGAAGCACGCCTCACCTGCTCCATTTCACGACATTCCATGTATTAACGTGCTGTTTTTGCACTTCCGTCCCCAAACAACCACGTAATTTAATATGCAATAAAATCGAAAATAAAATTTATGAGAAAAAAATAAATACAGTCAAATACACGCTCGCCTGAAGAATCAATTCTCTCTCTCCTGCGCACACGACAAAAGGCTGCTCGGCAACCCAGCCTCCAGCCTCCAGCCTCCAGTCTAAGCTCACCGTCTCTCTCTCTCTCTCTCTCTCTCTAACGGAACCGATGGCCGCCGCGACGGCGACGCCGGAGAACGGCGGGGGAGTGGCGACTGCGTCTCAGGCGTACCTGGAGAGCAAAGCGGTGAAGGACACCAGGAGCTTGATGTCGGAGCTCTGTCGCCACTTCTACACCCTGGGATGGATGTACGGGACGGGCGGCAGCATCGCCATGAAGGTCCACGACGACTCCGTGCCGCGGCCTCGCCAACTCGTCCTCTTGTCCCCCTCCGGTACTCTCCTATACTTCCACGGAGTTCGATCATCAGTTTCGATTCTTCTCTGAATCTATCCAATCGTGTATTGGTTTAGGCTTTCTCTTCTGTCTTCAGTCCGTAGATTATTTTCTGCAATGGAACGGCATCTCCGTTGTTTTCTGAACTTGCGACGAGGCGGTTCTTTTCGCGCCTATGGGATGTTCCCCCTACTATTTAATCACGAGGGGTTGGGATTCAGTCAATTCTTGTCATGATCGAGTCTTATTCTGCAGTCGTGTAGCTAGCTGTCTGCTCGAAGTCTTTGGTCTGGTGTGCATTCGGTACTTCCAATTTCTATTCGATGCTGGATTGTTTTTGAAATACGTGCTTATCAAGTTATTCGATTTCTTTTTCGTTTCCATAACCAAGTTATTCAACTTCACGGAGTTTGCACGATTTTGTTTGGATGTTTAACTGTTGCTGCATTGCATCTCGGCTTTTTGGCTTTTATGCTGAGCTTGTGAATTTGTCTTTTGTGCTATGCTTTAGGAGTCCAGAAGGAGAGAATGGAACCCGAGGACATGTACGTGTTGTCTGCCGATGGTTCTACCTTGTCTTCGCCGTCTCCGAAGCCTTACCCAAATAAGGCACCTAAGTGTACGGACAGCACTGCTGTTTTCTTGAAGGTATTTTCTGATCCCATAATAAGGGTGGATGTGAAGTTGGGTTTCTGTTTTCTGCCATTGCTGGTGATCTTGATTCTGTATAGTTTTTCCCTGTCAATGCTCTCTTGCACTATGCTGCTAACATGGCTTATTGTACCGCTGTATGTGATGCTTCAGTTTTTTATTGATTTTGAAATGCGTAGAATTTTCAAACTACTCTGGAATGAGGGAAAGGAGAAGATTATAGAGTGTTTTAAAAGTTACATATTAATTTAGCTGACAAATACTCTTTTGAGTTCACTTATACTTTCTCCAAATTAGTGCTGCTCTGTACTTCAGTACCTTTCCCTCAATGTGGTTGCAATTTGAAATAGTACTTTTTGGAATCTGTATGGTTTGTTTTGATCCCTACTGAAGAATATCGGGAACAAGTAGTCTAATTGAAGGTCAAATTTGAAAACAGTCTGGTTTCAGGAGTCGCTTTATCCCCATGATTGAATATGTGGAAGAAACTTGTTGCAAGAATGATGCTGTCTATTTCTAAAGTAATAATTTCTTGGCCACTGCATACTTGGTAGTATTATGCTAGTATCACTCTGATTATTCCAATAATGACTATGACTTTCCCCCTCCCTTCACACTTACTCTCTTAAAACTCTATATATGTTGAAGTTGCTGACTCATACCTCCTCCTTTATCCTCAAGATATTTGAGTTACGCAATCCAGGAGCAGCCATCCACAGTCATGGGGTGGAATCATGCCTTGCAACTATGCTCAAACCCTTAGCAAAGGAATTTAGAGTAAGTTCTCCAGGTCCTTTGCACGTTTATTAACTATGAATTTGTTCAAAGTAAACCCTCCTGGACTAAAATTAAAGTTTGTAGCTTGAGGAATTAATTAAATAGAGACTGAAAGGAACTTAACCCAATAGGGACATGCTCCATGAAAGTCAATATTCATTAGATTGAGATGCAAAAGAAATTTAGTTAAAATAGGTTCTCCGGATAGGTCTCTGACCTCATGAAGAAATCACTATCATGAGTCAATAGCTGAGCTGGTTGTGAGAGCCTTTTTCTTCTCACCAATGAAGAAGGGAAGTCACATGGGTGTAGTTCATCCCATTTCGCAGTTTAAGTGGTATTGCGATAGTCTCACTGTGCTTCTGTTGTCACCTCCCCAATCACCTACACACAACATGCATAGTGATTGGCCTGCTCTATCTGAAACATCAAAATCACTTTTGGGCTGCTTCTAATTTCTTTTCCCTTTTCATTGTCTTTCCTTCTTATACTTTTGCAGATTACTCATATGGAGATGATTAAAGGAATCCAAGGGCATGGTTATTATGACGAACTTGTGATCCCAATCATAGAGAATACTGCTCATGAATATCAACTCACGGAATCTCTTGCAAAAGCGGTATGCATCTTTACATTTTGGTTCCATGTGGGAGAGACTGAAGGTGCTCTCCTAAGTAGATTCCTGCAGTCATAAGCTTGTGTCTGGATGGTTGATCTATAAAACTTGGGCACACTGGTTAGATAGTGTGAAAATTGTCCTGTTATTCAGGCAATAAAACATTCATTTGTTAGTTCTACATTTTGAAATTTTTTCACGCTATCTTCGGTTTTTATGAGTACCTTTTGCTTTGAGTTATCATGTCTTGCGGGATGCTTCTCTAAATCTTCCTGGAGTCTGTCTAGTGGAGTGCTAGTATGCTTGCAAAACAGTGGATGACTATAGAGGATCATTGTCTTCAGTAAGATGTACTTATTAATCATATCTACATGAAATTGCTGGATTGAGTGTTGCCTTTTTTCAGATAGAAGCATACCCAAGATCGACAGCTGTACTTGTTCGGAACCATGGTATATATTCATGGGGAGACTCATGGATCAGCGCTAAAACACAGGTTTGTGTTTTCTACGTCAGGATAAAATTGGTTAGACTGTTTTCTAGAACTTTTCTTATTTTTACATGAAAAAGCAGTTGGTGAATTTGACATCAAAAGGAATTCCACATTTTTACGTTGAAAGAATATTTGGTCACAAGGCTTGCAGAATTTCTAAGCTTGTGGTTATGCCTGGAGAAACTATCCCCATTATCCCAATGTATTTAGATCTCTTCACTTTGCCCAATGATAAGTTCTGATCATGTGCTGAAACAGATTCTTTGTGTTGACAGCTTTTGTGGCTTCCTTGTAAAGGATTCCCTATTTCAGCATTACTCTTGTTCCTCTTTCCTTGTCAACTATTTTTATTCAATTTTGTTCATGCCATTATTTTTGCAGGCTGAATGTTACCATTATCTCTTTGATGCTGCGATCAAACTTCATCAAATGGGTTTGGATTGGTCATCTCCAAATCATGGTCCTCTTCAATATGGCAAAGGCACATTAGCTGATGGTGGGAAGGCTGGAATAATTGGATCTAGTCTTCAAATCAAGCCGCTTCCAGTATATTTTTTAATTCTCTTCCCTTATCCCGTAGATAAAAATCACTGTTTGTGAACCATGATGAGCAGTATATACTGTCTTGATCTTGATGTAATTGTCCTTTTGACTCGCAAACTTAGGGTCCGTTTGTTCAAGGGAAAACTGTTTCCGGAAAACTGTTTTCTGATTTTTTGGTGTTTGGATGATGGAAAACTAATCAATCTACGGAAACTGAAAACAACAAGCTTAGATTGGAGGAAATGACTTCTACCTCTGGCTAGAAGGAATTTACTTTCCCTAAACCATCAAACAAATAGAAACTAACTATTTTCCTTGAAGATAATTTTCATGCAAAATAATTTTCTTTAAAATAAAGTTTCAGTGAAACTGATGCACCCTTAAAGGAACTTTGGATGTTTGGCATTCCAGTTCAGGTAACTCTTTTCTTGCCTAATTTGTCTGGTTACAGACCTGCATTCTTCTGGACATTGAAGGAACCACTACTCCAATATCATTTGTGACTGAAGTTCTCTTTCCATATGCACGGGATAATGTTGGGAGGCATTTGTCTGCAACATTTGAAACTGTAGAAACTCAAGATGACATCAAATTGTTAAGGAGCCAGGTAACTTTATGTTGTCTTTTAGTTAATGGAACTGTCAAATGTCCACACTAGTAATGGTCTAGTCTATTTATTGTGAATGATAAGTTGGGGCTAATTATTATATGCTATAAACAGGATAACTCAATGGTTACACTAATGCAAAATTCCTTTAACTATAGAGCGATGTATCCTAATGTTGCTAGAAGACATGCTATATTGATCCCTTGATGTTCTAGATTTTGGTATATCTGTTTATAGGTTGAAGATGATTTGGCAAAAGGCATTCTTGGGGCCTTGCCCATTCCTCCAGATGAGGAAGGGAAAGAGAAAGTTATAGCGGCTTTGGTTGCTAACATTGAAGCAATGATAAAAGCTGATCGCAAGATCACTGCCTTGAAACAATTGCAAGTAAGCATAGGCTGATATTAAATTGAGTTTGGTGTGATGGTGTTGAGAAGTATAGGCATGCAAGACAGGTTTATTTTGTATCATGCAGGGTCACATCTGGCGATCTGGGTTTCAGAATCGAGAGTTGAAGGGAGTGGTATTTGAGGATGTACTGGTGGCTCTTGAAAAATGGAATGCCCTGGGCATAAAGGTAACTTTTACTTTGCTCTCTGTTCCTCTTTCATTCTTCATTCTTTTTTTTTTTTTTTTTGGGGGGGGGGGCAATTCAGTGTTATCCTTTTGATTCCGTACTTTTCCTAAATGACAACATTAGCTGATGCTTTCTTCCCTCAACATATGTCTTTACATTTCTTGTTTTGTGCAGCAACAGCTGATTTTGTTACCCACTTAGATGGGATTTTCTTCTTTTTACTCCATTAATTGCATGTGATTAGAAATGGTTATACATATTAGCTGTACTAATGTCATTTACAGTGTTAATCAGCAGCTAATTATTATGCAACAGGTCTACATATATTCTAGTGGCAGCAGATTAGCACAAAGACTCTTATTTGGGTATACAAATCATGGAGATCTGAGGAAGTATCTGTATGGATTTTTTGACACTACAGTGGGGTAAAAGATCTTGACTAATTTCTTGTCTTCTTTTCTTTAGTCTTGTTCTTATTTGGTTGAATTTTCTTTGCCGGAGTTGAGTCAGAGCTTTTGTACTACCCTGGTACTGGAGACTTATTTTGTAGCCTCTCTCTCTTGTGTATAGGAACAAAAAAGAAACAAATAGTTATGTCGAGATATCAGAGTCACTAGGAGTTGATAAGCCATCAGAGGTATTATTTCTGACTGATGTCTATCAAGAAGCTGTTGCTGCAAAGAATGCAGGTATATGTCCATTGAAACATCTTCTATTCAGCTCTTTCTGTGCATTTGCTCTGGTGCCATGCGATGCATGGCTTCCTTTTGAATCTTTTGAATGCTTGAGCTGTCTAAAAGTCAGTCTTATAAGTTTAAATTCCTGATAGAAAAGTGGCTGTAGACTCCAAGAACATTCCCAGCCATCACGTTGACTTGAATGGTACTGGTATTTTTAAAAGTCTCCATTGTGCAGATATTTAACACCCAATTGAGTTAGGATGTCCAACTATAGACCTTTAATCGGATTTATGTGGTTCAATCAATGGGACCTATCCTACGGGAGGGGAGTACAGGATTCCACTTATCAAGTGATATAACGGAGATTACAACCACACTTTGAGTTACTCAAACACTCTCAATGTTTTCTAGCCCCCAAGAGAAGTCTTTGTTTTATCTTTGTAATGACGAAATGGCATTATCCTTCATTTATGCAGAGTGCTGATGACTTTTCTCGGTTGAAACTGAATGACTCCATCTCCATGTTTTTCAGTGCATACTGAAAAGAATATTAATTTAGTGTGTGTGACCATAAAAAATTATCAGCTTATGAACAGAAATAGCTCTTTGAAGCAAATTGCCTTTATTCTGTCCTCCATCCCACCTACAAAAAGGGGGAAAAAGAGTTGTTTATGATGTACTTTAGCTTGTCTTCAATCAAACTACAAGTTAATATACTGGGAGAATTGGAACACATGCATTTACACATTCATCAAGTCTGTGTCTAGTCATATTGAACACGATCAGAAAAGTGCTTTAAATCTCAATCTCAACCTTATGCAACTACCCCTCTTTTCCATCCTCCAGTCAATAGTTGCATCTGTATGTTTTGTGTCTGGTTTCTCATAACTTTTCTGTGCATTTTAGCATGCTAACATTGAATCTTGATCAATTTGTGTAGGCCTTCAGGTGATTGTCTCTGTCCGGCCTGGAAACGGACCTCTTCCAGAAAATCATGGGTTCAAAACAATCCATTCATTCATGGATATCTGATGGTAGAGTTTGGCGTAGTCATCCTGAATCTAGTATTGGTAGATGGCTCATTGATTCTCATGTTATCTTGCTTGTGTTATTGGTTATGGATCAGATGTGTAGTGCGTGTTTGTTTTTCCAATCATCATAGCAAATTAACAGCATATTGACCTCTATTGCGTATCCTGACAAAGAACAACCTTTGTTGCCTGTCCCTCATGTAGTCAGTAGAACCTAGTATATCAAGAAATGTATGCACATGTCCTTACTTTTTGTTATGCATGGCAAACAGAGCATAGCTAAAAACAAACGGACATGAAGTAGCCATCTCTCTTCCCAAAAGAAGCATTATGTGACGGCAAACTAAAACTGATCAAGGAAATATCTCCACATGTTAGTCCAAGCAGTTTGGCATAATAAGTTTCCAGTCAGTAGCACTAATGTCATTCACACCTTTCACCAATAAAACTTGAATCTATGTTTCAGTAACGCCACAGCATTCCAGTCAACATCATCGAATTGCAAAAGCGAATATACATGCTAGTTATTGGTAAAACTTTCAACTGCAACTTTTTGGTCTTTCTGCAGCATGAAAATCCTCTCAGGCAATGGATTATAGTTAGGTTGACAATGACCAATTGACATTGGGTTGTATCTTTGTAATGAGAGGCAAGCAAATGAGACACAGCTGCCTGTTTCGTTGCATTTTGGATTGTCATTTCAAGTAAATGGAAACTGGCTTGATCCCTAGCTTTTGATCAAATGGCGACTTGTCTTCGAGTTATCATCAGTTTCCAAATGCACCATTCTGCAAGCATGAGGTGTCCATTGTCCTGTTTCCATGGCTGAGGGTCAAGTGCATGTTGCTCTTCAAGAGTATCGTACTCTTGATGACCATTTTGGGAAAAGGGCGATGCTTAGAGTGCGTTTTGAACTATTTTGTTAAAGAACAATTTCGATAAAAAATTATTCTTTTTATTATGCTCTTGAGAATAATTTATAAGATTTTAATACGTTTGATAATTGTACAAAATTTCTATTTTTGGAATAAAGTTGTGTTTGGCATCGACCTCCAAATTAACCATTTTCTTTTAATTTTTAAATAATTTTATCATTTTTTTTCTTTTTTTTTTTTCTTTTCTTTCTCTTCTTTTTCAAGCCCTAGTCGGTGACTTTGCTGGAGCATCGCGAGGCTAGTCGGCGACCTTGCTGGAGCGTCGCGAGGCTGCACCTCATCTGCTGAACCTTGGCTGGGTAAGTGGCCTCGCCTAGCCCAGCCAGGGTTCGGCCAAGCCCTGCCTGGCCAGGCAAGGCTCACTAGTGGCTAGGCAGGTCTCACCTAGCCCGGTGAGGCTCGCTAGTGGCTAGGGGAGGCTTGAGTGAGGCTTGCCAGTGGTTGGGCAAGCCTTCGGTGAGCTCGCCGTACCTCGCCCCACTAGTCGTCGGCAATTGGTGGCAATGGAAGACAGTAGCCACGACGGTGAATGGTAGCGGCGGTGGAAGAAGAAGAGACAATAAAGAGAAACAAGAAGGAAAGAAAAAAAAAAAAAAAAAATTGGTTGGCTTTGATTTGGGGATTATTCCTAGAACAAAAAATCATTTTTTTTTTTTTACTTTTTGATTCTACTTCAAATCTATTTCCGAGAAAAAAAATTTTTACCAAACGGATTTTTTTTAAAATATACTCCTGTGAATAAAAGAACAAAATTAAACACTATTTGACTAGTTGTCAAACGTAACTTTCATCTAAGATTACTTTCATCTAAAAATCTCTTTGATAATTTTCGTGACAAGCTATTATTGGTCCAATTTTCAAGTAACTTTTTTGAGCGTCATGGGACACCTATTGAAAGGTCAAAATGATTGAAAAAGTTTCAAATAGTGGGTTAGAAATCAATTTTGATACGAAGAACATGAGCGGCATAGCTGATGTTAGGTTTATTTACTTACAATGTGCTAACTGTAAGATGGAAACTCCCTTGTACATATGAATATTCATGACATGAGATGAAAATCTCATTTTATGAGAACCAAATGATTGTGCAGGATGCTTGTTTAATAAAACCGGCGAAGACGGACTATTAAATGTAAAGCATGATGCTAGGCGGTGGTACCTTATTAGATTCCGCACGCGACTCGCTCATTGAAACGTTGCAATTATTGACCCGGACGAATCTCCATTGCGTCAAGCGGGGCTCTTGCCGCCACTCACCTTCCCAAAGTTTTAGAAAAATAGTCGAACCTTTCAAAAGCTTTTCGAGTTATGCTCCGCTATTGCGGCTTTTTGCTCCCCCCTTAAATCCCGCAGGAGAATGGAATCGAACATTTTTCTATTGACTTGCCGCCCGCAAATTAATCTACAAAGCTCAAAAAGCAATTCTAACATCATGAATATGGGGTACCATAGATAAACAAATCAACCAAGCATTTATTCCGGTGGACTTTTCAAGCGTCGGGACAAAATTTCAGTTACCAAAACAATTATGCTCATACTTCTTTTGTCTAAATCCATCCCTACTTATCGACATATGAGCTAGTAACTTGGAAATGTGTCGGAAATTTGAAAAGATTAGAATAATCAAATGTTTACAACACTTTA
The DNA here is from genome assembly GCA_014182885.2 of Eucalyptus caleyi. Taxonomy (NCBI): domain Eukaryota; kingdom Viridiplantae; phylum Streptophyta; class Magnoliopsida; order Myrtales; family Myrtaceae; genus Eucalyptus; species Eucalyptus caleyi. Next base: position 48,088,410 of record CM024471.2, read on the forward strand.
AGCTACTCATGACAAAATATCCCAGATCTTTGCAAAATGTTGTAATCTTTTAAAATTAGGATATATTTTTTTATTGATTTATGAAAGTTGTAAATCTTTACAACACATCTATAAACATTTAAATTATGTTATATACATATTTATGATGTTTTCAAAAGGTATAATAACTATCTTTAAAAAACCAAAAGAAAGTACAAGAATCATTGCAAATTTAGGACCCGGACCATTGATCACCTTGTTATTATTATTATTATTATTATTTTTGCTTTGGTAAACCCATACATAGAAAGCTTAATAAGTGAGCAATCTTAAGCTTTTGATCAAAATTACTCGAGACTACTAATAAAAAATCGCGTAACTTTTAGTATAGACCCCCTTTCCACGTGAAGTTCCCTGGGCGGGAGCAACAGCTCCAACCCTAAAAACGACAGCATACGGAGCGTCGTTAGGACACTAAAAAACTGACCGTTTATACAAAACAAAAAAATAAAGGAAGAACTGACGCAGTCCCAGACCCTGTCTCACAGTCACACCTGCGCGTCCCCCCATGGCCTCTCCTTCTTCTTCTCCATCTCTGCCACCATCTCTGCCACCACCACCCCCCACCAACAACGCTCCTCTGCTGCACTAACACTCCCCCCTCCATCCCCTCAGAAAACCCTAACGCAAACCACATTGCTCTCTCCCTCCCTCCCTCTCTCTCTCTCTCTAGAGCGCCCAGGTTCGCCATGGCAGCGCCAACGGCTCTCTCCTCCTTCCTCCTCGTCCTCGCATTGTCGCTCTCCTGCCTCTCCTCCTCCTCCTCCGCGGCGCCCGCGCCCGCCAACTTCTCCCGCGCCGAAGTCGCGGCCCTCCTGGCCTTCCGGCGCGGCCTCCGCGACCCGCGCGGCGCCGCGGACGGGTGGGACCCCTCCACCCCCCTCGCCCCCTGCGACTGGCGCGGCGTCGCCTGCTACGCCGGCCGCGTCCGCGAGCTCCGCCTCGCCGGCCTCCAGCTGGGGGGCCGGCTCGGCGGCTCCCTCGGCGACCTGCATGAGCTCCGCAGGCTCAGCCTCCACTCCAACGCCCTCGCCGGCCCCATCCCGCCGGCGCTCTCCCGGTGCTCCCTCCTCCGCGCCGTCTACCTCCAGGACAACTCCCTCTCCGGCGGCCTCCCCGCGGCGATCCTCAACCTCGCCAACCTCCAGGTCCTCGACGTCGCCCGCAACCTCCTCTCCGGCGGGGTCCCCGGCGTCATGCCCCCGAGCTTGCGGTTGCTCGATTTGTCGTCGAACGAGTTCTCCGGCGAGGTCCCGGCGAACTTCTCGGCGAGCTCCCATCTCCGGGTCGTCAACTTTTCGTACAACCGGTTCGTGGGGAGAGTCCCGTCCGGTTTGGGAGCGTTGCAGGAGCTCGAGTACTTGTGGCTAGACTCCAACCTCTTGTTCGGAACTCTTCCCTCGGCGATGGCAAATTGTTCCTCGCTCGTGCATTTGAGCATCGAAGACAACATGCTTCAGGGCTTGCTTCCGGGGACCATCGGGACGATCCCGAAGCTTCAACTTATCTCCCTGACGGGCAATAATCTCTCCGGTTCAATTCCTTTTTCTTTGTTCTGTAATGGTTCGGCTAATTCGAGTTCCCTGAGGTTCGTTGGTTTGGGATTTAATTCTTTCACGGGAATTTCCGAGCCGCCAAGTGAGAAGTGCATTACTTCTCTGGAGGTTTTGGACCTTCACGAGAATCATGTACGGGGTGTTTTTCCATATTGGTTGACGTATGTGTCGACGTCACTGAAAGTGACTGACCTTTCTGGGAATTTTTTTTCTGGTATTTTACCTGCTGGTATTGGAAACCTGTCAAGACTGGAGGAGCTTAGGTTGGCTAATAACTCTCTAAGGGGAGTCATTCCGAACGAAATTTCGAAATGCAGCTTGTTGCAAGTCCTTGATCTTGAGGGGAACCAGTTTTCGGGCCAGATTCCGGGGTTTTTGAGTCAGTTGAGCAGCTTGAAAGTGATTTCCTTGAAAAAGAACATGTTTGACGGTTCGATTCCGCAGGGACTTGGAAGCCTTTCAGGGCTCGAGAATTTGGATCTTAGCAATAACAATCTGACTGGAGGTGTGCCGGAAGGGTTAATGCAACTCAAGAATTTGAGTGCTCTAAATTTGGGCAATAACAAGTTCTCTGGTGAAGTTCCTTCTGGTATTGGGGAGTTGAAGGGTTTGCTAGTTTTGAACTTGAGTAATTGTGGATTTTCGGGAAACGTCCCTGGGAGCATCGGGAGTCTTATGAGATTAACAACTTTGGACCTGAGTAAGCAAAATCTCTCTGGGCAATTGCCAATTGAAATTTTTGGGTTGCCGAGCTTGCAAATTGTTGCCTTGGAAGAGAACAGTTTATCTGGGGATGTTCCTGAAGGTTTCAGCAGTTTAATTTCTTTGCAATATCTGAACCTTACAGCAAATTTGTTTCACGGCACAATTCCAACGACTTATGGATTCCTTCAGTCGTTAGCTGTTCTCTCCATATCTGGAAACAATATTTCTGGTCCAGTTCCAGTTGAGCTTGGTAACTGTTCCGATCTTGAAGTACTTGAACTTCGTTCAAATAGATTGATGGGCCCAATTCCAAGCAGATTCTCTCGGCTCTCTCATTTGAAGAGGCTAGACTTGGGTCAGAACAATTTAACAGGAGAAGTTCCTGAGGAGTTGTCTCAATGCTTCTCTTTGACTACTCTGTTATTGGATTCGAATCGTTTTTCAGGCCATATACCCGATTCTTTGTCAAAACTACTGAACCTGACTTCATTAGATCTTTCTTCTAACAACTTGAGTGGAAGAATTCCAGCAAATCTTTCAGCCATACCAGGATTGGTATACTTAAATGTATCATACAATAATCTTGAGGGCGAGATTCCACAAGCACTGGGTTTTCGGTTCAATGATCCTTCTGTATATAAAATGAATGGAAAATTATGCGGCAAGCCCTTGGCTCAAGAATGCCCAAATGTGACTGTTAAGAAAAGAAAAAGGCTGATTCTTTTCATTGCTTTAATTATAGCTGGAGCTTGTATTTTGGCGTTATGCTGCTGTGGTTATGTGTATAGCCTCCTGAGGTGGCGAAAGAAGCTTAGAGGAGCAGCTGGGGAAAAGAAGCGAAGTCCTCGTACAAGCTCAGGAGCAGAAAGGGGCCGGGGAAGCGGAGAAAATGGAGAGGCAAAGCTCGTCATGTTCAAGAGCAAGATGACATATTCAGAAGCGCTAGAAGCAACTAGACAATTTGATGAGGAGAATGTACTAAGCCGAGGAAGATATGGGCTTGTCTTCAAAGCCTCGTTTCAAGATGGGATGGTCCTTGCAATACGTCGCCTCCTCAATGGATCAATCAATGAGCGAACATTTCATAAAGAAGCAGAAGCACTAGGCAAGATCAAGCACCGTAATCTGACAGTCCTGCGTGGCTACTATGCTGGACCACCCGACATAAGGCTACTTATTTATGATTACATGCCTAATGGGAACTTGGCCACTCTCCTTCAAGAGGCATCTCACCGGGATGGGCATGTTCTCAATTGGCCCATGCGTCATCTCATCACGCTTGGAGTTGCTCGAGGACTCGCTTTCTTGCACTCAATGAATATGGTTCATGGTGACTTGAAGCCTCAGAATGTGCTATTTGATGCAGATTTCGAATCCCATCTATCAGAGTTTGGTTTGGACCGTCTGGTCTCAGTCACTACAGCTGAAGCCTCCTCCTCCGCCACTCCGGTGGGCACACTCAGTTACGTGTCACCTGAGGCAACACTATCTGGGCAATCGACAAAGGAGTCGGACGTGTACAGCTTTGGGATTGTCCTATTGGAAATACTGACTGGGAAGAAACCTGTCACGTTCAACGAAGATGAGGACATTGTGAAGTGGGTTAAGAAGCAATTGCAAAAGGGTCAAATTTCAGAGCTAATTGAGCCTGGTCTGCTGGAGCTGGACCCTGAGTCATCAGAGTGGGAAGAGTTTTTACTGGGAGTCAAAGTAGGACTTCTTTGCACAGCACCTGATCCACTCGACAGACCATCCATGGCTGATGTTGTCCTCATGCTTGAAGGGTGTAGGGTTGGACCTGATATTCCCTCTTCAGCTGACCCTACTTCTTTGCCTTCCCCTGCATGACAAGGGGAACAAAACAAAGAAAAAAGGTCGTTGTTTTCTTTCTGGTAAGAAAAATCTTTAGATTCTTCCAAAGAACTGGATAAATTCTTAATCATCAACCATATACACATTCAGTTGCTGGATTGAGTGATGTCATTTTTCAGGTAAAAGCGTACCCAAGATCGATGGCTGCTTCAAAACCACAGTATATATTCCTGGGGAGACCAATGGATCAGTGCTAAAACACAGGTTCGTGTTTCCCACTCAAGGGGTTGAATCAATAACACTGTTGCTAATTTTTTTCTTTTTCTTTGAGGGGGGAAAAAGGAAATGCTAGGTTTGCTAGATTTGACATCCAAAGAAATCCCTCACGCTATCTTGAAGGAATATCCAGTCACTATGCTTGCAGCAGTTCTATTCTTCTAATAATGGCCAGAGAAAGTACCAATTTACCCTATGTATCCACATCACGTCACTTTACCTAATTTTATATTCTGCTTATGTGCTGAAATTGATGCTTGGTGTAAACAGGATTTGTGACTTCCTTGTAAAGGATTCCCTATTCCATCACTCCCATCTTTAAGTTTTTTTTTTTGGCAAATACTTTTAATTTTCCTGTATTGATACCATATCTTTTCAGGTTGGGTGTTACCATTATCTATTTGATGCTGCTATCAAACTTTGTCATATGGGTTTGGATTGGTTATCTCCAAATCATTGTCCTCTTCAGTATGACCAAGGAACATTAGCTGATGGTTGGGAAGGGTGGAAATCGGTCTAGTCTTCAAATTAAGCCACTCCCAGTATACTAATCATGGAGATCTAAGAAAGTATCTTTATGGATATTTCGACTCTTCAGGGGGGGTAAAGATCTTGCATCGTTTATTGTTTTCTTTTCTTTAATCTTCTTCTTTGTTTAATTTTCTTTGCCAGAGTTGAATGAGAGCTTCTGGACTACTTTGGTAATGCGAATTATATCAAGAGTTTTTCTCTTTCATGTATAGGAACAGAAAAAAAGCACATAGTGATATCGATATATCCAAGTCGCTAGGGTTTGATATGCATCAGAGGTACTATTTGTGACTGATATCTATCAAGAAGCTGTTGCTGCAAAGAATGCAGGTATATATGTCCATTAAAACATAATTTATTTAAACCTTTTGCATTTTTGCTATGGATGGTACTTACTAGTTGTAAGGCTTCATTTTGAGTCTTTTGAATGCTCAAGGTGTCTGAAAATCAGTCTTATAAATCTTTACCTGATATTATTCTCTGGAGTTGCAAATGGATAAGTTGAAATTCTTGTCTGAAATATTACACTAGACTGGTAAGACATTTCCAGTCACCATAGATTTATATACACACACACACACACACACACATATACATATACATTTATAGGTTTCAATGGGCAGATACTTCCAGTATCAATGAAATTATAGGGGACATGCAACTATAAACCTTTGAGATAAGGCTTTTTATTTTATTATCTTGGCCATTACAATACGGCATTGTCCTCCATTTATACACAGTGCTGAGGAGTTTTATTTTTTTTTTTTTTCTGGTTTTGATGAAACCAAATTACTCCAACTTCACTTTTTCAATATTTACTAAAAGAAATTTACTTTAAGTGCATGTGACCATAAAAAAGCTCATAATTTATGAGCAGAAACATAGCATATGCACTTATGCATTTCTCTTCCGAAACATCTAGTCATATTGAACATGACCAGAAAACCGCTTAAATCTCATTCCTATGTGACTACATCTTTGCCATGCTCCAGTCCATATTTCCTGTTTATTTTTTGTCTGGCTTCTCAGAACTATAGTGAACATTCAGCATGCTAACATTTCAATCTTCATCAATGCATGTAGGCCTGTCTCTGTCCAGCCTAGAAATGCACCTCTTCCAGAATATCATGGGTTCAAACAGTGCATTCATTCATGGAGATCTGATGATAGAGTCTGGCTTAGTTGTCCAGACTCCTACATGGATAAATGGCTTATCCATTTTGATGTTATTCTTCTGCTCGGTTTATGGGTCAGATGTGTAGTTTATTTATTCTTTAGCAATCACTATAGCTAGTTGACTGCATATTTAGCCGTTATTGTGTATCCTGACGAAGGAAAACCTCTCTCTCTCTCTCTCTCTCTCTCTCTCTCTCTCTCTGCAGACAATAGACTTTGTTTTGAGGAATGCATACACATTCCCTTATATATGGAAAACAAAGCATAGCCTAAACCAAATGGACATGGAGTAGTAGTCTCTATCGAGAATAGCGTCAAAGGCAATCTAAAATTGATCGAGCAAATAACCACATGCTAGTTCAAGCAATTTGTCATAAAATCGGTTAGTAGCGCTGCAAGTCCTTTAACCTTTTAATAAAACTTGAATAAAAGAGTAATGTCGCACCAAAAGATTGTGTTTTGTGTCTTCTGCAGGATGAAGATCCTCTAAGACAAAAGATCATATTTTGTTGGACAATGACCGAGTGATATCACTCGTAGGGCAAGCACATGAGATGCATCAGATACTCCCATTGCATTTGGAATGGTATACCCAAGTGAAGTGAAATTGCCTTATTCTGACTGAAGTTCAGCATATGATATGTTATCGATTCTTAATAAATGGGCTACTGGCTTGATTCTCCTTGAGTGGAAGGTTTGCAGTGCATTTGCAATGCTCAACATGGATGTTGTGGTGGTGATGCAGATAGTTCTCACCATCACTATCCTTGGTTTTCCAAGTTTATTGTCAGTTCTAAATGCACCACCCTGCGACCATAAGGTGATTACCGAGCCAAGTTTCCATCGTGAAGGGTCAAGCGCATGTTGCTCTTGAAGAGGGCTGGGCCAAACCTCTTGAAGGGCAACGATTTTGTTTGATGACCCGCTTAGAAAAGACTATTTGTGACTGTCTGATGACCTTTTTGGTGATTTCCTGTAATATGTTACTTCGGTTTCCATTTTACAAGGATCCATAAGGAAGTTTTACTGTCCTCAGTAACCTTCAGGATGTCCTGGAACACCTAGCTATAGGTCAAATGACCGAAGAAAAAAAAAAAAAAAAGCTTGAATAAGGCATTAGCTTGGACGGTTTATAGGGATTGAATTTCTCGAACAACCATCAAGTACAGAGATATGCACCCGGATATGCAGAACTTGAGGGGAGCGCACAATGTTACTAATGATATCGGGGATTATTGATTTCACCTGGCCGTGCTGGAGTAGTAATGTAATGTACTTTTATACCTCGGGTGCAATTGAACCTCCGTTCTAACCATGAAATTTATGATATGAGATGAAGCTATCATTTCATGAAGAAGCAATCAACAGTGAAGTTTGCTTGTCTAATAAAACAGGTGAAGACAGACGGTTAAACCTGCTGAGACAGTATAACTTAAGGGAGCACATGATTTTTCTCTTTATGCATCCTTCACATTTCCTCAGAAGTCCTTCAGAAATCACTCGTCCATACCACAAATTTTTTCAGATACAAAGTTAGTATATAGCGAGAGAGAGAGAGAGAGAGAGCATGATCATTCCTTTCCTGTTCTTTGGCTAGAACCATAAAATGGCACCGGATGTCGTGTCTCTTCATCTCTCTCTGAAAGAATTAGCACCTGAAGTTGTAGGGAAGAGCTGCAAAAGCTTTGGTTCTGCGTCTCGGGGAGAGTTTATTGGCGACGGGCGCAAATAAAACCCCTTAGCAGCTACAGCCTTCTCCTCCTTGGACAAACCTCCCGAAGGAGAAGAAGACTTGCGAAAGGGGTCTTCCATCAAAGGTGTGACAGGGCTAAGCACAAGCTTATTTGGAAAATCCAGTGTGCTTGGCGACATCTCCCCATTACATCTGGGCGATAAGAACCCGGGAATTTTCTGAGATGAGTTACCGGGAACTACAGCGTTCCATGATGTCCCAGTTCCCGAGGTGGTTGTTCCTCCTCTCGTACAGCTTGTTGCCTTGCTTTGTAGGACTGCTTGTCGTAGGAGGTTTCACGCTTCTCGAAGGAGGCGGCGTTGGATCTTGGATCATGGACGAGGCTTGTCTCGCTGTTTCGGACGACCCAGTGAGCATTTGCACTACTTGCTTAAAGGTGGTGGTGTCTGCTTGGACAAAGGTTGTCGGGGACGAGTCGGTGATGAGTTTCGGGGTGAGCGGTTGGGCAGAAATCCGCGCCGCCCTACTGTTGGTGCAACTCATAGTGATTTGACAATGGCTCAAGGAGCTTATGGATTGGAGCTTTATATTCTATATGGATCGATGTTCTCTCTCGCGAGCCTTAAGGTGCTTCGCCAATGAGAGACAGACAGAGAAACAGAGGAGATCATTGCGCGGTGAAAGGGAGTGTCGGATAAAACGAGGTTTTACAGGAACCAAGTAGATAAAGGGTAGGAGAGCTGCGCTTCAAGAAACAGCAAAACTCATAAAGAAATCCCACTAAAATGGACGGCAAACGTTTCTTATCGTGCGGTTAACTTTGTTCGCAAAGTCCAATGTATGATGAGCTCATGCAACATGACTTTTTCAAAAGTGAGAAGTGCATGTTTTGAATGTAGTTTACCAATTCTCTTGCGAAATATCATTATTGATCCCTTTATTGTAGTTTAAAATTCAAATCTGTCCGTCTACCCTTTTTTTTTCAAAATCATCTTATACTTTTTAATAGGTTTTACTGATTGTTTCTGATTAGATAACTTAAAATTGTTAGAAATTTGTAAACGTTGTTAGAAATATGTTATTTTAAATTGTTTTTTTTTTCCTCTCTATGTGCAACCATCATCATGATCATGATCATCATCATCTTCTTCCACTTAAACCCTACGAAATCCAACAAAAAAACCCACATAATTTAACACCCCCGCCAATGCAAAACCTCGAAGAGCCATAAAACACGAGAAGAAGCTCAAACAGCCGTGGCCACGGGCTCCACAAAGCTCCAACAGCCGTGGCCGCAAGTTCAATGAAGCTCTAGCCGCCATTATCAAGCTCCACGGAGTTCAAGCGACCATGGCTGCGTGTTTAAAGAAGCTCCTCCCGTCATGGTGCCGAGCTTGAAGAGGCTCTAGCCGCCATGTCCAGAAGCTCCAAATCTCTCTCTCTCTCTCCCCTTCCTGTTGGCTAATGTGACGAAGCCACGTTACATATCTTGCGAGTCATAATAGAAGGCGTATACTCCCGACTTCTAAGTCAGCCATCCGTTGGTCCACCTTTGTAAATATCGACTAGCAATAAAAAAGTATAACGGAAGGTCTAACAATGACGCATTTTAAAAAGCATAGGAACGACTTTGGAAAAAAAAGAAACAAGTATAAGGACAATTTTAAATTGTGGACAAGAACACGAGGGACAACTGATTTCATTTCCCCCCCTTGCTTTGTTGTCTTTCTCTCACCCCCGACCCGCCCAACACTAAACTTTTTTGGATGAGAGGGAGAGGGGGAGGTGTTCAAAGGAGGTTGCAAGAAAATGCACCGAGGCACTTGTGGATCAGAAAGGGCGAAACAGGTGGGCAGACTAAGATGGTCCTTGACTCCTTGGGAAAGGAATCGACATTTTTGTCTGTGTCATTCATTTCATTGACCTCAGAGCCTACCCTGCATCTCAGTATGTGCTTGTTTGGCTGACTGGACATTATCATGCCCTACCAATTGAGTACGTAATCCATCAAACAAAATTAGACCCAGTAAAAAGGAGCAATCTTTTGTCAAGCTTGGGATAAGTTTGCTTCATAAGCAGTAAAACAACACAAGAGAAGCAAAAAAAGAGCATCCATTTCTCTTGCCCAGTACATCAAAAGGGAAAAGGACAGAGCAGAAGAGAGAATGAGAGGGAGGGACCGATTGGCCTCTAGTATTCTGTTTTAGATAACAATTTCATTTCTTCACAACCGACTTGAAAACGATGCAGATAATACAGGGTTGAACGGGAACTTCTCTAATGGTATAAGCTAAAAGAGAAAGGAAATAAATTAGAGTAGAATTGACTTCTTTTTTTACCACTTTTTGCTCTTCAGTGAACTCAGAAGGGAATTGTTCAAGGACAAAGAGTCGCATTCTCAAGAAGGTCGTCACATAATAAGCTATTGGATAGTTATTCTTGCCGTCCACTAATACCATAAGATTTCATGTAAGAACTTAACATGCCGCATTATCAATTAGTTCGGCTGAGCAACACGATGTTTCTTGATAAAATAAAGTGAAACTTCTCAAAAGAAACAAAGTTCAAGAAGAAACGTCAAACCCATTTTCTAATCCATACATTTTCAAGATAGTGAGGATAAAGCCTAATTAATGGTCACTTTGGAGCTCTTAATAACAGAACTTGAGCTCGGAATTGATTCCAACTTTATCGATCTCAATCAAGTGACTGATAATAATAATAATAATAATAATAATAATAATAATAATAAAAAAGAAGAAGACCGCTACTCATTTTCATCCTTCCACGCAAGGATTCATTGAATGAAAGTTAGTTCCCTCGGCGTGGCGCATACTGCATAGCATTGTGCTTATCAAAGTCCGCCCAGATGATTATACAATACTGATTACACATTCTTTAAGAAAATAATGCTGCAGAATAACAACTAATCTTTGTCGGCCGGCTTCATCAGCAAAGATTTGTCAATAAAATGGAATTTCTTATTACTATGCCGAGAGCTTTTAACAAAGAATATGGTAAGATCTGCCGTCCTCAAACTTACCGACTGACAATGCAGCAGCTCAAAGCTAAAGTCGAGCACATGCTTTGGCTTGAAAACAATGTAACCACTTGCATTGCAGCTCAAATCATGGGGTTCATGGGGCTCGAGACTGTCAACTCAGGCTATAGAATATAATTTCTGCTTCTTGACTTGCGTTAAAAATGTCAGCTGAAGGAAACAACTTAACCACAATGTCATATGCAGTTTCTGCATTTCAAATTCAATACCATAACACAGTTAATTGCTGCATACCCTTTCATATACAAGTTCTTTTAATCTAAAGTTTACAAGGCAAAACCATACTGATTTTGCCTCCAATTTGTACTTTGTCGACCAAAATTTCTATGCAATGAAAAGTCACTGTTGTCATATTAGCTTTGTACGTGGGAGCTAGTCAGATTGATTGTGGCCTTGTACGTGCTACTTCTATCATTGACTCCTATTGACTTCAAAAACATGCCAAAAGAACGTCCATAACCATTTGAATTGTGAAAAAACTCGTCAACTTGTCATGTCATTAATTATATTCACCCACTGATGAATAAGCCAAGAGGTGCGCTGTGCCCACACTGCTCAGCCCATTTCAAAATGATCTGGTTCCTCAACCCAGGAAAGTATGGCATGTCAGAAAGCATACCTCCCTATATACAACTCATACCAACCTGTGAAGTGCAAATGACTGGTGAATAGGTCACATGATGGTGCAAGAATGGTAAGAAAATCCTGGGGAAAGTTGACTAAATGCCTAAAACTTTCGTTGTTTCACCAGAGGTGAAGCCATTCCTAAGTGCAATATGAAGTCACTCTCCTGAACAGGAAAGCAGAAAACAGAACAGTTGGAGATTATCAGAGTGTCCGGGCCACCGTCTTGAACTCATTCAAGCAAGACTGCAGAATTTTCTGACGTTTCTGAAGAGACTGTCTTTCATTCTGCAGATCATCAATAGCACCAGGTGCCACAAACATGTCCATGAATTTCTCATCATTCACAGCGAACAAATCCAACCCCAGTGACACCACAAGCCTCTCCTGGCTATGAGAACAAACAGCATAACAGATAATCAATTGTCAATTCAAATCATAAATGAAATCAGAAAAGGGGGACATGCAATTATGTTGCTCATCATTTGAATGGAAAGTTCACATGGTTGGTAAACTCAGGAACCTCCTGAAAAGTAAATTATTAGTTAAGATAGATTAAGTCAGTTGGATAATTTTAGAGTTGAAGAGGTGCTAGTGCGAAAAGAAGATTGACCTTAAGTAGGTGGACACAATGATATCCAGATAACTAAAATAAAATGAAAGAGCTAATGAGAGAGGTAGCTCGAGACCAAAAAACCAGCTCGTTATGGGGAGCTTCCGATGCTGCAGATACCAAGATGCATGGAAAAAACACTGCCCAAAAACTGATGATTTTACTATTTAGAGCCATTTTGAAACAAAGATTATTTGCAGGGTTGAATGCACTGACCAGGTCTAAGACAGCACAAAATTAGTCAGATTTTAGTTGAATTTAGTACTGATAGAGAGAATACACACTCTAGCTTATTTCATCAGACTTTAAAAGCTTACCAAGGGGTCAAAAATCCAGAGTTCAGGGCTGATGTCACACTTCGCTCAACAAGGACTTCACGGATCCGTGCAAAATGCTGGGCAGCAGATGAACAGATTTCGGAGTAAGCCGACCCTGGTTTTGAACACGCATCACCATTGCCAAATAAAATTCCTCCATTTTGAACTCTTAAGTGCTCCATTTGTCTGCTATTGCCTGTTATTCTTGAATTTCGTTTTTTGGCCCAGCCTCTACATAGTTTCCTGCTTCCTTCTTGATCACATTAATGGCCATATCACATAATTGATCAGGTGATGGAGTTTCAGGAATGGTCATTTGGCTTTCTCGAAGAGCTTCTCTCCCATCCGTGCCTTTCCCTGGGGTGATTTCTGATGTGCTCTTTTCAGGAGGTACATTCTCTTGATCTATCATTGTCTCCTCACGGGGTGCTGCCCCCTTTTCAGATAACTCAAGAAATAGTGAAACTGAACCCTGGTTTAGTTTAGAAAATGACATCCCACTCGAGCCAAAGCCACATTGGAAGTCGTTTTCATAACAGACCTCTGAATATGAGCTTGTAACTGAATCGAGGTGATGTTGAACTAATTCCTTGCACTGTTTGGAAATATCCTTTATAAAGCGATAGTAAGCACGCCTTAAAGCAGCATGGAAGCCAACATATCCCTCCATATTTCCATCTTCCCCACTATTTGCTGAATCAGATAAAGGCCACACAATCTTAGAAGTCAAGTTTCACTCAGACAAATGTAAATGGAAGTCATGAAAGATGTTGGACTTTTATTTATTGTCCAAGGTGGTATAACATCCCAACTCCATACATAACTTAGTAACTACACTTACAAACTAGTGCACAGTTAAGATGCAATCACTTAGGACTAGGACGTGTGCAAGTAGCAATACAACCAAAAATGGCCAACAACTTTCTCTTGCAGTAAACCATATGCAAAGCCTAATTGACAAAATCTAAATAGGGGAGGTAAAAAGAAAAGGAAGACTTATATTTAAGTTGTGTGAGAAAAAAACTAGAAAAACAAAAGGACCACCCCTTGTTTTCTTAGATTTTCAAGCTAAAAGGGGAAAACAAAGAAAATATAAGATTTGCTATATATCTTTCTAAGAGCAATTCTACATAGCTCTAGAAAAAAAGAGCACCACAGGAGGTAGGACTGATGATATCAATTGGTGTTCAGATGTCAAGTTCAGGTTACAAATTCTTGTCAATTTGTTTCATTGCCAAACATTATAGTTAACATCAAATGTGCCAAAAATTTGGTTAATTTTGGATTCATGTCATTTTTGAATTCACTAATATTTGCTTTGGTAAACATGCCAAGTTGTTGTCAATTCTAGCTTCTCAAAGGTTTCATTATAATTCTAGCTTAAAAATAAAAACAGAATAGCTTCTTACAGTCTGAGTCATGGCCACGATTTCTCTCAAGAGCAATATCAAACAGATTCAATAAAACAAAGGCAAGCCTTTCACAAGCAGTTTCCAGCATAGGAGCAAGCCATGAGCGAGCAGCAGCACGAGCAATCTCTGCAGCTGCTTCCGTCAGTCCTCTGCCCCTGCCTCGTCCAGCATGGGCAAGCAATATATTTGCCACCTGCAACAAGTTAAGATACTTTATAGTTTATCCTTATCGAGTTCATTTTAAACTCCGTGTCCAGGATGCTCAATCATCTTAGTGCACACTATATCCATCTATCCTGATGCATACCTTCTCCCTTGACAGCGGAGGGCATTCAATAGAATAAGCTGCACATCTAAATTCATGCATGACTCTCTCAAATGCAGCTCCTCCATAAAGCCGAAGATTAGCATTGGCAGGTCTGATATCTGCTGTGACACCAGGCCAACTTCCCACACCACTCTGTGACTGCTCCTCAATGGTTGTTTTGCCCCATTGCTCTGGTGCAGGATCTGCTGCTCCATCAAGCAAAGCTCCCTTCAACAATTAAAAATTATTGTATCATCGATTTGACCAGTAAACTAATGAAGTAAAAGAAAAATAAGCACGAAAATAAATCACCTGCCATTGTCAATAGAAAATTGACAATTTGGGTATATAAAAATTTGTTAATAGCGAAAGAACAGAGTGAATTCATCAGTCTTTATCAGTAGATGCTTTTCAAAAAAAAGTTTCAAGAGAGTTGGGAGTTTCATATATGCTCACCACGTGATTGCTGATAGAAGCAGTATATATCATTGCAGACCTCCTCAGATGAGTGACATCAGAAGTTGCTTGTATCTTTGAGTCCATCCTAGATAGATCACTCATAACTTCATTGCAACGCTGCTCAAGCAAAGCAAGGGTTGCAGGCGCAGCTTCTTTGTATCTCTTCTGAAGCTCGAATTCCAAGTACTCTCTCAAACAACCAAACCCAATGTGGGTTTTGAACTTTTCTTCATCAAATCCTCCCTTGATGCCTTCACGTAAATGACGCAAGACCTCTTCATCCACTCGGGAAATTTGCCGACGAAATTCCTCATTTGAAACGGTGGTCCTATCCTTTGGCAGGGCAACAAAAAATGGACGCGTATTTTCTCCAAGATATCCACTAGCACTCAAATATCTGTCCACCTCCCACCGGTCACTAAACTCCTGATACATTTTATAGCTAAAATGTCATATCTAAGCATCCTAGAAATTTTCCATTTCACAGAATTCTCCTCAAAATACATCAACTAATAGTACACATGAAGGAACAAAATGACTAATCATGAGGTCGACAGGTTTCTGACTTGTAACATGCACGAGCAGATAACCTTTGGCAAAGCAGCTGCAATTTTCATGGTTTCAATTTATACTGCTTTCATAATTTCTCAATTCATTCTTAGTTAATCATTTGTCTTACTTTAACTGTGCAAACAAGGCTGGAGGTGGAAAATAATGCGGTCACGTACCTTGAGACGATTATCAAATTTTGAGACAACAATCACTGTCCTTCTGAAAGATGGGTCAATTTCACGAATTGCATCCAACCACAATGATGAGCACCATTCAACACTACTTTGTTGAAGGAACACAAGAATTCTATGAGGAGGACTAGCCAATGACTTAACCATTTGAAGAATCTCATCAGGGGTGCTATCCGGCTCTCCCTTCTTTGCCTGCAGCGAAGTTCAAGAATTTCATGCAAAATCCTATAATTGTTTTATTTGCAATCTTTGGCATGGTTAAGCTGTCCTATCCCTGACAAAATCGACTAACCTTAAGAACAAAACCAGGGGTGTCAATAATTGTGAGATTTGGACAATGAGCATATTCGGCTCTCATCACAATTGGATTAGATGACACTGCAGTCTTTGTCTTCTTCAAGAGTGCTTCCGTTCGAGATTTTATAATGTCCGCAATGGTAGATGATGAAACAACTGGGCTTCCATACTCTTCAGAATCCTCCTCCTGCCACCACACATTTAAAGAAATTCAGTAAAATCACACAACAGCCACTGCAACCCCTTTAATGCGAATAAATATGTAGTTACGCATCCAAGACTGATATACATTCTTGAACTCAGAAGATGACCATGCACAAGAAAAATGCGCAGATTCCTCTTCACTTTGTGTGAGCACAACGTGTTTGTAAATTTAACATCCACACATTAGCCCAATTAGTAGAACTGCATCCTGAGACTAGACCAATTAACAATTGTCCAGCAAACGAAAGAAAAAAATATCACAAGTTGCTCAACCCACCCCCCCCCCACCAACTTACACGACAGTAGCCGCTGTAAGCTTATTTCGAATGCATTACCACCAAAACCAGCCCAATTTATATATCTGACATTTCAACGAAAGTTTAGAATAGATATTGCCCACAGATTCATTTCACTATTACCGGAACTCACGCTAAGTCTAGACCGAGTAAGCAATTCATCCGAAAAAACTAGACCTGGAATCGGCAGCGCGGCTCGAGGGCCGAGGGATCATGCACCATTTGCAGGATGAGGGGCCTGCGGGTCCCCATTTCGACCTCGCGGACGTTGAATCGGAACCCGAGCAGCGCCTCGAGGAGGGAGCTCTTGCCGTCGGACTGGCCGCCCAGGGCGACTATCTCGGGAATCGGGAGCTTCTCGCCGAACGCGACGGCGGCCGCCTGGAGGCGGTTGTAGGCCTCGAAGCGAGAGGCGGACGGGTCGGGGTTGTGGAGGGACCGCTTGGGGTGAGCGGACTGCGAAGAGGGAGTCTTGGTGGGTGTGGTGAGGGAGGTGTTGGTGGCCGCCATGGAGGAAGCAGATGCGGAGACAGAAGAGAGAGAGAGAATTTTGAAAAGTGTTGGGGTCGATTATCGCAGAGGGAAGAGGAGAGAGCGTCGATGGAATTTTGAATTTTGGAAGGAAGACGTTGAAGGAGAAGGCGGATTTGGGCCGGGCCTGTAAGATCGGTCTTCGTGGGCCCGGGCCGCATGGCTTTTTGGCCATTTATTCTCCTCTCAATTTCTGGCTTTGAGTGTTTTGGAAAAAAATTTGCGATGGACATTATTAATCAATTCTCTGCATATCAAAATCCAAAAGATCCGATTTATTTAGGGACATAATTGTGAATTATTTACCACAATGTTCTTTTTTCCGTTCTTTTTTTTTTTCTAATATATGACAATGAAGAGAGATTTACTTATATAGACATGCAGCTTATAGTTCTCTTCTTCTTGTGCATAAGCGTCTAGAAGATTCAGCCTCCATCGAAGGAAGGACGGAGCCAATCCCTTGCTGCTTGTTGCTTTATCCCGCCATGCCTGGTCCTCGGGCGTACCCTATCTTGAATCTGGAATCGAATCTGTGTCGGCATCTGTCCTACTGGCTAAAGGGGAATTACCTACTGCTACAAAAGCTGGTGAAGGAGCTTACTCCAAATAAAAAGGCTTGATCCCAATATTGTACTAGCTGCGAGACCAAAGCGAGCCAAACCAATATTAGCCTTAAAGCTGTTATTGTCGGCAAAGTCTACAAGTGGTAGTTAAGCATACCAACTACCTAGAAAACCATTAAATAAGCTATTAGCATATCCTCTAATGTTTGTATAACTCGCTCAAATTGTCCATCTGTTTGTGGGTAGAAAGCAGTACCAAAGTGTAGCTAATGGGATCATCATTTCCTTGGTCGTAACTAATATTTTATTGTCCTCTTTAATTAGTGAAAATTCATGGTTATCATATATTCAGAAAGTAAGACATTAGGTTTGATGGATAACTTCTAATGGGGTTGGAAAACTTGGGCGCTGCAGATATTAGCCAGTCCCTGCTAAACTAATTGCTCTGAAGTGGATACCGGGTGCACTCCATCATCTCATCTCTCCAAACAGGGAGAAAACTTAGTTACACATTCACCCACCCATGGAAGCGGAGGAACCTGGAGTTGCCCCCCACCTGACGTAAATGCGTATCTCTGTACCAGGGAGCCCAAGTATCCCTCCTCAAAACGGATATACGAAGAAGAACGCCCAATTGCAAACAACAGAGAAGGCACCGTCAAGAATCACAATCATGCACGCAAAGAAACTGAGAACTCATCGCCCTGTGGGAGGACACGTTCAAAACAAGACTGCAACCCACAAAACGTAAGGAAATTCACAGGCAATACAGTACCTTCACGACCAAATCACCAGCAAAATGTCAACAAAAGGTACATGCAAACATGGTCTTCAACAACTAAAAGTTGCCTGAAAACGGGAAGCAATTTCACAGAAACGGGTATAGTCCACTATAGTCAAAATTTGAAGAGACTGAGTCGCTCGGCGGTTATGACATTCTAGTCGATCCCCCAGGGGGACAAACAAAATTACCTCAAAGTTGCTACTACAGATCTATGAAACCGGATGTCCATCACTATACTTGCTAGCGGTATCGCTACTTCAGTAAGCATAGTAGTATCCTAACGCTACTAGCAATAGAACAACTGCGAGAGCAACGGGAGCAACATAAATCCAATAGTTGCTCGACTTCTTCCTCTTGAGTATTGCCTTCGGGAGCGATTCTGCACCTTTTGGACGGATCCTGTTTCTGACCGAATTCTCCTTGATGGACTTCTCCTTCGCAGGAAGAACAGCCTCGACACCTGAATCCACCTTCTCATTTTCTACAGATTCTTCAGGTAATTCAGCCGCTTCATCCAAATCAGTAGCAGGGGTAGATGCGGCAGCTTTCTTCCTTGCCTTCCTTTCCCGTTCCTGAACATACCCAAAAA
Organism: Eucalyptus caleyi; assembly: GCA_014182885.2. Classification (NCBI taxonomy): domain Eukaryota; kingdom Viridiplantae; phylum Streptophyta; class Magnoliopsida; order Myrtales; family Myrtaceae; genus Eucalyptus; species Eucalyptus caleyi. Next base: position 48,106,998 of record CM024471.2, read on the forward strand.
AAAAACACCAGTCAATCCTAACCTCTAAGTAATATCTGCAGTAATATATCAGAGCAGAGGAAGTCAAAAGTTTCCTTGAGTTTCTTTTCAGCTTCCTTTTGTGCTTTAATAGCTGCTTTGGCAGCATTTTTCTCCGCCAGCTTCTTCTTCCTCTCCATAGCCTGCTTAGCTTTAGCAATCTCCTCCTCTCTTTTCATCTCTTTCAGCTTCACAGGATCGACCTCAGTAACCACCGGTGGAGTGGCCTTTGGAGGTTTCTGTGCATCAGCATGCTCCTTCTCAGCTAGTTCATGATGCTCGGGTGTGGTTTCAATATCCTTTACTTTAGTAACAGTCTCTATCTGGGCTTTCGTAACAGTCTCTTTCTGGGCTTTCGAAACAGTGTCTTTCTGGACCTTTTGCACAGGAGCAGTATTGTGCTGCACCGTTGACTTGGGATCCTCCTTTGCTGCCTTTTTTGCACTGGTCTTGACTACTGTCTCTGTTTCCGAGGATACTGAATCTCCCACTGCAGCCACTGGCTTCTCGTCAGGGGACTTTGTTCGTCCATCTCTACTCATCTGTCTAAAATCCAGAGATAACGCGATTCTTTTCTCATAATCCTCCCTGAAACTTCTGGGACCGTTCCAGAGAGCAAAGAACCCCTCAACCTAAACAACAAAATGATAAAAGCAAAGAAGTAAGATATGCTAACATAGAACAGCAATTATCTCTTCGACTTTCTAATAGCATCAGCAGCCAAACTAACAGACCTCAGAATGAGTTATTTCTTCAATAGCTCTGACATCTCTCCTCGCTGCAAGCTCTTTGACTTGGTTCAAGAGGGTACGATTACGGTAAAAATTGGCATTCTGGAAAAGAGCAGTAAATGTATGTAAGTTGTACACTTTAACTAAGTAAGAATACATTATATAACGATTTCTGGCCTGATTTTTGGCTCACTGATAGATCTGCCAAGTCCAAGGCTACATTTTACTACCCTTTTTCCCCTTAAAGATCAGTTGTGTAGAAAGAACCGACTGACATGCACAAGGTAAAAGCAGGATGCATATTCAGAGCCGCCATATTGTCAAGTGATTAGGTAAACTATGGTAATGTCAAGCTCTCCTGAGTTTACTATGCAGAAGAGGTCACAACCTGCACCTTACCATTACAATTGCAGTACTATTCACTGACAATTGCAGCCTTACTTTATCTGACAAAACACCATCTTTAACTAATATAGGTATCTTCATCTCCTACCAATACAGGCAAACAATATCTACCAATTTGAGTACATTAAATAACAAATTTATTAGAGTCTTCCTCACTCAACAAGTATTTCACAGCAATTTAAAAGCTGGCAGGAAAATGACGAACAAGCAGCACTGATAAAGAAGTATTCTGAGATAATGCTGCATTCCTTAGAAATAAATTCCAAGATAATGCTGAGTAACCTGGATAACATGCCTTCAGCAAATACACATTTAGAGGCAAATTAGAGAGCTGCATTTGTGCAAATGCCACTACAATGTCTATCAACAGTAGATTGCAAGATTGACGATCTAGAGCTTAGCTTAAAGAGTAAGCCTTGTAAAACCTTTTTAGTTTCCCAGCCTCCCATGAGTGAATTTTCAGCATAACCAGCTTTCAAATTTTTCATTTATTGGTAACTTCACCCCAGAAGAGACATATATAACGCACTGCTTTTTATGATTCTGCAACCAGAATAACTCAATGCCACAAAAAGGAATGAAGGGAAAAAAACTGTACCACTTCATCACGCTTTCTCCTCATTTCGTAGATAGTTTCGTATGCCTTATCCTTCTTCTGGATAACAGTTGACAACTCATCTTGCAAAGACTTGATTTCCGCATCTATTGCCTCCAGCTCTTCCTTAAGAACCTTAATTTTTGCCTTAACCACCTGCTGATCTTTCCGAACCTCGTCCAGACCAGCACCTATTAGCTGGATCCACATGATATCACAGATTATTAGTGTACATCACTTAACAGTGCACAATGTCTGCATCTAATAATGAATGGAAAGCTTCAAAAGAGCATATTGGATAATTAATTTTGACTTCGAATGAGTTACTTTGACTCGGTCTTGAATGGCTTCTTTCTCTCCAACTGACTTTTGAACCTCTGCCTTCATTGCAGCATTTGCAATGACTTTCTCCCGAGTCCCCTCAAGCTGCTTAATCTCCCGCAGAATTTGCTTCTCCTCTGTTAACGGGATACTCTCATGCTGGATGTGGTAATTCAAGCTCTGGATCTGCAATAAGCAACCACACTAAGCAGATAGAAAAGAGCAAAATAACAAACTTATCAACTTCAGCACTGAACTTAAGTTGAAACCTACAAGCTGATTAAGTTCTTCCTCAGAGGAGCACAAGCCACTTCCTCGACCACCAGTGTTTGCATGCGAAGCTTGCCCAGCGCCTCGTGCAGGGGCTCCATATCCTTTTTCTTCTCGTCCAGAATACTATGAAAGGTCCTATTCTCCTCCCCCAGAGCTCTCAATTGAGCAATTAGGTCTGACCTCTCTGACTGCATAGTGGAAACAAATATCAAATGACTGCAACCAAATGCATTCACACAGCATCTATTTCATTTTCTATCATGGTACCTCAGCACAGTACTTTCACTTTCCTCCACAATCAAACAAATGCAGAAAATTAGTGGAAATATCAACTAATAAAAGAGATACATGGCACGGAAAGCAAAAACTAAGTGGCGGCCTAATAAAGGAAAACTGATGTTGCATAACAACAGTAATTTGATATACAGAAAAACAGAAATCTGTATACATTTCGGGAATAGACACTTATTGCCAAGAGTGAAATTAGCAGTGAGAGTTTCTCTTGCATAAAGAGTACTAACCGAAGAATGAAATCGACCTCTCATATTCTCAAAAAGAATTGAGAAAACAGAAAAATCAGGCAGAACACTGTCATTAGTATGCCATCGCAATGTGAGATGTGTTATATGCATAAAAAGTAACATCAAATCAAGAATAGTTTAATGGCCAAAAACAAAACAAACGTGTATTTATCAAAAGAAAATGCACAAATTTTCTGATTACCCTCTTCCCCCTCAGTGCTTCAGTGATCTCGAACCTGGCCTGATTCCTCCGATGAATCTCTTTATCAGCCTGCTCGATTTTGACTTTGATGGATGGGTCCTCATAAGAGCGAAACTTCATGATATAGAAATTGTGGATCCGTTTAGGCGCGGGCCATTCATCAACAGCATCCTTCGGAAAATTCACTTCCAAAACCTGGTTACCTTCCCCCAAAATGGGCTTCTCCTCGTGCGAGCCGAACGTCACGGCCTCGCCGAGCTTTGTGCCCTTATCGAATTGCCCATTATCCTTCTCATACGGAGCCTCCATGGGTGCCGGGGCCATCTCAAATCCCGCAATCTCAATAGCCATTTTTCTTTTCCTCCTTGTACTGAATGGAGAAAAAGAACCCAGATTAACCAAGGGAAAATTAGTTTTATATGAGCAATGATCAGATCATTGCATCGAAGTTCTAGATGCAATCTGCTGGCAGGTTTTTACAACATGCATAAAGAGCGACACATGGGTAGATTAGCTATGGATTTGAGAATTGGCCCCATATGCGCCTTCATCCAGCATTTCGATCAGTCAAAATCAGGCAGGACAGAGGAAACGAATGGCGAAAAACACGTTCTCAAGCATCAGAACCGTCAATACACAATCCGGGCCGAAAGTCGCTGCCCATGCAAATTGAAATCCAGAAGAGGCAGCAGCAGGGAAAAAAAAATCAATCTTGAAATCATGAATCTTCGCAAGAAGGCAGCAATTAAATACCCAGAAGAAAATCTGAATCTTTGAGCAGTTGGTGGAGAATCTAGACCCAGAAGGCACCCAAAAAAAAACCAGGAAATGATTGACAGGAAGCAGATGGAGAATCGAAAGACAGCCCCTTTTGAAAAGGGTCCACGAAAATTCCCAGTTTAGGCAAAGTACCTGAGCTGAGAATGATCAGATCTCGTCCGCCTTTCTTCTCTCTCTCTCTCTGCTCTCTGTTCTCTCTCTCTCTCTCTCTTCAGATTTCAAGAGAGAGACGTGAGGGTCGGAGTTCAGACATCCATGTCCTTAAATAGAGTGAAAATGCTGCGACTTTAGAGGAAACTAAGGTAATAACCACTGCAACTTCCCAGAGCAGTAAAAATAGATGGACTTTTTTCTTCTTCTTTTTATTCATTTTTCCTTGACGTAAAAAATTGCGGGATTAAATTTTTCTGTTTGTTTTCTCTCTTTAACCTGCCGGCCAAATTGAAGAGTTTTTTCGTCAAAAAAAAAAAAAAAAAAAATATTGAAGAGTTCTTGTTTATTTTTTCCCTCGATTGGGGTTTTAGTTTTGTCACTGCTCCTATTTTACATGGTTCGTTAATTGGGGGAAAATAAAATAAAAAAATGAAAAAGAGAGAGAGAAGAAAGATAATTTTCTTCTCCTTACCATCAAAGATGACTTGATAATATGTGATATGTCGACTCTTTCAATCCTTTGAATTGATTGTGAAATTTTGACTAATATGGAAAATGAAATCTTCCTTTTAAGGTACTCCCCTTTCCTTTGTTTCTTTTTAATAAAAATTTCCCATTTTGCATGAGTGGAAGATAGTCCAATTTTACATGTTTACAAGGACAATTAAGGGTTGCCGCATATTTGGTTCCATGATAATCCTATTCTTTGACCAAATTAATTTACTTATGTGACTTATATATCAATGCCCCCTCGAATTTTGCATGTTAGATTCTAATCCTTATCAAGGAAACTGAATGACAGAATTTTAGGAGAAAACCATTTAATAACCTAAAATAAATGCTAGATATTTATCAGGCAAGGTTTTTAATGCACTATCTTTAAAGGGAGGAGTCCTATTGAATATCATGCTAGTAAAGATAGATACCCACATGCCGTTTTTATGGCAACTGCAGGATTGTGTTTCTTCTTACAAAAAAAAAAAAAAAAAACACAAAAGAAGAATTACAGTAACAATAACAAAACTTAATATTATTGCCTTTTTTGCTATCTTCTAAAATTAGAAGTGTGATATTTCTTATATTAAAACCCAGAAATCTTAAAATATACACATACAGAATGCAATGCACGCACTACATGCACATGAAGCAAAAACGGTATGTAGTCATCGAATAAAGCGGTTGATTACTCAATACAAATCAGAAATAGCTTATTCTTCGTTTTCTTTATTTTTTATGGGGTCAACAACTTAGATCTGATCAATGCATAATTTTATTCAATTTTCTCTCAATATAATTATTTCCTCTTTCTTCACTTCCTACTTTCCCGCAACCTGCAATAGTTTCTGCACAGTGTAATCAATATCTTTAAATTGTAAGAAAAACCCTTAAATAATAAAAGGTCAATATCACTCCTTAACTACTTCAAAGAGATAGTGTTAATTATAGATGTGATGTGTGATAGCACATTTAGATTGGAGATCAAAATTGAAAGTTCACATTGTATGAAGTAGAGATTAGTTTTAAAGGTCGCCCCAAAACTTCCCTGATTTTTCCATATCAAAATGTTATTTTCTTTATGGTGAAAAATTGAAATGTGGGGTTTCGAAGGGTTTTTAACGCAACAAACAAGCACTTTTCCACTTAATAAAAAAAGGGAATAATAAAAAGCCTCTTTCGTATAGGTAGCCCAACAAACCCGACAACAGAAATTGGTGGGACTTTTAGTAATTTTCCTAATTTGTTAAGCGCTTTTAACTTCACTTGAACACGTTACATGTAATTGGAAAATGTGCTTTTACAACAAATCCCACTTCAAGGCCTTTTCCTGAGAACAAGCCCGGCCCATCTCAATCCGTCAATAGAGATTGAGAAATTGTCTCGAAATTAGTGAGTAAGCGGTGACTTTGAGAAAATGGATAATTATGAAAACGGTTCTTGAGTTTTGGACGATGTGCAATAATGTTCCTTAACTTTTAATTCATTTAATACAGTCCTTAAATTTTAACATAATATGCAATGTCACGTTTAAACTTTTAAATTATTTAATATCATCTCTAAACTTGCGGTAAATATTCAATTTAGTCCCCAAAAATATATGGAAATGTGGAAAAATTATCCAAAAAGTTTTAAACTTATTGAACGGTTGTTCGTTCAGTCATAAACCTTTCAATTTTCTCAATTCAATTATAAATCCTTTCACGATTTGCCAATTTAATCATAAAATCTTTTATTATATGTCAATGTAATCCCTTCGACCAATTATCCATTTAATAGGTTTATAACTAAATTGACAAAATTTCAAAAGGTTTAGGATTAAATTGATGTAGCTAAGATATTTAATACTAGATTGAAAAATTTATGACTATATTGTACAATTGAAAGGTTTCAAATAAAATTAACCATCATATAATAGGTTTAAGACATTTCGGACAATTATCTCATGAAAATATCAAATGTTATCATTTAATTTATTTTATTTTATGTTGAAAGAAAATTATACTCATTGCTACAAAGGACATATGAGAAGTACATAAACTTCATGACAAAACAGATCAAATAGAGCAAAACCCATAATACTACAAAACAAAACCAAATTAAAAAAAGTAAGGAGGATCAATGGAACACTAATATGGTTAACCACACATTCATTCCATGAATACAAATCAGTCAAGTAAATTAATGAGTAGCTAATCACTAGATCTTGTATTTTTGTCAATAAGAAGCACATATAATAACTACAGTGTTTTCTCTGCTTTATTGCTATATGGAGACAACAAAAACAGGGTAAACGAACATAGATTTACCATGTGAAAGAGTAAATCTTCATGATTTAGCGAGACGTCATAGCTCTTGCAATTACCATTGAAACTAAAGGTAGATCAATACATAGACAAAATAAAGGGATATCAAATCCCCAAAAGCATATTGATTAAATTTCCAAATCTAGATCGAGAGAGGATAGCTCCCATATATAGAATTAAATCGAAATAGTTCAAACTCTCATATTTATAACTGGATGATGAGAAGAGAGTTATCAAATCTAAATCAGGAGAGAAAAAACAAATAATATTAAGAACAATAAAACACAAACAAAATCCACAAAAGAGGGAGAGGAGAGTGAGACCGGCTCAAATCCTCCCCTATGGTTGAAGGTTTTGTATATATCCACAAAGTCTTTCTATTAATTCAAGTTAACGAAATTTCTAATTTGGCTTAAAATCTAGCAAGTTTAAATGATGGAGGAAAAAAAAAAGTTACGCTTACATTATGCACATAAAATATTCAACTCAAATCAAGATATAATAACTCGCATCATCAAATGATATGAATTATCATTTTTTCATTGAAACAAATTAAACAAATTAAAAGTATCATTATATTTGTTCGCGGTGATCCCTATCGAGCGCAGCATGTTTGTTCGCATACGAGATGTCGTTGGCCCAAAACCGTGGTTTGGCATAGAGCTTCAGCTTCCATGGCACAAAAATGACGTTCTTGACCAGAAAGAATCATTAGGGTTCTTTGTTCTGCATTAGGATTATACTTTTATTTTTTTTTAGCAGCCATTAGCATTATACTTTAGACAGTTCATCTCTTCCGAGATTTGAATTTATTCCTAGTGAATTTATTATCTACCTTCTACCTTCAACATCGTACAAAGCAGCGCTCGACCTAAGAGTGTCATATAGCGGTTTTCTTGCTTCGGGCGGATTAGACTTTTTGGAAGTTCTGTGTGATCTCCTTTCGCGATTTGAATTTCCCTTCTACCCTCTTTTTCCCTTGATTTATTCGCTCTAGTTGTGCGTATCATTTGTCCTTGCGTCTTAGGGTAAAAAATTAAACATCATGGAATTCTTCAAGAGCACAGTCAAGTTTTCCTATTTCAAACAGCTTTTACAAAATAAGCCGGGCCTGATCCCCGGACGCAAATGATCATTCTCGATCCTCACTTCTTCCTGCTAATGATATTGACATGACGCGTTTCGCATATATCACGAGCAAACCAAAAGATGAAGGTGAAATCCTCTGGAGAGTCTCGCAAGCAGCGTCTGATGAAAAACATAGCATCTTCTTCATATGGACCTTGAGTCGGTTAATACAGGATGAGATTGCCTCTCGTGTGGAAAATGAACCAATCTTCGCCGAGACAAGGAATGTTCACATGATCACCATAGCTGATTTGATTGCTTACCGAGGACCCAACGGGGTTCTCTAATCTTCAGACTTGTGTTCAACCTTGGTGCCTCAGATCTTCCTTTAGTGACTCAAGGCGGTCATTACTCCACACTGCTCTTATTGATTTAGAAATGTGTATAGCTTCCCATGGGAGCAACCGTATTAATCCTTGTTTGGCATAACATGTAAATTAGCCATAAACAATCTCATGGCCGGACCCAAATTCACCGAGCCATGAGTAAATTCATTGTGCTCGTGGGAACTCTTACACGCGTATCAGATCAGATCATGAGATAATCAATCCAACTTGGCCTGGAATTTCATGGAGAGGAACGAGTTCGATTCTTATCCTGTGTTCCTTGGCCAGAAACAAGCAATAGAAAGAAACATGCAAGAATGCTCGATATATACCCCTTTTTCTATTGGAATGTTATCTACATAATACCTTATACAATATCATTCTCAACCTTACGGAGACCGCATCAGTTATTTTCCTCTAATGCCAAAATTTGTTATTTCAAACAAACCCCCGACTCCCTGTATCCATTTGCCCACCTCGCTGCTAAGCTCCTCCCCCTACGGTATTCTTTAGCTAACAACATTTTCTGCTCCAACTCCGTTTATTTTCCTTGATGTGAATTCTGTGAAAATTTGGACCGTCCAGGAAAAATTAGACCATTTCCAAAATCTTTATATTTCCTGTGGAATTTGCAGCGACCAAGGTTGAGGACTGGCCGCGCCAACAAACTGAAGAAATGAACTGTGCCGCATCATCCATTTCAGGGCCAGAAAGTACATCTGTCCCACTGAATTTGAATGATAGTGCAGGCATAGGGAAAGCCTTGTGGTAGATGAAGACCTGTTGAAAAGGAAACATGGCCGTAAGCCAAGAGATTAGAATAGTTATTGAAGTGAATTCATAGAACTTCTGATACGCAAGAGTTAACTTTAGTTGACAACTTGAAAACCAAAATGACTTAAGAAATCTTAAATTAGGCAAATGAGTGTTTTGTTGTCTGCCACACCAACAAAGAGGATGCACTGCATTCATATCATTAATAGAGGGGCAAAATGCCCATCAATTATCGCACATTGGTTATGAAATGAGATCAGAAAATTTAGCTACTTGGAAACCGATTTGCCTAGAGACAGAAAGGTAATCTTGCATGACAAACATTACAAGATAATTAATATTATACCCTCTTTGAACTCCAGGTATACTGATTAAAAATTGTCAATAGTCGGGACAGAATTGATAAAGGATTTTATAGAATATCAGGATCAGTGCAGCATAGAGATGTGCTCATTCATGCAGACATAAATAAGGGGAGATATCATGCCGTCTTGACATACCTCATTTGTTTCAGAACCGGTTGCTATGTAGCCATCAGAAACTGACAAGCCAACAAAGTTCTGAGAAAAGAACATATTCATGGGATATCAGAGATGGAACAATCCCCAAAGATATTTGAAGAAGAAAATATTTAAGCCTGACGTCATGATGACAAATCAATTATTCAGACTTAACATCACCATAACACCATAGTGCCTCCGAGTTTTAGGCTTAAGTCAATCTCATAAACCATAACACCATAGAAAGGGACTTCTGGGCCGCAACTAACACTCCCTGCAGCTTCACATCAAAGCTTGGGTGCCTCATGCGCTGTTATAACATTTTGATTTGCGATTTCTATTGAACTCATAGCTAAGGTATAATAAGGAGATCACACTCCCATCTCCAAGTGAAACAAATATCATCCTCATAGCTGCGTTTATGTCTTCCAATCCAATGGCCACAATTGAACATTTTTTTGGAAAAGTTTCCCGGGCATCATCATTGTTAAATTTTACATAGTTCTTTCCAGCAGGGTCATCAAAAATAAATGTATCACTAGATAACAGCAGAGGAAATGACCAAATTTGGCAGGGAGCCACAAGCTTTGAGTAGAAAATCAGTGGGGATGGAACAGGTTAAAAAATGACCAGGATGCTAACCTTGCTCCGGTGATAAGCCTAGTAACCCCTCTCCTCCAAAACCCAACCCAACCCCCCAAAAAAAAAAAATAAATAAATAAAATATAATATAATAATAATAATAATAAATTACTCCGTTTAAGATTAGGTCTACTTTAACTCAGTCCATTTGTCATCTAAATAAGGACTGAATGGTTTTGATTACGTCCTCAGCTGATTTGATGTATTGTTTACTTACTGCACTTTCTAATCATTCCACCTAAAGAACATATCAACATCTTGTATAGCTGATCATATCCAAGAAGGAAAAAAAAAATGCAAGGAATAGCCACACAAGGCACTTGAGGAACTTCCAACATGGCTCTCATATCAAACCAGCTACACTTAATTTTATGGGCATCTTCTGTTCCCATATCTTTATGCCAATATAGAATTAATGGGCTTTCAATTGAGAAGTTCGGATAACTCCACATTGGGATGGAAGACCATAAGCAAGTTTAGTAAAAGCACACAACTAAATGTAAAAAAGAAATTGAGACTTTATATAATAACTGGAGTATTGTGCAGAAATATGTTGCCGACTGTACCTTCACATTTGTGTGACCTGTAAATGATTGAAGGGGAGGCTCATTACTTCGAGATGTGCACAGTGACAAATCCCAAAGCTTCAAGGTGTTATCCGTGGATGCAGATACAAGATTCACTGAATCCAGAAACTTGACATAACTGACGGTCTTGTTATGTCCAGCTAATGTGCACAAAGGAGCTCTTGAATTACGGAGATCATAGTAATAAATCTTATGATCTGCTGAACCAAATGCAAGAGAATGGCCAGAATCTGAAGGAAACTGAACACTACATACATTTGCCTTGGTTTTGATGGTACCGATACTCACACCCTGCAGATGCAACCCATGTAAGAGAGAACAACTTATTACACATCCTGAACAAGATATATATCGCAGTAAACTAGATTATTGTAGTACGTTTAGTTTCAAAGCTGACATCCACCAAGTGCAAAAGTAGAATTGCCTGATTGATACTCCAAAGTTTGACAGAGCCGTCATCACTGCCACTAGCCAACAATGTTGGATCTGCAGATGAAAAGTCAATGGACCAAACTCGTTTTTCATGCTCTCTCATTTCCCTGAGGACCTGACTTCTTGTAACATCCCAGACCTAAACACAATAACCACTTACGATTAACAAAGGTCAATGAGAAGAGGAATGAATACAAATTGGACTCCACATACCTGCACCACACCTTCGAAGTTACTCGAAGCAATCTGGCTTTTAATATATGTATTCCAGCATATACTACTGAATTTTGACCTACCGGCCATTTCAACCACAGGATAGTGGATATCACGATCTTCCACTAAGATAGCATCACACTCAAACACCTTAATTTTTTTATTTACACCAGCTGTGGCAAAAAAGTCCCCATCTCGATCAAAACTGAGGGAGCACACTAAGTTGGATGAGTTGAGAAGATCCCCTTGTTTTAAGTCTGCCTTCACTTTCAACTTACTGAAAGATAGATACTTGCAAAGTCCTTCGAGGAAAGGACTTATCCACCCACTCTTTCTATCTTCACTGTATCGCTCTCTTGATGCGGCTGTATTGATAGAACTCCTTTCGGTCATTACAACAGAACCTTTACCATCACTGCTGAGAGGTGAAGGCTTCATCAGTGGCCTCGTAGATTGCTTGAGCTGTCGATATCTAGTCAAGAAGTATGCCGACTCCAATTTGCTGAAGTTCTTCATCAATCGAGAGCTTTTCAAAAGAAAACTATCTCGTTTATCAACATGAGCATCTGATTTCTGATTATCATCAGGATCATAGCAGCATTCTTCCCCATTATGAACCAGCAGTCCTGGTCTGCCTCGCTTTCTAGATCCCAAGCTAGTAGTTTCATCATTATCGACAATGTCATGTGAAGGAAGACTTGAAGCTGTCTGATCTTCCTTACCCAGTTCTGGGCATGAGTTTGCCCCATTCTTCAGAACCATCTTCTGTTTTGTTACTTCTTCAATATCGTTACAAAGAAGAGATAAAGTAGCTTGCAACTTATCAGCCACTTCTTTTTTTTTTTGCTGCATCAGCAAGAGAAACTCCAGCAACAATTCCTGTTCCTCTATTTTCTCTCTGAGCTCCATTGCGGCTTCACGTTCCTCCAGGTTATCTCTCGGCTCATTAAGAAACTGACTCTGCAACAATTCGCTGCCACACATCATTTAACAATGACATTAGAATTCAATGGCAGTCTCGCAGGCAACAAAAACTTTCTAATAGGATTCGAGTTTATTAGACATTGAAAATCGTAATCCACAGAAAGCAAACTAAGCTCGGTATGTCCCAACCAAGGAGGATTTTAAAATACAATACGAAATTGTTCTAGTGTTTAAGGGCCTTGAACATACAGTCCCAAGCATGGCCTTGAATCATAATTTCATGTGAGCTGAAGCACTTCTAGAACCAGCAATTTAAATATTATGATAAGAATTTACTAGACACCAACAGACAAAAATGGCTACTGAAGCCCAATCCAGGAGATGATAAGGGCCTTAAATATATAATCTAAAGCATGTACTGAATGTTTCAGGGCCTTAGAAAGCAAACTAAGCTCAATATGAATGTTTAAGGGCCTTGAACATACAGTCCCAAGCATGGCCTTGAATCATAATTGCGCTATGTGAGCTGAAGCACTTCTAGAACCAGCAATTTAAATAATATGATAAGAATTTACTAGACACCAATAGACAAAAATGGCAATTGAAGCCCAACCCAGGAGATGATAAGGGCCTTAAATATATAATATAAAGCATGTACTGGAGGGTTTGGGATGGTAACTATACCAAATGAAGTGTAAAACAACAACAAAATTTGAATATACTCTACTCTTTACCATCCTTTGAAAAACGTGAATGGCTAGATGTCTTTAACAACCTTATGGCTCTTGCATCATATCTAATTAGTCTCAGTAAAGAATAGATAGTGGGCTGAAGATAATGGACAAACATCAAGCCACAAAGACAGTTCGAGGGGAACAGTTAGGATAGATCTTGTGCATTCCTCAAAATCCTCACTTTAGTCTTGTAAGCATTTAGGTTGCCGTATCCTGAGTGTTTTCCAATCCTGTGGTTGCTCTCTTGATTGACATGGACATGCCAATGATCCAATTAGGACAATCGAGCACCAAACTAGTTTTTGCTAGATATTCCAAACCTCAAAAGTATATACGTATATGCATATATGATTGGAATCTTTCAGTTTATGCACGTATATTAGTGCCTTTACGAGCATCAAACAAACTCCGGTGCATTTATGCTTATATTGGAAAGTAGGAGAGCCGCAAGGACTATTGGGAAATAAAAGTTGACGAACTGAACTTATGAGGAAATTAACAAAATCACAGGCCAAAGCCTCATACTTTCACTAGGATACAATATAGACACATGCACCATTCAGTTGCAACAAGATAGAGAGGCAATACAATAGTTTAGACTAAGTAGCAGCAAAGTCAAGGACAGGCCACAATAAAGATATACTAAGACGAAGACCACCTTTTTCACAAAGGTAACTCAAGTAAACCTATAAAAGATACATTTTGAACTGGCAAATAGCATGAAAAAGGGAATAATCACCTCATCATTGGTCGACTTTTGGGCTCTGGATGGAGTAGCCATAAGCAAAACGAAGCCTCTTTTGGCCATTTTAGCAGCAGCTGAGGAGGAAGAAGCCGATGTCTCAGACTCGACATCGTGCTGCATTTCTCTTCACTGGAACTGAATGGACAAAATAACTGCACAAAAAGAGAGAAATCTAATCAGTATACAGAAGCAATTTGCAACATCTAATAATTCAATTCTTCCCAAGTTTTCATATAAATAAAAAATAAAAAAATAAGGGGCAACAAACTTCACTACTTGAATTTCACAGACAAACCTCGAAAAGGAGGATGCCCAACCGGTATATATCTGACGCACAGCAACTAGGGGCCCCAGCAACCTCCTCAGGGCTAGAATACCAACTTGCTTCCATGAGCAACACCTGTTTCATGGGAAAAGGTGGGGCATTCTCTTTTGCTTGTTCAGTGGTGCCTCCATCTTTAATCTTATTGTCCCCAATCTCTTCCACTAATGAAACTTTGGCCGCATAAATGGAGCTTGACTGGATACAACTATCACCGAATAGCGCAATGGTAGTAGGAGTTTCCGCGTAATGAGGATTCTCACTTCTTTTCTGCCGATGCATGTCATGGGGAAAGGAAGAGGATTCATCTTTGGCCTCAGTCCGGCTATTTGACCCATCTTCCAAAGAATCAGATCCTGAATCTGAACAAGAGGCGGATTCTATGAAGGAGACCCGGTTGAAAGAAGACATAACAAAGCAAGAAGGCCGCACATTTTGGATGACAACTCCTTGTGAATGGGCGACATTCACTATATCCACTATTTGCCTAAATATATGCAAACATTCGAATTCATCCACTTGTCTATCCGGTTTGTCCAACCACTGTCTCAAGCTAACATCATCCCACTCTAGGGCATGGAAGAAAGGGTTAACCGTTAGCTCCTCCTCGAATTCACGAGATAATCCGGCTTGATTTCTAAGGCTATCGGCAGAAGCAGAAAGAACTCGATCTCTTACCTTTCTAAAAGCAAAATCCTGCTGTGCATCACCCGAAAAATCGATTCTCTCGCCACGAAGCAACCTCAGATTCCTGCCCGAGACATTCGATGTACTTAATCCCCTAGAACTATCGGACCTGTGCCAAGCAGAATCAGATGAACCTTCCATGGTTATCCACCCAAAGCTGCATGAAGCCCACAAAACACACATCCGGTAAAGGGAGGTATTCGCCAACTTCTACGGACTTCCACCATCACCATAGGCATCACAGAACAAACTCCGAAGCAAACGAACCCACGGAACCCAACAACTCAAAAGGACAAATGCCCGATTCCTTCGTAACAGTAGAATACCTGGTGGGCTATAGATTAAATACGAGGTTCACATAATTCAAACTAGGAAAGTGGTACCAGAAATAGAAATTCAGCAGAGAAACCTCGAAACCTATGGGAAGATCATATTTCTCTGCAGGAACCAAATAAAGAATGGCAAAAGCTAGCACGTAGGGAAAAGCGGAAAGTACCTCGAATATAAATTCTAGCCAAACAATGCACCAGTAGATACAAAGAGTATCTTCGCGTGGAGCTTCATGTCCCTGCGTTCAGACCGTCTGCGCGTGTGCGCGCATGTTTGAGGTGGAGAGAGAGAGAGAGAGAGAGAGAGGGAGAGGGATGGAGGGAGGGTGTACCAGTATGGTTGTGAGCACACCAAAGAATGATCTTTTTCCACAGTTCTGCTAGGCTAACCTGAGAAGAGAACCACACACCAAATACTTTGAGTGCACTCCTCCCAACAGAAGCTCCACAGCCTCATAAATTCCTCTCATTTTTTCTCCATACAGCAAAACACAAAACAAAAACCCCACGAGAGAACCAGGCCGTCCGTGAACGAAAAGAGAATATAATATATAATATATTATATATATATACCCACTCGCATATATATTTATATAAAGATCATAAATTGGTTGCTACTTTATGTGCTGCTGTTCGCTTATGAACCCCTAACTCAAGGTCACTCCCTTTCCTTCATCCTTTATCTTCCCGCTTTTCCCCTACTCCTCTACGTGGCACAACCACGGCCTCAGCCTAGGGCTTCTTGGGGAACAGAGGAACTGACAAGAAAGCCATATAAAAATGCGTGGGCCACCGAATAAAATTTTTGACTTGAAAAGCTTTCCCCTCTCTCCGTGCCCTTCTCGCCCCTCGGGAAGAAGTCTCGGATTAGCTTTCGCAAATTACAGCCAATTAAGAATAGAGCAATGGAGCTCGTGGGCTTCCATAAGAGGAAAGCCCTCGGATTAAACAAACATTAGATTCAAGCCTAGAATCGGGTTCTCCTTTGTCAATTAAATAATCTTTAAAAAATGATTGCTCGCCATCGCCGAGCACGTGGTCGGACAATTAAAGCGCTCTCGCTACAGCAGCTTGACCTAACGATGGCGAGTTAAAAAAGCAATGGCACTGTTCGTCATGATTAACGCACTTCCCGCGACAGGGGAGACGAATAACGCTCCGCATTCGTACGCACGTCCTCGCTCCTCGTCTATCCCTAAAATAGAAACTATTCGCCGTGAACGACCCTTCAAATTGAGATTAAATCGGCAGCGGCGCGCACCTGGACGGCCTCGTGTCCACGTAAATCCCAGCTCGGATCGCTCGCGCGGGAAGATCAGATCGGAATGCGGCGATCGAGGGATGCGCCTGCATTGGGAGCGACGTTGCTCGGAGAGCGAAGCAGCGAGCGGCGGGGCGACCCCGGGGAGGCGGCGATCACGCCAGGGGGAGGCGAAATCCGCAGGGCTTCGGGCGGAATCGCGGGGTTTCGTGGAGGTATCGGAGCTCGCGCGGGCGGGATTTCGCCGGGAAAATTTCGCTCGAGGAGCGATTGCCGGAGAGAAAGCAGAGGGAGAGCATCTTTCTCCACGATGTGTTGTAGCTATAGCTAGCTTTTAACGGAGATAATTATGGAAGTGAGCTTCTCTAAATAAACTTTTTAATTAGTTCGTAAGTGGAATCAACGCGGGATTAGATTGGTGCATTGATATTTCAACGCGTCGAAGATGATTTTGCGTTGTCTTTTTTTGCGCGGTCAACGATTTCTCGCGCAGAATGTGCAAGTCCCCACGTTGCGCCCTTGAAATTTCCAGCCAAACCGGACTGATTCTGGCGCCCGCAAATTGATTCGGACATCACCCGATCGCTTGAAAGTCAAATAATGATGGAAGTAGTCAAAAAATTCACTGATCCGATGTATGTTGAGCATAATTTCCTTTTTTTGATAAACAAAATTTACCAAGTCCAAGACCTTTGGTGTTCTAGCCATGAAGTAGAAACTAGTGACTGAATTGAGATGGGTTAATACCATTGAAAAATCATAATTAAGTATCATTCACGATACATCTATCTCAAACTGATTTTTGTATTGCAAAAATTATCAAATTTATACTATGGGGAAACATTTAGCCTAGAGCATCTTACATAAACATCCCATACTAGTAATCCCATAGCACATTTAACTTGACATGTATCTTTTCTCCTACCAACAAGAAAAAAGAAGAAGAACAATTGGTACCGCTCACTCAAATCTATATTCCGTCAGCATTTCATCCATTGCAGTTGTATTTGTGTCCACACACATGCTAGAGGAGGACTGCAAGATGGATTTGACATGGCAAAACCTTTTAATAGAAAGTATATTTGAGTCAAGAGTACTTATTTGGGATTTTTTGTAATTCAGAATTAGTTTGAAGTAAATGTATAATGGGATACTAATTTGGGATTTATTGTAAGACGAAAATTAGTTCATAGTAATGTGCCATAAGGGCACTAACTTGAAAACTTTTTCAGACAAAAAATCTGTTTAGTATAAATATGTCATGGACTATCAATTCGAGGTTTTTAATGGCATTATTTTAAAAATGATATCAAGATTGAACCGAGTAGATTTGACGAATGTAAATTTTTTCTTTCTTTCGAGTTGGAGAAACTCTATCGTTTGTCACCCAATCCCACTAGCAATTTCCATCAAACCTCCCCCTCGATGTTTGTTTAGCTATTACGTCACTTGTGTATAAAATGAAAGGAAAAAGGAGTGCTTTTGTGTTTGTCATCGTGGAGGATTGCCATTTGGTACGTGCACCCCACCTTTTTTCGCCGTGAAATTTGCGTACTTATATGAGGGCAACAAAAGAAAGAAAAAAAAAACTTTTGTAAAAGAAACGGACAAAGAAAATATAAAGAGAATCCACGACCCATGTGTCTCACGTGTCGGGTGAAAATTTGAATTTATCAAATATCCTTGCATACGAAGTTATTGCATGTGACCACCGCCTGCGGTGGCCCAGTTGGATAAGTACTCTCATAATCCTTTGTTAGAGGAGAGGAGTTCAAATCCCGTTGGCCACACGGAATCTTAAGTGTGACGTCGGGGTGGTGGGTCCTCCACTAGCGTCGCTCCAGGATTTACCCCCGTTACCCTGCAGGGTATGTCCGTGTCTCGTTGCAGATAGTGCGACGGGTTCCTTGAGTCATAAAAAAAAAAAAAAGTTATTGCATGTGAAAACAAATAGTTTTGAATGTATTTACCTTTTAGCCAAACTGAACATACCATGAAAAAGCAAGAAACCGTAATTCCTAGGACAAAAGCCATGAAAACTTATAAATTGTGCCAATTGTGAGATATTTATCCCAATTTTTTTTTTCGCAACACAAAAAATCTTCAATTTGTATCCGCGTGATATATTTACCTTTCTTTAAAGTTTTGTTGTAAGAACCATTATAGCCTACAAAAGCAAACATTGTTGACATATCACGATGTGGTTTAAGTGAAGTAAAAATGATATTATTTTGGCTAAAAAATTATTTAATGGAATTTCTATGGAAGGTAAATATTACATAGATTCAAGTTTAAGGTTTTTTATCTAACAATACAAAATTTAAGGTGAACATGTCATAGTGGATGTACTTTTTGATTTTTTATGTCACAAATAAAATTCGGGATAAATATGTCACAATGGACATAGTTTGAAAAAAATTCGTGCCTCTTTTCTCTTCGTTGAATGAAGCAACTTTTTAGGTTTTTTTTTGGGGGGAGGGTAGGTTATGAAATTTACCCTTAAAGCATTTTTATAGGGTAAGTGATGGAAGTATATGGTTGACATTCTTAAAAGGGAACGGGGGCCTTTTTATCCTTCAAAAATTAGTGTACATCCATAGCAATCAATTTTCTTACTAAACAAGATAGATTATGCAATTAAAATTCCAGTCAGGGTAAAATTTCATTTTGAATTTTGATTTCTCCCATTAATTTTGCGGCCCTCATGTTTTGATATTTTGATTCAATAATAAACATTTAAAACATTTCAAAGTGTTTAGATATCAATAAATAGAACCTCCAAGTAATTGAAGGAGGGGGGTTTTACAATCTGCGCACAACATATGGTACTCACAAAAATTATCAAATTTATACTATTGGGAAATATTTGGCCCATATAATCTCACATAAATATCCCAAACTAGTAATCTCACAACACATTTAACCCGAATGGTATTTTTTCTCCTGCCAAAAAGAAAAAAGAAAAGAAGGAACAATTGGTACCCCTCACTCAAATCCATATTCCGTCAGCATTTCATTCACTACAATTGTATTTGTGTCCACACACGTGGTAGAGGAGGACTGCAAGATGGATTCGACATGGCAAAAAATTTAATGGAAAGTATATTTGAGTCAAGAGCACTGATTTAGAATTTTTTGTGATTTAAAATTAGTTTGAAGTAAATGCATAATGGGATATTAACTTGGGATTTACTGTAAGACGAAAATTAGTCCATAGTAATGTGCCATAAGGGCACTAACTTGAAAAAATTTCAGACAAAAAATCCATTTAGCATAAACATGTCATAAACTACCGATTCGAGATTTTTAATGGTATTAATTTAAAAATAATATCAAGATTGAACTAAGTGGTGATGAATGTAAATTTTTTCTTTCTTTCAATTTGGAGAAACTATATCGTTTGTCACCCAATCCCACTAGTAATTTTCATCAAACCTCCCCCTCGACGTTTGTTTAGCTATTGCGGCACCTGTGTATAAAATGAAAGGAAAAAGGAGTGGTTTTTTGTTTGTCATTGTCATCGTGGTGGATTGCCATTTGGCATTTGGTACGTGCACCCCACCTTTTTTCAACGTGAAATTTGCGTACTTATATGAGGGCAACTTTTGTAAAAGAAACGGACAAAGAAAAATAAAGAAAATCCACGACCCATGTGTCCCATGTGTCGGGTGAAATTTGAATTTATCAAGTATCGTTGCATACGAAGTTATTTCATGTGAAAACAGAACAGTTTTGAATGTATTTACCTTTTAGCCAAACTGATATACCATGAAAAAGAAAGAAACCGTAATTCCTATGGGGACAAAAGCCATGAAAACTTATATTTTCAGACATTATCCCAAATTATTTTTCCACAACACAAAAAATTTTCAATTTGTATCAACGTAATATATTTACCTTATGTTAAAGTTTTGTCATGAGAACCATTATATCCTAGAAAGCAAACATTATGTGGTTTAAGTAAAGTAAAAACGACATTATCTTAACTGAAAAATTATCTAACAGAATTTGTACGGAAGGTAAATAGGTAAATATTATTAGAAGTTTAAGGTTTTTTATCTAATAAGAAAATTTTTAAGGTGAACATGTCATAATGGATGTACTTTTCGATTTTTTATGTCACAAATAAAATTCGGGATAAATATGTCATAGTAGACATAACTTGAGAATTTTTTCGTGCCTCTTTTCTCTTCATTGAATGCAGCAACTTTTTAGTTTTTTTTTTTCTTTGGGAGTGTAGGTTACGAAATTCACCCTTAAAGCATTTTTATAGGGTAAGTGATGGAAGTATATGGTTGACATTCTTAAAAGGGAACGGGGGCCTTTTTATCCTTCAAAAATTAGTATACATCCATAGCAAGCAATTTTCTTACTAAACTAGATAGACTATGCAATTAAAATTCCGGTTAGGGTAAAGCTTCATTTTTGAATTTTGATTTCTCCCATTAATTTTGCGGCGCTCGTGTTTTGATATTTTCACTCGACAATAAACATTTAAATCATTTCAAAGTTTTTAGATATCAATAAGTAGAACCTCTAAGTAATTGAAGGAGTAGGGTTTCACAATCTACACAAAGTACATAGTATTCACGGTGGCTTATGAAATAAACATAGGGTAAGATCGAATAAAAAAACTTATTATTAAAAGTTTTCATAACATGTTTATACTCATAGTAATATTTATATTTTTAAAAAATTAGAGGGAAGGTCATAAATAAAGATAAGAGACAAATTAAAGTCCCCCAAAAGTAGAGACCCGAAAATATGAATTCTCGAAATTAGGAGTTGAAAGATGATTTCGAAAGTTAAAAGGTTACGGCCCAGCGATATCGCAATTTTTAGGTAAACAGCACACAGGCCTTAGGCAAGTTCTCGAGACATGAAGAGGTTGCTCGGCTCTGCTAAATGGGCTCGAAGATAGCCCAATGGACTAAAAGGGTTGCACAAGCTGCGCGACATAACTGAGCCCGATCCACATTTCTTAAGCGAGTATCTCATCACGGGTTCCTGAAACAAGAATCGCCCCATTTCATTACATTCATTTTTTTCTTTAGACAACGACACAAATGATGTCTAAAATTTAATCTAATATAAAATTTAATTTATATTTAATACTGTCATTGAAATTTAGTCAAGTTTGTAATGTTGTCCATAAATTTTTAATAAATTCAAAATGTTCATAAACTTTTAGTATATATTTGAGTTAGTCCTTAGACTATATGAATATATTTAACATTGAAGGATGGCATTGAACATTTTCATACAATTTGATGATTAAATTGAACATGCATGAAAAAATTCATTAACTATACCAAATAAATTGAAAATTCTTGGACAACATTACACATTAGGTTAAAATTAAATGATTTACATTGTATATTGTATTAAATTTTACGAACCATTTGTGTATTTTCTCTTATTTTTTAATCTAGCTTTGGTGATTCAGTGATGCAGAAACATGATCGCTTGTAATTACACGAGCTAATTCCCTAAAGGATATTTGAGTCATCCTCTGGTTTAGAATAATGCATAACACTTGCCGACGGGTCAGGGTACAGAACAAATGGATACAGCTCGAGATAGAGACAAATACGATAGGCAAAATGTCTTCGTGGCCACCACCTTTGATGCCCGAAAACGAGACAAAGGAACGTGTTACGGTCAAAGCGATTTGCAAAGTCTAAAAGGCACTTTTGAAGTTTGAATAGAGATTCCTTTTTGTCCTTATCCCTTGCTCTGGGCCCTTTTTTCACGCACGTAACAGGAAAAGATACGGGTTTAGAACAATTATGAATTGTGGATGCATCGTAACAGATGAATTCATTCTTCAAGTAAGGTTATGTACGGTGAAAAGGAAAGATGTATCACAAGTATTTTGCCATTGTCCTTGCGCTTGCACTTTGCAGTCACATATTCGAAATGCATGTCTCGATATTCAATCCCTAGGCTCTTCCTTATCCCAAAAACTCATGGTCGCCAAGCCGTACGCACCCCGTGGTATAAACTCAGAACTCTGTAATCTTTACTTGGAAATTGTTAAAATTCCCTTGCGTAATCAGTAATAGCACGTGATTTAGGAATCTTTAACATCCTCCTTTTACGATCTAATTACGCCTTATGCAAATTGGAATTGATTTTTCTGAGTTGCGTTGAGCACGTTTTTAGACAAGACTTGTAGTGTGAATCAGCTATCCACCTTTTGCTTTGGCTTTTTTGGGTTTAGGGTGCGTTTGGTAACGTTTACATTCTTTTTTTGTTCCTAATGAAAAAAAAAAGTGTTTCATTGCAAAGCAGTTTTTGAACAAAAGAACGCGTTTGGTAAGTGTAAAAAAACTATTTTTGAAATAAAAAAGAACAAAACACGTTTGTAAGAATCGCAGATTAATTTTTGTTCTGGAATAGAAAAAAATGTAAACACGTTTGGTAGAATGTACAAAATTTCTGTTTTTAAATTTTTTTAAAAATGCTTTTTCTAAATAAAGTTTAAACGAATCAAATTTTTTCAAGTACGTTTTCTATTTTTTATTTTTATAACATTTAAACATGATTGAATTCTCATTCTCATGAAATTCTCATCAATTTAATTTTGATAATGGTGAGTGAAGAAAAATATTTCCAACATAATCATATATGCATACTTAAAAACTAAATTTATAAGTAAAGTTCGTACAATAAGAACTAGCAAAAAATGGTGGAAACGGTTTTGATCTCGGACAACAATCTCTCTCTGGAATACATCCGACACGTGCTTCATAAAAGAATGGCAATCGTGACAAATTCGGATGTTCTTCATGACCCGAATCGTTCTCCCGTTTTCAAAATGCAGAAAGGCGAAAGCAACTGCCAACTTCTCGCTGTGATAACTCAGATTGCTCTCCTTCTCCTCCTCTTCAATATCATGGAGCACGTTTGACGTTTGTGGCATATAACCTCGAAGCTTCAATCTGTCCATTATTGAAGTTAACAAGTCCCTAATATTTTCCCACTCCGGATGAGAATTTTCCCCTGAAACAAACTCATGGATCTCTTGGTCTGCATTGATCAAACTATAACCTGGTCTTTTGCTAATTCTCCTATCTTTCATTAAAATCCTCATCTGCGCTTTGCGGCTCCATTTACCAACTCCCCCATAGGCATTGGACAGAAGGACATAATCACCATCGTGATGAGGATCCAGCTCATGAAGTCTTCCTCTCGCCTTTTCAGCTAAGCCAAGATGGTCATGATTCACACAGGCTCCAAGCAGAGTTCTCCAGACAACTGAGTTTGGCCTGATCGGCATCTTTTCAACAAATTCATATGCTTGCTCAACCATCCCCACTCGGCCAAAAATGTCAACCATACACCCATAATGCTCAAGCGTCGGTTCCAAGCCATAATCTTTCTTTATGCTTTCAAATATTCCTCGGCCTTCTTCGACAAGTCCTGCATGGCTGCAAGCCACTAAAACTGCGGAGAACGTTATAGAATCCGGCTGCATTCCTGATTCCTTCATGTCATGGAACAATTCGAGGGCCTCATCACCGTGGCCATGCACCGCAAGCCCATTGATCGCCACCGTCCAAGTCAACACATTTCTCTCAGGCGTTTCATGGAACACCCTCATCGATTCATCGACTGACCCACACCTGGAGTACATGTCTATCAAAGCAGTCCCGACAGAAATCTTCCAACTCAAGCCACTTCTCCGAAAATAACACTCGACCCACCTCCCCAATTCCAAAGCCCCTAAGCTGGAAACCGCCGAGATCACACTGAGCATAGTTACCTTATCCGGTTCAAAACTCTCTACCAGCTGCATTTCCCGAAAACAAGCCAAGGCATCGTACCCAAATCCATTATTCGCGTAACACCCAATCAAGGACGACCAAGACACCAAGTCTCGCTCAGGCATTTCGTCAAACACCTTCCGCGCCGTCTCCACCGCACCAACACACCCGTATGCGCTGATCAGCGCGTTCTGGACATAGACGTCGGAGCCGAGCCCGAGCTTCGCGATCAGGGCGTGAAGGCCGTGGCCCATCTCCCGGAGGCGAGTGCAGGCCTTGAGGACGAAAGGGAAGGTGAAGTTATCGGGGGACACGCCGCGGCGGAGCATCTGGGCAAAGAAGGAGAGAGAGTGGGGAGGGGAAGAGTGGGCGTGGCATCTGATTATGGTGTTGTAAGCGACGGTGTCGGGAGAGCAGCTGCAGCGAGCGTTGCTCGCCCAGATCTGCAGATCTGGGCGAGCGACGCTCGCTTGAGGCTCGAGCGAGCGTCCGGCGGTGGTCGGCGAACGTGGGTGTCGCCGAGCTCGACTTCTTCGAACGGAGATGGAGGAGCAGCGGGCCTACCTGGACTGGGCGCGCTTCAGCCGGTTGACGGAGCACCACTGTCGAAGCCGGGGAGTGAGCGGAGTGGGGAGGCGCCGGAGAGTCGCCGGAGGGGGGAGTCGCCGGAGAGTCCGCCCGAGTGGGAGGCGCCGGAGAGGGGAGGCGTCGGGGGAGAGGAGCTTCGCACGGGCACGAAGGAGAAGAGAAGAGCTTCGATGATTTGTTCCCGTTTTGTTCCATTGTGTTTTTTATTTCTGTTCTTTCTTGATTTCTCAGAAGTGTTTCTGAGAGTAGAGAAACAACAAAGTTGTTTCGATTTTGCATTTCCAATTTTGTTAAACGAAAAACAAAAACGAACAAAAACGCAAACAAACGCGTTTTTAGAAAAAAAATGAAAAAGTGTTTATAAACACTTTTCAGGAACAAAAAACATGCACGCCCTTAGACTTTAGCTAGGAGCGTTTAGTTTTCAGTATTGGAAAAGAACATAAATCTGGCTCGAACTTTTGACTAATGTTCACCGGTCCCTACCCTACAAAGATTTTTGCCATAAACTTCAGGTCCTCACCGAGCCAATCCCACGTCAGAAACTCGATGGTTCTCGCCTCAAATTCCAGTCGACCCGCCGCTGATCTCGCGAAATTGCTTCAATCTTGTCGACACGTTCCTTTCGCATCAGATCAAAGGAAGCGACCGGAGGGGGGAGTAGTTTTTCCGTGCAGCGGCAGGCGGGGCGGATGGATTCGCCTCGGACAGAAGTAAAGCAGGGTCAATGCCAGCGGAGCACGGAACCTGTCAGCGCCCTTCGCCTTCACCAAATTATTCCAGTTCATCCCCACCCCAATCCATCCCTTGCGCTCACGTCCGTTTCAGGCCCTGCCCCCCCGCCCGACGAATAAAATAATCCCGAATTAGTACGATCTGCATCGGATTTGGATCAGGTTTCGGCCTCCGGACAAATCTTCCCGATATGGACATGTGAATCCAAATCTACTGCACGCCTTTTCCAATCCCATCCCGCTCTTCACGTTCTCCTTCCCCCCTTCGCCAACCCTCGAGGCCAGAAAAGAGGGGAAAAAAGTTGCTTCCTTTATATCCGATACGCCACTCGGGTCCCTCTTCCGTTTCGCGTCCCTTCTCTTGCGTTTCCTTCGTCGGTAGGAGATGGGCAGATTCTGATGGGGGGGAGAGAGAGCTTTGGATGGTGATTGATAGGGATTTGCTGATTTCGCGGTCGTTTTTCCAGTAGGTTTCGTGGGCTGGGATTGCGAATCGCGGGTTGTGGTGTGGGATCGGAGTTGATGTAGATAGCTTTTCGTGTGCGAAGCTTGCCTAGGGTTTTTGGTTGGTGCGTGATTGGGACCCTTGAAATGTACAAATCGAACTTTTTGATGGTTTTCTGGCAGTCGCTTCGGCTGATGTGAGGGTATCGGGCATTCGTGTCTAGCAAATGTAATGCGAGGGTACGGCTGTAGGGTCTGACGGCTGTTCGTCTTGGAATCGAATCTCAGTTCGAGATAGCAGAGGGAGATCGAGGCCGACATTTCGATTCCTTCCTCGGATGGCCTCGCCTGGGTTTTTCCTGATCTGCGTGTTGCATTCGCTGGTGGCCCTCACGAGCGGAGCCCTCATGATGTTCTACTCCACGGAGATATCCGCCATCAAATCCCAGGGCTCCACCCCGCACGACCAGCTCCTGATCCAGACCTCCGACTCGTTCTCGGGCCTGCTCCTCATCGCCATCGGGTCCTTGCTGCTGATGGTGGCGTTCGTGAAGGACAGGGAGTTCCAGAGCTTCTTCGCGAAGGGGTGCGTGGTGTTGCATGTGGGCATGGCGGTGTGGAGGTTTTGCTTCGAGCGGAAGGTCGAGGAGCTCGTGGGCGAGTGGCCCAAGCAAGTCGTGGGCGACATCGCACTCGCGGTTTCGTGGGTTTTCTTTCTCGTGTACTCATGGAGAGAGAAGTACGATTAGCTTGTGGAGTGAACAGCTGGGATGCAGTAGAAAGAGAGAAATCGAGTTTTCTGCGGATTGAAATAGGAAGATGGTGCTTGGCGAGATCTTGTTGTAATGCTTTGGGGAGATCCATTTGAGGTTCTGAGCAGGAAGTGAAGTAACTTGTGAATTCTGGGTTTCAAGAATGGGTTTTCACTGGGGTCATTTTAGATGCTGAAGTTTCGATTTTTCATCTTTTCTTGTTATGATCTTTGAGGAGTGAAAGGAACTGATCAGGAGATAGTCTTCGTTTAGCTCAGAATTCAGATACTGCAGCCGTTTCATGTGGGCTACTGCTCTTGCTGACTGAATGCAATTCCCAATTTTTGCCTGTAAATTTTCTTCATATGTGGAATAAATACCCCTTCTCTCTGATTCTCTCTGTGTTTAAGCACCTATCGAAGGTTTAATATGATAAGAAACAAAAGAAAAGCAATTGCCGAAAGAGGAAAACAGAACCCACCATTTTATTGCAGAGTTCTGAACTCAAGTGGAAACAGGACTTCCCATCTGGAATACCAAGATTGGAATATCAAGATGGCCTTTCGTCGCCGATCTTGAGATTCATGCTGCTCTGGTTGATACGATGCATGAATTGAGGAGACACGTGAAGAACAGATGCAGTTGGAGCTTGTCTGTCGATTCTGAAGCTTGAACGCATGTTCACCGCAGCACTAACTTTGTGATTAAGTGAGATATGTATCTGAGCGACCACTTCTCTAATATAAAAACTGATTCCTCTTCTTTGGACAGATTCTCGCTGAACAGATGATATATCAGTATATGGCGGCATGTGCTTAATGGGTCCAAAATGCCCTGTTTCCTACGCAAAGTTCTCTCGAGTCACTTTTTGAGTTTTTGTCAAGTAATTTAGCAATATACAATCTAGACTTGATTGAACATGCTATTGATGTAGTTCTGACAATAACAATAGAAACCGATGGTTAAATGCAGCGGTTCAGAGGTAGGCACGACGGACTGAAAACGAAGTGAGCCTTCAAGATTTAAGGGCCCAAGTTTTTTTTTCTTTTTCGAATTTTCTAGAACACTCGTGGGCCAATAGAGGAAATGTATACTTATATTTAAGTGCATTCTTGTAATTAATGTAGATAGTTGATAAATGAGAAGGTAGAATCTCTACGGAAGCATAAAGAGGAAATAGGAACCGTTCTCTTCCCTCACTTGCATCATACGATCAATAGAAATCATATCTCTCTAAGAATTTTTAATGAATTAATTAGGTCGAATGATTAATAAAGTGGATAGGCTAGCTAATGTGATTCACTGCAAAGAGTCCAGTCAAAGTATTTAGTATACCAATTTCGCAAATTACTGACTAATTTCATCCAGATTAAAACGTTTGGATCTCTTTAGGAACGGAGGATGCGACTGGACTCAAATCGCAAGTTACATGCATTCCGATGTGCCGTTGAAATAACAGATCTGGTGTCAAATCTAGTTTAAAAAAATTGTCATGGGTCGAGAAAAAGAGGGCCCAATTGAAAAAGCAACGAAAAGACGTGGCCCATTTGGCACCGCCAAAATCTCTGCAAGAGGACGTTCCGTTGCTGCTCATTCTTGATCCTGCGTTCTGCGAT
This sequence comes from Eucalyptus caleyi, assembly GCA_014182885.2. Lineage (NCBI taxonomy): Eukaryota > Viridiplantae > Streptophyta > Magnoliopsida > Myrtales > Myrtaceae > Eucalyptus > Eucalyptus caleyi. The sequence continues at coordinate 48,135,305 of CM024471.2, forward strand.
TCTGCAATTCTGCGATTCTGCGATTCTGCTGCCGCACCAGACAGTTCTCCTCCTGCCATAGCAAATTGTGAGATTCCTTCCTCTCTATCTCTCTCTATCTCTCTATCTCTCTCTATTCGCTTTTGTTGCTCCTTCTCCCGTCTTCAATGGCGGTCTGATTATCGTTTGAGACGATCGTTTGCTCAATTCGTTGTTAATTATGCCGGGTCGTCTGTTCTTTTCGGTTGCTGCGCCCTTGGCGATTTCTTCCATAAACACACACCAAGCCTTCGCCTTTGTTTGCTCGCGCTTGATTTGACTCGCCTCGGTACAAGATGCATCCTACGTGTTTGTGTAAATTCCTCTTTTAGCTTTGTGCTGAACGCGTTTGGAGTGCGATTACCCATTATCGTGTGGATGGGGATGTCAAGTATTTTTCTTTTGGGTCATCCGTTCGAGCTTCAACCGGTTAATTGAACTGTTTATAGCTCATATCTAGCTGCTGAGAGGTGATTTAATGGTATCTGCTTTGTGTCTTCTATGGGAAAATGAAAAGAGATAGGGGAAACAGTCTAACAACGAAATTCTTGCATGATTTTATGTTTTATGTGTGCCTAATGAATCGAACATGGGGTCCCTAAAGCAGAAACTCACCGAGCCAAGAGTTTGAGAGAGGATATCCCGTAAAAGTTTTTTTTTTTTTGGGTTGGGGGGAGGGGAACCTGATATAACCTGTAAAGATATCCTCTCACATTCTCCTGTGCTTTGGATTGGTGCGCTTGTCGATTGGCTTTGGTTCTTATGCGTAATGTTCAGTATCAAATTTAGCTTCCCTGCTGAAGTGAGTTCAGGGACTTAATCAGCCTCGATATTTTTTGGAAGGAAACTGAAGGTGCAAATTGATTATCGATAAACATCAATTGAATATCGATAAATGTCAGTAATTTATGTTAATGTTTGTTATTTTTGCTTCACTTAAAGACAAGGAGAAACCTGTGTTCCTTGTGCCTGTATAGCTGATAATTTGACAGTTCATTACCACATACTTCTCAAGTTTCATTCATCTTTCTAATTTTTGTATAATTTCTTCCTTCTTTTTTCATCTGCGTTTCTTGTCAGCAGGCATAGTCTCCAAGTGTACTGAGGATGGGAGGGTTTCCTTTGGAAAATGGCTCCTCAACCTTGGCTTTGCCAGGTTCACAGCAAAACCAAGTTTCTGCTGTAAAAGCAAATGCACCCGAGTCAAAGCCAAAAAAGAAGATCTGTTGTGCTTGCCCTGAAACAAAGAAGCTGAGAGATGAGTGCATCGTACAGCATGGTGAAGATGCTTGCAAAAAATGGATTGAGGCTCATCTCACATGCCTCCGTGCAGAGGGATTTAAAGTTTGAGTTCAACTGAGATGGGATTTGAACTGACAATAAGTGGAGATCCATTTAGCTGATAGAGACTGCATACTAGGACAATTTTACGGAGATCAGATTTGAAAAATAAGCCCATAAACAGCATTTTGATGGAGGTTTAAATCGATACATTAACACAACCCATGTCTTTTTCATTTTGTTCTCGAACGATGAATGTGTAGCCGATTATGGCAATTATACCTTTCTTTGTGACAGATGCTCTGAGTTGATTTTCTTTAGTGGAGTGATTTCACTCTCTGCCCATCCACAGTTGGGTTGGTCATTTCATCTATTACAATTTGTGTTCATAAGCAGAGATGTCTCTGATTCTTGAGAATAAACTTCCATTAATTGTTTCGTTAGGCTTCTTGTTAGCTCATATTCTGTTTAGGCTACTTAATCTTAAATCATATGTACTGCTGGTTTTGGATACTAGTGCATCGTGCATTCTCATTGCTTGGAAGGCTGGAAAAGAGAGTGAGTCTGGTATCCTTTTATATTCTGGGAGGAGCAGCTAATGGTGACTGTTCTGTTGAGGCTGATTAATGTGAGCGTGCACAAGGCTCTTTGTCTGTGCTATGCAAATGATCTCTGTTGTGATGCAGATCCAGTAAAGAGTATCTCATTAGGAGACAAAGCCAGGCATGTAACTAACAAATTTGATGATTGCTTCGTGATTGATTGTATGATCCATTGCATTGTCATTCTTCAAGTAGCTTGTATATGCAGATGGTTCTGATCTGAGCGCTGCAAATTCGTCTGCTTTCCCATTCCTTCTTCCAATTAATATCTGAGAGTCATCGTTCGTGGCTTGATTATCCTTTCATCTCTGAGCTCAATTTTCTTTCAGGGGAAAAGGGTAGGAATCAGTGAAGGTTTTCTGACAATGCAAGTATAGCTTCATCTCTTTGTAATCTCTCTTTATTTATTGCAACCTGCAGCCATGTTCCTATTTGAGACCTTATTTAGTATAGCATAGGCTAATAAAAAGGAAGGTTTAGGCGATAAGCGATAATCAAGTAGCATGAAGATTTGGCCGTTGAGGGATCGAACTCTGAACCGAAATGCTGGAGATAATGAGACTTGTGTTGCAAGATTTCTTTATTTTAGTATTCTTGTTGGTATTTGGGATATAGAAAGTGATTTGCAACATCTTTTACGAACTATACTGATACATTATTGTTCTACCAAGAAAAAAAAAAAGCGATAATTATTATCAAGCGACCAGGTGCCCTTTGCGTCCATTTAATTCTGCGGTACAAGCAAAGCGCACGCGCCGTGCAAAAAAATTGATTTCGCAATATCGTCTAGTCACGAATTATCTGAATTACTAATTAATTGAGAGAAACTATATACACCGATAAGAAGAAATGATTTATTACTAATTGATTGGCCAAGCGAGCGGCGGGAACCGAAACAGGCGGGATGCGGGCCGAAGTCCGGGCCCGCAGGACAGACACGTGGCAACTCAAGAACGAAGTCTCTGGAACCGTCCAGCCCCTTAAACCCTAAACCCTTCCCCTCAATATAAACCGCTCTTGATCCCCGACTCAGCCTCCGAGCCCTTGGTCGAGTTGACTCACAGCCGTCACTGTACTCCCATTCCGCAGCTCCGAAAATGGCGACTCCGGTGGCTCGGTCTCTCTTCAACGGCGGCAAGGCCTCGCTCCGATTCGTCCGCAGTTCGCTGCTCTGCCGGCCGAATACCGCCACGGTCGAAGACCAGAGCTTGCTTGCCCCGAGCGGCGTCGTCCTCGGCCAAAGCCAATTCCGGGACCCCTTGTTTGCCGATTTGAATCGGCAGGCGGCGGCGTCGATTCCTCATTTGTTGGGCCGATCTTCGCTCGTCGGTGGCGAAGATTGGAGGAGGGGTTTGGGGAGGGACTGCCGTCTCTCGGCAGGGGAGGAGCTTGAGATGCGTCGGCGCCAGGAGGTTGAGAACGAGGACGAGGAAGAGGAGGACGATTTCGGTTCTGAGGATGGAGGTTTCGATCGCGACGATGCTGGTGGTTGGGGGGATTTCGACGACGACGATGAGGATGGCGACGACGACGACGAAGACGATGGCGATTCTGATGCGCCTCGCGGGAGGAGAAAATGAGATTCGAAATATATTTCTCTCTGTTTCTCGTTTCGTCAGCGTCGTGTTCTGTTTACCAAACTCAGTTCTTGCCAACTTGTGGAAATTCTCGAGTTTTAGTGGGACTGTTTTAGCGAGCGAGCGTGCGAGCGTTGTTTAAGCGCATCAAGCTTTCGACCATTTCATCGAATTGAACTCGAACAGAAGTTAGCCGAATCGTGCCACCATTTAATGCGATTCTTCACTAGAATCCGGATATAGACGAGTGTTTAGACGAATGAAAAGACTTGATAGCGTGCGCCTTCCACAAAATCATCCACGCAAATGCCGCCGATTTTGTAGGGCTTCTTTCCTTTCGTCTCTCTGCTCTCTTACGTGCCTCCCTTGCCAGTGCCGTGTTTGGGGCATGGTCAGGCATGGTCAGGCATGGTCGAACCCGCCTCTCAGGTAGACAAAAATAGGAGGTCCGTGGCCGTTCGAAGCGGCCTCCTAGCTTGGGTCCCGGTCGTCCACCACGTTTAGGAAGGCCATGCTTCAATTCTTGATGCATGCAAAAGTATTTTTTCCTTTTTCTTCTAAAAGAAGGGTTGAGAACCTACCTCACGGGAGTTGGGTACGGGCATCGAGGTCTCAGCTTGGCCTTGAGGGACCCGAGCCAAAACTCCCTGGTCTCTGGACATACTAGGTGAGGACATACACGATGAGGATGACAAGGAAAGATCGCGATGGACGCAGTAGTCATGCCGATTAGGGGTGAGCATGGTCTGGGTTGGTCCGGGCCACCCCCTAACCCTAGAACCAACCCGTATAGTGTTGGTCCTCAATTTTTACGACCAAGGACCGACCCTATTAAGCCTGGGACCAAGGACCGGACCGACCCAATGGGTTCGGTTCGGTTCCAAGGTCAACCTGGGACCGATCAATAATTTTTTCATCTTGTTTTTTATACTCCCTAAAAAAGTAAACCTACAAATTCAAATTACATATACATCCACAATACGGTATTGTGCAACTAAACTATAAATATGAATACATATTCAGCAAATTTAAGATGACACAATAATAGAAATTTCATACCTGCTAACGCTCATCGAGATATGGGACAAAATAGGGTCCACAATGCGACAAGCGGGATGTTGCTACTTTTGATTTTGGCAAATTGAAGAACAAAGAAGACAGAATGGAAGAGAACGTACTTTGGGGAAGGAAGCCGTGAGAAGATTTACGACGTAAACTTCATGCCATTTTAGATGTCGCGAGTCCGTGACTGTGAGGAGTCCTTGGTCCTCACGGTGAAGAACGTACTCTGGACTGTGGAGGAAGAGGCCGTGAAGACCTTTGCGGCGTAAACTTCATGCCTTTTGGAATTGGATGTCGTTAGTCCATGACTGTGAGCCCGAGGAGTCAACGGCTTTAATATCATTTTACTTGAGTTTTTTTTTTCTTTGAATGACATTTTACTTAGATTTGAATATATAAAAGAATTATAAATAATATAATATAATATAACAGAAATTTTACTTAAGTTTGAATATATAAAAGAATTATAAATAATATATATATAATATATATAGGGTTGGTCCAGGGGTTCAACCGACTAAAACTCTCAGACCGGGATCAACCCGCACGCAGCGGTTTGGCCCTGAATTTCGGGATCAGACCGACCCGGCCCCTTAGAACCGGACCTGCGGGGCCAGCGGGGTTGGATGGTGGTGAGGGCTGCTCACCCCTAATGCCGATGGTGGTGAGGGCATAGAGATAAGAGAGACAAGATGGAACAGCAGCAAAACCTCGATGGACTATATTGTCGAAAGAGAACTCAAAATTGCAGATTTCTTAGGCTTCTTTTTCCTAGTCGTCCCACAAAGATAAGCCGAAGAGGCCCCGAGTGGCGACACAGAAGAGACAGGCTTGAACTGGTATTTCACTCCAAATATAGGAGGTATGGCTCATCAGCATTTGGATGTTTCATCTATCTTGGCAATGTCATTATTTGGTGAAAACTTGAGTCGATAACTAAGGCTTTGTTGCCTCCTATTTCCATCGATCATTAGCGGCAGTTTCGTTTGCAGACGATCTGCTATGTTGGCTTGAGCATCTAATTGGACTATGGCTGCCCGAAAAATGTGCACTCTGAAGTCCAAAGAAATGTAAAGCAGGCAAATTTTTGTTTCCCTAGGAGGGATGCGAGCGGAAAATCAACAAATACCAAACTAAGATCTCTGAATCTTGCTAAGAATGAGATGTAAACTGGAACGTTATCAAATCTTAGTTCAAGAAAATGGAGAACGTTGCAGATATTCCATGTTGGCAACTCCTCGCCTTCTTGATTGTGCCTTGATGAGCGAAATTTTCATGGTACCAACCTAGCAGGACTAAAAAAATTAAGTTCATTGTGTTATCATTACCAAGCTAAAAGACCCTGGTTTAAGAAGCCAATGTATTTCTTGGTGATTCCATGGAGCCTCATTTGCTCTGTGCGTAAACAGGGAGGGGCTACAGTTCAGCCTTCCCTCGCAAATAAAACCATGAAAAAATACATTCCGTGCAATGGCATAGCATCCTGCTTGGACACGATTTGTAATGATCGATCCATTCGCTCGGGTCAAGTACACAAAACGGAGTAATAAGCTGTAGAGTCTGTGACCTGAATAGCACGACAAGCGCCATGTTCTTCAATTGGAGACTCGGGGGTCATGGTCATTGCAATAGACGAGAAGAAAAAAAATGCCTTGACAGTGCTCGGTCTTGTTGATAGACAACGCAGAAACAGAAGCGAGGATGGTGAGGACTTTGGAATGGAGCAGAAATTACAAAACTGAGAGCCTGAGACGGGTCGAGACTTTAGTCAGAAGACAGAGCAAGAAAATAGCAAATGCCCCTATTTTAAGTAACGTATCCATCTAGGGAAGGCCAACCGAAACGTACGACAGAACCCATTTTTCGCCCCCCTTTCTTTAATTCAAATTGATTCGCCCTAGGGCCTGCGAAAGCCCGTAGGAGACGAAAGGAACTCGTTAGATGCGGTGTCCATGGCTTGCGTGTTCGAAAGGGAAAAACAAGAAAACCTCAGGGCACGCCCGTCGACTAGTCAAAGAAGTGGACCTCTCTGTCGGTCCCCCACTAGCGCCCGAAGATGATTTGATATGACAAAATTTTCACGGCGATTCCCAAAAAACAATAGCAACTCCCATACAGCAGATCGAATCATTGCCACCTAGAAAACTCGTACTTGAGTATCTATTGAGGATATGAGACTCCCTTTCATGAAAACTCGTCAATGGCAAGATCCGGACATTTGTGCAGGTACCTATTCATCAAGCATATTTTTTTTGTTAAGGCCGGGTGGATTGATAGACGCATGATCCTCCTAAATTCTCAAGAGCTGTTCCCTTCTGGAGGAGCGTTGTTCAAGAACATGCAATAGAACTGTCCAAAAAAGGAATATGCTAATTTCTAAAGCAAAGGCACGAAAAGAGAAGGGGGGCAAAAAAAAAAGCACGTGAATCGTATTTCATATACATGCAATACTGCATTACCCTCTCATATGACAGCAGATATCATGTATCGCATGTGAGCAGCGAGCACAACAATCAGAAATCCCGTGGAAAGCAATCTCGCTAGAAAACTACAAAATTCCTCCTTTCCACTGATCCAATTCGATTGGGCGATTGGCAAAAATTTCCAAGAATCTATGGCGACGAGAAGAAGTGGGTCAAAATTCATCTACGACCTGGCCGGTTCCGTGACCATTTGGACCACCGTCTGGAACAGGAGAACGGACAGCGAGTCGAGAGAGAAGTAGAGGAAGCCACCAGGGGAGTGGGTCACGAACGACCCGAAACTCTTCCCCACCACGCAGTGCCACGCCGGCCCGTAGACCGAGTCGAACTCCTGCAATAACACAAAATTCAAGACGGCAAAAAGATGATCGACTAACTAAAGAAACGATACAGATGAATCAGACAAGCCCATGAAACGATGAAATTTCTGTCGAAGGTTTATCAACAAGAAGCGGCACAAAGCCTCGTTCTTTTCGCACAAAATCACGACTTTTTTTCATGGCACAGAGTCTCGTTCTTGCGCTCAAAATCACGTCTTTCTTGACGTACCTTCTTGAGAGCACGAGCCAAGTGGGTGTTGTTGGGAGGGAGGTTGGGAGATGAGTCGAGGAAGGATCGGGTGCAGCGAAGGGCGTGCTCTTGCATGTGGACGGGCATGTCCGACGATCTCAGCCTCATGTCGAAGCTGACCGCGATCGCAGCTAGCCTCAGCACTTCTTCTTTCGGGGACTTGTCGTGCCCCTCGACCTTGTTCCGTTGATGAATTCGATCATTCTGCTCGACTTGCTTCTCTTTTTCGCTCAGCTGGCCTTGCTTCTTCTCCATGTTTTAGAAAGACAGAGAGGGAGGGAGGGAGAGAGAGAGAGAGAGAGAGAGTTGGTGAAGTTTTTGGAACTTTGACCGGGAAATGGGTTTGACAGAATGAGAACCTATTGGAGTAGGAGTACCTCGACCACCCACTCCACCAGGACTAAAGCAAATACAGAGAGAGAGAGAGAGAGAAAGCAATTACTTTGGTTTATAAAAATATGGTAAACATCGACGGGTCGTGCGTTTTCTGTGATTGTCGCTTGGACGAGTCGTGCCAAGGTTCAGGTTCAGACAGACAGGGACGTGTTTGAATGCCAATTGGGAGGAGAGGAGTCATTGGTTTGAAAAGAAGACTGCATTTTACGGAGAAAATATGAAGACACGAGGGAAGCATGGAGAGACTCTGCTGCCGTTCTCGTTGACTTTGTCTAATCTCGTCTCTTTCGTCCGTCCCTTGATCACGCAAGATTTTTATGTCCAGAGTCCGTCTCTTCCATGAAAAATATTTCCCTCATTTTTAAATATTTAAATTACTTAAAAAAATAAATCGACAAAAATATTTTAATAATCAAAGAAAAATATATTATTAAATTCAGATAAATAATTTTTTTTTAAAAAATCAAAAATAATTTTCAAAATATGATTAGATATTTAGGCTTAGATTTGAAGCTCTGTGCTTAGCCACAAAAATCTTGATTCTTGAGTTCTTGATGTTTAAGACAATGCATCGTGTCTTTGGTGCCTAAGCCCTAGTCCATTAGATGCTCGTGCCTAAGTTCCCAACACCCGTGCCTAGGTCCATTGAGGTTAAGCTCGAGACCCCAATGTCCATGCCCTGAGCCCCTACCATTAGTTGAAGCCTAAAGCTCTAGTGGTTGTGTCCATAACCAATGCCCCAACACCCGAGCTTGGGTTCACAAAGGGCAAGCATGGATCTTGATACTAGTCCCCTAACACTCAAGCGAGGGTCCTCGTTGCTGAAGCTCTAGCCCTGGATCTTAAGCTTAGGTTTACAAAGGTCATCCCCTAGTCTTTGGTGCGTGAGTTTGGGTCCCTAGCATATGATCTAGGGTTTTTGAGGACAAGGTTTGTAACTCCAATGCTTGTGCTCAGGTCTATTGAGGCCAAACTTGGAACCCTATGTCCACACTTGGGCCCATCGACTCGACGCTCATGCCACAATCCATCAAGGCCAAGCTCAGGACATAGGTGCTCTTGCCCTGATCTTGGGACTTGAGTCAAGGTTCATCGAGGCCAAAATCAAGACTTTGGTGCTTATACCCACTTCCTAGTTACCCATGTGCAAGTTAATGGTACCTCGATAGTTATGTCTATTTTACCCTAAAAATATTTTATTTAGAAAAGTCAAATTAGATTTTCCATACTAAATAACAAAAAATATTTTTCAATTTATTCTTAGGTTTCAGCCAAAAAAATAATATATATATATAATCATTTTATTAAAAAATGACTTTCTTGAAACTATATGAAAATATCTAATATTATACTTTAATCAGTTTAAGTAAAGAGATAATATTAAATATTTTTATATATTTTATGGATTATTTCAAATAAATATAAAAATTTAGGGATCACAATTAACGAATTAAAAGTTTAAGATGATATTGTCTACTAAGTTAAAGTTCAAAGGTCATATCGAACAATAAATTCAAACATCATATTAATCCCGTTATTACATCGAGTCATAGTTCAAGGGTCATTTTTGTGATTTTTCCAAAATCAATTAGTGCAATGGTTTCCCAAACGTGACCCTCATCCTCATCCACTGCCGATCTCATCATCCACTCCATCGCTAAGCTCCAAACAAACGCCAGCCAAACACATCCCTCTCTCCCTAAAAAAGAATCTCTCCACTCTCCGCTTCTTCTTCTTCTTGGTGCCCTTCGCAGTGACGTCTCTTCGCTTCGCTGTTCGCGCTTCCCGGTCCCCCCGTCTCCCATGGCCGCCGTGCTCGAGTCCCTCGCCGTGCCCCGCTCCTCCGGCGCGGCGTCCGCCGCCGCTCTCTCTCCGGTCGCCTCCGCGTCCTCCCTCGCCCCCACCGCCGGCCGCCGGCGATCGGCCACGTTCCCGCAGGTCAGCGGGTTGAGGATCGGGCCGGTTTCGGTCGCTCGGTCGCTGAGATCTCCGAGTCAGCGCCCGAGGCGTGCGCCGGCCGTTGTCTGCGAGGCTCAGGATACTGCGGTCGAAGGTTGGATTCCTCAAGCTCACGCCATTTCTTCCTTTTTACTTTATTTTTAATGATAATATCAGTATTTTCTCTGATTTTTCTCTTGTTTGTGGAGTTACCCGAACTTGTTCTTCGATTGATTTGTCGCCGGTATATTCGTCGGTATAAATTGATTTGATTGCTTGGCGACTTAACGTCTCGCGTCCTAGTTCAGTTATGCGGAACTGAAGGCTTATTAGTGGTGGACGAACTAGCTTGTGCTATAAGAGATTACACAAAATGATTGCAGTAGGATGAAAAGTGTCGACTGAGTTCTCTGTTGATGTGTGGATGAGCTCTTTGCTAGACCCACCTTTAGTACTAATGTTTGCGGCGAAAAAGGATGCCTCAGCTGTGTCCTTGAAGCCAACCAGCCTAATTCTTATTGTTTGTGTAAAAGAAGGCTCCAGTTCTCAACTTTTTGCAAATGAATGACGTGATGCCAAAGAAATTGCACAAGAAAGGTTGTTTTTCTTGGATACAGTCCTCTCTTGTTAGAGGAAATGGAATTTGTGGTGTACCAATATGGATATATATTATCGTATAATTGCATCCCCTTGCTAATCTACATCATTAATGAGATTATCATAGGTTTTGAGGAAATGAAAACTCTTAGAACTTTAGGGCAATCGTCGCCAACAAACTCATTCATAACCAACAATCACTAAAGCAGAAATTGTTGAATGCTTTAGCTTGAGCTCGGCATAAGCACATTGCAAATCTCTATAGTGCTGCAGTATAGGTAAAACTTATCTGGAAAGCTCTTCATGGGCACATTCTGATAATGGAAAAATTGCAGCCATAACTGTGGATCTGTCATATACTGATGCAACCATAATTTGGGATCTCTTATATATTGTTCGTGTGCCAAGTATATGCACAAGTTTGCTGTAGAAAACGAGAAATCCTGGTTTTTTAGGCAAATTTCAAAAGGTTAAGGCCATATCTTGCTTTCTGGGTCTGCATTTTGTTATGGATTAGAGGAACTGAGATGGTCACCAATCTAAAATTGGAAGAGTGATTCAGAAAGAGATATGTTTGAGCCTTAACAGTCATTTCTTATTTTTGATGTAGTGGCTGGTGTGACTGATGCGACATGGCAATCACTTGTTTTGGAGTCTGAATCTCCAGTACTGGTTGAGTTTTGGGCTCCATGGTGTGGTCCCTGCCGAATGATCCACCCTGTCATTGATGAATTGGCAAAGCAGTATGCAGGGAAATTGAAGTGCTACAAAGTTAACACTGATGAGAGCCCTTCAGTTGCCACTCGATACGGCATCAGAAGCATACCAACTGTCATGATATTTAAGAGTGGTGAGAAGAAAGATGCTGTTATTGGTGCTGTTCCCAAGTCCACATTGACCACTAGCATTGAGAAATTCTTGTGAAGGTAGTAAGCATGAGATGCCCTTGCAGCAAATAAAGTTAGCATAACTTTTGTCAAATCTGCGTTTTCTTTGTCTGAGGGCTGCATTGTTCGACTTCTGTATAGTGAAGTGGGGCTGTATTATCTACTTGCTTAATGTCAATATCGGCTTTATAACATCATCTGGTGAATTTGGTATCCAGCTCTTCCATTGCTCATGTGTGTGCATTACCTTTGTGTTTGCAACTTGGTGCCTAAAGTATGTCGGAGCTTCAGTGTTAGGAAATCTTACCTGTTAAAAGAGTTAGTAGAGTCTTGATTCTTGAGCTGGTAACCAATATTTCTATATTCAGCTGGATATTACTTAGGAGTTTAGTATATTCTCTGAGGATGATCTTCTTCTTTGCACCACAGTAATTCTAGATCTAGAAGAAGTTGTGCTGTGTCTTCATGAGAATATTCCTGTTGCTTTTGTGCCTTTTGAGAGTTCTAGGAGACTGGTTTTGTGATAATCACCTCTTACGTTAAATGGAGGAAGCTTGCTTCTTGAGCGGGTTTTTATTTGTTGGATCTTGTAGGTCTCAGGACTTCAGTTGGTTTAATGCCTGAATGGGATGCATGACTCAGCTTTTCTTAATAACTCATGATTTCTTCATCTTTTTCTAATGGCTGATGACTCTTTTTTGGGGCTAATTTTGCATTATTTAAGTTTTCTACCATTTGACAGTCATCAAGAATCTTATTATTTGACAATTTTTTTCGATGAGGAGGGGAGAAGAAACCAAAACTCCGCAATGGGATGTAAATCAATGCTGTTATTTTGAATCTTAAGTCACAGAAATTGCAAAAGATTTGAGTGCTTAAAATGCATAGTTCTGGTCAAGAGAGGTTTCTTCTTTAGAGGGTTTCTTCTCCATAAGTAACAGCAACCTCTCATTGCTTGCTTCTACTGTGATTTCAAGTGATTTTATTTTATTTTATTCTATGTTTGGCGGATGATATTGAGAGGTAACGTGGGTTGGAACTTGGAATTAGCTGCGTAGAGAGCAAATGTTGTCAATAGGGGTGGTAAAATGGGGTTGTCCTAATGACATCTCAAATAACAAGTAGACGAAGCATTATGGAAGACAAGTCTCCGCATGGGGATGGCTTTAGTCCAGTGATAACCGCCAGTCTTCTTTATTTTCTCCGAACTCTCTTACATGAACAGAAGCTCTGCACAAGCTTAACTACCATCGATCAGGGAATTGTGAAAGGAGTGGGATCCTTTCTGAGTGCGCAACATTCTTGTGGAGCCCGAGTCCTGATAGAACCAGTCGGATTGACGGGCCACTTACATTGGGAAACCCCAGAAACTCAAAGTTTGGAGGAGGCTGAGCATTTGGGAGACATGGGGACAAAGCTGAGGCCTTAGAACCGTGTTGCCTCTCAATTTCATGCGTGTCGTGGTGTTGTACGACAAGGCCTATGGAATTGAGAGAAGGAGATGAGGTTGATAGGAAACTTAAAAGATGCTAGAAAGTGGAGCCAAATGGATATTCATGGTGATTTTTTCTCAAGATTTTCTGTCATTCTTTCTACTCTTGTATCTTCTATCGCATTCTGCTTCAGAGACTGCAATCCTTAAATTTACAATGCAAAACGACTTGAAAAAGGCAGCCGAATTTATAGTCAGGATTAGTAGCTCGGGATTCAGTTTCATTTTACTCATTTGCTACTCGGCACTACTACTTTGACGGTCTTAGTTGAGAAAAATTATCAAAATTATGCTGATGATGAAGCAGTCTGCTCGGTCAAAACTAACCCTCTAAACCTGTCTGCACTATTTAACCCCGAGATTCGTTTTTCATCTAAAAGAAAGTTAAATAAACCGTCCTAGAGATGGAAGTTTTGAATCACTCTGTGGCAGAGCTTCCATTTTTAGCTCTGCAGATGGTGAAGAAGCTCTTGGCCAAGCTCTTTAGCTCCTATTCTCACTAATCATAAGATATCACTAATCTCACATCGTGAGCACCTTAGGAATTCTAATCCAATTTGAAAACTGATTGAATAGGATTTTTAACATAGCAGAACTCATCTAACTAGTTTTCCTTGATCCCAAATGATATCAGATCATATCTTGACAAATTTATATAAAATTAGCCATCTTATAACAAATTTATCCCGACTGACCATAAAAACTCTAAATGACATTTATGATAAAATCCTAAACATGCAAAAAATTTATTTAGATAAACATATTCTAAAGGATCTAATGCCAAAAAAATCACAATAATTGTAAATTGTGACAAACGCGCGTAAAATATCAACTATAAAGTTGACGGATATTCGGTTTGGGGTTTTTCGCAGATATTAACCCTTATTTAGAACATGTTCAGGATTTACTGCCCATAGTGTGTGAATAAGTTGACGGATATTCCTATCTCTGGCTTCTATACCGCTGTTGCTTTAGAGTCATCAAATAAAGATAAGCATGAAGAAACGCTGTTATGCCGAGCTAACGGAGCATGAGTTCGATACGAGTGAACAAGGAAAAGAGGAAGCTCTAGACGACTTGACGCCATAGCCAAAAGAACACATGGCTGTACAGAGCATGACCGACTCCAACTCTCGCCCTCAATGTCGTAGCTGCAAGTCAACAATCTATAATGTCACTCAGTAAAATATTCGTGTTTACTGTTCGAACACCGTGAAAATGATCTGTCTATTGAACGAGTGACACAACGTGAACATATATCATGGGGTATAAATGCTGGATGGAATACTTTCTCCCGTCCAACTAACTGCAAACATACTGGAGTCCTCTAGAAGCTAAAAAGGAAAGCATAAAACATGAATAGCAGAGCCTAGCAAACTGAACTCCTGTATGTGGATCCGGTAGGTGGTGGAGAAACAATATGACCGACCAACCAAAGTCTCATCAGTAAGCCCAGTACTGGACATAAGGCTTAAGGAGGGACTTGTCCCTGATATGGTCCCACTCCACCTCTTTCCACCATCCCATGTCATTGTACTTAATCTCTATCCGCTGGAGAGTATGATAGCCAGCAGAAGAATGATAAGAGGAAGGTGGTTCCATATCCTGAGGGAGGCATACACGGAGCGGTATCCTTTTCAACTTGCAACACCCTTTTAATGTTATACTGAAGAGAATCACAGACTATTGAGCTGCTACATATGCTTTCAGCGTGTGTAAATCCCTTAACACTAAAGTCCTTAACTTTGGGAGAGTTAAAGCAGAAGTTGTTTTGTCTCCTGTCACCTTTATGAGCTCCCTGCGTCATTGGATAGAAAGCACCTCCAAGTTTGTGAGGAGGGGCAGCAGTATGTGCGTCAGCAGCTTCTTCATTTTGCAGCATTTACTAATTTCAAGCTTTTTCCCAGAAGGAATTACCTTTGGATAGTGCCCGAGGGAATGCACTTACGGCAGCAAGGTTCCCTTCTATCTCCACCAGGACAGGAAGGTCCTCTAAGTGAATCTAGTCTTAGAAACTCGAGGCTTCGAAGAGGGGTGTCTTTATGTGGGAGGAAATCCTTGGACAGTGGAACCACTCACTCCATGGATTTAACTCTCCCAATGATGCGAGCCTTCATGTTGGTTCCCTGGTTAAATGTTGGGATGTCCATTAGGTTTCTCAGGTCATCCTCCACAAACCTTTCAATTATCAGCAATTCATGCCATCCATGAGCAACGCCACTTAATCTCAAGATTTTTCTATAATCTTCCATGCCTCCTCTTAGAGCCTCATCATTATCAACACATCCCAGTCTCAAGTCCCATTTCATTGGACCTTTTTCATCATTCAGATATGCCGGGTACAGATTAAATTCATTTTCATTAGCGAAATTGCATTTCAAAGCTTCCAAGTTTCTCATACTCATTATCTCCCTTCCGCATATAATTTACTGCCAAGGTTGAGGTATTGCAGGTGAGCAAGTCTCGGCAGAACTCCAAGACGCAGTTTCCTTAGCTCTGAACCATTCAAATCAAAACTCAGATTTACCAATCTCTCTAATCCTTCAGGTGCATCCCGGATTCCACTTTCACACAGATCTAAAGTTCTTAACTCCTCCATCTTTGCCATAGACAGGACTAATGCTAATTCCCTGCAACCCCGGAGCAACAATGCAATGAGTTTCTTCAAGTTGGACGTTGAACTTGGCAGAAACTTGATATTTGTCCAAGATTGATCAAGAATTTGGAGAGCATGCATGTTCTCGAAAAACGCATTAGGTAATGCCTTCAAGGAAGTGTTATTGCTCAAGCAAAGGAACTTGAGTCTAGGACACTTGGGCGCTATCCCTTCTGGGATGCCCTCAATGATATTTCCCATTAAGGAGACTCCCTCAAGATTCCGTGTCCATTTTAGCTCTTCAGGTATCTTTCTCAAATGCAACCCTGCTTTCGCCATATATCTAGATCTCATCATGTTGATTGCCATGTCCCTGAGCAAGTCATGCATCTTCGATTCCCCTATTTCTTGTCCAGAGATGCTTGTGTGTTTCACACTTTCCAACAAGCAGATGTTAAGAAATTTATTCACCAATGGATGTCCCCTATCGTACTCCACTTCCCGATTTCTGCTGCATATCCATTGGATATCCATGAAATACCAGATGAGCTCACCTCTTTCAATCGTGAAATCCTCAGGATATAATGCCATATACAGGAAACACCGTTGTGCCATCGCATCATTTAGTCGAGTATAGCAAAAATTCAGAACACCAAACACCTTTTGTATGCATTCTTCTGTGAAGTTTGATTATTTCAATGCTTCTGATGCATTTCCTCACTCATGGATGTCCTCCATTCTCATTCTTCCAGAAAGCACCGCAATCCCAAGAGGGAAACCTGCACTCTCCTGTGCGACAGACCGTGCTGTATTTTCTACTTCAGGTTGAAGACTTTTTTGCGCCCTAGATTCTTCATGAACGACTGCCAAGGTTCATTCTCAAGGGGAGTCACTACTTTGACAGAAACTTGGCATTCCATCCGGTGACACACATCCAGCTTCCTGGTTGTCAGGATCAGTCTACAGCCGTTCTCATCTAGCAAAGTCCCACCTCTTTTGGATCATACATATTCCATATGTCATCTGAGATGAAGAACAAATTTTTTTCCCCTCAGGAAGTTCAATAATCTTCCAGCTCGATGGACCCTATCATCCACATTTGACAGACCAAGACTCAAGACATTTTGCAATCTTGTATTGCAGCTCGTCAGGGCAATATTTTTGGGATACAACCACAAAACTGACCACCTGATTTGTGTCATGCGCCTTCAAAAGCTTATTGTAGATGTGTTATCAGAGTGGTCTTCCCAACACCTCCCATACCAAAAACTCCAATTCTCCGCATGTAAGATCATATCTTTTGCAGATTTTGTCTAAAAGAATTTGCTGACTAATTCCATTGTCGGCAGTTCATTTCCCCTGATATAATTTTGTGCGACTCCACCACTAAATTCACCTTGCTTTCCAAGTTCCTTCACCTCTTCAATCAATTGATTTATATGATTTACCAAGTTGATTGAAGTGATTCTTGAGAGAAGTCCCGCATTTTCAACTTCTTGTTCTAAGCTTGAGAATTTATCCTTTTTCCTTCATACATTGCTCAGCCAATTCTCAACATCTTTCTTCCAAGAGCTGACTCGGCATGTTCTACTTCCACAGTTATGTTTCCTTCTCTACTAATAATACTCTCGAGCTTGGTTTCAAGGATGTGCATCTTGCCACTGAGATCACCATAATTGCTGACACAACTTCAGACAATCTGAAGATTACGACCAAATTCTGCTGCTGCATTGATGTAGTGTTGCATCCTATTACCTGAAAAAGGACAAGTTTAGCAGTCCAACGTGGAAGAGAAATTCTATCTATGGTTGATTTCAATGCCATTCTGTTGTTGCAATCAACACTGTACATTTTACTAAGCCAAAGAACAACTGATATCGATTGGGATAACATTTCCATTCTCCTGTAGAGTTTAGTTGAAGCTCATGTACATGCTGAACCTCCATTGTATTGTTAAAGATATGCAGTGAGATCTTATTTTACCAGCCAAGAGAACATAAAAGCAAGTGATTGTCTACATCACTAATGGTGCATCACTTTGGGAAGATAGTTAAACAACTTGAGCTAAAACGAGTCACAACTAAATCTGATTTGCTGTCTGACAATAAGGAGATTATTATGGACAAGTCTAATTAACTAAGCACCCAGACACATAGGTCACAATGCACTCTTGAGTGGAGAAACCTTTCCACTTAGAAGCTTTGATAGTGACAAACATCAGTTAAAACCACTAAGCTGAATCAGACATACTGGACAGAATTCTTGAACTCATAGCAGAGTCATAGAGACCAGGATTTCTTTCTTTTGAGCATGATTAGAGGTTGGAACTTTAAACATCATTCAATAGTGAATTCAGTTTGGAAAATTTCTCACCCAAATCAAAACAATGAAAAAAATGCTAACGGGAAACAGATCATATCCATATAGTTAAACCTTCCACCCATATTGAAGGTTTATCTTCACTTCGGATTTCTACTGATGTTCCTGGGCTGAGGCACATGAGTGGTCATCATCAAAACATGCATTAGTTTCATGTAGACAAATAATGTTATTCAGTAGGTCTATATTTCAAGACCTTTATGACTGGATTATCAGCCAAGTGAACTTTTTCCTTTTTAATTATGTCAGATTTAGGGGAGCCAATCTCAGGCAGGCCTTATTACATCAACTATCTCTCAGTTTTCCATGAGATGCACAAATTCCTACATAAATGAGAGCTGATAATAATTTAAAAACTTTCTTCTATAACTCTAGGAATCACATGACTGGACATATCATGAAATTAAGAAGTGAATAAATTTGGGTGATTAACTTTTGTACGTATAACTAACAAGAGTACCTCGACTCAAGCTAGTTAAATCCTTCTCAAAGAACTTCCAGAAACGGGCTGGTACGCTGTGGAGAAGCAAGCAAAAGCTTCTGCGGAAACATAGAATGGCGTTTTCTTTTGTTTTTGTTTTGACCACTATATTCCTTTAGATCAGGAAAGCTCATCAATCTTCATATTCAGAGGCTTAATATCCAGGAAAGAGAGAAGCACGTGGAAAGTCAATCCACTTGCTTCTAGAATGTTATGCGACTTGCCGGCCTCGCAAGACAGAGTCAATGATCCTCTGGCTCTTAATATATCAGCCCCACTTGGTGTGATTATCTCAAAATCATTTCTTCAATTACCTCCTTTTGCTTTCCCCTTCTTTAGTTTATTGAATCGACCCGTGACTCAGAAGAGTGTATGACCTCTGATGTTTCGTGGATCCAGGATGTGCATTGAGTTCAAGCATGTTATTGAACCTGCAGAGTCCTCAAAGTCTTATCTTATGGAGAATCTATTATATCTATAGTATGTTGAACAAACTCAATCGCTTTTGTTTACCAAGTTATACCTTGCATCCCAGATTTGATCAAGAGATAAAATTTAGTCCATCGAGACTTGAGGAGAATATGGATCATCTCAGTCAAAAATTTTCTAATAACGGTAAAGAGCAACTGCATCCCATTTTTGGATTTTTTTGGGAAATATTCTTCGAATATATGGGAAATTTCCCAATAAATTAGGCGATTGTTTTACTTCTCATTATTGGCAAAACCCACATGCAAAAATGATATCTCCAGACTAAAATGCATGTAGATTTGGTGTGGTTCTTTCCTCTATAATTTGATGACAAAGTAAAACATGCAAATCAAATTGGAGTTTGGAAATCTAGAAAGGGAATTACCGGTGTACCTCAAGCCTAGCGCACAGGTATTTGTCGCAGCCCTTGCCGCCATGTGTGGGTCGGCCTTGCATGCGGCGGCCAGGGCCGTGGATCATTTTCTCTTTCTATTTCGCTTTAAAATCCTCTTAACAATCTCTTCATTTTTTTTTTTATATTAAATTCATGAGTTCTTCCAATTTATCAATCCCTCTATCTTTACACGCGCACTTGCACAGAGACTGGCCTCTCTCTCTCTCTCTCTCTCTCTCTAATAGCTATTTATCGATATGTGGAAAGTAATTCCATATTAAATCTCATGTTGTGATGGCTCTTGTCGTTAATCTCGACTTTGTGTTTGACATTTCATCACCATATTCAACCCTCAATTTTTTTTTTTTTCATTTTGAATTCCTCATCAGTAAGGGGTTGGAAGAGCCTGATGTGGCATTGACGTGATTTGCATATGGCAAAGTCGTTTCACAGAAAAGGTGCATAATTTTATTTCTTGCAGTCAAGATTTAGTGGAAAAGATTCAATAGCTTAAGGGAGCATGACCAAGTTGGCATGGGGAAGTACTTGGTACATGACCTAAATTATTATTAAAGTACATCAAATTAGTGACTCATTTTTATGGCGACAAAAATGATTTTTTAAAGAGATTAAAGGGAGGAATCACTTTTGGATCATCACAAAATGTGATTGTGATGTCACCTTTTCTTTTGATCGAGATTATTAATTGACGAGGAACTTGATACTTTTGATCTAAAGTCATTTGCCTAGTTTTCAGGGAGATCAATTCGTGTGCGGACATCTGCACGACCGTGTACCTAGGAAAGATATTCTTCGACGGGGGTTGGAGTTCAGCTGCACAGAGAGCAACCCAATGTGTTGAATCGACAATGTTCGATAAACTGCTATGCCTTAATAACAGGGCATTCGTCAACAAATTTATATTTATATTTATATTTATATTTATATTTATTACTTTTTTAGGACTAGCCTTATCATTGGGACAGTTCATATTAAGGATCCCAACCTACACCGTCGCATGTTACAGGGAAAACAGCGATCTCAACCTAGTAGCTGTTCCTCCCATGGCACGACAACCTGTGAGAGATGCTCTGGCGAGTGGTCTAATCAGGTACACGCACGAGTTCTTTTCTTCTGCAGTCAAAGGCGGAATCGCAAGGATGTAGTCTTGTGTGTACATAGACATGTAACCTGGAATAAATATACAGTAGCCAAGGACGACTCCTCTTGATCCTTTACTTCTTCTTTGACACACCTATCCATAGCAAAGAGGAGAAAATCGTGCCTGCTCGGGGTGCATGTGATCGCAGCTATCTAAGGGCGGTTGTGCAGTTGTGCTCGTTGCACTCAGAAAATGCTAGTGTGGATCGACAAAAAAAATGATGCAACCAAAATACGTAATGTCCACATGCGGTCGAGCTACGCGGCACAATCACACTTGAGCTTCACCCACTTTCACTAATATATATAGATATGGACAAGATATGTATTCACTAATGTATCGTATGTGCCATACATGAGTTGGACATTATCACATCCCTTGGATCATGCGTGTCCTACATGACCCGCACAATTTAACAATCCAACAGTTGCGGTGAAGTGCGTGCATAATGTACCTACATCACCGAAGAAAAACCCAATTCTCTTGCACTACTCGTATCCGACTCCGGGGTCAAGCAAGGACTTGGAAAGGGGATGGTTCCATTTCGCCGATCCCCCCTCACCTATTTGAATCTTAAGTTCTTGTAGACAATTAGAAAGAGGTTCCCCATCTCGAGGGAGTTGCACAAGGAGAGAGGTGCATGCTAGCTTCGGACAATTGCTTAGAAATACTCTTTGGAGAGAAGGACAGCTTATTGTCGCCCTGCATATGCTTTTTAGTGCACGAAGACGCAATAACCCTAAGGTCTTCATCTTATTGAGGGATAGAGTGGAAGCGAGACGAACATGATTGGCCTCACTCCTCATATAGCTCCCCCTGGTGTCCCCCTCGCCCTGACACTCAATATCTACTTCCGTCATTGCTATGACCTCCTCCATTTGATCAGAGTCTCCGATAAGAAGCTTCTCGAGGTTTGCAAGGAGGGGTAGCAACGCATGCGTCAGGAGCCTCTTCATTTTCTTACAATGATAGATTTCGAGTCCCTTGAGACCCCAAAACTTGTTACCTTCATGTAGCACTCCTGGGACTGCAGGCGTAGCAGCAGAGAGTTCTTCCTCAGCTAGCACATGTAGATCCATCATGCCTATGAGTTCGAGAAACTCTAGGCATGGAAGAGGAGAAGATGAGGATTGTGACACTGACACCACATACTTCATGCCATGTATTTTCCCCAGTGTGCACCTCTTCAGTTTGGAGTTTGTTATGCTTGGAATGTCCGTCAAGCTCTTAAGCCCATCAACTGCACCTCCGATCTCCAAGTGCTGAACATCTTTTGGGAGCATGGCGGGGGGTTTAGGTCCATCTCCTTTGACACAACACCCATGTAGCCTCACTGTTCTACTGAAAATGGGAACACCCACAATGAAAACATTTTTAAACCAAGGACCTTCAACTAACTCAAGTTCCCACTCCTTGGGACCGCCAACCTGTAAATGTTCCACATACGAGTCATAGCTTTGGACGTCGCCAAACTTGCAACTCAGCTTCTCCAACTTGCTCAAACTCATTATTTCCTGAGCCTGTACTGTCAAGCCCTTAAGACAAAGGGTTTGCAGATTAGAGAGTTCTGGCAGAATTCCCAGAGGCAATTGCTTTAGTCCGGACGAGCAAAAATCCAGGCATCTTAAATTCACCAATTCCCGCAGCCCTTCAGGGACTTCTTCAATCCCACTGTAACAGAGATCCAACGTTCTTAATGCCTTCAGTTTTGCCAATGAAGGCATGTGCCGTAAATTGCCACAAAAACGCAATAACAAATGCGTGAGGTTCACCACGTTAGAGATTGAGCTGGGCAACATCTCAATCATCGTGTGGGAAAGGTCTAGAACTTGAAGGGTGGGAATGCAACTAAAGAATGAACCATCAATGCTTCTCAAGGAATGATTTCGACTCATATGAAGTTCCAAAAGTCGAGGCAGAGCCCAACTTTGCTGTTTCGCTGCTGGGATTTCTTCTATTGAATTTTCAATCAAGGACACTTTCTCCAAGTCCTTAACCCATTCCTCCCGTGCTGGAAGTGTGCTCAAACCTAGCCCTGATTTCACCATGCATCGAGAGCCCATCATATTGATTGCCATGTCCCTAACTAAATCATGCATCTTCAAACAATCGGAATAGGAAGTCCATGATCTTTCCAGCAAGCACACGTTGACTAATTTATTCACAATGGTGTGACCCCTATCATACTGTGCTTCGAGACTTTTCAAGTCGCTAAAGAAATCGAGATAAACAAGATTTCGCAGCAAGTCTGTGGTTGGAATTTCAAAATCCTCAGGGTACAGTGCCAGGTGCAGGAAACACCGTTGCACAACTGGATCTTTCAGGCAAATGGAACTGAACTTTAATATTCTGAATACCTTATCTTCCATGCCTTTTCCTTCAAACCTTGCTTCTTTCAACTCTTTCAGGGCACTTCTCCACTCGTGAATTTCCTCCTTCCCTCGCATACTTCCAGAAACCACCACGATCCCAAGAGGCAATCCTGCACACTCCTTTGCCACAGACTTCGCAACACTTTCTACTTCAGGAGTGAAAACGACTCTTCGTCCAAGATTTTTTACAAACAGTTGCCAGGCTTCATTTTCAGGAAGTGACTCTAACTTGATCAGTTCATCGCATTGCATCTGCCAACATATGTCCAAGGACCGAGTTGTTAGGATTAACTTACATGCATTCACACCAAGTGGAATCCCAACCTCCTGCAGATCATAAGTGTGCCATAGATCATCTAAAATGATGACAGTGCTTTCTCTCTTCAGTAAGTGTGACAATTCAGCAGCCCGTTTGATCTTATCTTCCTTCTCTCTCAGGGCATGCTTAAAACATTCCGATATCATTTGTTGCAACTTGAGAACATCACGTTCTTGGGACACTGTTACCCAGCATAGTTTCCTCGGAGCGCTTGCCTCTTCTAGGAGACGGTTATGGATATGGGTGACAAGGGTTGTTTTCCCAACTCCACCCATACCATAAATGCCGACGGTCAATACGTCATTTTCCCTCAAACGAGACAGCACTTTATTTAGATTTTGTCCGAAAGCCTCACCAACTAATTCCACAGTCAACAATTCATATGCCCTGGTATCTTCTTCAACATGTGTGAGCCCTCTAGAAAATTCACCTTGCCCTATCAGTTCCTCCACCTCCGTGGTCAATTGGTTTATTTGATTCACCAAGCTTACCCGTGGAAGAACTCCCCTTTCTGCGACTTGTGGTTCTATTCCCGAGATGTCGCCCTTTACTCTCTGGACATTTCTCAGCCAGTTCTCAACTTCTCTCTTCCTTTTATTTCCGAGCCTTGATTCTGCATAGTCAACTTCCGTGAGGATGTCAGATTCCCTGCCAGTTAGTCTCTCCAGCTTTTGACGAAGGCGATCCATCTTCCCACCAGGATTAGTATAAGGACCGACCATTCCAACAAGACCAATGCTCGCGCCCACCGCTTCCATCGTTTCCTTAACCATATTCAGCTTGTCCATTCCTGCAGCCTGAAAGGACAAATTTACCCATATTCAGCTTGCTTTTGAATGCAATCTTTCTATTGAAATCATATCTGCCGCAAACAACCCAAACATATATCTTTTGTTTAGCATACCATATAGTCCATGCATATTTGATAAATATTCTATGTAGTTCTTGAATTTCAAAATAGCCATTTCATTAGTTCAAGATTAGGGACAACATTAAATATATTCATATATTCACTGAACTAAATTGAATAAATTAAAAATTCAGGGATTGCATTAAATAAATTAAAAGTTTAGTAATTATTCTGTTTCGAGAACAATTTTTGCTCATAAATGTTTTTTTCTTATTCTTTTCTCTAAATGAGTTTTTGAGCATTTGAAAGCCTAAAGTGTCCAAAATTTTTATTCCCCAAAAGAAGTAGGTTTGATACGATCCGAAATCTTTTGTGGCTTAGAATTTCTTTTAATTTTTTAATAATTTTATTATATATTTTTACTTCTTCTTTGGTCACCAGCCTCCGCCACAACTAGCGATCGGCTAAATGAGAGCCAGCGATCTCATCGGAGCGCTGTTGACCCCTAGAGAGGCCAAGCTTCGTCGGCCCGTGCCTTGCCGTCGCTGGGCAAGGTTAGGATTGCCCCGATCTAGCGAGGCCAATCTTGCTTAGCTGTCGACCATCACCACAGCTGGCAACCAGCGAATGGAAGAAAAGAAGGAAAGAAAAGATAAAAAGAAGAAGGTTTTTTTGATTTTGAAGTTATTTCCAAGAAAAAAAAGAGTAGCTTTTTTCTTAATTCTATTCTAAACCAATTTTCTAAAATAAAAAGTAATCAAATAAATTTCTGTTCTAATCTCATATGTCAAAAAACTCGGAACAACTCCAGTAGATCAAGAATACAAGGACAAATCAACTCTGTCTATAAAAGGCAAACGCACCCAGCCTTCGTTCATTGATTCACATTTCATGTGTGTGATAGGAGGCTGCCTTGGCATTCCGCCTTCTCGGAATGCTGAGAGCCTAATAAATGATAAATTTTTCTTCCATAAACATCCTTACTAACATTTCGTTTTTTCGGTTTTGCCCTCGTAACTGTTCACTTTCTTCTTCGTTGAGATTGGCAAGCGAGATTGCGAGGGGCTGATGACGGGCTCGACGGAGGTTGGCGTGAGGCCGGTGTGGTCACGGCAACCGTCGCCGGCCAATGGCATGACCTCGGCAACCCCCGCGAGTCGCGTCGGTCGCGGCGAGTTCGTGTAACCTCCGGCGACACAGATCTGGGTCGCCGGAGGTCGCGCGACCCAGATCTGGGTTGCGGCGACTCAGGCGACCCAGATCTCGGTCGCGGTGAGGTCGTGCGACCTCCGACTCTGGGTCGCCTGAGTCACCGAGACCCAGATCTGGGTCGTCTGAGTGGCCGCGACCCAGATCTGGGTCGCCCGACCTCCGGCGAACCAGATCTGGGTCGTCTAAGTCGCCGCGACCCAGATCTGGGTCGCCCGACCTCCGGCGAACCAGATCTGGGTCGCCACGAGGCCGCGCGCGATCTCCGACTACTGGGTCGCCTGAGTTGCCGCAACCCAGCAACTCGGTAGCGGTGAAGAAAGGGACTTGGAGAGGTCGAGGGAGCGGAGGGCGTTCCCGCAAGCGACGACGACGACGGTGAGGGCGGCGTCGGTGAGGCGGGGGCAGGGGTGAGACTCGACGGCGGTGGATGGAGCGGTAGATGAAGGAGAAGGACTTGTGGTCTCCGGCGGCCACTCGAGGTCTTGCAACTTGAGAACTCGGCCGCCGGCGACAAATTTCAATCGCCGGCAGCTCTTACCCTTTGCCGGCCAACCATTTATTACTATTTTTATTTTTTACAATTTTTTTGTAAATATAAATTTTCTAAATATCATTTTGCTTAAAGGTACTACAATGAACTTTTATATTACAATTTACCAGACGTAATTTGCATTTTTAAAAATTTCTTAATCTGAAAGACCTTTGAATTTTCTCAAAAACTTTCCCCAAAGTCCAACTAAATGCATCCGAAGTGGGCTTTAGCTATCTAAAGAGAGAAACGACGAGCGTACCTGGAGCCAACCGCACCAATGCTCGTGGAAGAACTTCCGACGAACAGGATGCAAAGAGAGAAGACGGACGGTGATTCTGCTACTCAAATTCAATAGAGAGAGCGAATGACTGGTGTAGGTTTGCGGAGAAGGGGTAACTGCTTTATGGCCTCGGAGGACTTGAAAAAACAGAGCATTGACTTCGAGTCAACCACCACAGTTGTCCCTGATAATTTTTCTCGCCGGAAAGGAAGGAAAGCACCGGGAAGGGGAGACAATGGAGCCTAAAAAAGTAGAAAGTAGAAGTCAGACGCGACAAATTCTCTTTAATGAAACTGATTTTTAAATAAACAATTAAGAAACTTTTAATTTGTGGTTTGGAAAAAATATTAACGTAGATTGTCTTTAAAATTTGGTTTAATGTATAATATTATCCGTAAATTTTTATCTTATTCAATGTTATCTTTTCGTTTGTTTAGATGACAAATCATATGTTATTTGAAAACGTAGATAATTTTTACTAGTTAACATGTCCATCTTTTGTATCTATCTACTTTAAAAAACAAAACAAAAATTTAGTAACTTTGAGAAATGAGCTCAAACAATGTTGGTGCAAGTTGCTTAACTTAGTGTTGATAATTATTGGAATAGTCAGCAATTTAAGACAATCAATTAATTGTTTTTAGTTCGTCAAAAAGTATTAGTAACTTCCTACCGTGTTATCGACATACCAAGTTATCGGTAAAAATTTTATTTAACAACGAGTTTTGACGATTACAAAATCTTTTCATACTTTGCTAGCATGGAATAGTCATCTGATTTTTGCCCTATTCAATAGTAGAATTGAACAATAGTCCAAGTACATTTGTTTTTATGAAAAATAAATGATTTGAAAAATATTTTTCTAAAATTAATAATTTATATTGCTTACAAAAATAAACAAACTTAAAGTATTTTCATTGTCCACGAAAATATCTAGTCACACATTGTCGTTGATAATGAAGATGTTTTTTTCTTAACCAATTTTCTTAAGTAATATAAGCAATTATTCTTTTTTAAAAATAATTTTCAAATTATTCATTTTCTATGAAATAAACTCACTTTTTATATCAATTTAACTAGTGTCTCGTTATTGTTTAGGCTAAACAATACAACCTAGAGAGTGGGGTGAATAGATTGTTTTAAAAAGTTTTACGATTTTGCGAAACTAGCGGTTACTATAGAATTCAGGTGTAGTAGATATTTCAAACATTGTGAAGTGCTTATATGTTAGAGTAGAAGATATTGAAAACAAACAAGGGCACAAAGAAATTTATAGTGATTTGGCTTTTTCATCAAACTTATGTCCAATATTCACACTAATGGTCATAAGTCTAACTGGGATTACACTAATAATCTATAAGACAATTAGCTAGCACCGATTCTATTAAAAATTATAATACCATAATTAGAACTCAATTGTTGTTATCGCAATCGTACACTTGATCTTTCTCACGATTACAAAGTGCCAAGAACAACACAATTAAGATCTCAAGAGATTGAAACAACATCAACTTAGTGTACAGCATTGAACTATTTTTGGTTCCTTTTGTTTATATCTTCCAACCTTCTTGGCTTCAAAGAGCTTTTCTTAGATAATCATATTCAATTCTGCCCGTTGGAGATGATCCAAAGAGACACCTAACCATTAGATTCTTTGCCGTGCCAATGTTTAGTAGGCGGACTGCCTACACAGTACACAGTCCTTCCCCGTGAACATTAGCAGGCTAATTAGCAGGCTTTTCCCAAAATAAGTTCTGCAAGTGCTGTCTTGTCGCTGATAGCTTCTGAAATTATTGACAAAAAATATTTTTGGCTCTTTGACAACTTCCTATTCTTCTGCTGTGCGTCTTCCAGCTTCAAACAAGTATTAGACTTCCTCAATGAACACCCTCAAATGGCTATTGTACCAACATCACCAATGCCTTCACATTCGCAACTTGATATAAACATTAACAATAGCTTATCATTTTGTTAGTTGGTCCTATTTACAAACAGGACAAGATACAATTTCTATTCTTCTCAAGTATCGCTTTTGCCCTTTAATAAATATTCGGTAATATTTGCACTCATCATAATAAATATTATATTAAGGATATTTTTAAATTATCAAAAAGATTTAGGACGTTTCTCAAACAATTTCACCATTGTTTTTATTCTTTACAGGGAAACGCGATCCTTTACATTTCAATTTGTTTAACGTGATCTATGAACTTTTCGTATATACTTAATTTAGTCCCTATAATATAATTTAATGTGCAATGTGATCCATGAACTTTTAATTTATTCAATGTGATTCATAAACTTTTGGTATACGTTCGGTTTAATCTCTAAATTTATGAAAATATTTAATATTGCCATTGAACTTAAATTAATGAAATGAAAATATGAAATATTTTTATATAATTTGGAGATTAAGTTGAACAGTTATCTTAGGGATTATGTAGTACGAATAAAAAAATCAAAGATTACATTACACATTAAATGAAAGTTCAAGAATCAAATTAAATAAATTAAAATTTATGGATTAAATTACATAATAGATCAAGATTTTTGAATTATTTGTGGCGGTACCCCTTCTTTACAAGTGATCACTAAGAACACCTTCATGGGGTCTTTGGTAGGAACACCCTTTTCATAAAGTGGGAAACCTTAGGTTGGGGCTATCATGTTGCCACGTCGCGTGGCGTAAGAGAGGTGATATCATCACACGCTTCTGGTACACTTTCTTGGAAAGGGCGGTGATTCAACTAATCGTCCACAAAGTTTGACCCAACGAAGCGAGAATTGTGATAGAAAGCAAAACTAATCGCCCACAAAAGAGAGAATAGTGATCGCTGTCTCCAGTTAACAGGTAACAAAACCAGTCTCTTTTGCTTGCCAAGTTATACTTTTAATGCTAGATTTGATCCGGAGATACCTCAGTCCATTCTTGGCTCTTTTTCACTTTTTGCAAGGCTAGAGGAGAATATGGATCATCTCAGTCAAATATTTTCCGATACTGGTAAAGAGCAGCCGCATCCAATTTTTGGACATTCTTGGGAAATATCCTCCGGATTCATGGGAAATTTCCCAATGAATAAGACGATTGCACTACTACTAATTATTGGCAAAGCCCACGATGCAACATCATATATTCAGACTAGAATGCAAACAGACTTGATGTGGTTCTTTCCTCTATAATTTGATGACAAAGTAAAACATGCAAATGAAATTGGAGTTTAGAAATCTGAAAAGGGAATTACCGGTGCACCTCGAGCCAAAGCGCACCGGTACTTGTCTCAGCCCTCGCTGCCACGTGGGCCTTGCGCTCGTCGGCCAAGCCCGTGGACCATTTTATCTTGCTATCTCCCTTTAAAATCCTCTCAACATTCTCTTCGTTCTTTTATTAAGTTCATGAGTTCTTCAGTCAGTCAATCCCTCCATCTTCACACACACACACAGAGGCCGTTCTCTCTCTAGTAGCTTATTTATCAGATTGAAAAGTAATTATGTGCTTGTTCACGTCCAAAAATAGGCAAAAATGTTAGAAAAGTCTAAACCTATTACATTCATGTCAATTTAGTCCTTTTTTTTTTTTTACTCAGTGCCAATTTAGTAATTCTAGTTAATTTTGGCCAAATATTACTGACGTGGATGATTTTTAATAATATTTTATTTTATTTGAATTTTTATTTTTTACCTTTCCTTCCTTCTTCCTTCGGTTGGTTGCCGGACCTTGGCAATTGACCAAAGATGAGGGCCAATGAGGTATCGTTGGCCTTGGACGATCCTTACTAGCCATTGGCGAGGCTCACCCAATCCTTGGCGAGGCATGACCTCACCAAATTCGAAGAAGTCAAGCCTTGTCAAGGTCAACTTTGCTGATCCTCACCTCTGGTTAGTCACTGCGTAGAGGAAGAAGAAAGGGAAAAAAAAAAAAATAAAAGAAATAAATAGAAATAAAAAATTAAGATATTATTAAAGTTATCTACATGAGCGTTGATTGTATTATATAAGCGAACTTGCATCTACATCAGCAATATTCGACCAAAATTAATTAAAATGATTAATTTGCATAATGATAAAATTTTAAGACTAAATTGACACAAATACGATAAGTTTAAGACTATTTTGACGCTTTTCTTGTGAAAAATAATTCAAGTTATAATGGATCGATGAGAGTTTGTGATGCACTGTCGACAAGACAACTACAGACCACTATTACAAATCATCAACTAAGACATTGACTGTTGTTGACGGAAGAGAATCGGTGAAGGCCAAAAATCAACATACGAGAACATATATCTCATTGAACATGCCCGATTATTAGGATAATTTTCCCCTCCAACTCAGGCTCTCAAAGTCACAGCTGCAAAGCAACAATCGACCTACCTTATGATTTCACTCGTTCGATCAAACATGCTCGAATATCTGTGTTTTTCAAATGCACCCTGAAAATGATCTATCTCATTGAACAAGCGACGCAACGTGAACCCATGTCACGGGGTATCAATGTCTGACGCAATACCCTCTCACGTGGAACCCCGCCAACTACCTGCGAATATGCTGGAGTCCAGTAAATGCGTAAAAGAAAAGCACAAAATTGAACGATTATGAATAGCAGAGAATAGCAAAGCGAACTCCTGTATGTGGCTTCGGTAGGTGGTGGAGAAACAATATGACCGAGCAACCAAAGTCTCATCAGCAAGCCCTGCACGTAAGGTCTAAGGAGCGACTTGTCCCTGATATGGTCCCTCTCCACCCGTTTCCAGTTTCCACCATCCCATGTCATTGTACTTGATCTCTATCCGTCGGACATTATGAGATCCAGCGGAAAAATGATGAGAAGATGGTGATTCCCCATCTCGAGGGAGGTATACACGGAGCGGAATCCTTTCCATTTTGCGACACCCTTTGAGTGTCATATGCCCAAGAGAATCACGGACTA
The DNA here is from genome assembly GCA_014182885.2 of Eucalyptus caleyi. NCBI lineage: Eukaryota > Viridiplantae > Streptophyta > Magnoliopsida > Myrtales > Myrtaceae > Eucalyptus > Eucalyptus caleyi. The sequence continues at coordinate 48,166,183 of CM024471.2, forward strand.
TTGTGCTGCTACATATGCTTTTTAGCGCGTGTAAATCCCTTGATGGTAAAGTTTTTTAGCTTTGGGAGAGTTAAAGCAGAAGTTGTCTCGTTCCCTCTCGCTTCTATGAGCTCCTCAACTTCGCTGCAGCATTGCACAGAAAGTATCTCCAAGTTTGCGAGCAGGGGTGGCAGCACATGCATCACTGATTTCGAGCATTTTCAGACCCCAGAAGGTATTACCGTTGGATAGCGCCCGTGGAAATGCACTTGCACCAGCAAAGTTCTCTTCTACCTCCACCAGGATACGGAGGTCCTCAAGTGGATCTAGTCTTGGAAACTCGAGGCTTCAAAGAGGGGGTGTATTTGTGTGGAGGAAATCCTTGGACCACGGAACCACTCACTCCAAGGATTTAACTCTCCCAATGATGCAGGCCTTCATGTTGGTTACCTGGTGAAATGTTCATGCCATCCATGAGCAACGCCACTTAATCTCACGATTTTGCCATAATCTTCCACGCCTTCTCTTAGAGCCTCATCATTATGAACGCATCCATCTCAAGTCCCATTTCTCTGGACCTTTTTCATCATTCAGATATGCTGCATACGGATTAAATTCGTCAGCCAAATTTGCATTTTAAAGCTTCCAAGTTTCTCATGCTCATTATCTCCCTTCCTTCCGCATACAATTTTCTGTCAAGGTTGAGGTATTGCAGATGAGCAAGTTTCAGCAGAGCTCCAAGAGGCAGTTTCCTTGGTTCCGAACCATTCAAATCAAAACTCTTAGATTTACCAATCTCTCTAACCCTTCAGGTGCATCCCGGATTCCACTTTCACACAGATCTAAAGTTCTTAACTCCTCTATATTTGCCCCAGACAGGACTAATTCTAACTCCCTGCAGCCCCGGAGTAACAGTGCAATGAGGTTCTTCAAGTTGGATGTTGAACTTAGCAGAAACTTGATTTTTGTCCAAGATTACGACCAAATTCTGCTGCTGCATTGATGTAATTTTGCATTCTATTACCTGAAAAAGGACAAGTTTAGCAGTCCAACGTGGAAAAGAAATTCTATCTATGGTTGATTTCAATGCTATTCTGTTGTTGCAATCAACACTATACATTTTACTAAGCCGAAAAACAACTGATATTGATTGGGATAACATTTCCATTCTCCTGTAGAGTTTAGTTGAAGCTCATGTACATGCTAAACCTCCATTATATCTGTTCTAGATATGCAGCGAGATCTTATTTTACCAGCCAAGAGAACATAAAAGCAAGCGATGGTCCACGTCACTAATAGTGCACCACTTCGCGAAGATGTCAGTTTAACAACTTTGAGCTAAATCGAGTCACAACTAAATCTGATTTGCTGTTTGACGATAAGGAGATTATTATGGACAAGTCTAATTAACTAACCACTCAGACAGATAGGTCACAATGCACTCTTGAGCGGAGAAACCTTTCCACTTAGAAGCTTTGGCAGCGACAAATATCAGTTAAAACTGACAGAATGCGTAAAGGAAGCAAGATGCAAGAGACGAAAGGATTGAGAGAAGTTTTTCTATTCCTTCAATTGTATTGATTCAATATACAATGTTCTGTAATTATAATACAGAGTGTACATGAAGAAAGGAAATAAAATATTCTTCAAATATTCTACAAATCAAATCTATATTTCTGTCTAATATTTAATCGATCCAATTAGATCAATTTAGATCAAATCTAGCGGATGATCAATTTAGATCAAATCCAAATCCGGCAGATCTTCAGGCATATCTTCCAACACTCCCCCTCAAGTTGGTGGCTTGTAGATATCCAAGACGCCTAGCTTGCTTAGTAGATATGCATGCTGTCTTGAGCATAGAGGTTTGGTGAAAATGTCTGCCGGCTGTTCAGCGGTTCCAATCCTTCTTGTTTCGATTATCCCTTCTTGGATTTTCTCTCGAGTGAAGTGACAATCCACTTCTATATGCTTGGTTCTTTCATGCATTATTGGATTGGGCTGCAAGTTTCAGTGCTGACTCATTGTCATAGAACAGTTTTGTCGGCCCTTTAATTTGTATTCCAAGATCTCCAAGTAGACCTCGTATTCATACAATCTCACATGTGGTTTTTGCCATGGCTCGATATTTTGCTTCTGCTGAAGATAAGGAAACCGTTGCCTGCTTCTTGGTTTTCCATGAAAGTAGTGATTCTCCCAGTTTAATGCAAAAACCAGTGACGGATCTTCGACTCATAGGGCAAGTCGCATAATCTGCATCACAATATGCTGTCATTTCCATGTTGCATTCTCTGGACAAAAGTATTCCCAGTCTTGGACATTTCTTCAAATACTTTACAACCTTCAGAGCAACATTCATGTGGGATTCCTTCAGTTTGTGCATAAATTGGCTGAGATTTTGCACTGCATATGCTATATCAGGCCTGGTCATAGTCAAATATATGAGTTTTCCGATGAGCTTCTGATAACTGGTTGGATCTTTAAGAAGGGGATCATCCCGAGATGTTTCTTTGGCATGATCCGCTGCAATCAATCTGGTATTCTGCTCGATTGGAATAACTGCTGGTTTGCATCCTGATAAACCTGCTTCTGATATAATTTCTAATACAAACTTCCTTTTGACTAAGAGAAATTCCTTAGTGAGATCTGGCAATCTCAATTCCAAGATAATATTTTGGTGCTCCCAGATCTTTTATATGGAATGTAGTATGCAAATATTTCTTAAGATTCTCTATTGCGGCTTCATCATTTCCTATAATGAGAATGTCATCTACATATATTATCAAGAAAATAGATGACGTACCTTTAGTCCATATGAACAAGGCATAATCATATTTGGATTGTTTGAAGTCCGCAATGGTGAGAGTCTTAGCAAATTTTGCATACCATTGCCTGGAAGCTTGCTTCAGTCCATAAAGGGATTTGCGACGACGACATACCTTATTCTCCCCCTGTCTCTGTAAGCCCTGAGGAATATCCATATAAATTTCTTCATCCAAGTCGCCATGAAGAAAAGCATTGTGGACATCCATTTGGTGTAGGGACCAATCATGGATTGCTGCAACTGATAAGAAAGATCGAACAGTGACATCTTTAGCAACTGGGGAGAAGGTTTCATGATAATCAAAACCTTCTTGCTGAGTATAACCTTTGGCCACTGACCGAGCCTTGTAACGCTCAATGGATCCATCAGCTCTATACTTGATCTTATAAACCCATTTGCATCCTATAAACTTTCTGTTGGAGGGAAGGTGGACCAGTTTCCAAGTTTGATTATCATTCAATGCCTGTAATTCTGCCGCCATAGCCTGTTGCCATTGGGGATCTCTAGAAGCCTCATTATAACTAGATGATTCCCTCTCATTGGAAATCCGACTAATGCAACATCGATGTTCGGACGAAAGTCTATCAAACGAGACATATGAGGATATTGGGTAGTGAATTCCTGACGAATTAAGAGAGGCACATAGATAATCCTTAGTCCATGTTGGTGGTCGTGTGGCTCGTCCCGTACGGCGTGGAGGATGCTCTGGAGGTGAAGGAGATGGTTCTCCTATGGCTATTTCTGCTGAAACATCAGAAGGATTGTCCACATTAGACGGAGTTGTAGGCATACCTTCCATCTCTTCCTCATGATCTGACTGATGAGGTGAATGAGATGATGGGTGTGAAGGAATTGCTTGAGTTGGAGATCCTGTGAGAAAATATTTAGGGAAAACATCTTCCTGATGGGAAGAACTACGAGAACTATCTGAAACGGTTAATTTTTCCTTGGTTTCTTGGAATGGGAAAATATTTTCATGAAAAATGACATCTTTGCTCACGAAAAAATCCCCTGTGGATGGATCAAGAACACAATATCCTTTCTGAAGATTGGGGTAACCCATAAATATGCATCATCTGGCATGAGGACTCATTTTGTCCCGAGGTCCCACAGTTGCAGTATAGCATAAACAACCAAAAACTCTTAAATGATCAAGTGCTGATTTTTTTCCATATAGTAATTCATAAGGTGATTTACCAGCCAGTATTCGAGTTGGCATCCGGTTGATAAGATATGCTGTAGTGAGAATACAATCGCCCCAATAAATATCTGGAATGGATCCCTGAAACTTCAGTACTCTAGCAACCTCCAATAGATGACGATGCTTACGTTCTACTACTCCATTTTGTTGCGGAGTGTAAACGCATGAGCTTTCATGGAGAATCCCATGAGATAGGAAAAGCGAGCTGTATTCATGGTTAAAAAATTCTTTCCCATTATCAGTGCGAATCCGTCTGATTGTCTTCCCAAACTGATTTTTGGTCAGAATGATAAAGGATTTCAAATTAGAAGACACTTGAGCTTTTGACTGCATTAGAAATATCCAGGTGGCACGAGAGTGATCATCCACAATAGTAAGAAAAAAACGCGAACGATCACGATGTGTCGTGTGATAAGGTCCCCAAACATCGACGTGAAGTAGTGAAAAGACAGTAGTGGAGTGACTCTTACTAGTGGGAAAGGGTGTGCGAGATTGTTTTGCCATAGGACATATATGACATTTAGAGTAGGGAAAAAAAGCACTATGACCCATTCTTGAATGTAAAAGAAAGCTCTTATCATCGGTAGTAGCATTACACAATGATATTTTATTCAAGACAATTGATGAAAAATCAAAGTGATTTGGAAGGTCATTCCAAAAAAATAATCCTCCTGAGAGATTACCCAAGCTCATCGGTTGCGCCGAAAGGGCCTGGAAAAAACAAGCATCAGAATCAAAGAAGACTCGACAGGAATTTTCCTTGCAGACTTTGGATACTGAGATAAGATTGAATTGAAATTCAGGAACATAGATGACATTTCGAAGGGTAATTTGAGGACTCAAACGAACAGTGCCTGTCAAGGTGACATTAGTGATGTTGCCATTTGGCAATTGCACAGAAATAGGAATATTCAGCTCCTTATGCATATCAGAAAAATAACTTTTATCACAAATAATGTGATCACTTGCTCCTAAGTCCACTATCCAAGCTTTCCTTGAAATAGAATTTATCAGGCAATGAGATATACCTGAAAAGCTACCTCCTTTATTTGCAATGTCTGCTTTCTGTAGAGCTTGCGTTAATTGCTCATATTGTCCATAGGTAATTGCCCGGTCATTACTGAGCCCAGTAACTTGGTAAGCTGCAGAATATTCTTTCTTTTTCTCTTGGCTTTCCATGCAATTTCTAGCAATTATCTATAGTATGATGCGGGCGTTTGCAGTATTCGTAATATAATTTACCTCTCCCTTTCGAATTTTGGCCAAAATTCCTTGAAGATGCGGAAATAATTTGGCCATCCGATGCCAAAAAGATCTGACCGTCCGATCCTCTCTTCGCGGGATTATATGCGTCGTTTGATTCCGCGAAAAGATCAGCCTCCTGGATACCGTCAGATCGGCGAGAGAAATCTGGACCGTTGGTGCCTCCCTTTTTAATTGTCTTCTCGCCACTCCCATGAAACCCTAGGGTCTCTCGATTCTCTTTCTCTCGCGTTAGGGTTTTGAACCCCGATCGCTCGCCGCGAAGTGCAAGTGCGACACTATCGCTTCCTCCCTTGGCGCCGCGAGTCGTTGGTATTCTTCTTGGATAGCGAGTTGACAGATCCTTCAGAGAGGAGGGACGGGATCCATTGCTAGGATCTGCGATCGGAACGTCATGTAATTTTCGTTTAAGATCAAAAGGAAACGAGTGGTTTTCTCCCTCTCTTTTATAGATCTATACTGCTTGAGGGTCTCCACCGGTCCCTTGAGTTTTTCTTCTGTGGCCTCGAGCTCGTTCCAAAGCGAGGATAGCTTGTTGTAACAAGCCGTGACCGTCAGATTCCTTGCTTGAATTCGCCGAGTTCCTGCATAAGTGAAAAAATCTTTGCTCGATCTAATTTTCCATACATATCTTTGATATTGTCCCACATTTTCTTTGAGTCTTCTGTTGGTGGGAGGCCGGCCGCAACGTCTGGAGAGATGCAATTGACAATCCACGTTCGGATTAGGTGGTTGCATTTTCTCCAGTGTCGGGCCAATCGCTCATCCGAAGGAACGGGCACGGTTCTGTCGAGGAATCCGTCTTTGTCCTTTGTCACAAGAGCTCGCCGAAAATCCTGTGACCATCTGGAATAGATTTCTGGTCCGATCAGCTGCAAGGTGATTAATCGCAGTTCTGGACCGTCGGCTGTTGACACATAAAGGGGATCTCCAGATTCCGGTCGGCCGGTGACAGCCGCAATTGGAAAAGGTAGAAAATTGGGCAAGAAACTTGGGTAGTGATTCGTCCCTAAGCCCGACCCGCCAGATCCGATTCCATGACCCGCATGCGAGAAATTCGGGTAGGGATTCGATCCCAGACCCGCTTCGTCCGACCCACCAACTTGTTCTACTCCGGCGGTTTGGCTTGCCCCATTCGTGGCTGGTGGACATCCGTTGGACTGAACGCTACTTTGGTAGCCTGTAATCCCCGGCGATGATGCATTTGGCCCAACGTACCATGGATACGGTACCCATTGGTAAGGATGGCCCGCAATGGGCAACCCCATGTTTGACTGAGCCGGGAAGAATGACCATTGCACACCTTGAGTCTGAGATTGCTGTTGGGTTGTGGGAATCGGCACGAGATGGCTTTGTGCCTCTGAGATTTGTGGCGTAGTTCCTTCTGTGGATGAAACATCAAGAGCTGAGGATGAATTTGCTAGGTGAGCCATGATAATCATTTGTGCTTGCTTCTTCTTCTTTTTGGCGAAAAAATGATTCTTTCGTAAATCTCTTTTGCAGATTAGAGAGTTTGAAGAACAGCTGGTGCGGAAGCGGGTTCAGAAGCTTAAAGCTCTGATACCATGACAGAATGCGTAAAGGAAGCAAGATGCAAGAGACGAAAGGATTGAGAGAAGTTTTTCTATTCCTTCAATTGTATTGATTCAATATACAATGTTCTGTAATTATAATACAGAGTGTACATGAAGAAAGGAAATAAAATATTCTTCAAATATTCTACAAATCAAATCTATATTTCTGTCTAATATTTAATTGATCCAATTAGATCAATTTAGATCAAATCCAGCGGATGATCAATTTAGATCAAATCCAAATCCGGCAGATCTTTAGGCATATCTTCCAACAAAAACCACTGAGCTGAATCATAGTGGACAGAATTCTTATACTCATACCAGAGTCATAGAGATTGGGATTTCTTTCTTTTGGGCATGATTAGAGGTTGGGACTTTAAACATCATCCAATGACGGTGTTGGATTCAGTTTGGAAAATTTCTCACCCAAATCGAAACAATGAAAAAAATGCTAACAGGAAACAGATCGTATCCATATAATTAAATCTACTGATGTTTCTAGGCTGAGGCACATGAACGGTCATCATCAAAAAATGCATTAGTTTCATGTAGACAAATCATGTTATTCCATAGGTCTATATTTCAAGATCTTTATGACAGGATAATCGGCAAAATGAACTTTTTTCCTTTTTTATTATGTCAGAATTAGGGGAGCCACTCTCAGGCAGGCCTTATTACATCAACTATCTCTCAGTGTTCCCTGAGATGCACCAATTACTACATAAATGAGAGCTGACATTAATTTAAAAACTTTATTCTATAACTCAAGGAATCGCATGACTGAACATATCGAGAAATTAAGTAAATAAATTTGGATGATGAACTTTTGTGCATATAACTAACAAGAGTACCTCGACTCAAGCTAGCTAAATCCTTCTAATAAACTTCCAGAAAAGGGCCGGTATGCTGTGGAGAAGCAAGCAAAAGCTTCTGCGGAAATATAAAATGGCATTTTATATTTCCCTTTAGATCAGGAAAGCTCATCAATCTTCATGTTCAGAGGCTTAATATCCAGGAAAGAGAGAAGCATGCAGAATGTCAATCCGCTTGCTTCTAGAATGTTATGCGACTTGCCGGCCTCCGCAAGACAGAGTCGATGATCCTCTGGCTCTTAATATATCACTTACACTTGGTGTGATTAATTCAAAACCTTTTCTTCAATTCCCTCCTTTTGGTTTCCCCTTCTTTAGTTTCTTGAATCGACCCGAGACTCAGAAGAGTGTATGACCTCTGATGTTTCGTGGATCCAGGATGTGCATTAAGTTCAACCACGACCAATTTGGCATGGAAAAGTACTCCGTACATAACCCAAACTATCGTTAAAGTAAATCAAATTAGTGACCCATTTTTATGGCAACAAAAATGATTTTTTAGAGAGATCAAAGGGAGGAATCACTTTTGGATCACCACAAAATGTGATTGTGATGTCACCTTTTCTTTTGATGGAGATTATTAATTGATGGGGAACTTGATCCTTTTGATCTAAAGTCATTTGCCTAGTTTTCAGGGAGATCAATTGGTGTGCGGATATTCACATGACCGTGTACCTAGGAAAAATACCCTTGGACAAAGTTTGGAGTTTGGCTGCACAGAGAGCAACCCAATGTGTCGAATCCACAACATTCGATAAACCGATTTGCCTTAATAACAGGGCATTCGTGAACAATTTTTTTTTGAAGACTAGCCTTATCACTGGGACAATTCATACTACAGATTCCAACTGATACCGTCGCATGTTCCAAGGAAAACAGCGATCTCAACATAGCATCTGTCCTCCCATGGCTCGACAACCTGTGACAGATGCTCTGGCACGTGGTCTAATAAGGAACCCGCACGAGTTCTTTTCTTCTGCAATCAAAGGCGGAATCACAAAGATGTAGTCTTATGTGCAAATAGACAAGTAACCTGGAATATATTTACAGTAGGCAAGGACGACTCCTCTTAATCCTTTACTTCTTTGACACACCTATCCATAGCAAAGAGGACAAAATCATGCCTGCTCGGGGCACACGATCGCAGCTATCTAAGGGCGATTGTGCAGTTCTGCTCGTTGCGCTCAGAAAATGCTAGTATGGATAGACAAGAAACATGATGTAAACAAAATAGGTAAAGTTCACATGCGGTCGAGCTACGCGGCAGAATCACACTTGAGCTTCACCCACTTTCATTAATATATACAAATACGGACAAAATATGCATTGACTAGTGTATCCTATGCGCCATACATGAATTGGACATTATCACATCCCCTGGACCATGCGTGTCCTACATGACCCGCACAATTTAACAATTCGACAGTTGTGGTGAAGTGCGTGCATAATGTACCTGCATCACCGAAGAAAAGCCCAATTCTCTTGCGCTACTCGTATCTGACATGCGGGTCAAGCAAAAACTTGGAAAGGGGATGGTTCCATTCCGCCGATTTCCCCTCACCTATTTGAATCTTAAGTTCTTGTAGACAATTAGAAGGAGGTTCCCCATCTCGAGGGAGCTGCACAAGGAGAGATGTGCATTCTAGCTTCGGACATTGGAATAGGGTTACTCTTTGGAGAGAAGGACAGCTTATTGTCGCCCTACACATGCTTTTTAGTGCAGGAAGACCCCGTAACCCTAAGGTCTTCATCTTATTGAGGGATAGAGTGGAAGCGAGATGAACATGATTGGCCTTACTCCTCGTAAAGCTCCCACTGGCGTCCCCCTCGTCCTTCCACTCCATATCTACTTCCGTCATTGCTACAACCTCCTCCATTTGATCACACCCTCCCATAAAAAGCTCCTCCAGGTTTGCAAGGAGGAGTAGCAACACATGCGTCAGGAGCCTCTTCATTTTCTTACAACCATAGATTTCGAGTCCCTTGAGACCCCAAAACTTGTTACATTCATGAAGCACTCCTGGGACGGCAGGTGTAGCAGCACAGAGTTCTTTCTCAGCCAGCACATGTAGATCCATCATGCCTATGAGTTGGAGAAACTCTAGGCTTGGAAGAGAAGAAGATGAGGATTGTGACACTGACACCACATACTTCATGCCATGTATTTCCGCCAGTGTGCACCTCTTCAGCTTGGAGTTTGTTATGCTTGGAATGTCCGTCAAGCTCTTAAGCCCATCAACTGCACCTCGGATCTCCAAGTGCTGAACATCTTTTGGGAGCATGGCGGGGGGTTTAGGTCCATCTCCTCTGACACAACACCCACGTAGCCTCACTGTTCTACTGAAAATGGGAACATCCCCAGTGAAAACATTATTACACCAAGGACCTTCAACTAACCCAAGTTCCCACTCCTTGGGACCGCCAACCTGTAAATGTTCCACATACGAGTCATAGCTTTGGACGTCGCCAAACTTGCAACTCAGCTTCTCCAACTTGCTCATGTTAGGGAAATCCCTTATGATGTTTTGAAGATGACAAAATAAATCAAAGGCTACTAACATGTTTAATGGTTAAGTAATAGACCATGCAGATAATAGAACATGTAAAGGATTTTATCAAAGTCAGAAGACGGACAGAAGACTGAACGTAACATATGTCTAGAGTATATTTTGAAGATTTCCAGACTTCTGTGTCAAAGTCTGAAGACTGCCAGACTTTAGTGTCAAAGTCTGTTCTACATCAGAAGTCGTCAACTCGACTAATTCCATCGAACGTGAATGATGAACCGGAAGATGACTCTATGTTGAAGCTGAACCAGAAGACAGACTCTATGCTAAAGCTGAACTAGTACAGACCTTAAAGCTAAATCTGTTCGGAAAGCGAGAATATGTTGGACCGCATTGTAAAGTCTACAGACTCGCATTGTAAAGTCTATAGACTCGAGACTTTACATCCGCATTCGATGAATCGTAACTCAAGCCCAATCATACAACGGCTAGTGATCTGGTTTGGATTCCACATCAAGATTGATTTGATTGATTCAATCTAATTAATTGACGATTGGATCTTGAAGACAATAAATTTCTATACGAAGAAGCTTTACTTATGGAAACCAAGATTTTGTTTGTATGGGCGATCGGAATCAATTTGGAATTTTACCTTTGTCACTCAACGTCTACCAAATCTTCTAGATACATAGCTGTCCAATGGGTATATTGGAAGATAATTCTCCGGGATACTGTCCAACGGGTAGTTTGGAAGTGGAGGAGTATTTAAGGAGATCATGGACCAATGAGCAAGTAAGAGACGGAGCGTAGAATTTATAATTCCAAAGTCTGAGCGACTTTCGATTATATACTTGTCTCTTGAGAGCTTAAACGTTTGTAATCGTGAGAGAAATACCAAAAGAGTGACTTAGTGAGATAGTGTGATCTACTACTAAGTGTTTGCACTCAAAGTTGTAATCTCTTGTTGATTGCATAGTGGAATCCAGCCAAGAAGGCTGTTAGCGTGGGAGAGTGGACGTAGGCTTGGATTAAGCCGAACCACTATAAATCTTGTGTTCTTATTCTCTTCCCTAACTCCTTTATTTTGTTCATACTAGCACTCATAGCTCAAACTCATTATTTCCCGAGCTTGTACTGTCAAGCTGTCGAGCTGACCCTTAAGACAAAGGGTTTGCAGATTAGAGAGTTATGGCAGAATTCCAGGAGTCAATTGCTTTAGTCTGGACATGCAAAAATCCAGGCATCTTAAATTCACCAATTCCCACAGCCCGGCAGGCACTTCTTCAACCCCACTGCCATAGAGATCCAACGTTTTTAATGCCTTCAGTTTTGCCAATGAAGGCATGTGCTGTAAATAGGGACAACAACGCAATAACAAATGCGTGAGGTTCACTAGGTTAGAGATTGAGCTCGGCAACATCCTAATAATTGTCTTGGAAAGGTCTAGAACTTGAAGAGTGGGCACGCAACCAAAGAACGAACCATCTATGCTTCTCAAGATATTACGACTCATATGAAGTTCCAAAAGTCGAGGCAGAGCCCAACTTTGCTGTCTCGCTGCTGGGATTTTTTTTATTGAATTCTGAATCAAGGACACTTTCTCTAAGGGGGTGTTTGGTTGGACATTTCCAAAGCTCCTTTGACCCCCAAAGCCCATTTGGGAAAAATTTCAGTGTTTGGCAAAATTTTTAGAAGCCCCTTTGCCCAAGTATCAGCATTCGGAATGCTCAATGCCCAATCTTGGGGAGGGCAAGATTGGGCATTCGGCATTTGGGAAATGCCAAGCTACTGTTCATCGTTTTTCTTCACCGATCGTCTTCTTCTTCTTCCCGTCTTCTTCTTCTTCTTTCCGGCCACGGAGCTTCTCCGCAGCCACCGCCGCCGCCGCCCTAAGGATCGCGCGTCACCGGCGACCACCGTGCAGGGGGGTGCCGCGACGCGCGACCAGCCGCGCGGACCTCGGGCGGCGTCGACGGTTACAGGCGAACCAGGCGACGCCGCCTGAGGTCCTCGTCGCCTGAGGTCGCGCGGACCGTCGCCTGGTTCCGCGCGACCTCAGGCCGCCAGATCTGGCGGTCCAGAGGCCAAATCTAGCTGTCCGGCGGCCAAATCTAGCCTCTACGACCTCAGGCGCCTGAGGTCGCGCCTCCAGGCGGCGACGACGTCGCCTGAGGTCGCGCCGCGCGCCGCCTGGGTCCGCGCGACCTCAGGCCGCCAGATCTGGCGGTCCGGAGGCGTCAGCCGCCGGACGGCGGATCTCGGCCTCTGCGCTCCACGCGCCCGAGGTCGCGGACGACGGCGCCGCCCGAGGTCGCAACCTCGGGCGACCGGACTGCTAGATCTGGCCGCCCGGCATCGCGGCCGCGGATTTGATTTTCACATTTTTTAAAAAAGAAAATTAAAAGCAAAAGCTCATTTGGAATAAATTTTGCCAAACGGTATTTTCGCACAAGCAACTTTTCAATGCGTAATTTGCCAAACGGCCGAGCATTCCCGAAAACTCCTTTATCCTAAAGATATTTGCATTTGGCCAAAGACATCCCCCAAAAGCTGAACCAAACGGGCCCTAAGTCCTTAACCCATTCTTCCTGCTCTGGAAGTGTGCTCAAACCTAGCCCCGCTTTCACCATGCATCGAGAGCCCATCATGTTGATTGCCATGTCCCTAACTAAATCATGCATCTTCAAAAATTCGGAATAGGAATCCCGTGATCTTTCCAGCAAGCACACGTTGACTAATTTATTCACAATGGTGTGACCCCTATCATACTGTGCTTCAAGACTTTTCAAGTCACTAAAGAAATCGAAATAAACAAGTTCTCGCAGCAAGTCTGCGGCCCGAAATTTAAAATCCTCAGGGTACAGTGCCAGCCTGCCAGGTGCAGGAAACACCGTTGCACGACCAGATCATTCAGGCGAATGAAACTGAACTTTAATATTCGGAATACCTTATCTTCCATGCCTTTACCTTCAAACCTTGCTTCTTTCAACTCTTTCAGGGCGCTTCTCCACTCATGAATTTCCTCCTTCCCTCGCATACTTCCGGAAACCACCACGATCCCAAGAGGCAATCCTGCACACTCCTTTGCCACAGACTTCGCAACGCTTTCTACTTCAGGAGTGAAAACAACTCTTCGTCCAAGATTTTTTGCAAACAGTTGCCAGGCTTCATTTTCAGGAAGCGACTCTAATTTGATCAGTTCATCACATTCCATCTGCCGACATATGTCCAAGGACCGAGTTGTCAGAATTAACTTACATGCATTCACACCAAGTGGAATTCCAACCTCCTGCGGATCATAAGTGTGCCATAGATCATCTAAAATGATGACAGTGCTTTCTCTCTTCAGTAAGTGTGACAATTCAGCAGCCCGTTTGATCTTATCTTTCTTCTCTCTCAGGGCATGCTTAAAACATTCCGATATCATTTGTTGCAACTTGAGAACATCACATTCTTGGGACACTGTTACCCAGCATAGTTTCCTCGCAGCGCTTGCCTCTTCTAGAAGACGGTTATGGATATGGGTGACAAGGGTTGTTTTCCCAACTCCACCCATACCATAAAATGCCGACGGTCAATACGTCATTTTCCCTCAAACGAGACAGCACTTTATTTAGATTTTGTCCGAAAGCCTCACCAACTAATCCCACAGTCAACAATTCATATGCCCTGGTATCTTCTTCAACATGTGTGAGCCCTCTAGAAAATTCACCTTGCCCTATCAGTTCCTCCACCTCCGTGGTCAATTGGTCTATTTGATTCACCAAGCTTACCCGTGGAAGAACTCCCCTTTCTGCGACTTGTGGTTCTATTCCCGAGATGTCGCCCTTTACTCTCTGGACATTTCTCAGCCAGTTCTCAACTTCTCTCTTCCTTTTGTTTCCGAGCCTTGATTCTGCGTAGTCAACTTCCGTAAGGATGTCAGATTCCCTGCTAGTTAGTCTCTCCAGCTTTTGACGAAGGCGATCCATCTTCCCACCAACATTAGTGAAAGAACCGACCGTTCGAGCAAGACCAATGCTCGCGCCCATCGTTTCCATTGCTTCCTTAACCATATTCAGCTGGTCCATTCCTGCAGCCTGAAAGGACAAATTTACCCATTTTTAGCTTAACCATATTCAGATTGCTTTTGAATGCAATCTTCCTATTGAGATCATATCTGCCACAAACAACCCAACATATATCTTTTGTTTGCCAAACTACAGTTCACATACCATTTTTTCTCGGGATAATGATATAAATGGTCCTTAAATTTAGACCCATAGTCCTTAAACTTTCAGTTTATTCAATATGGTCCATGAATTTTAGCTTAATGTTTAATGTTGTCCTCAAACTTTTAATTTGTTTAATATAATTATTGGATTATTGATACATGTTCAATATAATCCCTGAATTGTATTAAAATGTTCAAAATAGTCCTTCAATTAATTCAAGATTAGGGATAACATTAAATATTTCATATAATCTCAAATTAAAAATTTAGGGATCACAGTAATAAAATTGAAAGTTTGGTAACTATTCTTTTTCGAGAACAATTTTTGCTTAAAAATAGTATTTTCTGATTTTATTTTCGGGACAAGTTTCGAGCATTTAAAAGGCCTTTGATAACTATCCAAAAATTTTAGTCTCTAGATAGAAATACATTTGATACGACCCTTAAATACAAATTCTTTTGCAATCTAGAATTTCATTAAATTTCTAATAATTTTGTTACATTTCCTTTTTCTTTTAGCCAATCGCCAGCCTTCGCCATGGCGAGCAACCAGCCAGACAAGGGTTAGGGACCTCACTGGCCCCTAGTGAGGCTGAGCCTTGTCGGCTCAAGTTTTGCCGACACTGGACGAGTCGGTCTCGCCCAAATCTGGCAAGGTCAAGGTTGCCTAGCCACCTATGAGCAACACCGGCGTCGTGGTGGCCCGGCAAGGTTGAGCATCGCCAGATCTGAGTGAGGCTGGTGACTGGCGAAAGGAATAAAAGAAGAAAGGAAAAAGAAGAAAAGAAAAGAGAAAAAGAAGAAATTTGTCTTTATTTTGAAGTTGTTTTTGGGAATAAATAAATGATTTTTTTCTTGATTATGTTCTAAATCTATTTCCGAAAATAGAAATTTATCAAACGAATTTAATTTCATACATCAAAAAATCCGGACGACTCCAATAGATCAAGAATACAAGGATGCATCGACCCTGTCTTAAAGTTTATAACGCTACTAACCTGGAGCCAGCCACGCCGATACTTGTGGAAGAACTTCCGACGAACAGGATGCAAAGGACGGTGATACTGCTGCTCAAATTCTATAGAGAGAGCAACTGGACGGGGTAGGCTTGTGGAGAAGCGGAAACTGCTTTAAGGTATCGAAGGAATTTTTTTTTTTTTGGGCTAGAAGGACTCTAGTAAACACGACTTGATTAATCAGGGACAACTGTACTAGTTGACTTCGATGCTCTGTTTAATCAAGTCCTTCGAGCCCATCGATTATTAGGCACATCGAAACATTATTTTCAATTAAAAAATGCTTAAATTAATTGTGAGTATGGCTTGGATCCTTGGTTTTCAGTTAAAAATTTACCGCCCTGCCGGCTTTGTTATCCAGAAGGGAAAATGTTAGCTGGGAAAGGGTTCCTCAACAAATATCTTTTACCAAATGTTTGAAACTTCGGCTTTATCGTTTAGATTAATCATTTTGCCTCATTTGCGTTTTCGCTGGTTCCGATTCTCCAAAACCACTCTTATTCTTATCTCGTTCCTCCCTACCTGTTTTCCAATATCGCGCCCTTCGACACTTTTGCTGCCAATTGCTATCTTCCCGGTCCATTGTCGCGGATTCTCATAAATTAGGCCCAACTACCCTTGCTCATTTTCGAAGCCCAATGAGCCAATTTTGGCATTAACAAATGCCCCCTTTAAAAGGATTAAAAGATATTTTAATTCTTTTAACTCGTCTTAATGATTGTATCTACTGACCTTATTGTCTAGGGTTCCGCGAAAAGTCATTTCAACTTCTAATCTTCTGTTTGTGATCTGGTGCCTCTAGGACTCTGAATCTACGTCCTTTTTGAATTCCTCCTCATGTCTCTTTCTTCATAAACACATAGCTCTTGATTTTTTAGCCTTGTTGCTTTCGACACCATTGAAACTTGCTTCCAAGATTCGATTTTTATTCTTCCTTTTTGTCGCCTTCACCCTCCTTGGACCTACCATGTCTTGATCGTATGATCCCAATACTTTCTTTTCTCGTCTTGAACAACTTAAGTCGCTAAAGTGTGCAGCCAACATCCACCCGTTGCCTTAGAGCTCCACAGAGGAGGAAGCGACGAAATAGTTCATGGGCCATGTCTCCGGACACCGGTACCTCCTCCTTTCCTTTCTGAATGTTTCCCTCAGAACGTAAAAAGACCCTTTCCGTTCCAAAGGGATCATCTTGTGGAATATGTTTGGAGTCCCACTTCTCAAAAGCTTAGGGCTTTCCACCATTTCGATCGAGTCTTCTTTGAGTGGTATAATAGACTCAGATCTATCAAACATGAGGTATGGCGTAAGGCCCGAATTGACAAAGCCTTGGAGTTTTGTACCTTCGACTAAAAGCTTAACCACAAACTATCGAGGAGCTTTTCAAGTTTCTGGTCACTTTCGATCAACTGTTTCTTCCTTAAGTCTAGCTCCATGTCAATAACTTTTCTGGATGTGTATGCTATCACCGGCCTGAGTCCATATTGTGATGACTCTAGCGTCATCAATCTTGCGGCATGTCCCTTTTTTCTGTAAGGTGCTGACCTTTCTGATACCCATTTTCAAACTTCCAACGCTCGCTGGACGGGCAACGTCGAAGATGACGAGCATGTGGCTTTCCTCCTTCACTAGTTGTCCAAATTCGTCGTTTGCCATCCCTCTCTTCAAGTGGCTCGAGTGCTAAGGGGCTTAGCTTTTTATCTCTTGTAAGGCAAGCATGTAGCTATGGGATGTCTTGCCCTGGCTGTTCTCTATGGGGGTCTAGGTATCTCTTTTGTTGCTATGGGCGAACCTAATGTTGGGGTTTTCTATGGTCCCCTTTGGATTCTTCAAGAGTGGGTCGCATTATGTTTCCTATCCTTGTTTTCTTACTCCAAGAATCCTCTCGCAATAGGATAAAAAGCCGAGACGTGTTATCCTAAAAGCAAAGGAGCACAGTTGTTAAGCTTTCGTCTACATTCTATCCCTGCGGGATCTTCGACTTTCCAGCATTTCCTTCACTGGTTTTACTATGTTACCTTGAACACCGATGATTTTTGCCCATTCTCTGGCTCGGATTTTATCTCTGTTTTCTCCTTCCTCTGATCCAAGGAAACCCAGAAGTTCTAGCGTTCTGTCTTGGTTGCATCTGATCTAACGTTGAGAATCAGTCTATTGAGTTGTTACATTTGCTTTCCAGCATGTGTAGTCCTTAACTTTGGGAGAGTTAAAACAGAAGTTGTTTTGTCTCCTGTCACTTTTATGAGCTCCTCGACTTCGCTGCAGCTTTGGATAGAAAGCACCTCTAAGTCTGTGAGGAGAGGCAGCAGTATGTGCGTCAGCAGCTTCTTCATTTTGCAGCATTTACTAATTTCAAGCTTTTTCAGACCCCAGAAGGTATTATCTTCGGATAGTGCCCGTGGGAATGCACTCGCAGCAGCAAAGTTCTCTTCTACCTCCACCAGGACACGGAGGTCTTCAAATTGAATCTACTCTTAGAAAGTCGAGGCTTTGAAGAGAGGTGTATTTGTGCGGGAGGAAATCCTTGGACAGTGGAACCACTCACTCCATGGATTTAACTCTCCCAATGATGCAGACCTTCATGCTGGTTACCTGGTGAAATGTTGGGATGTCCATTAGGCTTCTCGGGTCATCCTCCGCAAACCTTTCAATTATCAGCTATTCATGCCATCCATGAGCAACGCCACTTAATCTCACGATTTTACTATAATCTTCCATGCCTCCTCTTAGAGCCTCATCATTATCAACACATCCCAGTCTCAACTCCCATTTCTTTGGACATTTTTCATCATTCAGATATGCCGTGTACAGATTAAATTCATTTTCATTAGTGAAATTGCATTTTAAAACTTCCAAGTTTCTCATATTCATTATCTCCCTTCCACATATAATTTACTGCCGAGGTATTGCAGGTGAGCAAGTTTCGGCAGAACTCCAAGTGGCAGTTTCCTTAGTTCTGAAATATTCAAATAAAAACTCTAAAATTTACCAATCTCTCTAACCCTGGATTCCACTTTCACACAGATCTAAAGTTCTTAACTCCTCCGTCTTTGCCACAGACGGGACTAATTCTAATTCCCTGCAACCCCGGAGCAACAGTGCAATGAGGTTCTTCAAGTTGGATGTTGAACTTGGCAGACACTTGATTTTTGTCCAAGATAGATCAAGAACTTGGAGAGCAGGCATGTTCTCGAGGAACGCATCAAGGTAATGCCTTCCAGGAAGTGTTACTGCTCAAGCAAAGGAACTTGAGTCTAGGACACTTGGGCTCTATCCCTTCTGGGATGCCCTCAATGAGATTTCCCATTAAGGAGACTCCCTCCAGATTCTGTGTCCATTTTACCTCTTTAGGTATCTTTCTCAAATGCAACCCGCTTTCACCATATATCTAGATCTCATCGTGTTGATTGCCATGTCCCTGAGCAAGTCATGCATCTTCAATTCCTCTATTTCTTGTCCAGAGATGCTTGTGCGTTTCGCACTTTCCAACAAGCAGACGTTAAGTAATTTATTCACCAATGCATGTCCCCTATGGTACTCCACTTCCTGACTTCTGCTGTGTATCAATTGCATATCCATGAATATTGGATGAGCTCACTTCTTTCAATCGTGTAATCCTCAGGATATAATGCCATACGCAGGAAACACTGTTGTGCCATCGCATCATTTAGTCGAGCATAGCTAAATCTCAGAACACCAAACACCTTTTGTATGCATCCTTCCGTGAAGTTTGCTTATTTCAATGCTTCTAATGCATTTCTCCACTCATGGATGTCCTCAGTTCTCTCATGCTTTCAGAAACCACCACAATCCCAGGAGGCAAACCTGTAGACTCCTGTGCGATGGACCTTGCTATATTTTCTACTTCAGGTGGGAAGACTTTTGTGCGCCGTAGATTCTTCATGAACAAGTGCCAAGCTTTATTCTCAAGGAGAGTCTCTACTTTGACAGAAACTTGGCATTCCATCTGGTGACACACATCTAGCTTCCTGGTTGTCAGGATCAATTTAAAGCCGTTCTTGTCTAGCAGAAGTCCCACCTCCTTTGGATCACACATATTCCATATATCATCCGAGATGAGAACAAATTTTTTTCCCCACAGGAAGTTCAATAATCTTGCAGCTTGATGGACCCTATCATCCACATTTGACAGATCAAGATTCAGACATTTTGCAATCTTGTATTACAGCTCGTCAGGGCTATATTTTTGGGAGACAACCACCAAACTGACCATCTGATTAGTGTTATGCGCCTTCAAAAGTTTATATTGTAGATGTGTTATCAGAGTGGTCTTCCCAACACCTCCCATACCAAAAACTCCAATTCTCCACACATAATCATTCATCAGGTAAGATCATATCTTTTGCAGATTTTGTCTAAAAGAATTCACTGACTAATTCCTTTGTCGGCAGTTCATTTCCCCTGATATAATTTCGTGTGACTCCGCCACTAAATTCACCTTGCTTTCTAAGTTCCTTCACCTCTTCGATCAATTGATTTATACGATTTACCAAGTTGATCGATGAAGTGATTCTTGAGAGAAGTCCCGCATTTGCAACTTCCTGTTCTAAGCTTGAGAATTCATCCTTTTTCCTTCGTACATTGGTCAGCCAATTCTCAACATCTTTCTTCCAAGAGTTGACTTGGCATGTTCCACTTCCACGATTATGTTTCCTCCTCTGCTAATAAAGACTCTAGAGCTAGCTTTCAAGGATGTGCATCTTGCCACTGAGATCACCAGAATTGCTGATGCGACTTCAGATGATCTGAAGATTATGACCAAATTCTGCTGCTGCATTGATGTAGTGTTGCATCCTATTACCTGAAAGAGGACAAGTTTAGCAGTCCAAAGTGGAAGGGAAATTCTATCTATAGTTGATTTCGATGCCATTCCATCTTGCTATCAACTCTATACATTTTACTAAGCCAAAAAACGACCAATATTGATTGGGATAACAATTCCATCCTCCTATAGAGTTTAGTTGAAGCTCATGTACATGCTGCACCTCCATTGTATCTGTTAAAGATATGCAATGAGATCTTATTTTACCAGCCAAGAGAACATAAAAGCAAGCGATGGTCTACGTCACTAGTGGTGCACCACTTTGGGAAGATAGTTAAACAACTTGAGCTAAAACGAGTCACAGCTAAATCTGATTTGCTGTCTGACAATAAGGAGATTATTATGGACAAGTCTAATTAACTAAGCATTCTTGAGTGGAGAAACCTTTCCACTTAGAAGCTTTGACAGTGACAAACATCAGTTAAAACCACTAAGCTGAATCAGAAATAGTGGACAGAATTCTTGAACTCATACCAGGGTCATAGAGACCAGGATTTCTTTCTTTTGAGCATGATTAGAGGTTGGGACTTTAAACATCATTCAATAGTGGTGTTGGATGCAATTTGGAAAATTTCTCACCCAAAACCGAAACAATGAAAAAAATGCTAACAGGAAACAGATCATATCCATATAGTTAAACTTTCCACCCAAACTGAAGGTTTATCTTCACTTCGGATTTCTACTGATGTTTCTGGGCTGAGGCACATGAGCGGTCATCACCAAAACATGCATTAGTTTCATGTAGACAAATAATGTTATTCAGTAGGTCTATATTTCAAGATCTTTATGACTGGATAATCGGCAAAGTGAACTTTTTCCTTTTTAATTATGTCAGATATATTGGAGCCAATCCCAGGCAGGCCTTATTACATCAACGATCTCTCAATATTCCATGAGATGCCCCAATTACTACATAAATGAGAGCTGATAACAATTCAACAATTTAAAAACTTCCTTCTATAACTCTAGGAATCACATGACTGGACATATCATAAAATTAAGAAGTACAGCGACTCAAGCTAGTTAAATCCTTCTCAGAGAACTTCCAGAAAAGGGCTGGTACGCTGTGGAGAAGCAAGCAAAAGCTTCTGCGGAAATATAAAATGTCATTTTCTTTTCTTTTTGCGTTGACCACCATATTCCTTTAGATCAGGAACGCTCATCAATCTTCATATTCAGAGGCTTAATATCCAGGAAAGAGAGAAGCATGCAGAAAGCCAATGCACTTGCTTCCAGAATGTTATGCGACTTGCCGGGCTTGCAAGACAGAATCAATGATCCTTTGGCTCTTTATATATCACCTACACTTGGTGTGATTAACTCAAAATCTTTTCTTCAATTCTACCCATCCTCTCCCTCCTTTTGCTTTCCCCTTCTTTAGTTTCTTGAATCGGCCCGTGACTCAGAAGAGTGTGTGACGTCTGATGTTTCGTGGATCCAGGATGTGCATTGAGTTCAAGTATGTTATTGAACCTGCAGAGTCCTCCAAGTCTTATGTTATGGAGAATCTATTATATCTTTTGTATGTTGAACAAAGTCAATCGCTTTTGTTATACCTTGCATCCCAGATTTGATCAAGAGATCAAACTTAGTCCATTTTTGGCTCTCTCTCTCTCTGTTTTTTTTTTTTTTTTGCGAGACTAGAGGAGAATATGGATCATCTCAACCTAAAATTTTCTAATAACGGTAAAGAGCAACTGCATCCCATTTTTAGATTTTTTTGAGAAGTATTCTTCGAATTCATGGGAAATTTCCAAATAAATTAGACGATTGTTTTACTTCTCATTATTGGCAAAGCCCACATGCAAAAATCATATCTCCAGACTAAAATGCAAATAGATTTGGTGTGGTTCTTTCCTCTATAATTTGATGACAAAGTAAAACATGCAAATGAAATTGGAGTTTAGAAATCTAAAAAGGGAATTACCGGTGTACCTCAAGCCAAGCTCACCGGTACTTGTCGCAGCCCTTGCCGCTATGTGTGGGTCTGCCTTGCACGTGGCAGCCAGGACCGTGGACCATTTTCTCTTTCTATTTCGCTTTAAAATCCTCTTAACAATCTCTTCATTTTTTTTTTAATATTAAATTCATGAGTTCTTCCAATTTATCAATCTCTCTATCTTTATACGCGCGCTTGCACAGAGACAGGCCCCTCTCTCTCTCTCTCTAATAGCTTATTTATCAATATATGGAAAGTTATTCCGTATTAAACATTATATTGTGATGGCTCTTAACGTTAATCCTGACTTCGTGTTTGACTTTCATCACCATATTTAACCTTAAACTTTTCTTTTCATTTTGAATTCCTCATCAGTAAGGGGTTGGAAGAGCCTGATGTGGAGTTGATGTGATTTGCATATGGCAAAATCGTTTTATAGAAAATGTGCATAATTTTATTTCTTGCAGCCAACATTAGGTGGAAAAGATTCAATAGCTTAAGGGAGCATGACCAAGTTGGCACAGGGAAGTACTCGGTACATGACCTAAATTATCATTAAAGTACATCAAATTAGTGACCCATTTTTATGGCAACAAAAATGATTTTTTAGAGAGATCAAAGGGAGGAATCAATCTTGGATCATCAAAAAATGTGATTGTGATGTCACATTTTCTTTTGATCGAGATTATTAATTGACAAGGAACTTGATACTATTGATCTAAAGTCATTTGCCTAGTTTTCAGGGAGAACAATTGGTGTGCGGATATCCACACAACCGTGTACGTAGGAAAGATATTCTTCGACGGGTGTTGGAGTTCAGCTGCACAGAGAGCAACCCAATGTGTCGAATCGACAATGTTCGATAAACCGACCTGCCCTAATAACAGGGCATTCGTCAGCAATTTTTTTATTTTTATTTGAGGACTGGCCTTATCATTGGGACAGTTCATACTAAGGATCCCGACCAATACCGTCGCATGTTCCAGGGAAAACAGCGATCTCAACCTAGTATCTGTTCCTCCCATGGCACGACAACCTGTGAGAGATGCTCTGGCGAGTGGTCTAATTAGGTACCCGCGCTAGTTCTTCCGCAATCAAAGGCGGAATCACAAGGATGTACTCCTGTGCGTAAATAGACATGTAACCTGGAATAAATTTACAGTAGTCAAGGACGACTCCTCTTGATCCTTTACTTCTTTGACACACCTATCCATAGCAAAGAGGACAAAATCGTGCCTGCTGGGGGTGCATGAGATCGCAGCTATCTAAGGGCGGTTGTGCAGTTGTGCTCGCTGCACTCAGAAAATGCTACCATGGATCGACAAAAAAAATGATGCAACCAAAATAGGTAAAGTTCACATGCAGTTGAGCTACGTGGCACGATCACACTTGAACTTCACCCACTTTCATTAATATATATAGATACGGACAAGATATGTATTCACTAGTGTATCGTATATGCCATACATGAGTTGGACAGTATCACATCCCTTGGATCATGCGTGTCCTACATGACCCGCACAATTTAACAATCCAACAGTTGCGGTGAAGTGCGTGCATAATGTACCTACATCACCGAAGAAAAACCCAATTCTCTTGCACTACTCGTCTCTGACTCACGGGTCAAGCAAGGACTTAAAAAAGGGGATGGTTCCATTCCGCTGATTGCCCCTCACCTATTTGAATCTTAAGTTCTTGTAGACAATTAGAAGGAGGTTCCCCATCTCGAGGGAGTTGCACAAGGAGAGTGGTGCATGCTAGCTTCGGACAATTGCTTAGGTATACTCTTTGGAGAGAAGGACAGCTTATTGTCGCCCGGCATATGCTTTTTAGTGCAGGAAGATCCCTTAACACTAAGGTCTTCATCTTATTGAGGGATAGAGTGGAAGCGAGACGAACATGATTGGCCTCACTCCTCATATAGCTCCCACTGGTGTCCCCCTCGCCCTGACACTCAATATCTACTTCCGTCATTTCTATGACCTCCTCCATTTGATCACAGTCTCCGATACGAAGCTTCTCCAGGTTTGCAAGGAGGGGTAGCAACACATGCGTCAGGAGCCTCTTCATTTTCTTACAATTATAGATATAGAGTCCCTTGAGACCCCAAAACTTGTTACCTTCATGTAGCACTCCTGGGACTGCAGGCGTAGCAGCACAGAGTTCTTTCTCAGCTAGCGCACGTAGATCCATCATGCCTGTGAGTTCTAGAAACTCTAGGCTTGGAAGAAAAGAAGATGAGGATTGCGACACTGACACCACATACTTCATGCCCTGTATTTCCCCCAGTGTGCACCTCTTCAGTTTGGAGTTTGTTATGCTTGGAATGTCCGTCAAGCTCTTAAGCCCATCAACTGCACCTCGGATCTCCAAGTGCTGAA
Source organism: Eucalyptus caleyi (assembly GCA_014182885.2). Lineage (NCBI taxonomy): Eukaryota > Viridiplantae > Streptophyta > Magnoliopsida > Myrtales > Myrtaceae > Eucalyptus > Eucalyptus caleyi. Next base: position 48,190,792 of record CM024471.2, read on the forward strand.
CATCTTTTGGGAGCATGGCGGGGGGTTTAGGTCCATCTCCTCCGACACAACACCCATGTAGCCTCACTGTTCTACTGAAAATGGGAACACCCAAAATGCCAACATTATTACGCCAGGGACCTTCAACTAAGTCAAGTTCCCACTCCTTGGGACCGCCAACCTGTAAATGTTCCACATACGAGTCATAGCTTTGGACGTCGCCAAACTTGTAATTCAGCTTCTCCAACTTGCTCAAACTCATTATTTCCCGAGCCTGTACTGTCAAGCTGTTGTACCGACCCTTAAGACAAAGGGTTTGCAGATTAGAGAGTTCTGGCAGAATTCCCGGAGGCAATTGCCTTAGTCCTGACGAGCAAAAATCCAGGCATCTTAAATTCACCAATTCCCGCAGCCCTTCAGGGACTTCTTCAATCCCACTGTCACAGAGATCCAACGTTCTTAATGCCTTCAGTTTTGCCAATGAAGGCATGTGCTGTAAATTGCAACAAAAATGCAATAACAAATGCGTGAGGTTCACCAGCTTAGAGATTGAGCTGGGCAACATCATAATTCGCGTCCTGGAAAGGTCTAGAACTTGAAGAGTGGGAATGCAACTAAAGAATGAACCATCTATGCTTCTCAAGAGACGATTTGCACTCATATGAAGTTCCAAAAGTCGAGGCAGAGCCCAACTTTGCTGTCTCGCTGCTGGGATTTTTTCTATCGAATTTCCAATCAAGGACACTTTCTCTAAGTTCTCAACCCATTCTTCCTGCACTGGAAGTGTGCTCAAACCTAGCCCTGCTTTCACCATGCATTGAGAGTCCATCATCTTGATTGCCATGTCCCTGACTAAATCATGCATCTTCAAAAATTTGAAATCGGAATCCTCTGATCTTTCCAGCAAGCACACGTTGACTAATTTATTCACAACGGTTTGACCCCTATCATACTGTGCTTCCAGACTCTTCAAGTCGCTAAAGAAATCGAGATAAACAAGATTTCGCAGCAATTCTTCTGTCAGAATTTCAAAATCCTCAGGGTACAGTGCCAGATGCAGGAAACACCGTTGCACAACCGGATCATTCAGGCGGATAAAACTGAACTTCAATACTCCGAATACCTTATCTTCCATGCCTTCTCCTTCAAACCTTGCTTCTTTCAACTCTTTCAGAGCACTTCTCCACTCGTGAATTTCCTCCTTCCCTCGCATACTTCCGGAAACCACCACGATCCCAAGAGGCAATCCTGCACACTCCTTTGCCACAGACTTCGCAACGCTTTCTACTTCAGGAGTGAAAACAACTCTTCGTCCAAGATTTTTTGCAAAGAGTTGCCAGGCTTCATTTTCAGGAAGCGACTCTAACTTGATCAGTTCATCACATTCCATCTGCCGACATATGTCCAAGGACCGAGTTGTTAGGATTAACTTACATGCATTCACACCAAGTGGAATTCCAACCTCCTGCGGATCATAAGTGTGCCATAGATCATCTAAAATGATGACAGTGCTTTCTCTCTTCAGTAAGTGTGACAATTCAGCGGCCCGTTTGATCTTATCTTCCTTCTCTCTCAGGGCATGGTTAAAACATTCCGATATCATTTGTTGCAACTTGAGAACATCACGTTCTTGGGACACTGTCACCCAGCATGGTTTCCTCGGAGCGTTTGCCTCTTCTAGGAGACGGTTATGGATATGGGTGACAAGGGTTGTTTTCCCAACTCCACCCATACCATAAATGCCGACGGTCAATACGTCATTTTCCCTCAAACGAGACAGCACTTTATTTAGATTTTGTCCGAAAGCCTCACCAACTAATTCCACAGTCAACAATTCATATGCCCTGGTATCTTCTTCAACATGTGTGAGCCCTCTAGAAAATTCACCTTGCCCTATCAGTTCCTCCACCTCCGTGGTCAATTGGTCTATTTGATTCACCAAGCTTACCCGTGGAAGAACTCCCCTTTCTGCGACTTGTGGTTCTATTCCCGAGATGTCGCCCTTTACTCTCTGGACATTTCTCAGCCAGTTCTCAACTTCTCTCTTCCTTTTATTTCCGAGCCTTGATTCTGCATAGTCAACTTCCGTGAGGATGTCAGATTCCCTGCTAGTTAGTCTCTCCAGCTTTTGACGAAGGCGATCCATCTTCCCACCAGGATTAGTATAAGGACCGACCATTCCAACAAGACCAATGCTCGCGCCCACCGCTTCCATCGTTTCCTTAACCATATTCAGCTTGTCCATTCCTGCAGCCTGAAAGGACAAATTTACCCATATTCAGCTTAACCATATTCAGATTGCTTTTGAATGCAATCTTTCTATCGAGATCATATCTGCCGCAAACAACCCAAACATATATCTTTCGTTTGCCAAACTACGGTTTGCATACCATATAGTCCATGGATATTTGATATATATTCTATGTAGTTCTTGAATTTCAAAATGGTCATTTCATTAATTCAAGATTAGGGACAACATTAAATATATTAATATATTCACTGAACTAAATTGAATAAATTAAAAATTCAAGTATTGCATTAAATAAATTAAATGTTTGGTAATTATTCTGTTTCGAGAACAATTTTGCTCATAAATGCTTTTTTTTCTTATTCTTTTTCTAAATGAGTTTTTGAGCATTTGAAAGCCTAAAGTGTCCAAAACTTTTATTCCCCAAATAGAAGTAGGTTTGATACGATCCTCAAAATCTTTTGTGGCTTAGAATTTCTTTTAATTTTTTAATAATTTTATTATATATTTTTACTTCTTCTTTGGTCACCAGCCTCCGCCACAACTAGCGATCGGCTAGATGAGGGCCAGCTTTGTCGACCCCTAGAGAGGCCAAGCTTCGTTGGCTCGTGCCTTGCCATCTCTGGGCAAGGTTAGGATTGCCCTGATCTAGCGAGGCCAATCTTGCTTAGCTGTCGACCATCACCAAAGCTAGCAATCGGTGAAGGGAAGAAAAGAAGGAAAGAAAAGAGAAAAAAAAGAAAGTTTTTTTGATTTTGAAGTTATTTCCAAGAAAAAAAAGAGCAAATTTTTTCTTAATTCTATTCTAAATCAATTTTCTAAAATAAAAAGTTATCAAATAAATTTCTGTTCTAATCTCATATGTCAAAAACTCGAACAACTCCAGTAGATCAAGAATACAAGGACAAATCAACTTTGTCTATAAAGGCAAACGCACCCAGCCTTCGTTCATTGATTCACATTTCATGCGTGCGAAAGGAAGTGGGCTTTAGCTATCTAAAGAGAGAAACGACGAGCGTACCTGGAGCCAACCGCACCAATGCTTGTGGAAGAACTTCCGAAGAACTGGATGCAGACGGTGATTCTGCTACTCAAATTCAATAGAGAGAGCGAATGACTGGTGTAGGTTTGCGGAGAAGGGGTAACTGCTTTATGGCCTCGGAGGACTTAAAAAAACAGAGCATTGACTTCTAGTCAACCAACACAGTTGTCCCTGATATTTTTCTAGCCAGAAAGGAAGGAAAGCACCGGGAAGGAGAGACTATGGGGCCTAAGAAAGTAGAAAGTAGCAGTCAGACGCGACAAATTCTCTTTAATGAAAATGATTTTTAAATAAACAATTAAGAAACTCTTAATTTGTCATTTGAAAAAAAAAAAATTGACGTAGATTGTCTTTAAATTTGGTTAAATATACAATATCATCCGTAAACTTTTAACTTGTTTAGTATCATTTTTCGTTTGTTTAGATGACAAATTATATGTTATTTGAAAACGTAGATAATTTTTACTAGTTAACATGTCCATCTTTTGTATCTATCTACTTTAAAAAAGAAAACAAAAATTTATTAACTTTGAAAAATGAGCTCAAACAATATTGGTGCAAGTCGCTTAACTTAGTGTTGATAATTATTGGAATAGTCAGTAATTTAAGACAATCAATTAATTGTTTTTATTTCGTCAAAAAGTATTAGTAACTTTCTACCGTGTTATTGACATAACAAGTTATCGGCAAAATTTTTATTTAACAACGAGTTTTGACGATTACAAAATCTTTTCATACTTTGCTAGCATGGAATAGTCATCTGATTTTTGCCCTATTCAATAGTAGAATTGAACAATAGTCCAAGTACATTTGTTTTATGCAAAATAAATGATTTGAAAAATATTTTCTAAAATTAATCATTTATATCACTTACAAAAATAAACAAACTTAAAGTATTTTTATTGTCCACAAAAATATCTAGTCACACATTGTCGTTGATAATGAAGATATTTTTTATTAATCAATTTTCTTAAGTGATATAAGCAATTATTTAAAAAAAATATTTTTCAAATTATTCATTTTCTATGAAACAAACTCACTTTTTATATCAATTTAACTAGTGTCTCGTTATTGTTTGGGCTGAACAATACATGGTGAATAGATTGTTTTCAAAAGTTTTACAATTTTGCATAAACTAGCAGTTATTATAGAATTCAGGTGTAGTAGATATTTCAAACATTGTGAAGTGCTTATACGTTAGAGTAGAAGATATTGAAAACAAACAAGGGCACAAAGAAATTTATAGTGATTTGGCTTTTTCATCTAACTTATGTCCAATAGACACTAATGGTCATAAGTCTAACTGGATTACACTAATAATCTATAAGACAATCAGCTAGCACCGATTCTATTAAAAATTATAATACCATTATTAGAACTCAATTGTTGTTATCACAATCGTACACTTGATCTTTCTCATGATTACAAAGTACCAAGAACAACACAATTAAGATCTCAAGAGATCGAAACAACATCAACTTAGTGTACAGCGTTGAACTATTTTTGGTTCCTTTTGTTTATATCTTCCAACCTTCTTGGCTTCAAAGAGCTTTTCTTAGATAATCATATTCAATTCTGCCCGTTGGAGATGATCCAAAGAGACAACTAACCATTAGATTCTCTGCCGTGCCACTGTTTAGTAGGCGGATTGCCTACACAGTCCTTCCCTGTGAACATTAGCAGGCTAATCGAGAAAATATTAGGTAGTCCCGGACCGCCATGTCACCATGCGCCCGCCCAATGAAGAGGCGACACATGGCTCCACGTGGAGACGGGCCCACCATTATTTTCGGTCAAATTTTTGCCTACCTTCCCTCTCTTCATTAAATGTTTCGATGTTTTACTGGGCCCACCATCACTTTTCAGAGAACGTTTCGCGTCCCCCCACCTCATCTCTCTCTTCATTAAATGCTTTATTCTTCTCTGCATCCTTCTTCTCCCGCTCTCACGCCCCTCTCTCTCTCTTTCAAAATTTTATCTCTATATTTTTCTCCATCAAAGCCGCACAACGCCCGCTCGCCCTCTCTCCTTTTCAAAATCTCTCCCTCCCAAAAGCCCGCCCGTCGCCTCCGACCTCAGCCACCTCTGCCGTTGCCGCCAGGAGCCACTCGCTCCCTCTCTCTCCCTCGTCTTCGCTCTCTCTGGCGCTCACTCTCTCCGGCGCTTGTGTTCGTGCTATATTTGAGCCGACGTCGCTGGCCAGGTTCCTGCTCCCGTCAAAGTCTACCGCAAGCTCGCTCGACCTCACCTCCATCTTCACCGTCACTCTCGGCCTCTCCCTCGCTCCCGCTCTCCCTCCTTTGATCTTCCCCCCGCCCCGCGCTGCCGTTCCGTTCATGAACTCGAACCCCCCGAAGTTGGTGTTCAGGAAGACGGCCTCCCCAATCGGCAACGCGGTCGAGGGAGTTGAGAAGGAGGCCGTGGTGGAGTAGTGGAGGGACTTGACGTCGACGCGGCGAAGCCTGAGCTCGAGGCTCTTGACGCGGACGGTGAGGGCGAACTCGAGGAAGGCGACGCGGAGGATGATGATCGGGGCGAGGGCTTAGACGAAGCACTTGCTGCTGCTGCGCCTCTGGTTGCGGTGAGGCGGCGGCTTGGCGAAGTGGGCGAGCTCCACGTCGTCGCTCCGGAGCCGGGGTCCGAAGGGCACAATTTGGCTGGTCGGATTTTCTTTAGGCATCGCAAAAGTTGGAGTTCAAGTGAACGCGAGAGAGTATGAGTCACTCGCTGAGGGGGGTTGGTGTGTTCCTGTGTCGTCGTCCGAGGTCTTTGCCGATCGGACGTGCGGGACCAAATGGATCGTGTGTTTATCCCATTTGCTTTTGTACGATGTCTCAGACGGGTCGAGGCGTGCTGTTTCATTTCTCGTTACAGAAAATTCGGAGAGAATCCGATCGGCACAGATCCCCGCGACAGCTCGCGAGGATGTGCTACTTGATGAGTCCTAGAATCGGTGATTTTCCTGAGAAACGGGCGGCGAGGTCGAAGCTGCTGGAGATGTTGATGATGTTCTTCCTCTTGTTTGTTTTGAATGATTTCAAGTTGTCATCTTGTCGGTGCTAATCAAAGAGCTTTACAAAACAGAACATTATATATTCCTGCATTCTTTTCCCTGCAAAATTTAGTACTCTCCCTTTTCAGATTTTTGGTAGCTGAATGTAATGGAAGAGACTAGATGATTTTAACCCAAATGTGAAATGCGGCATCTGGCGAGTTCAATGCGATTATGATACTCCAAGGTTCAAAAGCGTCTTTGCAAATTAACCGCCACTTGTAGGCTCCCAGCGATGGCGAAAGCAAATGGGCTTTGCGCACACTGGGCGCAAGACATTCGCAGGTTCATTAACCGATGACAATAATCTGAATGAACGCACTACCAAATTTCTTAACGAGGAAGGCGTGTTTCTGCAAATGAAAGGCCATGTCCTTTGAAGCATGAAACCTGGTGCGCAACGAGCTGTAATGGTGCTGATGGTTCTTACTTAGGTTTAGACAACTATCACGTTCCTGGAAGTGAAATCGCTACTTTGTTCTGCACCAACTTAAGAAGATTGATCCCAAAGGAAGGTCCTAGGTGGGAAATGAGCTGACTATGGCTGTCATGCCTGCGTCGGGATATAACTTGATTTCCCCAACCCTGCCGAGGGATGATTCCTCGAAAAGCTCGAACCCGGAGTCCTATACATGCTTAAGTAGAGCATCGAACTAACATATCCAGAAACCACATAAATAATGCCATTGAAACAGCCAGCCAGTGATGAAAGAAGTGGGGTATCAGAACCAAAAGGTCAAAACTCTTATCAATGCTCAATCCAACAGCAATGAGGATGGAACATGAACGATCACTTAAGTATATATGGAAGTCAGGGAAACTTTACTTAACTCAATAGATTGTAATAACAGTTCAGCTTCTGGATAGACCATATATTATATCAAACAAACAGCAAAACACCCCAAAAAAAAACCAGAATAGAGTTAATTCGTAGGCTAAAAAACAAAGCCAAGAAATTCTGTAGCATCTAACAAAACTGAAACATAGAGTAGTTTGAAAACTCTGAGGCTCTTTGTTTTTCTCTCTCCCGTTTCCTGCTTGCTTGCTCATTATTTCATCGAATCCTAGCTTCGGCACCTACTGTAGTCAACATAGGCCACAGCGGCTGCCAAAAAATGGCTCCCGTGGACCCTGCTGCCACGACTGGCCATTGCAGTTTCGGCCCTTTGTCTTCAATCGCGTCGAGGATCTCTCTCCTCCCATTGATGGTCTCAGCCGCCTTGTCTTTCACTCCACTGATCACCTTCTCTGGCTGTTCCAAATGCCTCTGCAATTCAACCAGCTTCGACTCCATCTCCTTTGCCTTCTCCTCAGATTTCTTCAATGCATCCTCCACACCCATCTTCTCCACGTCAAGAGCCTCGAGCTCAGGCTTCGCCGCGTCGACGTCAAGTCCCTTGACTATTCCACCAAGGCCTCCTTCTCAGCTCCCTTGACCGCGTTGCCAGTTGGGGAGGCCGTCTTCCGAAACACCAACTTCGAGGGGTTTGAGTTCTCAAATGAAACGGCAGCGCGGGGCGGGGGGAAGATCAAAGGAGGGAGAGCGGGAGCGAGGGAGAGGCCGAGAGTGACGGTGAAGATGGAGGTGAGGTCGAGCGAGCTTGCGGCGGACATCGACGGGAGCAGGAGCCTGGCCAGCGACGTAGGCTCAAATATCGCACGAGCACGAGCGCCGGAGAGAGCGAGCAAGCGCCGGAGAGAGCGAAGACAAGGGAGAGAGAAGGATTGAGTAGCTCCTGGCGGCGACGGTGGAGGTGGCTGAGCTCAGAGGCGACGGGCGGGCTTTTGGGAGGGAGAGATTTTTGAAAAGGAGAGAGGGCGGGCGAGCGTTGTGCGGCTTTGATGGAGAAATATATAGAGATAAAATTTTGAAAGAGAGAGGGGCGTGAGAGCGGGAGAGAAGGATGCAGAGAAGGATAAAGCATTTAATGAAGAGAGAGATGGGGTGGGGGGACATGAAACGATCTCTGAAAAGTGATGGTGGGCCCAGTAAAACAATGAAGCATTTAATGAAGAGAGGGAAGGGGGGCAAAAATTCGACCGAAAATAGTGGAGAAAATATTGAGAAAATATTGGGTACCCTAACAGTGCCACGTCATCGGTGCTCTGAACCATTCACGTGTCACGCCCCGAACCTCGAGCACGTGCACATCCCACTGCGGTCGATAGAAATGCGACTTCCCAGGACACGTCACCGACCTATTCTTTTTAATTGCACATGCGGAAGCGGATAAATAATCCCAGACAAAACTCAATGGGATAGAAAACGGGATCACATTTTTAAAACCAACCACATACTTTTTATACATATCAAACCAGTTCATTTACAGGACTAGGCTATTTACAAAAGATCTATAGAAGATCAGTCCTAAAAAACTAGGCTGTCCTAAGATCAGCTAGACAGGTCCATTCGCCAGCTCTTCAGTCGGGATCGGCAAAGTCAAAAATCCTCTCAGCGACCCTCACTGGTCTACCAAAAAGCTCCGGAGGATCCGCCATCTAGGGACCTAAAATTTTAATCCCACAACCGAGATGAGACGATGTCTCAGCGAGTCCTACCCTCTAGAACTCGATTAGGAAGAAAATAAGCCCCAGGGTGCTCTAGCCACACAAAGAGAGTAGAGGACTTACCTCGCCTCAGTCCTTCCTGCACGTAAGTACAATTCAATAATCAATCAAATCATTCACTAAAACCACGGTCGGAAAGATACGACCTATCTTTAGGTGGCAAATTACGGCCCAATGGGCACGACTTTTAATAGGTGGCAGATTACAGCCTTATCAGGCGTGACCCTTATCGGGTGGCAATTTACAGCTCAACGGGCGCAACCTTCAATAGGTGGCAGATTACGTTCTAACAGGGCACAGTCGAACTTCGACGATTCTCTAGATCCAATCACAACCTTTCACAATCAAATTCCAATCGAATATCGATACTAAACATCTTTGGGATAAATCCCCACATAAACAACCATTCAATCAATCGATACAAACTAGCCATACAAACCAATCACGGTGCTAGAAGCTAACACAGGGTATTTTCAAGTTAAATACCAAAACTTCTCCAATTTCACTTAATTCCACATTTTTGGAATTATTAGCCACAATCATCATTTTCACTCGATTTCGAAATTTAACATATAATTAGCACAAATCGACCGCATTTCTTTGCGATCGCGCGAAATTCTAACAACCGACCATCCCAGGCATAATTTTCGAAATTATTAAATAATTAAATTTAATTCCGAAAATTAAATAATTAATTATTATATTATAATAATATAAAATAATAAAATAATATTTAAAAATTCGAAATAATTATTTAATTAAAAATAATTAATTAGGGCTTAAATTAGATTACACTAATTTAAACACACAATTAGCCCTAATTAAACATACATTAAACTAATCATACAACTAATCTAATTTACATTAAAATAATCTAATCTAACCACCTAAACCTAATTAGACTAATCTAAACACCCCTTAAGCATGATTAACTTGCTAATCGAGGTTTAGAAGATAAACTCACCGGTTTTGCGCGCCGGTGAGTTCACGGCGACCACGACGCCAAGGCGGTCGATAAACCCCAACGCGGCGACATCAACGGAGGCCGGGAAGGGCTTGAAAACGGGCCACGAAGTCTGGAACTTCTTGCTGTCTTCTGCTTCTGATCTGGACTGAACTGCAGAGAAGAAACTAGCAACTTCAACGGCGAAAACGGGCTGATCGGAGCTCCGGCGAGCGGGTGGTTGGCAACCAGCAGCTCCCAGGGGTCAAGGGGATCTTGCTGGAGGTTGAGACAGGCAAAGGAATGGTCGGAAAGGGGCGACACAGCAAGAAAACGCGAAACAGGCGGAGCAGGGCAGAACCAGGCGGTCCGGCGAGCGGCAGATTCTCACCAGATTTCGGGACGACCGGAGAATCGTTCCGGCAAGCGGCAAGGTGCTCCGGTACGGGTTGGGTGTGCTCGTCACGATGGTGGGTGAAGCGCTGGCTAATTCTCACGGGAAGATAACTTTTAACTCGAATCTTTGACGAAAGGTTAGCTGGAGCAGAAACTGGAACGAGGGGAAAACAGAGGAGGAAATGGGGTCAGATGGGCATGCGACGGTGGAGGGCTGATGTTGCTCGGTTCCTCTGGTTTTTGCTGAGCTTCTCTCCTTCAACAACAATGGAGAAAGCCTTGGATTAAGGGAGAAGAAGCTGCTGAAGAGTGGGGGGTCTCCTTGGGCTATCTAGAGCTCAACACTTGCCATTCTTCTCATTGGCTTTGCCCCCACCATGACACCACCTGACCTCAGCCACTCTCTCTCCTCCAATCTTCCTCTACAAGCTTGGCAATAGGTGCAAAATGTGGTGTGCCATGGGGGCTACGAATTTTGGACATTCCCCCATTCAATCCATTCAATTCTCTCTTAATTCCAATCAATTGAAGCTCAATTGAAACTCAAATAAATCGGTCCATGTGTCCTCGGCCTTCTCATGACATTTCCCCGTCAAATGATCCAACTCGCATCCCGAAGATTCAATTCAAAACGGTCCTCTGACAATCCCGAACAAAAACGGCCTTACTTTGCTTTTCTGCCAAAAATCTCGGTTCGTAGAAAAATCTTCTGAATATGAGTCGACGTTCCTAAAATGAATTGTGACATGCCAGAACCTTCAATTTCTGAATCCGGGTTTAAAATCACGGTTAATTTCAATCTGGCGCGATTTGAGCGCGTCCTAATCTACCGGGTAGCTTTTAGGAAATTTGCAGTGCAATTGACCGTGGTTGATTATTTTCAAGCCACGACATAAATCTTCGACACATTAGCGACTTCCGATTGTCGTGAAAATCTCGAGGTTTCAAATACGGACACAAGGTACCCAAAACGACAGAATAATCAATTCAGTGCCGGTTGACGAGGATATTGAAATCAGGTGGAATCACCCACACTCTATTACATATCTCAGTCGAATCGACCTATTACTGATCTCTATTCGATTCTGACAGTGTCGTAATGATCCTTGCAGATTTATACGGTCGAGCAGTCGGTTCATGGTCAGATTCTCAAGCCTATTGCATTTAAATTCTTTAACGGCTTCACCTGATAGACTAGTTATCTCGTGAGTGATCAGCTCGGAGAATTGAACTATAAGCGCGTCGATGAAAAGTCCGTCTCATTTAATTGAAAACAGAATCAGAAATTTGGGATGTCACATCACGTGTCGACACCTGTCCTCGGGGCCCGCCACGTTCGCTCACTCCATCTTCTGCGCTTCTGTCTCTCTCCTCTCTCTCCTCATGAGAAAATAGGGAGCGGGCTCGGCTCGGCTTGGCTCGGCTCGGGGAAAAGAAAAGACAGCTCACGACTCCCGCCTAAAAGATTTCTCACTCCTCAGTTGAAATTTCTGCAATTTTCTCTCTCACTTTCTCTCTCCTCGCAGGAGAACAAACAGAGAACGATCGAGACCTGCGTTCTCCTCTCTCCCCTCCGCCTTCGCTGGTTGCTTCCATTGCCCCCACCCTGACGCCGATGTCGCCGACGCTCCTCCTCCTCCCTCTCGTGACGTCCGCTCCGCTCTCTCTCTCTTCCCCCTCCGCGAAGTTGTGCCTCTCTTCCAGCGAAACGCGACGCCAACGGCCCTCCACCTCCGCCTCCGCCGGTTGCCCCCGTCGCCCTCGACTCCGACGCCGACGCCGACGTCGACTCCCCTCCGCCGATTGCATCCATCGGCGTCGGAGTCCGTCGCCCCCGTCTCCTCCGCCTCCGCCTACGCGCCCGACGCCAACGTGTCGAACCACGACGGCGAAAATGGAGGAGAGAGAAACGACGAAGCAGAAGACGGAGACGAAGAAGCAGAAGAGTGCGCGCTCGGGGTTCTGGACATGGGTCGTCGCGTCGGTCGCGTTCCGACTCGTCCTCGTCTACCTCCCCAGGAACCTTCGCCTGTCCACCCGCCCCGAGGTCGCCACCCCTCTCACCAGCATTCGCCGCCGTAACGCCGCCTCTCTTCTCTCCGTCGATCGATTCCCCATCCACGATCCACCGCCCCCTCGCCCCCTCCTCCCTTGAAATCTTGGAGGTCCATTTTCTGATACGATTTCTGGTTTTTCTTGTTTGTGCCACCTGCAGTTGGCGAAGGCTACTGGTTGAAGCAGTCGGTGATGTCTCCCTACGCAGGTTTGGCTCCGTTCGATCTCTGTAGGAAGGAAGTTGCTTGTTTGCCTACTGGTGTGTCGCTGTTTGATGCTTTGATCCCTTCCACAGGTTCCATGTGTCACGGTTCTCCTTTGCTGTTGCTCGTTCTTGGACTTCTCACTGTCAAAAGGTAACTACCAGAGTATAATTGCCGATGCATTTTGAAGGCTAGGTTGATTGTGAGCTTCGCTGGTTATCTGCTCGTTCTTGGATTTGTAAAACTTTTGATCCGACAGAAAGCAGTAATCTTTCAGGATCCTTTTATCTTCCCTCCATACCACAAAACAGCAAGGGAGCCTTTTGACTACTATATGTTTGGTCAAAATTACATCCATCCTCTGGTTGATTTCAGGTTCATTGATAATTTTGTGCTCACTTCCTTCACAAAGCTTCTCGCTGAAGAATATTAAAAGGCACTCAAATTATTTATGTTCTATAATTTGCTTGGCTTGTCTTCACATGTCAAAGGTCCATGACGTTCTAGCGATGAACCTACACATTTACTTTTAATTAACTTGCATTTCTAGGAAACTTGCCACTTTGTCATGACGTCTTTTTTCCACCTTTACAGTGTTTACACCCCTTTCAGCCCTAATTGCTTTAGGAAAAATTGATTTCCATTCCAGGAAAGTGCAAAAACACTGTCCCTTCTGTCCTCTTTTTTAAATAATAATTGAGAATACTAGGGACCATAAAATACTAAGAATTAAGCTTCTGTTATTAACTCAATATATGAATTGCAAACTCCTAAATTGTTTTCAGAGGGTTTTTATGGACTTATCCCTAAACAGGGAAAGCTCCTGCGCTAGCTTTTCTCATTGGACCTTTGACTAATTAGTTACTTTCCTCTAGATATCTCTTAGCATTTCTGAGTTGTTTTTACTCTCACATATCTCTTAATTCGCTCTTTGCTTCTGATTTTCCTTTCTGCAGAAACTCATATGTTGGAAACATTCCTGTTTTTGATGAAATCCGTGAGAAACTTCAGGAGGTGAATAGTTCTTTTGTTACCCTTCTCCTTTAGATGGACCGATGATGACTCTGTGTCTTACTGAAACCTGTTGCATTCACATTGCCTCTTAAACTGAAATTGTTTTTGTTAGTCTAAAGAATAACTGAAAGCCATAGTATATCCCTCTTGTTCTTTTTTTGTACAGTATATTTTCTGTGATTCAAGTGTTAGCTTGGACTCTTATATATTTCACTTCTTGGCCTTTCCTATTGCTCTTCACTGAATGAAATTACCATTCAGTAGATTGCATTCTGCTTGCTTGTAATGTAGAATTATGATCTGAAACTGTTTATAAATGATTCTGGTTTATTGTATGCATGCACATCAAATTTGACCTTTAGCTGCTTCACAAAGTAAATAGAGGCAATAGATTTGTACAGAAGAGGATCCAACTGTTATACAATGCTAATTTATATCTTAAATTGCAGGGCCACAACGTCGTTTTGATATCCAACCACCAAACGGAAGCAGATCCAGCTGTTATTGCTCTGCTTCTTGAAGGAACACATTCACATATTGCGGAGAATGTGGTACAGATTTTATCTTTTATTAGACTTGATTATTACCTCATTCGTGAGTATAGGCCACAAGTGGGCCACTTGCTTGAACATATCTTTTATCTTCTAGTGTAGACTTATGTAGCTGGAGATAGAGTTGTAACAGATCCACTCTGCAAGCCCTTCAGTATGGGAAGGTGCTTAAAATCTCTATCCTTATGAGTAGTTATAAAGTTTAGCATGCTGATGAGTGATTAGGCAAGCTCATAACTCGAATCTTCTATTTTTTCTAGGAACCTTGTTTGTGTATATTCAAAAAAGCATATGTTTGATGTTCCAGAGCTTGTTGAGATGAAAAGGAGATCAAATACACGAAGCTTGAAGGAAATGGCTTTGCTTTTAAGGTACTGCGTTCACAGCTTTTCATGTGAATGCAATCTCATATATGAAAACAATTGAACGGTGATGTATCTTCAGCTCCTGTGAAAATGCACTGATGGTAAAGATCCTATTTAATGTGAACAGTTGGTCACCTTTTGCCTCCTCTATTTGTCCTTACATTGATTCTTCATGTTCATAAGTAGACCAATGCTCTTACTACAAGTGAGATGATATGCTAGTTATGCCTGAGCATTGCAGGGGTGGATCACAACTACTGTGGATTGCGCCAAGTGGTGGCAGAGATCATCCTGATCCTGTTACAGGAGAATGGTATCCGGTAGGTTTTCACTCTGCTCTCTGGGATTGTGCAGCAGAGTTCCCTTTCTGCTGCTGCTCTTTCTTGAGTATGTCAAATATGCTTTACCGAACTTCCATACAGTACCATAGTTGTAATCACTTGTGTTTACTTCATTCTGCCACTCGAAGATAGAAAAGTTTGGTCTGCTCACTAAAATCCATTTAGTTCTCTGGTCGTTGTCATCTGCCATTTTCAGTGATTCTGATATAAAAGAGTGGGCAGGCACCCTTTGATTCTGCTGTGGTAGACAATATGAGGAGGCTTGTAGAACATTCTGCCGTGCCAGGACATTTCTACCCATTAGCATTATTGTGCTATGATATCATGCCACCTCCACCCCAGGTTTGGGAATCTACATGATGTACGTATCTCTTATTGTAACATCTTTATTCTGTCTCATAAGGTGCAACTTTACAGGTGGAGAAAGAAATTGGTGAAAAAAGAGTGATTACTTTCCACGGTGCTGGGTTATCAGTTGGACCGGAGATTATGTTGACTCGTGAACAGGTCCTTATGTTGACTCGTGAACAGGTCCTTATCACTACTTGTTGCAACTGACTAGTGTGTGTATTTTATCTCTTTGGAATATATCTACCTTACTTTTCCAGATTTCTTCTAAATTAAAATAATTGAATTCCTAATTGTCTAATGTTTTTGTTCTTGTGAGTTTGGTTTGATTTACAATAGTTGGATGGCAATAAGTATCGGCATTGTTTTAGTGATGTCAGAAAATTTGCATAGAGAAGCCAATGCAGTGGTATTTATACAGATCTTTCTAGGTCTTCCATTTTTAGATTCTTTTCTTGCTCGAAGTCAAAATCAATAATCTTTATTGTGAAAAGACTAAGCTGGTGTGACTCTTTACATGCTATTATGGTACTGTCAGAAAATTCAAAAACGTTTTTTTTTTTTTTGGTCGGTAAACAATGAGAAAACCAATGCTCTCTCTTTCCTTTCTTTAACACTCGTTGCGTCTTCCAAGCATGGTCCCTGACATGTCCTCATTCCCTTTGCAGGCGAAGGAGGTATATGCACGGGCTCTTTATGAGTATTACTGCGCAATATAATATTCTCAAATGTGCTATACATGACAAAAAGGACTTGAAGCATCAACTGCAGAGGTTTCCTTGTCGCAACCATGGAATTATGAGAATTAGTGGCATCTTTCCAGAGGTATTTTTCACTTCAATATATTTAAATAGAAAAGGTGCTTCATGAGATGTTTCTGGTATCAGAATCTGTTCTTGGTTGTGTCATGTCAAAACTTCTGTTGGAGAATGACTTCGAAGCCAGTTTTAGAGATATGATCAGAAGGTAATTATGAGCATATCAATTCTTTAAGAAGAAAATGTATCAGCTTGTTAAAACTGAAGGGTTTGGGTTGTTTGGTTGGTTGTGCTTTTAATGACGGCATTTCATGGATGTGAAAATTTTCCATTTAGCATCATGCACATCGATATACTTCTTCAATAAGATCAAAGGTCCACCTGACAAGCATCAAATTCTGCCTGGTTTGATGAGAAAGGCTAATAGAAGTTTGATGTTATATCAATTTGTCAACAATGTTAATTAGAAGAAATCAGTGGAAGTGCTTTTCTCATTCTGTATCTTCTCTTTTTCGTGCTGTGCCAATAATCTTCTTTCTTGTTCAGATAAAAGTATCATGATGATGCGTTAATTATCTATCCTGGGTTATTTTAAACACCATCTACCTTGACAGGACAGGCATATGTTTTTTTGGTTTCCAAACTTCTTGTCTTGTTCATTGCCCATTTAAATGATGTGTCAACGAAGTGGTGTTATTTGCTGTGCTGTTGTTTTGTTTTTCTTTTAGTGCCACTTTTCAGAAAGTTTTGTCTTCCCCTGTAAAATGAACTTTTTCCACTGCCCAAAAAAAATGTTGCTACATATATTAGATGTTCAATCTTCTGTGTGGATCCACTTGGGGTTTTGCACTGACGAAGTACTGGTCCAAGACAGCATTTGTACTGTTGAGGAGGGGGAAGCCAGGCTTATGCTTCTTGGTATCCATCTTCTGAAGCTTGATGTTCCATCTATGAACCTGATCTGCTGCATGTCTATGTAGGGGGCATGAAAGCTTCAATCGAAACTGCACATCTAAGTTTCTAACTCGGAAAAGATCATGCGATTTGCATGTTAAACATACATTATATACTCTGTAACAATGTCGGTTCCTTGGTGTTGTTTTGCAGGGGAAAGGTTCCCTTTTGGACGTGTATTCATAATTCATTAAGTAGATATCTTCTGATCCAATTCAAGTACATACTGGAAAATGGAGCTTTCTTTCTTTGGACCTACCTTTTGACGAACTCTCGGAAGTACTCGAACCAGCCTCTCTTTTCTCCTTCCGTCCATAGTTCTGGGAGCTGACTAGTCAGAAGTCCAGGGCTGCCTCAATGTGGCGCATTGTATGCTGTACAGCAATAGGTGGAGCTAGTCACTGATCGGCCATCTTACAGTCTCACATGTATATGGTCTGCTACATAACAGCCATCAATTAATCGCTCTAGTTATCTTCCGTAGCTTTTTGCCTAATAGTCTTCATCTTAGTCTCTTATTTGAACATGGCATATGACATGATTTGGTGCGGAAGGTGGTAAGATTTTGCCTTGGCAGGTGGGTGGAAAGCCCCTCGGTTTTTTTAGCCGTTTAAGACTTTCGTTTTTCCTGACGGGAGGAGCAATGGATAGTTGCCCTCTTATCAGTACACGCCAAAGAGAATACGCTTTCTTATGATATCGATACTCCCCATCCTCTTCTCTGGCACTCAACTCATGTCATGATTTTCATTCATTCATTCGCTTTACAGCTTGCTGTATTGATTCAATCTGCCAAGTGACTGTTATAGAGATGAGGCATATATTAGCGACTTACGACGGCCCTTTAGCTAGGGAATTGCTGCTATTAGCACTCTAATCTTAACTCAAGGAGATCAGCTTCCTTTTGTCTTTGGACGACTTGGAGTAAGTTCAAATCCACTACGATGTGCTCTAATCGGGGATTATGGAGACCTAACATCTCAAGTTTAGGCCTACATCCTCTCTGATTCATGCGATTTTCCTGTTTAGTAGTGGGGGTTTGCAGGAGGTAACCAAACGTTATGCGATAAAACAAACCAAGTAAAGAAAAGTGATTGTGCATCCGTAAGATACATGGCCATCAGATAACCTTTTTTTTTCTCGTGCACAGGCGCGGAAATTGCCATGAAATCATATGTCAGAGCCTCATTACTATAATCCCATATCAACTAAGTCTATGGATGCCAAGAGTTTCGTGATGCAGTATTTAAGCTGCAGAGTGCGCTTAACGCTTATGATCGCGTCATCCTCATTCGAATACCGATGAACGTAATAAGATCACCTAACTTGCCATGGTACGCCATGTCAGCGACACGTGATGCGTCGGATGCATAACTCATTCAAGCATCCGGCAACTTTTGACCCCAAAAAAAGATTTTGAGGCGCATCACGTGTGGAAAAACGAAACCAGTCCAATAGCTTCACGAGAAAATATTTAGTACCCTAAAGGGACCACGTTATCGGTGCTCTGAACGAGTCAAATAATGTTTTATAGAGCCGAGGGGCCAAGCTCTCGGTATTTTCATATGCCTCTAGTACTTAATTGTGGGAAGAGCCAGCATTTCACTGTAGAGCAAGTATGCTTTTACAAAGAATTGACAACTAGGACATTCTTTAATTTGAAAATTCTCATAGTTTATAAGCTTGTTTTGCTATGAAACTCTCAATGGTATAGATCCGTATATGCATTACACCCTAACTCCAACACCATTAGTTTTGCACTCGGTTAGGAACATTGAGCTGGAGCAAACACCTATTCTTGCGTTCCGTTATCTAGTAAAATCCCAAGTAATACCTTTAGTCATTTACACATACCAAACATTAAAACGCTATAAGGTACAAATGCCACAGGGTGTGGCGTGGTAGTATAGATTTTGGAGAAATGTTTCAGGAGTACATTATCTAAGATCCTCATTTCAAGCTTGTTTAGAACTGCTGTGAACTTCCATATGTTCATACCCTCTTTTGTGTGAACCGTAAAGAGGTTGCGATGCCCTAAAGCTGAAAATGTTATCTATTCGTATTGTGTTTGGTCCAATTGCTTCATTGTTATCCACTTCAAAATTTGATGTATGCTTGCTCCCATAAACTCGTACACTAAGTACCTTCCTGCGCTCCAATTCGTATGTGCTCGTTGAAGAAAGCTATCAATTCTTGTTTTGCCAGCTTCCTTAATGTTGCGACCTGGTGCAATGCAAACGAAGTGAAGTTTTGTGAGTTGCTTTGCATGTCGAGCTTAGAGGAGGGAGAGGGCATACTGCCAATTGTATACAGGTAACTTTAGTTCCATAAAAAGAGATCAAGTGAAGATGAATGTAGGTGAAACCAACAGTAGATGAAAAATAGTGTCGATTTGCTCAGTCCCTACTGAGAAGATTAGGATTTGATGTCCGCAATAGAAAGAGAGAGAGAGAGAGAGAGGCAATATCTTGTACATCAGTTTCTATTCGATCAAATAGGAAAGTTCTATTAGTTATCTCTTCCCAGTGATGCTCAGATTCTTCCCACAAATTCTTGTCCTTCTCCATCTTTGATTCAATTAGTGTGTTTAAATTAGGGGTGAGTGGTTCCAGGTTCCGGTTCGGTTCCGTCTGGAACTTGGAACCTACCCTCGGGTACAGGTTCCTCAAAATGAGGAACTTGGAACCTACCCGTGGGAACCGAGAACCTGGAACCTACCCTTGTCACAGGTTCCAGGGTCGGTTCCAGGTTTCAACAGGTTCCTTTTTTTTTTTTTTTGGTTATTTTCATATTTGAACTATAATATATGCGCACGTTACCCAAAAAAACTATAACGTACGCGCACGTTACCAAAAAAACTATAACGTCCGCACACGTTACCAAAAAAACTATAACGTCCGCGCACGTTACCAAAAAAAATATAACGTATGCGTACGTTACCAAAAAAAACTATAATGTGCACGCACGTTACTAAAAAAAAATATAACGTACGCGCACGTTACCAAAAAAAAAACTATAATGTACGTGTGTACTACACAGTAACTTCCCATTGACATGTTATCTTGACACATTAACTTCGCACTGCACAACAATAATAGAATATAATTAGAAATTTCAAAACAAATAGCAAACTAGAAAGTAGAAATAAAACACCACTAGAACAAGAATGTCTAGAGGTACAAGTTTTGAAAACAATTTCGATTAAACCCTTAAATGAACTCAGAAAATTCTGAAATTTGGACAGGTTGTATTTAAGATCTAGAGGTACAAGTTTCATGAAGAAATCATAGTCCAATTCGTTCTGGATTAAAAGATAAAATCGATTTACTTTTCCTATTCTCTACTTACACAGTTTTTGAATTTTTTTTGGTTAAATAGGCAAATGAACTACAAAAATTACGAAATTTAAATATGTTGTAGGGAAGACATGAAGAGAGATATTTCATGCAGAAAACATTTCCAAAAGAACCTTATACAAAAGATATAGTCCACGCATTGCAACTTACAAGATCCGAACACATCAGATTGCACAGTTTTAGAAACATTTCCGATTAAATACCCAAATGACCTTAAAAAATTATGAAATTTGACTATGTGATAGCCAAGACCATAAGGTAGATACTTCATGAAAAAATCTAAGTCAAATTCGTCCTAGATAACTAAATATGGACGGTTAAAATCCCTGTTCGTAGTACCGTAATTCCAGATCTAACCATCTCCAAAGGACCACGATTTCACCTACCTATTCTTGTTTTTTTCTCTAAATTTTTTATATGTGGTACCTCAGGATGTCCTTTACAACTTTTGTTAAAAAACCGAAGTGAAATTTCGACAAAAAGGTTGCCTTACAGTCCATGCATTCATCAAGAGTCGGTCCCAAAATCTCCAGATCCAGTCTTTCCAAAGAATAACGATTTCACCCACTTATACTTTTTTTTGTCCCAAATTTGAGTATGTTATACTCCAAGAAGTCCTTTACAACTTTCATTTAGAGGCCGAAGCCAAACTTCAACTAGAACATCACATACAAGTCACTAGAACATCCAAGGTCGAGCTTTTTCTGCCCTAAGTAACCGGTTCCGGTTTCGGTTCCAGGACCGGTTCCCGAGTAACCCGGGAACCGCGCTCAGCCCTAGTTTAGATGGCTCTGTCAAAGGCAGAAATTCCACAGGTTTGATGTAATGGTTTAAAAATTATTTGACAAGCTGACATGATTTTCATTATGGAACACGGGAGAAACAACTCACCTTGAAGTCAACCTCACTCATCTTAAGGAGTTTACTTTCGAAAGACTCAAGAAAGCTCTGGACCTGTGTGTCGATGTACCTTGGACCCCGTTAAGATTAACTAAGCGAAGGAGTTAAAGGTGATGAGGCAGTCAAAACACAGAGAACCTTGTGGTATACCTTCACAGCAAACAGAACAGTGAACTGCAGGCCATGCACACCGAGGTCATTTCTGCTCGAAACCCTTAGAATAATTAGCAGAACACACATCTGGGGAGAAGAAAGGAGAAATGAAATGGTTTTACTGATGTGTGACCAAACAGACATAACCAAGTTGCTCAACTGTTCTGAGCTGGTGGAAGGCTTCATGCCATGCAATAAAAGCCAAAAGCTGAAGTTGTACATTCAAAGTAATGTCATCTTGATGGATCTGCAATTATCCATGGGGATTGTAATCAAATACATACAGAAAAAGACTAAGTAGATCTACCAAAATGAAATACTCCATGATTTTTAATGCTTCTAATCTGATGAACTTTTTGTCTTTGCTAATGTACAAACATATACTTTCTCAAAGTGAATTGGTGAGTCAGAAATCAACCATCCCAAGGGGGTAAACCATGCGCAATTCTAATTGTTGAACCTACCCCCAAGGGGGTAAACCATGCGCAATGTGTCACCAGATAGATTTTTGGCTGAAATTACAAGCAAAACACAGCCTCACATACCCAGAGAAACATACTAGCAGATCAAAGGTGGCCTAGGCTAATTAAGTTCATTGGAGCCGGGAGTCATCTTGAACGTCTATTCAGGCAAAAGACAGGCCAGAAGATTTCATGACAAAGTTATGCGGAGAGAAATTTGTTCTTTTCATTAATATTGTTGAGTAAAAGTACCTGAATAATGTGAAGCAATGCAGAATTCTCATCATTTGAGTTTAGGCCTTCAGTTGAGTAGACGTAACTTACACCCTCGTCGAGTGTGACGAGTCTGCTTGTCATGAGCTGGATTGGAGCACAGGCTTGCATATAGGATGAGAACCATTAAAACATCTTCAACATGATGAACAATTGACTCTGCTTCATCATGCTCTATATTCCCTAGTGAGTGATGACAAAATAAAAGTAGATCAAGATTCAAATATGAGAGAGTTAACTTAAAAAGAAAGGAATAACTTCTAAAATCATTGAACCTGCTATGTAACACTCTAAGAATGCTCTCGAGAGCATTGTAGGTGCAAACCGAGAAAGGTCTTCAGGCTGAAGGGTCTCAAGTATTTCTAGATCTTCCTCCCAAGGCCATGAATGGTCATTTAATATTAAAGAGAGATAATATGAGGCATGATATCTTGGCTCATCAAACTTGAAATTCTGATAACTTTTTGTCAACTTCTCTTGGAAGACAATAAAAGATGAGTCTTAATAGTAATTGGTGCAGCCGGCACATAGCTCAGGAAACTTGACAAATAAGATTACTTTATGATGTTTTCTAGGTCAAAGCATAACAGAACCAATCTGGAAGCTACTGCTCTAGTGGCGGTTCTTTTTAAGAGGTATTGCTTGAATCAGCAAAGTGTATTTGGACCCTTTGCAATTTCACGACTTAGTCATGTACAAAGAGATTTCCTGATTAGATTCGGCGTACTCGAAATAATAATAATCTATTATATGACCAGGTAAAAACATTACTCTGCAAAATGATTGGCATTTCTGCCTAATGTCGTGGAAGCTTCTTGAGAAAAGTTGACCAGAGTTCACAATTAATTGGTCTTCTCCAAGCTATTTGATCACGAAGAGAACATGGATTGTCAAGTTTATGGCACTTTGCGCCAAGATGCACTTTGAGAGTATGAATAAGGCAAAGATAATATCAACATTTCTTAAAGTATTTTAATACATTAAACTTGTTAGAATTTTAAAATTTGAAGTTATGTCTCCATCTAATAGCTTGAACTTACATGGTCCTGCAATTTCAACATGGTATTATAATAGGTCCTGACAAACCTTTCCTGAGCCCCCCGATCGTAGTCAATTTCCACGCCTCAGTTTTAGGTCAAAGTTTAGCCTATGCATGTGGGGTTGTTGTGTTGGAACATTTAAACAGTAAAATACTCCTTCACGTAATACCTTGAGCTTTTAGATCAATTAGCAGAAGTATCCACAATTTCCACCAATAAAAAACCCACATAACAGGATGCTTCTCCTATTATTCTGCACTCCTGATGGCCCCCACAAAAAAATTTATTTTGCAGTCCTTATAGGAACTAATGCAAATGTTTTGGTAGATCATATAACAAAAGTAAAAAAATGTAAAAAGTAGTTGCTGCTTCTGGCCTGCAGTTATCTAGCTTTCCTCAACCAAGCGTATGAAAGATTATTGATACATAGGAACTGATATAAGCTTCTTTTTGCAGCATAAATTTCATGATTACCTTGATCACAGAAAATCTTTCTCGCTTCACTATAAAATCTGCCATTGCTTTCAGGATGGTATCCAATAATACCCGCAACTTGTGATAATAGCCACTGACTTCCAGCTTAAGAAAATCAGAAAAAGAGTGAGCATGTTGTAAATGGAGAACCCCACTTACTGGAGGAATAAGGATGTGAAAAAGGAAATATTTTTGCATCGAATCAATGCCCAATTTGTATATGTATGTAAATACACACACAAAATAAATGTATATATATGTGTGTATTTTTTTCCTATGGCCAGAACTCTCTACATAAAAGAAGCTCATTCTTTCACCTAGGCAGGCAAATCAGATAGTCAGAATAATTTATAACACATTCAAGAAACCTTCGATGGGTGGTGGCTGGGGCCTTCTATAGCAAGATAAAGTATCTATATGCTGGCATGGGACAGAAAAAACGAATGACTAACCAATAGCCACAAGCAAAAAATCTATAGGTTGATGCAGGCATTGTATATCGTTCCACTCTTACCTCAGTTGATGAATGTGCTAAAACTAACCAGGAATCAGCAGTTATTGATAGAAAATGAAACTAGTTTGATGGCAATCATGCATGACAAAATGAGGCCGCAGATATGCACACTAAACAGGTATGCACACTAACATGCACAAAGCCCAATCTTCTTAGACACCAGTACATACCATGATCATACTTCTGTGGTACAACCAGATGTCTATATCAATCATCGTTGATCACAGACTTGCGCGCTCCGGGAAAGACCAGGAAGTGCTAGTAGAATGGAATACGGAAATTTGGACGCGAAGGACCTCATGAATGGCACCCCAATGAAGCACGCTGAGGACCTCATTTTCCTGACGCAATGCTAGATCTTGCAGGGAAACTGAACGAGAATGAGACTCGTCTCGCATTCGGAAGCCATAGAATAATCTGCCGAGCTTCCACCATTTGACACTCACTTGATGTTGTGAGATCTTGCTATTCTGAAGCGCTTCCATGACATGCTCAGCCTGCAAAATTTCTATGATTATTTCACCATGGAGTAAACTCCAACCAATCTCCGGAGTCTCTGCGACATGATTCAATGCATTGGATAATGATAGAGTGATATTCCTAACTGACAAGCCAGAATGAGACCTCTACCCTTAACAAAACAGAAATTAACAGGCAAATTAGTAAAGAATCCCATTATGAGTAGCCCATATCTGTTCATCTGCATGGTGCGATTCCACAAATCAAAACCAAGTAACTCATATTCAAAGGTAGGGCATTACGTATAGTATGCAAATTTAAAATTTTCATTTATCATTCTTCTTTTCAGCAGTATGTAGCTAAATAAGAGGCCAGACGAACAATCAAGCTATAAATATCAACTTCGAGATTGACGAAATTTGAGACTGACACAAATACAATCTTCAAAAAGCAAGTTCTCTCATAGAGTGATGCACAATATTCGCGAGGAAAGGTTTATACCATATACACAATCTTTCATTTTCCCAACAGATGAGATGACTTGCTGAAGAGATCTTTCCCCCAGTGTAAGAGGAGAAGGAAAATGCTACAGCCATAACAAACACAAATTCCTGCTTTTGTTTCTGGACATTTTAGCACCATTCAAAAGTTCTACACACCACATTCTAGCAAAGCCGAAACACCAAAGTCTGCTCAACGACAGTAATTGAAAGCAAAATGCCCATTTGGCAGTTATGTGCGTCTTTCCTCGGTGCTCAAAAGTAAACAGTTGCTTACTGGCACTTCAAGCCAGTGCATGCAGTAATGCAAGCCGACCAAGTTCAGCAGCACATTCACTTCCGGCCTGAACAGAAACATTTCGACGTCCTTGAATCCGAGTCGCATAGAGCTCAAGTGCTCGATCGCTTTTAGGTAGTCCCTGATCTCGAGCGAATCGGAAAACAGACATTGCTCAACGTGCTGAACAACCAATGCAGCTTGCTCGGCCATCTCGGCATGCCAATTCATTAAAAGTCCCTCCATCCCTACTTTCAAATTCCAACCACCAACAAAGTACCCAAACCTACCATGATCAGAATTTCTCCCTCCTCGCCGACAATTGCATGATCATCAAAATAAGCAATTTTCATCATAAAAGATTAACACGAACCAAACCCAAACCCAAAACCCGAGACTCGATGCTGAAAGAGAAGATTACCTTGAAAGAGGAAGAGTTGCCATGATCAGCCGATGAAGATTCAGTCAACGAATCCAGAGAAGGCCATCTCCGTCGCGCCAGAGGCTCCCACGGGAAATCCGACCCGCACAAGTTCCAACTTCCTCAACCACCCGACCATGCAGCCCTCGCCCAGGCCGGGTTCGCGATCGCCCCCTTCTCCAGCTCCTCCATCGCCTTGAACGCGGCCTGGAACCGACGCTCATCTTCTCCACGAACTTGTTCGTGAACCCAATTCGGCTTAAGTCCAAGGAAAAGCCCTAGCTTCAGTGCTGGTGTAGCCAGTCCACGTACCTCGTCCACAGCGAGCGGGAATCCTTCTCCAGCCCTCTAGCCCGTGCCTCTCCTTCTTCGCCGCGCCGTCAGCCCTGCCCAGGTCTATCGAGATCTCCCTCGCGACCGATAGGGCCAGCGACAGGGATAGCACCCGGTCGACGGCGGGGAGCCTGGCGCCGCTCGGGAACGAGATCGAGGCCCAGAAGTTGCCGAGAGACCAACGCGAGCACAAACCTTATGCTCGATCTCCGCGTTGAAAACAGTCGGAGGCGAAGGCGGTCCGGAACCAGCTGCGACTGGCGGGGCTCCTGGAGGAGGCTACGTGCCAGAGGTAGATGACCGTGAGGCTTTTTGGGGGAGGCAGAGGGGGAGGCGGAGGCGGAAGGGGTGGGACGCGCTGAGAAGGAAACTGAGGAAGTGCAGCTCGTCCACGAGGAGAGAGAGCCTAGAAAATATTCAAGTGAGGAGAGAGATTTTAAGCGGGAGCGTTGCGCATTTATTACCGTGCTTTCTACTGTCAGCCCAGCCGGGCCGAGCCGAGCCATCAGCCGAGAGTTATTTCGGAGAGAGTGAAAAGAGAGAGGAGAGAGACAGAAGCGCATAAGATGGAGTGGACGTGGCAGGCCCTGAGGACAGGTGTCGACACGTGAATGGTTCAGAGCACCGATGACGTGGCACTGTAAGGTACCCAATATTTTCTGATGGTGGGCCCGTCTCCACGAGGAGCCATGTGTCGTCTCTTCATTGGGCCGGCGCACGGTGACGTGGTGGTCCGGGACTGCCTAATATTTTCTCCAGGCGAATTAGCAGGCTTTTCCCAAAATAAGTTCTGCAAGTGCTGTCTTGTCGCTGATAGCTTCTGACATTATTGACAAAAAATATTTTTGGGTCTCTGACAACTTCCAATTCTTCCGCTGTGCGTCTTCCAGCTTTAAACAAGTATTAGACTTCTTCAATGAACACCCTCAAATGGCTATTGTACCAACATCACCAATGCCTTCACATTCGCAACTTGATATAAACATTAACAATAGCTTATCATTTTGTTAGTTGGTCCTATTTACAAACAGGACAAGATACAATTTCTATTCTTCTCAAGTATCACTTTTGCCCTTTAATAAATATTCGGTAATATTTGCACTCATCATAATAAATATTATATTAAGGATATTTTTAAATTATCAAAAAAATTTAGGACGTTTCTCAAACAATTTCACCATTGTTTTTATTCTTTATAAGGAAACGTAATCCTTTACCTTTCAATTTATTTAATGTAATCTATGAACTTTTCGTATATACTTAATTTAGTCCCCATAATATAATTTAATGTGCAATGTGATCCATGAACTTTCAATTTATTCAATGTGATTCATAAACTTTTGGTATACGTTCAATTTAATCTCTAAATTTATGAAAATATTCAATATTGCCATTGAACTTAAATTAATGAAATGAAAATATGAAATGTTTTTATATAATTTGGAAATTAAGTTGAACAGTTATCTTAGGGATTATATAGAACGAATAAAAAAATCAAAGATTACATTACACATTAAATAAAAGTTCAAGAATTAGATTAAATAAATTAAAATTTATGGATTAAATTACATAATAGATCAAGATTTTTGAATTATTTGTGGCAGTACCCCTTCTTTACACGTGATAACTAAGAACACCTTCGTGGGGTCTTTGGTAGGAACACCCTTTTCACGAAGTGGGAAACCTTAGGTTGGGGCTATCATGTTGCCACGTCGCGTGGCGAAAGAGAGGCATCATCACACGCTTCCGATACACTTTCTTGGAATGGGCGGTGATTCAACTAATCGTCCACAAAGTTTGACCCAACGAAGCGAGAATTGTGATAGAAAGCAAAACTAATCGCCCACAAAAGAGAGAATAGTGATCGCTGTCTCCAGTTAACAGGTAACAAAACCAGTCTCTTTTGCTTGCCAAGTTATACTTTTAATGCTAGATTTGATCCGGAGATACCTCAGTCCATTCTTGGCTCTTTTTCACTTTTTGCGAGGCTAGAGGAGAATATGGATCATCTCAGTCAAATATTTTCCGATACTGGTAAAGAGCAGCCGCGTCCAATTTTTGGACATTCTTGGGAAATATCCTCCGGATTCATGGGAAATTTCCCAATGAATAAGACGATTGCACTACTACTTATTATTGGCAAAGCCCACAATGCAACATCATATATCCCGACTAGAATTCAAACAGACTTGATGTGGCTCTTTCCTCTATAATTTGATGACAAAGTAAAACATGCAAATGAAATTGGAGTTTAGAAATCTCAAAAGGGAATGCCCAGTGCACCTCGAGCCAAGCGCACCGGTACTTGTCTCGGCCCTCGCTCCCACGTGGGCCTTGCGCTCGTCGGCCAAGCCCGCGGGCCATTTTCTCTTGCTATCTCCCTTTAAAATCCTCTCAACATTCTCTTCGTTCTTTTAATTCATAAGTTCTTCAGTCCGTCAATCCCTCCATCTTCACACACACGCACAGAGGCCGTTCTCTCTCTAGTAGCTTATTTATCAGATTGAAAAGTAATTATGTGCTTGTTCACGTCCAAAAATAGGCAAAGATGTTAGAAAAGTCTAAACCTATTACATTCATGTCAATTTAGTCCTAATTTTTTTTACTTAGTGCCAATTTAGTAATTCTAGTTAATTTTGGCCAAATATTATTGACGTAGATAATTTTTTAATAATATTTTATTTTATTTGAATTTTTATTTTTTTACCTTTCCTTCCTTCTTCGTTCGGTTGGTTGCCGGACCTTGGCAATTGACCAAAGATGAGGGCCAATGAGGTATCGTTGGCCTTGGACGATCCTTACTAGCCATTGGCGAGGCTCACCCAATCCTTGGCGAGGCATGACCTCACCAAATTCAAAGAAGTCGAGCCTCGTCAAGGTCAACCTTGCCGATCCTCACCTCTGGTTGGTCATCGTGTAGAGGAAGAAGGAAGGGAAGGAAAAAAATAAAAGAAATAAATAGAAATAAAAAAATTAAGATATTATTAAAGTTATCTACATCAGCGTTGGTTGTATCACATAAGCGAACTTGCATCTACTTCAGCAATATTAGACCAAAATAAATTGAAATGATTAATTTGCATAATGTTAAAATTTTAGGACTAAATTGACACAAATACGATAAGTTTAAGACTATTTTGACGCCTTTCTCGTGAAAAATAATTCAAGTTATAATGGATCGATGAGAGTTTGTGATGCGTTGTCGACAAGACGACTACAGACCACTATTACAAATCATCAACTAAGACATTGACTGTTGTTGATGGAAGGGAATCGGTGAAGGCCAAAAATCAACATACGAGAACATATATCTCATTGAACATGCCCGATTATTAGGATAATTTTCCCCTCCAACTCAGGCTCTCAAAGTCACAGCTGCAAAGCAACAATCGACCTACCTTATGATTTCACTCGTTCGATCAAACATGCTCGAATATCTGTGTTTTTCAAATGCACCCTGAAAATGATCTATCCCATTGAACAAGCGACGCAACGTGAACCCATATCACGGGGTATTAATGTCTGACGCAATACTCTCTCGCGTGGAACCCCGCCAACTACCTGCGAATATGCTGGAGTCCAGTAAATGCGCAAAAGAAAAGCACAAAATTGAACGATTATGAATAGCAGAGAATAGCAAAGCGAACTCCTGTATGTGGCTTCGGTAGGTGGTGGAGAAACAATATGACCGAGCAACCAAAGTCTCATCAGCAAGCCCTGCACGTAAGGTCTAAGGAGCGACTTGTCCCTGATATGGTCCCTCTCCACCCGTTTCCAGTTTCCACCATCCCATGTCATTGTACTTGATCTCTATCCGTCGGACATTATGAGATCCAGCGGAAGAATGATGAGAAGATGGTGGTTCCCCATCTCGATGGAGGTATACACAGAGTGGAATCCTTTCCATTTTGCGACACCCTTGAGTGTCGTATGCCCAAGAGAATCACAGACTATTGTGCTGCTACATATGCTTTTTAGCGCGTGTAAATCCCCGTGATACTAAAGTTTTTTAGCTTTGGGAGAGTTAAAAGCAGAAGTTGTCTCGTTCCCTCTCGCTTCTATGAGCTCCTCAACTTCGCTGCAGCATTGCACAGAAAGTACCTCCATGTTTGCGAGCAGGGGTGGCAGCACGTGCGTCACTGATTTTGAGCATTTTCAGACCCCAGAAGGTATTACCTTCGGATAGCGCCCGTAGGAATGCACTTGCACCAGCAAAGTTCTCTTCTACCTCCACCAGGATACGGAGGTCCTCAAGTGGATCTAGTCTTGGAAACTCGAGGCTTCAAAGAGGGGGTGTATTTGTGTGGAGGAAATCCTTGGACCACGGAACCACTCACTCCAAGGATTTAACTCTCCCAATGATGCAGGCCTTCATGTTGGTTACCTGGTGAAATGTTGGGATGTCCATTAGGCTTCTCAGGTCATCCTCCACAAACCTTTCAATTATCACCAATTCATGCCATCCATGAGCAACGCAACTTAATCTCACGATTTTACCATAATCTTCCACGCCTTCTCTTGGAGCCTCATCATTATGAACGCATCCATCTCAAGTCCCATTTCTTTGGACCTTTTTCATCATTCAGATATGCCGCATACGGATTAAATTCATTTTCATAGGCCAAATTTGCATTTTAAAGCTTCCAAGTTTCTCATGCTCATTATCTCCCTTCGAAGCATACAATTTTCTGTCAAGGTTGAGGTATTGCAGATGAGCGAGTTTCAGCAGAGCTCCAAGAGGCAGTTTCCTTAGTTCTGAACCATTCAAATCAAAACTCTTAGATTTACCAATCCTTCTAACCCTTCAGGTGCATCCCGGATTCCACTTTCACACGGATCTAAAGTTCTTAACTCCTCTATCTTTGCCCCAGACAGGACTAATTCTAACTCCCTGCAGCCCCGGAGTAACAGTGCAATGAGGTTCTTCAAGTTGGATGTTGAACTTGGCAGAAACTTGATTTTTGTCCAATATTACGACCAAATTCTGCTGCTGCGTGGATGTAATTTTGCATCCTATTACCTGAAAAAGGACAAGTTTAGCAGTCCAACGTGGAAAAGAAATTCCATCTATGGTTGATTTCAATGCCATTCTGTTGTTGCAATCAACACTATACATTTTACTAGGCCAAAAGACAACTGATATTGATTGGGATAACATTTCCATTCTCCTGTAGAGTTTAGTTGAAGCTCGTGTACATGCTAAACCTCCGTTAGATCTGTTCTAGATATGCAGCGAGATCTTATTTTACCAGCCAAGAGAACACAAAAGCAAGCGATGGTCTACGTCACTAATAGTGCACCACTTTGGGAAGGTGTCAGTTAAACAACTTTGAGCTAAATCGAGTCACGACTAAATCTGATTTGCTGTTTGACGGTAAGGAGATTATCGTGGACAAGTCTAATTAACTAACCACTCAGACAGATAGGTCACAATGCACTCTTGAGTGGAGAAACCTTTCCACATAGAAGCTTTGGCAGCGACAAATATCAGTTAAACCACTGAGCTGAATCATAGTGGACAGAATTCTTAATACTCATACCAGAGTCATAGAGATCGGGATTTCTTTCTTTTGAGCATGATCAGAGTTTGGGACTTTAAACATCATTCAATGGTGGTGTTGGATTCAGTTTGGAAAATTTCTCACCCAAGTCCAAACAACGAAAAAAATGCTAACAGGAAACAGATCGTATCCATATAATTAAATCTTCCACCCAAACTGAAGGTTTATTTTTACTTCAGATTTCTACTGATGTTTCTAGGCTGAGGCACATGAACGGTCATCATCAAAACATGCATTGGTTTCATGTAGACAATAATGCTATTCCATGGGTCTATATTTCAAGATCTTTATGACTAATCGTCAAAATGAACTTTTTCCTTTTTAATTATGTCAGATTTAGGGGAGCCATTCTCAGGCAGGCCTTATTACATCAACTATCTCTGAGTGTTCCCTGAGATGCACCAATTACTACATAAATGAGAGCTGACATTAATTTAAAAACTTTCTTCTATAACTCAAGGAATCACATGACTGGACATATCAAGAAATCAAGAAGTGAATAATTTTTTTTTTTTTGGTCGGTAAGAAGTGAATAAATTTGAACGATGAACTTTTGTGCATATAAGTAACAACAAGAGTACCTCGACTCAAGCTAGCTAAATCCTTCTCAAAAACCTTCCAGAAAAGGCTGGTATGCTGTGGAGAAGCAAGCAAAAGCTTCTGCGGAAATATAAAATGGCATTTTCTTTTTTCTTTTTTTTTTTACCACCATATTCCTTTAGATCAGGAAAGCTCATCAATCTTCATATTCAGAGGCTTAATATGCAGGAAAGAGAGAAGCATGCAGAATGTCAATCCGCTTGCTTCTAGAATGTTATGCGACTTGCCGGCCTTGCAAGATAGAGTCAATGATCCTCTGGTTCTTAATATATTACCTACACTTGGTGTGATTAACGCAAAATCTTTTCTTCAATTCCCTCCTTTTGCTTTCCCCTTCTTTAGTTTCTTGAATCGACCTGTGACTCAGAAGAGTGTATGCCTCTGATGTTTCGTGGATCCAGGATGTGCATTGAGTTCAAGCATGACCAACTTGACATGGGAAAGTGCTACGTACGTAACCTAAATTATCATTAAAAAAAATCAGATTAGTGACCCATTTTTAAGGCGACAAAAATGTTCTTTTAGAGAGATCAAAGGGAGGAATCACTTTAGGATCACCACAAAATGTGATTGTGATGTCACCTCTTCTTTTGATCGAGATTATTAATTGATGGGGAACTTTGATCCTTTTGATCTAAAGTCATTTGCCTAGTTTTCAGGGAGATCAATTGATGTGCGGATATCCACATGACCGTGTACCTAGGAAAGATACCCTTCGACCGAGTTTGGAGTTTGCCTGCACAGAGAGCAACCCAATGTGTCGAATCAACAACGTTCGATAAACCAATTTGCCTTAATAACAGAGTATTCGTGAACAATTTTTTTTTTGAAGACTAGCCTTATCATTGGGACAGTTCATACTACAGATTCCAACTGATACCGTCCCATGTTCCAGGGAAAACAGCAATCTCAACATAGTATCTCTTCCTCCCATGGCTCGACAACCTGTGACAGATGCTCTGGCAAGCGGTCTAATTAGGTGCCCGCACGAGTTCTTTTCTTCTGCAATTAAAGGCGGAATCACAAAGATGAAGTCTTGTCTGCAAATAGACATGTAACCTGGAATACATTTACAGTAGCCAAGGACGACTCCTCTTAATCCTTTACTTCTTTGACACACCTATCCATAGCAAAGAGGACAAAATCATGCCTGCTCGGGGCACGCAATCACAGCTAACTAAGGGCGGTTGTGCAGTTGTGCTCGTTGCGCTCAGAAAATGCTAGTATGGATTAAGATGATGTAAACAAAATAGGTAAAGTTCACATGTGGTCAAGCTACGCGGCACAATCACACTTGAGCTTAACCCACTTTCATTAATATATACAAATACGGACAACATATGCATTGACTACTGTATCCTGTGCGCCATACATGAGTTGGACATTATCACATCCCTTGGATCATCCGTGTCCTACATGACCCGCACAATTTAATAATTCAACAGTTGTGGTGAAGTGCGTGCATAATGTACCTACATCACCGAAGAAAAACCCAATTCTCTTGCACTACTCGTATCTGACATGCGGGTCAAGCAAGGACTTGGAAAGGGGATGTTTCCATTCCACCGATTCCCCCTCACCTATTTGAATCTGAAGTTCTTGTAGACAATTAGAAGGAGGTTCCCCATCTCGAGGGAGTTGCACAAGGAGAGAGATGCATGGTAGGTTCGGACATTCGCTTAGGGATACTCTTTGGAGAGAAGGACAGCTTATTGTCGCCCTACATAAGCTTTTTAGTGCAGGAAGATCCTCTAACTCTAAGGTCTTCATCTTATTGAGGGATAGAGCGGAAGCGAGATGAACATGATTGGCCTCACTCCTCGTATAGCTCCCACTGGCGTCCCCCTCGTCCTCACACTTCATATCTACTTCCGTCATTGCTATGACCTCCTCCATTTGATCACACCCTTCGATAGAAAGCTTCTCCAGGTTTGCAAGGAGGGGTAGCAACACATGCGTCAGGAGCCTCTTCATTTTCTTACAATCACGGATATCGAGGGCCTTGAGACCCCAAAACTTGTTACCTTCATGTAGCACTCCTGGGACTGCAGGCGTAGCAGCAGAGAGTTCTTCCTCAGCTAGCACACGTAGATCCATCAAGCTCTTAAGCCCATCAACTGCACCTTGGATCTCCAAGTGCTGAACATCTTTTGGGAGCATTCCTCTGACACAACACCCATATAGCCTCACTGTTCTACTGAATTTGGGAAATCCTGCAAGCAAAACACGATTACGCCAAGGACCTTCAAATAACTCAAGTTCCCACTCCTTGGGACCGCCAACCTGTATATGTTCCACATACGAGTTATAGCTTTGGACGTCGCCAAACCTGCAAGTCAGCTTCTCCAACTTGCTCAAACTCATTATTTCCCGAGCCTGTTCTGTCAAGTTGTTGAGCTGACCCTTAAGACAAAGGGTTTGCAGATTAGAGAGTTCTGGCAGAATTCTCGGAGGCAATTCCCTTAGTCCGAACGAGCAAAAATCCAGGCATCTTAAATTCACCAATTCCTGCAGCCCTTCAGGGACTTCTTCAATCTTATTGCCATAGAGATCCAAAGTTCTTAATGCCTTCAGTTTTGCCAGTGAAGGCATGCGCTGTAACAATAGACAAAATCGCAATAACAAATGCGTAAGGTTCACCAGGTTAGAGATTGAGCTGGGCAACATCCTAATATCCGTCCTGGAAAGGTCTAGAACTTGAAGAGTGGGCATGCAACCAAAGAACGAACCATCTATGATTTTCAAGACGATATTCTTTCTCATATGAAGTTCCAAAAGTTGAGGCAGAGCCCAACTTTGCTGTCTCACTGCTGGGATTTCTGTTATTGAATTCCACATCAAGGACACTATCTCTAAGTCCTCAACCCATTCTTCCAGCGCTGGAAGTGTGCTCAAACCTAGCCCCGCTTTCACCATGTATCGAGAGCCCATCATATTGATTGCCATGTCCCTAACTAAATCATGCATCTTCAAAAATTTGAAAACGGAATCGGAATCCTGTGATCTTTCCAGCAAGCACACGTTGACTAATTTATTCACAACGGTGTGACCCCTATCATACTGTGCTTCGAGACTTTTCAAGTTTTTAAAGAAATCGAGATGAACAAGATTTCGCAGCAAGTCTGCTGTCTCAATTTTAAAATCCTCAGGGTACAGTGCCAGATGCAGGAAACACCGTTGCACGACCGGATCATTCAGGCGAATGAAACTTAACTTCAATACTCTGAATACCTTATCTTCCATGCCTGGACCTTCAGACCTTGCTTCTTTCAACTCTTTCAGGGCACTTCTCCACTCGTGAATTTCCTCCTTCCCTCGCATACTTCCGGAAACCACCACAATCCCAAGAGGCAATCCTGCACACTCCTTTGCCACAGACTTCGCAACACTTTCTACTTCAGGAGTGAAAACAACTCCTCGTCCAAGATTTTTTACAAACAGTTGCCAGGCTTCAGTTTCTGGAAGCGACTCTAACTTGATCAGTTCATCGCATTCCATCTGCCGACATATGTCCAAGGACCGAGTTGTTAGAATTAACTTACATGCATTCACACCAAATGGAATTCCAACCTCCTGCAGATCATAAGTGTGCCATAGATCATCCAACATAATGACAGTGCTTTCTCTCCTCAATAAGTGTGACAATTCAGCTGCCCGTCTGATCTCATCTTCCTCCTCTCTCAGGGGATGGTTAAAACACTTCGATATCCTTTGTTGCAACGTGGGAACATCACATTCTTGGGACACCGTCACCCAGCATACTTTCCTCGGAGTGCTTGCCTCTTTTAGGAGACGGTTATGGATATGGGTGACAAGGGTTGTTTTTCCAACTCCACCCATACCATAAATGCCGATGGTGAATACGTCATCTTCCATCAAACGAGACAGCACTTTATTTAGATTTTGTCCGGAAGCCTCACCAACTAACTCCTTAGTCCCCAACTCATATGCCCTGGCATCTTCTTCGGCATGTGTGAGCCCACCAGAAAATCCACCTTGCTCTATAAGTTCCTCCGCCTTCGTGGTCAATTGGTTTATTTGATTCACCAAGCTTACCCGTTGAAGAACTCTCCCTGCTGCAACTCGTGGTTCTAATCCCGAGATGTCGCCCTTAAATCTCTGGAAATTTCTCAGCCAGTCCTCAACTTCTCTCTTCCTTTTTTGTCCGAGCCTTGATTCTGCATATTCAACTTCCGTAAGGATGTCAGATTCCCTGCCAGTTAGTCTCTCCAGCTTTTGATGAAGGTTATCCATCTTCCCACGAACACTAGCGGAAGTGTAAGGACGGACCATTTGAACCATGGATGTCACCGCGTCCATTCCTGCAACCTGAAAGGACAAATTTACCCAAAACCTTTAAAGAGAGATTCTCGATCAGATTGCTTTTTTGAATGCGATCTTTCTATTGAGATCATATCTACCGCAAACAACCCAAACATATGTCTTTTGTTTACCAAACTACGGTTTGCATATCACTTATTCTTGGGATAAAGATATAAATAATCCTTAAATTATCAATTTATTCAATATGATCCTGAATTTTAGCTTAGTATTCAATGTTGTCCTTAAATTTTTAATTTATTTAATATAATCCCTAAACTTTTGATATATATTCTATGTAGTCCATGAATTATATCAAAATATTTAAAATGGTTCTTTCATTAATTCAAGATTAGGGACAACATTAAATATTCTCATATAATCAATAACTAAATTGAACAAATTCAAAATTCAAAAATCACGTTGAATAAATTAAAAGTTTGATAACTATTATATTGTTAAAAATAATTTATGTTCAAAAATGATTTTTTCGATTCTTTTTTTTTTTTTGGACGAGTTTCTAAGTATTTGAAGGTTTCTCGTGAGTATCCAAAATTTTTATTCCCTAAATAGAAATATGTTTGGTATAATCCTCAAATTCTTTTGTGACTTATAAATTCTTTTAATTTTTAAATAATTTTATTACATTTTTTTCTTCTTTTTTCTTTTTCCCCCATACTTCTTCATCCTTTAGTCAGTCGCCAACCTTCATCATGGCCGGCAACCGGTCAAATGAGGACTGGTGACCTCATTGAGGCGTCATCGACCCTAGAGAGGTTGAGCCTCGTTGGCCCAAGCCTCACGCCTCACCGACACTAGGTGAGGTCAACCTCGCCTGGCCACGAGCAAGCAACGCTAGCCTCGCGGTGGCCCGATGAGGCTTGACCTTGCCAGATCTAGGCGAGTCCGACCTCATCTAGCCGCCGGCCATCACCGAGGCCAACCGACAAAAGGAAGAAAAGAAAAGAGAAAAAAAGAAAGTTATCTTGATTTTGAAGTTGCTTTTGGGGAAAAAAAGCAATTTTCCCTTTTATTCTCCAAATCAATTTCCGAAAACAAAAAGTTACCAAAGGATTTAAGTTCTAATCTCGTACATAAAAAACTCGGACAACTCCAGTAGATCAAGAACAAAAGGATGGATCAACTCCGTCTAAAAGTTCATAACGCTACTAGAAGACAAACGCACCCAACCTCCGGTCATTGATTCACAAATCGCGCGTGCAAAAGGAAGTGGGCTTTAGCTATCTAACTGATGGTTTTAATTGGTGATGGGCTTAAGGCCCGTCTGCCCATGCTGGGCCCAAAAGGCTCGGCCCACGGGAATAGGGCCCGTGGATGGGGGAACGTATAAAAAGGATGAGAGAGAGAGAGGACACACCCTTTGGCGCATAACGTACGTACGTCCTCTCCAACGCTCTCTCTCCCTCCAAAAAGAAAAGTAAGCACAAGGCCACTGTTTTCTCCCTTTCAAGGCGTCGTCGGATCGAACAGGATCGAAAAGGGCCAAATTCTCTTCCTATTATCGGCGTCGGTGTCTAATCTATGGCTAACAAGGTATGCTCGAATCCGTGGTGTGCTTTACGATCGGTGATACGTGATTTTCCCGGGTCTCGTCTTCCGCATTGATTTAGGGGTTCGATTCAGTGTCGAATCCGGTTTTCGGGGATTCGCTATTCCCAACATTGGTATCAGAGCCCTAGTTCACGTTTTCCCGATCAATTTGATGTTTTTTAATTGATTTTTCGCGAAAAATTTTCGGCCGTACGGATCGGGGCGAGAAATCCCGACACCCGAGTGTTGTTCGGCCATTTTTCTGAGTTTTCGTAAGTCGAAATCATTTTCCAAACACATGGGGAGAAAGGTGACGTCGAGACGAGTTCGGCGACATGTCGCACGCCACCGGGAGACGCCGCACGCGCCCACCCGCGCGGCCAGCACCCACCCGCGCGGCCAGAAGCCGCTGCGCGTGGGCGCGACGCGCCTGGAAGCGCTGGCTTCGCCAGCGCGTGCGCCACACGCGCCGGTGGCGAACCAGCACGTGCGCGCCGGCGGCCGATGAACCGGCACGCGCCGGTCGGCGGACCGACGCGTGCTGACGTCACCGTTACGTCACGGTAACCACCGGGATGACGTCATCGGTGACGTCATCGCCGACGACCGTTGGCCAGCCGGCAACCCGACCCGACGACGACCCGACCCGAACCGCGACCCTCGGCACGCGCGCGGCACGTGCCGGCTGACGTCTTCGTGACGTCAGCCCGCGCACGCGCACGGCACGTGCGTTCGGTTCGCCCGAATTGGCCCGACCGGCTCGACCGGTCCGACCGGTCTGTCCGGTTCGACCGGTCCGACGTCCGACGACCTGACCGTTGACCCGAAAAAAAATAAAAAATAAAAAAATAATTGTTTCTTTTTCATGTATGCCTATGTGGTTTATATGTAATCAATTATTTATTCTGCATTTGTTGCATGAATTTTGGAAAATTATGTATTTTCCCTTGTGTAAATTATGGATTATGAGTAATCCATTTTTAGTTCTGCATTTGTTGCAGGAACTATGATGCGTTATGCACGAATACCTGCAATCCCGAGAACGGACGAAGGAAATGCAAGACTTAAAAGGCTGATATTAGATTTAGCTAATTATCAGTGGCATAACGGTGATTTAGTATCACATGTGGTCAAGGTCAATCAGATGATACAAGAAATCATCAGTAATGGTTATCTTATGCCGGATTTTGAGAAAGTGCCGACTTTGATGAACACTTTTCCACCTGAATGGTAAGTAGTGTTAGATCGGCTATGGGAGGTCAACGTGGTCCCGGGTTATAGGAGGCTGGTGGAAGCTTTTGTAAGAGAGCACTATAGGATTGAGTTAACCAAAACTTTAATCCTTAGGTTGAGCGCCACATGGCGCAGAGTGAATGCGCCTTGGTGGCGACATGAATGCTCTCCAAAAGTTTTTCCATGGTTGGCAAATGTGCCTTCAGTTTTCTCAGATCTTTTGACTGATAGATTAGAAGGGACATTCCCTATTTATTTCTTTGATTAATTATATAATATTTACTACCTGATTGTTGTTGATGTAACAACCGATATGTTGGTTATATCATGTGAAAGCATTGTTATTTTATTAGATGTTAAGATTTTATTTGCTTTCTGTTATTGCTGGTTGCTGTGGGTAATTAGACTGTGGGTAGTAATAGAAGTTTTTGTAACTTCATAGAATTTATTTGCATAAGACAATTATATTAATAATAATTTTGAGTTAGGATTTTTTGGAGGATGATTGGAAACATAGTGACCTTTTGATTCTAAAGCCTTACTTGAAATTATTCATTAATATGATGGGTCTATGCAAATAGGGATGCATAAATGATAGGCATTAATTATTCGTGCATGTATGTCTGATGTGTTCAGAACGATGGTTCAGCAACTAAGAATGTAATTGCTGATATGAACGGCAACAATTGTGAAATATTGAATATGAAGATTCAATATGTGCTAGAAAAGCAAGAAGCACTAGAAGTTTTTGACCATGTTATGGAAGATCTTGAGGATGCCATGTGCCACCTTAAGCTAGCTGAGGACCGCCTAACGGCATTTGAGCCGAAAATAGATATTTTCAATGCTAGTTCTAGCTCAGAAAGGGCTTTGTGCTCTAAGCGCAAGCGTATTGATTCGGTCAATATGTGGGAATGCAAAGGATCAAGTCCTTATTGCAAGAAATCAAGAGTTAACCAACACAAGAGAGGAAAACGTCCTCAAGTGAAGAAAATGTCAAGGGTGAGATGTTACAATTGTGACAAAAGAGGTCACTATGCTCGCGACTGTCGTGAGCCAAATAAAGTAAACACCTCTTGTACATTTGAGAACTTTGCTTATGTGTCAAGTTCTGAATTATTGGCTGAATCCAATCCTTTATGGACTGTAAATTCAGGAGCGACAGACCATGTAGCGAAGGATAAAGGATCCTTCATGGAATTCCGACGATACTAACTGGAACTAAGTGGATCTATGTGGGATATAACTTTAGAGATGAAGTTAAAGGGATTGGCACCTGCCAATTAAACATGCGTGGTGGACGCACCTTGTTCCTACATGATGTTTTATATGCTCCGGAGATTCGTCGAAATTTAGTGTCTGTTTTGGTGTTGGCCAAGCTTGGTTTTTATATGAACTTCCATAATAAATGTATAGATTTGTATTTGGATACAAACTACTATGGTTGTGGTCATTTTCTGGATGGTTTTATTGTACTAAATGTTGACTGTGGTGATGTCAATATGTTATTCCCTTGTTTCACGTATTCTACCTTATATGATAATGATGTGAATATGGTGGCATGCTAGACTTGGTCATATGGGCCAACAACATATGAATAGACTAGCCAAAGAGGGCTTGTTGGGCAATATTGAAAAAGTCGATTTGTCCATATGTGAGCATTGCCTAGTAGGGAAAATGACAAGGAAATCATTTGGAAAAGGTAAAAGAGCTGAATTTCCTCTGCATTTACTCCATTTGGACGTCTGTGGTTCAATGAATGTGAGAGGAAGGCAATGGGTTGTTTATTTCATCACTTTTTTTTTTTTTTTTTTTATAGATGATTATACTGAAGTCGGATATGTCTATTTGATTTCTCATAAATCTGAAGCATAATTTGTTTGAAGGTTTATGAACCTGGCAGAAAATCAATTAGACAAGAAAATAAAGGTATTTAGATCCGATCGAGGTTGAGAATATTTATCTGATAAGTTCATAAAATTATGTGATGAAAAAGAAATAGAAAGATAGTTGTCTATTCCATATACTCCTCAACAAAATGGTGTTGCAGAGAGAATAAACAGAACCCTACTGGAATGGTTAGGTCCAAGATGACGCATGCTAATTTACCTATCACTTTTTGGAGTGATGCGTTGTTAACTGCTGCCAATATACTTAACCGGATGCCTTCCAAATCAGTTATTTCCACTTCATATGAGTTATGGACAGTTAGAAAACCGGACTTAAGTTTTTTTAAGACATGGGGTTGTGCTGCCTATATTCATGAGTCCTCTCACAAGTTTGGGAAATTGGGTCCCAAAGAAAATAAGAGTATTTTCATGAGATACTGTGAATACTCAAAAGGGTATGTGCTCATGGGTGAGCAGGAAAGTGGGAGTATAACTGAATTTGAATCACGGGATGTCACATCCTTAGTGGATGAATTTTCTAAGAGGGGCGAAATAAGGAAAAATTACTCCCTATTTGAAACCTTGGATCAAGATAATGATGTCAGTGGAGTTCGTCCAAGTGGGAGTAATATGAGAAGTGTTGAATTGAATTCAACTCATTCTCAATTGCAACCACATGACGAGATGACATCATCATTATCTAATTCAAGTGGGAGTATAATGGGGAATGATGTGCTAATTGTACAATCTCCCATACGGTGAACAAGTCGCCAAAGTATTCCCCGTCGATGTTTTGACATTGAAAGGGAAACTTTTATTGTTGCTCCACAAGATGAGGATGAGCCAATAAATATTAATGAGGCTCTGAATTGCCCTAGTAAGAAAAAATGGATTCATGCAATGGAAGAGGAAATGGAGTCAATGAAATCAAATCAAGTCTGGGAACTGGTTGATCTTCCAAAAGGATATAAAGCTATTGGGAACAAGTGGGTTCTCAAAATAAAGTGAAAGGCTGATGGCTCGATAGAAAGGCATAAGGCTCACCTTGTGGCGAATGGGTATAATCAACAAGAAGAAATTGATTATGAAGATACATTTTCTCATGTAGTGAGATTTACCTCGATTCACATTATTCTGGATGTAAAGACTGCTTTCTTCAATGGAGAATTAGAGGAATAAATATATATGGAATAACCTACTGGTTTCATAGTGAAAGGCCAAGAAGAAAATGTATGTCGACTTTAGGGGTCGATATATGGCCTTAAGCAGTCGTCGAGACAATGATATATACGTTTTCATAATGCCATAATGGCATATGATTTTGCAATGATTGACGAGGATCATTGTGTATATATCAAAAGATCCAATGATCAATTTGTGATCATATCATTATATGTTGATGATATACTAATTGTCGGAAGTAATATGGAGTTTGTTAATACTGTGAAGAATTCGTTGTCTTCCAACTTTGAGATGAAAGACATGGGTGATGTTGCATACATTCTTGGAATTAAGATTTCAAGATTGTAAACCCATAGACACTCCTATTGTAAAAAGGTGAAGGATTGAGTCATAGTCTGTGTCCAAGGATTCCACAAGAGAAGGAACAAACGAAATATGTTCCTTATGCTAGTGTTGTTGGGAGCTTGATGTACGCTATGATGTGTACAAGACCTGGCGTATGTTTTATGGTTGGAATGGTGAATAGATACCAATCCAATCCAGGTCCAGCACAATGGAAAGCCGTTAAAAGAATACTAAGGTATCTAAAGGGAACTGCTGATTATACGCTGAGTTATAAAGGAAAGGATCTGCAACTCAAAGGCTATTCTGATGTTGATTGGGGGAGGAGATTTAAATGAAAGGAAATCTACCTCTGGATTTGTTTTCTTACCGAATAATGGCACCATATGTTGGAGCAGTAAGAAACAAAAGTGTATAGCCTTGTCCACGATGTAAGTTGAGTTCGTGGCATTATCAGCAGCAGTGTGAGAAAGTGTTTGGCTTAAGAGATTTTTGGATCATTTAGGTGTTATTGGAAATGCTCCAGATTAATTGTTGGTTAACTGTGATAGCCAAGCAGCAAAAGCGTACACCAAAGATCCAAAATATCATGGCAAGACCAAACATATAGATATAAAGTATAATCTTGTCAAGGATATGGTTGCACGAAAAGATGTGAACTTAGAGTACATACT
This sequence comes from Eucalyptus caleyi, assembly GCA_014182885.2. Lineage (NCBI taxonomy): Eukaryota > Viridiplantae > Streptophyta > Magnoliopsida > Myrtales > Myrtaceae > Eucalyptus > Eucalyptus caleyi. The sequence continues at coordinate 48,234,122 of CM024471.2, forward strand.
ACGCATAGAATGGTAGCAAATCCTATGATAAAGCCAATACCTAGAGATGTGTTTTGTGGCCATATGAAATCTCTAGGATTGCGTAGAGGCTAATGTACTGAATATTGTAATTTCCCTAAGTGTTCACATTTGATGAATTTGTGTTTTCATCATTAATGCCTATGAATCTTTGTTTGATCTTTATGCATCTTAATGCTTAGTGCATTACTTTAAGTTGAGAAGTATGTCGGACAGATATAAGATTAGCCCACTCACACGGGTAATCGCCTCTATTTACTGCGTGATAAATAGAGATGAGACTGTTTTTAAGCTTATTATCTAGGTGATAATCGAGAGCTCAAGCTTAAAACACGTATGTCGCCTTAACTAGGTGTTAAGATGAGAATATAATAATTACTATGTCCGAAAGTAAAATACCCCACATATTTTACTTTATCTGTCTAAGATGCCAGATATGAGTTTTGATGAATTTTGTGAATGAGTAGATACGTGAACTCAAGTTAGACATTGGGTATGTCTGAACTATCATCTGTACGGTATTGAAAGGTGCAGACATACGCTCCATGAGAAATGAGTTAATACCGTAATACGTATTTCATACTACGTATGCATGAGACGACCAATAAAAGTGGCAGAAGTTTGATCTCAACTTTTATACCGTGTGAGACTCTTGAGGAATAGAGTTCCTCAGTTTAAGTCCCCTTATGACTCTTACTTATTCTCAAGATTTCTATTTGGTGTTTGCTATCTTAGGATGTTGCCAATGGTCATAAGTTTGATTCGATCTAATGGGGCATTTCTAGAAAAGTAAGCTGAACTGAAATTGAGAGTTTGAAGGAAAGAGGAAGATCGATTTTGGAGAATCACATTGTAGTTTTGCATTCACCGGTTAACCAATTATGACTGTCTTTGGGATAATCATAATTGTGAATACAATATATATATATATACATATCATTATTTAAAAGAGATCAAGAGAGATATAAATGTGATCGATCGATCTAGGTGCGCATACTAAATCTACTCGGAGTGTGACGCCCATTATGAGCTGCTATATATTCCTAACAGATGTATAGCAACGAGCTCTCAAAGTATGCTGGTCGCACGGATTATTCACCAGTATGAATGTTGAAGAGAGGTAAAGAGAATCCTGTTCAGCCCACCATGTGCGAGTGGGAGATGATGGTTTTAATTGGTGATGGGCTTAAGGCCCGTCCGCCCATGCTGGGCCCAAAAGGCCCGGCCCACGGGAATAGGGCCCGTGGATGGGGGAACGTATAAAAGGGATGAGAGAGAGAGGACACACCCTTTGGCGCATAACGTACGTACGTCCTCTCCAACGCTCTCTCTCCCTCCAAAAAGAACAGTAAGCACAAGGCCACTGTTTTCTCCCTTTCAAGGCGTAGTCGGATCGAACAGGATCGAAAAGGGCCAAATTCTCTTCCTCTTATCGGCGTCAGTGTCTAATATGTGGCTAACAAGGTACGCTCGAATCCGTGGTGTGCTTTACGATCGGTGATACGTGATTTTCCCGGGTCTCGTCTTCCGCATTGATTTAGGGGTTCGATTCAGTGTCGAATCCGGTTTTCGGGGATCCGCTATTCCCAACACTAACGAAAGAAACGACGAGCGTACTTGGAGCCAACCGCGCCGATACTTTTGTGGAAGAATTTCCGACGAACAGGATGCAAATAGAGAAGGACGGTGATACTGCTGGTCAAATTCTATAGAGAGCGCAACTGGACGGGGTAGGTTTGTGGAGAAGCGGAAACTGCTTTACAAGGGCCCTTCTTTTATGTTTTTTGGCTAGAAGGACTCGATCAAACGCGACTTGATTAATCAGGGACATCTGTACTAGTTGACTTTTTTTTTTTTTGGTCGAAGTACTAGTTGACTTCGATGCTCTGTTTAATCAAGTCCTTCGAGCCAATCCATTATTAGGCACATCGAAACATTATTTTCAATTAAAAAATGCTTAAATTAAGTGGGAGTACAGCTTGGATCCTTGCTGTTCAGTTACAGATTTACCGCTCTGCCCGCTTTGGTTATCCAGAAGGGAATATGTTCGCTGGGAAAGGATTCCCTCAACAAATATCTTTAATCAAAGGGGCGAAACTTTGGCTTTATTGTTTAGATTAACCATTTTGCCTTATTTGCGTTCTCGCTGGTGCCGATTCTCCAAAACCGCTCTTATTCTTATCTTGTTCCTCCCAACTGGTTTTCCGATGTCGCGCCCTTCGACACCTTTGTTGCCAATTGCTATCTTCTCAGCCCATGGTCTGCGGGTTCTCATAAATTGGACCCAACAATCCTCACTCATTTTCGAAGCAGAATGAGCCAATTTTGGCGCTAACAAATGCCCTCTTTAAAGGATTAAAAAATATTTTAATTTTTTTTAATTCGTCTCAATGATTGTACCTACTGACCTTATTGTCTAGGTTTCCACGGAACGTCACTTGGGCTTCTAATCTTCTGTTTGTGATCTGGTGCCTCTAGGACTCCGAATTTACATCCTTTTTGAATTCCTCATGACGTCTCTTTCTTCGTAAACACGCAGCTCTTGATTTTTAGCCTTGTTGCTTTCCACGCCATTGAAATTTGCTTCCAAGATTCGATTTTTATTCTTCCTTTTTGTCGCATTCACCCTCCTTGGACCTATCATGTCTCAATCATATGATCCCGATACTTTCTTTGCCCATCTTGAACAACTTAAGTCGCTAGAGTATGCTGCCAACGTCTACCTGTCGCCTTAGAGCTCCATAGAGGAGGAAACGACGAAATAGTTCTTGGGCCATGTCTCTGAACACCGGTACCTCCTCCTTTCCTTTCTGAATGTTTCCCTCAGCACGTAAAAAGACCCTTTTTGTTCCGAAGGGATCATCTTGTGAAATATGTGTGGAGTCCCACTTCTCAAAAGCTTAGGGCTTTCCACCCTTTCGATTGAGTCTTCTTTGAGTGGTATAATAGACTTAGATCTATCAAACATGAGGTATGGCGTAAGGCCCGAATTGACAAAGCCCTAGAGTTTTGTACCTTCGACTAAAAGCTTAATCACAAACTATGGAGGAGCTTTTCAAGTTTCTGGTCATTTTCGATCAACTGTTTCTTCCTTAGGTCTAGCTCCATGTCAATAACTTTTTTGGATGTGTATGCTATCACCAGCTTGAGTCCATATTGTGATGACCCTAGCGTCATTGATCTTGCGGCATGTCCCTTTTTTCTGCAAGGTGCTGACCTTTCTCATACCCATTTTCAAACTTCCTACGCTCGCTGGATGGGTAACGTCGAAGATGACGAGCATGTGGCTTTCCTTCTTAACTAGTTGTCCAAATTCGTCTTTTGCCATCCCTCTCTTCAAGTGGCTCGAGTGGGCTTAGCTTTTTATCTCTTGTAAGGCAGGTGTCACGGTCCATGAATCCTCCCGTACTCGTGACACTTGTGAGTGGTACTTGGGGTTATCAAGTAAAGAGTGAGGAGGCAGAAAGGACAAACACAATGTGGGAGTGACGTTAGGATGGTTGGTGCTAGAAGTTCTAGGATAGAAAGAATATATCAGTTAGGAACCCTGAAGGCGAGGTTGGCCTCCCGTGCACAAACTGGTTTGGAGCTGATGCCGCTCTCTTGACGAGGCCATGGTAGGCCGAAATCAATTGTTGAGCCTAAAGAGATCTGTTGTCTCACTTAATGGACTAGACACTCAAGCGAAACTGAACGTGGTAGGATCTCGCACGAAGAAGCATTTACCGTATTATTCGTGGAACAGCTACAGAAAAAAGGCTAGCCTGGCGAATTCCACTCATTAGGTGCCACACGGGCCCTTCCGTGGCCAAGGAAACCGTCGGCCTGTGACAAGTGGTATTAGAGCAGGAATCCTCCAGTAAGTGAGTAAGTCGAACATGGAAGAGAAATTCTATCTATAGTTGATTTGAATGCCATTTTGTTGTTGCTATCAACACTATACATTTTACTAAGCCAAAAAACAACTGATATCGATTGGGATAACATTTCCATCCTCCTGTAGAGTTTAGTTGAAGCTTATGTACATGCCGAACCTCCATTGTATTTGTTAAAGATATGCAGGGAGAAGTACACTATCAGTGCCATAACTTATGTACGGCGCTCACTTTGGTGCCAAAGATTTCTGTCGAATCACTTAAGTGTCAAAAAATTTGAAAAACGCTTACTTTGGTGCCAACTTCGATTTGGTTGGTCGAAAATCCGACGTAACACTTTTTTATTAATTTTTTAAGCTGATGTGGCCCGCTAAAGAGTATAGCCAGTATTTAAACAACAAAACAACGCCAATTTCTATATTTCCCCCAAATTCAAAACCCTAAATCCCCAAATTGAGAGAGAGAATGCGTCGTCTTTTTCCCCGAAGAACAGCACCAGCAACACCAGTAGTTTTCTAGAAAAGAAACCACGCACTCACCTCCGCCCTCCCCCAGTAGTTTTCCCCCATTTTCAATCACCTTGTCGACCTTTCAAATCCCCGAATCTCAACCCCACCACTGCCTTTTCCCAAGGAATATCGCCGGGCGCAGAGGAAGCGCGAGCTCGAAGAATCTCTAGAAGCACGAGCAATCCGGCCAATGGTAGTCGTGAAAATCTGGAACACCATGGAGGTCATCGGCGAAGCCAACTGCGACAACGGCAGCGGCCGTGGCCTCGCCATCCCCTCCTTTGCCCTCGCCGTCAACACCTCCCTCTCCCTTGGGATTTTCTATTCGTTTTTTTTTTCTTTTGTCTTGTTGTGGCAAGCAACTACAATGGAGGTCGAGGGATGGCGGCTGAGCGACGGTGGCCAAGGGACGGCGACCAAGTCGAGCAATGGCGGACAAAAAAACCCTAATTTCAATCTCCAAATTAAAAAAAAAATTCCCAAATGAGTTGTGCGGCATCGTTTTTGTAAGGCCATTCATGTAGGACGGCAAAATGACGTCGTTTTCTTAAGGAAGACGGAAAACTACGTCGTTTAAAAAGCTTCTCAATTTTTTTTTTTAAAATATAAAAGCCAGGTAATCATTTTGGCTGGAATCTATCACCGGTGGCACCAAAGTGATTGTTTTTCCTCTGATTTGGTACTTAAGTGATCTGACAGAAACTTTTGGCACCAAAGTAAGCGCCATACACAAGTTATGGCACTGATAGTGTATTTCTCCCAAGATATGCAATGAGATCTTACTTTGCCAGCCAAGAGAACATAAAAGCAAGCGATGGTCTATGTCACTACTAGTGCACCACTTTGGGAAGATAGTTAAACAACTTGAGCTAAAACGAGTCACAGCTAAATCTGATTTGCTGTCTGACAATAAGGAGATTATTATGGACAAGTCTAATTAACTAAGCATTCTTGAGTGGAGAAACCTTTCCACTTAGAAGCTTTGGCAGTGACAAACATCAGTTAAAACCACTAAGCTGAATCAGACAGTGGACAGAATTCTTGAACTCATACCAGAGTCATGGAGACCGGGATTTCTTTCTTTTGAGCATGATTAGAGGTAGTGGTGTTGGATTCAGTTTGGAAAATTTCTCACCCAAACCGGAACAATGAAAAAAATGCTAACAGGAAACAGATCATATCCATATAGTTAAATTTTCCACCCAAACTGAAGGTTTATCTTTACTTCAGATTTCTACTGATGTTTACCGGCTGAGGCAGTGAGGCACATGAGCGGTCATCATCAAAACATGCATTAGTTTCATGTAGACAAATAATGTTATTCAGTAAGTCTATATTTCAAGATCTTTATGACTGGATAATCGGCAAAGTGAACTTTTTCCTTTTTAATTATGTCAGATATATTGGAGCCAATCCCAGGCAGGCCTTAGTACATCAACGATCTCTCAATATTCCATGAGATGCCCCAATTACTACATAAATGAGAGCTGATAACAATTCAACAATTTAAAAACTTCCTTCTATAACTCTAGGAATCACATGACTGGACATATCATGAAATTAAGAAGTGAATAAATTTGGATGATTAACTTATGTAAATGTAACTAACAAGAGAACAGCGACTCAAGCTAGTTAAATCCTTCTCAGAGAACTTCCAGAAAAGGGCTGGTACGCTGTGGAGAAGCAAGCAAAAGCTTCTGCGGAAATATAAAATGTCATTTTCTTTTCTTTTTGCTTTGACCACCATATTCCTTTAGATCAGGAACGCTCATCAATCTTCATATTCAGAGGCTTAATATCCAGGAAAGAGAGAAGCGTGCAGAAAGCCAATGCACTTGCTTCTAGAATGTTATGCGACTTGCCGGCCTTGCAAGACAGAATCAATGATCCTTTGGCTCTTTATATATCACCTACACTTGGTGTGATTAACTCAAAATCTTTTCTTCAATTCTACCCATCCTCTCCCTCCTTTTGCTTTCCCCTTCTTTAGTTTCTTGAATCGGCCCGTGACTCAGAAGAGTGTGTGACGTCTGATGTTTCGTGGATCCAGGGTGTGCATTGAGTTCAAGTATGTTATTGAACCTGCAGAGTCCTCCAAGTCTTATCTTATGGAGAATCTATTATATCTTTAGTATGTTGAACAAAGTCAATCGCTTTTGTTATACCTTGCATCCCAGATTTGATCAAGAGAGCAAACTTAGTCCATTTTTGGCTCTCTCTCTCTTTTTTTTTTTTTTTTTTTTTGCAAGACTAGAGGAGAATATGGATCATCTCAATCTAAAATTTTCTAATAACGGTAAAGACCAACTGCATCCCATTTTTGGATTTTTTTGGGAAGTATTCTTCGAATTCATGGGAAATTTCCCAATAAATTAGACGATTGTTTTACTTCTCATTATTGGCAAAGCCAACATGCAAAATCATATCTCCAGACTAAAATGCAAATAGATTTGGTGTGGTTCTTTCCTCTATAATTTGATGACAAAGTAAAACGTGCAAATGAAATTGGAGTTTAGAAATCTAAAAAGGGAATTACCGGTGTACCTCAAGCCAAGCTCACCGGTACTTGTCGCAGCCCTTGCCGCTATGTGTGGGCCGTAGACCATTTTCTCTTTCTATTTCGCTTTAAAATCCTCTCAACAATCTCTTCATTTTTTTTAGGGAGAATTACCAAAAAAGTCCTAAACCTATTGCATTTGGGCCAATTCAGTCCTAAACTTTTTTTTTGGCCAATTGAGTCCTAAACCTTTTATAATTGTGCCAATTCAGTCCTTCCGGCCAAAATTGGCCGGCCGGAGCTGACGTGGACGCCGGCCGGAGACAGCTGGCCGGCGAACAATTTTTTAATAATTTTTAAAAAAAAATTCGATTTTTTTAATTTTTTGATTTTTTAATTTTTTTTTTTATTTCTTACCTTCTTCTTCTTCCTCTGGCCGGCCGGCGCCGGCCAGAGGCGAGGGCCGGCGAGGCTGACCTCGCCGGCCACTGGCTAGGCTCGCCCCCGCCGGCCACTGGCGAAGGCGAGCCTCGCCCAGCGACGGCGGCGGCCGCCGTCGCCCAGCCAAGGCGAGGCTCGGCCTCGCCCAGCCATGGCGAGGCGAGCCTCGCCAGATCTGGTTACGGCCTCGCTAGTGGCCGGCGAGGCCGCCGTCGCGGATCGGCGAGGCTCGCCTCGCATGTTGGCCGGGCGAGGCCGAGCTCGCCTTGGCCGAGCGACGGCCGCCCGCCGTCGGCCGGGCGAGGCTCGCCTCGCTTGCCCGGCGGCGGCGAGCCTCGCCCCGACGCGAGGCCGCCGTCGCCGGATCCGGCGAGGCTCGACCTCGCCATGGGCTGGCGAGGCCGAGCCTCGCCTTGGCGGGCGACGGCGGCCTCGCCGTCGGCCGGGCGAGGCTCGCCTCGCCGGTGGCGGCGGGGCGAGCCTCGCCGGTGGCCGGCGAGGTCAGCCTCGCCGCGCCCCCCAGCGGCGCCGGCCGGCAGAGGAAGAAGAAGGAGATAAAAAAATGAAAAAAAAAAAAAAAAATGAAAAAAAAAAAAAATGAAAAAATTCGAAAAAAAAAATAAAAATTATTAAAATTCTTTGCCGGCCACTGTCTCCGGCCGGCGTCCACGTCAGCTCCGGCCGGCCAATTTTGGCCGGAAGGACTGAATTGACACAATTATAAAAGGTTTAGGACTAAATTGGCCAAAAAAAAAAGTTTAGGACTGAATTGGCCAAAATGCAATAGGTTTAGGACTTTTTGGTAATTCTCCCATTTTTTTTAATATTAAATTCATGAGTTCTTCCAATTTATCAAACTCTCTATCTTTACACGAGCGCTTGCACGAGAGACTGGCCCTCTCTCTCTCTCTAATAGCTTATTTATCAATATATGGAAGGTAATTCCATATTAAACCTTATGTTGTGATGGCTCTTATCGTTAATCCTAACTTCGTGTTTGACATTTCATCACCATATTTAACCCTAAACTTTTCTTTTCATTTTGAATTCCTCATCAATAAGGGGTTGGAAGAGCCTGATGTGGAGTTGATGTGATTTGCATATGGCAAAATCGTTTTACAGAAAAGGTGCATAATTTTATTTCTTGCAGCCAACATTAGGTGGAAAAGATTCAATAGCTTAAGGGAGCATGACCAAGTTGGCACGGGGAAGTACTCGGTACATGACCTAAATTATCATTAAAGTACATTAGATTAGTGACCCATTTTTATGGCGACAAAAATAATTTTTTAGAGAGATCAAAGGGAGGAATCATTTTTGGATCATCAAAAAATGTTATTGTGATGTCACCTTTTCTTTTGATCGAGATTATTAATTGACAAGTAACTTGATACTTTTGATCTAAAGTCATTTGCCTAGTTTTCAGGGAGATCAATTGGTGTGCGGATATCCACACGACCGTGTATACAGGAAAGATATTCTTTGACAGGGGTTAGAGTTCAGCTGCACAGAGAGCAACCCAATGTGTCGAATCGACAATGTTCGATAAACCGACCTGCCTTAATAACAGGGCATTCGTCAGCAATTTATTTATTTATTTTATTTTATTTGAGGACTAGCCTCATCATCGGGACAGTTCATACTAAGGATCCCGATCAATACCGTCGCATGTTCCAGGGAAAACAGCGATCTCAACCTAGTATCTGTTCCTCCCATGGCACGACAACCTGTGAGAGATGCTCTGGCGAGTGGTCTAATTAGGTGCCCGCACGAGTTCTTTTCTTCTGCAATTAAAGGCGAAATCACAAAGATGAAGTCTTGTGTGCAAATAGACATGTAACCTGGAATATATTTACAGTAGCCAAGGACGACTCCTCTTAATTCTTTACTTCTTTGACACACCTATCCATAGCAAAGAGGACAAAATCATGCCTGCTCGGGGCACGTGATCACAGCTAACTAAGGGCGGTTGTGCAGTTGTGCTCGTTGCGCTCAGAAAATGCTAGTATGGATTAAGATGATGTAAACAAAATAGGTAAAGTTCACATGTGGTTGAGCTACGCGGCACAATCACACTTGAGCTTCACCCACTTTCATTAATATATACAAATACGGACAAAATATGCATTGACTACTGTATCCTACGCGCCATACATGAGTTGGACATTATCACATCCCTTGGATCATCCGTGTCCTACATGACCCGCACAATTTAATAATTCAACAGTTGTGGTGAAGTGCGTGCATAATGTACCTACATCACCGAAGAAAAACCCAATTCTCTTGCACTACTCGTATCTGACACGCGGGTCAAGCAAGGACTTGGAAAGGGGATGTTTCCATTCCACCGATTCCCCCTCACCTATTTGAATCTGAAGTTCTTGTAGACAATTAGAAGGAGGTTCCCCATCTCGAGGGAGTTGCACAAGGAGAGAGATACATGGTAGGTTCGGACATTCGCTTAGGGATATTCTTTGGAGAGAAGGACAGCTTATTGTCGCCCTGCATATGCTTTTTAGTGCAGGAAGACCCCATAACCGTAAGGTCTTCATCTTATTGAGGGATAGAGTGGAAGCGAGACGAACATGATTGGCCTCACTCCTCATATAGCTCCCACTGATGTCCCCCTCGCCCTGACACTCAATATCTGCTTCCGTCATTGCTATGACCTCCTCCATTTGATCACACAATCCGATATGAAGCTCCTCCAGGTTTGCAAGGAGGGGTAGCAACACATGCGTCAGGAGCCTCTTCATTTTCATACAATCATAGATTTCGAGTCCCTTGAGACCCCAAAACTTGTTACCTTCATGTAGCACTCCTGGGACTGCAGGCGTAGCGGCACAGAGTTCTTTCTCAGCTAGCGCACGTAGATCCATCATGCCTATGAGTTCTAGAAACTCTAGGCTTGGAAGAAAAGAAGATGAGGATTGCGACACTGACACCACATACTTCATGCCCTGTATTTCCCCCAGTGTGCACCTCGTCAGCTTGGAGTTTGTTATGCTTGGCATGTCCGTCAAGCTCTTAAGCCCATCAACTGCACCTCGGATCTCCAAGCGCTGAACATCTTTTGGGAGCATGGGGGGATTTAGGTCCATCTCCTCTGACACAACACCCATGTAGCCTCACTGTTCTACTGAATTTGGGAACACCCGCAATGAAAACATTATCACACCAAGGACCTTCATCAACTAACTCAAGTTCCCACTCCTTGGGACCGCCAACCTGTAAATGTTCCACATACGAGTCATAGCTTTGGACGTCGCCAAACTTGCAACTCAGCTTCTCCAACTTGCTCAAACTCATTATTTCCTGAGCCTGTACTGTCAAGCCCTTAAGACAAAGGGTTTGCAGATTAGAGAGTTCTGGCAGAATTCCCGGAGGCAATTGCTTTAGTCCGGACGAGCAAAAATCCAGGCATCTTAAATTCACCAATTCCCGCAGCCCTTCAGGGACTTCTTCAATCCCACAGGCATAGAGATCCAACGTTCTTAATGCCTTCAGTTTTGCCAATGAAGGCATGTGCTTTAAATCGAGACAAAAACGCAATAACAAATGCGTGAGGTTCACCAGGTTAGAGATTGAGCTGGGCAACATACTAATCCTCGTCATGGAAAGGTCTAGAACTTGAAGAGTGGGCATGCAACCAAAGAACGAACCATCTATGCTTTTCAAGGAGTTATTATCTCTCATATGAAGTTCCAAAAGTCGAGGCAGAGCCCAACTTTGCTGTCTCACTGCTGGGATTTCTTTTATTGAATTCTGAATCAAGGACACTTTCTCTAGGTCCTTAACCCATTCTTCCTGCGCTGGAAGTGTGCTCAAACCTAGCCCCGCTTTCGCCATGCATCGAGAGCCCATCACATTGATTGCCATGTCCCTAACTAAATCATGCATCTTCAACAATCTGAGATTGAAAACCCTTGATCTTTCCAGCAAGCACACGTTGACTAATTTATTCACAATGGTGTGACCCCTATCATACTGTGCTTCGAGACTTTTCAAGTCGCTAAAGAAATCGAGATAAACAAGATTTCGCAGCAAGTCTGTGGTCGGAATTTCAAAATCCTCAGGGTACAGTGCCAGGTGCAGGAAACACCGTTGCACGACCAGATCATTCAGGCGAATGAAACTGAACTTTAATATTCTGAATACCTTATCTTCCATGCCTTTTCCTTCAAACCTTGCTTCTTTCAACTCTTTCAGGGCACTTCTCCACTCGTGAATTTCCTCCTTCCCTCGCATACTTCCAGAAACCACCACGATCCCAAGAGGCAATCCTGCACACTCCTTTGCCACAGACTTCACGACACTTTCTACTTCAGGAGGGAAAGCAACTTCTCGTCCAAGATTTTTTACGAACAGTTGCCAGGCGTCATTTTCAGGAAGCGACTCTAACTTGATCAGTTCATCGCATTGCATCTGCCGACATATGTCCAAGGACCGAGTTGTTAGAATTAACTTACATGCATTCACACCAAGTGGAATTCCAACCTCCTGCAGATCATAAGTGTGCCATAGATCATCCAAAATGATGACAGTGCTTTCTCTCCTCAGTAAGTGTGACAATTCAGCAGCCCGTTTGATCTCATCTTCCTCCTCCCTCAGGGTATGGTTAAAACACTTCGATATCCTTCGTTGCAACGTGGGAACATCACATTCTTGGGACACCGTCACCCAGCATACTTTCCTCGGAGCGCTTGCCTCTTTTAGGAGACGGTTATGGATATGGATGACAAGGGTTGTTTTTCCAACTCCATCCATACCATAAATGCCGACGGTCAAGACGTCATCTTCCCTCAAACGAGACAGCACTTTATTCAGATTTTGTCCGAAAGCCTCACCAACTAACTCCTTAGTCACCAACTCATATGCCCTGGTATCTTCTTCGGCATGTGTGAGCCCACCAGAAAATCCACCTTGCTCTATAAGTTCCTCCGCCTTCGCGGTCAATTGGTTTATTTGATTTTCACCAAGCTTACCCGTTGAAGAACTCTCCCTGCTGCAACTCGTGGTTCTAATCCCGAGATGTCGCCCTTAAATCTCTGGAAATTTCTCAGCCAGTCCTCAACTTCTCTCTTCCTTTTTTGTCCGAGCCTTGATTCTGCATATTCAACTTCCGTAAGGATGTCAGATTCCCTGCCAGTTAGTCTCTCCAGCTTTTGATGAAGGTTATCCATCTTCCCACGAACACTAGCGGAAGTGTAAGGACTGACCATTTGAACCGCGGCTAACACCGTGTCCATTCCTGCAACCTGAAAGGACAAATTTACCAAAAACCTTTAAAAGAGAGATTCTCGATCAGATTACTTTTGAATGCAATCTTTCTATTGAGATCATATCTGCCGCAAACAACCCAAACATATATCTTTTGTTTGCCAAACTACGGTTGGCATACCATATAGTCCATGGATATTTGATATATATTCTATGTAGTTCTTGAATTTCAAAATAGTCATTTTATTAATTCAAGATTAGGGACAACATTAAATATATTAATATATTCACTTAAATAAATTGAATAAATTAAAAATTCAGGGATTGCATTAAATAAATTAAAAGTTTGGTAATTATTCTGTTTCGAGAACAATTTTTGCTCATAAATGTTTTTTTCTTATTCTTTTCTCTAAATGAGTTTTGAGCATTTGAAAGCCTAAAGCATCCAAAATTTTTATTCCCCAAATAGAAGTAGGTTTGATACGATCATCAAAATCTTTTGTGGCTTAGAATTTCTTTTAATTTTTAAATAATTTTATTATATATTTTTACTTCTTCTTTGATCACCAGCCTCCGCCACAACTAGCGATCGGCTAGATGAGGGCCGGCGATCTCATCGGAGCATTGTCGACTCCTAGAGAGGCCAAGCTTCGTCGGCCCGTGCCTTGCCGTCGCTGGGCAAGGTTAGGATTGCCCTGATCTAGCGAGGCCAATCTTGCTTAGCTGTCGACCATCACCAAAGCTGGCATCCGGTGAATGGAAGAAAAGAAGGAAAGAAAAGAGAAAAAAAAGAAGGTTTTTTTGATTTTGAAGTTATTTCCAAGAAAAAAAAGAGCAGCTTTTTTCTTAATTCTATTCTAAACCTATTTTCTAAAATAAAAAGTTATCAAATAAATTTCTGTTGTAATCACATATGTCAAAAAACTCGAACAACTCCAGTAGATCAAGAATACAAGGACAAATCAACTGTCTATAAGTTTATGACGCTACTAGAAGGCAAACGCACCCAGCCTTCGCTCATTGATTCACATTTTTCATGCGTGCGACAGGAAGTGGGCTTTAGCTATCTAAAGAGAGAAACGACGAGCGTACCTGGAGCCATCCGCACCAATGCTTGTGGAAGAACTTCTGAAGAACTGGATGCAAAGAGAGAAGACGGACGGTGATTCTGCTACTCAAATTCAATAGAGAGAGCGAATGACTGGTGTAGGTTTGCGGAGAAGGGGAAACTGCTTTATGGCCTCGGAGGACTTGAAAAAGCAGAGCATTGACTTCAAGTCAACCAACACAGTTGTCCCTGCTATCTTTCTCGCCAGAAAGGAAGGAAAGCACCGGGAAGGGGAGACAATGGGGCCTAAAAAAGTAGAAAGTAGCAGTCAGATGCGACAAATTCTCTTTAATGAAACTGATTTTTAAATAAACAATTAAGAAACTTTTAATTTGTGGTTTGGAAAAATTATTAACGTAGGTTGTCTTTAAAATTTGGCTTAATGTATAATATTGTTCGTAAACTTTTATTTTATTCAATATTATCTTTTTGTTTACTTAGATGCTAGGTAGCACGGACATGGCGACACGGATACGCGACACGACACGACACGACACGACACGCGATACGTCATTCCTCAAAAAGTAGAGAATTTCGACACGTTCCGACACGTTAAATATTAAATAAATATTTTTATTTTTAATTAATTTAATTCAAATTCATAAATAAATAAAGAATTTACAATGAATTTATATATTTTTTTTATAAATTCATTGTAAACTTTTTATTTCATTATCCTAAATTTATCTTTATTTTTCGATACGTCATTACACTTTTTTTTTTTATTTTATTATCCTAAATTTATATTTATTTTTCGAAATCTCCCCTCCCCCAACTTTACTTTTATTTTTCGAAACCCCCACCCCAATCTGCGCCCAAGCTTCCCTCGTCCTTTTTCCCCCAATTTTTTTTTCACTATCTTTTCCCTCCCCACCACCTGACAGCCCAATGGGTCGATTCCCCCCACTCCCAAATTAATTTTTTATTCTTTCCCTCCCACCATCGTCCATTTCCCCCCACCTGTCCGTCTCTTTCCCTCCCCCCAAAATACATACCCATCAGACTCCCATTTTTTTATTATTTTTGAGTTTCTCAGAAACCCTAGCTTCTTTAATTCTCCTCGCCGCTCGCGACCTTTCCTCTTCTCCTCCTCCCTCCTCGCCGCACGCACGACCACCATCCTCGCCGCTCGCCGCTCCTCGCCCAACCCCCTTCCTCGCCGCTCGCCGCTCCTCGCCCGACCCCCTTCTTCGCCGCTCCTCGCCGCACGCACGACCCCCTTCCTCGCCGCTCGCCGCTCGACCGCCTTCCTCTCGCCTTTGATCCTTTCTCCCTCGCAGCTGTAGCCTCGTCGGATCCATCGCAGCATCACAGTGGTGGCCCTCGCCTCAGTTTATGCTCGGCCGTCTCTCTCTACGTCGCTTGCGGTCTGCTCCCTCCCGGACACGCGTGTCGAAACGTGTCTGGCGAAGGTTGACCACGTGTCGAATTTTCGACACGCGTTGACCACGTGTCCGGCCGTGTCCGAGCGTGTCGAGGGGTCCGACACGCTCCGACACGTGTCGGACACGACACGGAAGCACGGACAACGTGTCCGTGCTACCTAGCTTAGATGACAAATCATATGTTATTTGAAAACATGGATAATTTTTACTAGTTAACATGTCCATCTTTTGGATCTATCTACTTCAAAAAAAGAAAACAAAAATTTGGATATTAACATGTCCACCGTTATGTAATGATATGGATTGTAATATCTGGATTTGAGATGGATGTCTTACTTGGCTGATACACATGTAACTTTTTTGTTTGCTCGTTCACCTATCAACCTTAATAGATTGACAATCATGTAGGTAGATTCTAGTGACTTGAATTAATAAAAAGACAGCATTGAACGTTTTCATATAATGTAGGGACTGAATTGAATATTTACTAATAGTATAGGGATCACATTGAACAAATTACAAATCTAAGGACCATATTACATATTTGGTCCATAAGCCAAATACCCCACAACCCTCAATTTGATATACTTATAATAAAATTTGTCCCTAAACTAATTTTTTAACCATTAAAATCTTAAATTGATACGTTTATGACAAATTTATCATCCGTTTATGACAAATTTGTCATCCGTTAGTTTCCATTGATGATTTGAAAAATTTAACTTGATCACACTAGCAAATTTAACAAAAAAATGTTGGTAATTTTGAAACAACCAAATAAACGTTGATAAATGAGCTCAAACAATGTTGGTGCAAGTTGCTTAACTTAGTGTTGGTAATTATTGGAATAATCAGTAATTTAAGACAATCAATTAATTTGTTTTTATTTTGTCAAAAAGTATTAGTAACTTACTACCGTGTTATTGACATAATAATTTATCGGTAAAATTTTTATTTGACAACGAGTTTTGACGATTACGAAATCTTTTCATACTTTGCTAGCATGGAATAGTCATCTGATTTTTGCCCTATTCAATAGTAGAATTGAACAATAGTCCAAGTACATTTGCTTTATGAAAAATAAATGATTTGAAAAATATTTTCTAAAATTAATCATTTATATCGCTTACAAAAATAAACAAACTTAAAGTATTTTCATTGTCACGAAAATATCTAGTCACACATTGTCGTTGATAATGAAGATATTTTTTATTAACCAATTTTCTTAAGCGATATAAGCAATTATTTAAAAAAATCAAATTATTCATTTTCTATGAAACGAACTCACTTTTTTATATCAATTTAACTAGTGTCTCGTTATTGTTTGGGCTAAACAATACAACCTAGAGAGTGGGGTGAATAGATTGTTTTAAAAAGTTTTACGATTTTGCAGAAACTAATGGTTACTATAGAATTTAGGTGTAGTAGATATTTCAAACATTGTGAAGTGCTTATACGTTAGAGTAGAAGATATTGAAAACAAACAAGGGCACAAAGAAATTTATAGTGATCTGGCTTTTTCATCTGACTTATGTCCAATATTCACACTAACGGTCATAAGTCTAACTGGATTACACTAATAATCTATAAGACAATAAACTAGCACTGATTCTATTAAAAATTATAATACCATTATTAGAATTCAATTGTTGTTATCACAATCGTAAACTTGATCTTTCTCAGGATTACAAAGTACCAAGAACAACACAATTAAGATCTCAAGAGACTGAAACAACATCAACTTAGTGTACAGCGTTGAACTATATTTGGTTCCTTTTGTTTATATCTTCCAACCTTCTTGGCTTCAAAGAGCTTTTCTTAGATAATCATATTCAGTTCTGCCCGTTGGAGATGATCCAAAGAGACAACTAACCATTAGATTCTTTGCTGTGCCAATGTTTAGTAGGCGGACTGCCTACACAGTCCTTCCCTGTGAACATTGGCAAACTAATTAGCAGGCTTTTCCCAAAATAAGTTCTGCAAGTGCTGTCTTGTCGATGATAGCTTCTGACATTATTGACAAAAAATATTTTTGGCTCTCTGACAACTTCCAATTCTTCCACTGTGCGTCTTCTAGCTTCAAACAAGTATTAAACTTCTTCAATGAACACCCTCAAATGGCTATTGTACCAACATCACCAATGCCTTCACATTCGCAACTTGATATAAACATTAACAATAGCTTATCATTTTGTTAGTTGGTCCTATTTACAAACAGGACAAGATACAATTTCTATTCTTCTCAAGTATCACTTTTGCCCTTTAATAAATATTCCGTAATATTTGCACTCATCATGATAAATATTATATTAAGGATATTTTTAAATTATCAAAAAAATTTAGGACATTTCTCAAACAATTTCACCATTGTTTTTATTCTTTACAGGGAAACGTGATCCTTTACCTTTTAATTTATTTAACGTGATCTATGAACTTTTCGTATATACTTAATTTAGTCCCCATAATATAATTTAATATGCAACGTGATCCATGAACTTTCAATTTATTCAATGCGATTCATAAACTTTTGATATACGTTCAATTTAATCTCTAAATTTATGAAAATATTTGATATTGCCATTGAACTTAAATTAATGAAATGAAAATATGAAATAGTTTTATATAATTTGGAGATTAAGTTGAATATTTATATTAGGGATTATATAGTACGAATATAAAAAATCAAAGATTACATTACACATTAAATAAAAGTTCAAGAATCAAATTAAATAAATTAAAATTTATGGATTAAATTACATAATAGATCAAGATTTTTGAATTATTTGTGGCGGTACCCCTTCTTTACAAGTGATCACTAAGAACACCTTCGTGGGGTCTTTGGTAGGAACACCCTTTTCATAAAGTGGGAAACCTTAGGTTGGAGCTATCATGTTGCCACGTCGCGTGGCGAAAGAGAGGCATCATCACACGCTTCTAGGAAAGGGCGGTGATTCAACTAATCGTCCACAACGTTTGACCCAACGAAGCGAGAATTGTGACAGAAAGCAAAACTAATCGCCCACAAAAGAGAGAATAGTGATCGCCGTCTCCAGTTAACAGGTAACAAAACCAGTCTCTTTTGCTTGCCAAGTTATACTTTTAATGCTAGATTTGATCCAGAGATACCTCAGTCCATTCTTGGCTCTTTTTCACTTTTTGCGAGGCTAGAGGAGAATATGGATCATCTCAGTCAAATATTTTCCGATACTGGTAAAGAGCAGCCGCGTCCAATTTTTGGACATTCTTGGGAAATATCCTCCGGATTCATGGGAAATTTCCCAATGAATAAGACGATTGCACTACTACTTATTATTGGCAAAGCCCACAATGCAAAATCATATATCCAGACTAGAATTCAAACAGACTTGATGTGGTTCTTTCCTCTATAATTTGATGACAAAGTAAAACATGCAAATGAAATTGGAGTTTAGAAATCTGAAAAGGGAATTACCGGTGCACCTCGAGCCAAAGCGCACCGGTACTTGTCTCAGCCCTCGCTGCCACGTGGGCCTTGCGCTCGTCGGCCAAGCCCGTGGACCATTTTATCTTGCTATCTCCCTTTAAAATCCTCTCAACATTCTCTTCGTTCTTTTATTAAGTTCATGAGTTCTTCAGTCAGTCAATCCCTCCATCTTCACACACACACAGAGAGGCCGTTCTCTCTCTAGTAGCTTATTTATCAGATTGAAAAGTAATTATGTGCTTGTTCACGTCCAAAAATAGGCAAAAATGTTAGAAAAGTCTAACTCTATTACAATTTTTTTTGTTTATTATTTCTGTTCTAATTTTGTTCCCAAAAACAAAAGAATAGATTTGGAACAAAAATCCGAACAAACGCGTTTCTGTTCATTTTTTGTTCCTGAGAACAAAAAAACAGAAAATCTATTTATGAACAAAAAAATAAAAGTGCAACCATGCACGCCCTAAGCTGTCCTCTCCGAAGAGTATCCCTATGCCAATGTCCGAAGCTAGAATGCATCTCTCTCCTTGCGCAACTCCCTCAAGATGGGGAACCTCCTTCTGATTGTCTACAAGAAATTGATATTTCAAGATATGAGAAGGAATAGTGGAAATCGGTGGTGTGGACCCATCCCCATTCCAAGTCCTTGCTTGACCCGTATGTCAGATACGGGTAGTGCAAGAGAATTGGATTTTTCTTCGGTGATGTGGGTACATTATGCACGCACTTCACCACAACTGTTGAATTGTTAAATTGTGCGGGTCGTGTAGGACACGCGTGATCCAAGGGATGTGATAATGTCCAACCCGCGCATGGCGCATACAATACAGTAGTCAATACATATCTTGTCTGTATTTGTATATATTAATGAAAGTGGATGAAGCTCAAGTGTGATTGTGCTACGTAGCTCGACTGCACGTATTTTGGTTGGATCATCTTTTTTGTCGAGCCGTATTAGCATTTTTTGAGTGCAGCGAGCACAACTGCACAACCGCCCTTAGATAGCTGCGATCTCATGCACCCCGAGCAGGCACGATTTTGTCCTCTTTGCTATGGATAGGTATTTCGAAGAAGAAGTAAAGGATCAAGAGGAGTCGTCCTTGGCTACTGTAAAAATATTCCAGGTTACATGTCTATTTACACACACGACTACATCTATGCGATTCCGCCTTTGATGGCAGAAGAAAAGAACTCGTGCAGGTACCTAATTAGACCACTTGCCAGAGCATCTGTTACAACTTGTCGTGCCATGGGAGGAACAGATACTATGTTGAGATCGCTGTTTTCCCTGGAACATGCGACGGTATCGTCGGGATCTGTAGTATGAACTGTCCTAATGATAAGGCTAGTCTTCGAAAAAAAAAAATTGTTCACGAGTGCTCTATTATTAAGGCAGATCAGTTTATCGAACATTGTCGATTCGACACATTGGGTTGCTCTCTGTGCAGCCAAACTCCATCCTTGTTAAAGGGTATCTTTCCTAGCGACATAGCCGTGTGGATATATGCACACCAATTGATCTCCCTGAGGACTAGGCAAATGACTTTAGATCAAAAGCATCAAGTTCCCCATCGCTTTATAATCTTGATCAAAAGAAAAGGTGACATTACGATCACATTTTGTGATGATCCAAAAGTGATTCCTCACTTTCTCTCTAATAAATCATTTTTGTCGCCATAAAAATGGGTCACTAATCTAATGTACCTTAATGATAATTTAGGTCATGTACCAAGTACTTTCCCATGCCAAATTGGTCATGCTCGCTTAACCTATTGAATCTTCTCCACTAAATTTTGACTGCAAGAAATAAAATTATGCATCAACGCCACATCAGGCTCTTCCAACCCCTTACTTATGAGGAATTCAAAATGAAATGACAAGTTGAGAGTTGAATATATGGTGATGAAATGTTGAACACGAAGTTGGGATTAACGATAAGAGTCATCACAACATGAGATTTACTCAAATTAGTACGGAATTACTTTCCAGATATTGATAAATAAGCTACTAGAGAGAGAGAGAGAGAGAGAGAGGCCTGTCTTTGTGCGAGCGCATGGGTGAAGATAGAGGGATTGATAAATTAGAACTCATGAATTTAATATTAAAAAAAAATGAAGAGATTTGTAAGAGGATTTTAAAAGCGAAATAGAAAGAGAAAATGGTCCACGGCCCCGGCCGCTGTGTGCAAGGCCGACCCACACATGGCGGCGAGGGCTGCGACAAGTACCGGTGCGCTTGGGTTGAGGTACACCGGTAATTCCCTTTTTAGATTTCTGAACTCCAATTTCATTTGCATGTTTTACTTTGTCATCAAATTATAGAGGAAAGAACCACACCAAATCTATTTGCATTTTAGTCTGGAGATATGATTTTTGCATGTGGGCTTTGCCAATAATGAGAAGTAAAACAATCGTCTAATTTATTGGGAAATTTCCAATGAATTCAAAGAATATTTCCCAAAAAAATCCAAAAATGGGATGCAGTCGCTCTTTGCCATTATTAGTAAATTTTAGACTGAGATGATCCATATTCTCCTCTAGTCTCGCAAAAAGAAAAAAGAGAGAGCCAAAAATGGACTAAGTTTTATCTCTTGATCAAATTTGGGATGCAAGGTATGACTTGGTAAACAAAAGCGATTGACTTTGTTCAACATACTAAAGATATAATAGATTCTCCATAAGATAAGACTTTGAGGACTCTGCAGGTTCAATAACATACTTGAACTCAATGCACATCCTGGATCCACGAAACATCAGAGGTCATACACTCTTCTGAGTCACGGGTCGATTCAAGAAACTAAAGAAGGGGAAAGCAAAAGGAGGGAGAGGATGGGTAGAATTGAAGAAAAGATTTTGAGTTAATCACACCAAGTATAGGTGATATATAAAGAGCCAAAGGATCATTAATTCCGTCTTGCAAGGCCGGCAAGCCGCATAACATTCTAGAAGCAAGTGGATTGACTTTCTGCATGCTTCTCTCTTTCCTGGATATTAAGCCTCTGAATATGAAGATTGATGAGCGATCCTGATCTAAAGGAATATGGTGGTCTAAACAAAAAGAAAAGAGAGATGCAAAGAGAGAAGACCGACGGTGATACTGCTACTCAAATTATATAGAGAGAGCAACTGGATGGGTTAGGTTTTTGGAGAAGCGGAAACTGCTTTATGGCCTCGGAGGACTTGATAAAACAGAGCAGTGACAACAACTTTTTCTCGCCAGAAAGCAAGGAAAGCACCGGGAAGGAGAGACAATGGGGCCTATAAAGGTAGAAAGTAGCAGTCAGACGCGACAAATTCTCTTTAATGAAAACGATTTATAAACAAACAATTAAGAAACTCTTAATTTGCCGTTTGCGAAAAAAAATTGATGTAGATTATCTTTAAATTTTGGTTCAATGTATAATATCATCTGTAAACTTTTAACCTGTTCAATATTGTCTTTGCATTTAATTAGATGATGAATCATATGTTATTTGAAAACATGGATAATTTTTACGAATTAACATGTCCTATCTATCTACTTTAGAAAAAGAAACCAAAAATTTGGGTATTAACATGTCCACCGTTATATAATGATGTGGATTGTAATATCTGGATATGGATGTCTTACTTGGTTGATACACGTGTAACTTTTTTGTTTACTTGTTCACCTATCAACCTTAATAGATTGGCAGCCACGTAGGTAAATTCCATCAACTTGAATTAATAAAAAGATAATATTGAATATTTTCATACAGTCCAAAAATAGGCAAAGTGTTAGAAAAGTTCTAAATCTATTACATTAGTGTCATTTTAGTCCTAAACTTTTTACTTAGTGCCAATTTAGTATTTATAGTTAATTTTTGCTGAATATTGTTTATGTGGACAATTTTTAATAATTTTTTTTTGAATTTTTATTCTTTTCCTTTCCATCCTTGTTCTTCTAGTTGGTTGCCGGACCTTGGCAATTGACCAGAGACGAGGGCTAATGGGGTATCTTTGGCCTTGGAAGATCCTTACCAGCTACTAGTAAGGCTCACCTAATCCTTGGCGACTCATGACCTCACAGGATTCGGAAAAGTCAAGCCTCGCCATAGGCTGGCAAGGTCAAGGTCAACCTTGCTAATCCTTACCTCTGGCTTATCATCGAGGTTTCGTAACCAACTAGAGGAAGAAGGAAGGGAAGGGAAAAAAAAAAGAAAATAAAAGAAACAAATATAAATAAAAAAAATTAAGATATTATTAAAAGTTGTTTACGTTAGCGTTAGTTATGCCACATAAGCGGAACTGCATCTACTTCAGTGATATTCGACCAAAATTAACTAAAATTGTTAAATTGGCATATGTTAAAATTTTAGAACTAAATCGACACTAATACGATAAGTTTAGGACTATTATGACACTTTTCCCATGAAAAATAATTCAAGTTATAATGGATTGATGAGAGTTTGTGATACGTTGTTGACAAGACAGCTACAGACCACTATTACAAATCATCAACTAAGACATCTGACTGTTGTCGATGGAAGAGAATCGATGAAGGCCAGAAATCGACATCCGAGAACATATATCTCATTGAACACGCCCGATTACTTGGATAATTTTCCCCTCCAACTCAGCTTCTCAAAGTCACAGCTGCAAAGCAACAATCGACCTACCTTATAATTTCAATCGTTCGATCAAACATGCTCGAATATCTGTGTTTTCCAAATGCACCCTGAAAATGATCTATCTCATTGAACAAGCGACGCCACGTGAACACATATCACGGGATATTAATGTTTGACGCAATACTTTCTCGCATGGAACCCCGCCAACTACCTGCGAATATGCTGGAGTCCAGTAAATGCGTAAAAGAAAAGCACAAAATTGAAAGATAATGAATAGCAGAGAATAGCAAAGCGAACTCCTGTATGTGGCTTCGGTAGGTGGTGGAGAAAAAATACGACCGAGCAACCGAAGTCTCATCAGCAAGCCCTGCACGTAAGGTTTAAGGAGCGACTTGTCCCTGATATGGTCCCAGTCCACCCGTTTCCAGTTTCCACCATCCCATGTCATTGTACTTGATCTCTATCCGTCGGACATTATGAGATCCAGCGGAAAAATGATGAGAACATGGTGATTCCCCATCTCGAGGGAGGTATACACGGAGCGGAATCCTTTCCATTTAGCGACACCCTTTGAGTGTCATATGCCCAAGAGAATCGCAGACTATTGTGCTGCTATATATGCTTTTTAGGGCGTGTAAATCCCTTGATATTAAAGTTTTTTGAAGTTTTTTAGCTTTGGGAGAGTAAAGCAGAAGTTGTCCCGTTTTCTCTCACTTTTATGAGCTCCTTGACTTCGCTGCAGCATTGCACAGAAAGTACCTCCAAGTTTGCGAGCAGGGGTGGCAGCACATGCATCACTGCTTTCGAGCATTTTCAGACCGCAGAAGGTATTTCCTTTGGATAGCCCCCGTGGAAATGCACTTTGCGCCAGCAAAGTTCTCTTCTACCTCCACCAGGATACGGAGGTCCTCAAGTGAATCTAGTCTTAGAAACTCGAGGCTTCAAAGATGGGTGTATTTGTGTGGGAGGAAATCCTTGGACTGCGGACCCACTCACTCCAAGGATTTAACTCTCCCAATGATGCAGGCCTTCATGTTGGTTACCTGGTGAAATGTTGGGATGTCCATTAGGCTTCTCAGGTCATCCTCCACAAACCTTTCAATTATCACCAATTCATGCCATCCGTGAGCAACGCCACTTAATCTCACGATTTTACCATAATCTTCCATGCCTTCTCTTAGAGCCTCATCATTATGAACGCATCCATCTCAAGTCCCATTTCTCTGGACCTTTTCCATCATTCAGATATGCCGCATACGGATTAAATTCATCAGCCAAATTTGCATTTTAAAGCTTCCAAGTTTCTTATGCTCATTATCTCCCTTCCTTCCGCATACAATTTTCTGTCAAGGTTGAGGTATTGCAGATGAGCAAGTTTCAGCAGAGCTCCAAGAGGCAGTTTCCTTAGTTCTGAACCATTCAAATCAGAACTCTTAGATTTACCAATATCTCTAACCCTTCAGGTGCCTCCCGGATTCCACTTTCACACAGATCTAAAGTTCTAACTCCTATATCTTTGCCCCAGACGGGACTAATTCTAACATCCTGCAGCCCCGGAGTAACAGTGCAATGCGGTTCTTCAAGTTGGATGTTGAACTTGGCAGAAACTTGATTTTTGTCCAAGATTACGACCAAATTCTGCTGCTGCATTGATGTAATTTTGCATCCTATTACCTGAAAAAGGACAAGTTTAGCAGTCCAACGTGGAAAAGAAATTCTATCTATGGTTGATTTCAATGCCATTCTGTTGTTGCAATCAACACTATACATTTTACTAAGCCAAAAAACAACTGATATTGATTGGGATAACATTTCCATTCTCCTGTAGAGCTTAGTTGAAGCTCATGTACATGCTAAACCTCCGTTATATCTGTTCTAGATATGCGGCGAGATCTTATTTTACCAGCCAAGACAACATAAAATCAAGCGATGGTCTCCGTCACTAATAGTGCACCACTTAGGGAAGATGTCAGTTAAACAACTTTGAGCTAAATCGAGTCACAACTAAATTTGATTTGCTGTTTGACGATAAGGAGATTATTAGGGACAAGTCTAATTAGCTAACCACCCAGACAGATAGGTCACAATGCACTCTCGAGTGGAGAAACCTTTCCACTTAGAAGCTTTGGCAGCGACAAATATCAGTGGACAGAATTCTTATACTCATACCAGAGTCATAGAGATCTGGATTTCTTTCCTTTGGGCATGATTAGAGGTTGGGACTTTAAACATCATCCAAGGACGGTGTTGGATTCAGTTTGGAAAATTTCTCACCCAAATCGAAACAATGAAAAAAATGCTAACAGGAAACAGATCGTATCCATATAATTAAATCTTCCGCCCAAACTGAAGGTTTATTTTCACTTCAGATTTCTACTGATGTTTCTAGGCTGAGGCACATGAACGGTCATCATCAAAACATGCATTTGTTTCATCTAGACAAATAATGTTATTCCATAGGTCTATATTTCAAGATCTTTATGACAGGATAATCGGCAAAAAGAACTTTTTCCTTTTTAATTATGTCGGAATTAGGGGAGCCACTCTCAGGCAGGCCTTATAACATCAACTATCTCTCAGTGTTCCCTGAGATGCACCAATTACTACATAAATGAGAGCTGACATTAATTTAAAAACTTTATTCTATAACTCAAGGAATCACATGACTGGACATATCCAGAAATTAAGAAGTGAAGAAATTTGGATGATGAACTTTTGTGCATATAACTAACAAGAGTACCTCAACTCAAGCTAGCTAAACCCTTCTCAATAGACTTCCAGAAAAGGTCCGGTATGCTGGGGAGAAGCAAGCAAAAGCTTCTGCGGAAATATAAAATGGCTTTGTCTTTTGTTTTTGTTTTGAGCCCCATATCCCTTTAGATCAGGAAAGCTCATCAATCTTCATGTTCAGAGGCTTAATATCCAGGAAAGAGAGAAGCATGCAGAATGTCAATCCGCTTGCTTCTAGAATGTTATGCGACTTGCCGGCCTCGCAAGACAGAGTCGATGATCCTCTAGCTCTTAATATATCACCTACACTTGGTGTGATTAACTCAAAATCTTTTCTTCAATTCCCTCCTTTTGCTTTCCCCTTCTTTAGTTTCTTGAATCGACCCAGGACTCAGAAGAGTGTATGACCCCTGATGTTTCGTGGATCCAGGATGTGCATTGAGTTCAAGCACGACCAATTTGGCACGGGAAAGTACTCCGTACATAACCTAAATCATCATTAAAGTAAATCAGATCAAAGACCCATTTTTATGGTGACAAAAATGATTTTTTAGAGAGATCAAAGGGAGGAATCACTTTTGGATCACCACAAAATGTGATTGTGATGTCACCTTTTCTTTTGATTGAGATTATTAATTGATGGGGAACCTGATCCTTTTGATCTAAAGCCATTTGCCTAGTTTTCAGGGAGATCAATTGGTGTGTGGATATCCACGCGGCAGTGTACCTAGGAAAGATACCCTTCGACGAAGTTTGGAGTTTGGTTGCACAGAGAGCAACCCAATGTGTCGAATCAATAACATTCGATAAACCGATTCGCCTTAATAACAGGGCATTCGTGAACAAATTTTTTTTTGAAGACTAGCCTTATCATTGGGACAGTTCATACTACAGATTCCAACTGATACCGTCGCATGTTCCAGGGAAAACAGCGATCTCAACATAGTATCTGTCCTCCCATGGCTTGACAACCTGTGACAGATGCTCTGGCAAGCGGTCTTATAAGGTACCCGCACGAGTTCTTTTCTTCTGCAATCAAAGGCGGAATCACAAAGATGTAGTCTTGTGTGCAAATAGACATGTAACCTGGAATATATTTACAGTAGCCAAGGACGACTCCTCTAATCCTTTACTTCTTTGACACACCTATCCATAGCCAAGAGGACAAAATCATGCCTGCCCGGGGCACACCATCGCAGCTACCCAAGGGCGGTTGTGCAGTTGTGCTCGTTGCCCTCAGAAAATGCTAGTATGGATAGACAAGAAACATGATGTAAACAAAATAGGTAAAGTTCACATGCGGTGGAGCTACGCGGCACAATCACACTTGAGCTTCACCCACTTTCATTAATATATACAAATACAGACAAAATATACATTGACTAGTGTATCCTATGCGCCATACATGAGTTGGACATTATCACATCCCTTGGACCATGCGTGTCCTACATCACCCGCACAATTTAACAATTCAACAGTTGTAGTGAAGTGCGTGCATAACGTACCTACATCACCGAAGAAAAGCCCAATTCTCTTGCGCTAGTCGTACCATGCGGGTCAAGCAAAAACTTGGAAAGGGGACTTGGAAAGGGGATGGTTCCATTCCGCCGATCGCCCCTCACCTATTTGAATCTTAAGTTCTTGTAGACAATTAGAAGGAGGTTCCCCATCTCGAGGGAGTTGCACAAGGAGAGAGGTGCATGCTAGCTTCGGACAATTGATTAGGGATACTCTTTGGAGAGAAGGACAGCTTATTGTCGCCCTGCATACGCTTTTTAGTGCAGGAAGACGCCGTAACTTTAAGGTCTTCATCTTATTAAGGGATAGAGTGGAAGCGAGATGAACATGATTGGCCTTACTCCTCGTAAGGCTCCCACTGGCGTCCCCCTCGTCCTTACACTCCATATCTACTTCCGTCATTGCTATAACCTCCTCCATTTGAATACACCCTCCGATAGAAAGCTCCTCCAGGTTTGCAAGGAGGGGTAGCAACACATGCGTCAGGAGCCTCTTCATTTCATTACAGTGATGGATTTGGAGTCCCTTGAGACCCCAAAACTTCTTACCTTCATGTAGCACTCCTGGGACGGCAGGCGTAGCAGCACAGAGTTCTTTCTCAGCTAGCACACGTAGATCCATCATGCCTAGGAGTTCGAGAAACTCTAGGCTTGGAAGAGAAGAAGATGAGGATTGCGACACTGACACCGCATACTTCATGCCATGTATTCCCGCCAGTGTGCACCTCGTCAGCTTGGAGTTTGTTATGCTTGGAATGTCCGTCAAGCTCTTAAGCCCATCAACTGCATTTTGGATCACCAAGTGCTGAACATCTTTTGGGAGCATGGCCGGGGGTTTAGGTCCATCTCCTCTGACACAACACCCATGTAGCCTCACTGTTCTACTGTAAATGGGAAGATTCAAAATAAATTCATTGTAAATACCTTTAGGACCTTCAGGTAATCTAAGTTCCCACTCTTTGGGACCGCCGGCCTGTAAATGTTTCACATACGAGTTATAGCTTTGGACATCACCAAACTTGCAACTCAGCTTCTCCAACTTGCTCAAACTCATTATTTCTCGAGCTTGTACTGTCAAGCTGTTGTGCCGACCCTCAAGACAAAGGGTTTGCAGGTTAGCGAGTTCTGGCAGAATTCCAGGAGGCAATTGCTTTAGGCCTGACGAGCCAAAATCCAGGCATCTTAAATTCACCAATTCCTGCAGCCCAGCAGGCACTTCTTCAACCCTACTGGCATAGAGATCCAACGTTCTTAATGCCTTCAGTTTTGCCAATGAAGGCATGTGCTGTAAATTGAGACAAAAACGCAATAACAAATGCGTGAGGTTCACCAGGTTAGAGATTGAGCTGGGCAACATCCTAATATCCGTCCTGGAAAGGTCTAGAACTTGAAGAGTGGGAATGCAACTAAAGAATGAACCATCTATGCTTCTCAAGGAATAATTCCGACTCATATGAAGTTCCAAAAGTCGAGGCAGAGCCCAACTTTGCTGTCTCACTGCTGGGATTTCTTTTATTGAATTCTGAATCAAGGACACTTTCTCTAGGTCCTTAACCCATTCTTCCTGCGCTGGAAGTGTGCTCAAACCTAGCCCCGCTTTCGCCATGCATCGAGAGCCCATCACATTGATTGCCATGTCCCTAACTAAATCATGCATCTTCAACAATCTGAGATTGAAAACCCTTGATCTTTCCAGCAAGCACACGTTGACTAATTTATTCACAATGGTGTGACCCCTATCATACTGTGCTTCGAGACTTTTCAAGTCGCTAAAGAAATTGAGATAAACAAGATTTCGCAGCAAGTCTGTGGTCGGAATTTCAGAATCCTCAGGGTACAGTGCCAGGTGCAGGAAACACCGTTGCACGACCAGATCATTCAGGCGAATGAAACTGAACTTTAATATTCCGAATACCTTATCTGCCATGCCTTCACCTTCAAACCTTGCTTCTTTCAACTCTTTCAGGGCACTTCTCCACTCGTGAATTTCCTCCTTCCCTCGCATACTTCCGGAAACCACCACGATCCCAAGAGGCAATCCTGCACACTCCTTTGCCACAGACTTCACGACACTTTCTACTTCAGGAGGGAAAGCAACTTCTCGTCCAAGATTTTTTACGAACAGTTGCCAGGCTTCATTTTCAGGAAGCGACTCTAACTTGATCAGTTCATCGCATTGCATCTGCCGACATATGTCCAAGGACCGAGTTGTTAGAATTAACTTACATGCATTCACACCAAGTGGAATTCCAACCTCCTGCGGATCATAAGTGTGCCATAGATCATCTAAAATGATGACAGTGCTTTCTCTCTTCAGTAAGTGTGACAATTCAGCAGCCCGTTTGATCTTATCTTCCTTCTCTCTCAGGGCAAGGTTAAAACATTCCGATATCATTTGTTGCAACTTGAGAACATCACATTCTTGGGACACTGTTACCCAGCATAGTTTCCTCGGAGCGCTTGCCTCTTCTAGGAGACGGTTATGGATATGGGTGACAAGGGTTGTTTTCCCAACTCCACCCATACCATAAATGCCGATGGTCAATACGTCATCTTCCATCAAACGAGACAGCACTTTATTTAGATTTTGTCCGAAAGCCTCACCAACTAACTCCTTAGTCACCAACTCATATGCCCTGGTATCTTCTTCGGCATATGTGAGCCCACCAGAAAATCCACCTTGCTCTATAAGTTCCTCCGCCTTCGTGGTCAATTGGTTTATTTGATTCACCAAGCTCACCCGTTGACGAACTCCCCCTTCTGCAACTCGTGGTTCTAATCCCGAGATGTCGCCCCTTAATCTCTGGACATTTATCTGCCAGTCCCCAACTTCTCTCTTCCTTTTTTGTCCGAGCCTTGATTCTGCATATTGAACTTCCGTAAGGATGTCAGATTCCCTGCCAGTTAGTCTCTCCAGCTTTTGATGAAGGTTATCCATCTTCCCACGAACATTAGTGAAAGAACCGACCATTTGAGCAAGACCAATGCCCGTGCCCACCATTTCTATCAGCTGGTCCATTCCTGCAGCCTGAAAGGACAAATTTACCCAAAACCTTAAAAAGAGATTCTCGCAATCTTTCTAGTGAGATCATATCTACCGCAAACAACCCAAACATATGTCTTTTGTTTACCAAACTATGGTTTGCATACCATTTTTTCTTGGGATAAAGATATAAATGATCCTTAAATTTTCAATTTATTCACTATGATCCCTGAATGTTAGCTTAGTGTTCAATGTTGTCCTTAAATTTTTAATTTTATTTAATATAATTCCTGAACTTTTGATATATGTTCTATGTAATCCCTAAATTATATTAAAATATTTAAAATGGTCATTTCATTAATTCAAGATTAGGGACAATATTAAATATTCTCATATAGTCAATAACTAAATTGAACAAATTAAAAATTCAAAGATCAAGTTGAATAAATTAAAAGTTTAATAATAATTCTGTTCTCGAAAACAATTTCCGCTAAGAAATGATTTTTCTGATTTCTTTTCTAGACGAGTTTCGAGTATTTGAATGTTTTTAGTAAGTATCCAAAATTCTACTCCTTAGATAGAATTGTGTTTGTTACGACCCTTATGTGACTTATAAATTATTTTAATTTTCTAATAATTTTATTACATTTTCCTTCTTCTTTTTTCTTTTTTTCCCCTACTTCTTCATCCTTTAGTCGGTCGCCAACCTTCGTCATGGCCGGCAACCGGCTAGATGAGGACCGGCGACCTCGTCGGAGCGTCATCGACCCCAGAGAGGCCGAGCCTCATTGGCCCGAGCCTCACCGACACGGGGTGAGGTCAACCTCGTCCAGTCACGAGCGAGCAATGCCGGCCTCGCGGTGGCTTGGTGAGGCTCGACCTTGCCAAATCTTGGCAAGGCCGACCTCATCTAGCTGCTGGCCATCATTGAGGCCAACCGACAAAAGGAAGAAAAGAAGAAAATAAAAGAGAAAAAAAGAAAGTTATCTTGATTTTGAAGTTGCTTTCGGGAAAAAAAGCGATTTTCTTTTTTATTCTCTTCCAAATCAATTTTTGAAAACAAAAACTTACCAAAGGATTTAAGTTCTAATCTCGTACATCAAAAAACTCGGACGACTCCCGTAGATCAAGAACACAAGGATGGATCAACTCCGTCTAAAAGTTCATAACGCTACTAGAAGGCAAACCCACCCAACCTCCGCTCATTGATTCACAAATCATGCGTGCAAAAGGAAGTGGGCTTCAGCTATCTTAAGAAAGAAACGACGAGCGTACCTGGAGCCAACCGCACCAATACTTGTGGAAGAACTTCCGACGCGCAGGATGCAAAGAGAGAAGACGGACGGTGATACTGCTGTTCAAATTATATAGAGAGAGCAACTGGATGGGTTAGGGTTTTGGAGAAGCGGAAACTGCTTTATGGCCTCGGAGGACTTTATAAAACAGAGCAGTGACTTCAAGTCAACCAGCACAGTCTTCCTGATCTAAATTTCTTGCCAGGAAGGAAGGAAAGCACTAGGAAGGAGAGACAATGCGGCCAAAAAAAGTATAAAGTTGCAGTCAGACACGACAAACATTATTAGGTTCACCGAAAGATTACTTTCAAATGAAAAAAGTTTAAATTAATCAGGAATACAACTTGGATCCTTCGTGTTCAATTACGGGTTTACCTAACCAGACGGCAAAGAGTTTGACCTCTCATGTTGGGGCTGCCTGGCCTGCCTAGTTATCTAGATGAGCGGACACGACTACATTTCTTATACTTGCACACTCAACACCTCTCTAATTCCCACCCGTATATTTTTCTTTGAAAATACAAGGAGACATTACGAGGTCTCTCATCTCAAGGCGGATCTCCTACCAATTTTCTCTGCTTGAGCCTTTTAAAGACTTGTTCAGGGCCAAAACATTCCTTTCAATTAAGAAATGTTTAAATTAATCAAGAAACTCTTCATTTGTCTTTTGGAAAAAAAATGACATAAATTATCTTATATAATGTTATCCCTGAACTTTTAACTTGTTTAATATAGTCCATAAACTATTGGCAAATGTTCAATGTTATCTTTTTGTTTGCTTAGATGACAAATCATGTTATTTGATGACGAGGATTATTATATGCCGAGTTAGATTTTTAAAAATGGTGAGTTGACATGTCCATCTTCGGTATCCATCTATGTTAGAAAAAGAAAACGAAAAATTAATTATTGTCAATTGTTACGGCACATGCCTTCATTGGCAAAACTGAAGGCATTAAGAACGTTGGATCTCTATGGCGGTGGGATTGAAGAAGTGCCTGCCGGGCTACAGGAATTGGTGAATTTAAGATGCCTGGATTTTGGCGTGTCAAGACTAAAGCAATTGCCTCCTGGAATTCTGCCAGAACTCACGAACCTACAAACTCTTTGTCTTGAGGATCGGTGCAACAGCTTTGATATTGCTAGTATGAGTACCTAGAGGGGGATGAATAGGTATACAAAGAATTTTCTTGAAGATTGCACAATACTTTAGACAGTTAAAGAATTTGCAATAATTAAATATCAATCGTGAGACCGAGTAAGGGAAAGAGAATTGAACACTCGGTTTATAGTGGTTCGGCTTGATTCAAGCCTACGTCCACTCTTCTGCACTGACAGCCAATTGGCTGGATTCCACTATGAACAAAGAGATGTTACAGTGATGATCTTCCTTGATTTTTTGGTGTAGATGATCTACCACACTCACTCAAGGTATCGCCAAGTACAAACACTCTCTGTGTATACAATTTCGCTCGAACAGTCTCAACTAACAATCAAGGTTCTTCAGACTCTGGAATTTCTCTATCGATCACACACTTAAAACAACTAGAACGTCTTCCTTTTATACTCCTTTATGCCATCATAGCCGTTGGCACTTACCAAAGGAATTCCTCCAATCTACCCGTTGGACGGAATCAATCAAGAAGATCATCCGAGCTATTTAAGAAATCTGATGATAGCCCATCAATCATGTTCGCCCATACAATCAGGATCTTGGTTTCCAAGAATAGAACATTCCAAGATTATTTCGTTGACCATCGGATCTTCAATCGATCTTAGATAAGAATTAAAGAATCCGAAATGATTATCCAACCAAAGAATCTATTCCGGAGGATAGGATCGAATCCTCAACCATATACCTCGGCTTTGGATTTCCTTCGTCACTTGGATTAGAAAGGCGTCGGTGAGAATAGACTTAAGTCTTGAGTCTTGAGTCTTAAGTCTTGAGTCTTGAGTTTTGAGTCTTGAGTCTTGAGTCTTGAGTCTCGAGAATACAAAGTCTTCAGACTTTAAACTGTCGGTCTCCGAACATCCGGACTTAGATCGATAGAAACGTTTTGTCACTTCAAAATATTCTGGAAAGATTTCTCCAACAATCTCCCCCTTTTTTATGGTGACAAAACTTTCTTGTAGATTTGAACAACTTTGACCTGCAAAAACATTTCTCAAGCAATATGGCTAACTCATAAAGATTAATAAAACAACCAGACTCTGCATCCATAGAAAATTGGTTAGTCTTTCATGAGTAATACCATATAACAACACTTGATAAAAATGCAACCAGTCAAGCATTAAAATCCACGGCCAATTCAGTCAAATTCACACCCAAGTTCAAGTTCTCAAGATCTCAAGTCATACTCAAAAATAAACATAACCACTAAAAAGTTTTAAAAGATAGTTGTTGGTTCAAATTGGTTCTCCCCTTTTTGTCGCATTAAAAAGGGTGAGAAAGGAGTCATGTACGCTTGGGAATACGCACGATCTGAAAATCCCCAATGGACTGGACTACTCCTTCGAGCTTCTTCAGGTCTTCTCTCGGATGAGCTACCTCTTCTCCCTTGGCATTGGCTTGAAGTTGCGGAGCGAGGTCTTTGAATTTATCCTCCGAGAGATCGAAGATGCTTGTCCAGCATTCTTCAAAGCTTGGATTTCTGACCCGTAACATATATCGGCTACGCATTTCGAAGAATATTCATGATGCTACGAAAATCTGCAGAATCATCCGTCGTGTAGTGGCATGAGCTTTTCTCGATTGAGTAAATGCACGATGGCGCTTCAAGTATAGTCCGGCAGATTTGGAATCGACGTATCACCTTCTTGGGCAATTGAGAGACCGAACTTCTTCCCGGGTCTTCCGGAGATTGTCTTAGATCTTCACTGACAGCAGCATGAGGTGTAGACCTCTCTTGCTCTCCAACTCCCCCTGTCTCTAGGACATCGAAAGGAGAAGAGTGATGATCATGCTCTTGATTTCCCTTCTCTCCAGATTTATCAGCAGACTTTTCTTTTTCTCCTTCTCCTTCTTCTTCAATTTCGTTCTCCTTCTCTCTCTGTTCTTCCTCTTCTCTGTTCTTCTCTCCTTCTTCTCTGCTCTTCTGAAGATCTGTCGGATGAGACACAGAACGTCTTGTTCTTGTCAGTGCTTGGATAGTGGGATCTTCATCATCTTCATCTTCATCCTCAAGGATGAGAGTTCTTTTCTTCTTTTTCGATGGGGCACCCATGGCCTCCTTTCCTTTCCTTTTTGAAGCAGACTGGACTGGAGATTTCACTTTGAATTTCTCCATTGCCTTGGAGAGTTCTTGCAGAAGCATCTTCATTAACATTTTCAAACCTACCACCATCTTATCACACGGTCGAACACAAAATGTATGTGGCAGTTCAATGTTCAGATGTCTGAAGATCTTGGTCACCAGACCAGGATAAGGCAATTGTCCTTTGTCTTTTGACATTGCTCGGTACATATGGAAGATAATAGTGTGCGGGAGAGAAAACTTCCGTCCCGAGTTGATCGCGAACATCAACTTTGCTTCGAAAGAGACACGAAGTCTTTGACGTAGACTTCGGTCTAAGACAGTTGATCACAATCTTATGAAGCACAATGTTGATGGCATTCATCTGGAATAGGTAATTTTCTTCTCTACGTCCCTATCTTTGACAAGATCCCGAGTAGTACGAGCAGGTGAGACTTTGATTGGGAGATAGCGTCCCCGTTCAACTCCAACAATGTCCGCCAACATATTCACATCTACCACGTAGACTTGGTCTCGAACATCGAATGAAATTCTATTCGCATCCAAAAGCTAAGATTTGAATAGAAATAAGCGGTCAGTTGAGCATACCCATCCGTAGAGTCAGAGCAAAAAGTCTCAAGTTGAAGCAAAT
Source organism: Eucalyptus caleyi (assembly GCA_014182885.2). NCBI lineage: Eukaryota > Viridiplantae > Streptophyta > Magnoliopsida > Myrtales > Myrtaceae > Eucalyptus > Eucalyptus caleyi. Next base: position 48,269,633 of record CM024471.2, read on the forward strand.
TCAACTTTTCTCTTAAGTTCACGTTGATGGTGTCCGGGAAGTCAAAATCGACACTTCTAGGGTTTATCACCCCTCTTTTCAACAGACTGAAATACACTTTTTCCCGATCCTTGGATTTAAACAAATCCATCCGATTTCCTTTCACCTTTGCTGCCACACCCATTCTAGGTTTAAATTCAAGGAACATTTTGTCATCATCGTTCCGTCAATCGATTTTGCCCTGGCATACGAGGATCACTTGGAATGTTCGCAAGAGCCTCTCTCGCCCTTCCTTTAGGAGCAATTCCCAATTCCTCCATTTTCCGCAGAAAAAGATACTCATTCCCATAATTTTTGTCCTTAAGGAAGTCATCTATATATTTTAACGAAGTACCGGTGCTTTTCAACGCACGATAAAGCTTATAGATAACGGAGGGTTTTGGACTCTTACGGGTCGGCATCCTCGATTATCTCTTCTTCCAGATTTTGACTTGCACCTTGTGGGGCGGGAGACGATGAATGACGTGGAGGAGAGCGATCGGACTTTGTCGCCGACTTGATAAGTCTTCTTCCTCGCAAGATCGAAGTGAGTCGGTCCCTTCTCCATTCTTTGTGGTCCCCTGCATGCGATTCTTGATGATTTCCTCGAAGACGACATCTTTCTTTGTCTATTGGAAGATTCCTTCACTTGCTTTTCCCAAGAAAAATGACCACTTTCTCGACGACGAACAAGAAGTAAAAACAGTATCGGGAGGAGAGTGCCTTTTAGGGTTTTGAAAATTGGGCGAAGAAAAACTGTATATATATCTCGGATTTGAAAAGAGAAGATTAATCGGTACAAGGAAAGTGTACGAACATTTCTTTTCAAAATCAATAACTGCCAAAATTAATTCCTTGAAAAAGACAAGTTTTCAAATTTCACACGAATTATATCTCGAATGAAAGAACATACCTTTTCGAGATAAAATAGCAACTTACGTCTTTAGCCATGAATGATTGAGTCTCAGGATTTAAAGACTAAGAGATCAGAGTCTTAGAGTTGGTGAGTCTCTAGACTTTAACTTCTTCAAGCTTCAAAATGTTGAGTCTTGAGCGGATAAAGTCGAATTGATTTTTCTCCAAAGGCTTTGTGAATATATCTGCTAGTTGACTCTTTGAATCAACAAATTGAATCGAGATTTCTCCATTTTGAATATGATCTCTAATGAAGTGATGTCGAATCTCAATATGCTTTGCTCTTGAATGAAGGATTGGATTTTTGGTGAGATTGATCGCGCGGGTGTTGTCACATCGATTTACGTGCATGAGTCTTCAAAGCCAAAGTCTTGTAGCTGTTGTTTTATCCAGAGAATTTGCGAACAGCAGACTTCCAAGAGCTACATACTCGCTTCGTCGTTGAGAGAGCTACGGTGCTTTGCTTCATTGAGAACCAAGACACCGTCCCTGTTTCCAAGCGTTGACAAGTTCCGAAGTGCTCTTTCTATCGACTCGCAACCGGCCAGACCGCATCCGAGTATCCTAGAAGATTAAAGTCTCCCCTCTTTGGATACCAAAGACCGATGCTTGAAGATGAGGCAACGTATTTGATAATACGTTTCACGGCAATGAGATGTGATTCTCTAGGATCGATTGAAACCTAGCACAGATGCAAACACTCAACAAAATATCAGGTCTAGAAGCAGTAAGATAAAGAAGTGAACCGATCATGCTCCTGTACAGCTTTTGATCTACTTTCTTCCCTTCTTCATCCTTGTCTATCTTCTGAGAACATGACATTGGTATGTCGGTCTTTTTGCACTTTCCCAATCCAAACCTTTTAACAAGATCATTCGCATATTTTTCTTGATGGATGAAAGTTCCTTCCTTCATTTGTTTCACTTGAAGTCCAAGAAAGAATGTTAACTCTCCCATCATACTCATTTCAAATTCGTCCTGCATAGACTTAGAAAATTTCTTGCAAAGACTTTCATTAGAGGATCCAAAAATAATGTCATCAACATATATTTGAACGAGTAAGAAACTTTTGTTTTCCTTTTTGATGAACAGTAGTATCTACTTTACCTTTGACAAATCCGTTCGTAATAAGAACTTACTTAGTCTGTCGTACCAAGCTCGAGGTGCTTGCTTTAGACCATACAAAGCCTTTTTCAGTCCGAAGACCGAGTCCGGGGCTTCTTTGGGTCTTCAAATCCAGGCGGTTGTTCCACATAAACTTCCTCTTGGATAAATCCATTCGGAAAGCACTTTTGACGTCCATTTGGAATAACCTGAAATTTTTGTAACAAGCAAACGCAAGTAATAGACGAATAGCTTCTAACCTTGCAACGGGTGCGTAAGTCTCGTCATAGTCTATTCCTTCTTCTTGCGTGTATCCCTTGGCCACGAGTCTTGCTTTATTGCGTACGACTTTTCCTTCTTCGTTCATCTTGTTTGAACACCCATTTGGCTCCAATAACAGTTTTACCTTTCGGTTTAGATGTCAATTCCCGGACATCATTAATATTGAACTGTCCGAGCTCCTCTTGCATAGCTTCGATCCAGCTTTCATCGATAAAGCTTCTTCTATGCTTTTGGTTCAATTTCAGAAATGAGAGCAACAACACTAGACTCTTCACGTCTTTTGGATCTGGTACGAATTCCTTCATTAATTTCGCCGATAATGAGATCTTTAGGATGACTGGATTTGTGCTTCCAGTTACTGGTTGATTTGCTTGGTTGATGATCTCTTTCTTTATTGGAATCTTCATGAGCCTCTTGATGTTGGACTTCCAAAGTCTGAGATGCTTCTTGAGTTGAAGACTTTGGAAGGTCTAGAGTGAGTTCAGTCTCTTCGTACTGAGTCTGGCTGGATTCACCTTGCGCTGAGTCTTGGAATTTGACATTCATTGATTCTTCCACAGACTGGCTTTTCTTGTTATAGACTCTGTAGGCTTTGCTTGATGTAGAATATCCAAGGAAGATGCCTTCATCGATCTTTCTTCAAACTTACCAACTCGATCATTTGCATTTTTCAAAATAAAGCATTTGCAACCAAACACATGAAAGTATGAAACAATAGGCTTCTTACCTTTGAATAATTCATAAGGGTTTTCTCAAGAATAGGTCTTAGGAAGACTCTATTTATAATATAGCATGCGGTTGAAACTTGACTTCAGGCCAAAATCGTGAAGAAATTTTACTTTCAATTAAAAGTGTTCTAGTCATTTCTTGAAGAGATCTATTCTTTCTTTCCACAACTCCATTTTGCTCGGAGTATACGGAGAGGAAAACATGTGATTAAAACCAGATTTATCACAGAATTTCGTAAAATCTTGATTTTCAAATTCACTTCCATGATCTGTTCTTATACTTGAAATAGCACATCCTTTTTCATTTTGAACCTTTTAGCAAACTTCTCAAAGTACAAAAAGGTTTCGACTTACTTGCAAGAAAATATACCTGTGTAAAGCGAGAGTAATCGTCTACAATTACTAGACAATATTTCTTACCTCCAATGCTCTGGGTTCTTATTGGTCCGAAGAGATCCATATGAAGCAACTGCAGTACATGATTAGTAGATACATGATTTATTTGCTTAAATGAATTTCTTACCTGCTTTCCCAGAATGCATGGAGTGCATGAATCAGATTTTTGATATGGTAATTTAGGTAGACCTCGAACAAGCTGCTTTGATGAGATTTTGGCTAATTGCTTCATATTGACATGGCCAAGCTTTCTGTGCCATATGCTTGCTTCATCTTGGATTGAAATTAGACATTGAGATTTATTCAATTTCATGTCTAAGAGGTAGATGTTTCCATGTCTTCGACCCATGAAAGACTCAGTAGAGTCTTTACTAATTCCATAGCAAATTCCTTCTTGAAAGGAGATCTTGAAACCGGTATCACACAGTTGGCTAATGCTGAGAAGGTTATAGTTGAGTCCTTCTACTAGAGAAACATTGCTTATTGTGAGATTTCCAATTTTCACAGTTCCAAATCCCACGATGCTTCCTTTGCCGTTTCCTCCAAATGAAACATTTCCGCCGTTTACTTGAACAAGCTTTATGAAGCACTTTGAGTCTCCTGTCATGTGTCTTGAGCATCCGCTGTCAAGATACCATTTTATCTTTCTCTTGACGGAGACCTGCATTCAAAAGAGAGTCTCAAGCTTTCTTTGGTACCCAAATTTTCTTGGGTCCTTTGGTGTTAGTAGGATAAGCATTATTAGGCCATACTTTCTTAACAGGTTTCCAAACCATAGGACAGTCTTTTCAAAATGATCTTGACTGCATTTACGGTTTGAACATCTTAGAGCATTTCGACCTACGGACTTTACAAAGACTTTCTTGAAATGATTTCGTAAGCCTCTTTTGACGGTCTTTTCTTAATTCTTTCTTTTACTTTTGGAAAATCAATCAAGGGGATTGTTTCCGCTGTCATACCTAGACCAGACTTATTAAAGTAAGGTCTTTGGACTGAAAGAACTTTTTCAAGTTTTTCCGACCCTATCGAAAACTTCTTTGAAATATTTGATAAGTCCGTTTTTAAGAAAACATTTTCTTTCAAAAGATCATCTTCTTTTTCTTTAAGAGCAGAAACATTTAGGTCTAGACTTTTAACTCTTTCTTCTAAAATAACTTCCTTTTGTTTCAGAATTGAGTTTTCCTTTTTAAGTTCGGAAATTCTTTTGAGAGAAGTCTTAAGACTGAAACACAGTTCATCAATATATTTGGAGACTTTGACAGGAATTTTAAAATCACTTACCTCAAATTCACTGCTCGAGTCGATCCCGAATCTGAGTCCGAGTCCGAATGTGCCATCAAACATATGTTGGCATATTCATTATCACTCTTCACATTCTGTATCACTCCAGGTTTCAGCTTTGAGAGCCTTTCGAAACTTCTCTGCTTTTCCTCTTTTCTTTTTCAGAAGAGGACAATTGGGTCTGATGTGTCCCTTCTTTTTACATTCGAAGCAAACTACATCTTTGTTTGGTTCCTCATCATCAACAGACTTGGTCTGCTGTCTCTGAAAACTTTGTTTCTTTGGGATGAACCTTCCGCCTTTTCTATTCAGTTTTCTGAATCTTCTTATCATGAGAGCGAGCTCCTCATCATCCATATCATCTTCGAGAATCTGCATCATCGAATCATCATTTGATTTTAGTGCAATAGATTTCTTACCTCTTGGATCTTCGTCTTCATTAATTCGTTCCACTTCGTAAGATCTGAAGAGTTCCAATCAGCTCGTCTACGATAATGGCATGATTCTTTGCGTCTCCCTTATTGAAGTCTTTATATGATTCCAATCCTTGGAGAGTCCACGTGAAGCTTGTTCACCTTCATGGGATCAGAAATTTTTTGTCCTTGGTTCTCAAGACCATTGACAATATCGTAAAACGACTAAACATGTCGGTTATAGATTCTCTGGTTTCATTTTGAAGGCTTCATATTGACCAAGGAGAATGTTAATTCTGGTCTCCTTCACTCGATCTGTCCCTTCATAGGTGATGTGTAATCTATCCCATACTTCTTTTGCTGTAACACAAGAAGATATTCTATTATATTCAGTTGGAGATAAAGCACAATATAAAGAGTAAATTGCTTTTGCATAGAGTGCTTGTCTCTTGTTTATCTCTTCCTGAGACATTCCGCTGGTTTCAATAGTGTCTTTCCCTCTTTCAGAGATTGATGCAGCAGCAGGAGTGATTCCTCTTTCCACAACGTGCCATTCCAGAGGATCCTTTGATCGTAGGAAAGCTTTCATCTTGTTCTTCCAAATGTTGTAATCCTTTCCATCGAAGTAGGGAGGTCTGGTATTGCTTTGCCCCTCCATCAGCCCCGGTGCTAGCATACTAGCCATGGATCTTTTACTCTGAAGTAAAACACTTCAAACAAAGTAAGAACACGGGCTCTGATACCAATTGATATTGCTAGTATGAGTACCTAGAGGGGGGTGAATAGGTATACAAAGAATTTTCTTGAAGATTGCACAATACTTTAGACAGTTAAAGAATTTGCAATAATTAAATATCAATCGTGAGACTGAGTAAGGGAAAGAGAGAATTGAACACTCGGTTTATAGTGGTTCGGCTTGATTCAAGCCTACGTCCACTCTTCTGCACTGACAGCCAATTGGCTGGATTCCACTATGAACAAAGAGATGTTACAGTGATGATCTTCCTTGATTTTTTGGTGTAGATGATCTACCACACTCACTCAAGGTATCGCCAAGTACAAACACTCTCTGTGTATACAATTTCGCTCGAACAGTCTCAACTAACAATCAAGGTTCTTCGACTGAATTTCTCTATCGATCACACACTTAAAACAACTAGAACGTCTTCCTTTTATACTCCTTTATGCCATCATAGCCGTTGGCACTTACCAAAGGAATTCCTCCAATCTACCCGTTGGACGGAATAAATCAAGAAGATCATCCGAGCTATTTAAGGAATCGATGATAGCCCATCAATCTGTTCGCCCATACAATCAGGATCTTGGTTTCCAAGAATAGAACATTCCAAGATTATTTCGTTGACCATCGGATCTTCAATCGATCTTAGATAAGAATTAAAGAATCCGAAATGATTATCCAACCAAAGAATCTATTCCAGAGGATAGGATCGAATCCTCAACCATATACCTCGGCTTTGGATTTCCTTCGTCACCTTTGGATTAGAAAGACTGTCAGTGAGAATAGACTTAAGTCTTGAGTCTTGAGTCTTAAGTCTTGAGTCTTGAGTTTTGAGTCTTGAGTCTTGAGTCTTGAGTCTCGAGAATACAAAGTCTTCAGACTTTAAACTGTCGGTCTCCGAACATCCAGACTTAGACTGATAGAAACGTTTTGTCAGCTTCAAAATATTCTGGAAAGATTTCTCCAACAAGCTTGACAGTACAGGTTCAGGAAATAATGAGTTTGAGCAAGTTGGAGAAGCTGAGTTGCGAGTTTGGCGATGTCCAAAGCTATGACTCGTACGTGAAACATTTACAGGCCAGAGGTCCCAGAGAGTGGAAAATCAAGTTACTTGAAGGTCCTGGGGGTATTGATAACGACATTTTTGTGACTTTTCCCATTTGCAGTAGAACAGTGAGGCTACATGGGTGTTGTGTCAGAGGAGATGGACCTAGATCCCCCCTCATGCTCCCAAAAGATGTTCAGCACTTGGAGATCCGAGATGCAGTTGATGGGCTTAAGAGCTTAACGGATATTCCAAGCATAACAAACTCAAAGCTTGTTGGAACCAAAAGAATGACAATAAACTTTGGAAACTTGGAATAAAAACACTAGAAATTTGAGGGAGAAATTTGTATTGAGAATGCTTTTTCTTATTTGTGTCTTCATGACTGTGGCTTGTGGCTTGTGGCTTGATTTACAACTCACGACTTCATCCCTTTATATAGGAATTGAAGTTTACAAACGCTGACGATTACATAACAACCCACAAATTTAATGACTAAAACAAAACGGCCTCATACATGTAATACAATCAAAACACACAATAAAGTAACAGAAGTCTTCAATAACTTCCATTCTTTAAATCCACGTAGCCTACCATAAACTTTTTATGGCTCCTTCAATGCTTGTAGGTTTCTCATCCAGCAATCATCATCCAATAATTTATTTTATTTTATTTCAACAGCCTCCCTTAAAATTGATTTTGGAATTCAACAACTCCAAGCATCATCTTCAAATTTTCAAACAAATCTGCCTTCAATGGTTTAGTCAAAATATCTGCAATCTGATCTTCCGATTTGCAGAAGTTAAGCTCAATTTCACCTTGCTCGCGAATATAGTGATACTTGATATCGATGTGTTTGCTTCTGCCATGAAAAACAGGATTCTTGGCCAAAGCCATAGCCGATTTGTTATCACACATTATTTTCGTAGAACCTGTCTGTTTATGCATCAATTCACATAGCATCCTACGAAGCCATATTGCTTGACATGCTGCTGAAGCTAACGTTATGTATTCTGCTTTAGCAGTTGAGAGTGCAACAACTTGTTGTTTTTTCGAGGACCAAGAAATTACTCCTGATCCGAGAGAAAAAATATATCCATAAGTACTCTTCCGAGTCTCGGTATCACTTGCCAAATCACTGTCGTATCCCACCAAACTAAAATTGTCAGTATGAGAATATAAAATCCCATGATCATGAGTTCCACTAACATACTGTATAATTCTTTTTTGCTGCTTGCAAATGTGATTGGTATGGTTTCTCCATAAATCGACTAATAATTCCCACACCATAAGTAATACGCGGCCTTGTACAAGCCAAATATCTTAAACTACCAACAATGCTTTTGAAATAAGTGGGGTTCATTGCTTCACCGGCTCCTTCTTTATTCAACTGCAATCGTTTTGCTACGGGAGTTCGTATTGGTTTGAGCAATTCCATCTTGAATCGCTTTAGAATATCATTAGCATATTTCTGCTGTGAAATAAATATGCCATCATTTGTCTGCTTCACTTCAAGGCCTAGAAAATAGGACATTAATCTTACATCTGTCATCTCGAAATGACTAGTCATAGCCTCCCTAAATTCAACAAACATCTCTTCACAACTCCTATTAAATATCAAATCATCAACATAAAGGCACACAACTATTATGTCACCATTAGTGTTTGACTTGATATACAGTGTAGGCTCATATGGGCATTTTTGAAAACCATGCTCTAACAGGTACGTGTCAATTCTTGTGTACCATGCTCTAGGTGCCTTTTTTAACCCATACAATGCTTTATTTAGTTTATAAACTTGATTTTTATGCCCTTTCTTCTCATAACCCCGTGGTTGCTCCACGTAGACTTCCTCTTCAAGAACACCATTAAGAAACACTGATTTCACATCCATTTGGTGGATCTTCCAATGATTTTGAGCTGCAAGTGCTAAAATCATCCGAATGGTATCCATTCAAGCCACAAGTGCAAATACTTCAAAATAATCAATACCTGCCTTTTGCTTGTAGCCTTTTACGACTAGCCTAGCTTTATATCGGTCTACCTGACCGTCTGGCTTGTACTTCGTCTTGTACACCCACTTGACACCAATGGGCTTCTTATCGGGTGGTAGATAAGTTAGCTCCCATGTGTCATTCTTTTCAATGGAGCGGATTTCTTCATCCATTGCTTGGATCCACTTCTCATCTATTGCTGCATCATCATAGGATATGGGGTCACATTCTATAAATAAACAAAAATTTATCATAGTTTCATCAGTGATTCCTTTATTCTCACTATCATCATCTCTTGTGATTACATAATCCTTGAATCTTGATAGCGTCTCTTGCAATCGTTGTGAACGACGTATCGGTGGTTCTGAAACTACTCTTGGTGAAGAAATTGAACTACTAGGCAAAAATGATGGATCTTCAGTTGAAGATTTTTTTGTCTCTCTCGCCAATGATTCATCTTCAATGGTGATGCTTTTCTGGTCAATCTTATGGTTCCAGTCCCAAGCTTCATCTTCAAGAAACTGGACATCCCTGCTAATGATAACTTTCTCAGTGACTGGATTATATAACTTATAACCCTTAGTAATTTCACTGTAGTCGATGAAGATGCATTTTTGGCTTTTGTCATCCAATTTTTTCCTTTGTTCGTCTGGTATATAGGGATATGCTAAACACCCAAATACTCGTAGGAACGAAACATCTGGCTTGTTGCCACTCCAAGCCTCTTCCGGTGTTCTTCCAATAACACTCCTTGTTGGACACTTGTTTAGCAGAAATACAGTACATGCAACGACTTCTGCCCAAAATTTCTTGGGCAAATTTTTAGCCTTTAGCATACTTCTTGCCATTTCAAATATTGTCATATTCTTTCTTTCTGCTATACAATTTTGTTGGGCAGCCAATTGACGTTTCACTCCATGAATTTTACAGTATTTATCAAATTCATTCGAAGTGAATTATCCCCCTCTATCTGATCTCAATGTCTTTAAAGTAGAGCCACTATACTTTTCAACATAGACTTTAAATTCTTTAAACTTCGAAAAAGCTTCAAATTTTTCTCTAAGAAAATATACCCATGTTTTTCCAGTAAAATCATCCACAAAAATTAATGTATACCTTTTTTGTGTGAATTATTCCACCTCAACAGGGCCACATATGTCTGTATGTACCAACTCCAAAGGTTGTTTTGCTCTTCTGGCTTTTCCAACTGGAAAGGATTCTCGATGTTGTTTTCCAACAAGGCATCCTTCGCATGGGCAATCTGGAATGTCAATCAAAGGCATGCCGGTCACCATCTTTTTCTAGACTAGTAATTTTAGTCCACAAAAATTTAAATGACCAAATCGAAGATGCCATAACTAGTTGCTATCTTTCATCATCGCTTGAAAGCTCAAAACATTCTTTGTCTGAAGAATAAGAGGGAACATCCGATTCTTTGTCATCCGCACTGTCGTGATCAATTTATTGTTTACACCCATAATAGTGCAAACTCAATTTTCAATATGGACTTTGTGGCCTCTTTCGGAAAGTTGCTCAACACTTAATAAGTTCCAACAAAGTTCTAGCACAAAATAAACATCTGCAACAGTAACATTAGTATCATTTTTTGAGTTGATATTAACATCACCTTTGCCCATTACAATAACTTTGGATTTGTTCCCAAAATTAACTTCACCACGAACCATCTCGTCCAAGTGAGAGAATTCCAAGTGAGAGAATAACTCCTTTCAGCCAGTCATATGATTACTGCACCCAGTATCAAGGTACCAAAGGTTGGTGTCCACAATGCTTGAGTCATCCTTCTTGCATGCTAGCACCACGTTTTCCTCAGCATTAATGGTATGCGCCTGTTCTGCCTGCTTGTACGCCACCTTTGCTTGACATTTGGATTTGTAATGTCCAAATTTGTTACACCTAAAACACTTGACCTTTGATTTGTCATGTGTTTTATATTTTCCAATGGAATTGAAATTTCCACGTCCGCGTCCTTGACTACCTCCACGACCTTGGCCAGCTTGATGGCCTCCTCGACTGGATTGAGCAACTTGACTTTGCAATGCTTGCTCAGAATTCGAACCGATGGACTTTTGATTCATTCTTTGCTCATGCGAGCATAATGAACCCATCAACTGCTCCAACGTCATGGTTGACACATCTTGCGCTTCTTCAATTGCCGCGACTTCAAATCTTTCAGTCAAAGACCTCAAGATCTTTTCTACGATTCGAACATCTTGGAGTTCTTCACCATTAACCCTCAATTGGTTAACAATGGTTTGCACACGATCAAAGTACACCGAGATTGATTCAAAGTCATGCATGTATAAACACTCAAAATCACCTCGAAGTGTTTGAAGCCGCATCCGTTTGATGCGATCATCGCCTTTGTAGGATTGTTGCAAAATATCCCACGCTGCTTTTGCAGTCTCCGCCCTTGATATTTTTTCAAATATCACTTCCTCTATGGATTGAAAGATAGCAAACAATGCTTTTTGATCTTTCTTCCTGGATTCCACCAAAATATCTTTCTCATCCCTTCTTAAAGCATCGAATGCTTCAGCATTGACCACTTCAGTATAGCCATTCTCCACAAGATTCCACAAATCTTGCGATTTGAAAAGAACCTTCATCTGGACATATCAATTATTGAAATTCTTTCCATTCAACTTTGGAAGTTGCATTTGAACAAAACTAGTGGATATCATTTCTAGCTCTGATACCAAATGTTGGAACCAAAAGAATGACAATAAACTTTGGAAACTTGGAATAAAAACACTAGAAATTTGAGGGAGAAATTTGTATTGAGAATGCTTTCTCTTATTTGTGTCTTTGTGGACTGTGGCTTGTGGCTTGATTTACAACTCACGACTTCATCCCTTTATATAGGAATTGAAGTTTACAAACACCGACAATTACATAACAACCCACAAATTTAATGACTAAAACAAAACGGCCTCATACATGTCATACAATCAAAACGCACAATAAAGTAATAGAAGTCTTCAATAACTTCCATTCTTCAAATCCATGTAGCCTATCATAAAGTTTTTATGGCTCCTTCAGTACTTGTAGGTTTCTCATCCAGCAATCATCATCCGATAATCAATTTTATTTTATTTTGACAAAGCTGACGAGGTGCACACTGGCTGTAATACACGGCATGAAGTATGTGGTGTTAGTGTCACAATCCTCATCTTCTCCTCTTCCAAGCCTAGAGTTTCTCGAACTCATAGTCATGATGGATCTACATGTGCTAGCTGAGGAAGAACTCTGTGCTGCTGCACCTGCAGTCCCAGGAGTGCTATATGAAGGTAACAAGTTTTGGGGTCTCAAGGTACTCTATATCTATGATTGTAAGAAAATGAAGAAAATGAAGAGGCTGCTGACGCATGTGTTGCTACCCGTCCTTGCCAACCTGGAGGAGCTTTCTATCAAATGGTGTGATCAAATGGAGGAGGTCATAGCAATGACGGAAGTAAATATGGAGTGTCAGGACGAAGGGGACACCGGTGGGAGCTATACGAGGAGTGAGGCTAATCATGTTCATCTTGCTTCCGCTCTATCCCTCAATAAGATGAAGACCTTAGAGTTAGTGGGTCTGCCTGCACTAGAAAGCATATGTAGGGCGACAGTAAGCTGTCCTCTCCGAAGAGTATCCCTATGCCAATGTCCGAAGCTAGAATGCATCTCTCTCCTTGTGCAACTCCCTCAATTGGGGGAACCTCCTTCTGATTGTCTACAAGAAATTGATATTTCAAGATATGAGAAGGAATGGTGGAAATCGGTGGTGTGGAACCATCCCCATTCCAAGTCCTTGCTTGACCCTTATGTCAGATACGGGTAGTGCAAGAGAATTGGATTTTTCTTCGGTGATGTGGGTACATTATGCACGCACTTCACCACAACTGTTGAATTGTTAAATTGTACGGGTCATGTAGGACACGCATGATCCAAGGGACGTGATAATGTCCAACTCGCGTATGGCACATACAATACAGTAGTCAATACATATCTTGTCCGTATTTGTATATATTAATGAAAGTGGATGAAGCTCAAGTGTGATTGTGCTACGTAGCTCGACTGCACGTGAACTTTACCTATTTTGGTTGGATCATCTTTTTTGTCGAGCCGTACTAGCATTTTCTGAGTGCAGCGAGCACAACTGCACAACCGCCCTTAGATAGCTGCGATCTCATGCACCCCGAGCAGGCACGATTTTGTCCTCTTTGCTATGGATAGGTATGTCGAAGAAGAAGTAAAGGATCAAGAGGAGTCGTCCTTGGCTACTCTAACTATATTCCAGGTTACATGTCTATTTACACACACGACTACATCTACGCGATTCCGCCTTTGATTGCAGAAGAAAAGAACTCGTGCAGGTACCTAATTAGACCACTTGCCAGAGCATCTGTCACAACTTGTCGTGCCATGGGAGGAACAGATACTATGTTGAGATCGCTGTCTTCCCTCGCGACGGTATTGGTCGGGATCTGTAGTATGAACTGTCCCAATGATAAGGCTAGTCTTCTAAAAAATGGAAAATTGTTCACGAATGCTCTGTTATTAAGGCAGATCGGTCTATCGAACATTGTCGATTCGACACATTGGGTTGCTCTCTGTGCAGCCAAACTCCAACCCCTACTAAAGGGTATCTTTCCTAGTTACATAGTTGTGTGGATATACACACACCAATTGATCTCCCTGAGGACTAGGCAAATGACTTTAGATCAAAAGTATCAAGTTCCCCATCGCTTTATATTCTCGATCAAAAGAAAAGGTGACATCATGATCACATTTTGTGACGATCCAAAAGTGATTCCTCACTTTTGTTGCGACCCAACCTTGGGTGAACCACCGAAGGTTTATTCTTTTTTCTTTTTCTCATCCCAAGGTTTATGCTTCGGATTTCTACTGATGTTTCTGGGCTGAGGGACATGAACATCATCAAAACATGCAATAGTTTCGTATACAAATATTGCGATTCAGGAGGTTTATATGTAGGCCGTCTATACGGCTTCCCAAGATCAACATAGCTAGAAAATCAAACATCCTGAAAGGGAAGACGAAGATTTGTGTACCTGATTTTGAATTCATAGTTCTCGGAGCAAAACGACAACAATCCTAGCCTTTGATGCTAAAGATCTTCTCCTCTATGACCCTCAGTTCCTGGCTCGATGAAACCGCCACTCACAGCTTGCCTTATGTGAGTTGAGAGAGAATTTTGGAAGAGTGAGGGTTAGAGGAGGGATCTTAGCGCTATTTATAGAGTTTTGGACGGGCCCTCTCATCACAGGCCGGGCCCAACTCGACCTACACAAGCCAGACCTATATTCGACTGTTAAGAAACTTTATGCCTTACCTTATTAGACCAACTCCATAAAACGGTAATTACAATCTCAATTAATGTAGCCCACATAAAGAAAACTCTTACACTATATTTTCAAGATTCTTTATGCCTAGATAATCGGGAGAATGAAGTTTTTCCCTTTTAATATGTTGGATATAGGGGAGCCGAGCTCCCGCAGGCCTGGTTGCATCAGCTATCTCTGAGTGTTTCATGAGATGCCCCAGTCACTTTATAAACGAGAGCTGACAACAATATAAAAACTACCTTTTTCTTTAACTCAAGGAATCATCATGACTGGACATATTATGTCAAGTAATGAACAAATTCGGATGATGAACTTCTGAGCATAGATTTAGCTAGTGTACCTCGACTCAGGCTTACTAATTCCAGAGAAGAAGGGCCTGTAGGCTGTGGAGAAGCAAGCAAAAGCTTCTGTGGATATGAAATGGCATTTTCTTTTGTTTTCGGTTTGACCCACCAAGTATCTATTGATCAGGAAACCTAAATCATATCCAAAGGCTCAATTTCCAGGAAAGAGATGAAGCTGAAGAAAGCCAATCCACTTGCTTCTAGGATGTTGTTTGACTTGCCGGCCTTGCAAGAGAGAGTCAATGATCCCTTGGCTTATACACTTGATGTGACTAACTCAGGAATTTTTCCTTGAATTTTTCCCATCCTCTCCCTTCCTTTTCTTTCTTCAATTGACCCGTGACTCGTCGGAGCACATGACCTCTCTGAATTCCTTCCCTTCCTAATCTCTTCTCTCTTCTCCAATGTTTCGTGGATCCTGTAACCACATAAACATTGCTAAGTGGGATCAAATGAATTTTCTGTGAAAATTATTAACTTTCAACACGTGTGAGCTACTTAATTTTATACCGATAAGTTATTGAAGTATTACGATCCATTGGTTACAGGTATTTTGTTGAAAGTGTTGCTGATCTAACAAGTTCGTCAAAATTTCGTTAAAATGGGCCCTGAGAATTGCAAGCTCTTCTCACTTTTTACTGGCACGGACGATTCTTGCTCTCTATTCAATGGCAGAACTGTCCAATAATCTATATAATGATTCAACTTGTTTCTCGTCATGCCATTGCTTTCGTTCTCCGTATGCGATGATTACGCGCATGTTTCAGGGACTGTTGATAATAAAGAGTCGATCTTTTATGGAGAAGGGAAACCTTAGTTTTTTTAATAATAAAATGTTTGAATGTTTTGAGTATGCAATAGATATAGATGACGGCGTTTTAGTCTTACGTCGTATTCTCACGAGCAGTGAATAATCGCCAGAGAACCATAAATTCGTGTAAGCATAGGCTTCTCGAGTGTTTTTAAAAAGTGATTTTTAAAAGCACTTGTTACTTATTAGGTATTATAAAACCTTCGACTGCAAAAAAAAAAGACGCTGATAAACCGCTTCGAAAACGAAAAGACCAAAAGAAAAACCGAAAAGGAAGGGAAAATGAACTCGAAGATGGAGTGAAGGTGAAGCGACTACTCCGACCGCAGACGGGATTTTCGAGGTGGTCGGTTAGGAGTAGGACCCCAGGGTTTGGGTCTTCAGTTGGTGACTGGGACGCGATGTTTGAACGTGTTGGATTTCGGCAAACGTGGATTTAAAGTTCGTGCAATGAATGCGGCGAAACAGTCGAACGAATGTGCTCGCCGCTTGGTGAAGGAAAGTATCGACAGGCACCAAATGGGTAAGCTGTAGATGATTCTAGCTGCGATGGATCAGGAAGTGGAGCTCAAAAAGACGAACGAGGAGTCAAAGGGTGAACAGATCATACTCTGCCATAAACCGTACGTTCTTACATTAGATGCAAAAGTGAAGAACCTAGAGGGAAAAAATCATGTGTCCAGATATATAAATTCACTTCTGAGCACCAACCTCTCCGAGTCGACAACAGCAAGCAGAGGAACTGATAGCTTGCAGCAACGGAGAACACATGACACGCAGCACCATGTTCATGTGAAGATTATACGAACAGAAAAGAGAAACAGAGAAGATGAAGAAACGAGCTTGACAAAGATGAAGACTCAAAGAAGAAAAGGAATGATCTTGAACTTCTGTATTTGGTTCTCTTGCTCTTCAGAAACGAGAGAGAGAGAGTAAAGCTTCATAAAGTGTTTCTTGTATTCGTCCTTTGTACATTCAGAATTTATATGCGAGCGAGAAACAAAACTTGTACAACTGTTTTACCAGAAATGAAAACAGAAGGAGGGAAAATAACAGAACACGGAAAGTATTCAGTTTTGACTTAAAACTGAATATCTATTATTCAATGAGCACGTGTTGTTGATGTAACTCATGCTTTCTTTGTTCTTCTTTTCTTTATCCTCGCAAGTAGAGTTGAGTTTATCGTTTCCATCCTTGATTGAATCATTAGCACCAGTATTTGTTTCTGCACTTCCCAAGCCAGCAGTCCGCCTTGTCTTACTTCCCCTGTTTACACCAGAACTTAACTCCCGAACATCAGTATCTAACTTTGACTTTAATTTGAACTTCTTTACTTCATCTTCCTTGTTTCTATCCAAGCTTGGCTCTTGATCTCCAGCATTTGTTTTCGACTTTGGTTTATATGCTTTAACATCCCCCCGCAAATTGGGAAGGGGTAAAGAACCAATTCCCAATTTGGTACGAATCTCAAAATGAGCAAATCGTGAGATAGGTTTTGTGAAAATATCAGCAAGCTGGTGAGTGCTTGGAATATAACACACATTGAGAGAGCCAGAAGCAACCTTCTCTCGTACAAAATGAAAGTCAACTTCGATGTGTTTGGTGCGGGCATGTAAAATGGGATTAGCTGTAAGAGCAATAGCAGATTGATTATCACAGAATAAACGAGTTGGTGAAGAAAGTGACAGACCAATATCACGAAGAACAAAGCTGATCCATGTCAGCTCAGCAGTTGCAGAGGCAAGGGCACGATATTCTGCTTCAGTAGAAGACCGACTAACAGTAGGCTGTTTCTTTGCTGTCCAAGAAATGAGATTAGAGCCGAGGAATGTACAGAAGCTAGTTGTAGATCGTCTAGTCTCTGTGCAACCAGCCCAGTCTGCATCTGAAAAACCATAAAGTTGTTTGGAGCTTCGAGAGTGAAGAAATATACCACAGCTGAGAGTTCCTTTAACATACCGTAGAATCCTCTTTAGGTTATGAAGGTCTGCAACAGTTGGTTGCTGCATTTTCTGGCATAACATGTTTGTAGCATAGGCAATATCAGGACGAGTCAATGTTAGATATTGAAGACCACCAACAAGACTTCGATATTCAAGAGGATTAGATAAGGGAATGGAATCAGATTGCAGGACATATGGTCTCTGAGATAGTGGAGTAGAGATTGGTTTACAATCAAGCAATTTAGCCCGAGTTAGAAGATCGATTGCATATTTGGTTTGATAGAGAAACAGATCATTAGAGTTGCGTTTAGTTTCAATGCCAAGGAAGTAGTGAAGATATCCTAGATCTTTCATGTGGAACTGAAGGCTTAGAGAATGAATTAAACTTGAAAGTAATGAGGGTGAGCTCCCAGTTAAGACAATGTCATCCACATACAGTAAGAGAAGTATCATGTCTTGTCTGTTGCAAAGAATAAACAGAGAGGGATCAGTGGAACTGCAGACAAAACCATTTTCAAGTAAGAAGGTACTAAACCTATCAAACCATGCACGAGGAGCTTGTCGAAGACCATAAAGAGATTTCTTTAGGAGGCACACATGATTAGGTGTTTGTGACTGTATGAATCTAGGAGGTTGCTCCATGTATACTGTTTCAGTCAATGTGCCATGTAGGAATGCGTTCTTGACGTCAAGTTGATGAATAGGCCACTGATTCATCATGGCTACAGATAGAACTAACCGAATTGTAGCATGTTTAACAACTGGGCTAAAGGTTTCAGTAAAATCTACACCTTCTTCTTGGTGAAATCCTTTAGCTACAAGACAAGCTTTTAACCTGTCAAGACTTCCATCAGATGCTAATTTGGTTTTAAACACCCATTTGCAGCCGATCACATTCATGTCATTTGTTCGAGGAATTAAAATCCAGGTATGATTCTGATGTAAAGCATCCATCTCTTCTTTCATAGCTGTGTACCATCCTTAATTAGCTAATGCTGACTTAACTGATTTAGGTTCAGCAGGTACTTTGTATTCGGCAAGATAAGCATATTTAGGATTAGTTTTGATAATTCCAGATTTTGACCGAGTCTGCATATGGTGAGATGTAGGTGTACCGTGTGAAGTAGAAGTAGTAGGAGCATGGTTGATATGGTTTCCATCCAAGTGAACAGCTTCAGGATGAGTTATAGTGCTAGATATTTCCTGATCTTGTGAAAAGCAATGATCCGATGAGTAGGAACTTCAGCCTGTATTGTTGTAATGGAAGTAAGGTTGTCCTGTTCTTCAGGAGGCAAACAGGATGAAGTAGAATGATTGATGCCATTATTATGCAGTTGTTGTATAGAATCTTGTGTAGATGAAGAGATATCAGTTCGGTCTACTGGATCCATAAATTTTACCTCTTCTGTCCATAGTCGATATAGTGTTGTATAGGATGTGTTCTCTGTCACACGAGTCTTAGTGAAAGGAAAGAACCTTTCATCAAAGATAACATGTCTACTTATGTATATTCGACCAGTAGTAGGAACAAGACATCTGTATCCTTTGTGACGTTCGCTATATCCAATGAATATACAGGTAAGAGACCGTGGATCTAGCTTGTGTTGAGCATAGGGTCTGAGACAAGGAAAACAAGCACAGCCGAAGACTCTGAGATGATCATAGCTCGGTTCTTTCTGATAGAGTCTACTATATGGTGATTGCATCTGTAGCTTTGGTGTAGGAAGCATATTGATGATATAAATGGCTGTCAGGAAGGCATCAACCCAATATTTTAAAGGGACTTTAGCATGATAGAGCATAGCTAGCCCTAACTCAACAACATGGCGATGCTTTCTTTCAAAAACACCATTTTGTTCTGGTGTATGAGGGCAGGACACTTGTTGTTTAATGCCATGGCTGTGTAAATGTGTCTGAAACTTGTGACTAACAAATTCACCTCCACCATCACATTGGAAGGTCTTGATTTTGCAGTCAAGTTGATTTTCGACCTGTTTCTGAAACAGAATAAAGATGTCATAGAAGTCCGCTTTTGCTCTCATCGGGTAAATCCAGCTGAACCGAGAAAATCATCTACAAAGATGACATAATACTTGAAGTTTTGAAATGAAATAACGGTGAAGGTCCCCGAGATATCGCAAAGTGCACCTTTTCTAAAGGTGTAGATGTTACGATTCAAACAATGGAAATGGTAGAGCAAAGTATGTTTTGCAATTTGACAACTTTGACATATATTCGTATTCGAGTGTTACGTAAATGTGTTGTTGATTTTGCAGGTGCTGCAGTGTTTTCGGAGTTGGTGTGAGCTAAACACCGATGCCATAAATCCTCTCCTAGAGCTCGTGTCTCGAGTTAGAAATGCTTCGTGGTGTGAGAATCAACTTGGTACAATCCTTTAACCTTCCTTCCAAAGCAGAGTTGTGTTGGTGTAATTGTCCTTAATGTATACACCGTTTTATCAAAGACAAAAGAACATGGATAATCATCCGTTAGTTTCGATACGAGATAGAAGATTCTTCTTTATATCGGGAACAATTAACACATCATTCGAGGTAATGAATCCACTTTAGTATGCAACAATGTATCACCAGTATAGATGATAGGCAAGCATGATCCGTTTCCAATCATCACTGTATCAGTTCCATGGTATCTAGAAGGATTATGAAGAATACCAGAGTTGGCTGTAATGTGAGCTGTTGCACCCGTGTCTGGATACCACTCATTTCCACTTGAATCTTCGATGTGTAGGGCTGCTAAGGCTGTTGGAACTTCCTCTGCTTGGTATGAATTATCGAAACGATACTAGCGGTGAAGTGCATCATGACCGGTCTTCGCAGATTTGACACTCCCGCCGAGTGTTTTTCGTTGATTTCTCCATCTCGAGCATTTTTATGGAGAGTGAAGTTTGAGGAAGGATAGGTCTTGGTATTTGTATACCTTTGAGCCGAGCCATTATATGGTCTCGAAACCCCGACTGCACCCCAAAGAGAGGAGGTATTAAGCTAGTTAAACTGTTGACTGCCTTGTTCATAGTTCGAAGTATTGTTTCTTCCAGGATAACCATAGTTTCTATATATGTTATTGAATGATCTTCCTCTTCCAAAACTTCTTCCTCCTCGACTATATCCTCTTGTACTTCCAAGACTACTATTTTGCTGTACAAAACCTCTGTTAAACTCCTCTTTGTGTATAGCTTCATTCTTCCTTTGGCCATAGTATGCTAAATTTGGATTGACCTGACTCGAGGAGTAGTTTTGTAGCCTTGTTTCAAATCTTTCCAAATGTGAAATTACTTCATCATATTCAGGTTGTGGCTTTAAACAATAGATTGTTGTTTTAAAGCTCTCATACTCAGACCCTAGACCTTCCAAAACACCGAACAGTTTTGTCAGCTCATCCACTGGTTTCCCTATTGCATTCAATTGATCACATACAGACTTAAACTCTCTGAGATATGTTGATAAAGATCTATCACGTTTCTGACAGGCTTATAATTTTCCCCTTAACTCAAACTCCTTTGCCACAGATTTTTGGGTAAACCGATTGAGCAAGGTCTGCCACAGTTCATATGCTGTGTTTAGGCCAATTATTAGACTGAGTATGTTTTCGAAGACAGCACCACTAATCCAGGAGGACACTAACTAATCTGTCTTGATCCAATCATTATAATCAGGATTAGGGATTTCAATTGTTTGATTCCCTTCTTCGATCTACAGTGTTCTAGCAGGTGATAGAACTTCTCCATTAACAAACCCAAACAAGTCTTGACTCCTTAAGAATCTATGAAACTGATCTTGCCATAGAAGGAAATTTTCCTCAGTTAGCTTGATGGTAACGAAATTCGAGATGTTGACATGAATAGGGAATGGATATTTCAAGTTTCTTGCTGCCATTCTTTGTTTCCAGATCTTCAACCAGTTCAGTTTGTAAATTCAGACTCTTGCTAGTTTAGGAGTATCGTTGTAGTACACCTATTTATGATGTAGATCTAGATGAGAATGAGAATCATTTACTCACAGATCTATGAAGCTTTGAATCCTGACTTCAAGTTGCTGTAGATTCAATCATATTGATGCAGCATCGAGGTGATTTCTCAGGATAAACTGCTCTGATACCATGTGAAGATTATACGAATAGAAAAGAGAAACAGAGAAGATGAAGAAACGAGTTTGACAAAGATGAAGACTCAAAGAAGAAAAGGAATGATCTTGAACTTCTGTATTTGGTTCTCTTGCTCTTCAGAAACGAGAGAGAGAGAGAGTAAAGCTTCATAAAGTGTTTCTTGTATTCGTCCTTTGTACATTCAGAATTTATATGCGAGCGAGAAACAAAACTTGTACAACTGTTTTACCAGAAATGAAAACAGAAGGAGGGAAAATAACAGAACACGGAAAGTATTCAGTTTTGACTTAAAACTGAATATCTATTATTCAATGAGCACGTGTTGTTGATGTAACTCATGCTTTCTTTGTTCTTCTTTTCTTTATCCTCGCAAGTAGAGTTGAGTTTATCGTTTCCATCCTTGATTGAATCATTAGCACCAGTATTTGTTTCTGCACTTCCCAAGCCAGCAGTCTGCCTTGTCTTACTTCCCCTGTTTACACCAGAACTTAACTCCCGAACATCAGTATCTAACTTTGACTTTAATTTGAACTTCTTTACTTCATCTTCCTTGTTTCTATCCAAGCTTGGCTCTTGATCTCCAGCATTTGTTTTCGACTTTGGTTTATATGCTTTAACACTCCCGAGCCAAGTTACTGCGGTAGCACGCTTCCGATTCACAACGTCATCTGCATCGGACATAAGGCCGAAGGAGGGACTTGTCCAGGGTACCGTCCCACTTCACTGACTCCCACCATTCCTTCTCATCTTTCCCAACATGAATTGCCCAAAGAGAATTATCCTTGCCACCAGGCTGTTCACCGTCATGAGGGAGGCTCACATGAAGTGCTATCCTTTCTAGCTTCTTGCATTGTTGTAGTGTTGCATATTGGAGAGAATTACACATTATCGTCCTCCTACAAATGCTTTTCAGTGCCTGAAGATCCCTTAAACATAAGGTCCTTAACTTGGGGAGGCTTAGAGTGGAAGTAAGATCATCTGCTTCGGTCACTGCTATGACCTCCTCCATCACTTCACATTCTTGAATGTGAAGATTTTCTAGGTTTGCAAGGAGGGACAGGAGCGTGTCCGTCAGAAGGTTCTTCATTTTGCAGCACTTGTAGATGTAGACTGTTTTAAGACCCCAAAAGCCTTCACCTTCAGATATCCACCCTGGCAAAGGCCAGCAGCAGCAGCAGCAGCAGCAACCGCCTCGACTAGAGCACGCAGGTCATCTAATGCATCCAATTTCAGATACTCGAGGCTTTGCAGAGGAGCATAATAATCTGCAGGAGAACTCGAGGACAGTAGCACCAGATGCTCCATCCCAGGAATTCTCTTTAGCCCGCATACCCTGAACTTACAGTCTGCGATGCTTGGAATGTCCATCAAGCTGCTTATGCCATCAAGAGGATCTTTGATGCTCAAACACTCAATGCCTTTTGGGAGCAGAGGAAGCTCTTCACCTCCTCCTTCCTTGACACGACATCCGCCCAGCCTCACAGTTTTACTGCAGATCAGAGGACCAAAGACCCTGGAGGCATTCTCCTCTTTGAATATGATTGGCATTATTAGCTCCCACTGCTTGGGACCGCCATCCCCATCCTGTAGCTTTAGATATTCCACATATGCATTATATTCTCTGATATCCCTAAACCTGCACCTCACTTTCTCCAACCTTTTCAGACTGATTAATTCCCTCGCATTCTTCACTGCCAAGCTCTTGTCTGCACTCTTAAGATCAAGGTGTTTCAGATGGGAGAGTTTGGGCAGAATTCCATTGGGCATTTCTTTTAGTTTCGAATAGCCAGCATCGAAGGTTCTCAAATTCACCAGTCCCTCGACTCCTGCAGGAGCTTTCTTAATAGCACTCCAAGATAGGTCCAATGTTCTTAACGCCTTCAGCTTCACCAATGAAGGCATGTACCTCAGTTTCTCACATTTATGCAGCAGTAATGCACTGAGGTTATGCAAGTCAGAGATCGAACTCAGCAATGTCTCAATCCCCGTATAAGACAGGTTCAGAACCTGTAGAGCTGGCATGCGGCTCAAGAACGAATAATGGATCTCTTTCAAGAAGTAATTATTATTCATGAGGAGTACCAACAGCCGAGGACAACTTGGTGATATCCCTGCCGGTATCTCCTTTATCCAATTATGCATCAAAGATACTCTCTCTAAGCCCTCTTTCCATTCTTCCTCAGCCGGCAGTTCTCGTAAGCCCAGTCCGGCTTTTATCATGAATTGGGAGCGCACCATACTTATAGCCATGTCCCTAAATAAATCATGAATCTTCAAATAGTCACGCTCATAATAAGCATGCGATATTTGAATTCTTTCAAGGAGGCAGGCATTGACTAATTTATTGATGATGGCATAAACCATATCATACTCCTCTTCCCAACTTTTGGAGTCACTTAGCAAGCCGACCATGAAAAAATCTCGTATCAAGTTCTCTCTCGATATTCGGTGATCCTCAGGGTATAATGCAAGATGTAGGAAACACTGCTGCAGCGTCGGATCATTCAGACGTGTATAACTGAACTTTAAAATTCTAAATACCTTCTCCTCCATACAGTCTCCACTAAATCTCGCTTCTCTTAACTCATATAGCGCATTTCTCCACTCCTCGATGTCCGTCATTCCTCTCATGCTTCCTGAAACCACCATGATCCCCAAAGGCAACCCCCCACATTCCTCTGCAACAGATCGTGCGACACTTTCCACTCCCGGATAGAAGACAATCGGGTGTTCGAGATTCCTCACAAACAGGTTCCAGGCTTCATCCGCAGGAAGAGGCTCCAATCTGATCACTTCATCACACAGCATTTGCTTACACACATTTAAGGATCGACTCATTAGAATTAGCTTGCATCTGTCAAAGCCAAGCTGAATTCCCACATCTTCTAGACTATACGAGCACCATAAGTCATCCAGAATGAGGACATGTCTTTCTCTTTTCAGATATTGTGACAGTTCAGCTGCCCGTTGAATCTGATAATCGACATTTGACAGGGTACGGTCAAGACATTTGGCTATCTTATCCTGCAACATATGAATGCTGCACTCTTGGGAAACTGTAACCCAAAGGACCTTCCCATTGGTGGTTTCCTTTAGTAGATGATTGTGGATGTGGGTGACAAGGGTTGTTTTCCCGACACCCCCCATTCCAAAAATGCCGATTTTCAACACCTTGTCATCTCTCAGGCAAGATAATACCTTACTCAGATGCTTCTGAAAAGCATCCCCTGATAATTCTACCGTTGGAAGCTCATATCCATTGTTATCCTCTGAGATGAGTGTGAGTCCACAAGTGAATTCACCTTGCTTTCGAAGTTCATCCACCTGTTTGATCAACTGTTTCACACTATTTACTAAGTTAAAGTATGAATACCATCTTCTGGCTGCAACTTCTCGCTCTAAGCACGACGCTTTGGCTTTTGTCCTTTCCACTTCTTCTAACCAGTTGTCAACATCTCTCTTCCTCTTCCTTCCGAGCTTAGATTCTTCATTTTTAACTTGTGAAACTACGTCATCTTCCTTGTGGGTTAACTTCTCCAGTTCGCAGAGAAGTGTTTGCGTCTTCTGTTCAAGACCAGTATAATCTTTTATGAGCTGAGCAATGCCAAGTATCATCGACAGGTCCATCCCTAACACGGCGAAAGTACAACTTGTAAGTCAACCTCTACCATTTTCCTTCCATCCCTTCCCACGACCCCAAACAACTCCAATCACTTTGCCCTAAGATATTGCTAGAAAAAGTTCTGGAATGTTATATCTACACAACAATATGTTCACACACAAACGCATAATCCTGACTTCCAAAATTATAGGTTAGCAAATGCGGTACCTGCATTTCTCTCTTTCAAGTTCCAAAATAAAAGGAGATATGAGACTCCAAAAACTTACTGTTGCGATTGCTTCTCTACCGACAGCTGCACATCATAGAACCTGATTGTTGTTGTATCTTATGGGAACGAGTTTTTCTTCTGTACTTTACACTTCAAACTGACAATTGTTCACCAATCTTAGGCGAAAAAAGGAAAACAAAAGAAGCACTTTTCACAGGACCAAACATAATCATACCAAGGAACATGAGAATGCACGCAAATTTTCCCAGAAAAGTAAAAGGATGGTTGACCAATTCACCGTTTCTGCTGAATCTCAAGGGCAAAGGTACATCAAGGATCATCATCTCTTTAGACATGTTTCCTCAATCTCCAAAAAGAATCAAACAAAAAATAGGACGAAAGACAGAAACTGTTTGATTGGATCATTGTATATTTTGACAAAAATCAATATGTGACGAAACTGGACATTTCAGAGAAACACGAGAGAACGAGCAAGTGTACCTTGAGCGAAGTCAAAGTGGGCTAAAGAAGCTGCTGCACTTGCAAAAAAAAATTCTAGAGAAAGAAGCTTTGAGTTATGGTGGAGAAAACATCATTTTGTGGTGACATCAGACGAGTAAACGAAGCAGACACAAGATTTTCAATGTACGAGGATAGGCAGGAATTATAAAAAGCTAGGAGGACTAAAGTATGTCCACTTGTACTATTTAATTGCTGTGCCTCCTTTCGGTTCGGAAATTGCACGCATCATCATTCTTTGAACCAGGTCAAGCCATTTTCTCCATGTAATAAAATGCGGATGCGCACATGACTTGATCATCACTTCCACTGACGGATTGGGGAAAGTTTGAGCCTTGAATCCGATTAAATAGTCCCAAAATTGACGACGTTTCGCCTATGTCGTGCTGAATCAGTTTTTTCTTAATTCACTCGGCAAGCGATGAATTAAATTTTAGTGGGGGAAACTGCACCTTGTTCTTTTGGATGTTTTCATTCTGGTCCCCATTCTTTCATTTGCTTACGATTTCGTCTCCACAAAATTTACAAATAAAACCCTGCCAGAATGAGAATGTGGTATCACATTTTACTAAGCCAAAAAACAACTGATATTGATTGGGATAAAATTCTCGTTCTCCCGAAGAGTTTACTTGAAGCTGATGTACATGCCGAACCTTCATTATATCGGTTCTAGATAAGCAATTAGATAATATTTTAACTGGCAAGAGAACATAAAACAAGCGATAGTCTCCGTCACTAATAGTGCACCTCATTGGGAAGACATCAGTTGGAACAACAGCTGAATCTAGTCGCAACTAAATTTAATGTGCTGTTAGTGTTTGACACCAAGGAGAACATTTTGGACCAGTTTAATTAACTAATCACTCAGAAGCCTTTCGAGAAATATATCAGTTAAAGCCACTTAGCTGACTCAGACATAGTGAACAGAATATTTGCACTCAAAGCAGATTCGTAGAATCAGGATTTCTTTCTTTTGAGCATTATAAAAGGTGGGGACTATAAAATGTCATTCGATAGCGGCGTTGGATTCGGTTTGGTTTTCTGAGCCAAATTGAAACTATGGAAAAGACACCAACGGAAAACAGATCATAGCCATAATGTTAAACCTTCCACACAAACTGAAGGTTTATGTTTCGGATTTCTACTCATGTTTCTGGGCTGAGGGACATGAAGGATCACCATCAAAACATGCATTAATCTCGTGTACACAAATATTGCCATTCAGGAGGTCAATATTCTCAAGATTCTTTATGCCTGGCTAATCGGCAGAATGAACTTTTTCCCTCAAAATTTGTCAGATATAGGGGAGCCAAGCTCATGTAGGCCGGATTGCATAAACTATCTCCGAGTGTTCCATGAGATGCCCCGGTCACTTCATAAACGAGAGCTAATGACAATATAAAAACTACCTTCTTCTTTAACTCAAGGAATCGTTACAGACATATTATGTCAAGTAATGAACAAATTCGGATGATGAACTTCTGAACATAGGTTTAGCAAGTGTCCCTCGACTCAGGCTTACTAATTCCAGAGAAGAAGGGCCTGTAGGCTGTGGAGAAGCAAGGAAAAGCTTCTGTTTTGTTTCTGGTTTGACCCACCATATATCTATTGATCAGGAAATTCATCACATCCAAAGGCTCAACTTCCAGGAAAGAGATCAACCTGAAGAAATCCCAAGGGAAAAGTGCCAAAATGGTCCTAAACCTTTTGTCATTGTGCCGATTTGGTCCTAAACCTTTTTTTGGTGCCGATTTGGTCCTAAACCTTTTAAGTTGTGCCAATTCAGTCCTTTCCGGCCAATTTGGCCGGATTTTCGACGGTCGCCGGCCGGGCCGACGTGGACAACTTTTTACTAATATTTTAACATATTTTGAATTTTTTTATTTTTATTTTTATTTTGTTTATTTTTTATTTTTTTTATTCTGCTCTTCTTCCTCCGGCCGGCGAGGTCGAGGTCGACCTTGCCGGCCACCTCGCCGGTGGCCGCGGGGGCGACCTCGCGCGGGCGGCGCTCCCCCTCGCCGGATCGGCGAGGGTCGAGCCTCGCCCATGGCCGGCGAGGCTCGACCTCGCCGGATCCGGCGAGGGCGAGCCTCGCCCGCCCGCGCGAGGCCGCCCTCGAGGCCGGGCGGCGAGGCTCGCCCTCGTTGGATCTGGAGAGGTCGAGCCTCGCCCATGGCCGGCGAGGGCGAGCCCCGCCAGCTTGCCGATCCGGCGAGTGAGGGGGTTCGAGCGGGGGAGAGAGTCGGAGGGTAGACCGCGGCCACCGCACCTGAGCCGCGGCCGTCGGCCTACGGCCGCGCCTGGTTTCAAGCGCCGAAGCTCCGGTAGGCCTCGGTCCTTTTTTGTGCCTTGCGTTGGTCGGACCAGGCCGGAGCTCGCGGTCTTCAAGGATTCGGTTCGAGATCTGAGGGCGTTCGATCTGGGCGGGACCTGAGAGAGAGAGAGAGAGTCCTCTCCGGCCAAGCCGAGGAAACCCTAGCCACGTGAGACCACCGCTGCAATGCTGCCGCCCGATGCCGTCCACCGCGCTCGCCGACCCGCCGCCATATCCGGCGAGCGGCGCGGCTCGCCCTCGCTGCCCGGGCCTCGAGGGCGGCCTCGCGGGGGGCGGGCGAGGCTCGCCCTCGCCGGATCGGCGAGGTCGAGCCTCGCCGGCCATGGGCGAGGCTCGACCCTCGCCGGATCGGCGCGGGGGAGCCTCGCCGCCCGCGCGAGGTCGCCCCCGCGGCCACGGCGAGGTGGCGGCGAGGTCGACCTCGACCTCGCCGGCCGTCGCCTCGGCGGTCGCCGAGGTCGGCGGACCGGCTGGAGGAAGAAGAGCAAAATTTAAAAAATAAACAAAATAAAAATTCAAAAAATTCAAAATATATTAAAATATTAGTAAAAAGTTAATATATCCATTAATACAGCCACCCACCTAGCCAATCCACTTGCTTCTTGGATGTTGTTTGACTTGCCGGCCCTGCAAGACGGAGTCAATGATCCTTTGGCTCTTCATTTATCACCGATACTTGATGTGAATAACTCAGGATTTTTTCTCCGACTTTTCCCATCCCCTCCCTCCCTTTTCTTTCTCGAACTAACCCATGACGCATCAGAGCGTACGACCTCTCTGAATTTCTTTCCTCCCTAATCTCTTCTTCTCTTCTCCAATGTTTCATGGATCCTGTAATCAAATAAACATTGCTGAGTGAAATCGAATGGATTTTCTGTAAAAATTATTACCTTTTAACTCACGTATGAGCTACTTAATACTGATAAGTTATTGAAGTAATGAAGTAATTTAAAACGATCCGTTGTTGTGGGTATTTTGTTGAAGGTGTTGCTGATTTAACAAGTTGTTCGTCAAACTTTCCTTAACAGCAGGCCTTGAGAATCGCAAGCTCTTCAAACATTTAACTGGCACGGAACGGCGCTTTGATTCTTGCCCTATTCAATGATGGAACTGTCCAATAATCTATACATTGATTCGACTTGTGTCTCGTCACGCCATTGCTTTTCTTCTACGGATGTGATGATTATGCGCATGTTTCAAAGGGAATCCTGATACCAAAGAGTTAATCTTTGATGGAGAAGGGAAGCATTTGTTTTGTGGGTATTTAAGTCACCACGCCGTGCGGTGAAATTTACTTGTTTGGAGGTTTCTGTACAAGAAGGTACCATGAAGAGGTGCTTCACCACGTCCCCAAAAAGCGGCATCATAACCCGTGATAACTTTCCATGGCATCACTTGGATCTCTCCGGCTCCGGCTGCTAGTCTTATTACTCAACTCTTTACATTCTTCTAGTTGTTTTTTCTGTTCCTTTTTTTTTTTTTTTTGTATAAAAACATTTCTGCGGCTTAGGGATATGACATATTGTTCGGTGAATTTGCACATCTAGGAGAAATTTGAGCTGATAATCCTCAATGACTCGAAAGCTTAGCTGCGATGGATATCCGAATTGTGATATGAGTTCGTGCAATGAATGTGGCCAAATGAATGTGCTCGCCACTTGGTGAAGGAAAGTATTTGACAGGCGGAAATGGGTAAGCTGTAGATGATTCTAGCTGTGAATGTGATGGAACAGGAAGTGGAGCTCGAAAGACAGACGAGGAGTCAAAGGTGAACAGATCATTCTCTGACACAAACCATACGTCTTACATTAGATACAAAACTGAAGAACCTACAGGGAAAAAATCATGTGTCCAGATATATAAATTCACTTCTGAGCACCAACCTCTCCGAGTCGAGAACAGCAAGCAGAGGAACTGATAGCTTGCAGCAATGGAGAGCACGTGACACACAGCGCCACGTCCTCCTGAGCCAAGTTACTGCAGTAGCACGCTTCCAATTCACAGCGTCATCTGTATCGGACATAAGGCCAAAGGAGGGACTTGTCCAGGGGACTGTCCCACTTCACTGACTCCCACCATTCCTTCTCATCTTTCCCAACATGAATTGCCCGAAGAGAATTATCCTTGCCACCAGGTAGTTCACCATCATGAGGGAGGCTCACATGAAGTGCTATCCTTTCTATCTTCTTGCATTGTTGTAGTGTTACATATTGGAGAGAATGACACATTATCGTCCTCCCACAAATGCTTTTCAGTGCCTGAAGATCCCTTAAACATAAGGTCCTTAACTTGGGGAGGCTTACAGTGGAAGTAAGATCATCTACTTCGGTCACTGCTATGACCTCCTCCATCACTTCACATTCTTGAATGTGAAGATTTTCTAGGTTTGCAAGGAGGGACAGGAGCGTGTCCATCAGGAGGTTCTTCATTTTGCAGCACTTGTAGATGTAGACTGTTTTAAGACCCCAAAAGCCTTTGCCTTCGGAGATCCACCCCGGCAAAGGCCTGGCAGCAAAAGCAACTGCCTCAACTAAAGCATGCAGGTCGTCTAACGCATCCAATTTGAGATACTCGAGGCTTTGCAGAGGAGCATAATAATCTGCAGGAGTATTCAAGGACAGTAGCACCAGATGCTCCATCCCAGGAATTCTCTTTAGCCCGCATACCCTCAACTTACAGTTTATGATGCTTGGAATGTCCATCAAGCTTCCCATGCCATCCAGAGGATCTTTGATGCTCAAACACTCGATGCCTTTCGGGAACAGAGGAAGCTCTTCACCTCCTCCTTCCTTGACACGACATGCCCCCAGCCTCACAGTTTTACTGCAGATCGGAGGACCAAAGACCCTGGAGGCATTCTCCTCTTTGTATATTATTGGCAATATTAGTTCCCACTGCTTGGGACCGCCATCCCCATCCTGTAGTTTTAGATATTCCACATATGCATTATATTCTCTGATATCCTTAAACCTGCACCTCACTTTCTCCAACCTTTTCAGACTGATTAATTCCCTCGCATTCTTCACTTTCAAGCTCTTGTCTGCACTCTTGAGATCAAGCTGTTTCAGATGAGAGAGTTTGGGCAGAATTCCTTCGGGCATTTCTTTTAGTTTTGAATAGCCAGCATCCAGGGTTCTGAGATTCACCAGTCCCTCAAGTCCCGCAGGAGTTTTCCTAATACCACTCCAAGATAGGTCCAATGTTCTTAACGCCCTCAGTTTCACCATCGAAGGCACGTACCTTAGTTTCTCGCATTTATGCAGCAATAGTGCGCTAAGGTTATGCAAGTCAGAGATAGACTCAGGCAACATCTCAATCCCCGTATAAGACAGGTTCAAAACCTCTAGAGCTGGCATGCGGCTAAAGAACGAACCATGGATCTCTTTCAAGAAGTAATTATTATTCATGAGGAGGGCCAACAGCCGAGGACAACTTGGTGATACCCCTGCCGGTATCTCCTTTATGAAATTATGCATTAAAGAGACTCTCTCTAAGTCCTCTGTCCATTCTTCCTCACTCGGCAGTTCTCGCAAACCCAACCCAGATTTTATCATTGATTGGGAGCGCACCATACTTATAGCCATGTCCCTAACTAAATCATGAATCTTCAAATAGTTGCGTTCATAATAAGCATTCGATATTCTACTTCTTTCTAGCAGGCACGCATTGACTAACTTATTAATGATGGTGTAAGCCCTGTCGTACTCCACTTCCCAACTTTTAGAGTCGCTTAGCAATCCGACCATGAAAAAATCACGTATCAAGTTCTCTGTCGATATTCGGTGATCCTCAGGGTATAGTGCAAAATGTAAGAAACACCGCTGCAGCATCAGATCATTCAGACGTGTACAGCTGAACTTTAAAACTCTAAATACCTTCTCCTCCATGCAGTCTTCATTAAATCTCGCTTCTCTTAACTCATTTAGCGCATTTCTCCACTCCTGGATGTCTGTCAGTCCTCTCATGCTTCCTGAAACCACCAGGATCCCCAAAGGCAATCCTCCGCATTCCTCTGCGACAGATCGTGCGACACTTTCCACTCCTGGAGAGAAGACAATCGCGGGTCCAAGATTCATCATGAACAAGTTCCAGGCTTCATCCTCAGGAAGAGGCTCCAATTTGATCACTTCATTGCACGCCATTTGCTTACACACGTGTAAGGATCGACTTGTCAGAATTAACTTGCATCCATTGAAGCCAAGCTGAATTCCCACCTCTTCTAGACTGTACGAGCACCATACGTCATCCAGAATAAGGACATGTCTCTCTCTCATCAGAAAGTGTGACAGTTCCGCTGCCCGTTGAATTTGGTCGTCGACATTCGACAGGGTATGGTCTAGACATTTGGCTATCTTATCCTGCAACATATGAACACTGCACTCTTGGGACACCGTAACCCAAAGGACCTTCCCCTTGGTGCTTTCCTTTAGTAAATGATTGTGGATGTGGGTGACGAGGGCTGTTTTCCCGACACCACCCATTCCACAAATGCCGATCTTCAACACTTTGTCATCTCTGAGGCGAGATAATACCTTATTCAGATTCTTCCGAAAAGCATCCCCTGATAATTCCACTGTTGGAAGCTCATATCCAATGTTGTCCTCTGCAATCAGTGTGAGTCCACAAGTGAATTCACCTTGCTTTTGAAGTTCATCCACCTGTTTGATCAACTCGTTCACACTATTTACTGAGTTCACGTAGGAATACCATCTTCTATCCGCGACTTCTCGCTCTAAGCATGACACTCTGGCTTTTGTTCTTTTCACGTCTCGTAGCCAGTCATCAACGTCTCTCTTCCGCTTCCTTCCGAGCTTACATTCTTCGTTTTTGACTTGTGAAACTACCTCATCTTCCTTACCAGTTAACTTGTCCAGTTCGCAAAGAAGTGTTTGCATCTTCTGGCCAAGACCAGTGTAACTTTTTATGAGCTCGAAAATACCAAGTATCATTGACGGTTCCATTCCTAAGACACGGAAAGAACAACTTGTAAGTCAACCTCTTCCGTGTTCCTTCCGACCCCCACCCACAATCACTTTGGCCTATGATATTGCTAAACAAAGCTCTGAAGATCATATATACAAAATAATACGTGCCAACACACACAAACCCATATCGCGTACGCACAAACTCATTGTTTCTGCTAAATTTTAAGGGCAAAGGCACCTCAAGGATCATCATCTCTGCAGACAAGTTTACTACTACATATGCAATGAAATTGGACACTTCAGAAAAACTGGAGAGTACAGACAAGAGTACCTTGAGCCAAGTCGAAGCGGGCTAAAGAAGTTGCTGGACTGCTAGCAAAGTTTCTAGAGAGAGAAGCTTTGAGCTATAGCGGAAGAAAACACCCCGTTCTGTGGTGACACCATACGAGTTAGACGAAGCAGATGCAAGACTTTCAATGCACGAGGACAGGAAAAAGATGGAAGGAAGGACAGAGAAGACTTGAGGAGGAATGAAGTCAGTCCACTCGTATTATTCAACTGCCGTGCTTCGTTTTGGTTCGGAAAATGCATGCATCTTTCTTTGGACCGAGTGAAGCCATCTTCTCTCCGTAAATATTAAAATGCGGATCCGTGCATGACTTGATCTTATCACTTCCTTTAGCGGACTGGGGAAGTTGAAGGACTTGGAATCTGATTAAATCGGTACAAAACATGATAATGTATTGTTTGACCTATGTCATGCCGGATGGATCCTCCCTTGCTTCCCCTGGCAGGCAAGCGATGAATTAAATTTTAGTAGGGGGAAAAATGCACCTTGTTCTTTCGGGTGTTTTTTCATTGTAGTCCCTATGCATTCATTTGTTTCCCATTTCGTCTGTAAAAATTACAAATTGAACCCTGCCAGAATGAGAATGTGGCATCCGGGGGACGAAATTGGAGGCAAAATACTGGGATAGAGGACTAAAATGAAAGACGAGGCAGTAGGTATGGGTCGAAATGAAGAACTGCCCACGGTACAAGGTCAAAAACATAATTTTCGGCCCTTTCTCGTCAAACCCCTTCTGGTCAAAGCTTAAACCCTATCACCATAGCGAAGCTCCAGTCTCGCAGCGCGGCGATGGCCTCGAGATCCTTCGCCGGTGTCCTGAAAAGCTGTCGGAACCCCTCGAGAATCATCAACGCGCTCTTGATGAGACCGTACTCCGCGTACGGAAGGTACGTCAAGAAGGACCTGTTCTCAGAATCAGTCCGATCGGCGACCCGAAGAAGAGCGTCGTGCCGGTTCTCGATAAGTGGGTCGAAGAGGGCAACAAGGTCAAGGGTCTTGACCTCAAGCGCATTATCCGCGACCTCCGATCTCGGAGGCGATATACTCATGCCCTTCAGGTGATCTCTCTCTCTCTCTCTCTCTCTCTCTCTTCATTTTGGGTTTTTCCCTTATGTCATTTTCCATTGATGAAGCAATGGGAAGTTCTTGCTTGCGAGAAAGTGCAGAAAAGTAATGGGTAATGCTTGTTGTTCGTTCGACCAAAAAAAAAAAAATTGCTTGCTGCTAGAGGGACCGTCTGGACTGATTTTTCTTTTTTTTTTGGGGGGGTCGAAACACTCAAATCATTTTGTAAAATTTAAATTTTTACAGGTAAATGCACATACTTTTTTTTTTTAATTATTATAATTTTTCAAGATTTATATACTGGAGTACTGAAGAGTTCATTCTCGTGCTATGCTTTTTAGTGGGCACCTGTTTGATATGTCCATGATTGTTGGAGAAATGTCGAGATGCTTGTGGTGAACAATGATCGTTTACCATTCATCCAAGCCAATCTTGCATGCCAAATGTTGTCATTTTGAAAGGGAAAAAAGGAAATCCATAAATTGTCATGCGATGCTGCGTGGTGATTGGCTTTAGTGGACGGGAATGCCATGTTTCGAGAGTACATCAACATGTCTTATGTCCAAGGATAACAGAATTTAGATGAGAGGCTAGAGCTTATGAACTGCTGCTCTAGTAAGACCGACCTTTGGACTCTAGGATAAATAAGCAGATGAAGCTAGTGATTACGTTTGTTGTTGCTTCCTAAAATAGATTGAGCACTAATCAGCTATCTGAATTTGCATCGTTTTCTGAGGACAATACAGTGGTTTACAGAGGATTATTTTCATGTCCTCTGTGTTTCTTGTTTTTCTACAAATTGTTATTATCCACTTAACATCATCCACAGTGGACTTTTGCTCTCCCTATGCATAGACCCACAAAGTGAAGTAAACTCAAGATTCATACTTTCTCCCTTCATATGCAGAATTTTTTGGAATATTAGAGCTTTTAAGTCTTAGAGGCTGAGTTTTTGTTCGGCCATAAAAAATTTCTTCTGTGATGACTTTTCTTTCTCACCACACAGGTTGCTGAGTGGATGAGCAGCAAGACAGAAGGGTTATTAACGCCTGCAGACCATGCTCTGAAGCTAGATCTAATTGGTAAAGTTCAAGGGCTGGATGTCGCAGAAAACTATTTTAATAACTTAAGGGATCAAGACAAAGTCGAGAAAACATATGGTGCTCTTCTGAATTGTTATGTCAGGGAATGCGCTGCCGACAAATCTCTTTCCCTTCTGCAAGAAATGAAAGAGATGGGTTATGCTTCATCTGCTCTGACGTACAATTGTGAAATGTGCCTCTACACAAACATTGGCCAGCTCGAAAAGGTTCCCAACGTGCTTTCAGAAATGAAGGAAGCCAATATTTCTCCTGATAACTTCACCTACAGAATTTGCTTGAATTCTTACGGTGCAAGATCTGATATGGATCATATGGAGGATCTTCTGAAAGAAATGGAGCGCATCCAGCACATGTCTGTGGACTGGTCCACTTATTCAGTTGTGGCTAATCATTTCATAAAAGCTGGCATCAAAGAAAAAGCTCTGATTTATCTGAGAAAATGTGAGGAGAATGTGCAAAGAGACTCACCTGGATATAACCATTTAATCTCACTCTATTCAGCTCTTGGGAACTGTAAGGAAGTGAAGAGGTTGTGGGCCCTTAGAAAAGCAGTGCGCAAGAGGCAGTCTAACAAAGATTACATTACTATGCTAGGTTCCTTGGTGAAGCTTGGGGAGATTGAAGAGGCTAAGAAATTGCTTCATGAGTGGGAAGCGTCTTGTGAATTCTATGATTTCCGCGTGCCAAATACCCTCCTCATTGGATACTGTCAGAAGGGATGGCCTGAAAAGGCCGAGCAAATGCTACTTGACATTATCAAGCTAGGGAAGACTCCCATACCAAATAGTTGGTCCATTGTCGCGGCAGGTTACGTAGACAAGGATAACATGGAGAAGGCTTTTGAGTGCATGAAAGAAGCCCTGGCTTTACAGTCCCAAAGCGAAGCATGGCGACCCAAAAACCAGGTGGTCTCAATCATACTGAATTGGGTTAAAGTGAACAGAGCAAGTGAAGTAGAATCCTTTCTTAGTTCATTGAACACTGTACCGTCCTTCAATCAAAAGGCGATCAATCTGCTGGAGACAGTCAGTGCTGACAGCTCCAATGAGGATATTATGCAAGAGGAGAATCTTTAAAAGGAAAGGTTGGATTTGTTAAACAAAACGGTTGCCTTAAGGATTCAGAAAATCAGGCTGTATATCTTTGAATCTGCTTGTTGAGGTTCGATGTTTCGGTATTCAGTCGAGAAGAAGATTCCCTATTCCTGGAAAATATCTGGGCCTTTTCTTTCTCTCTGGTATATCTTTTATACTAAAATATAGTAGCTTTGCTGTAGTAAGCAAATTGGATGGTCTGTCTTTCTTCCATCAGACCATGCCTATAATGTTCCATGTTAGCACTTTCAATTTTGCTTTTACCAGGGACTTAATGCCCGGTCTCATCGCCAGCTCCTCTTTCTTTAAGAGCTCCTTTTCCTCACAGACTAAGGGATGAACCACTGTACCTGATAGCAGTTATATAAAGCATTGCTGCCGCTTCCTTTGCTACTGCTTCGTCCCTGACCTCACAACACCCCCGGCTACTTTACATTCACTGACTTTTAAAGTTGCAATTGTTGACTTACAACGAGGGAAAGCATTCCTTCTTTATACTTGGATGGAAGTGCGGCAGAGAAGTGACGGTCTGTATTTGCTTTTGCTTTTATGTATCCAGTGATGCAGGAGACTGTTACACGCACCAAACAAGAAAAAGGCGGATGATGATTGAAAGTGTTTTGATGCATGGAAGGAACAAGAAAATGTAATGTTGAATGCGCACCAGCCATCGAAGGAGACAAGGCATGACCAGGATTCATGGAAGGGCGACGGGGAAAAAGACTAGTGTCAATCACTTTGCTGTTGTTCTAGTTTTCCCTGTTGTAAGTGAACGATATCAGTATTGTGTGGTTACTTGTTCCCTGAATAGATTCAGTGGACTTAGAAGAAATCACTTTTCTTTCGTGGTTTCCACTCATTCCATAGTTTGATGCAAATACTGCTGATTTCTTGTTTCTCCTGGATAGCTGAACTGTACATTGTGTAAGTCAATATTTAATTATTGAACTAATAAAATAAATCCTGGCAAAAAAAAAAACTAATAAAAATAAAAAAATGGAAAATTACAAAATTACGATCCCAGTTTTCCCTTCTCTCTACTTCACCCTTGAGTCAGTGTCATGGAAAACGTTTATGCAAAGTTAAATATTATTGATGTTCCAGTTCTTTGTGTCCTTTGTAAAATTGATATCCATCTAAATTTCGGTTTAGGATCAATGAAGCTAATGTTTCAGCAAATTGTTGTTATCACTACCCTTGATTAAGATTGACTCATCAACAAATGGATAATAACATAAATGATTTATAAATTTTGACTTAATGTGTAATAGGATTCCTAAACTCTTAATTTGTTTAAATGATTCCTAAACTTTAAATTATTCTGATAGGATCCTAAACTCTTAATTCATTTCAATATGGTTTAAATTCTTGAATTATACAAAAATATTTAATATTTTCCTTCCATTAGTTCAAGATCATGAACAATATTGAATATTTTTATATAATATATGGGCAAAGTTTAAATGTTTGTCAAAAGTTTAATAACATATTAAAACAAATTAAAGTTTGGAGATTATATTGGATATTAGGTCAAAATTCATGAATTACATTCAAATAAATTAAAAATTTAGGGATTACACATTTTTCCATCAATAAACTAAAACCTGGTGGCACGTGATGTGATAAGGGAAAATGTATGGGTTAATTTTTGGAGTTTTGAAAGAAATGAGCAACTTATGGCCCAGAAATTGTCGGGGCTCGACTCATGGGCTTTTTAAATAAACCCTCCGATGGAAAGAGCGTCCCGATTTTCTTTTCTTTCCACTTCCTTTCCCAGAAAATCGCCGGAGCCAGAGAAACCGAGAGAAAATGCGAGAAAGGCCAGACTATTCTTCCGAGGAGGAGGAGGGGGAAGAGAGAAAACCCAAGAGAAAATCCCGAGAAGCTCCCGAGACCGACCGGAAAATGCGCGAAAGCTCCGAGACCAGCAAGAGATCGAGGGAGAGCTCCGACTTGGGGACCGGAGAACGCAAATCCAGCAGGAGGAGCGAGAAAACCAGAGGGAGCTCGGATTCCGAGGAGATTGAGGAGAGGAGACGGAGGAAGAGCGGCGGGACGAAGAGGAGGAGGTCGCGGCGACGGTACAGTAGCGAGTCGGGCTCGGAGGATGCCGATTCGGAATCGGAATCGGAATCGGAATCGGTGTCGGAGGGTTCGGATTCAGTGAGCGACAGTGAAGAGGAGAGGAGGAGGAGGAAGAAGAGGAGAGAGAGGCGGAGGAGGGAGGAGGAGAAAGAGAGGAAGAGGAGGAAGAAAGACAAGGAGAAGAGGAGGAGGAGGAGCAGGAGAGACGATGATGAAGGAGAGGAGGAAGAGAGAAGCAAGAAGAAGAAGAAGGAGGAGAAGAAGAAGAAAGAGAGGAAGAAGGGTAAACAGAAGGAGAGGGCCGAGAGAGGCAAAACGGGTGCAGTGACCAACTGCTGGGGAAAATACGGGATCATCAGAGAAACTGACATGTGGTAATGATTCTAATCTTCCATGGTTGAAACTCGATTTCTCGTGCTATTTCACGCCTCTTTGTCGATCCTAAAAGGGGAAAAGGTTGCTACTTTGTTGAGCATGTCTGCAATGAGTTTGCTTGTCGTATTTCATAGATGATGAATGGTTACCGTGTGAATGAAGGAACCTCATTGAATAGGTTTTTTTTTTTTTTTTAATTATTTTTATTTTTATCTTTTCTGTCTAGGGCTTACAATTATTTGCTGTTGGTATTGGATGAATTATGTGGGCACGAGTGATTAAGAAGAAGATGAGGACAAAGTAAACTATTTTAATCTGTTTTTGAGATGGCCATGTCAGTAGCGCTGGACTGTAGACTGTAATTGTGTGCCACTCTCGCTGTTTGTTCACCATTGTGCTTTGATCTCGCAGTGAGATTTGTGTCCTGTTGCTTGTCAAAGTGAAAAAACTGTATTACTCCATTGGAGATAAGACTTGTTTGTGCCATCAACAGCAACATTCAGTTAGTTTCTCTTTGTGATGAATGACAGCATGACAAAGATAATGCTTCTAGCCCTGCTTAATAGAGTATCGCGTTTGACTTAGGGATTACAACACAAGTCAGAAGGATGCTCACTCTTTTGCTTTTTTCCTTCTAAAAACCATGTTATGCAACCCGGATGCCCTTACCCAGTGCTTTACACTGTGCTCTTCTCTGTCCATTCTTATTAGGTGTTGAGATTTGATGAACTTGATAATTATATGTCACAGACAGCAGAAGTTTTAGTTGACTATTTCTGTTGGAGATGTATTAGAGGAAAATCTCAGACTCCTAGCAACAAAAGCACGAAATGAGACAATATTGGACTGGATTAAAATCTGATTAGGATTAGAATGCCAATGATAAATGGAAGTATATGTTGGGTTAAATGTAAATCAAAATTTTATCTTTTCTTTGTATTCCTTTGCTGAGATTGGATGGGAAAGTATTCCCTTCGGTGAGGCAATCCTTCCATAATGCAATAGGTTCTGGTGGAACTCTCTGATTCCTATGAAAGTCAGAACTTGAGTTTATTTTATAACTCAGTATAAAACTCTTTCACAACTATTTACAACTTTTACATGTTTAAACTGGAAGGGCCAATCATCAAGATATGGTTTCTGCAGCCATGGATTTCCATGGTTTATTAATCGTCAAGTTATTGATCTTGTTCTAATGCATGGACATTAAATTCTTGCAGGACTAAACGTCCTGAGTTCACTGCTTGGTTAGCAGAAGTAAAAAAGGTACTTCCTCGGGGTTCATCTCGCTTTCGTATTTAATTATTGTACCCAGATGGATGCACATGTCTGTAGGCTGCCCATGATGCATGTATATCCTGAGTAAGACACTGCTCGTGCTCTTTTTTTTTTCTTTTTTTCTTTTTTCTAGTGGGGTACAACATTTTTTTAAACACCCACCCCCACCCCCACCCCCCCAAAAAAAAGAAAAGAAAATTCTCTTTCTTTTCCCAGTGACCCAACTGATGCACCAGTAGTGAATTATACTTTATCTCGAAGAGCTTGACATACTTAAGCTTTAGATAGTGCCAAAGCTCTTGATATGACTTTTCTTGTTTCTTGGAGCAAGGAACTCCTTATATGGAAGAAAAAAACTGAACTTGAGGACAGAGACTTATTTTACTGGCTACATTTGCCCATTAATTGAGGTAAATAGTACCCTCAACTACCCCCAAATCAAAAAGTAAATAAAAAATGAAGGCTATGATATGTAAGCTTTTTGCTGTTGACTTCCCTACAATTTTTCCTTCTATCCGTAATGTTTTCTGCAACCAAGTCATCTAACATGAACACCTTTTCAGGAACTTAGTTTTCTCAAATGCATA
Source organism: Eucalyptus caleyi (assembly GCA_014182885.2). NCBI lineage: Eukaryota > Viridiplantae > Streptophyta > Magnoliopsida > Myrtales > Myrtaceae > Eucalyptus > Eucalyptus caleyi. Next base: position 48,310,685 of record CM024471.2, read on the forward strand.
TTATTTTGGTTCTGAAATTACATGTTTCATTGAAGTGTAGTGAAATTTATGCATGTTCTATTGCTTGTGCATTGCATTGCAGGTGAACCTGGAAAGCCTGGCTAACTGGGAAGAGAAACAGATGTTTAAAGAGTGCGTAGATACTTTCTTTATACATGACATGAGTCTTATTTTTACCAAACGGATTCTTTTTTTCTCCCAATTATTTTGCCATTATTGAAGATATATGGACTTATTTTGCAGGTTTATGGAAGACCATAACACAGCTACCTTCCCTTCTAAAAAGTAATATTTCTTGGGTTATGCCTTTTGTTTTCATTATAAGTATTTTAACCTAAGTATATTATTCCTGATGTTTTGACTTATTATCCTGGAGGATTGTCTCTGATTATTGGGTGCCTATGCTTCACTCAATGAGTTTAAGTCATATTCCTCTTGTGTTTGATTGCAGGTATTATAACCTCGATGCTTATCACCGACACCAAATGGAAAAGGAACTGAAAAAGGGTCTCAAGAAGGTTGTCTCCAAAGAACGCACAGTTTTCAATGATGAAGAACAGCGCCGGTATGTCCTTCTACTGCAAGTTAGATTTTATAAATATATCTGTTGCTGCTCTTTACGAAAGATGGAAATATTGTTAATTAATTACGGCCTTAATGTCTTCTGCGATCGATGATATTATCCGTGCATTTATTTTTGTTATCTTCCAAAAGGGTGTGAAAAAAATGAACATGTGGCAATTTCAAATGATCAATTGGCTTGGAAGTGGGAAAAAGATTACAAAGTGCTTTTCTTGTCATGAAAATTTGCTTTGGTACATGTATTAGTAATGATTGGAGTTGATCCTTGTCGTTGCAGTAGATAAGATGGTTGTGTCACAGTAGCACCTATATTCTCAAACAGCAAGAGTACAAACAACTTGCCTTGTAATTTGGGGCATTTCTGTAGTTTTTGCTAGAGTACTAACATATAAATGGTTTATCAAGTGACATGGCAAACTCTCTAATGGGTACTTGAAGAAGAAGTGTGCCATATTCAAACACCAAAAATTCTCTGTCTCACCACTTTCATAGATGTAATGTTTCTCACTGCAATCAATCACCTTTCTGTCCTTCCCTCCCTCCTATCCAGGCAAGAACTGATGGTAGAACGTGAAAGGCAGAAAGAGCAGGAGGTTGAAACTTTGAAGCGTTCGATGCAGGGTGGAATGGTGAGTCTGTAACTTCTTATCTAGCTCAAGCTATTTTAATTGTTTCTGTGATTATACATCTCAACCTTATTAATTATTTAATTTGAACCCGGATACCAGGCACAAGCAATGAAAGAACAGGCTCTATTGAGGGAAGAGATGGCTTACCAATACAAGCTTGGCAACTTTGAGGTGAATGTACATATTTTTGAGTCCGTGATTAATTATGTTTTTGTTAGTGCCTAACTTTGGAAATTATAATAACTCGTATCGTAGGCTGCAGCTGCCATTCAGAGAAGATTGGATCCAAATATTGCCATGTGATACATCATGGCCGTGCTCCACCCTTGTCCTCTTTATGAATAGTGACGAGACTATTCATTTGAAACTCTCTCCCTGTGATGTCACTGCTTGATGCATCAGCATCACCTCAAGTTTTTGGAGATGAGAGGTCAGCTCTTGGATGTACAAAGTAGCTGCGCTGTTTACTTGCTCTTTCCAACTGCGGTGCTCTTATTTGTCCTGAAATATGTAGGCTTTGGGGTCTTTTTCTATTTGGTGCTAAGTAAATGAAGTTTGCAAAAAAGAAAGACTCTGTTTTCAATATATGATATACGCAGCATTATAGACGGCCAGCCTGGTGCACAGCAGATGTGGGGAGGCTCTCTTTCTCTTATTCTGACGACTTGCACGTGACCGCATCTGAGAGATGAGGGGGATGCTACCTGGACGAGCATCAGACCCTCGTGGCAAAGAAAGATATCCAGATTTAGAGCCCAGAAAACCGTGTCTGGAATTTCTGAGTTCCGCCTTAGGAATGGGTGACGAGAACGAGTGGAGAGAGTTAAGTCGCTACAAGCTCCTCTCGCTGTGACAATTACGAGTTGCAAAGAAAGAAAAGAGAAACGGGTAAATGACTCGCGCGCACTTGGGATTAGATGCACCAAAGCCTTTGACTCTAGAGGGTGTCGTAGATATGCAAGCCACCTTACAAGGAGAAAATGGACGGGAGGCACATTCTCCCTCTTTTTCAAAGGTTGATAACCGCTACTCGGCTGCCGCGACTCTATTTGTCGTACACGTCTCATTCACTCGGAGGGGTTTAATTGACTCAATAACACCTCCGGCAGATTAGAAAATTCTGGAAGCATACTCGACCCTTCTATTTTTGTTTTTTTTTTTTTGGGGGGGGGGAGGGTTGGGTCTGAAAACAACTTTTACGTACGAACTCATCCTTAGAAGTACCTTTTCTTCTTTACACAATCCACTATCTTCCCAAGTGGCTCTTTCATGCCCAACTGATGAAGCGTTCCTTAATTTGCCTGAGCTTTACGGCTCCAGAAACGGACGTCTCACCATTCTCACTCCACGCGCGTCCAAACATAGGATTTTTGACGTTCCTTCTCTTTTCTCTCCGTTTCCTGATCAACAAGCGAGAGAGAGAGAGAGAGAGACATGCTTAGTACTTTCAGCTTCTCTAGGTATATATCCATGCAAGAGAGTCAACTTGGATATAATATCACCACCTTCCTACTTTTTTTTTTTTTTTTTTGGAGAATACAAGGTACAAAGTTAAGAAAAATTGAAGTCTTTAAGTCTACATTACCAATTTTATCACTAACCAAAATATAGGATAATTCTCTAAGAGACTGTGAGTAAAACTTAGTATCCAAACGCTTCACTATGCCAACATTAACAAGCATATCAGCAGGTCAATTACTTCCCTACAAAATGTGATGAATTTTGAATTCAAAATGAAAGCTCAATAACTTTTTGATATCCTTAAGTAGTGCAAGACCAATGTCATCCACTACTCTCTTTGGATTAACAAGTTTGGTAATAATTTTGAAATCCATCTCAATAATGACTTTGTGGAAACCTTGTTGCTTTACAATGGTAAGTTCCATCCATAGTGCCCATAGTTCAACTTGTGAAGACGAACATATTCCAAGAAATACCCATTAGCGCATGGCCAAGTTGGTGAGGAGAGTCCCTCCTTCCAACGCATGGAGGTCAAAAGTTCGAATCTCCGGTTCGGTTTCGCCCTTTAAGTGAGGGGCCACATGGTGGTTGGTTCCTGTGCTAGTCTCCCTTAAGGTATAGTTGCGATTACTCGATGCATAAGCCCAACAGAATAAAGCGGATTCTCGGTTACCAAAAAAAGAGAACATATTCCAAGAAATGACATAAAACCGCCAAGCTAGTCTCCCCTTCATTACAAAATAATCTTCCGCCTCCTGCAAGTCCGCGATTACATTTAGATGCTCCATCCATATTCAATTTAGTCCATCCTAGAGGATGAGTATCCAAGCAGCCATATTGAGAAAAGATTACATTTAGATGCTCCATCCATATTCAGTTTAGTCCATCCTAGAGGATGAGTATCCCAAGCAGCCATATATCCATATTCAGTTTAGTCCATCCTAGAGGATGAGTATCCCAAGCAGCCATATTGAGAAAAGTATGCGATCCACTTGTAAACAAGTTGATCATGAATGATTTCCTTCATGTGTGAAAGGATTTTTTTTTTTTTTTCTTTTTTTTTTAGTGACCCAGGAAACCCCGTGCGCCGCTTCGCGGCAAAGTAAACCCTAAGAAAGAATAGAGTCACCACCACCCTTGCTCCCCGTGTAAGTCAGCACGACGCAGCTAGGATTCGTACGCTGGATCTTTTGCGAGAGGAACAAACGCATGAGCCAACTATGCCGCAACGCTAGGTGGTTGAAAGGATTGTTTGTACACATTGGAAAGAAAAACAAAACTTTATTGAAAAAAAAAGACTTGTTTCGCCATTTCCCAAAAAGCCACATACTTGCATTAAACTAGTACTCCAATCATAGTGGGAGTTAAATCTCCATATGTCAAGTTGAATTTCAACCATTCAGAATCATTTATGGAGAAGAACCCTTCAAGACAATTTTGTGGGATGAGATCAACCCAAATGTTCCTAATGACAAGACAATCTCGCAAAACATGCAACTTGTTTCCACTGAAGATTCACAACGCGGACAGTAAGAATTACGTCCCATATTGCGAGAGGGGTCTTCAATTCATTGGTCAATAAATGCTCATGCGCTAGTAGCCAGAGGAAGATTCTAATACGTTGAGATCCCCTCCACTTCCATATAAGGGGCCATATGCTATTAGTTTCTTGAATGTCAATCCCTGTGAAAATTTCACAAGCTAACTTAATAGAGAAAGATCCACTGCGATTACCTTCCCACAATAGAGTATCTTTCCCATCAGATGCAATTGGCAGTTGACAAAGCCATATATCCTCACAAGCATTAGGCCCCGTGTGCATCACCTTTCCACGTATCATGTTGCAGCATCATAGCCTCCGCCTCCGCAAAGCAAAACAAGAACCTAAACACAACTTTGGCAATGCCAAGTCCAAACGTCTCCATATAAAACTAAAGAAACGATCAAGATAATTTCAGGGCACAGATGAGAGGCTTTCAAGTTCTGCAGAAGCCAAGTCTCCAAACAAAATACAAACTCAGATTGACAATCTGTTCTAAATGTCATAAGCAACTAATCCTAAGTTGCTTGCAGGTAGCACCCCGATTGCAAATCCGGGGCTACTTGCTCATGTAAAGATTTTATCCCAAGTTCATCACCTCAGACCAGTGTGGATTTGCTAATGTGCAAGGTCTTCAACACCCCCATCTACTTTTTCCCAAAGTGGGACAATGACCTCAAATGTATCTTCCTATTTACAAATCACTGTGAATGTGGAAAAATATGTCACATTGATCTACTATTGCAACGAAGATGTTTACCACATTTCAAGTGCATTGACCACCCCTGCAATGCGTGCTCCAGGAAGGGAAAATCTTCTACAGGTACCACAAGAACTATGGTTCATGGAAAACCTGCAAAAATATGCAAGAACAAGCTCTTTCCGATGGAGTAATAAATTCCTTAACTTCTACTGTAAGAGGAAAATAACGCTTTCATACTACAGACTCCCAACATTTGTTGCCATTGTAACAAATAACCCACTGGTGTACATCAATGAAGAGTCCTGCCGTCTCCGGGCATTTCCTAAGCGAGCAGAGAAAAGTAGCTCACATATGCCTCGACTCCTTTCTGAAATTCAGTGAACACCTCTCTGAAAATAAAACCTCCAAAACAACATAACTTTTGAAATTCTGCGGCATAGGTGCCACATGCAAACTCAGTGTTGCCAAAAGGAAAATTACCAAACATGGTCCCCATACGTTCACAGCAAATCCTAAACAATCCAGCTACTTAAAATTGCCGGGCATCGAGTTTGTGTAATTACCTTAACAAACACGAACGAGTCTCCAAGGGAACAAGAAGAACGAAAAAGCAAGTTTCTTCACAACCGCTATCCCTTGATCTTAAATCTTATTCACCTAAGCATGTCTAGCAGAAGCAAACTGTAAAAGAGATGGCATCAGAAGCATCATAAACAATTAGATCATGGGGAGAGAGCAAGAGATTCCCACCGAAATTCGCAAAGGGCACATGAGACCCAAGGAAATAAGGATGAACAGGATAGAGGATAACCCACGACACCGTCCATATACAACAATCCATGTGGATTTCAAACACACGGGGAACACCATGTACATAAAACATGCAGACGCGCATAGCGAAATCGATCTACCTACTACCGGATCAGCATAATTACAAATTCAAAAAAAGGGAAAGAAAAGACCGAATGGAATCAAGCACAACATCTGTACAGCTTGTTCTTCTTAAAAGGCAGAACAGCATGCTGGGAAAGGCCGCATTCCTGCTTGGAGAAGTTAGTTGGGGCGTCGGGCCCGCGGAGACGGAGCGCGGCCCTGTCGTAGACCATGGCGGCCTCCTCCGCCGTGTCGTACGTGCCCAGCCACTGCCTCAGCCTCCCGTCCCTTATCTCCGCCACCCACCTCCCCCACGGCCTCCGCCTCACGCCCCGATACTTCCTCGATCCCGCAGTCTCCGCTGTGCTCTTCGCCGCCGCGGCCGCAATTGGCTGGAATTCCGGCCGTTCCGGCCGCGGCGGCTCGATCCTAATCTCGTTCACGTAGCGCTTGACCTTGCGGCTGGGGTGGTGCGGCTTCGACCGCTCCTCGAGCTCCTCGTCGCTGGACGTGTCCGTGGCGTCGCTGTCGGTGACGGAGATCCGCACGACCCGGACGCCGCTCCTCCTGTCGGCGATCGGCGCCTCGTTGGAGCTGTCGTCGGTGGAAATCGTGGAGTCCGACTCGACCTGGCTCAAGGGGGAGGGTTTGTGGCGCTTGGCCCCACAGGCGTCGATCGCGGAGGAGGACGACGAGAGGGTCGTCACGGTGGTCTTCGTGGTGGTCGCGGCGGCGGCGACGGCGACGGTGGCGGTGGCCGATTGGGGTGAAGTTGCCATCAAAAGTTGGTGAATTGCAGAGAGAAAAGGAGCTGCGATCGGTCGAAGGTTAGGGTTAGGGCTCGTACTTTTTCGATTTGGGGGATTTGAAATTTAGGGCGCTTATAAAAAAAAATTAAAAAGAAAAAGAAAATAAAAGCTCGCAATTCGGTGTCGCGTCGATTCGGGAATTTTTGGCATCCGATTCGAGAATATTCATTGCTGGAGCCGAAACGACGTCGCTCGGCCCCGCGACGAGGACGCTAAAACTGGGCGGGCCGACTTGGGCTCCGCGGTGCGTTTTGGATTAGCCGCATCCGGAAAGGGCATATTCGCTCCCGCATGTATATTCCCGCCCGTGCCACCGTAATATTCCCCTCTCTCTCTCTCTCTCTCTCTCTCTCTCTTAAATACGGTCCGTTTGAGCACGGTGGAGATTGAATTTTTGCAATTTTCCGAGTCAAACTCGAACTTCTCTATGGATTTATTACATGTGGGTCATGTACGAATTCGATCATCTCGCTCGATCGTCATGTTTCAGGCTTGTTAGGGCGACCCATTTCGAAATGAGTTTTTTAAGTCGACTTTGAATTGGATCATTCATGTGTGAAGGAGTTGCTTTGAGGAGGGATTTCACGCGTGCGTGCGTGCGATGACGTGAATGTTAGGTGGTTTTTTTTGTTAGGAATTTCAGGTAGGTTGGGGTGAACAAACGAAAGAGACAAGGAGAATGGTTTTTTTAATGAGGAAATGTCATGTCTCCGGATGCTAAAAAAAGGGCGAGTTGATGATGGAAGAAACAAGAAAATTTATGAGGAGTCCAGGATTGTGATTTTTCTCTTGTAATAAAGCGTGTCGGGTTGCATAGATGAAGTCCATTCAGTGCCCAATCAGGCCAAGAGGAATGAAAAAAGGCTGCCTGGCATTCGTACAAGAGTCGCGCGCGAGAGGTTTGAATGCTTACCAAGAGTTTAGCATTGGGCTTTAAAGCAACATGGGAATGCACTAAGAATATTATTGAAAATGCACATCAATTTTCACCCTTAGATCGGATTGTAGATTTGCGATGGAGTCATGACCTTCCTCGAGGTCAGCCACGGAAAAGAAAGCTGATGAATTAGGCTTAACACGGAATTATCCAAGCCTGTGCTAATCGTTATTTTGAAGTTTCAATTTAAACAATTTAACATGCAATTTAATTCAATTAGGAGTGGTCATTAATCTAGTGTGAGTCGATTAGTAGTCTAACTAAATTGCACAAGAACATTTTATTTTTGCGAACCAAAAATATCATGAATACAAGGATTGAATTAAGCTAAATAAATTTAACGCCCTTTCAATATATTTTCTCATTATTTTCAAAAAGAATATTTTGCAAGCTAGTTTTGGCAAATTTTAATTCTAACAATCAACATGCAATGGGTGATCATACATGTGTGCAATCAATAATGTAACACGTGATGTATCAAAGCAATAAATAAATAATTGCTAGCATTATGGCAAAACCTTGACGCATTAAGCAAAACATAACTTCACTATGATTAACATCCCAGTATTTGCAAGATATTAATTAAAAAAATGTTTGAATAATCTAAACATGATGGCATTTAGTTCTTCTTGGGTTTTTCTTCTTCTGGATGCAACTTTATCTAAATTATGTCTATGCGAATTGTAAATTGAATTAATGACACATGATATGGATTATAATGTAATTTATATGGAACCTAATTCTAATGACGAGTAAAGGAATTATATATTAATCTAACATGAGATGCAATGACATGAAAATGATGACACGGCAACATGATGATATAGGCATTATGATGACATTGAATTTATGACATGGTAATGTGATAATGGCAAAGATGAAACTCCTTCTATATAAAGCATGCATCGTATTTTTTGGTGATAATCTTTTAGAGCTACGATAGGAAACTATCTAAACGATGTGAATAACCAGCTTGTATTAGGAACTAATTTATATTAAATCATATTCTAATTTAGTTAATTTCCTAATTAACTACATGGTTTCTACATATACAATTCTAAATTAGAAAATTAATGTGAACATAATCTATTCTAACAAGTAATGCAAAATTTTTTTGTAATTTTCAAGATTTTCAAGATGGGATGATGTTTCATCAATTTTGTTCTTGCAACAAATATCTTTCACCGAAAGTTATTCTTTAGTTTTTATTTATAAGGGATAAAGGTTTTGTGCTAACTCCAAATAGAGGATATTAAATGCGGTATAAATATTTGAACTCCCAACTTGAAACAACACTGTACAATACCAGGCTAAATCAAAATCCAATATGACGTTAGACCCACTAACTTTGAAATCAAATTTAAACTATATCGGAATCTAATCAACCTCACAACTTATGGATAATTAGATACAATACTGGAATTTAATTAATGATAATGCACCAGGATAAATGACACAATGTCGGAATTTAATCAACGATACGACACCAAGGTATAGATACATGACGAAATCAAATCAACAATGGGAATTTGAGAACTATGGCCATGAAAATTAAAGTGCAGTAAAGGAAATGTAAAGATGAAGGGACAATACTTTGATAGATTATCAGGAGCCTTTTGTTGAAGGACTGGTGGTATTTATAGATGAGCTTGGTAACCGCTCGGCACTTATATGCCTTTTAGCAACTGCTTCTAACCTTATCCCCGTTCCTCTCCCTTCACGAATTACTTGTCCATTTCCTTTATAACTGCCTGGATAGTGCTTCTGATGATTCCTTGTTTATTGACAACTATTTCATGGCTGGCTCTTCAAAATGATAATCGCTTCTCAATCGCATATACTCTTGGCACCTTTCTAAATCAATACTTTAATCATGTCCATTAAAGTTTGCCGCCGAAGCCGCTTGAACGGCCACTAGATAGTTGTCATTGTATTTTAATAATCGAACACGTGGCGGTCCCCTGCCTTGCCTTCGATCATCGAATTTTTGTCCTTACAGTCGTCGATAATCGGTCACAAAACAATGATTCCCACATACATGTAACTTTGTTTGACTCATTATTACATCCTCCACTCTCGTGACAAGCATGTAACGGTAGGATCGATTTTGAGTGTCTAACAAATAGTTTCCTAAATTAATAGCATTCAATATTCAAACTCAAATAATAAAAAATCCACCACATTCAAAATAGGAAATAATGATAATTGAAATATGATCTCGAGACCTCGACTATTATGCACTACTCAAAAATGAGGAGTTCTTGCTTTGGTATGCCTAAAATTTCAAATTATATCATTTTAGAGTAAAAATAATATAAATTAGGCAACTGTACATTCAAATTAGAATAGGTTAGGCAATTACCTAATTTGGAATCTTTAAGTTTAAAGAAATCAATGGCAAGGGGCTCATGGCCACCAACAAGGATGATGGGACCAGCGCGACACAACAAATCATTGGGAACGTGCAGCAGAAACCAATACTTTTATTTAAGAGAGAGAGAGAGCCAAGTTCGAATCTGTTGACCCATCTTCATTGAAAAGTTTGGATTAATAAATTAGTATGGGCTAATTATAATATATTAACTGCTCCACATCACATTAATTTTTCAATATTGAACTTGTCTCTTCTCTAAGAAAACTCGCACATGCGTCTTAATAATCCCCCCTTACGTGGGAATGACTCAAATCCGATCCTATCAACATATATAGTTGAGCTCATTTTTAATTACTTCACATTACATCAATTTTTCATTTGGCCAAGATCTGGCAATACAAAGCCCAGTTACTCCCCGAGTTCTTTTTTTTTGGAGGGTCAGAGTCGCCCCCCCCAAAAAAAAAAAAAAAAACGTGCGAAGAGGTCTATCCCAATCAACTAATTTTTCCAAAATTAAAACACCCCATGTGCTAAGCTTGTGACATTTTTGGCTATCGTGGGGAAGTAACGGGCTTGGTCGAATTTTAATTGGGGCGGGCCTTCTTCATATGACTTAGTTGAATTCGGGGCCTCCCTGCTTGAGGCTATTAGCTACAGTCCAATGCAATTTGTGTGGGCTTAATACCATTAATACCAATGCTCCTGGTTTGCATTGTAATTAGAAGATATATTTGTTTAGGGGTTCGGGTCGATGCTCAATTTTGTTACGCAATGAACGCCTAAATATGTCAATAGGTAGTAATTGGAGAGGTTCTCTTATAAATGGGAATCCGACCCCCTCATTTAAATCATTCAAGTCATTTTACTAATGTCAATATTGTCGAGAGTTTCTCCTTATCTCTCATGCCAAATTGGCGAAATAAATTAGGGTTAATACCTTGAAAAACCCTAAATTTGTACATTTATGACAAATTTACCAAAAATTATTTTTTTGACTACAAAAAACCCCCAAACTGGTATATCTTTGACAAATCTACCACAAATAGGTACACTTGTGACAAATTTACTCTTTGTTAATTTTTGTTAAATTTTGACTAAGTCAAATGACACGTGACAGTTGACTGATATACCAATTTGCGATTTTTATGCTACGTTTGTCACAGTTTACAATTTTTGTGATTTTTTTTGTGGTATTAATCCAATTGAGCGAAGTGTATATTTGTCAGAAATTTACCAGTTGAGGGTTTTTTGCGGTCGAATAAATTAGTTTTTGGTAAATTTGTCATAAATGTACCAGTTTATGGTTTTTTATGATCGGTTGGGGTAAATTTGTCACAAGTGTACAGGTTTTAGGTTTTTCAGGGTATTAACCCAATAAATTATTATATAAACCACATTCTTTGCACAAAAATATGAGACTAGATAAACACATGATTAGTCGAGAGAAGTATAAAGACATCCCAGAATTTCCATTTAGTTATGGAAAATGGAAATTTGTATGCCTACACTAATAATTATTTTTAATTTTTTAAAAATTATTTATTTTTCTTGAAATAAATAGAATTGATTTTGCGAAAAATATGACATTTTCGTGGAAAATGTTTCAGTATTTTTCTAAACAAACCAAACACCAAAAAATGAGGAAAATATTTTCTCTGAAAGTACATTTCACAAAATAAATGAAGCCTAGGATGGAGAGGAAATCTGGAGGGGGTGTTTCAACTGGGAGTGTGCGAAAGATATTTGTAAAAATAAATATATGTAAGAGGTTATTCGTAAATAAATAAATAAACAAAATATGTATTTAGAATTATTTTTTCAACAAATCACCAAAAGAAAATTTGAACGAATAGGCGAAGAGAGAGGAACCGACCTTTTGCCCCTTTAGTCCTATATTCAATCTCGCGTCTCCGGGCACCGCCAACTCTTCCATCCCCACGCCATCTCCATCGCCGCCGATTCCCCCAAGGAAAAAGCAGGGCGGGCAGAGAAACCCTAGCCCCGGCGAAGCCAGACGAAATCGAGAGGAGATAGAGAGAGAGAGAGAGAGAGAGAGAGGGGCGGCCATGTCGTACGACGACGTGGAGATAGAGGACATGGAGTGGAACGAGGAGCTCAAGGCGTACACCTACCCTTGCCCCTGCGGCGACCTCTTCCAGATCACCAAGGACGACCTCCGCCTCGGCGAGGACATCGCCCGCTGCCCTAGCTGCTCCCTCTACATCACCGTCATATACAACGCCGAGGACTTCGCCGACGCCGGGGGCAAGAAGAGCCTGGAGCCCTCCAAGCAGCAGCCCGTCGCCGTCGCTTGAGTTTGTCGGTTAGGTATAAGGTCGGTTTTTGGGCGGGGTTGGGTTTAGTTCTGAGTTGAGGTTGAGGCTTATTGTTACGGGACCGTGATCCTGTGGGAATAATGATACTAACCTATTGATTGATATACGACGGGTTCGTGGAGTGGTCCCCTTGTTCTCCATTCGTTAATTTTGGATGTTGTTCTTGTTTAAATTTGGATCATCCGGATACGATAGATAGATACGCACTGCTCTTGGTTTCGCTTGGTGTTTGCATACGATTCGAAATACAACGAGGTTGAGGTTGCTTCCTCCTCCTTGATCTTTACGACGAAGTGGGAAAGATCAGTTATTGATTTTGCAGCAGTGCTATTTCTGCTTCTCTTGTTGAGAATTCCCCTTAGCAGTGGGTTTGGGATGTGCTTGTATGGAAATTGTGATCTTTATATCCGGCTGGGGTCACTGCAAGGAAACTTGGAACCATGAAGATAGCTTCTGAAGAGTGAAATTTGCTACTGTTTAGGATGTATCTCTTGTTCCGTCTTTTTCGTTTGGCCATAATATAGAATAATGTTGAAGATGTTTTGAATAATATGACTGGGTTGATTGATCTTGCCTTGTTCCTGCTTTGTCAATCTTGCCTAGGAAGGAGATGCATTTTGATTTTGATGGGAGTTTTCATCTGCATCTGTGTGATAACAAATCCATCGTTTAACAGGCCGCTCTTTATTTTTTGCACCTTCACAATCCCTGTGGTTTTTCCTTCTACATAAGTCGCACCTGCTAGTGCTTATTAACATTTGTTACTTCCTATTTGAGGTTTCATGGGTTCGTTTCTGTACATGTTAGTGAGGACAAGGCATTAGAGTAACGTGATTTACAGTAATTTATGAACTCTCAGTCCTGCCAATCAGGGTGCTGCTTCCCCCATTAGGTATTGTGTTGTTGAAATCACTTTTGCTGAGACATCTTGCATCATGAGTATGCGGTAATCTTGAGTACAATGTTAGGTAGTGATTTGATTTTGTTGTAATCGACATTGCAAGAATTAAGCTCCTCTTTAGGTTATTGAGAAGATTTAGAATCTTGGGCTTTTATTTTGTATTCTTTTATTCAGGGTTGGATATCTTGCTCTGACTTCTCATAGTCCTGTTTTTTTCTTTGTTTTTAAGCTTTTCTTTCCTTCCTTCTTTCCTCATACATCTATGATGTACTTTAATATATTTTTTATTTTAATAGAATCCTTCATCTGTCAAAACAACGTTATGGCACTGCTTGGTTCTGGTGTACGACAATAGGGAATTTCATAATGTAGATTGAAATCCTGTATTAGACCGAAGGTATGCTGATGGTGATCTTCTTGGTTTCATCAACTCTAGGTCATTTTCTGTAGTCGGGTTTATTTTTTTCTGGCCATATTGTATTATTGTGAGATGTATCCTGGCATTTTTGGGAATGTCTCTTTTAATTTATGCTTGTTTCTTTTTCCTCAAAATCGACTTATTTCTGTCTAGCTGTTTTCACATATTATAGAACCTCAACATCTAGTAATTGTGGGATGAGAAAGGGAAACACTTAGAAATTCACTCGATGGCTAGCAGCCCTTTATTTTGATTGGGTGAACAGAAAGTTCGATGTGCTTCGAAGTTCTCTGGAGGGAAGTCAGCTTTGTCAACTGTCGTAAACTGCATTGTGATTATGCTAATAGGTCTCCAAATGCACCATAAGTTGTAGAAGAAATGTGGAGATACTTCTGTATGCAGTTACCTGTGTCCATTTGAAGGGAGGTAAAAATAAGAAATGCAAAGTATGTGAGTGAGCAGTTGTGGTTTCTGATCTACTTGCAATTCTTTGAGTAAATTATTTAAATATATCTCTGACTTGAGAACTATCATTTACGTATATCAGCTATTTACGTTGAATAAGCCAGAAGAATCACCTCATGGGTTCTGGAAGTATTATTTGCTATACATAAACCGGTAGTTTTTTTGTACTTAAAGAATGTGGATTTTTTTTTTTTTGGACAAGAAAGAATGTGGATTTTCAATCCTTATGAAGTTTTACGGTTGGCATTAATCATGATATATCCAACTCGGAGGCCAAGAGGTTTAGGTATAATCCGAATCAAACCTGGTAGACATGAGATGATTTGGCATCATATCCAGGGGAAAGCTTGCTTGTGGGGTTCCCATGGTTTAGTTGAAGCTTGTTCTGAGTGTGTCTAGGGGCTTGCTCTTTCTAGACGAACACTGGAAACATTAGCCGAAATTTGGACGTCGTCTTCTGCAACCTTCATTTTGTGGAAACTCATGCAACAAGCACCGAAGCAACATGACAAATCACCAGATTGGACTCCTGTCTTTTGTTGAACGTCCTCTGCCTCTGCACAAGACTGCCAGAAACCTTGTCCAAGACACCAAACTAAATAGCCCGCTCTACCTTGTCCGGAGCTTCCATGGAACTTTTGTTGGGCACTTGGTGCCGGGACTCGCCGTCACCCTGCTTGTTTAATGGCAAATCTTAAACACGTCAGAAGCAACTTCCTCGAAGGATCGAGCAACTTCAAAATCATGACTTTGGTAACCATTCACTGCCTCTGGCCCCATATTCAAGCATTCCGAGCTCAACCGCATGTTCTCATTCTCTATCTCTGCAATCTTTGCACGAGTGGTCGATTTCCCTTTCATCTGCCTTGCTTTCGAGGTCGATAGCATCGGGCAAGCAATCAAGTTTCTCGACCTTGCAATATCCTCTGGTTTCACTCTTCGCACCGAGATCAACCATAAAGGGGAGCTTTATTGGGAGTTAGTGGGTGTTCTTGGAGCATCTGTTTTCAGTCAAGAACTTAATCTTGCTTCATTTCCATATTAATGATTATGTTGGACTTGAAGGGCGCTACCACTGGCAATTGCAGCTCGTAGTGCTCGTCTCTTTTGTCTCGGCTTTGGCTGCAACATGTTTTCCCACCAGTTTCCCCGTATCTCTAGTTCTTGCCATCCTCGTGACCTTTCAAGGTTGTTAGTTCATAAACACCGGGCTCTTCCTTTGGGTACCAGAATGTGTGCCTAAGGGTTGCATGGCACGGTCTGCTTGCGCTAGCGGAGAATTATTGCACGGTGCCATTATTTGCAGCTCTATTTGCAGCTCAAGCAATGCGGACTCCAGGGCTCGAGCCCTTGCTAACTTGCGGTTCAGTTGGATACTTGCAGGGATTCTGTTTTTGACAGGAAGCCTGTGTATGAAATTGACCAGTAAATATACGGAGAGAGGGCAGCATACGGAGTACAAGCGACTTTAGGGTAAAGGTGCCAAGTTCCTCTTCGAGGAATGAGCTCATAAAGATCTTTAACCCTCCAAAGCCCTTTCCAAAGCAGTTCCCAAACGCACTCAAATCCATCTAATCAGAGCTCAAATAAAGAATTAAAAAAAGACGCATTTTGTTCTCTCATCGGCATCACATTATTCTAGCGGTAGAAAAAACAAATCACCAATCTCCTATAATCATTTGTCTCCAGTTAATCGTAACAAATCACCAAGTACGTCTCTGGATGGGCTGCTGCTTCATATTCTGTCATTTCTGTCTATGGAATATTGTGTCACTACAAGCTCACTGTCCACCAGGTGAAAATGCTTGTGGGCTTTAATATGGTATATCGGCCTTTGTGTTCAAATTCTGCTATCGAGCAAGCATGACATCCATATATGTAAACCATATGTTCTAGTTGCAATTTCATCGTTTGTTTCCAATTATTTCCCTGCACTTTGTCTTTGTAATTCGAATATTAGAAAGCTTCGTGTTTGATGGCATATTTAAATCCATCTTCTTCTTCTTTTTTGAAGTCAGATTTGATATTTTAATTGGCCATCGATTAATATCTATTAGGCTTTAATCATCAAATTATGAGGTTTCTAGAGACCACGACTTGACACAAACACAAGCGCTCACGTGGACATTGCGCATTGGAGAGGCCCAATTATATTTAAATTTAATTAGGCAGTTGGGTTTAACTTGTCTCAATAAGCTTTTATTTTTGCAGAAGTTCGAAATCCATTATAATCTTGTGAAAATGCTCACCCGAAACGACACAAATCAGGAAAATAGAATGAAAACAGATCAAAAGAGGCACCTTGTCATAATCAGCTCCATAACAAACCGTGCAAGCACCTCCTTGTTTTCTCATATCCAATTACATTGTAGCAGCGGGTTGAAAACAAAACATTCAAACTCCTAAATCGTTCTTCTTCTCCAAAGAATTCTACTCGATAAATCCAAAAAACGTTTTATGTTACCTTTGGTGTTCTTCTTTCCACTTCGTTGTTTCCTCCACAAGATAGGAGTTCACTCCCATTCTCTGCAAGACTTCATAGTTCTCCGACAAGAACGCCACCAGCTTCATCTCATCCCACGAGCAATTAAAGCCACTGAAAACAATCGAGACAAGAAAGAACTAGGAACCTCCTCAGATTCCCAAGCTTCGTAGTTGAATTTCTCACGGGACCTTAAAATGCTCTGTCGAAGGCCACATAAATAAAACAAGAAAGAAGAAGAAATCAATGAGAGTATTCTAGCATAAGTATTCTAACTTCAGTGTGTTGGTGAAGAAGCACTTACAGTGATAAATAGATCCAGCTGTGGGCAATCGAATGAACCTTGAATTCGTTACTTAAGTCAAAGTACTGCATTGTCCAGGGATAGATGGAAAAATTAAGATGCATTGCACATATTTGGGACATGAAGTAGTGAGGGAATTTCAAAGCAATAGTAAAAGGCAATCCAGTTTTACTCCTCGATCAATGGTTTGTAAAACAATCTGTAGGCTTCAAGAACTTCAAGATACCACATGGCCTCTCGATCCGGAGATGCTGAGAGATCAACCATCTTGTGAACCTGATGATTCAATTCAAGCATGCATATCAATTTCTTCCCCCCAAGAAGCAATGAAACTCAAAGTTCTAAAAATTCCCTAACCAAAGGAACGTTAACAGAAGAACGCAGATGATAGAGGAGTCTTTTTCCCCGAATATTGGTCTATCATATCAGACAAGTCTATATAGTTTGTGAATTATTCATAATTTACCAATATAATTAGATAATTTATTAGCGCAATAATGGAGTTCACACATGAATGACTATTCACACATGAATGATTAGACATTTGAAAAATTACCATTACCTATTAAATTATTAATCACGTATAAAAAAATCCAAGACTCCAGATCATGGTTTTTTAGAACTTTTACTAACATACCTTAATCATAGGGAGCTCTCCTTCGCGCGCAGAATATGCTCCGACAACCATCACGTACATTCCTGCACGTCACGCCCACATTAAGTGATAAAACCAAGTCAAAAAAAAAACAAAAAACAAAACAAATCAAAAACGTGTTTCCTGGTATATTTAATTTTGCCAAGAAAAAAAACAGAAAAACACAGGAGTCAAGAGTAGTTTAGTAGTTCACAGAAGAAGAATGCAAAAAGGCACCAGAGGCAAAGAAGCAGGTGATTGATTGCTGACCTGCTTTCCAGGGGCGGAGGCGAAACTCGCTAGGGAGAGAGAGCTCGACGACTCCAGTGCCATCATCAATCAGCAACCGCTCTTGGTCATGCACCAAAACCAGAATGCCCTGCATTGGAGTTGGTGTATGTTTAAATCTAACATCTGTGTGTAATTGGAGCAAATGGGAACGGCGAGGAGAGAAGGAGAGATATGCAGATGTACCTGTAACCAGGCTCGCTGAAAGAGGAGGCCACCGAGAGCGAAGGCATTGGGAGAAGAAGACGAGGAGGAGGAGGAGCAGGATGATGTGGCTTCAACGGCCTCCTTCAACTGGAAGCTTAGCAGTTTCAGCGCTGCTAAGCTGTAATCCATATTTCTTCCCTCTCCAGAGCCTCTTTCTTTCCTTCTCTCACCAAAGTCTAGCAGGAGGAGGGAAAATCGAAACAAAATGATTTTAAATAGGATAAAGGGCAAAAAAAAAACTTGTTCTGAAAAGCCATAAGCCACAGTATCCAGAAAAATCAAGTTATATTGCAAACAGTGGTTCACGCGTATTTATTTAAAAGAAATTTGCGCATCATAAAATATGAGCAGACAACTCATTTTGGCACCATGAGAGTACCAAAAACTTCTTGTAACATGGCAATTTTCAAGAAGCAATGCCTGTTTAAGTTCTCCAGTCAAATACTGCGACGAATTAAGAATGATAGACTAGTTGAAATATAACAACTGCAAGTTTCCTATTATATGTGCTCGCATGGGGTCAAGTGAAAACAGGATATTGAGGTTCACTAAGAAGATGCAAAAGTTACCGTGTTAGGCCTTGAGGAAGAGCCTTTCCAAAATATAAGCCATGGCAAGTGATATGGATGTAAATTTAAATCTGGCATCCAAGAAGAACAAGCTTGAACTAAAAAAGAGCAAGCACAGTTTATCTTTTATTACGAACCATTGCAAAAAAAGGTCTCCAATGATGTATTGAGGAAATAAGGGGCAGACTAATATGTCCAGTTATCTTCACCCGTCAAGTCACGACACTTTGTGCAAAAGAAAAAATTGGTAAACCCCACAACCGCCTGAACCATGTCTATGGATCTCCTCAAGGAAAGATGATGACAATAATGAAACAGAGGCAACAGCCTAGTCTGCAAATGTATGATTGCACTGCCCTAGAGTATTCAGATGTAATATGCCAGCTATCACAAATTAGATATTGAAAACCTAACTTACGGCCAGGTCCCCAAAAGAACAGCGTAAAAGAAGTTACACATGTCAATGAGCACTTTGGAAGGAACAAAACAAATAACCTTTCGAAGTATTTGAATCTTCTCTCCAATTTATTCTGCTTACGTTTAATCGATTATGGTCTACATGTATCAATCTCTTGTAATGTACTTTCATCCACATAAGACTCTTTTTGGTGTCTTGTATGTTCCCAATGTACTTGAACAGGTTCTATCAATGCAATTGCTTACCTAATCGAAATAAAGTATGTAACCATATTAAGTTCGATCATTTTGACTGACTCGGCCTCCTAATTACGAAAATGCCATCTGGGATAGCCAGTCCATCAAACCCAGCAAATCAACGGAGTCGGCGGCATGGAGACAGAGACCTGTAAACATAACCCTAATACATCCACTCGGCTCTCCACCTAACGCAATCCTAGACTCTGAAAACCCGGACCGAATCACGCAAAGCCAAAGGGAGACTCGGAAGTCCGCACGGAGCAAGCGATTGACTCCAAAGTCGACTCAACTTCGATGCACTGAAACTGCAAATGCGGAAGACCGTCGCATCGCAGGACCGCGACGAAATAACGATGCTCGAACAGAAATGGCGGGCATATCGGCAGTTGCCGTCGCGGCCGATTCAACCAAAGAATCGATCGAGATCCAAGCAAAGCCGAGCCTCCGAGAATCAAGAGATCGAGCCAAAGGAAGGCCAAGCGGAAATCAGCGAATCCGCGAAGCAATCGATCGGACGAATCTTGACGTAGAAAAGATACAGAAAACAAAAGAAATGGCGCGCAAAAGGGAAACCCGACGGATTCGGATAAGCGACGGGAGATGCAGCTCCGGCGAATCGCGGCGGGAGATGGCGTACCCGACGACCAGCGAAGGTTGCAGCCGACGAGATGGAGGAGCTAGGGCCTTCACCGCTCTTCAGCGCCGCCGCGAGCTCAGCGGACACTCGGAGCTCTTGCTTGAACCGGAGCTAATTTTAGGTGGTTTCCCATTTACTTTTTTTTTTTTTTTTTTTTTTTCATTTTGGAAAACTACGGAAAAAGGTTATAAAAAAAAAAACTACTAATTTATGCAATAATAAATCAAAAACAACAAAATAAATGGGATCCCAAATTTATGCAATTCGATTAATGCACCTACTATTCGTCTCTTCAAATTTAGCTCAACCAAAATCCAGTCTACGCGTACTATATTATAATAATTAAGTATTACTTCACATTTATATTCAATAGTCCTAAAAATCTCACATATTATCAAAAGAAGATATTTTTAGTTCAAATATTTTAAGTTTCTATTTAATTCATCATTCGCCCATATTTTATAGGATATTTTCTCTTTCAATATTAGAAAGGTATATTCAAAATTTTACCTTACCATTTGAAAGACTAAAATGTAATTGAACGAAAACACTCTCTCTCAGATTAGGCGTCAAGTAAAATTGCTCGTACCAGTTCACAATAGTATTAATATATCTCCAAAGCTTAAATTTGGGTTCGAACATAAAGAATAACCTAAATTTGGGATTCATAATTTCCATTTTCCTTCAATGAAATCACTTGCAAAAACAATCTCTCGACCCAAATGCATCATCCAATTTTACTCAAATGGGATTTACAATTTGAAAATAGACTTAATACTATAAAAAAGTTTCAAATTATATATTCATAAAAATTTAACTTAAATTAATTTTTTAGTTGCCAAAAATATTAAATTAATAGACACGGTAAGTTCACGTGTAAATTAGTAATCAAATGAATTTGTCACGAATGTGTTTATTTAGAGTTTTTAAAATAAATTTATAACAAGTATATTAGTCGTAAGTCTGTAATTTATAATAATATTAATTCTTTAAAGAAAAAAAAAACCCGAGAGTCTCTCCAGAACGGGGATGCTATTGAAATTTCCCCTTAAAAATTGATGAATTATTTCTCCATCACCGTTCGCCGACTCATTGCTCTGCAGTTTGAAGCTTCGGTCCTTAGCTCTGAACGACACTAGAGAGCCTTCTTCGGCTCTTTGCCCCCTTTCAGTTCCTCGCCAGGTACTTTCGACTTCCTCATTCTTTTTTCGATCCGCTTAACTTGCTGAATTTTTGCTTCTCCGCAACTTCGTCGTCAATTTTCGCTCGCGAAGAGCGCGGTTGATCAGCCGTTCGTGTCGACTCTTTTTTTTTTTTTTTTTCTTGGGGCTCTCTCGTTCTTGAATTTGGGAGTCGACCGATGGTTGCAGAATCCCAGAAAGTTGGGTTCTTTGTCTCTCCCTCCTGTGCCATAGCTTTGCCCCCAATATACCCACGAAAGATGGTGCTTAGTTAGCAGCGGGATTAGCTGGGGCTGAATGAAAGCATCGAGATTTCATTGACCCTGCATTTCCCTGATTTGCAATGAGAAATCCCATGACTTGCTTGAATTTTCTTTGGCTAGATCGCTGGGAATATGCTGTTCTTCTGTATATTGCTGATACGATAGGAAAACACTAATATTCGAACGAGATAGTACCGCTACTTATAGAGACTCTAACTTGGCCACCTAAATCTTCATACCTTAGATTTCCATCACCCTCATTAAAAGTCTTCGACTGATTTATCTGAAATATATCGGCGCCCATTTGTTTGCTTTGGCTCTCATCAGGTTCGTTTGTTTTCACAATTGACTCTCCTCTTGCAAATTTTGGCAATCTTTGGTCTCGTGGGCAATACCATTATGCCCTTTGATTTCATAATCTGTGTCTCTGTGTCTTGTCCTTTCCCACTTTTCTTTTGGTGTGAGGTTCATAAGAATCATTGTCATGGTTAATCCATTACATTCAGAAGTTCCATCCATCGTACAACTACATATCACTTCCACTCATTTCAGGTGAATGTATATAGACTGTTGCAATCTATCACTTCTGGTGATTAAGTATTTTTGATATTCATGCTTGCTCAGCAGGGCAGCATTACATATTTTCTGGCGTATGTAAATATGCACCACATCAATATTGTTATGCATAGGAATAGACATATACTTCCTTTCGTGCCAGCGTGTGTGTCGCATTGAGAATTTACTTTTCTTCATTGTTATTTAGTGAATGTTTGTTGAAATTATATTTTCCTTAGCAATTCAGTGAAAACAAGTTGAAAATAATCTCACCAGCAGTTTGGAGGTCGAAACTATTGGGAGCCTGAGTAGCTTCCAGGCCCCATGTTTTCCAACCCTACTAATCCACACTCAATTTTTATTTTATTAATTAAATAATAGTTGTCTGTTAAATCATTTCCACAGTAAGAACGATCTCTGCATTTGTCCTCCTTAAGGTTGCGTTTATTTCTTGGAAAATGAATGATATAGAAAAAAAAATTAAAATGATCCTTGCACCACTTACAAAAATGAATAAACAAAAAATATTTTCATCATTTACGAAAATAATTAGACATGAATTATTGACTACCTCAGGCAATACAAGCTATAAATTTTAGGAAAACATTTTCCAAATCATTCATTTTCTACGAAATAAACAGAACCTAGGAATTCGGAACCCCAAAGCTTTTCCTTTCTTATCCACACAAATTTGTGGAGTTGGTATGTAATAAGTTTCAACAAGGATGATGAAACAGCAACTTGCTTGACGCCTTTACTCCCCATCCCATCTCAGAGTTTATGTATGAGCATGCCAGAGTTCACCATTATTACTAGTTGAGGAAAGAGATGGTTGTGACACAAGAGAATTCTAGGATTTGGAATTTATAATCATATTGTATGAGACATCAAACTTGTATTCTCAGCATCATGATTTAACCTTCTTCTTTTTTAATGCTATAGTTTACTTATGCAGATCTGTGCTAGGTTTAGTTAGATCTAAAAATTGATCATACACTTAGTCTGCTTTGTGTTCCAATAATCGTCATCTGTCAATTTCTTAAGTTGACAGTTTTGGTCCAAAGAGAACAATTGCAAATCATTCTGTTGCACAATGTAGAATTGTATTATGGGAGTTCATCTTTTACATAGTTGTTGGCATCTGTGCGATAAGGTCTGAGATAATTTCTGTCCTTAAAAATTGGGACAATTATGGTAACAATTCATGTCTTGGAACCAGATTCATTAAGTTGCCCACTGGTTCTGTTGGAAAAATGAGGCAATCGACAGCTGACTGATGCAGAGCAGACTTTGGCAAATGATGCAGAGAGAGAATTCTATGCACATTGCCTAAATGGGACTCTATTGATAGTTTGCTTCAGAAATGGCCTTTTCATGAATAAAGAATATAGGCAATGTATGTGTTCATACCCACAAAAATCTACATGTAACGTGAGCCTGGCGAACTGTGTAAAAAAAAAAAAAATTGAAATTCAAAATTAGGTGTTGGCAAGCAGTCATTGCCATTGACTGGGTAGCTATCGGTGTCGAGGAGGAAATTACTCTGGCCAAAAAGGCAATGGACATTATGGATAAAGTTGCACTCGTGCTATTGGATCAGTCTGTTCATCCAAGGGCTTCAGTCGATGAGAGCAATTTGCAATCAACCTTGGATGGCGTCAACAGGGCAGAGTCATTGAAGGGGCAGCTTTACACATGTTCTTATTGTGTTAAACTGCTTTAGAATCCTAAGTGGTTAATTGTTTAGCGTCCTTATATGATGTAACCACTTCTCATTTGAAGTAGACTATAAAGAGGAGAAGATTAGGATGTAAAGGCTTTCTCCATATCAATACTAACACTCTGTCTTTATCTTTGCTTTTCTGCAATTTTCATCATGTGCTTTAGGTTTTCTGCACTTTAGGATTCTTCCACGCGAATAACTTTCCTTAATTGTTAATTCTTCCTTCAAGAACCCACAACCGTATTCAGTTCCTTTCTTGGCCTTGGATAGTCTACTACAAGGACCACAATGTGCACTCGTTTGGCCTACGGAGAGAATTATGAGTGAGCACTGTGACTAGCAGGGACTTAATAATTTAATCAGTTATTCAAAGTTGACTGTTTTTATGACATGGCCTGCTATTCGAGCAGTCATGCCACTATCTGCTAAGCAGTTGTTTTCAAATAATAAGTTGTCTTCTTTTCTTTTTTTGCTACCACAGTCGACTGTCTTCAGGTGCTGTTCTTTAAGCCCTTTGATTGATATCCTGCAGCAAGATATGGGAGGCAGAGGAGTAATTGGGGATAAATGGTCCATGAGGATACTCTGGGCATGCGCATTTGGAAGTGTAATAAGTATGTCCTTATTCACATTGTTTTCCTGATTCTCTAAAGAAATTGTACTTGTAATGCACTGTAAAGACAATTAATATCGTGTTCGTGTTTGTTTGTTAGAGAGTAAATCCATGAGAGATTATTTGTAAAATGGCTGATCTACTTTTCTTATCTTTTTTTTTTCTTTCAGTAATGTGCTCTTTACTTTCCTCTTCTTACTTAAACTCTTTCTTCGTGTTTTTTCGCTTAGGTTTTTATATGGTTGCTGTGGAGAGGCAAACGCAGAACAGGGATCGGATGTTGGCTGAAAGTCTAAACTCCACAGAATCTGGTGTGGGTAGCGGAGAGGAAGTTTGAGTGATAAACATGTTATGGATCCCCTCCCCCAAAAACAAAAATAAAAGGGAACGTTTTCTTGATGTTGTTTCCTGTTAAAACGCTGGCAAGCTTTTTGGTACTTTCACCTGATCGAGGTCATGTTCCTTTTTCTCCTTCCTCTTCGCCCTTTTTGGGGCACTTGGTAGGTTGTATCTCTGACCATCAAATGTAGTGACGGATTTTCAGGATATGTTGTTATCAATCAAGAGATCTTTTGGTTTCAGGATTAGATCAAACCTTAGAGCACTGTTTGATCAGACTCTGAGTAGATGTAATCACGATACTTGTTGCAGTGCCATTCAAAACGAAATTCTCTTCCCAGTTTTCACATGAAAATAATTGCTCCTGGAAAAGGAGCGAACTGAGGTTGGCAAATCTATAACGTCGCTTGTAGATTTCGCGGAGCCATTAAAGCTTAGAGCAATGTTCGATCAGATTCTGATTAGATGTAACCGCGGTACTTGTTGCGCACCATTTAAAATGAAATTCTCTTCCCAGTTTTCACATCAAAATGATGCTCCTGGAAAAAGAGAAAACCGAGCTTGGCAAATCTGTAACGTCGCCTAAAATTTTATTTTTATTGGCTCTTCACTAACATTGGGCTTCCCACACTCTTGGTGCACGATGCACGATGCATGACGTGCTTCATCTGACATAATTTGCATGCGATTTGCACCGATTACAACTGCCGGACGGAAATTTCTCCTCTATTTCCGGGCGCATGCAATAGCAACTATATATTATCAACTTGGACCTTGGGACTGCCTTCAATCACTGTTGGATACAAGCTCGTCTGCAAATATACAAGCCTCTCATTTTAGTACGCAACGCAAAAAAGTTCTGACTCGGATGGGATCAAGAAAATGTGCTTTAATGAGTCTTCTCCTTCTTTCTTGCATGGGTTTCAGCTCTGCTCACAGAGTCATACGGAATGCCAGAGCTGGTCAGAACCATCAAGATCCTCTCACCCAAAATGAAAATGGAGGAACATGGTTTTGGGGAGCTGGTGCCGATTCAGGGTCTGGCTCTGGTAGTGGCTTTCGCATGGGTAGTGGTTTTGGTGGAGATAGAACTGGTTCTGGCGACTCTAGTGGTGATTTGAAGGCAGGTAAGACTAAAAGTGCCGGTGGAAGTGGAATCTTTGGCAGCTCGGATGGACTAGGTGTGGCTAGCACGCGCGGTTTTGGAATGGATTCTGAGGATGTCTCCAGCGACCATAGCAGCAGCGATGCTGGAATGGGAAGCGAGATTCCTGCCATGAAAGCTAGTTATGGATTTGGAAGTGATAGTAGGACTGGTGGTAGTGGGTTTGGGTATGGGTCTGGAAGTGGTAGTGGCTTTGGCTCAGGTTCTGGCGAAGGAATTGGGCATGGTTTAGGTGGCGGTAGTGGTGGATCAGGTTATCCACCAGGATGGCACATGGTGTGGCCTGGTCTTGTACCTGTAGGTGGAGGTGTGCAAGGACAAGGAACACCAGTTCCTGGAACTGGTGTCGGGCCTGGCTCGGGAGGTGGAAATGGTGGAGTACATGGGTCTCACTCCCAGGTCAGTGGAGGCGGTGACTGTGTTCCAGGTAGATATGGACAGGTTCCGAGTTATGAAGCAGGAGGTGGACTGGGATCTGGCAATCCTGGAGGTAATGGCCACGGTTGGGGAGGTGGTCATGGCTCTGGCTCGGGGTCAGGCTCAAGTGGTGGTGTCCATTATGGTTTTCCTCTCGGTATGCCACCACAACTGATGGGAGGTCCATTGCCACCATTTTGGGGATTCACTTCCTATCAAAATGCAGGAGGAGAAGCAGGAGCACATCATCAGACGGGCCACATAGAAGGATCAGAAGGCGATGCTGCTATGGAGGGAGCTCTCTCAAGTATTGGACATTATGAACACAAGACAGATGGTTCCAATGGACTTTTTGATAGAGCTAGTGGGCCTGCGGCTGCCCAAGGTGTTTAGATCGATGATGAAGACCTTCGTGATCAGATGGAGCTTATTTACACCATTAGTTAATAGTGAGCAATGGAAGATCCGTCCATGTAGCCGCTAATGTACCTTTCCAATATAAGACCTTCATGGGATGGTCATAAGACTATTTTGGTTTCATCAAGTTCCACCAAATTGAAATCAAGGCCAATTTGCTTGCCATAAAAGAATTAGAGATAATAAGATGAGCCAATTTTTTTTTTTTTCCCTAATATTTTGTATAGGCTTGAAATCATGCGCGAGAAACTCATAGAAGATGGGAGATGGTTGCAAAAATTTGCCAGTAGTTCTTCGACGTTGGTCATTGCTGCTCTCAGAAAATGCTCTATTCTTCCCATTCTGACTAAAGAAGAAGATCTTTTAGACACAATGCCAAGGCAAACAAAACGACTTGTCATAAAATGGACAGCCAATAGGTCAATATGAAATTGCAAAGTGGCAGATGGGTTCCAGGAGATTCTCTGAAACATTAATTATCGCCGGGTTTGTAGGAACTGAGAAGCCGACTACTCAGCAGGCTATGCCAGCTAGTAACGTAAGAGCAAAACATCATCTCTCTTAACTAGATGAATTCAGAAGAGCTACTACATTCAGAAATTCTAAAGAAGGATCGGGACCATTTTGATCAGGTTGCAGCACAACCGAAAAAAGGTAGGTTCCTATCGGTCAACCATAATGCATTTTTAAAGATATGTTTGTCCCGAAAATAATTTCTACTTAATTTTTTTTTTTTTGTTTATCTAAATATTTAATTTTTATTCATAATTTATATTCTCGATTAAAAATTATCCAAATTTTTATTTTGTTTTTAAAAAACTTTTATTATAATATCTTTTTCTTTTTCCAAATATTTGAGGTGAGGTCTCATGACCTCATCGAAGCATTTAGGATAGGTCCCACAACGTCACCAAACCCATAATTTATATTCTCACCATGGTTATAGAAAATAAAAATAAAGAAAAAAGATAAGATAAAAGAAAAAGAAAATTTGGATTTTCAAATCTCAAATTTTTTTCTAGATTGAATAAAAAAGTTTTTTTTAATATAAATAAGAGAATATTTTATTATATTTTTTCTTTTTCTCTTTTTTAGAAAAAGGAAAAACAGAAAAATTTAATAAAATTATTAAAAGATTAAAAAAATGATTTGGACTAAAAATTTTACGCACTTTACCAAACACATTTATATTCCGGGAATAAAAATTTTGGATGGTTATCAGATGTCTTCGAATGCTAAAAATTATTCCCCTAATAGAATAAAAAAGCACAATTTTTTAGCAGAAATTGTTTATATGAACAAAATGGTTAGCAAAAACATTATTTTTATTTTCTTATTTGCGTATAGCCATGAAAAGAACAGGAAATTTTTAACAAAGCCATTCGAAACCGTAAGGCCTGTATCATAACCGTGTAAGTATCTACTTGTTACACCAATTCTATTACATTTTAACTTTCTCGCCTATCCTCTGTGGAAATTTTACAATCTATATTTCGCAATATATGCTCTTAAGATTTAACTCTGACGTGGCATCCTCAAATGTGACATTACAAACAAAAACAGTCGAGCTTTTCGCTGCCCCCATCATATCCATGAAAACCTTTACTCATCATTCTCTTCTAGCTGGCATGGAACTACATCTTGAGAAAACATCTGCATGGAAGTTCGCAGGGGATGATGAAGACAGAGACGCAGAAGGGCGAAGGAGAGGTGTACCAACTCTACTCGACGTCTCGTTAGCAACTCGAGGCTAATGACGATTGTAGGAGGAGCTCCTTGTAACTCAATTTCCGTGCATCCATCAGTTGGATTTGTGGGCTCATCAAACAACTGATGATCGTCTCGTCCAGTGACATAACTGTACTCGTGTCTGTATGTACTGTTGAATCATCCGCTAACATGCCAAGCCGTCTCTTCCTCCTAGCAGACTTCTTCCACCCATGGATCGTTTCTCGTATTCTCTGTGGAATCAGGGCTGCCTTGTAGTTTGTTCCCATCTGTAAGGAAGAATCAATATCAATAAAGCACCAAACTACTTTTTACTAGTCCCATACATATCTCCAGATGAGTAACTGTTCTTTCGCCAAAAATTTGTCGCTATATCAAGATTTTAACATAGCGAATGGCAACAAAAGGCTCTGGACAGCTTAACATGTGAATCAAGAAGAGAAAAGGCAACCATCTAGTTTTGTCAAATCTAAATGCAGACACAGAGACTAGATATGGTTGAAACCATTCTGGAAAAACTTAAAACTGCAGTGAACTGTCAACATTGTCAGAGGATGTTTACGTGATAGTTTAGCTAAAAGAATGAATTTGGCGCTTCCCTCCATTAGTTGAGTTTACACTGAAAAGCAATTCTGCTACGCCTCAGTAACCTATTACATTTTGTACCCCAGAGTTCAGGAGAACAGCACTATACCTGAGTAACCAGAGCATACAGAGGCAATGTGCTATAGCTGCAGAGGAATTGTCCAGCAAACCTGTAATATTGCAACAGTCATGCAACAACTGAACAATATCTCCTCTATAATGAATTGAATGTGCTTGATTTCGGGAGAATCCATCCTTACCCCAGAATCAATCGTAAGTAGACAAGCAGATGGTTTTTAATGAAGCATGAGTTATATCCAAACTGCCACTGTAAAATTAAATAAAGAAATTCAGGAAACACAGATCAAAGTGAAACCTAGCTCACATGAATGTAATAGTTTCTGTTAATTTTAGAACTCAGTCGAAATGAAATTTGATTTAACCCTGAACTGATGTTTAAAAATGAATGAGTGAACTTCGCCTTAATATATGAAAGAACGGTGGAAGAGCAATTACCCAAAACCAGAAGAATGAAGCTAGTTCGAATGCATTCTGCCGAAGGGTCATGCAAGCAGAAATTGGAGGCACATTAGCGTCAATTAAACAAATGGAGAACTACAAGCTTTTCTGAAAAATAAAATAAATGAAAGCCGCTGTGATAGATCCTAGAAATGATTCTAACCTGAAACAAAATGAAGTGGATCAAGGACAAAAGTAGCTCAGGCTTCTTAAACCAGAAAAGGTCATCACGAGGCTTCAGTTTAGCTCCTGATAAGTATCCAGAAATTCCAGCATTTTCCAATGATAAGGTTGCGATGACATGCTGCAGTTTTGAGCCCACCAGAAGAACAAGCTACACAAAAAATTGCACCAGATGGCAATGACATGAAGTTAGAGAATGGAGACAAAGGGTCTTCTCACAAGTTCAACTGATTATAAAGGGCAGCACTAGCTACCATCCACAGATCTACTTATCAACTCAAAAGTTCAAAGGATGAGCCTACAATCGATCCATTACATACTATTAGTCAATGTATTAACCAATTTCCACCTAAATTTATGTCCATCTAATTGGTCAAAGATGAGGCAGGTAAACTAGAAAACTTACTGCAATAGGAATAATGGCTATCCAAAAATAGAGATTGGACCCTGCAGAGTTGTAAGAATAAAATGAAACCGTGAGTGAATCCATCAGGCAATACAAGTCTATGCATGGATGAGCAACCAAATTTCAGACTGAGATCCTGAAAATAACTGAAGCTCTCCCTTCATTCAGGAAATATGGATTACCTTTTATGTTAAACAGCATGAAAGCAACTACAAATCCCCATAGAGGACCACTGCAAGAGAAATAAGAGATGTTAGTTTCCCAGGTTCCTATATAAATTAAGGGTATTACATGTTAATATATAATCGTTCCAAGGGCCAGGCAATCCTGTAAATAGGTACTCTCAAGAAATTCAGTTCCTTAGTTTTCTGTCTGCAATCAAGGACTGTAAGTCTTTCCACTTATAAAGTTTATATATAAGTTCTAATCATTCATAAAATGTTTGCGATGGTACTTATTGATCATCATAACATGTCAGATACTTATTCAAGGGAAGAAACATGTCAGATACTTATTCAAGGGAAGAAACATGTCAGATACTTATTCAGGGGAAGAGGAATTATACTACTGAGGAACGTTTGGATTAGATAAATTGATGATGAGTTAGAAATTTTGGTATGGCCAAAGTTAACTTCAGGGATATTTGATATTGCCAGAGTTATCTCCAGGCACTTCCTTAGTCAATGTAGCCACACGGTCAATGAAGAAAGCTGATTTCACTGAGAAGATTGCAAATTCAGCACAAATTGGCAATGGTATTAACAGGACTATCCCAGAGAACACCTCACCTCACACCAACTATCCGTTGGAATTCTTCTTCCATAGAGCGAATCATATAGCTGTGGAAATCATACTTTGGTGGAAGGTGGTGATTCTGCCAAAAATTAAGATAGAATGAGGAATGAAAAATCTAAAAGGGACATCGACTCATTCTTCTACAGCATTATATTACTCTTTTTAGACAATAACTTAATCTCGGGATTATTATAACCATAGAAAGACTATATTAGAACATCAAAGTCCATCTCGACAGAAAATGGAGGAAGATAGGGCAAGGGTAAAAATGGATTGAAGGAAAAAGAAAAGGGGCAAGACAAACAATTTGAAACGCTAGTATGCTTGTTTTGTCGTGATCTTATGGGAAATGATCGTACAATTTCTAATCTGAGGTACTCTTTCAGCCAAGTATCACAGTTTTTTTCCTTTTAGCTATTACCAATTGCAATGTATATATAATCTCTTTGTGAAGTTAAAAACTGTCAGAACATAATTTGGTATGGTGACAAAGTCATCTGCCACTTCCCCATCTACATGAAGTTCCTCATGTAAACAACCCTTGTTATTGAAATCACACTACAACACAGCAAAGCACATGATCTGGAAAGTTGTTTGCAATATAAATAGTGTTAGAATTAGTTTTATGGAGACAAAATGACCAACCCTTTATGCTACCAACAGGTAAACAGCTAAATCAGCTTGAACTGAAAGAAAGCCAGAGGCTCTCAAGGAAATATCGAAATGCTATGACTTAATGGATCATACATATACTTTTCCACTTCACATCACTCTCCTATTGCCTAAACTAATTCCTATTGTATAGCATATACGTCTTCTCATCATAAGGTAAAATTTTCCCTTCACATTGACAAAGATAAGCAATTCTAAGCAAGTCAAAACATTGAATTAATTAAAAAGCATCTGGAACTTTATTCAGGATGAGATTTCAGAGTTCCGTACCATGATGAAGCCTTTACGTAAAGTTAAGTAGTCATCACGAACCACTGAATGCCCAAACTGACGGAAAAAACAAGTCTGCATATTCAGATGAATACAGAAGTAAGTGAGAGAATTCCCACTTCCACAGCTGTCTCAAGATTAGACTGGCACATTATTCTGAAGGAGACTACAACAACATGCGCGCACGCGAGAGAGAGAGAGAGAGAGACAAAGAGAGATTAAATCAGCAGAATGAGTATGTTTCACAAAATAAGTGCACCCAATTGAAACAAAAGTTACCAGTTACTAAGTTGTGAGATTATAATCCAAAACGTTCCAGCTAAATAATGTTCTAGGCATTTCATATCTTTTACTTATTCAACGTGACAATTTTTTTCTTGTTAATGATCCCCTATATAGGTTGTTTCCCTCTTACCTCGAAATTTTTTGCAAGATAATGAGGAGGAGGAGGAAGATGATGTAAGAACATGAAGTAGTCTACATACCACCCAGATGACAAAGCTGCTCTTGACAAAAGGATTTGTTGTATGAATCTTGACAAAAGTAGATTGTCTCTGTAATATCGACTCTCTTGTGATATCTGCTAGGAGAAGAGGTGGTCAATTCACATGGATCTCATCAATTAATAATGATCAAAATAGCTATCTTGAAAGGAAATTTTAGACATTAGAGCTCTATGAAATGTGTTGAATCAAAATCTTTCATCAGCTAAGTAACAACATGACTGACTACAGTAGCATTATAACAACATGAGATCCAGGATAAGACTATTATAGGCTTAGAGTTTCCTTTCTGTCTTCTCCATGTGATTTCTAAGCTTATAACCATGCTTTTCTCCCTCATCAGAATACCAATGTTTGTCTTGTTCATCACAAATATTGTTCTACTTGTTAGCACAATGCCAAGTGTACATTCTCCAATGCTGATTGAAAGGGTTCTTTAAAGCCTAAACCTCCCTTTAAAGCCCCTTCTCATCATCAAAACTAGTTTCAAACACAAAAAAATTTGCTGCTCACTGTCACTGAGAATAAAAAAGAAGCTAGATGCTTGTGAGAGGTAAGCCGACAAGGATGAGAAAGCTGATTGTACAGTGTGATAATCAGCTCAGAACTGACCAGTTAAGTAATCATGCCGATCCACATGAGCTTCATCTTCCCATAATCTCCAACTGTGAATCTGCCCAAGTCAATGTATAGAAAAGGCAAAACAGCTGCTTCAAATTACATTCTTTCATATGGCCAATAAAAAACCTTCTATGTCCATGCCCCATCTTCTGCATTTTTAATTAATAATAACAGTGCTGCAGCCAAAAGATGGATGGAGCGACATGCAGTATAAAAATATGAAGTGTCAATACTAGATCTCTTTAGCATCCAAGCTTTATAATTTTTTTCAGATCAATATTAAAAGAGCCGAGGGTTTATGGCTGATTCGTCCCCTGACCTGATCAGAGTATACAAAATCCCGTTATCTTATATTAAGTGTGGGTCACAGTTCATTGAGTGTATCCACTGATAGGTGGTGTTGCATCTAAAATCCCTTTATTTCACCAGCAGAATGTAGGCTGCAGAACATGGGTTTCGTGTGTGACTGAGAATTAGTGGTGAATTCGCCGCTGTTCTAAACAGTTTCTCACCTTCACTATTGCTAGCAACATTGTCAAGCAGCTGTAAGATATATGCGTTACTGCCATGACAAATATGAAGCGGTGTAACTGCTCAAGACCTTCATACGACACAAATGGCTCCTGACCCTGAAAAAACAGGTAAAATGAATGTCACACTACACCAGAAAAAACTTCCATAATACAAACCAAAGCAAGAGATCAGTTACTTCGATTGCCAAAATAATTCAAATGAAAAAGTTGAAGTTCCCTCAGGTTATGTGAGATTATAGCATGCTTAAAAGCAATGACTGATGAGATTTTAACTAGAAATTATCCACATGCCTCTTTGCAGGAATTCTGACTCAAGGTATTCAACATTCTCCTGAATGAGTGATTCAGGAAATATTCTGCTAACATCTTACGATCCTTGGAACCATTGTTTTCTTTGTCTTCATTAGCCTGAGACCTCGTGCATGGAGCAAAAGCACGATCATAAAACTTGGACGGGATGCAAATATTAGCTATCATGCTTGAGGTGGCCGTCAGAAGGAGAGAGATAAATCCAAGCAGCATCAGCTCTATCAGAAAATTTGAGAAGCGAAGATCGGAGATCACAGTAATCAATCATCAGTAGTGCAGAAAGAGAAATTTATTCTATGCAATCATCGGTAAGAATGTGGGGATGAATACCTTCTTTCATTTTCTCAACAGCTTCAAGCAACGGTTTACGATTTGTTTTACGCAACCACTGTAACAGCATATGGAGAAATTTTCATCAGCTACTCTGGGCTAATAAATTAATTTAAAGAATGAAATGGAAACATTAGAAGATAGACTTGTCAGCTGAAATGGTCTTTCTGATAATGAATATCCCAATGTAGCCTTTGTGTTCATAAACTTGTGTTGTACAATATATCCCAGAAGAAAAAGGAAAAATACAGAAACTTGCATTGAAGATAACAAAATAACAACCCTGCATAATGCCCATGAGACCAAAGTCAAATTCAAAATGCAAATGACACTTACATGTTTTACTTGCTCCTGGACAAGCTTCCATGATTTTGGCACAAGCCATAATTCAATCTAGCTCCATTCTAATAAATGCCTAAACTATGTTTGCAGTCAAATCACTAAGAGACATTTGTTAACTAGAACCTCATAGCGAGAACGGGAAACTCACACCCTAGGAAGTTTTACCAACTTGCAGATACCTGTCTGAATATGGGTTTCCTCTACATTAGCCCAAAAAAGGAAACAGAGAAAGAAAAGACGAACATCCATCCCAAGTGATCTCTTGAAAAAGTGGTGCACATTTTATTCACATATTTAGACAGGGCTAACCTAGAGGAATGTTGATTATAACATTTGTTAACTCTTTGCCAATGGAATGTTGATCAAAATCAAAAGAAACATGCCAAATATACAGGCTACACATGGTTTAAAGTCATGCTTTTGAAAGAAAATTGTAATTTAGTATATGATGCAAAATTTGGCAAAATGGTACCCAAATGATTTTTATCCTTTTTGCCACAGATACCTGAATGAAAAACTAACTTTTACTGCATCATGAGAAACTTTCTAGACACCCGTTCGTGAATTAGAGATGGTTAACTAGATCAATAACATAATGGACGTGTTCATTAAACGAACTATGAACAATAATTTATCCCATAAAATTAAACTAACGGAATAAATTAGCAAGTAAACAACAGAAAATTTAAGCTCTATGACTGATAAACGATGATCAACATTTGAGATTCATTCACGAATGCAGATCTATCTTCTAACATCATGGCCCCAAAACAGCGCAGAGGAGCATATGTTTGGGGAACTCGACGTATCTATTGGAGACTCCCAAGATGATATCTGAATGATACTTACTGTACTTAACCGGTGAATTGAGCGCTCCACGACCAATGAAACCGCGACAAAAATCGTCAATACAGTAGCAACGGACCATGTTGGCGTCAGGCCAAGAGATCGAACTTCTTGCGTATTCTCTGACATACTGAAGATTGCTAATCGCGGCGCACGAATTTAAGCTTATGACTTAGCCCAGGAATCTGTTAACCATCAATTCCAGCATATTCTCCAGATAGGTACAACCAAAACTTTGCTTTTGATGCATAACCATAAGCACCCACGACATGGAGTTCAGTCCCAGGATTTGTCTCCCCCAGGCAAGACGCAGCCGCACTAAACTATGATTTCTCAAGCAGATTGTCCCGATAGAACCTGCAATCTTCAAGAAAGGTTCTTTAAGATGAATCTTGAGGCTTAGTGACAACCCAAAGGATGGGAAGAACCCTTCAAGGTCTCGAAGCGAAAGAAAAGGAGAGAAACTTAATACCGCATTATCCCGAGATGGAGCTCTTCTTCCAGAAAATCAAAACTTTGCCGGAGTCACTGAGAAGGTTGACTTCAGACGCTAAAATGAGGAGCTCACTTCCTTCGCGAGTGACTGCAGGCTGACCCGGACGCTCCTCTGATGTCTAATGGTACTCGGACTTGCAGCTTCTGAAGAGATCTTTCAGTCACTCAGGCATCTGACATTCCAAAGTAGAGGGTAATCTCCAAATCAGGAAACAAAAACATGGCCCAACTCCGAAAACGAGGTTGAAACTCGCTGAACTTTCAACCCTTTATTTCTCTGTCTCTCTCTTTCTCATTCTCAACTCAAAGGTGGGAACTTTCCCGCGGAAGAGCACGTTCGATTCGGTGGAGCGGCGGACGCAGAATATCACAGACGAATCGAAACTGATTCAGCGTTTCGAAACCAGGACACGTGCCGAGATTTCGGAAAATGGGATCAAGACGTTTGAAGTGGGTCTGTTTGCGAATCGTCGGAGATGCAGAGGAGAAGAAAAAAAGAAGAAGAAGAAGAAGAAGAAAGCACGTCACGTTTTTCGCCAAACGCGAGATTACAGTTGGCACATTGCATGGATGGGACGCTGTTTTTCCCTTTTTTTCTGAAAACACTGTTGCTCGCTGTGAAATGAACCAGAAAGCGAGAAGGAGAAGAAAGAAAATGACAAAGGCGAGAGCTTTTATCGAGTGAATCTTTTGGTGGGGGGCGGCCTACCATGAAAAGGAAAAGGCGGAGGAGAAAGAGGTTCAGACGACCAGCTCCGAACAGCGTTGTTTTATGTGGAGATTCTGGAACGAACGTGTACTGCCTTCACCAGATGGTGTTCTGCTGTCAAGGACTCCAGCTCTCTCCTCCTCCATCCCTGTCGTTTTCTCCCCAAAAGTAAAGAAAAAGAAACAGTAAGAAAGTCACAAAGCAGTTCTCGCCGAAAGGAATCCCAAAAGTTTGGGTGATTCCACGCACCCGTCCATACGGGGCCTTTGGAAATTTTTCACCGTTCGATTGGAATTCAACGATCTCGACCGCTTAAAGATTGTCTCTGACTTATAGCATAGGGTGAGCAAAGTTTCAATAAATACTTAGTAAGTGAAGGATATTCAAATTTTTTGACTAGTTTTTTTTCACACTATTATGCAAAACATTATTAAACTGTTTTCCATATTCTAGCGTTAATAGAAATTTGTAATGTATTTATGAGAATATTGTCCGTTGTAAATTGAGGAGCCATGAGGATATAAGGAAGAATAAGCCTATAATTTTCGGATCCATGACAATAGCAAAACTCAATTCGTGGAAAAAGATAATTGAGTAAAATTTAAAGAGTAATGTTTACTATCCAAAATTTTTTGAAGGCCACAACGAATTTTATTGTAATAACATCATGACAAATTTTGAGCAATGGCGTAACATATGGTCATTTTATTAAAAGATGGTCTAGAATAAAATTTATTTTAAATTAGATTTTGAAGTGACCAAGCTAATCTTGTATAATATCTTGAGCTCACGAGCAAGTCAAATCTTTGTTGGTTATCAAGAACATGCATTTCGTATTCTATTTGAGATGCACAAAAGTAACATGTGAGTAGTGCATTCTTGATAACCAGTGAAGTTTTAGCCGATTGTTGAGCTTGAGGCATTACTTGTTATTAAATTGACCACTTTAATGTTTTATTTGAGATAAGGTTCATTTTGGACTTTCTCTCGAGAAAACAGTCTCATTTCAACTTTTATTTAAAAATTTTCCAAACATAGTCTAATGGAGTTGAAACGAACAATGTTCTCGGCAGGAAGAAGAAATCATTGGATAAACTCATCTTATCTTGATGCAGCACATAGTGTTAGCAAAATATTTAAATTTTAAAACCACTTTAAATAGATTTCATTAGAACTATATGGTGGTTTGAAAAGACTTCTAATGTTGCGATGAGCATGGTTTAAGCACCCTGTGGTTTTAAGCATTGATAAATGAACAAAAAAAAAAAAAGAGAGATAGTCTCGTTACTCTTCGTACTGCGAATGAACCTTGCTTTTTTGTTTTGTACGAATGACTTAACTAAAGTGAAAAAAAAAAAAAACAAAAGAAGCATGTGTAGCAACAAGTTTTAAATGGCTTTATTGTAAAAATAAAATTGAAATCCAAGATTATGTGAATTTTAATAAGATAATGACGAATCATTACCACGAAATTGCGTTCTCAACACGTATTCGGTTTTACCTTTTGAGTGTAACTGACCTGAGTAAAGCCTAAATCATAGGAAATTTATGCGATGATTACCAAGAATTCAACTCCTCCCCCCACCCAATCAATTTTCTCTTTGACTTGTAAAACCAAATAAGGGAAAAAAAAATAATAATTCATTGCTATCTTTGCTTTTCGTGACACCTGAAGAATTTTGGGGCCCACCTCCTGGACCCTCTTGGTATTTGTCATTTGGCTTCACCGCAATTTTTTGCTTTGACTGGAACATTTCCTTTTCATTCGAACTTTTGTAATTAGTTTAATATATTGAAAATTTAATATAATAATACAAAACGCAAATCTCACATAACGACTTTGCCTTTTTGACCTATTTACTTGGAGTCTGCTGTTCCATACTCTGAATAATTCAAAAAAATCAAATGTTGTGAGGTGCCACTTAGATTAAATTAGTATTTAATGTCGGGACTATAGTACCTCCTGAACTTAATAGTGGGTTTTTATTGTGCCGTGTACCTTGAGTTGGTTTTGGGAAGAAGAGATACTACTCGTGATGCGATGCGATGTCGCAGGTTTATTTTATTTAGCATAGTCCAGACATAAAAATAACATGTGGGACAGGCCATGTGCTGAGCAAATCCATCTAAAATAGTTGGTACACTCTCTCTATCTACTCGAAACTTTTTTTAATTTGGACACGTAACATTTTTTCTAATATACAATATATTAATTAATATTATAATTTACCATTTTATGATATTAGTCTAATAATGTTAAATATAATATTTTTAATTAGTCTATTAAGGAATTTGTCTTAC
Source organism: Eucalyptus caleyi (assembly GCA_014182885.2). Taxonomy (NCBI): domain Eukaryota; kingdom Viridiplantae; phylum Streptophyta; class Magnoliopsida; order Myrtales; family Myrtaceae; genus Eucalyptus; species Eucalyptus caleyi. The sequence goes on from CM024471.2 coordinate 48,349,311, forward strand.
GTGAGCCAAATAAAATCTAGTTTGTAGCTGAAAATGCTATAAACAATGCTCAAGTCTCTCTTCTCATTTGGATGCATAAACGAGGTAATAACCTCATGTAAGGAGCAATTATTAAACACTATAAGCAAGTGGTAGTTTCATTGAACCATAGTACCATGCTAAAGGTAATAGAGAAGAATAACTTGAATTTTGGATCATTGCTAATTTATGTGCGCAAGTTTTTTATACTCCATTGATGTATTATAGATTATGGTTATGGAGACATTAGGATGTCATTTTCGCAAATTACAAGACATCTTTTGGGAGAATTACTAAACCGCTTATAAACTCATTGTGTGAATGCTAATGTAGTTTTAAGCTTTTCCATTCTATCAATGCAGTCCCAAACCTTTTCCCGGCGATATAAAAGTAATATGAAGCGGGATTAGAGGATTTTTTTTTTAATTTGAACTTAGTTTTTCGGTCTAATTAAGGTTGGCAACAATTTCTTGACTTAGGTTACGTCCAAATTCGTAGGTTCTTATTCTGCCCAAATAATAAATAAATTGTTCATAGCTTCGGGAACCCCGAGTAAAAATTTTAAAAAAAAAAATTGAGAAATGAAGAATTTTCAAAGAGGAAAAATTACGACGCGTAGCTTGCATGACGCATGTGCATATGTGCGCACCGGACCACCGCCACATGCATCGTAGAAACAAACATTAATTTAATTTAAGCCTAATTTGGTTATTAGTCCATAAATGGGAAAGAGAGAGTAAATTAAAAATATCTTCAAATGACTAAATTCTCCATGGAATCAAACCTTCTTATTTTCCAAAAGCGTAGTGATTGATGTCACGCTTGGTCCTCCACTGTCCAAGATCCTCAAAAAAAAAAAAGTAAGAGCAGACAAGACGTAAGGATGCACCTCCAAAAAGACAATCCTTTTTTCTTTTTGCTCGTAATTGAAGGAGTGCATGACGCTTTAACGCAATCAACGCAGCGAGTCTCCTACGGCAACACGAACCAGGCATGGAATCTCTTGTCCGCTCCCCACGTTCGTCGTTAATCTAATCCCCCGACCAACCCGTCTTGTTCGTGTCCGACGGGAATGCAATGCGGACGAGGCTGGTCAAATTAGTGTTTAGTCCTCTTGGCCTAAAGCAGACATCGCCACTGAAGACCAGCCACGCCACCCAATCGAGGGTTTCTACCGCACAAGGTGTCGACTACCAAGTCCGAGTCGCGGTGATCCGTGTGCAATTGGATTTACCACATTGGATACTCACACGAGAACCGAAGCCTGTAGACACGTTTTCTTCATATATTATCGGGATACATGATCCCGTGCATTTATCGATCCATGAAAGGAGGGACTGGACTATTGTGAATGTTCATGATTGGAACTCTAATTATTTTTCTTTCTTTCTAACAGTTTTTTGTCAATGTTCATGATTCCTTCCGTTCCCATGCATTTGATTGCACCACCATCAAAGGAGGGACTGGAGTATTGTGATGGGTCGTCATCTTCAAACTTGACCATGAGACGCTCAAATCTTTCTCGTTCCGCATACCAAATTGCGGGTCCAGTCAATCGCCATCGAGAACTCGTAGTCCATACTCTCCCTACTTTCGTTTTCTAGGGTATCTTTATCAAAAGTTGTTAGTTCCAAGAAAAAAAAAGGCCGTCATGCATTGTTACCACGATCCCAAGAGTCAAACAACCATTCAATATTCCCAAGACGGGTTCCATACGAATCCTTTTGTCTGATAGAGAGATTTTGTCATCGAGTAAAAAAGCTCTTTTTTTGGTTGACGTGGTTTCTTGCCCTCTTTCTCATGGAGCGATTCGCGTTCGATTGGAACGATCCTGGACGAGGTAGATTTTGATGTATCTGGTCTGCAAAATTGCGTTTTTGAAGTAGTCTCTCCGAAAGATTCTGCGTTCCATGCAGGAGTACCGTTCTTTAACGTCATCCAAAAACAGAAGATTTGCTCATATGCCATAACCCATCTTTGTGTGATTTCCATGACAAGTGATTGGGGTTGCAAGTCGCTTTCACTATTGAAGCGACGCCAAACTGTGCAATGTGAAACTCGGATCATGTTATTTGAGTAGAACAGTGGAACTTTAGATGCGTTCCAGGAAAGATTAGGTAACTTGCTTTTTTGACCACCAATAAAGAACTCCTTGAGTTTAAACTTTTGATTTGGAAACTGCTATCCTAGAAGATATAACCATTTACGCACCATGAATTAGCTGGCAATCTCAATTCACGTGTAAACATTCTCTTCATTCGATGTATGAGTCGTCGATTAGATAAGAGGCTAACAGCTACTCCTCCTAATTCTTTCCTAACATATGAAGTTCAGTCTGCAAAAGTCAATTTGCTAAAGAAGGGCAAAAATTTGAAAATCCACTCACAAAAATGAATGAAACCTACAAAGCAAGATTTATGTTCATACCATCAGATATGGATCCCAAGCGATTATCAGGTTATGATTGATTTTGTCTACCGTGTTACTAGAGGAACAAGGCTATCTTCTACTACGGGTCATGGGTGGACAATTGGTCTCAAGATGAATGGAAGCTACGCACATCGCTCAAGCTCGCCTAAGGTATATCCACTCTTAAAGTGTTAATAATAAGATTGTGACTAAACCAGGCCCAGAAGATGTAATAAATCGACTAAATATCAGACAATGGGATGTCCCCTCTCCCCCCTCCATGTGCTTTAATAAAGATGCTTTATAAAAAAAAAAACTGAAAAGATGATAGCATTGATGACTTTGGCCGCAACGTGGGATCAAATCTATAGATTAATGATAAGCAAAGTTGGTTATGATGAGATCTTTGGCAGCAAAATAAGCAGAGGAAATCATGAGAGTTTTGATTGTTGGGTCCGAGCAAAGTTTCGTGCAGCATGCGACCCCCTCAGACCAATAATTCAGCGCAAGCCAATACATGATCATCTCACTGCATGTGCTTATGCCGGTCCCCGTCAATTATGTTCTCTTCCTAATTGCAGCGTCCTAATTCAAAATCCTTTGTGAGGTTTTCCGATAGACGAGCGGTCAATTTGAGAAGATCTGAAACAAAACAGTGCAGATGCTAGCTAGCAGCTACGCCCGATGGCAGAGAGCGACTCCTATTTATTGCATCTTGCGACAGATTACCTAAATTCATCCACTCCTGATATAGCTCCTCTCGATTGAATTCCGCTTCCTCTTTCCCATAAAGTTTGTTAGGACCCAATCCGCAATAATGTCAGCCCACTCGATCGGTGCATCTAATTAGTTAAGTGGCACCGAATTCAAAGCCCGTGCTCGACTTACGGCCATACGGCTCGTCTTGCGTTTCTTTTTTTCTCCGCGTGCTCACTTGATATTGAAAGCAAAATTGATGATACCTTTTGATAATATTATCTTAGCAAAATTGAATTATTTCCATGACAGATGACTAGCTTCAAAACTCGAACTGGCCAGAAAGACCACTTAACAGACCTCGTTTATAGAACAACTATTCCTCTTTTGCTTTCTTTGCACAAAACGGACATTTAGCTCCACTACGCTTGCCATGATTCTTGACATTTCCTAGAATATGAAAAGAGGCTCTCTCAAAATTGGAGACTCGCGGTTACTCCTCGTCTTCCTCTGTGGAAGGCTGCGCATCATCGTCCTCTGATTCTGAGGGATGCTGCGCATCATTGTCCTCTGATTCTGAGGCCGGGATCCCTTCAGTCGCTGCATCCTCGGTAGACCCATGCTCGGCAGGTTCACCCTTCAACTCGTCCTCGGTGAAGAGGTCTCTTTGAACAGGCACGCTTTTCTGCTGCTGAGATGTGATCACACTCGCAATTGCTCTGAATGCTGCAGATGCCTTGTCGCTGTCCACCGCTGCCTCTTTTTCTACACCATGACTGGTGGGTTCTTCCGACAATTCCTTCTCTTGTTGAGGCGGCGGAACGAAGAAGGGTATTTTACCTCTTTGCCAGTCATGCAGGACCATCTTCGCTGCAGTCGTCAAGTCTGGTTCACCACCCTAAATGAATAAAGAATTAATGATTACTGAGGCAGGATTCAATGATGTCCTCATGCATCCAAAACTATCCTTGAACATCTAAAACTACAAAAGCAACGCAAAGATGGAAAGCTAGCTTCTTTCTTACATATCACACTTGTCTATGAAAAAGATTACATCTAAATGACAAGACTCATCTCTATGGCGGAAGAAATATACCTTCAACAGTTTGCCACTTGATTTGCATAGCTGAACTAAAAAATCATTGTCATCTTCCCTGAAAAAACCAAGACAGTATAGTTTATTGCATTGACGATGGCATGCTTAAACCGAAAAAGCAAAGACATCATTTGGAAAATTGAGCCCATGCAACCTAAATACCACAGACTTCGTTTCTTAAATCTACGCTAAGTTGCATAAATATACTGTCAATTAGAATCATGTGATTCTAAGGGTCTACGCTAAGTAGGAAAAAAATGCCAACTAACGTGAAGAATATAATGAATTCCCTCGAGTATGGCTAATTTTCTCTTTTTAATGCTAGCTCAATTCGGTCTTTGAGAAGCTTAAATCCTCCCTTAACATAATCAGGCTCTAAATGTCCAGTGAGAAACCTGTTACTTGCAGTACAACATTGAGCAAGAAACTAGTTTTTAAAGATGCTGAAATCAAGCAAGATCCTGAACTAGATCATCTCTAAGCATGTTGGGGGCCACTAACAAGAAAGATTACAGGTATATCATCACAATATAAAGCCCTTGACTAGAGGCACAAATTAATTATACCAGTCTTTTATCTTATATGCTCTTTGCAAGTGTTCCCTTTTCACACGTTTGAGGACTTCTCCAATGTGTTCAGAAGCATCCGCCAAATTGGTGACTCTCACCTGTAAGTACAAGATAACTTTCATTTTAAATGGATAAACAAATCTGAAAACACAAATGAAAAGTGCCTCAAATCATTACTATTTGACTTGGACCTGTTCTCAAAATTTCCACATGTACAAGCTGAATTGATTTGTCACAATGGGGGCACACTTTAACCCAGTCTATTTAAGAAGTACAGGAAAAACAAGAACACAATCTGCAAAATGTAACCAAAATCTCGATCTTCAAGCTTAAAATATATTTTGGGCGGTCCAGTGAAGATTAAAGCCTTTGCCTTCAACAAGCAAATGCAAGAGTGCAATGAAAATGTTTGGTCTTACTTTGTCTAAAAGGCAACATGTCAAAGCAGGATGTCTATTCTGAGTTGCACCAAATAGCACCAATTAAAGAAAAATTCCAGAAATCAAATGCAAGCTCTTGATGAATAAATAATGTTTGTCAGGAATGTTTTTTCATTTGACATAGATGAGGATGACATACCACGCCTTTCAATACAATGTCGTTTCAGTATCACTGTTCTGGTATACAACTCCAGGGCAATCAATCAAGAAAATCCGTTTTGTGAGTGTTATATATTGCCAAACTTTTGTCTCCCCTGGGATTGGAGCAACCTTGCAAACCTATAAATGGAAGAGACGGACAAATAAGTGACAAACTAGCTCATAAATCAAGAAGTTACTTGTTGTGAGCACTGCAAACAACAGACTAAATTGGAATGGACAAAGTGGAGTAGAATTTGGCAAGCATTATTCTGCACACTGGCAAAATGAACTTCATTCAAGAATTCTCTTGCAATCAACATACTCTCTGCTATTCATCTAAAGACAGGAGTAGTAACTGGCGATAAGCTAGCAAAAGAACAAAGAACTTACATTCTTTGTCCTCAATGTGTTGATCACTGATGATTTTCCCACATTTGGATAGCCAACAAATCCCACGGATATTGCCTGCTTGTCACTTTTCAGGCGAGCAAATTGTCTCAAAACTGAGAGGAGCGAACCCTGAAAAGCAACGATTCTCATTACTCAGCATGAAAACAAAGAGTTTACAGTAATACATTACTAACCACACTAAGGTCCACAAGAGGAATAACAGAAGATGAAAATAATTTTGACTAAGTGAACCAATACAACAACTTAAAAACAAGAGAGTAACAGTTTCAAAAGCCCAGAAAAGAAAAGAAAAAGCAAAGGCTTATCAATGAAGCTAAAAATTTCTAATTACCAAACATCAATCCCATCCCATCCCATCCCATCCCCCCCCAAAAAAAAAAAAAAAAAAAAAAAAAAAAAAGAGTTTTTGCCATATACCTTGCCAAATGACTTATTAATACTTGCATGGAACGCAAGTGTAGGGTATTCCTTGGATAACACCCTAAGCCATCCCTTTGTGGCCCAAGCAGGAATCAGATCACACTGCATTGCAGAATCAATTTCCATGAGATATGAAAAATTTGGGAGAAGTTAGCTTCCAGAGTATCAAATAATCCCAAAACACACCTTATTTAGGAGAAGAATCATATGTTTGTGTTTGCAATGCTCTTTTAAGTGCCTCTCCAAGTGACGACATCTTGTACCTTGAGGATCCCTACCATCCAAAACCTTGAACAAAAAAATTTAGCATTCATAGTGAGATACAGGCCAGAAGAAGCAAAGAAAGAAAGAGAGCCAGACCATGAGGCAACATAAGCTTTTGACATAACTGAGAAACCATGGAGCAACTAAATTATTTCACATTTAAAAAAAAAAAAAAAAGTTTCAAACTCCAGAGTACAGATAAACAACACAACATGAGCAAGACAGACCACCAGGGATCAAGTATAGGATGAATGCTTCCATCTAATATTGGAAGGCTTTATTCTTCAAATAGTAGACCAACACCAATCCACCGAAATAAAGAAAGTAAAGTACCTGAACAACTACATCTGATGAATCTATGACTTTGTAGAGTTCACCCCATATGCGCTTACTTTGACCCTTCTCAAACATTGTATGACGCACCAAGTCTCTGAGTCCATCTTCTTCATTCCCTTCAGTAGATGATGATCCATGCTTCTGCTCAAAAGCATCTGCACAGTGAAAGACAATAAGGATGAGATGCACTGCTACCAATTGCAGATATCATATGAACAAATTTCCATTTTCAGATTGAAGGACTGATATTGTCCAAAAAATAGGATCCCTCCCCTAAAAATAGTACAGGCCACTTCCCTGGTAATAAAATTTCCTCATTACCCTTTTATGAACCAGAAGAGACTGCCCTAATGCACACTTAAAATACTGATGTTATGATAAAAAAAATCCTCCTGGCACCCCCCCAAAAAAAAAAAATAAATAAATAAATAAAACAACTAATAATCAAGAGAAACAGAAAGTTCATTAAGAAAGGACATTCACCCTGAGATCCACCAGCTCGCTTAACTAATGATTCATAATCTGCTGCCAAGAGATTCGGGCGCTTTCTCTTCTTCTTAGGGCCAAATGCATCCCCAAAAGGTTCTCTATCAAGTAGATGAACTCTGGCTTGCTTCACATGCAGTTGAAAGAACACAGAAACCCATTAGATAATTAAGAGTCACGTGGCATCCACAAACAAGTTAAGCCCTCATGTCGAAACATACACAATTACCAGAGAGCAAACCTAATTCGCGAAAATATGCATTGATTGCTTGCAAATATGGAAAATATATGACTATAGATCTATGCCCCAGAAGTCGCAAGGTAGCTAAATAACTTATCCACACTTCCCTCCAGCCAGCGAGGGTAAGGGGATTGATGTTACTAACATATACGTTATTCAGAAGTCTCTTACCTGCTTAGGATCATTGAGGAGTGACAGGGGCAGCTTCCTTTCCTTCAGAATAACATTATAGTTACTTGACATCCGACTTTGCAGCTCCTCCCGGAAAAATTCAAGTTCTTTTTGATTGACAACTCTAGTGTTCCCTACATTGGTGAAACGAGAACATCAGCATGACCAATTTACTCAGTTCTCTGTAATGCTCGACATATTAAAAAAAATTGTGAGTATTGCATCATCACCAACAAATTCCGCTATCACAATAAGAAATCATCCCACCACCTGCGCCACTAGTTTTCCAGGTACATAACAAGCAAGCATCCAAGCTTACAAGGGAGCAGCATTGAAGACCGCATGAATAAACAAGAATAACAAGTTCGTAAAACTCTTGCCTCGCGCAAATTAGCTCTTCAACAGTAAAATTCAAGATCACGTCAAAATAAAATTAACTTGAGTCATCGATTATCTCAACACACGAATACGCAAATCAAGCTAAGCAAATAGGAAAACCGCTAAGGGGAAAAAGAGGAGAGAGAAGTCGACGCACCGAACCAGCGACGATCAGGTTGGATGCGCGTGCTCGGGAGCTCCTTGGACTGGAGCTCGTGGCTGAGGATCTTCCCTTGCTGTTGCGCCTGGGTCTCGAGTTATACATCTTGAGGCGCCGGACGGTGGCGGCGCTGCGAGCCTCGCTCTTGCCATCCTTCCGGTTCGCGTCCAGACTGTGCTTCGGCTTCCCCGACACGTTGACCTTCTTCTCCTTCATCTTCGCCATCTTCGAACCGGTGAGAGAGAAGAAGAGATCGGAAGGAAAGAAGAACTGTGAGGTGCGGAGACCGACGCAGCGGCGAAGATTAGGGTTTTAGAGAAGATGGGAGGAAGAAGACACAACATCACCGCATCGGAACTCGGCTCGGCTCGGGCTCGGCTCGGGCGATGGTCATATCTCGCCAAGTCCACCTGATTTATGGGCCGGCTTCGACGGGCCTCATCGGCTGATCCGTGCTTTTTTTTTTAATATATTACGGGCCAGGCGGTGCTTCTGTCTAGGCCCAGTCCATATTGACACTCAAGGTCTTCGAATACGATCTCGTTAGTTATTAAACATATCGAGTGCGCTTTGTCAGTATATCACAAACTTTCGAATTTTTTGTATTCACCCTGAATTTTACAATTATATTCTATAGCTATAGTGGAAGCCAAATATTATTATTAACTTACGACAATCTTACATATTTAGAAATATCCTCTTTATTAATAAATCTGTAACAGAGGAAACTGTGAAAAAAAGTTTTAGAAATATCCTCTTTTTCAAATAATTTTTAAGTTTGGTGCTTCGGGATATACTTTTGTAATATAGAAAGTTTTTTTGTAAATAAGTCAATATTTTCTATATAAGGAAGATTATTATTGTGCAACTTTTCTATTTTCGTAATGGTTTGGCTCTTGAATAGAAAAAAATACATAATGATACATATCCCTTTTAACTTTTAAAAAGTAATTTAATTGTATCAAGAGCGGTCATGCTTAACAAAATTAATGCTATCACTTACAGTTCATCTAACCGACAATGTATTATTTAATTAAATATTTTTATAGAACTAAGTTGCAATAAAATGGATTTTCCCAAACGATGAAAAGTAGTGCAAAGTGTTGAATTTCTTATGATAGATTGATTCCAAAACGACTAGGACTAAGAGGCGATGACTCAACAATTCTCAGGTGCATTGTCGCAATGAGAAGTCTAGCATGATAAATTATTTTATGTGAGGATAAAACACAATCATATAATTTCACTGCACAACACTTATACTGAAGTCACTCATTTGTGTTTGTATAATCGATCAATCATATAATCCATGTATCCTAAATTTGCAATTCAACCCATTAGATTAGGTAAGAAATCGACGGTTGTGACCGTATAGGTTCTTGTATAAATAGAGATCCTCTTTCTCATTTGTACTTCAAAAATATTAACAAAGTCACTCATGATTAAAAGAATTGTTTGAAGAGAAGCAAGGCATGATTAGAGAAAGTATAGGCAAAGATTGTTAAGAAAAATAGGACTGTCAAAATGAGTCATATACCCATATTTTAACTGAAATTAACTCAAGGTGTTGATTTTCTCAACACTCGATTATGCAAATCATGCTAAGCAAGATATAGGAAATGAAAAAGACAAGGGAGAAGTTAACATGTCGAACTAGCGATGATCGAGTTGGATGTGCTTGTTTGCAAGCTCCTTGGACTGGTGCTCGTGGCTGAGATCTTGTCATTGTTGCTCTGCCTAGGTCTCAAATTATACATCTTGAGGCGCCGGATGGTGGCGGTGCTACGGGCCTCGCTCTTGCCATCCTTCCGGTTTGCGTCTAGGGAGTGCTTCGACTTCCCTGACACGTTGACCTTCTTCGCCATCTTCGAGCTAGTGAGGGCAAAGAAGAGATTAAGAAGATGAATCACGATGTGTAAAGACCGACACGGCGAAAATTAAGGTTTTAGAGCAAGCGATGGAGGTGGGAGGAGGCCAACATTATATCCACGCATTGATGGTGGCTCAGCTCTAGCTCGACTCGGATGATAGCCATCTCTTGCCAAGCTCAATTGATTAATGAGTTGGTATGCTATGCAGTCTCCCAATCTAGAGAGAGTGTGTTCAATATGTTTAATAAGTAAGGAAATTGTACTCGAAGCCCATCCTTGAGTGTTGGTATGGATTGAGCTAAAGAGAGAGATAGAAGCACGGCTTGGCCATAATATGTTAAAAATGAACTGAACTTTCAAATTTTAGTGTTCACCTGAATTTTACAATTATATTCTATAGCTATGGTTGAAGCAAAAAATCATTATTATCCCTACAACAATCTTATAACTATTTTTGCCGAAAGCTTTAATTATTTGAAACTGCAAAAGACACCATCTTTAAAAGATCTACTATGAAATGCACATATTTTGACATAATACAACAATACTAAATAGACTCTTGGTGATGTGTTATGACACAATATCGTCGCAATTGTTCTAAACGGATTATCAGTCATGTGTTATGTTAGTCTAATTGTTTAAAGGTTAAAAAACCAATTTTGTATATTGATCTTTAGTATAACAAAATTACTCAACTGTTTTAGGCTGAGAAGAAAAAAGAGATGGAGGGATGATACAATAGTCACGTTGAGAGGAAGCTAATAAGTTTTATGTTTTGTTTGTTTTGCAATAAAATTAACATTTTCGAAAAACATTCTTCAGGAAAATAACAATTTTTTTAATATTTGATTGAAATCTGAAAATGAACTAAAAAAATATTTTCATTGTCTAATACAAAACATTTAATTTAATTTTTCTAAATAAACATACACTATTTAGTAACAGCATAGATAGTTGAAGAGCCTTAAGCATGGTTTGGCATGATGGATCCTTCCCTGCGTGTCAAGAATTAGGGCAAGAGTAATTGGCTCTCAACCCCTACTTCAATGGACCTAGGTATGATATCTGTGGACTTGAGCACGACCATTGTGGACTTGGGCCTTGGTGTTGGGGATCTGAGCTCAAGTACTAAGATCCCATCCCATGCCTGATTTGTAGACTTGGGCTTAGCCTCTATGGACATTGGCAAGGCGTCAAGGATCTAAGCCACGAGCATTAGGATCACGGGCTCATCCTTGATAAACTTAGGCCCGAGTGCCAAAGGCTTGGTCCTAGATGTCGAAAATTAGTGTTGGAATCTATGATCAAGTGTAAAATTTAAAGCCCAAATAATTTCGATTTTTTAAAGAAAAATAATTTTCCTCCAAATTTTTATTTAAATATAAGTTTTCTACTAACCAGGCAAATAATTTATGTTAATTCATTTTTTTAAGTGACAAAAATGTAAAAAAAATAAGAAAAATGCTTTCTTGAAAAATATTTTCGTTAAATGAAGCCAAAAAAAAAAAAAAAAACACTTGTATCGAGTAATTATTGATTTTATCCATTTTATATTGATAATAAGCCACTTATTTTTTCCCCTCCTCGGACCTACCGCGTGCCAAATTCTTGATTAACACAATATATTTTTTTTGGGGTCGAATTGATTCACACCTTCCACTCTTTCCCCTTCACCAGATCATCCCCTATCATCACGACCACTTTCTCAAGACGTTGTGATCGACTCCATGTGCTACGTGTGCATCACTTCTTGTATTGAGTAATATAATTTTCAAGACTACTATACTCGACCGAGGTAAGTCGATACATCACTTCTCGGAATAAAAATTCTCATTGTTAAAAAGTCTTAACGGATAATATAAATTAGGAAAATTAATTGCGCAGCGGGCGCCGATTGTTAAACATAACCCTTCCTCTTCCATTTATACTCAAGACCCTCAAGAAAAAAAAAATTACAAAATACGGAAAAGAAAGATGTGCATGCTCAATCGGGAAGCGACATTTCCAGTTCCGAGCTTTCGCTTCTGCATCGATCGATAGATGTAACAGCTCAGCTCACCACGCACTGCGTTGCGTCGCATTCCCCTGGCGGATCCGCCATGGATCGGCTGATCAAAGCCGCGAGATCCTCCGGCTCGCTCAACCTCTCCAATCGCTCGCTCAAGTGAGTTCCCCGTCCCGTCCCGTCCCGTCGCTCCGCCCGTCGGATCCTCGTCCCGTCAATCGTTCTCCCCGGAGCGCTCCGCAATCGATCGACGCGAGACCGTTCGCTCGATCCGTTTGCCGGAGCCGGCTCTGTAGCTTTCGGTTTTAGAGCGCGAGTTTCTGCTTCGCCGTCTTCTCCGTGAATGGAATTGATAAAGAGTTCCGAGTCGGCATTAGGATTACCGATGATGCATTTGGTGCTCGTTGTTTTTCTCATGATCCCGGCTCATTATCCGACCGGCGCGTGGCGACGTTGGTCGACAGTTTGATTAGAATAAGCTAAGAGCGACCTCAGTTAATCTGCTCCGGCAAAGAATTCCTCCGAGCATTAGCGATTGCGCGGGAGAAGTTCGCAGTTCTGCTTCTAATTTTCAAAATTATGCCGCAGGAACTGGGTTTGTTTTTTTTTTTTTTTTTTTCCATGCATTTATTGCCCTTGGCGGATATAATGTTTCCCAGCCAGATTAGGCGCGGAAGGGCTGCGGACTCTCCTTTGAAGTCCCAACCTAGAATGTTAAACTACCATCTTCTCTCTTGATGTTGTAACGGTTTGAAATATTTGGCTGTGCTTTCTTTGGGGACACGATGGAGCTGGGGGACATTGTCTCAAGCTTTGTGTTCGGTAGCAAGTTAGTGGGATAGACCGGTTGAAATCATGACTTGATTCCTAGTTCAGCTCTGCTCATTTCTTTTGCTGGTGATTCTTTTCTTTCAGCTTGCTATGTCATGCATGCTAAAAGCTATTTGTTTCTCTGTCATTTTGAACTTCAGACTACTGTATCATTACCGCCTATGTAGAATCATGAAATGAATCCATTATATACTTTGCCAATAATGTCTACGGAAGAAAAAAATAAAACCAAGGACTGCATATGGGGACACAGAGCAGATGGACCATGGACAGCTTTATACCTTCAGCTTTATTTTTCCCATCACTTTGAATAAATCTCGATGCTACATGACGCGTTTACATTTAAGAGCTCATTGGTTGATATTGTCTGCTCCTAGAAATGTGCCTGATCAGGTTTACCAAAGTTTGGATGCGGTTGGTGATGGTGAAAAGTGGTGGGAGGTAGGAATTATTCCTCTTCCAATTTTCTCCTTTTCTTTTAGACTTTGCTTTATATGTAATATCCTGTCTCGCTTTTATTGGATCTCAATGGTGTATCTCTGAAGGCTGTGGAGCTACAAAAGCTTATTCTGGCTCATAATAACATCGAAATTCTTAAAGAAGATTTGAGAAACCTATCGGTGCTGACTGTGCTGAATGTTAGCCATAATAAACTCACCCAGCTTCCAGCTGCTATAGGAGAGTAAGTTTTCCAATTCTCTTCTAATCTCAATTGATTTTCCTATTTTAAGTGCTTATTTTATTTTTTTGAGTGTTATCTTTCTCAGGCTTCCGATGCTTAAGTCATTAGATGTCTCCCACAACTCAATTACTGGTTTACCTGACGAGATTGGATCTGCAACTTCTCTTGTCAAGTAGGTTGCCGCATCTTCTTTATCTTTTGATGATCTTGCTAATCCTTCTCAGATCACATGCACTTTCGTTGTGGAAGAGCTACTCATCCTGGATAGTCTACCAATTTTGAATTACTCAAAAAAGAATCGCCTGTTTGCAATCGATTACTCATTATTTCCTCTTTCTGTTTCCCTAATAGCTTTCATAAGAAATTTCCTCTAAGACCATTATTTAGAACAAGTAGCTTAATTCTGCACTTTAGAGAGATATGACTTATATTGAGTGCATCCTGTTGATTCTGTTTAATGGTAATACGCAACAAGAGACTTCTGCTGTATATTGGTGCGGTCATTCTATTGAAAATTGATTGTAGTCTTCGACCTCTCCTCTGCATGGAAAGTGATTACAGAATATTACCATCCAACGACTGATAAGAATAGCATGTGTGATGTCAAAAGGTATCTGCATGTGGTTTGTTTGGTCACAAGCAGGTTGTATTGAAGTTTTCTTGTTTTCCTTTTAACCTTTTACAGGTTTGATTGCTCAAACAATCAATTGAAGGAAATACCTATCTCTCTCAGTAGATGTTTGGACCTTTCGGAATTTAAGGTAACTTATGACCATCTTGATTGATTTACGTCGATTTACCATATTCATCAATTGGGTTATGTACTTTTCCAGTTAAATAATGGCAGCTCATGCTGTGAGGTCAGCTGAACTTTGCATAGATAAATTTAACTAATCTATGACCTTTGCATCATTATCACTGCCATATGCCTTTTTAAGTCTAAATAAAGAATAATCCTTGAGATGTTTAATAGTAGAAAATTCTCACTGCGTAAACTTTACATGTACTGATGTTTATACAGTTAATCGTTACAACAAATCTTGTGACTTATCTTTGCCCAAGAGCTGATAATATTCATTCTGATTTTTTATTTTTTTGGGGTTAATGATTTCACAGCTGAAACGAGTTTATGCCTTAATATAAGCATTCTCCTTTCCCTATATTATAACTTTTGGACTTGTGTTACTCATGCATTCTCCAGGCATCAAATAACACCATCATCAGCTTACCCGAAGATCTTGCAAACTGTTCCAAACTAACCAAAGTAGAAGTGGAGGTGCGTGTAGTTGTTACTTTAGTTACTCGACTGGTTTACCTTTTAGCTCTATGTTAGTTTTCAAATCTCTCATGCCAATTTTGCCAGGGAAACAAGTTGACAAGTCTCTCTGGCCATATGTTTGCATCCTGGACCGTGCTCAGAGAGCTCAACGCAGGCAAGTATATTCTCTGCTAGTCTTCTTTTACACCTTGATAATTGACTTCTCTCTTGTGTGTTGCAGCGAGAAATTTGCTCAATGCTATACCAGAGAACTTGGGAAGCCTTTCCCGTCTCATCCGTCTGGACCTTCATCAAAACCGTGAGTAAAACAAGCCACAGATTCCTTTCTAAATCTTAACTTTCCAGCATCACACTTCATTCCTTCATTGATATACCATGGTGTGTTTCTGCAGGAATTTCTTCAATACCAGATTCAATCAGGGGTTGCTCTTCCCTCGCAGAGTTATATATGGGGTGATGTCTCCTGTGATAAGATATTCCTGATTTTAGATTTATGAATTTTGACGTTGAATTTGAATGCTTGACTTCATCTTACAGGAATAACTCTCTGCATTCATTGCCATCAGAAATGGGGGAACTTTCTAAATTAGGCACCTTAGATCTGCGTGGAAATCAGGTGTGTGAAGTTCATTTTGTTTTTCCTTTTTACATTTGGAAAAGTTCTATTGACCCTATCATCTGGCCACATGCATTTTTTGTCAGCCTTTTCTTTCTTTTTTCCTTGCTTTGATTGTACCAGGCCTGGGTTTAGGCATCTTACCCTTTGAGATTAATAGATGTTGGATTGGTTGATAATTTGTCCCTATCTATTCAGTTGAAAGATTTTCCTGTGGAGGCATGCAAGCTGCACCTTTCACTCCTGGATCTATCCAATAATTCGTTAACTGGACTGCCCTCGGAAATTGGTAAGCTCATCTAATGATATAGCAGGTCTGATCTGAAGATGGTTAACAATCCTACCTTTCTTTTCCTGTTCAATTCAATTAACCAGTTAAATCAACTCTAGATGTTGCGCAGAGTAACTGGGGTATAACTATAGTCTTGTCCCAGTATTTGGCTTGACATTTGATGGCAAAACCATTTCTTCTGATTTTATGTTAAAAAGGTGGCCACCGCAAATGTTGCACTTGAATTTTTGTTTTGTGTTATTATTTTTATAAAAAAATTAAGGTATTTATTCTTAAACAAGATAACAAATCCCTTCTGTAATTAGAGCGATATAGCCCCAGGGATAACATCCAACAATTTGTGGCACACTAGGATTTACTGAAGATAAAATCAAGCTGGTTACCCTGGCAGTAAGCATATGGAACAATATCACATTTGAGACACTACCGAATTCTTTGCTTCTCTAGCATCTAAGTGAGACTAGTGTCACTCCTTTACTTGCTCAGAGGTTCGCTGCAAGAAGGTAATCATCTTGTCATGTGAGATCAAAAGCTTGGTAGATGTGTGTTCATGAAGGAAGCAGTCATATAAAAGAGTGGCTCGTGATTCTAATTGCCTAGTTGACTCTGCAGTGTGTGTTTTATTATGCATATCACAGATGAACACCATGGAATACATATATCTCTCTCACATCACACTTATAAGTACATTTATCTCTCTCACATCACACTTATAGGAAATGAACTCTTTTTTGATCATGTAGGAAAGATGACTACTCTGCGGAAACTTTTGCTTACTGGAAATCCTCTACGAACTCTTAGAAGGTTTGTAAGTTAATGTGCTGCAGATCTGATGCTTCATGGATTCACTCATCAACATTTCCCATTTTCAGCTCGTTGGTTAATGGACCAACACCTGCTTTATTGAGGTACCTTCAAAGTAGGCTTTCTGAAAGTGAAGGTAAATGAGTCTGAGCATCATGCTTGCACTATTTTATTATCTCAGCTTTTCTAGATCTTTAGTGCTTCTGCTATTAGTAGGAGTTCATTACTTCATTATTTGCAAAATTTTGTACTCTTTATTTATTTTTTCTTTTGCCAATGATTTTGTCTCTTCAATTTATGTCATCTTTTTGTATAGATTCTGAAGCTGCTACAACAAAAGACAATGTTGTCTCAATGGCTGCTCGACTATCTATCAGTTCAAAGGTAAATGGCTAGTGCAATATCCAGATAATTCGTAGTATAGGACAAATAAACTTGTCATTGGAAAAAAATGTTTTAGGTGAATACTTCATTTCATATGTAGAGAACTGCAGAGCCCGATAATTCACCATTTTGGCTGATGTATACGAACAAGAATGGTAATAAAAGAGAGAGAAAACTGATACGTTCTGTTTTGCAGTCCTGCTATTCTCTAGTAATTTAAAGCTGGTCCAGTTGGTCAAAAGGAATGTATCTGGTTGGAGAGAATATGAATAGAAGAGGATAGCCACAATGACTTGGTTTTGTTTTGGTGGCCAGCAATTACAATGCTTCGGTTGGGTCATTTAGTTTTGTGAAGTTCTATTTTGATGTTACAAATTTGGAGGAGGTTCATAAGAAGGCATGCACACAAATGCACACTCAGCTTCAGCACTTGGTTTCAGACTGCATGTGTAGACATTAGCCCCCTCGGCCATTAATGGAGTTGATTTACCTTTTATGACTTTCAGGAACTCTCTTTAGACGGAATGGGTTTGAATGTGGTGCCATCAGAAGTTTGGGAAGGAGGTGATTTAGTCAAAGTCAGTCTTTCGAAGAACTCCATTGAAGAGCTGCCCTCTCAGCTTTCTTTGTGTGCTTCCTTGCAGGTAATTCGCTTTTCTTCTCCCCTTCTTCAAATTTTCCGCTATCTCAAAGTAGAGAACGATGGAGAACAATTAGCTGTTTTTGTTACCTGTTCGGGTTCCAAAGGCCTAGCATCCTCCTTATTTCATCCTTATAATTTTAAGTCCTTACTTTAGTTTATCTACAAACTAGCAAAATGTTCCTGCCCCACTGAGAAAAATGTATTCTGTCCTGGTTTTGTATGAAATAGACTTTGCAATTAGGGCCCATGCATAAGCCAATCATAGGATAGTTAACTTCATGGAAATGTGTGATCTGGAGCATGGTTGTCATTGTCATAGGGTACATGTAAATGTCGTGCCAGCTTTCTGATTGTCCTATGTCCCCTTTCAAAGTCAATATGTACGTGTCAAAGTTATATGTGTTTCCCTTAAATCTGAATTAAGCTTTTAGCTAACAACCACTCTTCCTACCCTTGTTGGGAGGGAGGGAAGCCTATTATAGTTGGGTTGTTATGTTAATAGGTAATATTTTTATGTATTTCCAATAGCAATACCGTTTTGATTGCAAGAAGGTCCATGGATCTGTTGCTCTGACATGCATTACTTTTATATAGTATATTTGAATGCAGCAGGTAAATTTCAGCTTGTATATATACGCTACTCCTAATGTTCAATTTTTTTCAGTCTTAAAGCCAGTCTCTGTTTGTCTGCATGTGCAGACTTTGATATTATCCAGGAATAAGATCAAAGAGTGGCCTGGTGAAATTTTAAAGCCACTTACAAATCTTTCTTGCTTGAAGCTGGATTATAATTGCCTTGGTCAGGTAATCCCAATTGTTTTCTACTTTGGTGAATTTGATGAGAATCAAATACATGATGAAAAGCTTTGTTTTCTGGCTGTTTCTTCCTTAGGTTTGCATAAAACTAAGCTCTCTTAGGGAAAACAAGGAAAAGAAAGAATGCCAAGTCATTTCCATGTTGCTTTGCACTAGAAAAATAGATAGTCATGTACAAAATAACAAAGCAAAATGTTCTCTTGAGTATGCACTTAGATCAAAATACTTATGGCCTTGGTCATGAGGTATTTTGGAAAAAAATTTCAACCTTGTAACAGGAAGGTTAAGTTATTGGGAGCTCTTACTGATGGAAACATCATTGTAATTTTCCTACATTCAGTTATTTGGCACAGTGATTGCCATGTGGTTGCTGCTTGTATTCCACTCATTCTCTCTAAGAACTGTAAATATTGTCCCTAAGCATTAATTATTGTGTGAATCATGATTGTTGATTCCATTTTCTTCTGTTGCCTTTTCCATGCGTTTAAATCATTCTTATTTGACTGCCCTACCATACGTGACTACAGATTCCACCTGATGGATTTCAAGCTGTAAGCATGCTCCAGATTTTGGATTTAAGCGGCAATGCTGCTTCACTGCCAAGAAGTCCAGCATTTTTGTGTTTGAGACAATTGCAGGAACTATATTTAAGGTAACTAAGCGGACATTATGGTGACTGAGTTCTATGTATATTTGTTTGTATTTGTGCATCTTTTATCTTTATTAGGCATAACTGTCCTGATGCATTTGCAAAATTCTATTTTGACTACTTAGACAGATGCGGCTTCAAGAATTCCCATCGGATATATTGAGCTTGACGCACTTGAAAATCCTTGACTTGGGCCAAAATTCCCTTCAAATTATTCCAGAGGTAGTGGTCTCTCTCTCTCTCTCTCTCTCTCTCTCTCTCTCTCTCTCTGTGTCTGTGCCACATGTGCATGAGGTTTCTTTGGGTGGTGGTGGTGCTTGTCCATCTTGTCCTGACAGCTTATCCGGTATGAACTTACTTATGAAAGAATGGTACAAAACGCTATGCTTACTAGACAGTATATCAAAATGTGCATCTTCCTGTTTATGACACTATTACTCTTATCATAGTATTGCAACGTTTTCTATTAGCATCCCTTTTCTAGATTTATGACATTCATATGTTTCTTTTTATACTGACATACAGGAGATTGGGACTCTCACAACTCTTACTGAGCTTGACCTCTCCAACAACAATATACCATCGCTTCCTCCTCAGCTAGTAAGATCTGTTCCCTAAAGATTAAGCTCTGTGCAGCAAGTAATTTTGGTAATTTTATTGCCTGTCGTGGTGGGCATGTATTCCTATGTCACATTTGGCTTTTGACCCACAAATAAATAAATTTGACTTATTTGTGGTTACTCGTTTTTGCAATACTACAACAATTGGAAAACATACTTATTTTTGTCAACCTCAGGAGCTGTCAGAGCTCTTTTGACCTTGCCAGAGTTGTGCTGGTTCATCTACTATGTGTTGCCATTACCCACTCCCAGTTTAGATACATTAGTTTTATCTCTCTTTGTTTGTAGTTGAGTAGGGTATAATGGATGGTATTCTCAATAGAAAGTTCCTTGATCAGGGATTACTCGAAGACAGCCTGCAGGCCTTAAGACTTGAGGGAAATCCATTGAGAAGGTATGCTGTACTTTTTCATTTTTTTTAGTCAGGTACTTGGGTTGGGGGACTATTGAGAATGTCTTTATGGTTTTCATTCTTCAATAATGTTGGCTTGAGATGGCTCTCATTTTCTATGCATACATTGGGATCATAGTCAATGATTAAACTCCAGAAACTACCTTTCTAAAGCTAAGACTGATTTTAGTTCACAGTACCGTGTCAACAGAAAAGACTTGTTCTGTTAAGAATGGAAACAAGAGTGGGCTGTGGGCCTGGGTGGCACAAAAACATCTCTCCAAACTCCAGCCTATTGAAATGGAATGTCATCTTTATAAACTTCAACCCATACAATTTCCTGCGTTGCTGCAACATCCGTTGAATGCCATTCATTATGTATGTTTCTTTTTTGTAAGTGCAAATGGCTGAAGATAGAAAATCTGGTGTATAGTTGATTCTGCTCCATGCTTTCACAGCAGAAAACTTTGTTGGGTTTTTTCAACATTTCCACTGTCAAATAAATAAAAAGAGACGTGAGTCCACAAATACAGTTTATCCTGATATAGTCTTCGCTTGTACAGTATTCGAAGGACAATTCTTGATAAAGGAACTAAAGCTATTTTGAAGTACTTGAAGGACAAGATCCAAGGCTGAAAATCTGCTTCTTTCACTATAAACAGTTTGTAACTACTTTGCCTTTATAGAGGGATTCGTGTTCTGAGTTAAACCATTTTTTTGTCTTGGGAGCTTAATATTGGATACTGTTATTTTTAGCAAGCTACTGCACCATATGTTATTTGAACATTTTCCTGTCTTGAATTCTTCCTGGGGCTCTACCATGCTTGTCGCTTGTCCGAATCAATGCTTTTGGTGTATTTGAATGAAGAATGATATTACCATCTTATCCTTCAACTCACATAGTCATTAAATAATCACTGTGTTCATATGGATTGTTTCAAATATGCACCATTACAAAGGCCTGCGGCCTGAAATGGCTAAATGGTTGATATTTCTATTTTAAGCCATCATCACTGATCCCCAAATTCCTGATGGAGGTTGATGAATACTAATTAACAGCTTGAAGTTAGGGTCGGATTTTCCATCTATCAACTCTTCCTCGTTTAGTTTAGTATGATGTTGATACTGCAGAGACGAAAAGCCTCTTCTGAGGATGCATTGTGAATGGACATGCCCAGTTTGATGGAGGTTGCAAATTCATAATGACTAATGACTTCCCATTCGTAGTTTCAGGCTGATCAGCGCCTGAAAGGATTAGAAGGGATTGGTGTAATTGTTGTTATTTTATAATTTTCGACATCAGAATTGACTTCCAGCTCATTTGATATACCCAAACAAAAACTGAAAAAAATAAACAGTCTTTTCCAAAAATGATTGACTATGAAATACATTCCAACAATGTCCAGTTTTCAAAAAAAATAAATAAAAAATAAAAAATAGAGCTTGGGCTGGGTTGAAGTTTTAAATTTTGCAGATTCGGGGCCTCACTGACCTATCGTGATTATTGTGTCCGGGCCTTCAATTCCACGTATCCAGCCACATTTCGGTTGGCGGGTCTCCCTTTGACACCGTCGGTCTATTGCAACTGTTCTTGTCCATGAATAATTACGCGTCTATTATTCTCTGTCCGATTTCCTACCTCACTGAAGTAGCTGGGCAGAAATGGCTATTTTTGCATTCCCATTCTTCGGTTGCTTCATGTCATCGTCTTTTGCGTATCGGGAACTGCTGCAGCAAAGACGTTATCATCTCCATTGCTGCTCGATCGCCTAACCGTTCAAAGGTACACCACCTTCCTGCAGGTTTTCGAATCACCTGCCTACCTGCAAGCATAAACTTATCCCTCAAGTTCGATTATAATGGCCACAGTAGATGCCTCCTGTGAAAGGACGGATAGAGGGTAATCCTGGGAAAGGGATTTGTCGCTATTACCAATCACCAATACATCCTTAAAGAATGGTGTTGGTGAATTGCACCATGTATGTGTTTGTCAGAAAATGAAGAAACCGGCAAATTGTTAGTTAAATATAAATAGAAAAGAGAATTGAGGAATCTTCTTTAAAATTTGATGTATTGAAAAGAGTACATGGTAGCCTATTTACAGGCTTAGATAGAATAAATTAAAAGGAATTAAATATCAAAACAGATATTGAAATAAGAGAAAATATCTTATATATCTCTATAAGATATCTACGCATCCTAATATTACTAACATTGTCGATGACTGGTGACTTTCCATTCCTGTTTTGTGAGCTTTGACCACCCTGGTCGTAACTGAAGTGACAAGCATTAGAAATGAGCATTTAATGATCTAGAGAATTCGGTGCGAGGGTCTTGAAACCATCTGCTCGAGCTGGAAACCCTGCAGTTCCTTGAAGATGAATCAAAGCAATCTCCTAGGATAAGGACTGAAGGCGAGTCCACGATCAACCCTTATTAATTTGGCTCGCCATCTTTTCAATCTATCGTGTATTAAATGTGGTGCCTATTCAAATCTTGAAGCCTTCACCAGTTAGGCTGACAGACCGAAAGTAAAGCAATCGCCCCAAAATTAGGCCTAATCCCCTAATAAACCCCAAATTTTATGTTGAATGTCAATTCTACCCTCGAATTTATTATTATTTTTGTTCAAAAGAAAAAAACATCAATCCCAAATTTGGCTCAAACTTTCTCTTATTTAAAATCAACCAAACTTTAAGTTCAATCCCATATCTATCCCGATTTTTTTTTATCAAAAAAATTACCGACTTTCAATCTAGTCTCAATTTTGCCTCCTTTAATCCTCCATCCAAAGATCACCATTAGTTATTTGATGTTATATTTCCGTGTTGTTAAAATCCACATCAACAAGACAACGTGGAAAATTATCTCAAAGATGAAAAAGTTCTTTGATAAGAAAATTAGGGAAATTAGGGACAACTAATTGCAATTTTTTGACACGGTGCTAAAGAGACAAATTTGGAACTAGAGTTAAAGTTCATGGTGAATTTGAGACTGAACCTAAAGTTAGTTTTTTTCTTAGACAAGAAAAAAAGTTGATAATAGATTTGGATTGTACTTAAAATTAGGAATTTTTCTTTAGACAAAAAAAAATTCGGAATATAATTGGGACCAAACCTAAAATTAAGATATTTTTAGGAAATTAGGCCGCAAAAATTAGGACACTTCCGAGCAATTCTTTAGGTTTGGTCCGTCCATTAAGGCTTCATTTTGAAGCATTTGGCCACTTCATTCCCATTCAACTTTGACCGGTCTAGCCAACAGCTCAGTTTCCTCAACACATTTTACTCGCGTATCGTGTCAATAAAGATAAGATTAGCTCTTTTAGTTACTTGGATGCTGCCTCGAACGTACCATCATTAAATAAAGCCTTTCCAAATATTGATTGAGAAATGGTTCGCCCGCTCGTCCAACGTCTTTGATGATCCGGAAGGCCTCGGCGAGACCATTAGAAAATGTTGAATTTTCGTCCAACTCTTTCTTTGATTATACTTGTCCCGGTCCTATGGAGGGTTTTCATATTATCAAAATCCAAGTATGACTGAGCATATCAGGCCAAAAGCATATGATTTGGTCTCTCTAAACAGATCCGGATATCCCCTTCATCAAAAAGCCAAAAGAGGAAAAAAATAATTGCTATCTGTTCAAAAGCGGTA
Source organism: Eucalyptus caleyi (assembly GCA_014182885.2). Taxonomy (NCBI): domain Eukaryota; kingdom Viridiplantae; phylum Streptophyta; class Magnoliopsida; order Myrtales; family Myrtaceae; genus Eucalyptus; species Eucalyptus caleyi. Next base: position 48,373,086 of record CM024471.2, read on the forward strand.
GGCATCTTCGTCCTCATCTTTTCTGTTCTAGGACATAAACACCGTCTGGTTCTGTTTTAGGGCGAGTCGAGGATTATTACCACAGGTAATTCGAATTGTTCCCGTAGCGTATCTCGGACATGGCGTTGTCTCCACAAAAGGCCGGAACGAGAAGGGGCTTGAATATGGAGAATGAGAGTCAAAACACGAAAGATTGACAGCAGGCAGAGTGCATGTTTTGGTTGAGTAAATGTTAAAGCAAAGTCCAGAAGAAATACGCACATAAAGAAGGAGATTCTTAATTCCTTTAAACCCCAAGATAAAACTCCCCTTCCCCTTTTTTATGGTCATACAACAACGGATGAGCATATGCACCCAACACGATCTCAAAGAGTATCTTCATCCATGAAGTGAACGCGAGAACCTCAAGAAAATCAGAGCCTAGGCCCACACAAGAAAGATACCTCAAAATCCAATATCATACGACCAAAAGCTTAAAAGAATTTCTTCAAAAAAGGGAAAGCAACATAATCAAACCATCTAGCCAATGACCGTCTTCATGATCTTGGATTGAACAAAGAAAAGGGCAGAAAGCTCAAAGTACAATATGAACACCACTTGCTTAGTTTCTTTTTCTTTTTTTTTTTTGCAGTTCTTTCTCTTCCCATCCCCCACTCACAGTTTCAGCATTCTGACCTGGGAAATAGTAAACCAGAACAAACCAGAACAAAGAGAAACAAATAAATAACGAGAACAGAGGAAGACCCTACTCCAAATTCTCCAGATGTTCCCTGAAAACTTCCAAAATGCTAGAGAATGTGACAATCCCCACCAAGCTACAGTCATCCTCAATGACCCACACATAGTTCACACGGTGTGCAATGGCTTGAATCATCACAGCCATCAACGAACTCTTGGGGTGACAGACTATCGCCTCTGACCTCCTCACCATCCTAGCTGAGTAGCTGTGAGACCTGCTGTACTTCCCTGATCTTGCCAATTTGGTGTTCGGGGACGAAAAGCTCTCCTCGTCCGACGACGAGGACATCGACGAATTACTTGGTGCTGAAGATATCTCGAATTCTTCCAACATTCCTCTGCAATTCCTCTCCTTTAATCTCTCTTTCACCACCCGGACGAGATCCTCCGGCGGCCCCCCGCAGTCGATGTAGGACATGAGGTCGCCGCAGGAGAGGGTCGCCACGGCGGCTGCGACCGTCTCTTCGCAACAAGCGAGCGTGGAAGGCGAGATCTCGCCGATCAAGACCCCTTCCACGTCCACCACGGCTACCGAGGTTTGCTCGACGAGCGAGCGGGAGATGGCCTCGAGCGCCGCCGAGGCAGGGGAATGGTAATCGACCGCGAGGACTTCGGTGCTTATGAGGCCAAGGGTGTCGATGGTTCGTGCAGGGATGGGAGAGAATATGCCGATGGAGTTGAGGAGGAACCTGATCACATCTTCTTGAGTCAGCCAGCAGAATTCTTCTCCTTTGTGAACTGTGATAGGACCCGTTGAGGAAGATAGTTTCTGGTGCTGTTTTCTTCTTGTGGACCTAGTTTGAATCGGTACGACCAGGTTTTGAGCTCCTTGCAGAATGAGATCTATAGCTTCCACCAATCTGAAGATTTAAAAGGAAGATATTTAATCCTCATATCTGGGAAGGATAATAACAATCTGAACTTGTAGCACAAGACCCTATATTTCAGGCAAAATCATGCAATGGAAAAAGCAGAACGCACGCGAAAATCCAAAGCCTGAAACCCCGGACATGAAGTAACAGTCCATTGAGCAAAGACAAAGAAAATCGAAAAGAACAGTAGATCCTTCAAGAAAATCCATCACGGTTAAGGCCAAACACACCGGAAAAAGAACGCAGTTTAGAAGGACAAATTAGAGAAAGATTGCCCATTCTCATGGCGCTCACCTCGAAGAAGGCTCGACGTGCACGACCTGACCGGGGATCTTCGGCAGAAGCGCGGAGACGGGCGCTTTCAGGCCTCCGAAGGAGACGACAGGCTGTCCTCGCTGGAGAGATAGCAAATGACGTCCACCATGCACAGCTTCCCCACGCAGCGGCACTCCCCTCCCTCTCCTCCTTCGTGCGACGCCGCGGCGGCGGCGGCCTTGGAGCGGTGGTCGCAGCTCCAGACGCTGAGGAAGCTGTCCTCGGAGCTCCTCAGGGCGGACAGGGCATCGCCGACGGTGGCGGCGACGGGGAGCGACCTCAGGGCGGGCTTGCCGAGGCAGAGGTCGCTGACTCTGTGGCTGAACAACCCAGCTGCCATGCAAATACGATCTTTGCTCGGGGAAGAGAGAAAGAGAGAGAGAGGGAGAGAGAGGGAGAGAGAGATGGTGGAATGGCGGTGGTCGTGGTGGTGGTGGAGTATCGAGGAGATTAAGATTTATAGACGAGCGACGTTTGGAGGAAGAAGCGGAGAGAGCGCGTTGGGATGGGTTGCGACGTAAGGGGCCAAAACATGTGGGGGCCACGTTACGATCTTAAAATATTATCAGGGGTGTTTTTCGTTGGTCAACAAATTGATATGGTGAATTAATAACTCCTGTCTCTAGTGGAGCAATCGAATTGTCCTAAAGCAATAATTGGTGACAATTTGAATTTCAGCAAGATTTGTTGTGATGTAAACATGTGCTCCGGGGTAATTTAACTTTTCGAATTTAAGCTGCGGCAAATTTGAGCACACTAGAAATTGGCCGTTCGGAAAGTTTTCCGAAAACTCCTAAATTTATTATAAAACCAGCAATTTGTTCATAAACTTTTTTAATTTGCCAATGTTAGATCTAAATCTATTGATAATTTTCCAATATATACATGGCACAGATAGAGGAGATGATGTGTTTGATAAGGTTTAAAACGATGCCGTTTTGAGGACTTTTTTCAACTTTCTTCTTTTCATTTCTTTTTGTCCTTCGTCTCCCTGAATTTCAATTAGCAGGGTTAATAGATCCTTGGCATTCTTAGCCATAGGCGAGGGTCGGCTGGTGTCATCAACAATGTCACATAAAATGGCTAACGTTCATGTCGACGATATTTAGCTCAAATTGGCTGGATGACCAAGGCTGACTTTCAAGCTTAAATTGGATAGAATGATTATATTGAAAAATCATCAAAATGTTGGGACTACATTTACTTACTTTAAAAAATTACATTAAATTGGCAGTCATATAAGTCGACAGTTCTTCCATAAATAAAATAAAAAAATCCACAAATTAATAGGCATTTAGTTTTTCTTTTCTTTTTCTTGGTTATACAAGGACGCAAGTATAAAAACCTAATTACTCACTGGCTTGTGAAACACCCGATAAATTCCACGAACCGATTGAATCTAAACCTTCTACCTATTCCTGATGGTCCTTGCTCAGACTACTTTACACATAACTGATGAGATTTGAACCAATAACCTATGGAATGCAATTGTCACACCAAACACAAGAACGATCTCATCAGTTAAATAATACTCCCTATAGCCAGCGTTTTAATTTGAAAAAAGACTCGAGATACACACCGGCGATCTCAAAGAGAAGGCAAGTTAACGTGGATGCATAAAACTTCAATAAATATATAAATAAATAAGTAAATAAAGAGGAGAAAGAAACGCAAGTTGTGAATGCGTCGGTCTTTTAACCTGTCTAATTGAATAATCATATCTTAATTGCATTCCAACCACTTGTAACAGGAAAAATGAAATAAAATAACCTCGACTATCTCATAGTCGATGTAAGTAGTTTCCTAATACAGTCGGTTTGATTAAAAAAAAAAAAAAAAGCACAGGGATCATGTTACAATATTCAGCTAAAAACCAAAAGCATGTGGAAGTTAAAAACCGTGTTAATGACATGGGCAAGGTATTAATTTAAGTCACAAACCACACCCATTTCAAATTCGATGTGCAGCAAACCCAAAGAAACAAAATGAAAATAAAAGAAGTCAACATATTTGATCCATGTGAATCACAAGAATTGATGTCTCGATAATCTATTTTGGACTAAGCGATGCATGACTATAACTCAGTACGAGTCCTTGTCATTCCAAGACGCATTGCTAGTGATTTCTAATCCCATATGGCAATGTTCATTGACAACTAGGGTTGTCACGACGTTTTAACAAGTCGGATTCAACCACCACGTTCACCTCGTCTCTCTAGAACAGAACACGTTATGTTGGCAATTCTTCACGAGGGATCATGTCTGAACGCGGCTGTCATGGCGAGCTAGAGCTTCAACCTTCCATAATAAACCACTATTTGACCACACCTTGCTCCAATCTCTATATACTATATATTAGACCCAGCTGTTTCATCTCATTGATTAATTACTTCTAGAAAAGAGATCCATTTTTTAACTGGCCAAAAGATCTCCCCCTGCATACTTGCAGTACATCCCTAAGTTGACTGTAATATTAAAGGCTACATTGATGGGCAACGACAATAGTTCAGCCGATTTTACATCTAATTTAGAATAAGTAAGCTGGTGCGAAAGCCATCTGCAGGACCACCACGCTCCACATCGCCTTATCAAATGACGGAGAATATGATGCAGACGTAAGTTTATATGTATATTCAACCCAGCACGGGAAGCATGCGCACATTTTGTAGAAGAGCTAAACGTTAGGGCTTGAGCTCCTGATGAGATGCCTTTCGATTTATTTGAATGTTGTAATGAGAAGGCCTTGCGTGCTGGGATCATCTGTCAACGACTCCCATGGCTCTTACCTGATCCACCATCTTGAAGACTCCACCCCTCACTGAATGATATGAGATGAGAAGAGTATCTTACCATATCTTTCTGTCAACTTGCGATGGTAATCATGACAAATGACGTCGTGAAGAGATTTTTTTCCCCTTAATTTACTGGAAAAGAGCCTTCCCTTTATGGCCCGGAGAGGGAACGAGTCGCGAGGCCACGCCAGCCGCGCGTGTCCCTTTCTCTGATGTTTCCTTCATGGATCTGAGCCATGAGAAAAGAACCTTTATTAACAGAGAGACGAGAGACGCCGATATTCGATGGCGATATAAGATTAATTGACATGTGGTGGGGCCGTCATCAGTATCAAGAAGCTCGCGAGTGCCGTGATTGAAGATGGTCGATGATGATGAAGTAGGAGAACCACATATTCTTTAACTTTTCCATAGGGAAACTACAGCCGTGAGATGTCACTGACTTTGCTTAAGAAAGAAAGTGATGGAGTAAAATTAGGAGAAAAGGTTCGAAAAGGGTCCCTCTAATCAGTCGGTAATGTAGCCGAAGAGGTGAAAGGTTTTTGATGAGTCCCATCCGCTACAATCTTCACGACTTTCGTAATATTTTATATGTCAAAATGAACTATTTTGAAAGGTTGGCATCATGGTGAAAGTAGGGTCAACATGAATTTAAAATAGAATCGGAAATCAGGTCAAACTGGCCATAGAAATTAGTCCCGTTCAAGGTTCCCATAATTACCGGTCTGGTTCTCCATTTCTAAAAAAGTGAACCAAATGGGATACTAGGAACTGATGAATTGAATCTGACGTACCACTACTTTTTTTTGCCAAGAAAGTGAAACTCTGAAGCCAATTTAATATGTATATATTGAATTTTTTAATGTAAAAAACCTAGTCAGCTCGCTTAAATAAAACAGCCATATCGAATACTAAATAACCCATGATAACATCTATGGTAACAGTTGATGGAACAGATGAACCCACATAAATCATCATTTTCCCGAGTTGCTGATTCATGGCCATAAACATTCTTGTCTTTCCTCTGTTGCTTTTGGAGATCGGATACTCCATTAGTCGATTCAAATAGTCTGGTGGAAAGGGAAGGGACGCACCATTCTGTACCTGTGTCTGCGTGTGAACGTGGGCTCAGATTGGATTGGTTCAATCTTTGAAACCTCCGCTTTGACACAGCAACATAATTGGTGGGTGGCAGCGCAGTGGGGAAAGCAGATGCCTCCCACTACACCCCTCACACTACCCTTTCAACTGACAGCTTGCATACGTTGGCCTAACAATTCGATTGGAAAGCTTTCATACGTGGGAAGTTTTGATACCGCCGCACCACTTTGACCTGTTTGACCAACAAAAGAGAAAACCCTTTGACCCGCTGCGTGAGAAATACTCGCCCGAACAAGGTGACCATGCCGAGAAACATCTATCACACGATACGTGAAACTATCGCCACTAACTTCGATCGATGCGATCAACCCGATGTACAGCACGTTGGATCCTGGCGACATCGATGACAAACATAGTTATAGTCGATGCACACAGATGCTGGGATCTTGGAAAACCCGCCCGTCGTCGTCACGGGTGGGATTCGGTTAATTCACGGGACGGAGCCGAGGAGGACGTTGCTTTTTGTGACGAGATCCTTCAGATTACCCAATTGGATGGTCACACACCAACATGGGAGCAATGCTGTGGTAATTAAGACCGAGCATGATTTTCTGTCGGTGTTGCTGGATTTTCTGTTTCTTTATTTCGTTTTATTACTCATCAATGTCACATGGACAAAATAAGAAGAAGCAGAAGGATATGACGATGAAGGTCAGGGGGGGTCTACCACGTGGAGGGTTACTGATCATAATAATTTCGGCGGGGACAAATATCTGTACGGCCCGTTGGATCTCCACTGATCGCTAGACACATGCAGAAATCGCAAATGGAAAAACACGCCTCAATGATCTCTCCATGTAATCCTCACGAGAAACATGCCATTTCTCCGCATCATCTTTGCTTCCGAAAGGAAAACCACCCATCCACCCCTCCCCGACCGGGCCCGCCTGGCTATTTCAGCTCGATTTTCATCTTTCCTTCTCTCGTACTCTTCGGAATAGAAGCTCATCGAATTAGGGTTTCTTGTGAAGCCAAACAGAAAGTCGTGTCGCGTTATTTAGCGAACAAAGTCTTTTCGCTCGACCCAAAGATCAAGCTAGTAGATCGAAGGAGATCGCACGTGTATCAAGCATAATCGAGCACTTCAGCATATACTATTAATTAGCTATCATTAATGATCTATACTCAATCGATTTAGTGACGCCAGATTAGTATATTAAACTTGGGATTTCTCTCCGCTTCTTTGCGTCTTGTCATCTCAATGTTCCGCAGTGGACGCATGTCTCCAAACATCGTCAAAGGCCATGAAGCCTTGAGAATAATCACATGGAAAATGATCGGCAATTATTAATAAGTCATCCAGCTTGCTTTCGTGGAACAAAAGCTTCAATCAGTGACTTGAAAAGCTTTTTCCTGCTTCCGAAGGCCTACACCGTTCCTTCAAATTTAGAGCTTAATGAACTAAATAATATTCAGTCATAATGGGCCAAAAAGGAGAGGAAAGCAACAAACAAAAGATTAGTCCTAGGCGTGGATATAAGATGTATAACAACGGTCGAGGAAAAATACCATTTTGCTTTCTGTTTTCGCGTCTAGAAGTTTACCGGCTTTGATAAGTTAGATACTTGCGAGAAAGAGGGATGGATTTCTCGTAAGCAGCCTCGTTTTCACGAAGCACGAAGCTGAAGAGCGCTTTGCATATTCGGGTAATGAGGCTCATGAATTTTGGACAAGAAGATGTGCTTTGCTCTGTGCAATGTTCCCCAAGCACTGCCGTGGCTACGACGGCACGTTTTCGATGGTACATTGACGAAAGGTCGTGGGTCTTTTAAGGCGGTCTTTAGCCCTAATGTCCCCCGTACGTACAGCTTGCAAAGGACCATACGCATTGCACGGAAATGGCGCAAATTGCAGTTCTCAGCTTTTGCGTGTTCTTTTCGTGTTTGGCCAGCAGCGCGAAAGCGAAAGCGAAAGGAGAGAAAGGCCGTCCTGTCGCATCCGAGGCGAGGAGCAAAAATCTGTGTTCCAAAAACTGGTATTCCTTTCTTCTTCTTCTTCTTCTCCTTTCTTTTTCCTTTCTTTTTCTTTGGTATCTTAAGTCGTTGTCCCTTGGGACCACGCAAAAATCGAATCGATTTGGACCGTCGAGATTGCCATGTGATATCATATTAGCATCGTTTGTCGTCATCCCATGCCCAGGCAAATGAATATCCAAGGCATCTTATGGAATCTTGGTCGTATATGCAAACCCCCATCTTTTTGCAGCTTTTCCGACAAGGGACGTCTAGGAAAAGCTCCGTCCTAGATTTCATTAGTGAATATTATTATAAAATCCATCAAACATGCATGATTAATGGCCAGAACTCGCCTATATGTGTATGTAATGTGAGTATTTACGAAAGATAGGACAATGAATTTAAAGCTTGGTTGGGTCGATTAATCTTGACTATTTCGGGTTGATTTTTTTGTTGTTTTGTTAAAAGCACAATTAAATCTTCAAAAGAAATTCTCTATATTATAGATGTAATAGAGTATAGATTACATTGTGCAGGTTGATTCCCGTGATTCTATTCATTCTTTTTTTTCTCTCTTTTCTTGAAATCCTTAAAATTTAATTTCCGCAAATCGAGACGTGTATAGAAATTTAACGGTTAAAGAATAGCTCACTAACTTAGTTAAGACATATTTTTTTAATCCCAATTAGTTCGACAACTTTCTCAAATGATTTAGCTTAGTGGGTGGGGTGTGGGGTGTGTGTGTGTGTGTGTCTCTCTCTCTCTGTGTCTGATAAGGTATCGGAGAGATTACTAGAATAATGAGCTAATAAGTGATAGCATATCATATGGACTTTTATATGAGACATGTTCTGTCGTGCCTTATGGACATCCATTCCGGATAGTATTAAAAAAGGACAAAACTATGGCGACTTAGCTCTAGGGAATATGCTTTTTAATCAGCATCATTGCACGAGATGAGTACGTATCACCATGTCATTTGATTCGATTTTCACCTTTTTTTATTCCCGTCGGGTTGGTAAAGAAGAAGGAATTCTCTAATATGAGTTCGGAATTTCAACGCTAAACTATAGCCCTATAGGTGCATGAATCAATAATTAAGGAAAAAAAAATAAAATAGGGACGGTCCCTTTAGGGTAATTTCTTCATTAGCCCTCTCGACAGGGTATGTCCGATGTATAATCTCTGGCAAAGCCTTATTCGAATCTTAGATTTACATGATGGTAAAAAAGTTGTTTTGTTTTCAAGGTATGTAATATGGCAAAGCGTATGGTGCATACCCTTAGTGGAAAAAAGTTTCTACACCTTTCAACATGCGACAAAAAGAAAAATCATCGTCGAGTTTCAATCCTCCGAACTCCGGCCGCCCAAGTCATGAACACAAAGGCTCCCCCAACTAATTAAAAACCTCGAGTCCAGAATCGGCATCCACGGCTACCAAGCTGTAAACCCCAATAGGTTAACTCGGGCCTCATTCACCGACTCGGGTCATCTACAACGAGTCTCCAAAGTACCGAGATTTTCTCATTCATGCATCCTAAACAACCAAAGATGTCTTCATTGTTGATGGCTACATGTTGAAAACGCTTTAAGAAAGAGAGACTTCTGATCCGGAAAAACATTCGAGAAGTAACCGGACCCCCATGCGCTCCATTTCTCTCTCCGATCCATTCAATTATATAAAGTGAACAGCAACTTGGTGCCCATACAAGAATTACAAGCTCATCTTCCAAGTCGGTGTTCTATTACTTCCGTTTGATTGATGTTTGACACGGGCGCATACGGACATCGCCTGTAGTTGCCAGAATCCCTGTCGAATCCCCGAAGTCCAACTTGTTATTAGGACGTCCTTTGTCTTCTTTTTTCTTTTTTTCCGTTTGACGTGGAAAGCAGGTTCATTTAATATGGTCCAAAACGCCAACCAGACGAAAAAGGGAAAAACATTTTATTCCGATGGGTGGTTGGACAATCACATTGCCCTTTCAATTTCCCATTTCTTCGGTCTCTTTCACTCTCTCTACATCTAAAGTAATATTTCTCTTGCGTGGAAAGACGATTCCAAACGTTCCGGTGGTTCATTAAGACCCACTTGCTTTGAATATCACAATTAGGTTGCTCTATCCGTCACCTTTGTCTATCTTGTACGAAGCTCCTTTAACCAACCCAGGCTTTAAACAGACGGTCCAGTCGCTGTAACTCCGTCGAACCTTGGTCACGGAGCCGCTCCCGATTTGGCTGAAATTCAATCGGAATCCGTAACCAACTTTATCGGGAAGCGCGAGCTCCGTAAGCTAGAGTCGAGTAAATTTGCAGGGACTGAACCTTTGGTCAAATATGGGAACCTGTCCATGTGGGAACGCCATGTTTTCCTAGATCTACGCACGTTTTTTGTTCCCTTCTAATTTGTTAGAGACAGACAGATTCAATAAAAATCTCAAGTTGCCTAGGTCCCTCCTTTTTAAGAATATCGGTTCCTCTCTCATTAATATTATCTATTCAGCTACGAACCTAAGCAGTGACATCACGTATTTTTGTCATGTTGTATTTCCCCCACATCAAGAACGTGTATCGGCCTCCGGGCAGCGCTCACCGCGCTCGCGATCTACCCGGGATCATTGGATGCATCGGCTTGTAGACGGTAAACGTCACGTTCTCGCATTCAGCATGAACTCTCATAAAAATATACCAACGAAAATTGAATGCGAAACGGACAAGGAGATGCAGGCGGCGAGCGTGAAAAAGGAGTGGTTTACAGCGAGCCAAAAGATTCCCCCCCCCGAGGTGGCCCGCACCGCTAGATCGAAAGACTGTCCAAAAACGCAGACAGCGACGCGACACGACAGGCGCTGTCCGATGCGCGCGAGCTGTCCGAACTCCGTACTTCTCACATGCTGGAGCGCAGATAAGTGCCCCGGAAACGACACCGTGCGGGGGAAGAGACGAGACGAGAGGTGGCTTATCTGATCTTCTCTCTGTTCGGCATTACCTACGGTGCACGCGAATCCCGGCATCTTCGCTGGTATCGTCACGCGGTTCCAATCGAAACGAAGCCAAAACGGCGACAGTCACTTAAAAAAAAGAAAAGAAAGGAGTAGATGAAGACAATGATGAAGAAGAAGATGGATGGAAAAAGTGGGGGCTGCGCTGGTTTCTTTTCGTGGGCGACGTTTGTCGATTACTGCACGTGCGAAGCCGTCTCTGTCGACCGTCTCTGGCGAAACCTGCTTTCGCAACCTTCCTCTCATTTTCCCTCGCTCTATAATCGTTGCTAATCGCTTTTCCTGGATAATGAAATTCAGGCTGTCGCACAAAAAAAAAGGTGAGGCCCGATCATTTACACTTTCCATGCATTATTGTCCCGCGTCGTGTGCAAAATCTCGATTTTTCGAGCTCTGGGTATGGAAAATTCTGTATTTATATGATTAAGTACTGTGTGAAATGGCAAAATCCAAACACAAGAAATTTGAGGTCTTAACTTTCAATGCCATATCGATGTAATGCTAGACCATGAAATATCAGAACTTGGAGGTCATCTTATCATATTATCATGGCACGGGCTCAGCACGAAAACTGTCAACTTGCATCTCCTATGTCAACTTTGCTTTCTTGGCCGTCGAGTTGGAATGTACACTAAACCTTGCAAAAAAAAAAAAAAAAAGTAGATGTGTACAGAGTTTGTAAGATCAAAAGGCATGGACTTTCCAATTTGTACAAAGTGAAAAGGACTAGGATGGCTAGAGAGCAATAATCACAACGTACGACTTCAAGGGTTATAATATTAAGGTGCAAAAAAGCACGTTCTTTGACTTTAATTTCTTTCATTTTCATCAAAGTTTCAGTAGACGAGAAGGGAAGGGCAAAGACAATCATGTCATTACGATGGGGACCTCCAAGTTGCCGATTGAGGAGTCGGCCGCCTTCTCTTTTCGGCTTGTTTCACGTGTCTATAGGCTTCCCCTCAAGGCACCACGAATCACGGTCTGTGCCTAAGAATTCGCGCTAGATTGATAGGTACGATCGATGCGCAAGAGGCCATGTGTCCACCACACGACTCGGACTGATCGCTGGAGGGAGACGCGTTTCAATGCTTGAAGCACTACCGAACAGTCTATAACTCGGTAGAATTGGACTGAAGTGTGTTAACTCTTTTTACTGCGCGAATAATGCGGTATATCGACCTTATCCGGTCGACTTAGGGATTGAGGAATGGACACATACTGGCGGATGAGACGCGTCACGGCACGAGGCCACTTTTGGGGGCTCGCATATCTATCGCCTCTTCCCCGAGTTAGCAGGGTATTTCATGGGCCGGAGATTCATCTTACTTGTAATTTGGACGAGCTTTTCTCGTCATTGAGGACGAAAATGATGGTGGCGAAACCTTTGCAGAGGAGTGCAAAATGAAGGCATTGCGGATCCAAACTCACTGTGCAGAAGAATCTGGGCTTCTCTTGAAGCCCATTGGGCCAGGCCCATAATCGTTTCTTGAAGCTTCTCTCTCTGTCTCTTGCTGGAGTCGTATTTCGTCGCTCGCGAGAGCTTCCCAACTCGTCGAGCATGGCGGATCGTTACTTCCCCAACCCGATGCCGGACTTCGTGCCGGAAGCTTCCGCGGAAGATGCCGCCGCCGCCGCCGCCGCCGCCGAAAGAGCCAAGGACTCGCTCTCCAAGCTCCTCTATCTTCCCCACGCCGCTCTCTCTGAAAAGCTGAAGAAAGCAGCTCTCGACCTCAAGGACACTGTACTTCCCGATCTTCGATACCGTTTTTCTTCGAAGGAATTAGCCTCAAATTGCGCGCTTTTCAGTTCCCAGAGGTCATCGCACCTCTCAAGTCTCTGACTTTGTCCATTCCTGACTTGGGTTTTTGTCCTCGAGTCTCGGGTCTTGTGTGTGGGGGGTCATGCTCGTGCGTTAATACCACTGCAGTGGCTTAGGATCCATCAAGTTATCATCTTTTGTGAGTTTCTGAATTACCCGGTTGACTTCACGATGGATACTGGATAGAACAAGTTAGTGACGATTGATATTTAATTAGCTTGAATTTCAAGCTTTGTGAATTGCGCATGACAAGGGTCACTGGAGTTCTCTTATGTTGTTTCAGGTGGTGAGGGAGACATGGGCAGTGGGTGGCAAACGATTGCAGGACTATACTCTGTATACCGGTGCTCTAGGGACGGCTTACCTGGTCTTTAAAGCTTTCCAGGTCACCAAGAATGAGAGTGATCTCAAGCTGTGCTCTGAGATAATCAGGGCGTGTGATGCTGCTTCTCGTGATTCTGGGTACTCTCTCTCTCTCTCACGTTTAATATTTTCAATTGCGGGGCCGTAACCTGGCCCATTTTTGTGCTCAACTGTTACTTTTGTTTTCTTATGGCAGTGGCTTACATGTATTAGCTCCTTAAAGACATTTTGAACAAATTGGGTTTTGCTTAAGCTGCTTGAAATCATTTGCTTCCGGCTTTCAGACTCGCCAGTGGCTGCAATAGCTGCTGAGAGACTGAACATCATTTGGGACTTTTCTTCTTATGATTCTAGTCATGGTTATGCGGCCCTGGTCGAACTGAGACTTGTACTTCTCCCTTTCTATGAAGTTACTCAATATAATTTGTCTAGGCTATGGTTCTGTCTATTCTATGAAGCTGCTCAAAATAAATATTCTGGGCTATGGCTCTGTCTAGGCTTTTGAGTCTCTCTGTGCTTCCCTAATAAAATGAGATTACAATGGCTCAGAGCTACAGATTCGGAGCCAGTTAATTGTAATGTAATGCCCTCATGACATGCAAATCTGACATTACAGGCGAGTGACATTCATATGTGGGCAAGCTGGTGTTTGTGCTCTTGGTGCAGTTGTGGCTAAGCATTCTGGTGATGAAAGGTTGCTTGATCACTACTTGACAAGATTCAAGGAGGTTTGTGGTTTCTTTCTATGATACTCCTTTCCAATGTCCATGTATTTCTGTATTTGTCGTGACACACTATCAGGAATATATGAACAGATCCAACTGCCACGAGACTTGCCAAATGAGTTGTTATATGGGAGGGCAGGGTTCCTCTGGGCTGGCTCTTTCCTGAATAAGCACATTGGTAAAGAGACAATATCAGCGGCTCGCATGGTACAGACATTAATCTCTTGCAAATTTTTGCTTGGTTCCCAACCTCTCTTTAAACAGTTGCATGTATGCTCATTGATCAAAATCGATCAATAATGACGGAATTTATGTGTCTGCAGAGAGCAGTGGTAGATGATGTGATCAAGTATGGAAGACGATTGGCAAAAGGAGGAAAATGTCCACTGATGTATGAATGGCACGGAAAGAAGTATTGGGGTGCTGCGCATGGATTGGCAGGCATCATGCATGTGTTGATGGACATGCCACTAAAACCAGATGAAGTGGAGGATGTCAAGGGTACACTCCACTATATGATCAAAAATCGATTCCCAAGTGGCAATTATCCTTCAAGCGAAGGCAGCGAGACAGATCGTCTAGTCCATTGGTGCCATGGTGCTCCTGGGGTTGCATTAACCCTTGTAAAGGCAGCTGAGGTTCGGCTTTCAATTAAGCTTCCTCATTTAATTCAATTGATTTATTGTTGCTTGAGAAACTGCTATAATGTCTAAAAAATGCGACTGTTTTCCTAAAATGTGCATTGAAATGCTCATTTTCACGGACTATAACTCAGAGAAAAGATAGAGAGGGGGATATTGGTAACGGCAACTGGCACTATATACAGTTGGAAGTCGCTGCTGCGGTTAAATATATTTGCTCGATCTATACAAAAGAAATTCTTCTGGCATGTCTCATTCTGGTCATGAATTAGCTTCAATTTCATCTTCCCAATGGTACTTTTACAGGTTTTTGGCAGTAAGGAGTTCCTGCAAGCAGCTGTAGATGCGGGGGAGTTGGTTTGGAGTCGGGGTCTTCTTAAGCGTGTCGGCATCTGTCATGGCATCAGTGGGAATGCTTACGTGTTTCTTTCATTATCCCGACTCACAGGCAATGCAGAGTATTTGTACAGGGCTAAAGCTTTTGCTTGCTTCCTACAAGATAGGGCGCTTAGGCTTATATCAGAGGGAAAGATGCACGGAGGCGATCGCCCCTACTCTTTGTTCGAAGGCATTGGAGGGATGGCCTGCCTTTTCATGGACATGACTGAACCATCTGAGGCCAGGTTTCCTGCTTATGAACTTTAGGTTGTATCTCACGTACTAAACCCTGAGATTTCGTGTAAATATGGTCCGGGTAACTTGCGGATGTTGAGGTTGTCCAATAATGTATCTTATCCGATAATGTAATCTCACTGCGACGGGGATGTTGGAAGAACAAATGCCTAGAATTTTGCTCTTGGGTGTTAAATTCCTTATAGTTTGATGTGTGGCTCCGAAGTCTTGTGCAATTTGTAACCTACCAGACCCTGTCGAGCGACATGTGAACTGAATTTTCGCACAGCAAAATCGTTGTCGTTGAGGTCGTACTGCTCCTATTTTCCCTACTTAAATTGAGATTGTGTAGAAATATCAGCACCCACTTCTTTGCTCCTGGGTGTGCCTGATTTTTGTTGTACTCGTGGCAACATTAATTGTGCAATGCACATTCATATGATTTAATCACGAGTAAAACTATCATTGGTGGCCACATCGTTGCATTTAAAAGAAACAATCTTTTTGGGAAGATAAGAGGAAATTTTAAATAAGTGCTTGAAATGCTTTTGTTTTCTCAGGTTAGGATTTCAAATAAATCTTGTTTCAAATAATGGCTTGAGATGCTTTCAATTTCTCTAGTAAGGACATTAAATGAACTTTATTTTAAATAATTACCTCAAGTGTTATGTCGGTGTCAAAGAATAGTTGTATTTTTGTTATTTTTTTTTTTTTTTTTTTTTCTTTTTCTAATTTTTTTCTTTCCAAAAAAGAACAAACCATAGAAAGAAGAAAAAGTTTAAACTTTTTTTTTTTTTTAAAAGAAGAGAAAAGGATAGGAGGGTTAGGTTAGGGCCAACCCTCCCACTTGTGGCCGCTGCCCCCATTGCTAGTGGTGCAACAACCATGGCTGGCGAGGTCGCCGACACTTAACTAGATTTTGGGGAGACCCCAAATCCTAGGCGAGGACCAGCAATTCTCTCATTGTGTTTGGCAAGAGCTTGCTAGCCCTCAACTCTAGTTGGAAAGGGTCACCGGCTCTTATTGGCTATGGCCACCACTCCATTGGCGATGGGGCAACAACTATAGGCAAGAGGGCCAACCCTTTGCCTATATTTTTTTTATAAAAAAAAAATAGCTTTTTTTCCTTTTTTGGAAAAGAAGAAATAGAAAAAGAAAAAATAAATAAATGACAGAAAATGTCGTTGAAGTTAGGTCCTCCTTTGAGATTAACTTGATAATTGAAACCCTTACTTGAAATAAAGTCTATTATATGCTCTTATTTAAGAAAAATCATGACATTTCATATCTTTATTTGAAATAATATTCATTTTAATTCTTTATTTGAAAAAAAAAAAAAAAAAAAAGGTAACACTTCCTATAATTATTTGGAATTTTCCCGGACGATCAGCCAAAACAGCATCTAGCTTTCGATGTACTTGGTACTCTTACGGGCATAGGCATGGGATGTTGTCATGACTCATTTGTGAACTATGAACCGGAGCTTCCACCCGTAACTTTCTGCGTAATTGCATATTCAACCGAGCATACAAAAGATTTTCAACATAAAAATCACCATTTTATCCAACTTAACAAGATTTTCCTTCCTCATTTACTCTACAATTTCCCGCCTGCCGAGAGAACATCAGATCTAAATCACTGTACTTCCTTTTTTCTGGTTTACAATTCTATTTTGCTTCTCTTGATGCTCAGTCAGAATGATCCCAATCTGGATATACATCTGACGAGCACAAGCACGATAAAAAGAAAATGAAAAACTGAACTCACTAATATTACAAATCTCACCCAAGTATATTCTGTACACTTTTTGGCAACAAGGACAATATGAAGTCGGGGCGTATGGAGCTCAACAGATTCAAACTTAAAAAGTGGAGGACTTTCTTGGTTTCTCATAGACCCTATATCCGGACGGGCAATCCAAAATTTTGATAAGTTCTGATCTCGCCTCGAAGTCCAGCAGTTACAATCACCAGGCCCCATGCTGACATGTTCTCACCAATTCCGCTGGAGATATCCACGCTGACACGAGGGCTCCTGCTTCTTGCAGCTAATAAAAGTTTTTCGTCCGTCCAATTGGTTGCAATTTTGTCGAAGTAGTTATTGGCCGCCCAAGAAATACTACCATGAAGTGGACTGTTGCTGCTACCCGACAACGATCTTGACCCTACAGCATCATTAGTCTCCTCAACAGGTGTCGGAGGATGATTGGCAGTGGAGGCCTCCTCGGTATCAGGTCCATTTCTCTCGGCAGAGTAACCATCAAGAGTTCCCCATGTATCATCCAGACCGGGCCAAGGTATGGCCACCGAAACATCTTGACAATGGAAATGTTCATAGGAACGTGTTACGGTAACAGCCTTTCCCCTGCTAGGTCGAGAGTCAGCTTCGTGCTTCCACACATATACATGAGAATCCTCACTGGCAGAGACCACATATTTTCCCTTGGCACTGAGGGAGGCAGAGATTTGGCTGTTTGTGTTGCGGAAACCTGTCATGAAAAGAACCAATGTTCACTGTGACGCCAAATGAAACGACGAACTTGCATATGTAAGTGTGATAAAAATTTCTGGAGCTCTTCCCTCTAATTATGAAGTTCAATAATATCCTAGCATCATGCCCCAGTGCACATACGGTGTATGTCCCCTAAAATTTTTGACAGCTGAATACTTAAAATACAAAGTTAATGAATCAGACCGGACCACCAAGTGGATTTTACGACAATTTATTTTTGAGATCTTAGGAAAAAAATACAATCTCATTTCCAGCGTTTTCCCTGACCTTTAAATTTGTGTACCAGATCAACACCATCAACAACCCGTATTCGAGAGTCAGCAGATGTGATGAGCACTTCAGATGAACTTCCAGATACAAACTGCCAAGCAAAGTTTTCATTAGATATACCATACAAAATCATAGATAGATACTTTGTGCCCATAAAAATGAGATAGAAGAAGGCCTTACCTGAAAGCCAGTGATCTTCTTATGATGAGATTTCTTCTTCTTATTCTGCAAACTGATTTGACTCTTCTGTTGCAACTTGTTCTCTGGGAAGAAATAAACTAAAGTCGATAAGAATGGTGAAACTTGACATGTACCAATCAACTCTAAAGCAGAGAAATAAAACAAACCAGGAAATAGTCTATTTATCAAGTTATACCAGATGTGTTGTACAAACGGCAGCTCCCCTTGTATGAACCGACTAACGCTCCCTGTCAGGAGAATTACAAAAGGGGAGGGAAAACTCTTAAGCAATTGGTTCAATAGTGATCACCATACATGAAAAACCATATTTCAGAGTAACAGTCCATACCTGACCATCTGGTGTGTAAGAAGCTGCAGTGACCATCTCATGGAAATCGCTCCAATCAACAACTTGCCTATCAGGAACACTCCATATACGCACTTTGCCATCAAGGGATCCACTAATGAAATATCTATCATCGACAGGATTGAACTGGATACAGGTTACTGCATCACAGCATAACCGAGGAAAAGCAAAATCTGGTAAGTTCAGATAGCAAGCCAAGATGATTGAGTGTGAGAAAGAAAAAGAGGAAGTCCATTTGCAGATTCAGCAAATCCCCTTCATTGTACTGATCGCTTCCTTCAATTAGAAAGGGATAGTGATTCACCAGCCTTTTCTTTTTCTTTTCATTTTTGCTGTCAAGTTAATTTTCCCTCAAAGAAAAATGTTCATACCCATGACATCAGTTTACCACCAAAGAGGTGCAAGTATATATATTCACTGGAAGTAGATAAGCAGATACAAAAAACTCACCATAATCTCTGTGGGAAAATACTTTCAAACAAGACTTGCTAGACAAGTGCCATAATCGAACTGTCTTGTCCATTGAAGAGGAGAGCAAGTGCTGTTAAAAAGGTTTGGTTTAGCATAATGTAAGGTTGTGATTAAGGAAACCAATATGATGCAATCGTTGCAAATACATATAACAAAGAGTCCGCCACTGCATGGTACATAATTAATGCAAAGAGACCTCCTTTAAAAACTACTTGTATTTGCAATCCTCACTCCTCCTTAGTTTTTAAAAAACCCCAACCCTGTCACGGTCGGCATAACTTATGCAAATAGCTTCAAATAAACAGGAAAATTTAACTCCAATTGACATAAAAAGGGCAACAAAATTTAAGACCTGTCGCATGAGGACATCAACATGGAGCCCACGAAACATTAAACAATAACACACCCATCGTCAACTCGGCGTATGACATCACTCTCACAAAAAAACTGCAGCTCCAAGATGGAAGTCAGCTACACTAACCTTAATCTTTTTCAAATAAAGCAAACCTTTGACAACCAAATATGAGTTTCTTACAACAGCTCTTCCGGCAGGGAATTTATAATGCACAAAGATGAGGTGATATTTACTGGTCTGCCTGGCTCTATTTGCATGTCTGTTTTCACATCTAACCCCTTAAATCAGCCAATATCATAATTTAATATTTTAACCCCAGTACTGACCCAAAGGCTCAATTTTAAAGGAGGTCAATACTAAAAATGAAAAAACAATTGGGGTAAACTCATCAAGTTTAGGCCTGTGATCTATCTACCATTGAACTGCCGTACCACATACCACAAGAACCTTAAGCAGAAAAGGAATGAAGAGTCCTCTGCTTAAATGAGATACAAAAAACTTGTCATGCCAAGAAATCCATCACATATGTGAAGCTACGGATCACTAACGGACTCAAAAGCGAGTCACATTGAGCAAAAGCAAATGCTCAGAGAGACCGTTCCAACACTTTAAAAAAATACAAGCAAAATGCACTTTGAAAGCATTCAGAACAATATATAAATACAAATGAAATGAAGTGGATCGATAATCAGGCAATCAAGCAAAACTTTTCACAGTGAAGCCTAACTCCTAAACTCTGCAATAACTAACTGTTGAGGCCAAAGGCGCCGACTTTTCACACTCTAAACAACTTAATTTCCATTTAACTTGAAACGGAACAGACATAAAACTGCATCGTGGACATGTTCATAACACATCACAATGAACTTTTTCTAATGAAGATTCTAAAAGGAGTAACTAAAAATTGTACTTACAAACACGAATTTGGCATAATTTACATTATAATCAGTTGGATGGGCTATGTTACATTCCATTTTAGCATATTTCACTAGCTTTGACCCAAAACTTAAACATAACATACAGGCCTCACTCAGTTATAACTCAACAAGCATAAGCAATCCTGAAATTTACTTCCCAAACAACTTGTGTCCAGTTTCACTTGGTCAAAAGAGAAAAGAACAAGAGAAGAGTGGAGAGAAACTAAAAGATTCATCGTTATTCAATCGCTTAAAAAAGCAGAATACATGATGGCTCTATTTATAGAGGATAAGAGACACCCAAAACCCTAATTGACTTATTTAAGACTCAACCACTAACTAATGTCTAATGATGCTTAATATGCTTCGACGCACTTCATGGAGAGAAAAGGGGAACTCACACAAGGCACCTGGCAATATGAATATACAGGTTTTGTAAGTGGCAACAAACACGGTTGCCTTTATATGCTCTGCAAAGTATATCCTAAACAACTAGTATACTTTCTCCATATCAGATCAAGAAAAATGCAACTCCCAAAAGCAAGGCAAGATAGCTGAGCCAGGGGGAGCTTAGTCATTGTGCAATGAGTTTCATGAAATCTCCAATCAGACCATACACAATTAGAAAAGGTACATGCCCATGAACTGCCAATGACCAATCAAAAAGCTAAGGAACAGATTTGGAGAATCAGGGGATGGTAACTAACCTGGGACTTGGACCATGAGAGGTCAAGAACATCATCAAGATGTCCCTCAAACGAACATTCAGGTTTCTCTGACAGCGCGAACACAACTTCTGGAACAAAAACATGGTCCAAGCTCAATGACTTCCGGCTTATAGATGATCTCCCCCTTCTCTTCTTCTCAAGATAATTATCCATCTTTGGCGACAAAGTGCACAGTTCTGGTGATGCGTTAGCCCCCAACATGTGAAAGCTGCCATCTTCCGGTTTTTCCATCAATAATTCCCCCTTCCTCTCGGTCTCTACCACCTTCCACACATGAATTACACGGTCATCACCTGCACTTGCAAGATATCTCCCATCCAAACTAAATTTGATACTCCATATAGACCCACTATGTGCCTGTATTTCTTGGCATTTATAAAGCCCTGTAAACTCTTTATAAGACTTCCCATACTGCCTCACTTTTACCCGCTCAGGTCCATGAAATGATACGTCCTGGCTATCATCTGTAGCCGAACTTGACCTCCGACCACCTTTTTCGGAAGAAGTATCCCTCTCATCACTGCTTCGCCTCTCTCTATTAACACCAGTCATTGTGCTCGCCACGCTCCTTATACTCTTAAACCACCCACCCTTCTTCTTCAACTTTGACCCCCCTGGACCAACCCCAATCCCATTTACATCCATATGATCCTTATTACCCTCTTCAACATTTTGTCTCCTCATCAACTCTTGCACGATAGGGGAATGCCCGACACTAATCTCAAACTCCTCGTATGTCAATTGCCTACCAGTCCCGACTTCCTTGAGCTTGTTCCAAGTACCATCTTCCCTAATTTCATTCACCACAAACTCTTTCCCATTGTCAAGGTTTTTAATCGTGCAAACCGTCTTATCTGCCCTATCATCAGTCCCATTACGCTGCATATCACAATCGCCGTCTCCATTACTCTCAGCCGTAAGGCGACGGTCATTCGAGTCAACTTTCAAACTCGTGGAATCACTCTTAATCTCGTCGAATTTCTCACAACATTCGGCGATTGGCGGATTATCCAATCTAAGGGGACTGGCGCTTGTGGATCCAATACCAGCACCCCGCGATTCAACATTGACACCATCCACAAAATTATTATTATTTACAAAAGAACCGTTGCTAGCAATTGAAACAATAGAAGTAGAATAACGAATGGGCTGCAAGGAATTCGAATTACACTGGTCACTGGAGCAGGCACCGTGATCCACAGACCCATCTGATCTCGACCGCGATATAACAGCGCCCAGACCATTCTGCCGACCCGTCAAGTGATCCACCGATGCCGACCTCCCGAAGTCGCAATGGCCCAATTCCTTTCCGGGTTTCGCCCGCGGAAGAGAGGGGTCGGCGGCGGCGGCGAGACCCATCTCGTGGAGGAGCCGAGACCGCCGTTCCGACACCGAGGATGGCTGCGAGATCCAGACATCGTAGCGGAAGACGCCCGCGGGGAACCGGGGCACGGGGAAGCGGCGATCGGAGGCGGAATTCGGATCCGGGTTCGGATCGTCGGGCTCGTCGTCGGAGTTGGAGTTGGAGCAGGAGCAGGAGGAGGACGAGATGAGGCGGTCGAGGGACTCGTAGAAGCGCTCTTCTTCTTGTTTGTCGTCGTCGTCGTCGTCTCTGCCGAAGCCAATCGCTCTGGTCATCGTTCGCGCGGGTGTGGGGCGGGCATTTTCATTTCATCGGGGGCCAAAGAAATGAAAATGCCCCCTTCACTTCATGGGATCGAATCGAAAGTTCCTATTTTCCCCCCGACCCACCTCCCCTCTTCCGCTCCTCGCTTCCGGGTCGCCGGCGAATTCTCAAGAAAACGGAAAAAAAAAAAGTAGCGGAAGACGGAGAGAGAAAGAGGAAGAGAGAGGAAGACCGGGTGCGTTAGAGAGACAGATCAGACAAAACACGATGTGGGTATTCGGGTTGCGGCAGAAACCAGATCCGATGACGGTAGAGAGAGAGAGCGAGGGAGGGAGTGGAGAGGAACGAAGCCCTATGCCTCTCTCTCTCTCTCTCTCTCTATATGTGGGGCTGGGGATGGATATGGAGCTGAGGTTGAAATATGCTTATATTGATGGGAGTGAGGAGGAGCCGGGGCGATTCGCCTGTCCTTTTTTATTCCCCCTTCTTCTCCGTCTCTCTCTCTGTTTCTCGCTCTGCAACCGAACGAGAAAACGGCTTCCCCCTTGGAGGACTGTAAAAAGATTTCGGGGATGGATACCGAAAGATCAGGGACGAGGAAGAGGGATCGAAGAAGGGAGGCGCGAGCGAACGGGTGCAGGACGTCGTTATGGATTGGTCGATTCTTGATTTTGTCAGCGGGGGAAGTTATGGATCCGTTCTCTAACCTTCCTTTTTTTTTTCTTTTTTTTTATCTCTCGGGCTCTCTCTTCTTTTACGCCGGGGAGTGCGCACAAAAGCAAAGATCCGAAGGAGAAACGACGAGACGAGAACGCGGGGAGAGGGTGGCTGGCTGGCTCTAGTGGGAGCAGTGAAAAATGGTGGTTTTTTTGACTTCTGATTAGGAGGGAACTGAAAAAGCAAAATGCGAACGCGACCGCAGCAACCAGCGACTCTCCGACCGTACTATGGATTCCGCTTTCCTGGCGGTTTGTATGCGTGTGAGGGTTTGATGGCGTCGGTTTGGCAATTTGGCTCGGAATATTCCTGCGAAGGGCAAAAATGGATTCTGGACCAATCCTACCGCATGATTTTCTCTTCTCGACGTTGCAAGATGCTGCAATGTTTATTTCTGATGCAAAAAGAATTGGATTGCTGAATCGTACTGAATCCTTCCATCCGATGATATGATATTCACTAGGTTCGTCGGATGGGCAGGTCAGATCTAACATGATTAAACTCAAAATAAACTCGTATTCTCCGTTTTGATTCATTTTCATATAATGTAAATGTAGTAACCATACCGACCTATTCCTAATTCGATTCATAATACTAAGACGCTTCCGTATTTAATTTAATTGATGAAAACTTTTTTCCAAAATGCGGTGAGAGCTAAGAAGCACCGACACTCTTCCAAAGTCTTCATGTCGTGTCAAATACTCCAACACGTGTCCGACGAAAAATCCAACTTCTAATCAATTTTTCCCGACACTCAAGTTTTCCGACATGTGATTTCAACACTCAAAGTCAATTTTAAAAATTTTCAATAAATGATTAGTCAAAGTATATATATGTGACTTACCAAAAAAATTTATATATGTGAAAAATTTATAAAAAAAAACAATAAGAAAAAAATGAAAATAAAAAAATTTAGTATTCTCTTTCTTTCCGACTCTCACTTCCCGTGATATACAAATCACTCAAAAGTTTTTTTTTTTCTCATCTCTTCCAATAAGCCTAACACACGAGTCTAAAATGTGAATTTTTTTTTTTTTTCCAAGTTTTTGAATTATTGGAAAAGAGTTAAATTTTTCAAATTAAAATAACGAATGATTTTAATAAATTGTGAATTAATATTTTTAGTGTAAATTCATTCTATTTTTTTACTATTAATTTATTTATGAATTTGAATTAATTTTTTTATTGAAATAATCATAAAAAGAATATTTATTATGTATACATAAAAATATCCATTTAATATATAACGTATCACAACGTGTTGGAATTCTCTATTTTTTTTTAGAAACGACAATGCCGGCGTGTTGTATTTTGTTGTGCCGCGTGTCGCGTATCAATGTCAATCCTACTTAGGGTGAGAATGTAAGGTGAGTGAAAGTGAATGAGGGAGGCAGAATAAAGGGTAGTACAGGGGGTTGGAACGAAATAAATTGTAAACCCATTTATGACCTATTCAACACTCGTATTATGTTTGTAATCATTTATGAACCATATACTAAATATGATTGACCCATATAACAACTCAATCCATCATGTACGAGTTAACAAATGACTTTATGACTCATTTCGACAAATTTAATGTTCACTCTTTTGACAATTATATTATGTTTAAGCATTTTATTTGTACGTCGTCTAGGTTCTGCAATGAGAGTTTCCTCACGGGATTAGTCAAGCAATCAAATAATAAATATTTACAATCTTTAGCGCATCAACCAATGTTTTTTTTTTTTTTTTTTCCTTTTCTATTTTTTCTCTCTCTCTCTCTCTCTCGGGAAGGAACTGAATGATTAATTCTCCCCAAAAGAGAACCGCAGGACAACGTTGTTTTATCTTCAGTACGAAACAATAAACGCCAAACAACGCCCCAAAGACAATTTCGGCCTCGTTCGAAAAGGAATGGACGGTCCCCAGAGGGTCACCAAACCAGTAATGCTTGCTCGCATGCTTTCCCTCGGGCCCCTAACGTGACAGCCTCTTCGAGTGCAAAACGCCGGGTTCCCTTCGATAAAAAAGCTCACCTTCGAGCTCGACAGGGGGCGGTCCTGTCTTTGTTTGCGGTCTGGAAATGTCGTCGCACGTAATGGCGATCGTGAGTACTCCTCGTTGGTACCTGTAATTCGCATTAAAGGGGCTCGCTTAGGCCGTGCCGAATGATGAGGGGAAAAGGTGCATCGAGACCCGGCAAACGAGTGTCCTTAACACGTTTCGATTTGCAGACATTCCCTCTTTTGATGCGGCCCTTTTTCGTGTAATGTAAATAGTGTTCCGTGAAGGCTCGTCGATGAAAATTTGGAGGATCGTCTAGCTTCCTAGTAGCTTAGTTTTTGCTACATTGTAAAGATCGTGCGGATCGTTTTTGTCGTTAATGTTCTATGCACATTGATTTACATGGCTTCAAAGTGAATATTTGACGGAACTCATTAAACAATCGATTATGAAATTTCTTATGCACATTGATTAACATTACTCATGTCGATTTTAAAAAAACATTAGTGTACTTCTTGAAAGAAATGCATAAACCTTGTTTTGTTTAAGATTATAATTAGATTGCATTAATGGTTACTAGACTCTTATCGCACAATGTGTTTCATGAGTCATGAAATTGCTTATTTCAATGGTAGACATCCAAAAGAAAAACAATTTTTTTTTATAAGTCCAATCATTTGGATTAAAATATAGGTTATGTGGAACAAATTGAAAATATGAATGGTCCGGCTTATAAGCATGAAGGAAGATCACATTTACTCTGGACAAGCTACATTTTAGTATCTCAATGCAATTTCTTTTTGCAAATAGGTCGGTCAAAGAGACTCTTTGGCTAGTGGTATGGAACGTTACCATGTAATTATAGTTTTTAACAACAGGAGAGGATTCCACTTTCTTAGGACGGTTATCACTATTGTGCCTGAAACGAGGCATTGTCACATCTAATGAGTCCGAGCCATCCTCTAGTCTTCTATCTTCCTTTGTCCTTCGAGGAAAATTATCGTGAAAGTTATAAATATATTATACTTATATCAATTCAGTCATAAAATTTTAATTTAATTAATTTATTACAAATTTTTTTGACAATTTACCAATTGAGTCCAATCAATTCTTACTGAAAATTATTGATGTGGACATGATGCATCATATATGACATGATCAACACTAACATGAATTATTTTTATAATTTTTTGGATTTTTTTTATTACGCCGAGGAGGATCATCGTTGCTTGCGAATGCCCTAGGCGAGGTTGGTCTAGGGAGGGCCTTCGCATTGCCTCAACCATAGCCGATGAGGCCTTGAAGGCTGTAGGCAAGACCATTGCAACGATGCCTGCGGTGGGCAAGGCTTTCACAATTAGCAAGAGTTGCCGGTGCACCAGCACAATGAAAAAAATAAAAAAAAAGTGAAGAAAAAGAAGAAACAAATTATAAAAACAAATTAACTCATAATTAAAAAAAATTACGAAAACTAAAATAGTTAAATTAAAAACACAGGAGTAATAAGCACAATACATTTTTGAGAATTTTCTGTCCTCTAAACCCTAGTCTCACGCGGGCATGCATGGATGTCTAATAGAGAACAGCTATAGACTTTAAAACAACAAGATCTCCCATTCATGAACAAACGTGCTCTCGGAGATCCATGACAAACAGGAGATCAATCCACCTTGAGGCGGGTGCCCTCGGGAGGAGAGAGTTCGTGCGGCAGCGATACGAACGAGTTCTCTTAAAAGTTGATGGGTCGTGACAATCTTTAGGACAGACGACTCGGTGCCTCCAAATTTGGAGTCGAGCGACGGCGACTCCTCCCTGAAGCCTATACAGCTCTAGACTGGAATTAGGATGAGGCTACTTCTAGCCAAGAAAGCAAAAGTAACCAAAAAATTAAAAAAAATTTAAAAAAAAAAAAACAGAGAGAGGGGAGAGAGATAAGTCAAGGGCTTTGGGAGTGGCTTTTGAAAGTTTTGAGTTCTGTGTAAGCTGGACACGGCCCTTGCTTTCCAAAGGGTTTCTTCTTTTCACCTTCACATGCCTCCCCATTCAGAACCATCACATCTGACTGCTTACTGCGTACCAAAACTGGCTGGTTTGAGCGCTGTGATTCGTACACAGTGGGGCAGCGAGTAGAGATTCGAGCAGCTTCCCATTATGGGAGCGGAACTAAATGTTGCCTCGTTTACATTTTTATCTCGTGCCTTTTCATGCACAGAGACATCGTTTGGGGTGAATAAAAAGAGCCGCCTGGATCCAACCGGTTGGTTTTGTGCCGTTTTTATGGACACTGATCCGATTCTCGGTTTTATAAAATTAGAACCGTTGAATTTCGGTCTGGTTCCCAATCCTTAATATGGAATCGTCCATTCAGACCACTTTAGATCAGATTGAATCGATTTTTCTAATTTTTGTATTTCTTAAAAATCCATAAAAAATTATAATCTATCTTTCGTTTCAGATTTTGCTCACGCATCAAGTCGCACGACTCTCGTTTCACTCACACACGTGAGTAAAATGACAAATACAAATCAACACATACCAATAGTTGCTCATTCTAGCCAATTTTGCCTTAAAGTGGAAAAGTCTATGTGAAACCTACAAGGTTACACGTAACTCATTATTGTAGGAACGCCTTAATTATCAAAAACAATTTCAGTTTAGTCTTGAACGTTAATGACAAATAAAACAATTTTAAAAAAAAAAAAAGAATATGCCACTAGTTCCATTGGCCCACTAGAGAACTAAACTCGACTAGTTTTAGAGGGCATCAATCCGGTTCCCGATTCCAAAAAGTTGAAACTAGTCCCTATAGTCAGGTTCCGATTCTTGGGCAATAATTAGATCACTTGGGAACCGATCACTTTTGAGACATTGTGGAGATCTTGCTAGAGAGAAAGTGTTCTCTACTTCACTCAATCAACCCCAGCAACAACACCAATCACACATGGTTGTGTTTTGAAATCGACAATGTCCATGTTTGTAACCCGCCAATCACATAAATGATCGAAGAAAATCATGATATTCAAAATGATCTTTTTTTGGAAATACATCCGTTTTATCGCGTGATTCATAAAGCACATGCACGCCTACTTTAATTGCCGGCAGGATCCGAAATAGTGGGGGAGAAAATGAGCAAATCGAAGATCTTAGACCATTTCACTCCAGCTAACTGCAAAACCTGTCCTGCATGAAAGCCCAACCTTATGATTGGAGGAGAATTTCGACTGCCGATGGGGAGAATAATTATAGCGATGCATGATTGAATTGTAAAGGTCTGCCGAAGGGAACGGGAAGAAGATAGGAAGGAGGAGATGGCGGCGGCGGACGGTTGGTGTCGGAGCCCGAACACCTCACGACACTACATCCCGAACGTGGTTGCTCGAAGAAGTGGCCACTAGCGACAGACAAACATGCACCGTCGTTGGTACCTTTTTCTTCATGATTGTATCGTGCACGTCAAGCTGATCAAAATTCACTTAAAATCGAAGTAGCCAGCACAGCTTAGCGTACGAAGATTATGTGGGGGTAGATGACGAGTTTGTGATTCCATGTGTAGTTCAACGAAGCTCTCAATTTAAAGAACGTTCTCAAATTATGTGGTAGACCACATCATTTCACACTAATGATTAGTTCTTTTTCTCTTTCTACATGTTGATCGACGAAGCTAGAAAGTAGGGAGAGAAATTCGAGATTTCTGTAACTTGGTTTGTCGTATCGGAATCACTTCTGTGACTCGGTTTGTTGTATTCGAATCATTACTCAAGACGATAGACTTATACCAATTGCAGATCGAATCTAGGCCTCCTACAAATTAGGTAAAGTTTGGTGGTATTTTTGACTTGTGATGGCTTGATTGATTCGACGATAATTCTCGACCAGGAAGCAAACGTTGCTTTTTTTCGCTGGAGGAGTGCGCGCGTGGCTCACCGCCCTCCAAGACGTTCGCAACTGCGAGAAGTCAAAAGGTCAGCGACCGCTTTTGAACGGCGGTGGCTTCGGTCGGTCCAATGCCCCCCCGGTCATAGACCTCGGTGGCTTGCGATTGGCGTGTCGACACGTAAAAAAGGGTTGGCAAGTCAACCCCATTATCCCGTTGACTTTTTTTTTTGAGATCTTTGCTAATGAGGTCTCGATTTGGGTAAGGTCAGAGTCAACAGGACTCGAGGTTAAGTGATTCTAACTCAAGTTCCATACATATATTTTATCGTGCTTTCCATATTCAAAGTAATAATGGGGATGATTGATATACATTGTAGGTCCATTTTCTAGTTAATTATTTTAAATTTTTTAGGAAAAAACGGTCGAACGTCGAAGTCTAGAGAGGGTTTGAATTCTAGCACTATCTAGCTACTATTCTGTGAGGATCTCTTAAAGAAAAATTCAAGTAGTGGCCATAGGACCACTTGTTTTATTCTGTGATGTTAGCTTGCTAGAATAAATGAAGAAAGGGTACGAAAGAAGGGTTTTCTTTTTCATTCGGTGAGCAGCGACGTAAAAAAATCTGACATGAATACAATTTTCAATATTGATAAAAATGAATTCATTCCATTAGATTAAATGTGACTTTCAGTTCATCATTGCTTGTGTGAAAAGATCTTGTATTGGCAATGTACCTTACACAAATTCAAGAAAGGAAGGCCCCCACTGAATTTATAAAAAAAGGAGAAGAAACAACTAATTGAATCCTTAAAAGCCAGATGCCTTTCTCCACTCATGCATCATAAGGTTCAAAGAACCTCATTATTTCGTGCTTGTTATTTAAGCTTATTATGTTAAGTAGGAAACCCACACAGATCAATAATTAAGTCCCCAACAATGAATGCAGACACACCACGTGGCTTGATTCCCAACCAGCCTGTCTGGAGCTTAATATGCGAGGGCAAGGTAAAACTCAAAGATGAACAGTGATCTAACGTGCCCCCTTTGCATCTCTCTCCCCTCATCATCAAAAGCTCGAAATCGTCTGATTTGCTTCCCATGCATTATTAACTAATAATTAGGGTTCTTATTATATTAGCCAAGTCAGTGACCTTCTATTCGGCTACTTCAATAATGTCACATAAGTTCGTTGTATTACTCGTTACACTCACATCCATTCGATGCCCTAAAGATTATGATGCAAGAACTCTTGAAAATACAAAGAATTTTTCGAATGCATAAAAAAAAAAAAAAACCAATGGTCCATCTTTAAAAAATCACTACATTTACTGCATGCGATGTGGCCTAGAAAACAAAGTTGGTAGGTACAAAAATCATTTAAGATACTCGTTCTTTTGCAAATAGAAACACGAAAATAAATAAAACGATGGTCGATCTTTAAAAGATCACTGCATTTGCCGCACGCAACGTGCCCTAGAAAACAAAGTCAGTAGGTGCAACGATCATTTAAGATACTCGTTTCTGTTTAGAGAAGGAGAGAACTTGCTTTTCCAATTTCGAAGGGCCACGAAAGAGCCAAAAGAACATTAAGTACCAAAAGAAGAAACGAATTGACCGTGGGCGTGACATCAGTCACCTATGTAACAACAGCGAGCGATTTTGTACCCCGGATCTGATTCTCCCTGACACGGAAGATATAATGATAATTCTGCTCACGAACATAATCGTGAAAAAAATTGGAGTACCGAGAGTACCGAGGCGTGTGCCTCTATACGCATAAACAACAGGATTATCAGGAAAAGAGCCAGCAATCGAATATCCCAACCGGGTTGCATGCGTTGGAAAAAAATAAAGAAATAGCCACTTTCATGGCCACAAAGGCTTTGGTCATTTCCTTGCGTTCCCGCAAGATTCGAAATCGCAATTGGACTGATTTTTCTTTTCGATAAGCCGTGATGATCCACTCGATTTGCTTGACACGCTTGTGTTGAGGGTATTCAAAGAGAAACGGGATATAGCGTATCAACTATACCATTTAAAAGGCGATGAATTTTCCGAATGGATGTGTAATCGAGAGCTGTCAAGTAATTTGAAAATTTCGTCTCCAGGAGACAATGCCCTGTCTCAAATCCTCTTTTGTACTCAGTGTACCGGGAGAATGCATACCAGATCAAAGTAACGAAAAGAATACACATAATAAAAGAAATGTTGGAAGTTTGTTTGTAAAACAAAGTAAAACGTATCTTGTTTCACGTAAAAAAAACATGTGATTGTGCACATGTGAACCACATTCGACAATAACCAATAATTATAATTCTATAATAACCATTGTATCCTATTGAAATATTATGATTGTTCACAATAAAGTTATAGAGTTACAGTTATTTTTTTATTATTTAATTTATTATTTATTATTTTTGCTTAACGATTATTAAACGCTCTTATAACCTTTAGAAAGTTGCATATGTTAGAACATAACTTTTTAACCTCTAAAAGATTGTATTTGTTTGAACATATTCATTTGATGTTACGTATTTGACATTTTTTGTTCAATATTTGTTCATTATTTTCAACTTCAATTTTTTTCAAAAGATATATAACCATCATTTGTTTATTATTTCCCTTTTAGAGTTCTTTGAAAAATACTAAAATTACTTGTTAGTATTCTTATTCGAGACTTTGTTGTATTTAGAATTTTTTTATTAATGATTATTATTTATTAATAATGTTGTAGGACAAATAATTCCTTAAAAAGAATGCCGCCTGCTTCAAAATTCTGACTTCATTTTTTTCCCGATGTTGATTGAATTTTCCCCAACAAGAAAATCAACAAGGACAACGACCACGATCTGTGCCGATCCAAATATATGTAAGTGGTCAAGAGGCACGTCCTTAAAGAAGATTGGCCAACGTGACATTTCTTCACCTCGTTAACAAGTTCACGGTCACATGTGCGCAGTACTGTTTCTAGTAAACAAAGTGCATACATTGATAATACAAAAAGTCCAAAGCAAAACCGAGCCACGACATGTTCCGGAGTTTAGTCCTTTTGACATTTGTGGAGAATCATTTGTTCCATCGGAATCGACATGGTCCACGTTTTTTACACATGTATGTGACGTTTCCAGCATGTGTTCCCTCGATTCAACTCGTACGGCGCATGCTAAAATCGATTAGAGTGAGCAAGCTCGCCTGCTGCATTAGGTAGACCTCAAATGATCCAAGCGAACATGTGGGTGCGGCCTGATTGGGGTCATCGTCGGCCCGAGACGAAGATGGAGGATTTAGTTGCAGTCGGAAGGCAAATTAGCTGAAAATTGAGGTTGCAAGAGCTTTGAAACAGAGATGACTCGTTAGGAAATGATTCCGTCGACAGTCCTGTCGTTGCTCACATTATCCTATGAGCTTCAAAACTATCTTTAATTACCCACTTATAATGCACGTTTCGTGTACAAACATGTTGACTTGAATGCTTCCTCGAAATTCAGAGTCCGAAAGCTACATCGCCATGGACGTCACGTAAAACCGCATGAGGAAACCTGAGACATCGGGCAGCGATAGCACGGGACAAGCGACATGGACCAGCAGGTAATACAATTCGGTGGAGATCCGAAGAAGATGGTTAAAGATTTTTAGCCGGTTCCGCAGGACATGCGGCTCAGTTCACCTTACGTACGAACTGATGGCTCCGCTTATGTAATTCGTAAATTCCTCTTCGGTGGCCCATTGATGGGTGCTGCATTAAATCACACGAAATGACAGATCCATGAAAGTTGTGCTCTTGGGAAGCGACTGCGTGGGAGCTAGCACCCACTTTTTCAGCTCTACACGTGAATAAGAACTCAGTACGAAGGTAGGTGATGTAATAAGAAACGGAGGCTTTATTATCGAAACCCTAGCGACGGGGTTCTTCTACACATCTTCCAAAAATCACGGCACTCGTTTGCTCGAAAGTAATTGCTCGACGTGACGATGGGCACACGTGTCTTGATCTCGGGAGCGCTCATGTTTCGATCCTCCGCGAAGGTCTCGCTAGTAACGATAGTTCAAACGCTCATCTCCTAAGATAAGAAGGGATCTCGTGCTAGCTTTTTCTCTAGAGAAAGGAGAGAAGGAGAGCCCAAGACGAAAGACGCATCGAGCTTCAAAGAGCATCTACTTTTCAATTCGGAATCATTTTTCACAGAAGGGCCTAAAAGGAGAAGAGTCTAGTTGATGATGAAGGCAGTGTCTGCCAACAGGGGGAATAAATTACCAAGCGTGGGTCAGCAAAAAGCTACGGACGGATGCCCGTTGGACTAAATTGGGCAACCAGACAATTTACATTTCGTACTTTTGATTCCCTCTCGACCCACAAGAAACAGAGAAAGAGGTCTCTCGTTGCTTCTCTGAGCAGTCCATGTCTTCACGCTTCGTGATTTCATCAGCAAGAAAAAGGCAAGGTGTCTAATCAGATGCAGGCAGCGGTCGCCATTCCGACGAGTCCTGGAGAAAAGGCGCGGCATCAATTTCATCGTGTCATGTTTTATGCAGAACAATTCACTATTTCAAAACACGACAATTATGTCTTTCACCGTATCTTCATCTTGCTATTGTATACCGAGATTTGGGATCCTTCTGTGGCGCTGGGGGCTTGCACAACAATAGATCCGATGGCTAGATTTGAGATGGAGATTCATGGTACATTCACTCTGACTGAGGCCTCAAGTTACCCAGCTTCACATATACCAAATACGCTAAATACCAACGAGGAGACCACATGGCGATGATGTCCCATCCGAAAGTCGGGCCACATGTTTGTCATGCTAGTATTTCATGGGAAAATCGGTCAAGTTACCATTAAAGTGCATTGGTTGTAAAGAATAAGAGTTTAATGTGTTGGCCAATTAAAATCAAAGTTTAGTGATCGGCTTGGTATTTCACTAAACTTCGGTGAATGAAATTTAGTCGTTGGTTGCATCGAGGGCATGCCTAAAAATACATTTAGACCTCATGTATGCTGAGTTCTAAGTGAGACCATCAAATATAGCAATTTGGATGCACTTAAGATGCGTAATATCGTTGCTTTTTATATCAATTGAACCTCTCTCCTCCCTCTTTGGTTGCCTTTCCTTCTATTTTCTATTGTTTCTTACTTTACTCTGCTGGTCTAGATTTATATCTTGTAGTTTTGCTCTCCCTATTTAGTTACAGATTTAGTAATTTTAATGAATAAGTATTTTCCCTCTAGTTTTGATGATGCTCACAATAGCTCTGGCGTTAGATTTATGCTCGTTCTACATGTTTTCATTAGAAGTTATGGTGTCTCACGCTTACTAAAAGACTTGCTCTAACCAGCGTTAGATCTGAGCTTGTTTAGCATGTTTTTGTTGTCTCAATATAATGATAGTGTTGGGGACATTAAATCTAAGTATACATCTTCGAAGGGCAAAACCATAGTTATAGCTGAAAATCTTGATATGTGCTCATTGTGCAATTCAATGATTGGCCACCAATCCCTTTACTTGGATGCAGTTACGGATGTGTTCTTGGAGGACGAGCGTGTAATTACCTCTATTGACCATGCTCTGATAATTTACTTTTATTTCTAGATTTTGGTTTGTTTTGTAGTCTATAGGCTTGTATTGTCGTGGTGATTATAGAATTTCCTATAAATATTTTCATGTATCATTTTGGTAGTCAATAGAAATTTCTTTCAAAAAAAATATATTAACTTGCATAAGGTCCACACGTTGATCAAGGGTTTGTCTCGTGGCCCATTGCTTCTTGTCAACTGAACCTTAAAGTCTAAGCCCAATGAACATTATACTGATGAGTAATCTTGAAACTAGATCAGCCTACTCCCAAGCACAGCTATGGTTGAAAATTCATTATATCAGCTGCAACTGCAAAGCTGGTACAAACGACTCAAATTCCAAACATGGGGATTTGTCACTGAAACTCGGAATGATTGAGTGATCAATCCGCTTTGTCGACAGTATTTTGCATTTCTAATGGACAAAAACAATATCATCGTCTTATTCTTACCAAAAAAAAAAAACAATATCATCGTCTTATTAGTGTTTACACGACAGAACCCACCAAAATAAACAAATGCAATATCACGAGATGAGTTCGTTCAGACATTACAGGGTGATCAACTACCTTAAACCTATTACTAGATGAGAGCGACCTCAAAACTTAGACAATACCCATGGAATATCCAATGTTATCCATGGTCATGAATATGATAAACCCAAAGCAAAGGAGAGCTCTCATTTGTAGGCGCCCAAGCCCACACCCGTTTCTCTGTCATAAGGTCGAAAGCTTTCCCTGGCCCTAGAGTAGCAAGTGTAGTAGAACTCCGAGACGATGGTCGTGAAGAAGACGAAGGCTGCCCCGGCGCCGAACACCCCCTTCCTCACTGTTTCGCACGAGGGAGGGTCCCCGCCCATGATGGTCCTGTACTTGGTGTGGTACGCATTCGTTACCGATCCCGCCAACAAGCACACCTCTGCGATGATGAAGAACACCCTGATGGACGAATTTCAAACGCCGGAATGATTAACCGAATGACGAAATCCCAATGAATAGTTTTAATTTACGTATGGGAAAAGCACTCGAAGCATACCAGCAGGTAATGAAAAGAATGACTGCCCAGGCGCGCGAGCCTCCGGGACTCAAGGGCTTTCCGCAGCAGAAGCAGCGGCTTGCTGCCATTATGATGCCTTGGCTAACCATTAGGAACAGAAATGCTCCGACGCCATAGCCGGTGGAGATGTCTGAGTCATACCGGCAGTAGTTGTAGTCTTGTTCATTGTCCGTGACAATTGTGGCCTGAAAAGAGACGCATCCATTTTAGTTAGGAGCCGCCAATATGCTTCTGAGAGTTTGACACCCAGCAGAAATGAAACACATCAAAGATTTGGAAATTGTCCGGGAAGTTCCTTTTCTTTTTTTATGTAAATCTCTTTGATGGTGCTGCATCACTTGTGTAGAAAAGTAGGTAATGCTTTCGTTTGGGTGAGCAAAGCTCAACTTCGAATATAGAATACAAAGATATCTATTCATATGACGAAGTATCCATTGTGCAAAAGTCGCAGATTTCAGGAAAACAAGGATCCAGAACATCGGTTTGATTTACATTCAATCGAATTCCTCATCAAAATTGCACAGCACCGTAATTTGTTGTCATAGATCGGAACTGCAGCATTAAGCCACAAGGTATGTATACTTATCAAAAGATTCAATCTGGACACGCAATTGCGACAAGCGAGATCTGGCTCTACGGCATCTTAAGCTAGACCCATTTTTTCTCGTTGAATCGGAATTTCGATGATGGAGTTCCGCGAGAAATGATGTTGGAATCAGTAGATCTGGAAATTCCGTGGTTTGCCATGCTTTTCGAGAGTAGGTGTAAATCCTAATTATGAGAAGCAGAAGATTGGCGTTTTGTTTCTATCGCCGTGGCCCTTTGGAGGTGAAAGGAGGCTATTTTTCCTCCACTCAGCAGGTGAATATAATCGTTCTCTCATCAATAAAGGCAAAGATGATGCAATCCATGAACAAATTCACGAAATTACTGAACGACTTGGACAATAACCATTGCCGCAGAATTGGCAACTTACGAGCACGAAACAGAGTCCTTACAGAACAAACGCAAACTTACAGTGCTTCTTCTCTGCTCAGCCGCAACGGCAAGTCCAAAGGCAATGACATCAAAGACGAAGACCGCAATCAAGATCAGCTTTGAAGCCATACTTGCTCCCAACAACTGGATCTAATCTGACCCTTTTCTTCTTCTTCTTCTTCTTCTTCTCCACTGCTCCTCTCTCTCTCTCTCTCTAGGTATATATTCTCAATATGGCTGCAGAGTGTTGAAGAAGCATCAGATGCCACTCCGTTTCTTTGCCCCTGCTTCTAAAAGAATATTTCCAAAGCAACCACCCCAAGAAAAGGACAAACTACCATTTAAGAGAGCGAGGCCATTTCAACCGCAGCTGTACATAGGTAAGTAATAAATCACGAGAAGATCAAACGAAGCAAAGTGGGTGCTAAACAGATTAATTAAGTCGCTTGAAAAGTCAGCACTCCCCTTTGCTTAAAACGCAAGTCTTCTCTTCCTCCTCTTTTGCTGTCCCTTTCTGGTTTTGCAAGGAGAGAGTGATACGTTGCATCTGTAAATATTTTGTTAGTCTGAAATATCGAGAATTGGCGTTAAGTCGCTTTACCCTGACAGATCCTACTACCCACCCTAAAAAAAAAAAATTAAAAGAGAGAAATAAAGGGAGTTTCAGTACAGTTGGTGCGAGTGCAACAGCAAAGCAACCGTGGATCTTGAACGTGAAGCACAAGGCAACATGTGTTGTACAGCTAAATTCAGTCTAATCTGCCCTCCATTTTTTCATTTTTACATTTGTGGACGAGGAGGGACTTGAGGTTGAAGTGGGAAATGGGCTCGGATGAGTATGAATCGTCCAGAAAGCGACTGCCATCAATGATTGATATTGACTCCTCTGTCGGTGGGGAAGAACCCCGCCGCTCCTGTAGTTCGATCCACGGTCCGGATCCGCCCTAGGAGGTCGCCAGGAAAAAGGGAAAAATGCTGTCATGTGCTAAATAATTCGTATATTTTGATTGATTCAGTAGCTGGAGAGCACAGGCGAAATGTCACATCGATGATGATCTTTTCTATTTATTTATTTTTCCTTGAATCATTAGAAAAATTGAAACAAAGCTTACGGTTGCGCATACGGCAGTTTCATGGACTCGAGAGGTTTGTCCCACTTCATCATTCAACTAATCTTTGATAAATTTTCTCTATTGACCTGGCATGATCCGAAAATAAAAGGGTACAATCACGTTGAGCACGCTCAGAAATTGGGAAAATTAGTATATGACCATATGATCATTTGGAATGTCACCCGCCGGTTTTGAAGTTGGGAATGGAAATACAAGTTTGACCGGTTTCATGATTTTTGTCAATGAATTTGGTGGGATTTTTCACTATTGAAAAAGGAACGAGAGGAGATTTATTTTTCTGTTTTATTTTGAAAATCAAATCAAAATAATAATATTTGAACAAGATATAACATATGAAGAATCCAATCGTAAATTTTAAAATAATATATATCATTCTTTAGCTAAAGAACGTATTTGGTGGATATTGTTCCTAAATAAAAGAAATTTAAGAACTCAAAAAAAAATGTTGGTTTTTGTAATCGATTAGTACATAATCATGAAGAAAGGTTCATTAGTCTTTATATCTTCGATTGCAGGAAAGTAAGAGGTATTCGTTGATACCTAATTTAATTGGCATTTGTCAATATATTTACTTTAGATATAAATACTAAATTTTTTTGGGCCATTGGATAGTTATTCTAAAGTAATTTGATTTGAGTGAAAAAAAAAAATGAAAAGTCATAATGGGCAATGATCTTTTTTTTTTTTTTTAGTTGTAGAGAAAACATTTTGAGTGTTTATTCATCTTTAAAATGTAATATATCTTTCTAATGATATTAATGATTTCTTTTTACTTAGTGATAATATTTTTTACTCATGATTGTTTATTTGGTGGCGTGTAATTTCTTTTCTCTTTTTTCATATGCAAGGATTTTAATTTTTCACATATGTAGATTTTTCCTTTCATATTGGTGCTTTTTGGGTCTTTATAAATCCTCAAATCCTAAATTAAGCCAAGAGAAAAAGGAAATGATGGAAAGTTAAACAAAATAATAAAAACAAACAAACGAAACCGGTCAAAGCTTTGTCCTATTTCCCCCATTAATTGCGGTTGGCATTAGACGGTTAGAAAATTAAAATCACGGCATCGTTAGGCTAGCCGAGTCCAAATTGTGTCTCGACTAATCTCGTGTTCATAGTGACGAACCGGGCGAGTTTGGACAAGGCACTTTTCGGACCGATCTTGAATCCCACGTGGTTAATCCGCCAAGCTCTAACCTGGTCCGCATCGCCTGAGGTACATATCATCCTGACTCTTTAACATGCTGATCTGAACCCGCATTCAGTGCGGGCCGGGATCGGGACCATCCTGGTTGGCACCTCGTACAGCCTGTGCGCAGCAAAGCCAATTCCCGAAGGTCCAAAGACATAGTGCCACTTCAGCACGTGCGGAAGGAGGAGGATAGAGCGAAGCCTAACTTCGCTTACGGTTCCATCGGCCTTGATAGGTCAACTGAGCTCAGAAAAGAATAAAGAAGATA
Organism: Eucalyptus caleyi; assembly: GCA_014182885.2. Lineage (NCBI taxonomy): Eukaryota > Viridiplantae > Streptophyta > Magnoliopsida > Myrtales > Myrtaceae > Eucalyptus > Eucalyptus caleyi. Next base: position 48,412,284 of record CM024471.2, read on the forward strand.
GAATTACACCGGCATTTCTCACATCGTTAGTTAGCCAAAAAGCGATAAAAAAAATTGATGTCGGGCAGGTTTTGTTTTCTTGCAGCAACGACATACCCCATGATTTTAGAATCGTTCATGAATTGAGATTCTTCTGGCGTTATGGACTCCGATCATAAAGATTTCAGAGGCCCACCTGAACAACACAAACCCAGAAGCCATCAGTTCCATACGGGCCCCCGTTCACGGTCGTTTGAACGAGCACTGGAAAGCCTTGCATCAGCAGGGGCTTAACAAATTGGCCCAAAAGGAGAACTGGGCTCGAGGGAGATGGAGACGAGGGCAGGGTCCTAGTCATGCATCGTATTTATTCTCGGTTCTGAGTTCAGACGCTTTGCCCGTGTCGCCGCCTTCGTGTCCTCTCCTCCTGTTCCGGAGATCACATCACATAATTCCTAGGAAAGCAAGGATGCAGATTTCATTAGCGACAAGCAGCAGCGCAATTGACTGAGGTGCAAGAAAGCATGTGAGCGAACAGCCACTTAGAATTATCTGAGCTCAACCCTTTTCTTGTGACCCTCCCCCTCGCAGCCCTATGTGGCCTGTGATACCCTTCAATACCTCCATCCTCCTCGCACCACCACCATCTCTCTCTCCCTATCTCTCACTAATTTGTATATATACACGCCCGCATGCACGACTGATCTTCTCACTTAGCACACACTCAACACACCAGCAGCCATGAAGCTCTCTGCATGCACCGTTTCTGCTTTCTTAGCCCTCCTTCTCTGGGTCCACTCGTCCACCGGGCAAACTGACCGCGCTCCGCCATGTATGCGTCCCCAACATGTTTATCCTCGTAACTTGATACCATATGTTTTCCGTTTCCTTCTACTTAAAGTTTCTAAATACATGCATGGACCTGCTCTCTCAATACCCTGAGGTTTTGTGTAACTTAATAGTCTCTTAGCATGGCCTGGCTTTAATGTTTTAGTCTCCAATCATGCTTACTGTCTCCAAAGTAGGTTAGTACTAAATTCATAGATATCAAAAAGGTAAAAATATATGCTTGATTTCATGTCCTTTGTTGATGCACATGGATAACTAACATCTTGCATGAGCTAAGATTGATGCGAAGCATCAAGCACCAAGTGAAACATGCAAGTTGCCGGTTGAGAGGACTAATGATAGAAATTATTGCTATGTTCATTTAAGAGTGACTAACTACTAAACAGCCATGACCATCTAATATATTTAATCACAATATCAAATCTGAAATTGCATTCTTGAAGAAAACAATAATGGGGTTCAGCGTTTTTGACAGCTATTTTGAAGCCAAGCAACCTAATGATCGTGAAAAGAATCGATTGAAAGAAAGCAAGGAGACAACGAGCTATGGGAAGAGGGTGGTGCACACGGTTCAAATTGTCGGGTCAAGATTGCCGGATTGCTCGCACGCATGTGGTTCATGCTCTCCTTGTAAATTGGTATCAGTAGGTTCAACTTGTGCACGGGCACGGCCCAATAGAGCTGAGTCTTGCCCTATTTCCTACCGCTGCATGTGTAGAAACAAACTGTATCCTGTCCCATAATATCCAGTCTTCTCTCTCTCCATATCATGTTATGATAGCCTTATATACATATCAAACGTGTATTGATTTCTCCTAAGTCCAAGTTATCATCCTATTTTCATGTTGGTAACCTCAAATGTTATTACGAACTCTAGTAGTATAATCTAAAAGAACTCTTGATGAAGTTCGGTTTTACCGTTCATGTCTTAGCTAAGGTCATGAAAGAGCGCGCGCAAAGAGACGTGTTTTTGCACCCATGCACAAAGTAAAACATGGAAAGAGAAGAGTCACAAATCTCACTTAATCATGGAGAGTTACATTACTATAGGTTCAGATGGGCACTCGAACAGCCACGTCCCCATCGCTATTGTTCTTAATGTTTCGGGAAAAAAGTTCAATCAAGTAATTCAAAGAGATTGACTGTTGAGTAGATTTTATGCCAGTTTCAATCTGGCCCCTGTTCTTGTGCAAAACTTACCATGAATACGAGAGAAAACATCCCAGTTGCCGAGTCCTTTGCCATCTTCAAGAAATGCTCCTCCAATCTGCGACCGTAAACATTGCTAGTCTCAGACTTATCACTGCACACGAGGGAGAGAGAGAGAGAGAGTTCTTTGTGCCTGTTATGAAGTAATGGAGGTCCCAAACAGGATAGTCTTCTGGGAAACGGAATCTGCGGATGTGCCTTCTTCTTCTTCCTCCTCTTGGTAGGAGTTAGAGGGCTGAGCTAAAGCAGAGAGTTAACAAAGAGAGAGCAGGGAAAGCATTCTTTCTGTGATACCCATCTTCCGGTGCCCACTAGTGAAGAAGAAGAATCATCAATCAGTTCATAACAAAGGAAGTGGTGTGGCTTTGTGTGAGTAATTTGCATACGCATTCGGTGAATTTTGCATGGGGCTCGCATTGCGAACGAACAAATTATGTGATTCTTTCTTTTCCTTTCATATAAATTGTCGAAAGTATCATGTTTGCCAAGTGAAGTGAGCCTACGTTCACCACCAACTAACTGGAAAAGGTCCCATTTTCAGGCATTCAATTTAAATTTAGCTGGTCCTAACTACTTGGGATATACGCCTGTGTCGAGTTTGGCTGGGTATGTGTAATTGTTAAATGCATTCGGGAAAGCCGCATTTTGAAAAAATACAGTCCCAAGGTCGCTGTGTTTTCAAACTTAGGTCATCACACCTTAAAAATAGCTAAAGCACTTTTGGTGAAAGTCAAAATTACTATCCTTGGCACTTCTAAACTCCACTCAAAACTAAATCATCTATTCATCTTATTCTTTCTTTAGCAAGAACTATTCCCAAAAGTATTTGTTTATCTCTCTTGTGACAGGAAAAAGAGCGCGAATGTCTTAATGCTTTTGTTGATGGATAGAGAGAGGGGAAAATATTTAGTAATATCAAAGTTCTGTGTTAATCACAGATGTGATGCACATTTATCTAGTCAGATCTATTTGCGGTTTGGCATGTGTCAAAGTATTGTAATTAAAAGAAAAAAAAAGCCCCACAAAAATTGCATTGGGGATCATAAATATTTTGATAAGGTTGCTTTGTATATATGATCCTCGACTCTAGCTCTTGCAAAACACTTTTTTTTTTTTTTTAATTACAATATTTTGATGCATGTCAAATTGTGAGTAGGTTTGATTAGATAAATGGGCGCTACATCCGCGACTAATATAGCACTTTGATACTACTGGATATATTCTTTAGAGAAAGAGGAGGAAACCTAGCTGACCAGGACGATTTCATTGGTTCTCGAGTCGCATGGCTCAACCCCTAATCATGGTGCTTAACAGGCTTTGAATTACTTTGAGTGATTCGTTCCAAGTTAACGTATTCAAACTAGTTCCGCGGTTCATTTCCAAAAGGAAAAAAAAATGGTACATATAAGGATGACGGGTGATCAACCAAAACCTGTAATTTCTACCTTGAAAATAGAGGAGTTTACATGGCGAATATTCAACCAGAGAATCAGCACTGACTCGACCATGTTCCAATTCCCACTTTGAAAACCAAGCGCTTTAGAAAGCTGAAGTCCAATTTAGCACCTCCAGACCCGCACAGAAGGGCCCAAAGTCTAGAGTGGGCAATTTCTGCAGCTCAAGACAAAGAAATACCGTTCTAACGAATGGAGCCTGCTCCGGAGAAGAGCGACTCGCAAGCCCAACGGAGGGCAGTAGCGAGACCCGGACCTGGACCTGTGCAGCCACGTTCCTCCGAATTTCCAGGAAATAAGGAGGAACCGCGTAGTGAGACGCGAAAACGACCAAGCCCATCATCACCATCTGAGGGGAATGCCAGGCCATCTAACTAAACATAAACAGTGAAGAAACGGCACTGAGGTAGAAGAAACAGGCAACTTATACTCATGCTGACATGAGCTGAGATCAGGAGGTATGCAACGTCACCCAGAGTTCACAAGGATCGTTGGCCCACGACCTGTTCTGAACCCATGCGGATTAATGAAAACCGCGTCTTCGATATTATATGATCATTGGTTGAAGTCGGGCGAGACGCCATTCGTTTTCCAATCCATGGTTCTAAGGAAACCATTTGCTGATATTGGGTGGGTGGGTTCCCAATCCCATGACCGGATCTCTTGTCCAAAAGGGTTCTTCTAGATGGTCCAAAGCTCAGTCAAAATGTCCACGAATGTTGCGGAGAACGCACTTGCAAAGCCAAATCGTCCACCGAGATCGAATTGTGGGGGTTTGACTGGCCATTTTCATTGCCTTCGTCAAATCTCACGCGTAGTCCAAGTAGTCCTCTCCAAGTCTTGAACCAGTCAATTCTAAACTACTGCCCATTCACACCCCTTGAAATTCACGGAACACTCTCCCCATCATCCTAAGACCGAAACCCGCTTAAGAAACATAAATCCCCGTTCCTCACAAGCGCAAAGCGCGCCAGCTTTCCCCCTCAGAAATTGCATACCATCGTCCTCCCCAAAAGCTCTTCGGAAAAAAACCATGCAAGTCCTGCTCGAGAAGCCGCTGCAGAGGCCGCGCCTCCCGCAGAGATCCGTCTCCTTCGTCAGGGACAACCGGATCGGCCGCAGGTGCGCCTCGCCAGCGGCGTCATCCCCGCGGCGCCGGCCGGCCTGCACGTGCACGAGGGGTCCCGGGTCGGTCCAGTGCAGCCGCCACGGGTACGTCGTGCCCGACGACAGGGCGGTGCGGATGAATCAGGCGAACAGAGAGATCCTGAAGAGGGCCTTGACGCCGCCGGCTCGCCGGTTCAGCCTCCGGAGGTGGAGCTTCAGGCCGACCCCGAGCAGGCTCTCGACCATGTCGACGGCTTGAGTTCGCTTAGATCAGAGCGTTTGTCTTCCACATGATCTGCTCGCGAGGAGGATGGGGGATATATCAAGGTCCGCCGGTGCAGCAGTGTATAAAGTGAATCGATTTCTTCATCGCTCGAGGGACGAGAGCTCCATGTAAATCGCATCAATTTTGATCTTTCAAGGGTACTGTAGCGTGGCCTTTGTAACTTTTCTTTTTTGATTTTTGGTCCGGATCGGATGGCTGCTTTCTTAGTCGGTCTTAGGAGAAACTAGGACCAGCAGTGCCAGGCAATATTGTTTGTGGCCATCTTTTAGTTCCCACCGTGTTTGACAATTCTAGAGTGTAATTGAATTTGAGAATTCTCTTGGCCGAACGGATTTGGGTTTTTTTATTCCCTAGTTTTGACCGATGATTTCTTTTTCGTGCCATATTATTTTACATGATCATGTTTAAAATTCGACTTGAATTTAAATAATTATAATATTAATGAGAAGCTACGGACCTTATCATTTCAATTCATCCGCACTCAACATATGAAATTTGAATTTTCTGTAATATTTTAGATATAATAAAGATTTTAGGACTGGTTTCTACTTCTAAAGATAACCAAATTTTCTAAAAATGATCTAAGATATTACAATCGTAATTGTAATATGATTTCGAAAGATGATATTCCACACATCTCAAGTGATTTTAATTAATCTTTAATCGATATTGGATGATCTCCAATTTTGCCTTACTTGTAAATGAGAAGAATTATAATCGTCATAGGCTGAAAATATAGCTCCATGTCCTAAAGCCCAAAAACAGAAGGATTTTTTGCTTCTGGCAGTCAAGCCTCGTAATTATCACTGCAATCGCGCGCACCAACCCTGGCCCAGGATAGAGAGGTCCTCGCAACCAAACACCCACCGCACAGGGGGCCGCCGGGGCCCCAGCCAACCATCAGCCGCCACGTGCGACCCGGCAAAGGCCCCGGATCGCGGAACCCCGTACGCCCGCGAAGCACCGGATCCGCGCCGCGGGTGGATCCCCCTCTCTCCCGCAGCAACCGAAGTTCGGGAGACGACGCAGAAGAGCAAGAAGAGCAGCAAATCTCCGCGCAGATTCCACTGAGTCACTCCCTCGCTCCGGCTCCGGCTTCGGCTTCGGTCGCCCGACCCGCTCGCGCCGCTTCCGTGCGATGCGAACGCCCGCGCCTGTAGCGATCGGCCCGCGGTCCTCGTAGATCGGCAGGCATGGCGAACTACCTGGCTCAGTTCCAGACGATCAAGAGCTCCTGCGATCACCTCGTGATTGCCGGTGAGCGCCTTCCCTTCGCTCTTCTTTGGAGCCGTCCGCCGATCTCTCTTTCCCCCGCTTCGAGTTCGATCACGAGTTCGGATGCGCTCGCGAGCGGCGGCTGGTTGTTGAGCTGTCTACTGCTAGTTGGATTTGAATCGATTTTTTTGGAAATGAGGGCGCTCGATCGCGATCCCTAAAGCCGTTTGCTTTGAGATCGCGCGATATTGAATTGTCTTCGAGTTCACTCCGTGTGTGTGGTGATTTTCTAAAATTGATTTTTTTTTTTTTTTTTTGGCTTCGGTCTGTTTGGAATCGTTTTGATTTTACTAGCTCCGCGCTGGGCGTCATTGTTTTGATGGCGCATTGTGCTTAGGAACTGAACTGACGGGTGATGCTGTGCAGCGAATGTCCGTGGAGTGTCGCCACTTTGTAATTTATTCTCTTGTTAATTGAACAGTGGAGTCATTTCATTTCTCGCGGTCGCGGCAGCAAAGAAACTTCTTTTCCTGGACTTTTAGCATGTAGGAGATTCGGCTCAGCTGGAATGTGCTATCTGTAATAGCTGGATCATATAGGAAACAAGCGACTTATTTTTTTCCCCTGAGAGAGAAAAAAGAGCATAATCAAGAATCATCTTTTTGTTTCTGAGAAATGAAGAATTTAGGGAGGAATGTATCTTTGCTGGGTTGATCCAGGCTTGAGTTCAGACCGTTCATGCAGTTCTTTGGTTAATTAATTACTATTTTGCTTCTAAATATAGGTTTGAGCTTCTATGCATGATAAGTTAGCTTATTTAATCTTATTTGGGCTTGATCAATATGTTGGCTAGTTTTCACAGCATCATCAATTTACCTTCATCTATTTTTATGTTTTAATTTTATTGTCATGAGTATTTTCTCGTCAGTTCTCCTACCGTCTTTGCATTAACATTTTCACACATTAGGGGTGACCTCTCTTCTATGTGTCTTCTGATCTAAATTGCTCTGAACTGACTTCCAGTTGAAGATGTGAGTGACTTGTGGCCAACTATCAAGAATGGATTTGAGGAGAGATTGCCTTTTAAAAGAGCTTGTTTGAATAACAAGACCCGTAATCCTGTGTTTGTTGAGAACTTGCCTGCTGAATTCATCTTGACAACTGATGCAAGACTTCGCAGCCGCTTTCCACAGGAACAATCTTTGTTTTGGTTTCGGGAGCCATATGCTACCGTGATTTTTGTGACCTGTGAGGTGGCTCTTCGTCCCTTTCCTCATCCTTTTGAGCTATTTATCTTTTCCGTTTAAGCTTTAACAAGCTTTCTTGATATTCCATGATGACAAATTATGTAAATGCCCAGTCCTGGTTTGAAGCTACAAGAAGGTGCTCGTCATTCGATTGATATTGGGTTATTTTGAATGAAGTAAACAATGTATGCAGGGCCTGGTTCATCATGGTGATTGTTACTTTCGTATTTATTGGAATTTACATGATCCGTGGTACTTACTGCATGTATATGTATGTGTAATTGAGTATGGAGACTGATGAATGAAGTTGCTGTTCAGTTGGCTCCATGAAAGGACACCTGATAGGAACTTTGAATGTGAGCTCAAGTTACTTCTGCATTGAATTTGCATTGTCAGTCAAAGCTTCTGCCCTTGTGCTATTTATGGAAGTTTTTCTTGTAATTCAACACTTTCCAGCAATTTTGTCTATTGATTTCCCATAGACATAGGTTGTTCTCTTACTCTGGTGCTCTTTCATGTGTGCGCGCATGTGTGTAATTGCACAAAGATGATTGATGGTACTCTCCAAATCTGAAAATGCTTCAGACCAGATTTGGAAAGCGTCATAGTAATCATTCAGGATTTAATGCTGGCTTCTTCATGTTATCAGTTTTGCTGATGGAACACGCCGTAATACCAAATTACCCTTTTGCAGGATCTTGACGAGTTCAAAACCATCCTGAAACCACGACTAAAACTAATTGTACAGAATGATGAGAGAGAATGGTTTATTGTGTTTGTTTCCAGAGCTCATCCAACTAATGATCAGGCCACTAAATTGGCCAAAAAGGTATATGCCAGGCTTGAAGTTGATTTCAGCTCCAAGAGAAGAGAAAGGTACTAATTATTTCTTGTAGTTCCTCTTAGTTTCTACTTAACAAAACCAGAGCAGCAAGAAAGAATGTGATTAAGCATTATCTATCTGTTTACTTAGGCTTCTTATTAGAGCTCGTTATTTATTTCTAGCTCTTGGAACTCATTTTAGAAGGTTGATAAATATACCTATGCCACCTAGAAGTTCTTTTAATCACCAAACTCTATTGCAATTGTGAATGAATGTGGCCTGGAGGTGTTCCTGGTGTATGACTGTGTCGTTGTCACTGAGCACTTATCATCTCTCGTGGCTAAGGTTGACTCTCTCTCTCTCTCTCTCTCTCTCTCACAGTTCAAGGAGTAATGATTCTCGTGACCAGTTGCAAGTTCTTTTGTTATTCTTCTCTTCTTTTTTACTAGGTTCCAAAGTCTCTGTCAGCCTTTACCATGCTCTGAAATTTAAACATGTCCTTGTCTCAGGTGCTGCAAATATGACATACACGGTCCTGAAGCAAATTTTTGGGAAGATTTGGAATCGAAAATTGTGGAGTCCATCAGGAATACCCTGGATAAGCGTGTTCATTTTTACGAGGATGAGATACGGAAGCTCACTGAACAAAGATTCATGCCGATTTGGAACTTCTGTAATTTTTTCATATTGAAGGTCTTTCCCTTCTCAAAGTTGTGGACCATTGTTATCAAATGAAATGTAACTTTAGCTTAAGTGAGTTGCCTTGTTTTGATTGTACCTGTTGCCTGCATACCTTTTGTCTCGCATGTATCGACCTTTTACATTTGCACAATCATTATATCATAAGATTTAGGTCTGCTGTTCTTATCCATTCGTCTCAATGCAATTATGAGGCACATTACTCAAAAATTTCATGTCTTCTTGTGTCTGTTTTTCCAAATCAATTCTAACTTTCTCTGCAACCTTTCCTTTCAGTTTCCTTTTTCCTTTAATGTTTTGAAATGGTCAACAGGAGAGCTTGGCTTTTATATTTGAAATGGCTCAACTTCATGAAGATGCGTTACGTGAGTATGATGAACTAGAACTCTGCTACTTGGAAACAGGTGTGTATTCTATGAATGCCTTGTTGATACTTCTATGTCACTGATGAGAAACATGTCTTTGTTTGACTGAATTTTCATATTATGTAGGCATCTTGTTATTCTGATTGATTGCTATGGCAAACCTAACTTGTCTATTTCTTGCTTTTTTTTTTATTTTTTAAATTGTAATTAAAATGTCTACCTGTTACTTGTGACACATTTCTGAAAATTTGGCTCTCTATCGTAGTTTATGTAATGAGAAGGACAGCATAGAGTGCACTTCGACAAACTGCCTTGAATATCAGATTATTCGCTTAGTATCTAGATGGCAGTTGGTACCAATTATGCAGTCTCGATTTGGTTTTCGTAAAAGGCAGTGTATTAACTTTTAGTGCATGAACATCAGCCATTGTGAGGATGGATATCCATTGTGAGGGCATTACTTGTAAAAATGGTCAGCATAGATTCATGTCATGTCTGCAAAAACAGAGGGAGCTTACTTTTGCTGGTTCTTTCGAAGATCCTTGCTCTCCTCTGTACTATGAACAATCTTATAGCTATCAATGTAAATGCAGCCAACATGACTGCAAAACAGAGGGACTTTGGAGGACAAGATAAGGGTGATGATCAAGCAGCACTCCTCAATCCTGGAAATAAGCCGCTCACACAGATTGTTCAAGATGACTCATTCAGGGAATTTGAGTTTAGGCAATATCTCTTTGCCTGTCAATCAAAGGTGTGCAATTCTTTGCTAATTTGATTCCTCTTCTTCTGATGCTTAAGTAGAATGGACTTCTTGTTTGCTGAGAGTTTTATTTATTTATTTATTTATTTATTTTCTGGTTGTAAGATGTTTTCTGCTACTTTAAAGGATTTATTTATTTATTTATTTTTTCAGTATTACTGTTTCTAACTAACATATCTGTTACTGCAGCTTTTATTCAAACTTGGTCGGCCATATGAAGTTGGATTGAGGGGTTATTCATTTATAATAAGCTTCTCAAAGACCCTGGCAGTATATGAAGTACATATATTTACTTTATGCTTCTTGCCTCTATTTTTCAATTGATTTACATTTTGAAATGTAGAGTATTTGCTCTGTGTTTCTTTCTGCCTTACCTCCTGGTCTTTGGGAACTCTTTTCAGAGTATGCTACCATTTTGCATGCGTGAAGTGTGGGTAGTGACTGCATGCTTGGCTTTAATCGGAGCAACTTCCTCTCATTACAAAGATGGATCCGTCTCTTCTGAGGTAGAAAAGGACTTCTACCGTCTTCAGGGTGATCTATATTCTCTATGTAGGATTAAGGTAAGACTTTCATATGTGTTCTTTTTTATAAATGTAACAATTGCTGATTGATACTTTTTAACAAGTTGGAAATCATTTAGTATATAGGTTTTAGCATGAGATCTTACCATCATTGACACCAGCTAATAGCTTATAGTATTAGTACCTGGCGAGAATTTTGAGGACCATGAATTATTGACTAAAGCGATTGATTTGTTTTGCTGTGGAGAAGAAATGGAGAGTTAAAAAAATTGGGTATTTCAGAGATTGCTCACTCCTTTTTAGGCCAAAACCAGAGACTTATGCTTAATATGCTGGACAATGAGATCCTTGTATCGAGATTCCTTTCAATTCTTTTACAGGTCTTTTGGGACATATGTTATAACCATTTCATCCTTCTTTTCTCCCACTTAAGTTAACTATTGCCAATGAGATTCTATGCTGAACAGTGTGATTGATGGCAGTTTATGAGGCTGGCATATTTGATTGGATATGGGACAAATTTAGAAAGGAGTCCTGTCAACAGGTAGGAGCTTGAAATCCCAGGACAAGTATATTTATCCATTTAGCTGTTGTAAATTTGATCTCATCCCTTTTTTATGCAGTGCCTCGCTCAGTATGCTACCTTGGCCCAAACCTGCAATTTGGCCATCTATTCCGCCAGATGCTTCATCTGAGGTGCTTATGAAAGAAAAGGCAAGTCCATGACCTGGTTTATGAGCTAGTAAACCATACATTAGACATGTTTTTCAATTTGTTTTAGCCAAACTGGTAATCTCGTGGATGAGAATATGACACTTTAAGGTGATTATTTGTCTAATGATCTTGTTTTGGGAGCAATATACAATTTTAACCATTCATACGTAGCAACATACCCGATGGTTACTTGGGGTATGATGAGAGTGGTGTGCAATTTTATACTCCTAGTCAAGATATATTGTAATAACTAGGAAACATGTGGTAGATTCGTGATACTTCATAAATTGCAGTGTGTTCTCCAAATCAACTGATTAACATCAGGAGGCAGATTTTGTGGAACTTTGTTTGCTTTAGATTGTTTATTTTTGTTTGAAATTAATAGGCATTTTAAGGCATACTAGAGCTTTGAAGCTTTGAATTTGTGTTACTGGGTGAATTGAGTAATCTGAATGAGTTTGTGATCAACCATTATAGCAAGCTTTATTCCTCCATATCAATTATTGCATGAGGCTCCTTGTCCAGGATAAGTATCACATTGTTGTTTCCAGAAAAAAAGAAAAAAAGAAAAAATACATCGAAGAGAATTCTCTCAACTTGCTGTTGAGTATTACAGATTTTTTTCTGTTTCAGAGGAATGTCTTTGTAGTAGAACATGCAATATTGTAAAGCAGAAGAAACATTTAGATATACTGATTGATAGCCTTTGTGACTTTTCATAGTGCTCATTTTGGACCCTGCATCTTCTCAGTTGCTCCATGGCATTCTGAGTCCACTTAAATATATATGGATTGACGGTCATATTTGATTTCTTGTAGATCATTCTACAAGCTAGTCCTAGAGTCAAGCACTTTGGTATTCACAGGAAGCAGTTGCCTCTTGAACCTTCGGTATTGCTGCGTGAGGCTAACCGTCGAAGAGCTTCTCTATCTGCTGGAAACATGTTTGAAATTTTTGATGGTCGCCCGGGATTTGTTGATGGGTAATGAAATTTGTGGTTATTTACCAACTTTGTGGCACTATTTTGTTTTGTTTTGCATGGCTTTTCATCATTCCAATTTGTCAACAGGTTGGGTTCAGATGCATCTTTAAAAACTTCCCCATCAAATAAAGCTCATGCAGCCATTATGTCACGAACAAACTCATCACCAGGCTTTGAGAGCTCAATCGATAGGCCTATGAGGCTTGCGGAGATTTATGTTGCTGCAGAACATGCTCTTTGCAATACCATATCGAGTCCAGATCTTTGGAAATCTTTCTCATCTTTGGAGGATTTCGAGGTATAACCAGCCGCATGTGCTTGGACTCCTGCATTGCTACGCACAATCTTGCCTTGGCATCTACTAGTAGCTTTATGTCATTTTATCTTTCCTTTGCTTGATTGCTGTTTTTGTTTTGAGCATTTTTTTAGTATTGTGTTCTTCTGTTTATGAACCCTAGTTTTGCAAAACTAAAGAGGTTGCTTTCTGAGTTGGTAATTTCTAATTGGAAACTCTTGCTTTTCCGGACCCAGGCTTAAGGGGATTTAAAAGAGGAAAGGAACTCTTTTTAATTTCTCATTCTTAAAACTTGATCATGATAGGAGAAATATCTGGAGCTAACCAAAGGTGCTGCTGACAATTACCATCGTTCCTGGTGGAAAAGGCATGGAGTTGTCCTTGATGGTGAAATTGCTGCTGTCTGCTTTAGGCATGGAAATTTTGACCTAGCTGCAAAGTCTTATGAGAAGGTTTGTGCTCTCTATGCTGGTGAAGGATGGCATGATTTATTGGCTGAAGTTCTGCCCGACCTGGCCGAGTGTCAGAAGATACTAGATGACCAAGCGGGCTACCTATCTTCTTGTGTGAGATTGCTTTCATTGGAAAAAGGCTTATTCTTGACCAAAGAACGTCAGGCCTTTCAGTCTGAAGTGGTTCGTTTGGCTCACAGTGAAATGAAGAATCCTGTTCCTTTAGACGTTTCATCACTGATTACATTTTCTGGCAATCCCGGTCCTCCACTGGAATTATGTGATGGTGATCCGGGTACTCTATCCGTGACCATTTGGAGTGACTTTCCAAATGATATAACCCTTGATTCACTTAACCTCACCTTGATGGCTACAACTAATGCTGATGAAGGAGCTAAGGTGTGTCTAATCAAGTAGATGGTTTTCATCATTAATTGTCCTCAGAGGGAGATATAATAGGCTTGCAAAGTATGCTATTGACCCCAATTTTTTTATTTGTTTTTCAGGCATTGAAGAGCTCTGGTGCAATCATTCTGAATCCTGGTGGGAATACTATCACTCTAAATTTACCCCCACAAAAACCAGGTTCCTATGTCTTGGGAGTTCTCACTGGACAGATTGGGAAATTGAGATTCAGATCTCATGGTTTTTCCAAGGGTGGCCCTGCTGACAGTGATGATTTTATGAGCTATGAGAAACCAACAAGAACAATTTTGAAGGTAATGATTTTGTATTGAATAGAATTCCCAAAAATAGGCATGTGTATTGTGTCAGGACAAAATTGGGACTTGGTCACATCTGCTTATTTCTTGCGCGTGTTCCGCTGAATTTTCACAGGAGGACATGACTTAGAGATGGTTTAATTCATTTTTGTCTAGAATCATAGATTGCTGAAACAGTATCTCTTTTTGTTAGGTCTCCGATCCAAGACCTCTGGTTGATCTTACTGCATCGGTTTCATCCGCTTTGCTAATAAACGAGCCACAATGGGTTGGAATAATAGTTCGGCCTATCGACTACTCTTTGAAAGGTGCTGTCCTTCATATTGACACTGGTCCAGGTCTGAAGATCGAGGATTCATATGCCATTGAGATGGAGAGCTTTAATCATGAGCTGCAGAATACTGCTGATATAAGGAAAGAGGATGGTGCTTGGGAAAAGGATTCTTCAAATAATCATCATAAGAATTTGGAGCAGTTGATACTTCATGATGGTCGGATAGAGTTCCCAGAATGGGCAAGCAGCACGACTTCCATTCTGTGGATTCCAATCCGAGCCATCAGTAGCGAGCTTGCTAGAGGATCATCTTCAGGTTCCTAATTGTTAATTGTTGTGTAGTTCAATATCCATGCAAATGTCTCTATATATGCATTACGTGTTTGTTTTATCTGGAAGCAGAGTGTTGCATAATTGATTTTGCATTTCTTTCATTGTGATTGAGGACAGTGAACCCCCAGAAGCAAAGCATTGTAGATGGGATGAGGACAATAGCTTTAAAACTTGAATTTGGAGTGTCTTGCAACCAGATATTTGACAGGTATTATTCTCCATCAATATGGCTTTCTACATTCGTATAATTTCATTCATCATGTCCCTTCGATCCTGGATCCTGTGCCACTCACCCTTACCATAATTATGTTCATTCTAATTTGTGTCACAGGACCATAGCTGTGCACTTCACCAATCCTTTCCATGTCAGCACACGTGTTGCAGATAAATGCAATGATGGTACCTCGCTCCTGCAGGTATTGTATGTTTCAAACTTTCAGCAGCATTGATTGATTCATAGTTTGGACCATGTAGCATCCCTTACAACTTACATAGCTTTCTTGAGATATACTTTTGGGTTGGGCTTAAGGCTGAAGGCCTCTTTTCTTTGAATATTTAAGGGATGGCTAGTTCTCACACTGCATTGACAGAATCATGCTATAGATTGGCAGACTATCTTAATAGCTACCTGAACTTCTGAATGAAGAATCAGTCAATTAGCTTGGCAGAAGACTTTTTGTTTGATATTAGGGGTCAATCAAATTTGAAGTTGAGATCCGTTTATAATCAGGCATCCTAAATTTGCAACTTCTTTGATATACCAGTTAGGCTATTAATTGCAATCATGTGAAGATCAGTCCAGAACTCTCTCTCTCTCTCTCTGTGACGCACGTGCGTGCATACACAAGTTTGAGGGGGGAAGAGGAATGTGGGAGGTTAGCAGGCAGATACATGATAAGTGATTGCCTGACCGACACATGAAAAGAGTTATGCTGGAAACTCATCCTGAATCCTCGTAAAATGATGATTAATGTACAGCACTTGCTCCACAAACTTAAAAATCACATGAGATTTGTCACCCTACAGTATAAAGTAGGAGATTCTTTTGACTACTTTTGTAGTTACTTGCTATGCAACATCCAGGTTATACTCCAATCGCAAGTAAATGCCACATTGACTATCTATGATGCTTGGCTGGATCTGCAAGATGGATTTGTCCATATTAGAGAAGATGATGGAAGGCCAACTTTAGGATTCTTTCCTCTCATCATCTCTCCAAACACTCGTGCAGGGATCCTCTTCAGCATATGTATGGAGAAAATAGTTGGAGGTATGAGATGCAGCTTCTCTTTCATTTTTCCTTGTGAAGAGCCTTAAGTTTCAACATTTATTATGACCAGACCTTTTGTCCTGGTCAAATGAATGATGATAGGAAATTTAAGATAGCAGCTCGAAGTTCTCACATAGGCGATTGTTATGTTAGGAGGATAATGCACCCTTTCTCCTATTGGATGATCTAGTGTAACTTGAAGCTAAGTTTTGATTATGGGGAGTTTCATTCAAGATTGTTCAAAGGGAAATCATTTTTATGATTTTACGTGCTGTGTTCCATGGTTCTTTTGGTTTGCAGATCAAATGGAGGCACGGCGAGAGAGTATACTTAATATCAAATATGGAATTTCTGGTGATCGCACTATTGGTGCACACCCACCTGTTGCAGGAGACTCCAACAGACTTGGATGTGATGGGCGGGATTTGATCTTTAGGAGTGCTCTTTCTTTGCAGCGGCCTGTGCTTGATCCATGTTTGGCTGTTGGCTTTCTGCCTCTTCCTTCTAGCGGGCTTAGAGTTGGACAACTAGTTGCAATTAAATGGAGAATTGAAAGGTTGAAGGATTTTGAGGAAAGTGATACCTTGCAACACCGCAATGTAAGTCAGCAATACAGATGATCTCCACAAAGAAAACTAAGATACTTGGAGGATTAAAAAAAGGATTTTGGACTCATCTTGTTAAAGTCGCAGTTACAAGTAAAAAGAGCATATGCTTCATCTATTCTTCTATCATTTGATCTTGATTTAGTTAAATTGGTTTTTGTTTCTTATCACCTGTTCTAATGTAAATAATGTATTCATAGGATGTCAACAATGACTAAAGATGGTTAGCAAAACGATGAGTGGACATAATATAGCTAGCCAATTAGACATTATCGATTGTCTTATTTAAGGGTGCACAAGTTTCAAATTTCTGTTCCACTATCTGGTTCCATTCTCGGCTGGCTCTCACCATCCTCTGGAAGTCCTTGTTTAGTGCATGGTGTACTGGTTTTCCAAAAGCTTGAAGGGAATACAAAAGGGGAATTTAATTGCTTTTTTGCTAGTCAACCTCTCCATCAAATTTATTAACTTTATGAACCTTTAAAAAACCAATAAGAGTATCAGTTATTTTTGTTCTGTTTTGACAAAGTAAGAGGATTAGTTATTTAAAATCTACAGACTAGAGGAGTATGCTTTAGATTTCTGTTGTTCCTCTTTATTTAATTACATATTTGCTGAAAAGCTAAAGGATACCCATCCATGAGTTTAGGCATCAGTGAGTTGTATCACATATTGAGTAGTTCATAGCATGCAAAGAACCTGGGTCTAAAATCAGGTTTCAGTTTAGAAGTGTTGTTGCACCAAACAGTTACTTTAAATAGTTTCAAAATTGTTCTATCATTATCTAATTCATTTTTGTATGACAGGATGAGGTCTTATATGAAGTCAGTGAAAATTCTGTAAATTGGATGATTGCTGGCAGGAAGAGAGGGCATGTCTCTCTATCTCCAAATCAAGGTTTTGAAGTCCCGCCTTTTGCTGTCTGTTATTTCTTGAGTAATTTTTCTGTAGAGTAATTTATCATGCACCACCAATCTGTTTTCATGGCAGGTTCCAGAATAATCATCTCCATATTATGCGTGCCGCTGGTGGCTGGTTATGTTCATCCCCCGCAACTAGGGCTGCCGAACATTGACAAAGCAAATATCAGTTGCAATCCTGCGGGTCCTCACCTGGTCTGTGTCTTGCCTCCGGCCCTCAGCTCCTCATTCTGCATTCCAGCATGATAACCTCACCTGCTCTTCCAATAGTCTGCTCCTCAACTGGGTCGTTCTACTTCCGATACCTGTAAGATTTTTTCATTTAAACAGATTTAGATGAGATAAAGAAGGTGAGTATTAGAGATTTTACAGGACTCGAGATTTGTAAATCCTTTTTCTTTCGTCGGTTGTTCAGGGAATGAAAAGAGTAGCTGAGTTTATTGTGTGAGGTAGTTATTCAGGCGTTCTAGGTCCCAGCCACCATGTACTTCCTGGTTCGTGTACAGCGGGAATTTTGCTGTCCTCTTTGTTGTATAACACTTTTTGAGTATAGTGACCGAGGCCAAAAAAAAAAAAAGATTTACTCTCAGGCTTCAGCTTTTTACTTTTTATGCTCGTTGACATTGTGGAAGTCCTGATATGAATGATGTCCCTCTTTTCAAGCGTCCTAACCTGTGCAGAACGTCTGACCCGAAAAAAAAAATAAAAAAACTGTTCAGAATCGAACTAGATTTATTCCCAGCAAGTAAAACACAGAAGTAAAGCTATCAAAGAGTCCCGCGTCCAAATCCCTTTCGATGTTGGATCGAGTACTGACTCTTAATCTCCCTTTAAAATCGATATTCCTTTCGTCCCCCTAACTCAATGGACGCTGGTCTTGAGATGCAATGAACATGTCCTGCGGGCTTCATACTCTAGAATTGAGCTAACGCCAAACTTCACCAATCGTTTTAGCACGTGAATAATCTGAAAAGCTTTACCAAGATTGATATGCGAAAACGAAAACGAAAATAAGAAAATAAAGGAAGAGAAAGGTAAAAGAAAATGTGAGATAATAGGGTGGGAAATAAAAAGGTCCCACCGAGATTTGAACTCGGGTTACTGGATTCAGAGTCCAATGTCCTGACCACTAGACCATGGGACCTTTGGTGATCCTTACTTCACCGTTTTTACTTAAGTATCATTCTTGGGCTAGAAGATCATGTTCCACATTTGTGTTTTGATGTCGGCCAGCATTCCACAACTATCAGAAAGGACAGATTGTTGCCTGGGTAAATATGACATCACGTACTATCGATCGAATCCCTGGCATATTGTTGCTTCATGCAGCATGGCATGATCGGTACATTTGTGTAATATGCAAGGCTAGTTTATTTCGCAAAAAACGTTTTTCAAATCATATATTTTTGCAAAACTAACGCATCTTAAATATCAATTTTTCATGCTAATTGATAATGGGTGATGATACAACTCACACCAAATAAGCGAGAGAGGAAACTTGAGATGCACAATACACAACCTCTTGTTGTTTACTTGTAAATGTTAATCACATTTACATTTTTACTCGTGTTTGATCTGGTTTACTCCATTAATATGGTATTCATGCAGTGGGCATTATGGAGCTGAGAAGGGATTTTTTTTTTTTTTTTAATCTTCAATAAATAAAAAATGCCAATAATTAGGCAGCTCTTTGATTTTTATTTATTTATTATCTTTTTCTAGATCAAGGAATTCAATTCACAAAATACTTGTTTTCCCCAACTTCTTTAGCCGTGCTATGTGGCACTTGTCATATCAATGAATGGTTTATGCCTAAATTAGCATTCGCACAATAAGCTTAGAACTAATTGAATAATTTATCCCATTAATTAAGCAACAACTCTTATTGATACCTTTGAAATTCAAGTTGTGCACCGCACTACATTGATATAATGTTACGCTAGGTACCATTAACTACTAATTGTGAAATGATATGGATTGAGAAAAAAAAAAAAAAAAAGCTTGTTAGTAGTGTAAAGATATAAAATACGTTACGCACCCCACTCTAAAGATCTAAAGGCGATTGCGTGTATAACTCTAAGCTGTAAAACTTAGGCATTTGATAACAATAACGTAGGGTACATTAATGGACTCCACAAAGTGACCCATCCATGCATATTATTGCAATAATGAACATTTCAAGTCCACCAACTCAATCCAAATAATGAATTCCATGCCATCCTTAGATGCATTTCTATGATTTTGACACGACTTTGTTTAGATCCGACCCAAGAATTCAATGACACTAGATCTCTAGCTAGAGTTCATACATTATTGGCTCATCATAATTATTTCAACTATAATTGGTCATATCGAATCATCAATCTCTCATCTTGACTCAATGTAGTCGGTCCAGACCCTACCATCATGGACCGCATCGATGTCAGTAGTTGATGTTTAATACGATGAGTGTTACATGGTTTGGATCGTGATACAGTGAATATGGTCCAATTTAATCTCGAGGGACTTTATGCTGTGCAAAAAGGCATGGAAAATGGGAAAGTGGGGCTTATAAATTGTCCAATCACTTTACCTTTAGTGAGGCTAGAGAGTGACATCATTGACTTCTGTCCCACGAAAGAAGGAACCGACACAGTGGAATAGTTACTTGAACTTGAATTCGCCCTTTGAATCTCACGATGTTCCATCATCATGATGCTGTCCGCCTTAAGTCTCGGAGGAGGAAAAAGGAGAGAACTTGACCAATCCCAGCTTACGCCCTAATTCGACTTTATTAGAAAAGCAAAAAGGGAATTCTAGAGGATACTTGCCCTGGCCAGGGGATTGGAACTTTGTCCCTCGACACCTATTTATTTTTTGGTTTGATCTTAAAATATAGCTTCCAAATCGATGGTCATAAAGTAATTTCTGGGAATCTCTCGATTTTGGCGAAGATGTTTCTTTTGTCATTTCGAAAATGTAAACCTTACGGTGCTAGGCCAATGTTGATTCAAATAACAAGTTCAGAAAGAAAAAATGAATTATGTTAACAACCACGTGAACCATCAATATAAAAAAAGTTTGCAGTTCTTAATTCACCGTCTCCTTCATGTGATGGCTTATTAGTAGGCCAATGAAAAGGATAGGTGGAGTCAAGTTAAAAATGATTTGATTTGATCCAGATTAACCTATTTATATACAATTTAAATTTAATAACTTATACCCGACTCAATATATATCAAAATGATGCATGACTCATCCCATGATCCGTATATAGTAATTTTTCTCTTTAAATTGTCAACTGTGAAGAATGGTTGGCTTTTTGACCAAAAATAAAAAAGAATGGACGACAATATGGAATGCAATCCATATTCAATTTAGGTTGAAGATAGGCTACTAACTGACCACTAATGTCCATCTTTTCCAGGCTTTATTTTTCAAAATCCATTTATAACCCATATTATGATTTCAAGGTGTTTATGGCCCAATTTGTCGGTGCATGAAATCAAAATAAATCTTCATTCAATATGATTAATCAATGTTCGGAACATCTATTGACGAGACCCTAGATGAATTATAATGTTCTGGAATATCCGTTGACGAGACCCTAGATGAATTATATCTTATGGGATTGCTAATCTCGGATTCTTGCGTGGCAAATGACCGTTCTTATATCATAATGTCTGGGGCATAAAGGATTATGAGGACCTTAGCTTTTATTTACTTTTACCCATTACGGAAACTACTCTACGAAGCAAATGACATCACCGCAGTGACTAGTGACGCCAAAATCGCAATTATCACGAAAAGAACCCGATGAGTTCATTATTCATCATAGTATATTACCACAAAAGCTTCGAAATTTCTGCAATTTTCATGAGATGGGGGGTGTTCTTGATTTTGGGAAAAAGAGAATAGCAAAAGGTCAAATTTGAAATTACTGCTCGATTTTCATCTTTTCACCTGAAATAAGGTGCCCCTTTTGATTCGCTTTCACCCTCAAAAAGCAAGCAGAATATATTAATCTATTCTTTCTTTCTTTCTCTCTCTCTTCTTATCTCTTTGCACGGCTAGAATTAGAATCACAACTCATCGCCACTCAAAATTCGAACTCTTCCCCCCATCAAAGGATCCAAACCTGCAGACGAAAAGAAATTCAGGATGGCGACTCGATTGAACCAGGACCTTACCCACTACCCACGCTTCATCTGATGCATAATTTCGCACCCACCACCACAAAAAAATGACGTTCCAACGCGCATCTGTCCTTCTTGAAAGAACCGCTAGCGAAATCACAGGCTTCTCTCTAAAGTTGGTGGCGGCACCATCCACCTAATTGAGAACAGAAAATAAGGTCTTAATTCGATGATTGCTATTCCTTCTTTAAATCTCCGCTCTGCTCTCCCTCTTTAGATCTTGCGTTCTACCACGGAACGGTAGAAACTCTCTTGATCTTGCATAGGGGCATTATCACCCCAACATTAATGATGATCCGATCATGATCTCTCACTCCTTTAATGAGATTTTGGAGAAAATATCTTCTCTAAACATTGTTACTTGGTGATTGTGTGGTAAATCAAGCCAACAACTTTCCAATAAACTTGTTCATCCGTCTACAACCTTAAACTGGTACACAAGAAATTTACCCCAAACTAATTTGAGGGTTATAAAAAAAATCCTAAACTAGTATAGGCATGACATATTTATTCTTCGTCAATTCTATCAAATTTTAGCATTGAATTTAGCGAGAATTCTAGATCATCTTTCTTTTCATCGTTGTCTTTATCAGAAAGATGAGATTATAACTCTGAATCAAACTCAAAGCAACAGAAGAAATAACCGGAGAAACATTCTAATAGCATCGTTGCTCCCATTATAAACACCCTTTTATTTACAAGTAGGCTATTATCTAACACTAAAATCAAGGACAAGAAGAACCAAGGAGAGTGACATTTATGTTACAAACATTAATAAATGCCAGTCAATACAGAAACATTTGCCCCGCCCTGCATAATCTCCTTCTGCAGTTCCCACTATTCATCTGGTTTGGCTTTGTCTCCCCAGACTTCAGTCAACAAAAAGAAAGGAAAAACAAAAAGGAGAGAGAGAAAATTATTTGTTATGCTTTCTACCAATAATTAATTTTTCCCCAGCTTCATCATCATTTTTCTTTAGCTCGTCTCTTTATATTTTTTTGGTTTCTTTCTGGGTAACTCGACATTCCTACTGCTGTTAAATATACGGGGGAGTTGTTTCTCCAGCTCTTCCGTATTCCGGGTCAGCATCTCCAGTCCAGCCGGACCTCGCCGGGCCCCGCCACGTGCTGGCTGGGCTTCCGGAACGACACGACATGGCTGCCGACCATGAAGGCGGTCACCCGCTCGGACACCCGGACGTCCTCCACCTTCAGCTCCTGCAGCTTCCGCACGTACTCCGGCACGTGCAGCAGGTCCCACACGACCCCGACCCCGCCGGGCTTCAGCACCCGGACGAGCTCCCCCACCACCCTCATCCTCTCCGCCGCCGCCTCCACCGTCCGGTGGCCGTGCTCCTTCCCCACCTTGTGCACGAACACCGCCGACGTCACCACGTCGAAGTAGTTGTCCGGGAACGGCAGGCTCCTCACGTCGCCCTCCCGGCACGTGACGTACTCGTGCACACCTGCCATGATTGGATCGGTGATGAACATGAATTGTACGACAGAGTAGACAAGAAGTTATCTCGTCTTTAATGTTATTCTCGTATAATGAAAATAAAGGATTCAAATTCCTCGTTGGCCAGAATGGAAATTGATAAATTGCTTTTAATTTTTACCTTCCATCTTTGCCGTCCGGAGGGTGGAAAGCGCGGTGCCCTTGCCCGGCGCCAGCCCGACGACCCGACCCGAGCTGCCCGTCTTCTTCAGCTGGGTCGCCACCGCGTTCAGCAGCAGCCCCCGCCCGCACCCGAGGTCCAGCGCGTTCCTCACCGCCGACCAGTCGCTCACGGCGTTGACCATCCGCTGCGCCATCTCCTGGTGCAGCGGCAGCGCCGAGTAGAGGAAGTTCGCGGCGGCGAAGAAGAGGCAGACGGCGGAGATCGCCGTCACCGCCCCGGCGAACCCAGCGGCGTATCGGGCGCCGCCGGGCGAGGAGAGGAAGGCCTCCAGGTAGCCGCAAACCGGGTCGAAGTAGAGGAGGAAGAGGAGGGAGAGGAGGGAGAAGAGGAAGGCGTGGGACAAGAGGAAGAGCAGGGTCTGCCACTGGTCGACGCCGTACACGGCGTAGATCTGAGTCCAGTCTTTGCTCGCCGAAGACGATCGTTTACCCATGTTCGAACCCGCCTCAAAAATGGCAACTTTTTGTCGAAAGAGCATTAAAAATTGCTCCTTTATGTTCTGGTGGTGGGGATTCGAGGTCAGGAAGAAATGAAGAGCTCCCTTTCAATT
The DNA here is from genome assembly GCA_014182885.2 of Eucalyptus caleyi. Taxonomy (NCBI): domain Eukaryota; kingdom Viridiplantae; phylum Streptophyta; class Magnoliopsida; order Myrtales; family Myrtaceae; genus Eucalyptus; species Eucalyptus caleyi. The sequence continues at coordinate 48,435,777 of CM024471.2, forward strand.
CGAATTATGAAGGGACAAAAAGAAACGTGGCGTTGCTGTGTCGGAACGGGGATCGAGGTTACGAAGGGGGAAGAGAAAGCAATGTCGTGGGACGAAGTGCTCTCTTTCTGAATTGTGGTGCTTTGTCGTTTTCGGAGTGAAGTAGCAGGAGCAGATGCGGAGTGTACACAACCTTAAAACCTGTAGGCCATCACAGTGAATCAAGTACACAGAAATTGCAGGAGATCTTCTTGGGGAGATCCCGACACTCGAGAGGAATCACGCACCGGAAGCTCCCTTGTCAGTGGGAACCGAGCTCGGTGATTCAGACATGGAAGGAGAAGGAGGAGGAGGAAAAGGAGAGAAGTGAAGTGAGAAAGAGATGCAAAAAAGGGGACGCGGATGGAAGACGATGATACGGTGTGAGATGGAAGACAAGACTTTTTGTACAGAAACGCGCTTTGTCTGCGTCAGCTTGTGTTTTCAAACCAAACTAGTGTCAAAAAGTCTCGGATTCAGTAGCTGATTTTCTACAGTGCCCAGTTTCAGAAAAAGAGAGAAAGAGATTGGAGAGAGAGAGAGAGAGAGGCCATTAAATACGAGAGGGAACCGCAGCCGGGTCTTCCTCTTCCTCCTTCCTCCTGCCGCTGCTGCTGACTGGGCCAGTACGACTTAGGATTCCGTATTTGAATAATGCCGGCTGGTAAAAACCATAGCCCCTTGGTCGTTTGACGCAGTTCCCCCTGCAAAACGGCATGGATTTTGTCAAGACTCGCCCCCCCGGTTAGTCATGCGTTAAATCTCCAATCTCTGGTTTCACATCCCCCACCGACATCGTGTTAATCGATTGGAACTCGAGATGAGCCACCGATCTCGGCGGATTAATGTGTTCTGCGAGTTCAGCCCATCCAGAGTTCGATTTTGTCGGCGTACAAAGACGGATTGAACGAGACGGGTCATAAAGTATCGTGTGATTAGTCTTTTGGCGCGGCCCCAATAGCACTGTGTTAATGATTTTGAGGAAGCAACAACCTTTTCACACAGTCACGTTCTTGACTGGCATGTCCCCTTGATTTTGAGCCATAAAAGCTTCAAGTCTCTTTCGTTATCACTATCTTAAATTGCACCGTCTGATCTTAGGGAGCCATATATCTATTCAACTTTAAACTATTCGATTTGACTAATTTAGTCCTAAATAGAAATTGCTGATGTGAACGATGGCTCTTTTAGGTGATACGGTCAGCCCTAATCGATTTTCATCGAATTGCACCATCTTAGGGACCCACCTCACATTCCTTTGCTAAAACTAGACTCCCCTTTTTCTACTTCCTACCTCGTCACTTAGCTTTCATTTGGCTGGCGCTCATCACAAAGCTTTTTAAATTAGGAATGGTAATTTTAGTAATTGGGTGCGATCAGAGCCAATAGCAAGGGAGCTAAATAGTCCATTTTTTTTTTTTTAAATTTACTATGCGTATGCCAATTCAATTTTAAAATTTTCAATTTAACTAAAGTAGTTTTAGACCTTTTAATGATTTGTTAATCTAGTCTTTTTCAATCAATTTTGGTTGAAAACTACTGATGGGAACATTAAGTGGCACGAGTGACAATAGCTTGGATGATTTTTGCAAATTTTTTAAAATATTCTTAATTTTTTTTATTCCTATTTCCTTGCACTCGAGATGCCCTTGTTGGATATGGCAAGAATGTCTTGACCCTTGTGTGTCATTGGCAACCACCACCAACTATGGGTGAGCATAGTTTCAGGATAGAACTTGAAATTTGAGAATTTGACCGATAAGAACCTATAGGTTTCAGCTTCCAAGTTCCTAAAAATAAAGAACCGATTTTGACGAGTAGGCTCAAGATTTTTAATTAGAGGAACTTGGAATTTATAACTTATAATTTGTAACCTAGAACCTGGAACAAGTTTTAATATTTTTTTTGGTTCATGTCTTCACATAATCTTATGATATTCCATGACATTTGATAATGAGTGTATAATCTAAAATATTAGTTTGAACTTTCATTTCATATTTGAGACTTTTACTTTATTAATATTCATTTTTTATGTGTCTAAATATAAGTTAAGGTTAGTAAATTATAATAACAAGTGGTGGTCATTAAAGATTTTAATTTATTGCAATTGTTCAATTGATAATATAGGTGGAACTTGGGTAAACCCTATAACTTATGATAAGGTAAGTTCAAGGTTTTAGGACATGTAGAGTAGGTTTCATGTTCCAAAAAATAAGAAATATATTATAACTAGTAGGTTCCATGTTCAAAGTGGAACTTAAACGAAATTTAGAATTGCTCACCCTATCACCAACCATTGTCGAGTAGCGACTAGCTAAGGGAAAAAAAAAAAAAAAGGGTGAAAAAAAAAAAATCGTCCACATCAACACTCATATAAAATGGCCAATGTCTGCGTTAGCTATTTCCAATCAAAATTGGTTGGAAGGGTTATATCGATAAATCATCAAAATGTTTAGAACTAAATTTGAAATTTATTAATAATTATCTCGCTCTTAATTCATAACATCGTCTCCTTAAAAATAGCATGACTGAGGGAATAAAAGTTGGATCAAGTGCCCCCATCAATCTTTTTTATGAATAAAGAGGCGTCTATCCATTCGATAAGACGATGAGTGAGCTAACGCCGTTGCGTTACTAATCTTGATATGACATCATAGTTTTTACGCATCTCGACACCCGCTTTTCTACATGTATGGAGATGAAAAAAGAGCAGTTCCTTACGCCAATTACATGCAGATAAGGAACGACGCGGGCGGTGGACTCTTTTGTCTTTATAAATCAATATTGTCAACTTGACATGACAGGACAGGGAGGAATACAATATAATTCCGCGACTATTCGCGTCGGCAAAAAGGCAATTCAGGCCGAATTGATAGTGGGGGTTGCGAATTGGCCGATGCTGCATATTCAAACCGAAGTAAATGAACGCGGGCCCCGACGTTTTTTCAAAGGGGAAGAGGCAAAAAGTCTCTCGAAAGAAAACGCGGGAATCGTAGAAGCGACCCCAGCTAAGGAAAGAGGGGATCGCGACGGCAACGACGGTGGTCTCTTTATGCACTTCACCCCTCTCCCCATCGAGCTCGTGAGGCCAATCTCGTTAATTTTCTAGAGCCCGGTCCCTGTTTTACTGGGGACGAACAGAGCCGCCCGAGTTTCGGGTTTCGCGGAAAGTGAGTGGTCCAGACAGACCTCCTCCTGCTCTTGCGGCGTGCGCCGGGCTTCCGGGTTCTGTCGTGCACTTTGCCCCCGTCGTTCGAGCCGGCCCTGTAATTCGGTTTCCCTCGGATCTTTGCCAAATATTCCGGTATCGTTTGGTTCTCTAAGTGTCGTTCTGGTTTTCGATTGAGATGATTTCCGGTTTTATAATCTTGAACACGTGCGCGGGGACAAGAACATCAGAGAAAGACCCACTCAGCCCACTCCCGCCAGATCTACCGGCCCACTAAATTCCAAGAGTCCGGATCTCATCTGAGGAAACGGGTTTTTATATCCGCATGGGAATTTTATAAATTCAGATTCCCATCCATTGCATCCAATGCTATTTGGACTTTTTTTCCTTTTTCTTACATAAATTTTTTTATTAAATTATTCGAAATGCCCCTCTGAATTGGTCTTGGACAACTTCACCTGTCTTCAACGAACTCGAGTCTGTCTTACATTCGAAGACTCACGCTCACATGATTTCAATTTTTTTTTTTTTTTTTAATTGGTGATTCAGTTTTTTTCCGTTTCTTTTTTAGCCCATGTTTATACGAGAACAGCACACGCCATACAAGGTCCCCTTCATGTTCGAGTAACAAAGTAAATAAACCTGTACTTACAACATTATCACCCGGGACAACAGTGGAGTTATCAAACTTTTGAAATGACAATTAAAATGGATCTGTCCTTCGAATCCCATGTATACAGGATAAGGAATTCATGATGAATTCACTATCTTATGGATTATATAGCCCAAAATATTACATCGATTTTTATTTTTTTATACATTGGTAGTTCGGTGGTGATAATTTTCGATAAGTTGGGACTTTGTTTGCAACAAATGCACGAGAGCGAGACCTCTTACATAGTCGAAAAGTGTGTAGAAAATCATCAAGAATAAGAGAGCACCTCTCCAGCTCTGTAATGCCCCAGTTAGAACAAAGGGTTCTTTGTCTTTCTACACAAATTTTCTTCCTAGCTGTGCTAATCTTTCTGCAATCGGTACAGGAATATGAACAGAAAAACAAGATTCATGCAAACATTTGCTCCTAGTAAGCCATCAACAATAGGTACACGCAGGCCACGACATCTTAGACAGCAACCGAGGCAAGGATTTTCCTTGAAATATATTTGATGGCCCGTGTAGATTCAGCAGGCCAATCGCCAGGGACATGATCAATCAACCGAGGAAGCAAGATAAGACTTCCACACCTCGAAAGAAACATGACAGCCGAAGGCCAGATGGTTCCTGTCCTCGTTGGCCGAATTACATAACAACAGACGGGATTAACTTGCATATTCCACTTGAAAAGCCTATTTTTAATGGCCAACCCATTGAGAATAGAGTGCATTCCAAGCCCTGCCGACACTGAAACTCCCCGAGGTAGCAATAGTCCAAATAGTTCTATAGGGAACCAAAGAATTGGGTTAAATGTACTCAGAAAGATCTTCCCGGATTTCCACCGAGGCTTCAGCCCTTGCTGGTCAACTCCAACATCGGAATGCTGGAAGTCACGGTTGGATCTTGAGTCTGTAATTCGCATACTAAAGGGAATAATCCCTTTTTTTTTTTTTTTGGGCAGCTCTATTGATATTTATTGAGATTTGGCAAAGGAATTCTGGCCTAAGAACGTGGGGGTTGTTACTTGCGAAGTTAGTGTTGACACGGTTCCCGGAACAACAGAGAATTGAATTAGTAATGGTTAATCATCTGAACGGACAAGCTGATATCATTATATGCTTGCTGCTCATGACTCAAAACATACTCATGACCAAGCCCAATTGATAATATTATTAGCATGTTTTAAGATGATGATGAAAGATAGAATAAAGAGTTCATCGTTGACTAGGTGCCATTTAATAGTTCAAAACTTCTAGTCTATCTTCTTTATTATGAATCCCCAACATGTGATAGGGAAATTAACTCTCTCTAAACAAGAATAAGCACATCCTCGAAAAAACTTCTTTCGCTCATTTCTGTGGGAAAACGTCGACATTGGTGGAGAAGACAAGGGAACTGAATGGAGGATACGGACCTTCATGGATTGTTTACTACCGTTGACATGGCAATACGTCGAACCGGCTTGCATATATTAATGTGACGTTTAACGGTTCATGTACCTAATCCATGGAAACTCTTGACATCAGATCTAATGTTGACTTCACTCTCAACTAAAATAATGATGTGTCTCTGAAAGTTTTGTCGATCAGACACTTTTATTCAAATTCTGCTAGATGAAAGACCCGCCAATAGAAACGGACCGGCGGCAAAGACAGGTAAGGGTCCAGACGAGACCCCGATTCAATCTCAGAGAAACTCACCTGTTAGCAGGAATGCAATATCACGGGCAATTCATAAATCCCTTGAACCAGGCGAATTATCTGTCTCTAATAGTGGTGCATGGAAGTCGGCTTTGCTTACCATCCGAGGAACAGTCGATGAAGAAAGTACAAGTCCATGGATTCACCCTGGGAGCTTCCACCGAGAAAATTGTAGGTCATGGAGCAACCAAGCCCGAGAAGTACAGAATCAAACTCAGTATATGTGGCGTAATCCATGATGGCATTGCGTAGCATGATCCCACAAGAGGAGCTCATGCGAGCCCAGCATGAATTTCATTCGTATTTGCACTGAGAATAGCCAGAAACTGCCTCCCCATCTCTCGGCATTGAATCCCGAACATTCTTCTTAAAATCTTCATCTTTGTGATCACAGATTCACAGCTCACTGTGGCTACTCACATGGCCTAAGTAAGCACTGTACAAAAGTTATGACATTCATGGTGTCCTTTTCCCCATTTGCATTCCATAAACCAAAATGTCTGCTGCTGACGTGGTGTCTAGAAATTTAGGAAAGAGCAGTTCTAAATGAAGAATCAATTGCTGATCATCCAACCCGAAAATAATCTTCTGTTTTGTCATGAATCTATACCTTTGAGATCGCAAGCTCAACTCAAGACCAAGGACTTACCTGAGCTAATGCAGGCCATAAAGTCCTTACCAGTTGAGAAAAGCGCATATATCGTTGTCCGGTGAAGAAAAGAAACGCTTATATCACGTTCTATGGAACAACTTGACTATCCAGCAATCTAGCATCATCATTAGATTGGTACGCATTGAAGAAATCACAACATGAGCCATCAAGCATATAGGAATATGTTAACGGTGCTCATACGGCATTTGTTTAACATTCAAGAAAGAAAACTTCATAATTTCCAACGCTCTTCTTTCTCGTAATATGCACAATCAGCGCCTTGAAAGTCGAACTAACCCAAATAAAATAAAATTAACTAGTGTCCTGAGGTACTTGTTGAGATGAATCCCATTAGAATCAATTCCTTGCACCTTTTCAACCGAAAGCAAAAATACTGACTTCAAATGTATTTTGTGACTGCCAGGCGCAAAGATGGGGAAAATCCATCGTAAATATCATTCATGACGATATTGAGCAACATATACAAAAATCAGATGCCCAATCAACATTCTTTGCTTTTATACCATTGCTACAGCTTTTGTGAAAGCCTATAAACTCAAGACACTGAACTAGCTTTATTCCCGCTTTTCTTTGGAGCACGTAAAATCTGAGCAATGCAGGTGAGCAGTAACAGCACAGCATGCCTTTCGATCAGATCATTTTCCTGAACTAATCCAAAGTAATTTGTGTATGAGAATCCACCAAACAATCTAAGATAACTATATCTATTGATCCATTCAAGTAGACTTGAAAAACAGAACCAGCCAAAATATAAGCACAAAACATTTTGTTCAAAGTGTCTAGAATGTAGTTTGGGGAAAGATCATAAAACTAAATGAGTAAGGCCTCATTATTAGCCTACAAATAGGAGATGGCAAGATGACATATAGAATCACCGATTGCAGAAAATTCACAATCATCTTCAGCTCATATTCATTAGAGAGAAATTCCAACCTTCATTTGGATGTTTCACCCTATATACCCAAAAAGAGAACCTCAAGCTTAAAGTGGGAGATTTGATGCTCCTTTTCATTTTCCCAAAGTTTACCTTAGGTTTTTGACCCAAAAAGAAAAAAGCTTAACCAAGCTAACGGATCCACAGATAAATGAAAGAATCAGAAGCTTATTATTTCAAGACATTGCTTCTAATTGGTTTGTTTCTGAAGCATCTCAAAAGAGTATACTTCCGTGTACCTACTAACCCTAATGACTGCACCTTTAGAAAAAGAAAAATAACCAGACAATTGAGATCGCTAATGAGATATATCCAGGCTAATATATTTAACCAAGTGCAAACAACCAAATCGCAATGAAATATTCACTAGACATGTAGAACCCTTCAGTACTAGCACACATAACAAAAGTGACACTAGGTAAGCAAACAATATAGCATAACACATGCAAGCCAACCTCTGCAGTGGAAAAAAAAATTGCTGTTTTAGTGACATTACCTTGCCATCAATAACGAAGTTCAGCAGTTGCCATTCTGATCACACGTCTTCTGAGGTCCTACAGATTCGAGGAATCCCAACTAGCATAAACAGCACCAATAATTTTTTCATGAAGTATAGAGCCACAGCAAACAATGATTCCCCGGTCAAGTCCTTCTAAATAGACTCCCCTGGAGAAATCCAAGGGTTTTCCTCCCGCATCAGTCACCACACCACCTGCCTCTTGCACAATAACGACACCAGCCGCATGATCCCATATTTTTTCTTTGTATCCACATCTTGCAAATTTCATAAAAACCTCAGCATCTCCCCGGGCTATTGCTGCATATTTGACCATGCTGTAAACACGCAGTGGTTGCTTTCTGCCACAACAGATAGGGGAATTCTAAATAAGATTGACAATTACCAGATATAGTCAGAGTTCAGGGCAGATGCTGTCTTTAAAATTTATCAGTTCCAAGCTTCATTTAGGAATAAATCAAGCATTAGCAGCTTTATCCAATGTTGGCTAGTTACCCATCCACTTAGATGGACACAACCATCATTTAATTCACCAGTCCTAACTTGACAACTGACTGAAAGACGTCAAAAGAAACGAACCTGAATCCAACACTGTGAGCAAGTCCTGCTGCAAACGATTGGTTTGAATTGGCCTTCTCAACTGGCTCGCAGAATGTAGCCTGAGCAGGATCATCAACTGAAGAAACCTGGATCAATCTGGCCTCATGCTGTGATTCAATATTCACATCTCCATGGAGTAGTGGCTGCATCCACGCCTTTCCACTTCCCCTCCTTGCATACATCAAACATCCTTTCTCCCACGAATCATCAGTAGCTGCAGAAGTGCTTTGATAGTAATGGTGATGATAATTTAGCCACTCTTTCTTCATAGGGTAATTTGGACACCCTAGCACTCCAATGATGACTTCCCCATCCTCAATCAAAGCTAAAGCTACAGCATACTGATTTCCACGCACAAACCCCAAAGTTCCGTCCACAGGGTCAAGCACCCAATACCTTCCCTCTGGACCCCCAGTCGAGTTGCATCTCTTGATGGCCTCAAGAACTTCTTGAGTAGTGAGATGTTTATCGGGTTTGTGAAGACCAAAATTAGGCGCATTATCTAAGCATTCATTGACTGCATCAACAACAGCCACTAGCAATCCTGCTGAATCGCTTTTGGAAAGAGCTTGAACATCTTCCTCGGCAACAATTGATACACTCTGACTTCCAAAGACCTCTGTTAGTAACCAGCTTATGGTGGCTTGAACACCCCAATCTATGCAGTAACAACTTCATCAAAATTTAGGTAATCAAGAATAAAGAGGCAACCAAGAACAACTATCATATCATCTAATCTAGCAAGAAATTAACATATGTGAACAATAAAATTATGGAGTCGATGAGAATCCAAGACAAAGAAAACCTCTGCAGCCCACGCCTTTTACCACTGCTTGAGATACTAGCTGAAATCTCAGGGCAACGGGGCATGATTTGACGACATAAAAACTTTCAGGGATTGAACACAGGCAGTATAAACTATTTCAGTATGATAATTCCACATCAACTAGTTGAATGCCAATTAAGCATCATTTCCCCAGAAGAAGTCGGATTTAATTTCTATAGCTGAACGGAAAAGTTTGTGTCTTCAAGGAACATTGATAATATGATAAGCAGAAGAACATAATCTCCCACACTTTCTGGTGAAAATGGCTGTTCTCTTCTCCCTCAAACTCGGTTTTTATCAGTACATGGAAATATCCCTTAGAATACTCCACTATAACAACAACAATTCTTCTTTTAAAAATCACTGACTAAAATATTCATACGTATGTTGTATGATTGCCATCAACACACATGCGCATGACTGGTCTACGGTAGAATATTATAAATAACTAGTAACTATATAAAATCGAATCACTAGAACTCCAACTATACGACGTCATCAGCAAGGGAAAGCAGCCCAGCAGTCCAGAATCTTAAAATGCAGGATTGGAAAAGAATCCAACAAACTTGCGAAGCACCCGTCGATGCGGTTCCGATTGCAGCATCCCATTTGAAAGCACGACCAAATGGGCAAAACACGAACGACCCAGATAATCACACACATTAAAAAGGTTATAATTCAAGGACGGAAGAGAAAAACAGAGAGAGATACCTGCGACAGTAACCGGGGAATCGTCCTCCTTAGACTTGACCGCGTCACCGGCCCTCGAAACTAACCCGCGCTGCACCCTCCGGCACAGGGAGCACGCCATGTGGACCGCTTTCACGGCCACATCCAATTCCTTGGCATATTTCTCGTCCTCCATGGAATGGAGATACGAACAAAAAGAAGACGAAAACGGAAACACCAAGAAAGATCCAATATTTCGGCAGGAAATCGGAAATGGAAAACGACCCAGTTCTCGAATCTCCTCCAGTCACATGACGAGGACCGTTGGATCACGCACGCGCGACGGGAGCTCAACGCAGAGAACCCGTGAACAGTTCGGCTCTCATTTCGAAGTGCGGTCGGGCATTTGGTTCTGGGTTTTCCGCTGCTCTCGGAGAAAAGCGAGGCCGCCGTATGGTGGGAGAAAGCGACGGCGCTGTTCATGCGTACATCGTATCGCGTCGAATAGCGCAGGGACCAGAACAATATGCAGGAAAGAGCAAGCCCACCGGTCTCGCCATCCTTCCTTTACTTCCCTTTCCCTCGCTAAAATAGAAAATTAGACTTTACTTTAACCAGCACGAAACCCCAAAATAGACCGTCCTTTTCCTGCGCTAAGGAGGGGGACGCATCCACCGACGTCGAGTTCAGCTAAAAACATTGCATCTTCATGACTCGGATCTTGTAATGTCCGAACTCAAGCGACTCGCACGTATCCAGCGAGATGTAAATCCGCCGGCAAGTTAAAACCAAATAAAATGATCGCATGCTCTTCCATTTGATGGTCATGCGTGAATGAAATGATGTGAGTTCTCAATTAATTATTAAATAAGAATAAGTCAAATCACATGAGATCTCTCATTATCGATTTATTAATAATTTATGTGTTGAAATATAGGTGGAATAGCACTATCCCTCTCGGTCTTTTGTTTTTTTCCCTCAAACATGTCTCTCTACTTTTTAAAAAGTATCACCGAATGTTCCTGAATCAATTAAGTAATAAAATTTGCTAACATGGCTTGATGCGATTTTAATATGTACACTTCTATTATTGCTAAAAAAAAAAAATACGACTCAAGCTCGTATCATCCATGACCGGGTGTTGCTCAAGCTTACGGCATCCATGGTCACAATCTCATTCAGCTCGAGCTCATGCCATCCATGGCCACTTGAAGTTGAGATTGGTCGCTCGAGCCGGCGGCCGTGACCGCCCTATTCGAGCGGGACGACCGCAAGCGATGTGGTCCAAGGCTTAGGGGGCAATGGCCGTGCGGAATGGCAGTGACCTACCGTGAGAAGGTTTGGATGTCGGGTAATTTAGGACTTTTGTGCTAATGATTTCCCCTTTCGTGGTAGGGGAATTCCTAAAGATTGAGCGTCCGGCCCACGTTCTTCAATGATCCATTTTAGCAATCTGTCGACATTAGCAAAAACCAACCCACAGTAAAAGGTATAACGAAATGACTAATCGTAAGATATTTCAAAAGGTAAAAAGAGTATAACGAAACGACTATTCGTAAGACAATTCAAAAGATAAAGGAAAATTTTACACAGAAAGTATAAATGAAATGATTTTGGACTTCAGCTATGATCTAAACAATTTTAGTCGGTGAATGTCATGGATTCCTATTATTATAGTTCGTAGCAACTCCATATTCGATATACTATCACAAAGTGCATAATCCTCGAGTTAATAGTGAGCTAAAATCCTCAGCAAATCATATCAAACAAACTAAGAAAAGGATTTAGAAGAAACGCAACATTTCTAACCTGTCCCAATCTTCCGTTGGAGGCTACTTCGTCACTCACCCTGCATTGGGTTCTATCCGCAAAGGCATGGAACCGGGACGATGCAGCGTGCCGTCGAAGAGGAATGGGTTGATTCAGCCGTCGGCCATGTGATAGATGCCCATGTCGTTACCTTCAGTATTGATTATACGTACAGTCGTCTGTGAAGTATGTACAGTTGGGCTCGATGCCGCGATATCGATCGCTAACTTCCATGGAGAAAGACGAGTTGGGACCCAGAAACAGAAACAGAGATGTATCGCCCGAGCTGCCGACCTTGGTCCAGGTGCTTGCTTCCAAGTCGAGCAAGAAGGCTTGAAAACCGGAGGTCACGAACCCTTGTCGCTATTCTTGGGACACCACCAACGGCGATCCCCGGCACTCCACGAGATAATGCTTTTTGAAGTGCATGAAGGTGACCAATCAGCGCAGCCTCCGCGCCACGACTCGGCCGTCTGCAGCGGGATTCAGTCCGTCTCGTTTCACGGGGAACACCCTGATCGTTCCCCTTGCGTCCACGGCTAGAAATCAGCCTCTGCGGTACATTAGGTCCATGTATATCCTGTGGGGGCTAACCATGGTCCGCGCATGGTCTTGGAAGTCCCATAACGCCAGCCAGCGGTCGATATCTCCGAGAACCATGATCTCGGACTTTGCGGATGAAAAGGGGCGCGCCGCAAGTGCCAACTTACCGATGTGTTCGTTGTCGATGGGGCCTTCTCTAGGGGCATATTGCTTCAAGCCCGAATGTTGACGCAGGCACCCGAGATCGAGGATTGAACATCAGGACGTTCCCTCCTCTCCCGATCGTCATAATGCAACCCCGCGAAGATAAACACCTCTTGTACCGCACTTGCGGCAAGGGGAACTCGTAGAAGCTCTGCCAGCACGGGCTGAAGAAGCTGCATGAGTCGGGACGTGGCTGGTCCGTGATCATCAGCCACGGGACGCTGATCCTTGGTTGGAAACTTCCTCAGAGTTGGACGGCAACATTGTGCTAGTAAGAACATGTTCCGCTGAAAGCGATCAGTTCGTCGATGGATAATCTATATGCAATGAATTCGAGCAGATATGACGGGAGATCTGACCACCCACCCGCCATGGTATAGAAGCAGGATTTCTCTGATGAATCATATGGATACTCATGACGATACAATAACAAGCAGCGAATATACCTTAGAACCACACTCACCTCTACTGAGAATGCCTGGAGATTGGTTTGTTGTATTCTTATGTATTTATTTCTAGAACAGCCTTTGTTTCTGTCGATATTTGAGAAAGTGAGAAAGTCTTGTGCATGTGATTTTAATGCATGTGAAGTTTTTGTGTTAGTAAGATCCGGAATGCATTGAGCTCATACGCATTTGGGTGCGCCTATTAGTGTCTATCGGCACAGCTTAAAGAGCAAGAAGTATCAAGAAAATAAATCATAGCTAGAATAATTAAGGCAGATTTACACGTTTAGTATTTTGAATAGCTTGAAATATCATAATAAGTGAGCATATAAATTATTCATATTCAATTTTCAATAATAATTTGCTATTTTAGTTAACGTTTCGAGTTTGTAGATTAATTTTAATGTAGTGCTATTCAACAGGTCACGGGTTTCACAAAATAATAACCACAGTATTTTAAGTGTATAAAAAAAGGAGGTCGACGGGAGGACTAATGGTAAAACACTTCAAAAAAAGGTGTCGAAAAAGTTTTAAAATATATATAAAAGAAACGGTTTTGAATTTCGGGAAAAAGTAGACAGATCACCATTGCTATTTCACCTTACATGTAGAATTTTACCAAAACTTGTTTACACATTTTGAGAAAATAAAGAATACTTCGATTTTCTCCTTTTGCTCTATTGTTTCACTATAATACAAAGTCTATGCATGTGTTCATCACGATCTCAACCATTCTACTTGGTGAGTTAAGAATAATAATGCGGAAGGTAAGAATATGGAATTTGAGTAAATTTTGATGTATATCCATAAATAGCATATAAGCCTCTTTATATATTTTATTAGATAACTATTTAAAATACCAAGATAAACATAATGCCAAATTTAATCAATTAAGGATATGCACTATCAAAAGAGATATACACATATTCTTGAAATGTTATGCAGAATCTAAGTAAATATCCTACCCTCATACTCAAATCTTGATTTTGAAATCAATCAAAATGTGTCCAGTAGCTCAGTGGATGAGGCAAAGTTTGTAGTGTTTAGAGGGCATTCAGTTACCGGGCACGAAAAATCAAGAATCGAAGGGGAATGGGCTTGCCCAATATGGTTGGCTTGTGAAATAGCACCTAGCGACACTTGCCATCGTGGTTTGTGTTTTAGCATTAGATAGCATCAAGCAGTCTAAATAACTAGTGCGACTGGTATCAAAAGAAAGTTATTTCTATGAAAAAAAGTCGATTGGGTGACAGTTGTTACGATTATTATGGAATGTACTAGATTAAATGCTTTCTCACATAAGAGGAAGACTTGTGCACACAAAGCAAACACAATTGCACTGATGGATTTATTTGGATGTGCACGGGTTAGTCAAGATGCACGGGGTGGCTCCAAGCTTCTGTTGATGATGAAATCTCAATATGTTGATCATTTGATTGCATCTAGTGGTGGCGTCAACTTCTCATAACAAGAAGTGAAAAGTTGAGAATTGGAGGCCAAGCATCCATAGGAAATATCAAAGTTGAGAATAATGCAGAAATTAAGAATGGAGAAAAAAGTATACTTTGATATATTTTTCTTAAGGATGTATGATGTTGGCCTCTAATTCTCAACTATTGGAGAAGAATGCATGAGCCTTAACTATTAACAAGATAAACATAATACCAAATTTAATTAAAAGATGTATATTATCAAAAGAGATATGTGTATAATCTTAATGGATATACATAATCAAATAAATCTAACTACATTTGGTGGCGGCGGCGTCGGCTTTTCAAAATAAGAAGTGGAAAGTTGAGAATTGGAGGTCAACAACATGCATCCATAGGAAATATCAAGTTGAGAAGGATGCAGAGAATAGGAGTTGAGAAATGTGTATATATATATATATATATTTCCTAAGGACTCATGCCATTGACCCCCGATTCTTGACTCCCGGAGAAGAACACATGAGCCTTAACTATAAACAAAATAACACGCTACCAAACCATCAAAGGAGATATATACGTAATCTCAAAAAGATATACAGAATTAAGTAAACATCATGATTTTGCCAATACGGTGAATGTCATGGATGCCTGCCTTTATAGTTCATAGCAGCTCCATATTCTATGTACTAGCAGAAAGCCCATGGCTCTCGAATTGAAAGTGAAATAAGATCCTCGACAAATCATATCAAAACGAACAAAGAAAATTTTCTAATCCATATCAGCGGTCCTCGTCGTTACTCAGCCCGCATTGGGTTCTATCCACAAAGGTGTGGAATCGGGACGGTGCGGCATGGCGTCGAACAGGAGCAGGTCGATTCGGCCGTCAGCCATGTGATCGATGCCCATGTCTTTACCTCCGGTACCATTGTATGTACAATCGTCCGTGAAGTATATGCAGTTGGGCTCGATGCCGCCATGTCGATCGCTGACCTCCATGGAAAAAGACGAGTTGAGACCCAGAAACAGAGATCTATCGCCCAAGCTGTTGATCTTGGTCCAAGTGCTTGCTTCCAGGTCGAGCAAGAAGGCTTGAAAACCGGAGGTCACGAACCCTCGTCGCCATTCCTGGGCTAGCACCAGCAGCGATCCCCAGCACTCCACGAGATAATGCTTTTTCAAGTGCTCCAATTTGACCAACCCGGGCGGCCTCCACGCCACGACTCGGCCGTCTGTGGCGGGATTCGGTCCGTCTAGTTTCACGGGGAACGCTCTGATCGTTCCCGTCGCGTCCACGGCTAGGAATCTGCCTTTATGGTAAATTAGGTCCATGTAGATCCTGTGGGGGCTCACCATGGTCCACGCACGGTCTTGGTAGTTCCACAGCGCCAGCCGCCGGTCGATATCGCCGAGAACCATGATGTCGGACTCGGCGGATGAAAAGGGGCACGCCGAAAGCGCAAACTTACCGATGTCCAAAACGTTAAAATAGCCATCCGGCTTCAAGGCCGAAAGTTTGACACGGGCGCGCCCGCGGGATAGAGGATTGAACAGCTGGACGTCCCCATCTCCCCCGATCGTCATAATCCAACCCCGCGAAGACAAGCACCTCTTGCGCCGCACTTTCCGCAAGGGGAACTCGTAGAAGCTCTGCCGCCGCAGGCTGAAGAAGCCGGGTGAGTTGGGACGTGTCGGGTTCGCGATCATCAGCCACGGGAGGCTGATCCTTCGCTGGAAACCTCCTTGGAGTCGGACGACGACGTTGCGCCAATGAGAACATGTTTCGCTGAAATCGATGGGGTCGTCGAGGGGGAGTCTGTATGCGATGAGCTCGATCAGAGGCGAGGGGAGATCGGACCAGCCACCCGCCACGCCATGGAAGCAGGGCTTTTTCTGATCGGTCCTTTCCATACTTATGACATACGGTCACGAGCAGTGCGAATACATAATCTAAGTCGGTAGACGATATGCGAACCAGATCGCTTGGCTGGATTAGGAACCGTATAAGGAAACAAATACATGAATCAGATCTCTAGGTGGACTAGGAAACGCCAGATGTCGTGCGCCCCAGCACAAGTAGGAAAACCAAAAGCCTTCGTTGCAGTTATTATTACTATTATTTTTTTGAAGTCTCTTTTTATTTATCTTAGTCAGAATAGTTAAGGCAGATTTAGCCGTACAGTATTTTGAACTAAATGAAGTAAGTGAGCGTATAAGTTATTCGCATTTAATTTTCAATAAGAATTTGCTAATAAGTATTCGTATTATTTTTGTTCCCACCCGCTGCGATTGAGGTATATCTCTAGACTACTGACAATATACCAAAGTTTTACTTTTAAAAACCATTTGCACCTCCACCATTATCCTAAAGTCCCTATTTTCAAAAAGGATAGCATTATTTCCATCTTCTATATGATTAAATCTACCCGATTTTTCACCAAAGAGATAAAATCGCTCTCTGATATGCAATTGCAATTTAAAGTGGTGGCCCTAAATTTATTAACTTTCCTCCTTTTTCAGTTTTGATATTTACATGTAGGATTTAGTTGCCAAAATTAAGAATTTAAGTGTTTTATGATTATTTATTGTTTGCATTATGTCTTCTTTTTTAATGTTAGCTGTTATTTCCAAATTAGTTTTCTCAAAAAGAAAATTTTCAAGAACCTAATTGTTTTCTGCGTTATTGAGCAAATTTATGGATCAATTGTTAAGTAGAATATAGAAAAATTTTAACACAACCACTTGCTTATAAACTTTGCTTTTGTTATGCATGTTACCATCAAACATTTTGTTATTGGTTGTCTTTTATACAAACACACACATATAGGGTGCGTTTGTTTGTGTTTCTATTCAAAAATTGTTCCGGGGAAACAAAAATAGATCTGTTTCGGGAAACAATTTTTGACCAGAAAGATGTGTTTGGTAAACTTGCAGGAATAAAAATGAATAGAAACATGTTTGGTAAATTTGTATTCTTTTTTTGTTTCTTTTTAATTTTTTAATATTTTTATTTTATTTTCCTTTTTTTCTTTCTTTTTTTATTTTTCATTTTTTCTTCTTTTTGTCGGTTGCGGCCTCGGCCATGGCCGGTGACCTCGCCGGAGGGTCGCCTGGCCCCGGAGAGGCCGAGCGTCACCGGCCCCCCGGCGAGGCTCGGCCTCGCCTTGGCCGGGTGAGCTCGCCCGGCCTCACCCCACGCCGGCGAGGCTCGGCCTCACCTTGGTTGGGCAAGCTCGACCTCACCGGGGGCCAATGACCCTCCGACAAGGTTACCAGCCATGGCCGAGGCGGCAACCGGCCAAAGAAAAAAAAAAAAAAAGAATATTTTTTTTTTTTTTTTTTTTTTTTGTGTTTTTGTTCTTTCAATCCTTCAAAATGTGTTTCGGAACAAAAAAACTTTTTTGTTTCTTAGTTCTAATTAATTTTGTTCCCGGAACAAAAAAAACGGATTTTGAACAAAAACGCAAACAAATGAGTTTATATTCTTTTTTTATTCTCGGGAACAAAAAAAATAGAAAATCTGTTCATGAACAAAAAAAAAAAGAAACACAAACATGCAGGCCCATAATGGGATGATAGGATGAAACAAAGAAAACCCTCTTTAAAGATTTTTCAAAAATCACAATTAAATTCTGCAACATGATATTGCATTATACCTGTGAAATCTCATCATTTTGGATGGACAAATATTAATATTATCCATGATACTACATTATGCATAACTTTTGAGTGCATTCCTAAATACTCCTACAACGCCTTACCTGCTTTGTTTAAAGCAAAAAAGACACATTGGATATATAATTTCTTAGAATTTTCTTTTCAACAAAACTTTTTGCCCACATAAGTAAAATCTAAAAAGAAAAAAGAAAATATAGTGCCTTTAATATACATGCAATACCACTAAATCTTAAATAGGAATGAATGGAATGCTTAATTATGACAAATATATCTTAAATAGAAAAGAAATAGTAAAGAAAGAAGGAGTGACCTTAAATTACAATATAATGATTGATAGCAATTTTATGTTTTTAGTGAAAATATGGTGGTCATACATAAAGTGAAAATAGTGCCACCCTAACAAAAGTACCATTTTCTTTTTGAATAGGCATCACTAGTCTTTGAATTATCACATCCATCGGACATCCAAAACTATAACTAAAACCAAACCATCAAAACTCTAAACAAGATGTTAAAACAAAGTTGCAAGGAGGGACAATTTGGTCTTTTCAATATGGGCTTTGCTTGGAGGTATGTGAATGGAATATGCACGAGTGAAGATACAATAATAGATTTTGGTTAATAGTGAGATTTTTTAATATATACACTTCCTCAATTAACATCAAAAAATTAATGTAACTTAACTCTTTGGTTTGTTGTGGGTCGGGAAGGATTTATTGTTGGGCTTGTATTGGGCAATGGCTCTCCCATCTTTCTGGTTTTAGGCAATAAATTTATATTCTCACGGGAAAAAAAAAAAAAAAAAAAACTAAAATTTTTGGCATGTATTCCAAAGGTCATTGAATGTGAGACAAAGCATGAGAAACTATAGTTTGAGGAAAGTTAAAAACAGTCATCCCATTTCTTTTAATCCACGGAGAAATTTGCATCCCTCCTTATTTTTAAAAGATTGATACAACAAAAAGTTCTAAACTGGCACAATCATGCCACATTTACTTTTATAAAAACCTCCAAACTGGTACATGCATGCTACATTTATCCAAAATTAATTTTTATGTCATAAAAAACTCCAAAATGATATATTTATGCCGCTCTCTGCCACGTTTATCCCAAATTGTGGTAAATTTGAGTTTTTTTTTTTTTTTTTTTGGGGGGGTAAACATGGGATAAGTGTACAAATTAGGGTACATGTGGCATGGATGTGCCAATTTGGAATTTTGCGGTAAATGTAATGCAAATGTATTAGTTTTTGGTATTTTATGATATTAATCCATTTATGAATATATAATTTTTTGGTAAAATTAATAAATATCTTTGCATCCCATTTAAAACACCAAAATTGAAAAGACCCACCTACCAAAATTAAACGAGATATATTAACTCTTTTGCTTTTCACTATACTTTAATTTTTAACCGAATCAATTTACTTAATTTTACCATCATAAGTCGTCTTTGAAACGATTATTATTTGATTATAGGTATTTCGACATACTTTCTTTTCATCAGTTTTTAAGACTAAATAAAACCAGTCAAAAAAAGTTTAGATATGATAAGTCAACAATTAAAACTTATCAACAACTCATATTTGGAAAAAAAAAAAATGATTCTGTTTTATGATTTCATGACTACATAGAATTAAGTTATGTCTATCCATAAACTAAAATCGCCATATGAAATATTCATGAATCATTGACAACCTAATAATAAAAATACGAGAACTACTGATAAGTGGATGCATATATTCAAAAATACAAACATAACGTGCAAGAAGAAAAGAGAAGAGAGGGAGAAAAAGGAAGTTTTCTAAGTTTACTTGATTTATATTTTGCGGTAAATTTAATATAAATGCAAATCACTTAGTCCAACAAAAAAGAGTGAAAACATGCAGGCTATGGTTTCTTCTAATATTGTTTACCAAACTTAGTCCAACCAGTGCTATGGTTTCTTCTAATATTGTTTACCAAACGAACCACATCAATATGTAGTGTTTGCAATTGTATTATCATTGTGAGAATTTGCAAAACCACTACAAACTGCTATTCTAAAAACTTAAACTATATGATTTTATATTTAAATATTCCAACACTTCCCTTCACACATAAGTTGGACTTAAGTTTAAAGGGTGGAAATATGCAAATTAGATAACTGTCAGGGAGAGGATGTTAGCAATATTATGATATTTATTTGATTTTGTATATCTTTCAAAATTATGCATATACTTTTGATAGAGCATATTGATTAGATATGGTATTATGTTTATCTTGTTATCTTATATAATTATCCAATAAAGCCCATAAATAGGCTCATATAGTATTTATTAATTTAAATTGAAATATATACAAATTCCCAAATATTTAAATGTACCTTTATTATTCTCAACTCGGTACAGACTGGTATTGCTAAGTTATTATTTTGCAAGCCAGTTGCATGGCCCCTTGCTGTTTCCTCTTTGATTCTTGACCTTTTGTTGGTCATTCAAAGAAGTCAACACCACCTACCATCCTTATATTAGCTATTTTCAACGTATGCCAGCTCCGATTATATGACTTGATTTCAAACTCAAGCTAACTTAATCACTACGAGTTTGAAGGAGGACGTCAAAATATTTAGATATATTTTGGAGATATTATTTCCTCTAATATTTTATATCTATTCTGATATTTGATTTGATTTTATTAAATAATCATCTACAATCACACACCCACTCAAAAGATAGACTACCCGTCGAGGATGTGATCCATTTCCATGTATCCGGCCGCGAGGGAGTCCTGAACGGACTAATGCCCACCTCGGCCAATGATTGCGAACAAGAAGCATCATCCCGAACTGGGGGACATCATATGAAGGCGAATTAGTGCTTGTCTTTGTGAGAATGGATCGCGGCCATCGGATGCAACAGTCCGATCCTCTACTAGCACGCCGATCTCCTGGACTCGAACGAAGGGCAAAGCTCCCTAATCATCGCCGGGCGTTCGAAATTGATGGACTGGAAAGGAGGGACGATGGGGCCTCTCCCTCTCGAACCAATTCAAAATTCTCACGCCATCGTCCAGGCTTCGCAAGCTCCGGCCCGGGCCCATTTCCAAGTTATGAGAACAGGGTGGGGAGGATACCGAGGACGTCCGTGTTCCTAATACGCGCGAAACGAGAACCTTCCCGCTTGGCCGACATCGCATCGACCGACGATGTCCTAACCCGGGTCACCCGAAGTTTCGTCGAAACGACGTGTTTTATGAAGGGTTGCGATGAGCATTGACCGACGACGGAGACCCACGTCCCCCTCGAAAGTTTTACGTGCCGTCCCCCTGAAATTTGTACGGTCCGAGTTTTAGCGGAGAAAGGGAAAAAGGATAAAAAGGAAAAAGGGGAAATGAAATGGAAAAAAGGTGGGGGGGAGGTGGTGATGGAGACATTGGGGTAGGAGCGGCCATGTGCAGCAATGCGGCGGTTACTTGAACTCGATTTGACAGCTTCACGTCCCCATTGCTAACGGTCTTCCGTCTCCAGATTCCGTCGCTCTTATAATTTGCACCGCCGCCCCCAACTCTTCTCTCTTTTTTTATTTTTTTTTTTTTTTATTTCATTAGGAGTTTGAAAAAATGATAAAATGATAAAATTATAAAGATAAAAAAAAATTTTTTTGGTAAAGATAAAAAAATTATTTATACAATGTGATATTTAGAATTTTAGTACGTATTTAGTTTAGACCTAAATTATCCCAAAACTTGAATTTATATAAAAACAATGTATGAACTGAATTGAATGTATATAAAAATTTAAAGATGATATTTAACAAATTAAAAATTAATGAATCGTGTTATGCTATATTCAATAAATTAAAATTTAGAAATTATATTGCACATTAAATAAAAATTTTAAAATTATCCATATCATTATCCTTCGCTCAATGCAATGGGAGGGGTCTCCCGTCTTGATGGACCTCACCTCAGCTTAAACTAAATGGAAAAAATTTATGGTCTTATAAAAAATTGACCCTTGAATTTATTGCTCCGCACACCTAAAAACAGCAACTGCATGTTGTCCAATGGGGACGACGCTTCTCCCTGGCGGACAATGATGAACATTTTCCGTGGATGCGTTTTGATGACGATCGCTGTTCACGGGATTTGTCTTGCTTTCGGACGGCTTCACACCGGTTGGTTTAATTCGCCCGATCGACAAAGCCACGAAAGGATGGCAACCCGTCCTCGCTCGCGTTCATTTATGATTGCGACACACACCCTTCTTAATTTGCACCTTATTACATCCATAGACTTTTCAAAGTCCTATTCAGACTCCAACCACACTCTGCTCGGAGTTTATTTGATTTTCGATAACTTTTCAATAAGAACCTCATGAAAAACACAAAAAATCTATAAAATAGAATGAATTAAAGTAATAGACCACGTCTCTGTCATCTATCCCGTTGTAATAAGTTTGAGAGGAATATAATTCTAGAACGCGTATCTCGTCACTCCAATGAATTTTTGGATTATATCTTTGGTTTGATTTTGCACAACATTTTGATAAAAACCTCATGAAAAATATGAAAGCGATTAAATCCCATCAGAATCACGCGTTATTCTCTTTGTGTGAATCCAAGTTACCATCCCTCCCAATCTTTCTGTCTAAGGGGTAGTGGCACGATTATTAAAATCACATGTTTCTCAATTCGTGTTGTCCATTCAACCTGATCCAAGGTCTTAGTGGCATGTAACTATCATGCAAATTGATAATTTCCTAAATCGTAGGCAAATTTATCCGTTCACTAACCAATCTACAATCTCGGATACTTATCCATTGCTTCAATCCATCCCAAATTTTTATGCACTCGTCTCTTGATTCGTCACGCAGCGATGGAACAGAGGATGGAATCGCTATTCCAACGTAGTTTCTTTACTCTGTTTGCGAAATTATACCGTCTCGACTCCCGTCAACGCCGTAAACCATGGAGACGCCCGCACCGGAACCTTCCCCACCCCCAGCTAAATCCCACCGCCGTCACAACGCCGTTAAACGTGCCTCCCTCCCACCTCCCCAAGCCGCGTACGAGCGGGCCCCACTCAGGAGGGAGGTCGGAGGTGCCGCTGGTCCCAGCCACCGCAAGTCCCGCGACCAGCGATGAACGCACGGACAAGTCGCGTTCGAGAAAACAGCAATAATTGGAATTTTAAGGTCTCACGTAATAATATAATCCGCCCCCCCTCGTTTAGCTGTCTCGGCCGCGAATTAGCAAGATCCAAAAAGAAATGTCGTTTTCTGGCCAATATAAAAAAAATATTCGCCCAGCCTCCTTTTTACAGAGATACTGGCGCGTCACATCCGAGTAGAAAGTAGAGGAAGATAAGAAAAAGCAAAAAGATCTTCACGTAAACACAGCTGGGATTTTTAGGCAGGTTGATGGGAGATCATATGATTGGGAGAGTTCCTAATCCCTTTTGCATTAATCTCGCTGTTCCTAATCCCTTTCTCATTAATCTCGCTTTCTCCTGTTTTCTTCAAATGGTCGTGGGGCCCCCCGTTCGCCTTCATTTTTTTGGTTTTTTGGGCACTCCCGGGAGTAGTAGATGACAGCCTAATCACCAGCCTGGAAAAGGTTGTAGTAGTCGCTCTGCTCGCTCATGAAGAAAAAGCATCCTTCTTTAATGGCGCTTTCTCTCTCCTCCTCTCGCGGCGGCATGGCGTTCCCGTCATGTAATGCGGAGTGAGCTCTTCTGGGTCTAGCCTTTCCGGCTCTGGGGAGGACTCCACTCGACTCTCGCAGCATTCTTGCTCTGCAAAACGGTGAGTGCCCCTGCGAAAAGCTCGTCTTTTTTGTTGTTTCGCGTGCGTGTGTGCGCTCGTCTTCGGAACGAAGCTTAGAGAGTTGCATTTGTCCGGCAGCTTGGTCGACTTGAGCAACTGGGTAAGTGAGGATTGGGATTTCCAAGATTCGGGAACTTTCAAGAGCGTGATCATTCTGCTTTGTAAGTTGGGGGGTTTCCAGATCTTATCGAACCGGAACTTGACCTCTTTAGTGATCGGTGGTTTGTGATTTGAGTGAGGGAGGAGTCGGGACAGTCATTGTTTCCTGAAAGTGGCGGGATTCGGGTTGCTATTAATGTTCATGGGGAAGATGAAGCTGGAGAAGTCGGTGACCCTGCTTCTTGGGGTGGTTCTGTTTGAGATTTTATGTATGAAATGCCAAACGGCATCTGTGCCCGCTGATAATTACTTGATATCCTGTGGTTCTCCGCAAAACATTACATTCCAGGGTCGAACATTCGTCCCCGATTCAGGGCAATCTTCCCGTGTGTTGAGAACGGGGAATTCCATTGTCGCTAGCTCCAATGCTAGCATTCCGTCTCCTATCTATCAGTATGCTCGTGTTTTCTCCGGCATAGCCTCTTACAAATTCAATATCAAGCAACAGGGGCGCCATTGGGTCCGCCTCTACTTTTACCCCCTTCCAAATTCCAGCCATGACTTGACAGCTTCCCCTATAACCGTGGTGACTGATGAATTTGTACTCCTCAACAACTTTACTTTCAAGAACTATCATGGTTCCTACATGTGGAAAGAGTATGCAATCAACGTGACTTCAGATACGTTGAGTCTCACTTTCATCCCCTCGAACAACTCAGTCTCTTTCGTGAATGCGATTGAAGTTGTCTCAATTCCAGATATATTGCTGTCTGGTCCAGCTCTTAATGTAAATCCATCCTCCCCCTTCAATGGCCTCTCAGAACTGGCATTTGAAACTATTTACCGTTTGAATATGGGGGGTCCGCTGCTCACTGCTCAAAATGATACCCTTGGAAGAACTTGGGAGAATGATGTGAAATATCTCCATGTCAACAGCTCTGCCGTAAATGTCTCTGTCAACCCTTCATCGATTAAGTATCCTGCTGCCGTCACGAATGAGATAGCGCCCAATATGGTATACGCGACAGCAGAAAACATGGGAGATGCAAATGTTCCAAATGTGAACTTCAACATAACTTGGGTCTTTCCTGTTGATCCTGACTACAAGTATTTCGTGCGGGTGCATTTCTGTGATATAGTCAGCAAGGCCCTAAATTCTCTTGTGTTTAACCTCTACATAAACTCCGACAATGCTCTGGCAAGCTTCGATATTTCAACCTATACTGGTGCCTTGAACATGCCATGCTACAAGGATTTCATCTCTAACTCTTCCAATGGATCGAGTACTTTTACTGTTAGCGTAGGTCCAGACATTATGGCTGGTGACGGTAACGCCATAATGAATGGGCTGGAGATCATGAAAATCAGCAACAATGCAAAAAGCTTAGATGGATCCTCTCATGTTCAGAGCCTCCTTCCAGAGTCATCTTCAAAGAAGAGCAGGATAGCAATTATAATTGGCTGTATTGTTGGAGGCCTGTTTGCCGTGGCATTTGCTGTTTTCTGTTACTGTTGCTTGGCAGCTCGGAGGTCGAAAACAGCTCACCAGCCACATCCATGGTTACCACTGCCGTTATATGGAAATTCCCAGACCATGACAAAGATGTCCACAACCTCTCAAAAAAGTGGAACTGCTAGCTGCATTTCTTTGGCTTCCTCCAACCTAGGACGGTTCTTCACATTCCAAGAAATCCTAGATGCGACCAACAAGTTTGATGAGAGCCTGCTTCTAGGTGTTGGTGGCTTTGGCAGGGTGTATAAGGGAACGCTTGAGGATGGAACTAGAGTTGCAGTAAAGAGAGGTAACCCTAGATCTGAGCAAGGGCTTGCTGAATTTCGGACTGAGATCGAAATGTTATCTAAGCTCCGCCACCGCCATCTGGTTTCTCTTATTGGCTATTGTGATGAGCGCTCAGAAATGATTCTCGTGTATGAATATATGGCAAATGGGCCACTCAGGAGCCATCTGTATGGAACAGATCTACCTCCTCTTCCATGGAAGCAGCGCCTAGAGATCTGCATTGGGGCTGCAAGGGGATTGCATTATCTCCACACGGGTGCAGCTCAAAGCATTATTCACAGAGATGTCAAGACCACAAACATTCTATTGGATGAGAATTTCGTTGCCAAGGTTGCTGACTTTGGCCTCTCGAAGACAGGGCCCGCTCTGGATCAGACTCATGTTAGCACTGCGGTTAAGGGCAGTTTTGGTTACCTAGACCCCGAGTACTTCAGAAGGCAGCAGCTAACTGAGAAATCTGACGTGTATTCCTTTGGAGTTGTTTTAATGGAAGTTCTCTGCACTAGACCTGCTTTGAACCCTGTACTTCCAAGGGAGCAAGTGAATATTGCAGAGTGGGCGATGAGCTGGCAAAAGAAGGGTATGTTGGATCAAATCATGGACCCGAATCTTGTGGGGAAGGTTAACCCAGCGTCTCTCAAGAAGTTTGGAGAGACTGCTGAGAACTGCCTGGCTGAGCATGGAGTGGATAGGCCGTCAATGGGGGATGTGCTGTGGAATCTCGAATATGCCCTCCAGCTTGAGGAAACAGCCTCGGCTCTGATGGAACCAGAAGATAATAGCACGAACCATATTCCAGGCATTCAGCTGACACCACTGGAGCCCTTTGACAACAGCACGAGCATGATAGATGGTAGAACTGATGATGATCCTGAGGATGCTGCCACAAGTGCTGTGTTCTCTCAGCTGGTAAATCCTCGTGGAAGATGAGAAGAAACCGCCTGAGTTAAAAAATGGAGGTTTTCCATTTTCGTTTCTTCTTCCTCATCATTTTTCTTCTGTTCTTTAGCTGATTATCTCATGGAGTTTGTCTAGACTAGCATTAGGTGCTGATCAAATTATGGAATGGAATGTTTTATGAGTGCACCGTCAAGATTCTATTGTTCTTGTGATTCTCAATTTGTCTGGGTATTAGATGCCTATGTTCTTGTTAGTGATAAGAAAAGATACTGATTTCGTTGGATTTTTACACTTTCATTTACAGAATGACTATAAGGAATAAGACAGTGTGAAATGATTCCTCTTCCAGATGTTCTTTTGTACAAGTATTCTTGTTGTCTTTTGTTTTCTTGACGATGCTTGAGGGATAAATCTGGCAACACTTCCCGACTTCTCTTCCCAAAACAACTACAACTTTAGACCCATTTCGTTAGCTCAAGGAGACAGGTGATGATGGGCACCCTCTTTTGATGCAAAGTCGTATGTTCTAATACGTATACAGTTCCTTTCACTAGTTTTTGGTATATTCTGTTTGCTGTTTTGGATCGGTCTCTTTTTGAACTGTATGCATTAGTTGTAGATCATAGCTCTACAGCTTTAGCAACTTTTAAGTTCTCGTGTAAATTTTTGTTCCAAACCGAAGGACAAGTTATGATGTTTTGTTTCCCCTTGAAATGGCAAGAAGCTAAGTTGAATAATAGTTTGAGGATCATTGTAAGACTGTCACAGGAAAAGTACAACATCATGTGTACAAGAGACACAAAGAAGTAAGGCAAAACAATGTGAATTAGAGATGCGACTTTTCGATACTAGGCTTTTTATCCCTTCCCTTAGTTGGATAATTAGGGGCAAGGCAGAAGCATCTGACATTTTTTGTGAAGATAACAACTGACGGTAATATATGATGAGGACATTCATTTTTTGCAAACTATGCCATGGCCAGAGCTGGTGGAGACACCTCTGGTGGAGTCCCATGTGACATTCTATTTAATTGCCAATGACCTCTCTCGGTCCTCATGATCACTTCCAGGAACGAAAATGCAAAGCTTGCAATCTCTAGAGAGAAGTGAAGTAGTCCTATACTTATCTTCGCCTCCCACAACTGGCATAGCCACACCGGGCTTTGCAGGGTTCACAAAATCGGGCTGATAAGTCCGTCCAAGCACACCTTCCACCTTTGGCGACAGGCCAAAAAATCTAAACTGCACTTCCAAGTGAGCAAAGCAATCATCAGAAGGCAACATATATCTGCGAATCCTATCATCTTCTTTTGTAATAGGAACCACGTTCACCATAATCTCACACGCGTCTTTTAAGGTCACTGATACACTGTTCTTGCTTGATACTCTCTCAACCTTTATGTCTTTTGCCTCAGAGCACCATGTGGACATAGTTTTGTGGCATTTCTATTACATTTCCATTGTAAGAGAAAATCAAATGGTCAAACTGATCGTCCCAAGTCTCAGCTCTTGTTGATTCCAAGGAGAAGGACTGGGAGTTGAAGAGGATTCCGAGTGCTTGAATCCATGTGTTGTCTCGGGCTTGACCGGCTGGTCTATGGCCAATGAAGCGAGCATTGATTTGGAGGGCAGGGTCTGAAACTAAACTGAAAGTTTGGTTGGTCTTGCCGTGGAAGTAGAAGGCAATCCCATCTCTGCCAATGAAACGAGGATCGTAGCATGTGGAGCCAAGTCCGATGCAGTTTGGCTTGCGATCTGAATTTCAATTCCGAGTCTCAGTAAGCATTCGATATGAGCAGCATAATTGCTTGCTCTGACTCAGTTGCACATAAAAGGGCTAAACAGAGGTTATCTTACGTCTGCATTGGGAATCGCAAGTGGGCGAATCGCAGTCCACATAGCAACCTTTTCTAGACCTTTGAAATGGTTCATATGGGCTCTCTGGGCATTTAAATGTCTGTGGAAAGCAGCGAGTCCCTGGTCGGTTGCAGAAGACATAGCCCTCGAACCAAACCTGTTGAACTGAACGTCCCAACAAGAATGCTAGTACAGCGAGAAACGCATAGCCGCTGATTCTGGACATCTTTGAGAATGAAAGCAAGGTTTCAGAAGCCAACAAGGCAAGGGATCATAAAAAGCTGAAGTCCCATCTGTGTGATACGTATTTATAGTAATCTAATTCACATTTCTTGCATAAACATGTTTCTGTAGGTTTTTCATTTTAGTTCCATAGAGATCTGCAAAGTGTGGTTGACTCTCTTGCCACTTTACGGCGAGACTACACAAGCGCGTGACATTTCCTGATCCGAAAGAATTAGGGGACAAACAGAAACACTTGTACAATGCCCAGATCTTCAAATTTAACAAAAAATTCGAAAAGTTTTGATAACTTGTGATCGGTGATTGGGTGGACGGTTGCGTCATTGCCTGAGAAGACAAAAGTTTTCTCCGTTTCTCTGGCTGAGGGCGGGCCAATTTTTACGCTTTGCAGTTGCGTGAAACGATATATGCACCTGATCCGACGCATGAAGGCGAGTCCACACGTAATTGGCCCTTTTCCAGCACCAACAGCGCTGACATGGAGACGCTTCATAATTAATTGGCTAGATCCGATGAAGTGCAACTCATGATTTTGACAATTTAAGCACGTTATATGCACATTCTACAAAATTTATACACGTTGGAAGATTCTTTCTGAACCTCGTGTGACTCTTGACTCAAATCATACCACATCTCACGAAATTTCGTGGTCTGCTTACAAGACCACGGGCTATATATAATGGTATTAACAAAGGTTTAAGGCTTTTTCTCACTTTTTGGTCTCAAGTCTTGAGCTTGACGGTCTTGCATGGCTCTGTTCCAAATTTCTGACTGATCTCACCTCTACAATGGTAAGAAAGCTGAAGCATGGGACGAGTTTTGTCTATGTATATTATAGTGACAAGTGCCACTTGTTTACCTCCTCGTACTCGATATGTCCAATTTACTCGGAAAAAAAGTCGCATAATGTTTCTTAGCAATTAGTGAAATCAAAGAGATGTGACGTCATCGTGCCTTCAGCCGCTTATGTTCACCTATTTCGGACATGTAACAAGCAAAGCAGAAGCTTCTGTCTTTATTCATCACCTTTAAGACCATGATAATACACATGACATTTCGCGTACAAGAGAAACAGACAAAGCAGAACAATGTGAACGAAGAGGTGCGACATCATTGTTGTTCACTTATTTCACACACGTAACTGACGAAGCAGAGCGTCTGCCATTATCCATCGTGATGGAGATGAGTGACATAGTCATTTCTTGCAAACAATGCCATAGCCAGAGCCAGCGGCAAATCCGTGAGTGCAATCCAATGTGCCGGACTGCCAGCTCGATGATGCTCTCTCTTGGTTCGCATTTTCACTTCCTGGAGAGAAAATGCAAAGCTTGCAATCCGGAGCAAGAAGTGAGCTGGTCCTATACTTGTCTTCGCCGCCCACAACCGGCATTGCGACGCCGGACTTCGCCGGGTTCACGAAATCAGGCTGGTAGGTCCGGCCGAGCACGCCTTCAACCTTCGGGGACAGGCCCAGGAACTTGAACTGCACTTCCAAATGAGAGAAGCAGTCATTCGAAGGCAACATGTACTTATGAATCCTGTCGTCTTCTTTCGTGATCGGAACCACATTCACCATGATCTCAGCCATGTCTTTCAGAGTCACTATCACGCTGTTCTTGCTCGCAATTCTCTCGATCTTTATGTCCCTAGCCTCGGAGTACCATGTAGACATAGGGCTTTGGGTTAGCTCTATTTCCTTGCCATTGTAATTGAAATTGAGATGGTCAACTTCACCATCCCACGCCTCAGCTTTCGTTGCCTCCAGGGAAAAGGACTGGGAGTTGAAGAGGATTCCGAGTGCTTGAATCCACGTGTTGTCTCGGGAGCGGCCGCTCGGTCTGTGGCCAATGAAGCGGGCATTGAGTTGGAGATTGCTGTCCGAAACTAGACTGAAAGTTTGGTCTTTCTTGCCGTGGAAGTAGAAGACAACGCCATCGCCACCAATGAAACGAGGGTCATAGCATGCTGATCCGATGCCATTGCAGTTCGGCTTGCGTTCTGAGGACCAATAAGAGACCTTAATCAATTTGCTTGGACTGCATGGCCTGATTAAGCTCTGGATGTGGATTAATTAAAGCGAGACAAAGCCACCTTTTAGTCCTATACCTAGATATAGATTATGAAAAGCAATTTGGTTTCTACATTATAATATTTGATGACTCAATTTGCGCTAGATCAATAGACGGGTTGGAACCGATTTTTGTTCTTATAACCTTGACTCAAGCCCGTTCATGACTCTGATATATATGAATATAGCAAGAACGATTTCCCTCTCAGAACCCTTTTAATTTAATCTCAGATCTAGAGGATCCAAATTCTTGAAAGTTAAAGCATAGATACGAGGTGAGAGAACATTAATAAGAAAAGGCACAAAGTGGATATGGAGTGTGTGTGTGTGTGTGTGTGTGTGTGTGTGTGTGTGTGTGTGTCTTACGTCTGCATTGGGAAGAGCAAGTGGGCGAATTGCAGTCCACATAACAAGCTTTGTTCTTCTTGCTCATGGAGTAGGGGCTTGGGCATTCTTTTGGGCACGCTATATCTTGCCATTCGCAGCGAGTCCCCGGCGAGCAATAGACGGAACCTCCATGAAAAACCTGTTGCGTCGAGCTTTCAACAAAGATGAGCAGGACCAGAAACACGTAGCTGATCTTGGCCATCATCTTTGCAATATTTAGCAAAGCTAAAGACCCCAACAGATGAAAAAGATTTAGAAGCCAAGATGAGATGCAGAAAACGGAACGTTGCACGTCGGGTATTTATAGGAATCAGAATGCTCGTCATCTTTCATTGAGGTTCAAGCATTAAGGTTGACTCTGTGGATACTTCACGGTGAGACTACAGGCATGTGAGATTTCCTGATCTCAATTAAGTGGACGAGCAGAAACATGTGCACACTTAATAGCTTTGTTCGGCTCAGGATGTGCACTGCAGGTGTTTTAGCCTGCCGTTGCAGGCCGGTAAAATATACTATTATATATTGGATACAGTACTCTCAATTTGGAGAAAGCTTAACACTTAATGTTAATACCATGAAGCATGCAAATGCAACATTATCGATTTATCAGATAAATTAATTTAATGGGTGATACCATGTCAATATAACATATGATATAAGTGTTACGAAATTCTGAGTAAAAATCTATGAATATATATAATTACATGGTTTCCTTTTTCTCGATATCGAGCAACCATTCCGTTCATATTAAATTAAGTTACACGCTCTCTACACTGGTATATTCGTTCTCAGACAATTCAATGCACTTTCAAGTACCAGGACAATCATGTTTCAGTATCTCGAGGGGTAAGTAGAGTCAACCCATTGAAAGAGCCCCACATACACGTGATCTCATGTCTTGGCTCCTATCAGGGAAACCAAGATGACACAAGCTAAAAATTCCACTACTTGCTAATTATATGCCACTTTTTTTCTC
Source organism: Eucalyptus caleyi (assembly GCA_014182885.2). Taxonomy (NCBI): domain Eukaryota; kingdom Viridiplantae; phylum Streptophyta; class Magnoliopsida; order Myrtales; family Myrtaceae; genus Eucalyptus; species Eucalyptus caleyi. The sequence continues at coordinate 48,467,779 of CM024471.2, forward strand.
TTATTGACAAAATGGTAGGAGGGTCGACCGGCGCTACAGACTTCATCGCGGATGCCGTATGCAAATCGGCTTGTATTTATCGCGATCGATGCTTTCAATGAGTCAAGACTCAAGAGTATATACAGTTTTTCTTTTTCTAGATGAGCCTCCTCTTTTCCACCAGAACAAAAATGGAACTTTCGTAGAATGCAGTTGGAGCTCTGCACTACCGATCTGTCCTTAAGATTCGGACTATTATGAAGCGATGAATCTCATGTGTCATTCCTTAATCAGGAGAAAGTTCACACTTGCTTCGTGCTCAACCTATTTAAAAAAGGAACCAGAAATTGTAGAACTTCGAGTTCCGGCAACTTCCATCGGAGGGTATTTCATATATTGTTCTCGTCAATGCTTTCTAAAGAAGAAGCTGTTTCATGTGATCCAACAAAGTAGCTGTTTAACCTGGAGTACTATGCAAGAATCAGCAATTGACAATACTTCGCCTGTTCCATGAGGCTGACTTAAAATATATAAAAGACAGTACACATTATGGATGACTTTGCGGGACTTTTTGAAGAAGAAGAAAGAAAAAGATGAAGATAATGTACCGATGTCGTTCATTTGACACAACAAAGAAATTATCTCGACATTAGTTTCAAGTAAAGTCATTCCCGAGGGAATAAAACAATTCGAAGGGGGCGCTCTATTTAATCTGTACGCATTTGGGTTCATAATTCCAGCCAAGATTGTCGAAGGAGCAATAAGACTTGTCACAGCTTAGCGCTATTACAATAATTAAATATTAAATGACGCATTCATCTAACAACTTAAGTTTTTAGAATAGTTGATAATAATCCCATGAAACTTCACATGATATCAGAGTTAAAAATCCTGAATTCAAATCTTTTTAAGCCCTATTTATCTTTTCAATTAAATATTTCCACGAGTATTAAGCAAAAAATCAAACTAAGCATGGGAGAGTGTTAGAATGCTTAAATAATAAACCAAGCTTTCATATAATAGTTTAAGCTTTTAAAACAGTCGGCAATAATCCCACAAAAATCTCACATGGTGTCAAAATTGGAGGTCCTGAGTTTAAATCTTACTAGGCTCTATTTATTTCTCCAATTAAATATGTGTCTCGCTTAGCACCGATAGAAAGACTAGACTAAGCGTGAGAGAAAATGTTAAAACCTTATCTAATAATTTAATTTTTTAGAATAATCGGTAGTTGTCCCGTGACAATCTCAAAAGTGGAACCAACATTATGCACCATGATAAGTGATAGGAAACTGAGGTGGAAAGACTGTCAAATGGTTAAAAGAAAAGTTAAAGATGATAAAAAGTGACAGCATTACGGCAGGCGTCCGCTGCCGACCATCGTTTCTGTCTTTTACCAGGCGACAAGAAGTGAGAGAAGAGTTATCCAATTTCCACATGAAACCATCTCCCTGCAGATACGATGAAAGATGCTCTAGTTTGTCCGTTTCTCTGTACTCTTTACTACTCTTTATAAGAAGAACCATACCTTTGTCGAAAGATGGTCAAACAGTTGAAAGAAAAAGTAAGATGCTAAAAGTGACAGCATTACGGACAGTACGCATACGCTCCCAATCACCAATTCTGTCTTTTACGAGGCGACGCGAGAGAGAAGAGGTATCTAGCTTCCACATGAAACCATCTCTACGTAGTTACAATGAAAGATGCTCTATTTTGTCCATTTCTCTTTACTCTCCACTACTCTTTATAAGAAGTATTGCTACCAAAAGTAACAAAGTCACTTCAAGATTATCACCATATTGCAATCTCCTTCGCATTCTGGAAGCTAAGTGCTAACGATGAAAGAAGCCAAGACTCAGGTGACTGCCGATGTAGGGATTGATTCACTGTGGAAGTGTTTGTCCAAGGATCTACACTCTATCCTTCCACAGGTCCTTCCAAACTTAGTGCAGAATGGAGAGGTCATCGAAGGAGATGGCGACCTTGGTTCGGTCATTCTTTTCAATTTTGGCCCTGGTGAGTCACACCTCTGTTCTTGCACCTAATAACTGCGAAAACTCAAGAATGGGCATATGCCGGATTGAAGTCAATCACGTTAGGGCTAGGGATCTCATGTGGGTTTTCCTAATCTTTTGGTGGACTCAATCTAGGCATTATGTAAGATTTACCAAACGTTGATGACTTGTTCAGTCCGTTGCACCAAGCATCTAGCAGCCGAAGCAATGCCACTCTGTACTCTCGGCGATGACACTACTTCTTGATTCAAAATATGAGAAAATTGAGAAAAATCAAAGCTTTTGTGGTAATGGAGACTTGTATAGGCATTGTGCTTAATGTATCCTGTAGAGACCTATATCACAGAGCATGTGTTTTCATTTATCTTAATCTGCAATGACGGTTAATTACTATCCATTAACATTTTTTCAAGTTTAACGTTAGATGTGCCGAATATGAAGTACCAGAAGGAGAAGATTGTCGAACTCGACGAGTCTTCACATCGAATTGGGTTGCAAGTGATAGAAGGGGGTCACCTTGACCTTGGCTTCACCTTTTACAAAACTTCATTTCAACTTACCGCAATTTCAGAGAAGCAGACACTGGTGGATGTGGTATACGAATGTGAGACAGAACAAACTGTCCTGCCCTCAAAAACTACGGCCGGCGCAGTTGCATGCATCAAGGGCCTCGAGAACTATTTGTTGAGTACCGATGCTATATAGAGGTAGACCTATCACATATCATCTTCAATTTAGAAAAGAGCAAGAATAATGTGAATCAAAGCGTATTTGATCCTATCTGCATCAGAATCGGTACTCATGAATTTTTCTGTGAATGCTTATGTGATTGAATTAGTCATGTAGTTTCGTATCGATAACTTGTTGCTGGAAAGAGAACTTATAATGATATCTAACCGTCAGGGAGAGATGTACACATGACTCATAAGCACGTCTTCAATAAAAGTGAAAACGAGGGACATGATCTTTTGTAGATGCCATCTTCCGTGCACAGGACAAATTGATAAACAGAACAACAATAGCCGACCGACACAAAAATGATTAGTTTTTTGGGTTCTTTCATTCAATTAATCTGGTCAGTACACTTTGTCATAGTTGGGTGGCCCTTCGAGGTAATATTCGAGAGCCAAAGTACAATACATGTGCAAAAGTACCCCATGATGGGAAAATTTGGTGCAAGACAGCTGAAAATTTGGTGCAAGACAGCTGAAAGAAAGAATTGACGAGAATAGAAATTTGAGGGTATTTAAAGGATCTGAGAAATCGGAATAAAAAAAACACCCGATCCAAATATAAAAAGATCATAAAAAGTATTCAGATGTGTCCAATGTGCCAAAAATATTCGCCATCTAGTCAAATGTCCTTCGCCCGAATCATTCCAGGGAAAGTATTGGAAACTAGAGACGAAAATGAAAGCAGACCACGATCTCTAAGTCTTAATTTATTCTGGGAAGGCCTTTGAGTCGAAAGGACGATAGAAAGGGTGGACATCAATGGGGCTCGACATTGTTGTTGAAGTCCGTGCATGTCCGGCAGCAACCGCAGTGGAAGAAACAGCATCTCAGGCAGCCAGAGCTCACGCAATTAGTGCAGCCCTCGCATATAGGCGATCGTCGACATCATCTGGGCCGTTTGCTAGCAGCACGCTCTTATGTGATCTCACAGGTTATACTGAAACAAGAGAGTTCAAGCATGAGGAGATGCTTTCTGATGCCCATCTCTTTAGCTCTAGGCTCTAGCCTTCAGCACAGAGATTGCACACACAGGCATCTCTTATTAGCAACGGCATCATGATGAGCTTGGCATTCCTCCTTGTTGCAGAGGTGGAACCGCCGCCTTTTCTTGTACTCGGGGCAGCGAACATCATTGAGGTGGGTAGGACGATTGGCTTCGTTGGAAGCCAACTGATGGTAGTTCATCAGAGGGGTCTCCTCAAGAGCGACCTTGTTCTCGCCTAGTGTCGCCCAAATGTGGCTTTTCCAATTCCCACTTCTCTCACAATGCCTTGCTGAATCTGATGAGGGCTCGACCTGCGCGGCTTGAGCGAGAGCTGCTGTCGTGGCCTCTGGCATGTGGCCAATGAGGGCTTGCAAGCCGGTACCAGAGGTCAGCGCCAACGACTCTTGCTAGCCAAAAAGAAAAAAAAAATGGAAATTTTTTTAAAAAATCGCAAAAATTATCTACATTAACATCGATCATGCTACTTAGGCCAGTTTGCCTTCCATCAATGATTTTCAGTCAAATTTGGCTGGAAAAATTATATTGACAAATTATTTGAAATTTAGGAATAAATTGGTAAAATTGAGAGATTTAAAATTGAATTGATATCGGTATAATATATTTGATACTTTTTTAATAATTTTTCCCATGATGAGCGGTATGACTTGTCATAACTTGTGCCAAAATATTATGCACCCCAATAAGCCACAGGAAATTGCAATTTGAAAGGATGGCCAAGTAGTTGCTGAAAGATTAAGATGACAAAAATGACAGCATTACGATATGAACGAGCGGCAACCACCGATTCTGTCTTTTATCAGGCAACAAATAGAAAAAAGGAGGCATCTAATTTCCACATGAAGCCATCTCTCAGCACCAACGATGAAAGATGCTCTATCTTGTCCCTTTCTCAGTCTCTTTGTTTCTCTTCGTAGCTTGAAGAGTCCCTCTGTGTTGTTACCGAACGTAGCAGTCCTTCAAAATTATCACCATACCGCAATCTCCTACAATTCCAGAAGATAAGTGGCAACGATGAAAGAAGCGAAGACTCAAGCGACAGTCAATGTCGGGATTGACTCGTTGTGGAAGTGTTTATCCAAGGATCTGCACTCTATCCTTCCACAGGTCACGCCAAACTTAGTGCAGAATGCAGAGGTCATTGAAGGAGATGGCAGCCTCGGTTCAGTCATTCTTTTCACTTTTGGCCCGGGTGAGTCACATCTCTTTTCTTGCACTCCTAAATGGAAAAACTCAAGAATGAGCATGCTAGATGGAAGTCAATCACGTTAGGGAGCTCATATGGGTTGTCCTAGCCTTTCATTGGACACGATCTAGGCTTCATGTAAGATTTGCCAAATGTCAGATGTGCCAAAAATGAAGTACCAGAAGGAGAAGATAGTGGAACTCGATGAGTCTTCGCATCGAATAGGGTTGCAAGTGATAGAAGGGGGTCACCTTGATCTGGGCTTCACCTTTTACAAAGTTTCATTCCAACTGACGACAGTTTCAGAGAAGCAGACACTGGTGGATGTCATGGTGGCATATGATTGCGAGACAGAAGAAACAGGCTCTCCCTCAAAATCTACAGCTTCTGCACTCGCGTGTATCAAGTGCCTTGAGAATCATTTGTTGTGTACTGATGCTAAATAGAGCTACATCAATCACAGTTCATCTAAAATCAAGAGAAGGGCGAGGATAATTTTTATAGCATGCCGAGTGAGGTGAATCAAAGCATACTTCAATCCAATCCTCATTAGAGTCGTGATTTAGTTTTGTATCAATAACTTGTTACCTTAAAGAGAATTCATAATGATATCTAACCATTAGGCAGAGAAGTAAACATGAATCATGAACACATCTTCAACGAAGAGAAAACAAGGACCGTGATCAATAGGTGCCATCTTCGGTACACAGGACGAAAGAAATGAGAACAACAATAGTCTACCAACCCAAAAATGAATAAAATCCCGCACAAATCAAATTGAAATTCATAACACTAAAAAGATATAATTTAACTCTACGTTCAACTCAAAAAGAACACGACAAAGTTCTTTTATGAGCATTATTCAAGACTAAAAAAATTATCAACGCCTATTGACTTAAGAAATATAGAGGCCTTTAACCATGCCGTGGGCGTCTGCATTGGGTACAATCCATATAGCAAACTTTTCCCTCCTCATTTGGGTAGATTGAATATTTGAATGGGGCAGATCGTTCTGAGTCCATGGCAGCAGCTATTCGGAAAGGTGCAAAGTGCTTCAATGATGTCGCCGCTGGGTCCCCATGATATTGCTAGTATGAGTACCTAGAGGGGGGTGCATAGGTATACAAAGATTTTTCTTGATAATTTCTGTATACTTGCGCAATACTTAGACAGTTGAAAGATAGTTTGCGTTAAGTAATAATCAACGAAAGACTAAGTGAAGGAAAGAGAGAATTAAACACGCGGTTTATAGTGGTTCGGCTTGATCCAAGCCTACGTCCACTCTTCACACTCACTCAAGGTATCACCAAGTACAAACACTCTCTGTGTATACAATTTCGCTCTCAGTATCGACTAATAATCAAGGTGCTTCGGACTACGGAATTTCTCTATCGATCACGCACTTAAACAACTAGAACGACTTCCTTTTTATACTCCTTTATGCCATCATACCGTTGGCACTTACCAAAGGAATTCCTCCAATCTACCGTTGGACGGAATCAATCAAGAAGATCATTCGAGCTATAAAAGGAACTCGACGATAGCCCATCAATCTCGTTCGCCCATACAATCGGGATCTTGGTTTCCAAGAATAGAACATTCCAAGAATACTTCGTCGACCATCGGATCTTCAATTGATCTAGATACGAACAAAAGAATCCGTTATGATTATCCAGCCAAAAAGATCTTCTCCAGACGATAGGATAAAATCCTCAACCATATACTTCGGCTCGGGGATTTCCTTCGCCTTTGGATCGAAAGACTGTCAATGAGAATAGTCTTGAGTCTTGAGTCTTGAGTCTTGAATCTTGAGTCGGTGATCGAGAAAGTCTTGAGACTTTAAACTAGACGATCTGAGATATCCAGGACTAGCTATTGAAAGAAACGTTTTGTCGGCTTCAAAATATTCTGGAACGATTTCTCCAATAATCTCCCCTTTTTATGGTGACAAAACTTTCGTAGATTTGAACCACTTTGACCTGCAAAAACATTTCTCAAGCAATATGGCAATCTCATAAAGATTAACAAAGCAACCAAACTCGCATCCACGAGAAAATTGGTTAGTCTTTCATGAGTAATACCATATAACAACACTTGAAATAAATGCAAGCAGTTAAGCATCTAAATCCACAGCCAATTGAGTCAGATTCAAGTTCATATCCAAGTTCACTCAAGTTCAAAAACAAACACATTCAAACAAATTTAAAGTCAAAGAAGGTTGGTTGGTTGGTTCAAATTGCTTTCTCCCCTTTTTGTCAACATTAAAAGGTGAGAAAGATGTCATGTCTGCTTGGGAATGCGCACAATCTGGAAATCCCCATGGTGGACTACTCCTTCGAGCTTCTTCAAGTCTTCCCCGGTTGAGCTACCTCTTCTCCCTTGGCATTTGCTTGAAGTTGCGGAGCGAGGTCTTTCGTCTTATCCTCCGGGGTGGTGAAGATGCTTGTCCAGCATTCTTCAAGGCTTGAATTTCACGAGTCGAGCATATATCTGGCCACGCATTTCGAAGAATATCCATGATACGACGAAAATCTGCAGAATTGTCCGTCATTCGTGTACTAGCATTGGCTTTTCGGATGGAGTGAATGCGGACGATGGCGCTTCGTAAAGTCTTGCAGATTTGGTTCGACGTATCGTGACCTTCTTCGGGCAATTGAGAAGCCTGAAAGTCTTCTGGTCTTGCTGGAGATTGTCGTAGACCTTCACTATTGGCAGCATGAGGTGAGGACCTCTCTTGCTCGCCAACTCCCCTGTCTCTAGGACATCAAGAGGAGAAGAGTGATGATCATGCTCTTACGTATCCTTGTCTCAGCATTCAGCTGCAGACTTTTCTTGCTCTTCTTCTCCTTCTTCTTCAGCTTCGTCTCCTTCTCTCTCGCTCTTCTTCTTCTCTGTTCTTGTCTTCTTCTTCTTCTCGCTGATTCTTCTGATGTTCTGTTGATTGGGGAACAGAACATCTTGTCCTTATCAGAGCAGTGATTGTAAGATCTTCCTCCTCCTCTTCATCTTCCAAGATGAGAGTTCTCTTCTTTTTGGTGGGAGCACCAATGGCTTCCTTCCTTTCTTTTTGAAGCGAGACGGAACCGGAGTCTTCACTCTGAATTTCTCCATTGCCTTTGAAAGCTCTTTCGGACGCATCTTTGTCAACATCTTTAAACCTACCACCATCTTATCGCACGGTCGAACACGAGAGTGTGTGGCGGTTCAATATTCATGTGTCGAAGATTCTGGTCACCGGACACTGGATAAGGCAATTGTCCCTTGTCTTTCGACATTGCTCGTACATGTGGAAGAGAATAGTGTTAGGGAGAGAGAACTTCTTCCCGAGTTGATTGCGTACATCAATTTTGCTTGAGAATTAGACACATCGAGTCTTTGATGTAGACTTGACCTAATGCAATTGATAACAATTTTGTGCAACACAATGTTGATGGCACGCATCCTTGAATAGATGATTTTTCCCTCAATATTTCTATCTTCGACAAGGTCCATTGTGGCACGAGCAACCGAGACTTTGATCGGTTGATATCGTGCCCGTTCAACTCCAAGTATGTCCGCCAACATATCCACATCCAACACATAATCCCGATCTCGAACATCGAAAGATATTCTATTCGCATCAATAAAGCTAAGATTTGAATAGAAATATGCGATCGAGTTGTGCATATCCGTCCGTGGTGTCGGTGCAAAAACGTTCCAGTTGAAGCGGGCGAACTTTTCTCTCAAGTTCACATTCACGCATCCGGGAAATCGAAGTCAACACTCCTAGGGTTTATCACCCCTCGCTTCAGCCAGTTTGAAGAACAAAGTTTCCTATTCCTTCGATTTAAATAACTCCATCCTCTTTCCCTTCACTTTCGCAGCAACACCCAATCTCGGTTGAAAATCAGTGAACATTTTGTCATCGTCGTTCCCATCAATCAAATTTGGGCCCGACATCCGAGGATCACTCGGAATATTTGCAAGCGCTTCCTCTGCTTGACCTTTGGGAGCAATTCCCAAATCCTCAATTTTCTTCAGAAAAATGTACTCATTCCCATAGTTCTTTTCTTTAAGAAAATCATCCACATATTTCATCGGAGTCCGGTACTTTTCAATGCACGGTAGAGTTTGTAAATATAAGAGGGTTTTGGACTCTTACGGGGTGCGTCCTCGATGACCTCTTCCTCCGGATGTTGACCCGCACCTTGTGGGGTAGAAGGCGTTGAATGACGTGGTGGAGAATTAGTCGGGCTGTGTTGCTGACTCGATAATTCTTCCTCTTCTATGAGATCAAAGTGGGTAGGTCCCTCCTTCATCTTCTGTGGTCCCCTTGACGCGATTCTTGAAGACTTCCTCGAAGAAGACATTCTTCTTGTCGCTGAGAGATTCCTTTGCTTACTTTCCCAAGAAAAGATGACAACTTTTTCGAGGATGAACATGAAGTAGAAACCGGATCGAGAGTAGAATGCTTATAGGGTTTTGAAGATTGAAAGAGAAAAACTGTGTTTATATAACTCAGTTTTGAAAATGGGAAGTTCAATCGGTACAAGGAAAGTGTACGAATACCTCTTTTCGAAATCAATAACTGCCAAAATTAATCCTTTTGAAAAGACAAGTTTTTTTTTTTTCGTTTTTCACGGAGATTACAAAATAACTAAACGAAAGATCATACCTTTTCGAATTTAGATAAAGTAACAACTTACAGTCTATAGTGATCAAAGTCTGAGTCTGAGAGATTTGAGTCTGACGATCAACTTTCTGAGTCTGAAGGTTGGAGAGTCTCTAGACTTTAACTTCTTCGAGCTTCAAAATGTTGAGTCTGGAGCGGATAAAATCAAAATGATTTTTCTCCAAAGGCTTTGTGAATATATCCGCTAGTTGACTTTTGAATCAACAAATTGAATCGAGATTTCTCCACTTTGAATATGATCTCTAATAAAGTGATGTCGAATTTCTATATGCTTGGCTCTTGAATGAAGAATTGGATTTTTGGTGAGATTGATTGCGCTGGTGTTGTCACATTAGATTTCTGTGCATGAATCTTCAATGCCAAAGTCTTGTAGCTGTTGTTTTATCCATAGAATTTGTGAACAAAGCGGCTTCCAAGGGCAACATACTGTTTGTTGTTGAGAGAGCTACGGTGCTTTGTTTCCTTGAAAACCAAGATATTGTCACGCTTCCAAGCAACTGGCAAGTTCGAAGTACTCTTTCTATCGATTCACGCAGCCGGCCAGTCTGGCGTCGAATATCCTAGAAGATTAAAGTCTCCCTTCTTAGGATACCAAAGACCCATGCTTGAAGATGAAGCAACGTATTTAATGATACGTTTTGCAGCAAGACCGAGATGAGATTCTCTAGGATCCGATTGAAACCTAGCACAGATACAAACACTTAACAAAATGTCAGGTCTAGAAGCAGTAAGATAAAGAAGTGAACCGATGATGCTCTGTACAACTTTTGATCAACTTTCTTTCCTTCCTCATCTTTGTCTATCTTCAAAGAACTTGACATTGGTATATCAATCTTCTTGCAATTTTCCAATCCAAATCTTTTGACAAGATCATTAGCATATTTTTCTTGGAAAATAAAAGTTCCTTCCTTCAATTGCTTTATTTGAAGGCCAAGAAAGAATGTTAATTCTCCCATCATACTCATTTCAAACTCATCGCATAGACTTAGAAAATTTCTTGCAAAGACTTTCATTAGAGGATCCAAAAATAATGTCATCAACATATATTTGAACGAGTAAAAAGCTTTTGTTTTCCTTTTTGATGAATAGAGTAGTATCTACTTTACCTTTGACAAATCCGTTACGTAATAAGAACTTACTTAGTCCGTCGTACCAAGCTCGAGGTGCTTGCTTTAGACCATACGGGGCCTTTTCGGCCCGAAGGCGAGTCGCTTCTTTGGGTCTTCAAATCCAGGCGGTTGTTCCACATAAACTTCCTCTTGGATAAATCCATTTAGGAAAGCACTTTTGACATCCATTTGGAATAACCTGAAATTTTTTAAGCAAGCAAACGCAAGTAATAGACGAACAGCTTCTAACCTTGCTACAGGAGCATAAGTCTCATCATAGTCTATTCCTTCTTCTTGCGTGTATCCCTTGGCCACGAGTCTTGCTTTATTTCGTACGACTTTTCCCTTTTCATTCATCTTGTTTCTGAACACCCATTTGGCTCCAATAACAGTTTTACCTTTTGGTTTAGATGTCAATTCCCAGACATCGTTAATGTTGAACTGTCCGAGCTCCTCTTGCATAGCTTCGATCCGGCTTTCATCGGATAAAGCTTCTTCTATGCTTTTTGGTTCAATTTCAGAGATGAGAGCAACAGCACTAGACTCTTCACGTCTTTTGGATGCAGTGCGAATTCCTTCATTAATTTCGCCGATAATGAGATCTTTAGGATGACTGGACTTGTGTTTCCGATTCTGGTTGATTTTTGGATGATGATCTCTTTCTTTATTTGAATCTTCATGAACATCTTGATGCTGGTCTTCAGTCGAGATACTTTTTGAGTAGTAAGCTTTGGAAGGTCGGAGCGGAGGTTCAGACTCTTCATTGAGTCCTGACTGGGTTCATCTTGCGTAGAGTCTTGAAATTTGACATTCATTGACTCCTCCACCGTCTGGCTCTTCTTGTTGTAGACTCTGTAGGCTTTGCTTGATGTAGAATATCCAAGGAAGATGCCTTCATCTGTTTTCCCAGAATACAGGGTGTGCATGAATCGGACTTTTGATAAGGTAATTTGGGTAGACCTCGAACAAGCTGCTTTGATGAGATTTTGGCTAATTGCTTCATATTGACATGGCCAAGTTTTCTGTGCCATAAGCTTGCTTCATCTTGGATTGAAATTAGACATTGAGATTCATTCAATTTCATGTCTAAGAGGTAGATGTTTCCATGTCTTCGACCCATGAAAGAGGCGAGTAGAGTCTTTACTAATTCCATAGCAAATTCCTTCTTGAAAGGAGATCTTGAAACCAAGTATCACACGGTTGGCTAATCTTTGAAGGTTATAGTTGAGTCATTCTACTAGAGAAACATTGCTTATTGTGAAATTTCCAATTTTCACAGGTTCCAAATCCCACGATGCTTCCTTTGCCGTTTCCTCCAAATGAAACATTTCCGCCCGTTTACTTGAACAAACTTTACGAAGCTCTTTGAGTCTCTGTCATGTGTCTTGAACATCCATTTGTCAAGATACCATTTTATCTTTTTCTTGACGGAGACCTGCATTTAAAAGAGAATCTCAAGTTTTCTTTGGTACCCAAATTTTCTTGGGTCCTTTGGTGTTAGTAGGATAAGCATTATTAGGCCATATTTTCTTAACGAGGTTTCCAAACCATAGGACATTCTTTTTCAAAGTGATCCTTCTTGTTACACTTTGAACACCTTAGAGCATTTCGACCAACGAGACTTTACAAAAACTTTCTTGAAATGATTTTTGTAAGCCTCTCTCGACGGTCTTTTCTTAATTCTTTCTTTAACTTTAGGAAAATCAATCAAGGGAATTGTTTCCGCTGTCATGCCTAAACCAGACTTATTGAAGTAAGGTCTTTGAACTGAAAGAACTTTTTCAAGATTTTCGGATCCTATCGAAAACTTCTTTGAAATATTTGATAAGTCTGTTTTTAAGAAAACATTTTCTTTCAAAAGATCATCTTCTTTTTCTTTAAGAGCAGAAATATTTTGGTCTAGACTTTTAACTCTTTCTTCTAAAATGACTTCCTTTTGTTTTAGAGCTGAGTTTTCCTTTTTAAGTTCGGAAATCCTTTTGAGAGAAGTCTTAAGGCGAAACACAGTTCATCAATATATTTAGAGACTTTGACAGGAATTTTAAAATCACTTACTTCAAATTTTTTTCGAGTCGATCCGTCCAAATCTGAGTCGAGTCGAACGTGCCATCAAACATATGTTGGCATATTCATTATCACTTTCTTCACATTCGTATCACTCTAGGTTTCGCTTTGAGAGCTTTTGAAACTTCTCAGCTTTTCCTCTTTTCTTTTCGAAGAGGACAGGTTGGGTCCGATGTGTCCCTTCTTCTTACATTCGAAGCAAACTACATCTTTGTTTGGTTCCTCATCATCAACGGACTTGGTCATTTGTCTCGAAAAACTTTGTTTCTTTGAGTTGAACCTTCGCTTTTCTATTCGGTTTTCGAATCTTCTTATCATGAGAGCGAGCTCCTCATCATCCATATCATCTTCGGAATCTGCATCATCGAGTCATCATTTGATTTTAGTGCAATAGATTTCTTACCTCTTGGATCTTTGTCCGATTAATTCGTTCCACTTCATAAGACTGAAGAGTTCCAATCGGCTCGTCGACGGATAGAGGCATAATTCTTTGCGTCTCTCTTATTGAAGTCTTTATATGATTCCAATCCTTGGAGAGTCCACGCAGAAGCTTGTTCACCTTCATGGGATCAGAAATTTTTGTCCTTGGTTCTCAAGGCCATTGACAATATCTCGTAAAAACGACTAAACATGTCGGTTATAGATTCTCCGATTTCATTTTGAAGGCTTCATATTGACCGAGGAGAATGTTAATTCGGTCTCCTTCACTCGATCCGTCCCTTCATAGGTGATGTGTAATCTATCCCATACTTCTTTGCTGTAACACAAGAAGATATTCATTATATTCAGTTGGAGATAAGGCACAATATAAAGAGTAAATTGCTTTCGCATCGAGTGCTTGTCTCTTGTTTATCTCTTCCTGAGACATTCCGCTGGTTTCAATAGTGTCTTTCCCTCTTTCAGAGATTGATGCAGCTGCAGGAGTGATTCATCTTTCCACAACGTCCCATTCCAGAGGATCCTTTGATCGTAGGAAAGCTTTCATCTTGTTCTTCCGGATGTTGTAATCCTTTCCATCGAAGTAGGGTGGTCTGCAGTATTGCTTTGCCCTTCCATCAGCCCCGGTGCTAGCATACTAGCCATGGATCTTTACTCAAGTAAAACACTTCAAACAAAGTAAGAACACGGGCTCGATACCAATTGATATTGCTAGTATGAGTACCTAGAGGGGGTGAATAGGTATACAAAGATTTTTCTTGATAATTTCTGTATACTTGCGCAATACTTAGACAGTTGAAAGATAGTTTGCGTTAAGTAATAATCAACGAAAGACTAAGTGAAGGAAAGAGAGAATTAAACACGCGGTTTATAGTGGTTCGGCTTGATCCAAGCCTACGTCCACTCTTCTGCACTGACAGCCAATTGGCTGGATTCCACTATGAACAAAGAGATGTTACAGTGTTGATCTTCCTTGATTTCTCGGTGTAGATGATCTACCACACTCACTCAAAAGGTATCACCAAGTACAAACACTCTCTGTGTATACAATTTCGCTCAATTTGTATCGACTAATAATCAAGGTGCTTCGAGACTGGAATTTCTCTATCGATCACGCACTTAAACAACTAGAACGACTTCCTTTTATACTCCTTTATGCCATCATACCGTTGGCACTTACCAAAGGAATTCCTCCAATCTACCCGTTGGACGGAATCAATCAAGAAGATCATTCGAGCTATAAAAGGAACCGACGATAGCCCATCAATCGTTCGCCCATACAATCGGGATCTTGGTTTCCAAGAATAGAACATTCCAAGAATACTTCGTCGACCATCGGATCTTCAATTGATCTAGATACGAACAAAAGAATCCGTTATGATTATCCAGCCAAAAGATCTTCTCCGGACGATAGGATAAAATCCTCAACCATATACTTCGGCTCACGGATTTCCTTCGCCCTTTGGATCGGGAAAAGCTTTGTCAATGAGAATAGTCTTGAGTCTTGAGTCTTGAGTCTTGAATCTTGAGTCTGGTGATTAGAAAGTCTTCAGACTTTAAACTAGACGATCTGCAGATATCCAGACTAGACTGAAAGAAACGTTTTGTCAGCTTCAAAATATTCTGGAACGATTTCTCCAACACCCCAACGATGGAAGAAGTCTTGCATTGTCGCTCATTGGACAAGCAGCAACAAAATGGCGTATATACAGCTAATCCTGAATCTTAACAACGCCGTGGAGCAGAGCATAGCAGCGAAAAGAAGTGACGGATGGATAGATGCAGCAAATGATTAAAACTCTGCTGTCCTCCTTTTCTATACAGTTTTTGTGTTCTTTCATTCGATTAATCCGGTCAGTACACTATTGCCATAGTTGGGGTGGTTCTTCAAGTGTACTCGAGGGCCAGAGTACAATACACGTACGAAAGTTCCCCATCATGAAAAAAGTTAGTACAAGATAGCTGAGTCGAACTCTTCAGAGACAGTAGCAGAATCAGTGATATGTAGCAGAATTAACAACCCATGTTTCTCTGCATTACTTATTCTGCTGGGTCGTCACAAATTCAGCAGTGAAAACAACTGATGGAGCAAATTGAAACTATAATTCCTTTTCATAGGTAGATTTATAGATTTTGGTGTACGTTTCAATTAAAGTTATCGATTAATATGTTATTGACAAGTTGACATAGTTGATTGGCTCTTTAAGTGTACTTCACGGGGCTATAGTCTAAACATGTACAAAAATAACTATGGTAAAAGAAGAAGGGGTGGCCCAAAAGCAAACAAATGAAAACTTAGATTGACCTCGTTATAGATTGTCCCTCTGAAAGAATAATTTTGGGGTGGTTCTATAATGTCAAGGACAATACACAGAAGATTCCTGGAAAAATGAAACTAATTTATTGCAGTTTGGTAATCAACCAAAACGAGGCCACAATTATGATCTGCGCTAATATCTGCGCTTATGGGGATACGCAGTTTCATTTTTACAAGAACATAACACACAACAGGAGATCAGCATTGATCCCGTTCTTTGGGTTTCCACAGCAAGTAAACATCAGATTAATTATCATAGGGAAGACGAATAACATGCCTCAGCAGGTTGGCATTTATTTCTCGCAAACAATGCCATTGCCAGAACCAGCTGAGGCACCACCAGTACAATCCAATGTGCCATAATCAGTGGTCATCATCAATGAATGATTATCCTGGTTCAACGCACTTCCCTGTGAGAAAATGCAGAACTTGCAATCTGCGGAGAGAAGTGAGGTGGTCCTGTATTTGTCTTCACCACCCACAACAGGCATCACTACCCGGGCTTTGCCGGGTTCACAAAATCGGGCTGGTAAGTCCTCCCAAGCACACCTTCGACTTTGGGGGACAGTCCAAAGAATCTGAACTGCACTGCCAAGTGAGCAAAGCAATCATCTGAAGGCAACATGTACTTATGAATCCTATCATCTTCTTTCGTGATGGGAACCACATTCACCATAATCTCTGCCATATCTTTCAAAGTGACCACTACACTATTCTTGTTTGATATCCTCTCAACCTTTATGTCCCTTCCTGGGGAGTACCATGAGGAGAGTGAACCTTCAGTTATTGCTATTTCGCTTCTGTCATGCTCGAAACTCATATGGTCAATTTCGGCATCCCAGGTAGCTGCCTTTGTGGCTTCCAGAGAAAAGGAATGGGAGTTGAAGAGGATTCCAAGTGCTTGAATCCATGTGTTGTCGCGGGTCTGGCCCATCAGTCGGTAGCCAATGAACTGAGCATTGATTTGGAGGGCGAGATCTGAAACAAGGCTGAAAATCTGGTTGCTTTTGCCATGGAAGTAGAACACAATCCCATCTCCACCAATGAAGCGAGGATCATAGCATGCTGATCCAATTCCATTGCAGTTCGGTTTCCGATCTAATAAAAAAACTATTGACATCTCTCATTTTGTTTGAATAAGCTCAGGATTTTTGCCAACAGTTTAATTAATAAAACTCCCTCAAAAAAGACTTTGCTCTCGTCTACTGGGAAGCATAATTCTCAGTCGACAGTAAATATGATAATTTTTCTTGCTTGGGTAAACTAGATATGCGTATCCGCTTGTATATTTAGGAAAGCTTTGTCAGTCAGGTGAGTCCTACATACTGGACAGATATACATTAACATCTATGTAAGCTGATAATTTAACAAATCTTGATCATTTTCTAGAAAATGACATGAATAAACTCATCTTCCAAGAAAAAGGAACGGATTTTGCTCAGTTTGAAACGAAATCGGTCAAAGTATAGCAAAGAGTAAGGATTATGAACTATCTTACATCTGCATTCGGAGCTGCAAGAGGGCGAGTTGCAATTGACATAACAAGATTTCCCTTTTGAATTCACCGAGTATGGATACGGCATTCAGACGGACATGAAAGCACCCTTCGAAAGCAGCGGGTCCTGGGAGTGTTGCACAGAAGAAAACCCCCCCTTGGGTCCACTGAACGTATCCTGCATCGACCCTTTAACAAATAGCAGCAAAATTAATGATGTGTGCAAACTGATTATTCTTAAGAACGCCATGTTTCTCATCAGCCTTTTGCTCCGAAGAATACAAATAAGCAATTTGTTGTGAATGATTCAGCAGAAGAGAGATCCTGGTATATATAATCGTGTCTTTACAGAGCCTTCTTGTGTGCTGTTCAATCAAAGTTTAGCCGGCTCCTTGAAGCATTGTATGTTTCTTTAGCTACCTTGAAGCATTGTATGGTTTCTTTACTCGCCTACCTGGCAGGGCTCCATTCAAATGTACTGCTTTAAAGGAAAGGCGAGCAAAGGAGACAGAAGTAACAATTAATGCGTTGCCTCTCTCTCCTCTTTCAAACTTCTGCAACAAAGTTTCGCCTTCTCCGGCTAAAAGCCTCTCGAATCTCGATCTTGATTTCGTCGCCAAAGATTTTTCTATGCTGCAAGGAGGAGGTTGGATATTTCGGTAGTGGCGTCGAGTTTTGGAGTTCCGGCGACGAGAGATTGTAGCCTCTCTCTCTCTCTCTTGTTTTTTCTCAAGAGAATTCCTTTCCTTGGCCGGACTGGCTGACTGGAACTTATGTTTAGTTGGCTCGGACTTGTCGCTGCAATGGTGGCCGCAAAGAATGGATGCGAAAAGCGGTGATGTCGTGGCGGCACGAAGAGTGACCGTCAAGAACCTAACGGTGGAAAAGGCTGGGCAAAGTGAACATGAATACCATATCTCCTCTTTATTATTTATTTTGTGCTTAAGCGCTAAGATTGTCTTTCAAAAAGTTGGAAAGAATTCTTCTCTTTTCCTTGGTTGAGTAAATGGGTGCCTTGTTAGTTTGCTTTTGGCATATCTAATACTGAATTCTTTCCATACGCTTTGATCATTTGAAGAAGATTCGTCGCTGTATGCTTCCCTGTGTTGACCGTATTTATATGGCCAAATCCTTGACGAGAGGAAATCACGTGCCCACAAATTTAGCCCATATTCTGAAGAAAAATATTTGTCGTATCTCCAATGACGCATTCCTTAAATACGCGCTCTTCCTTTTTTTGACAATGCCCCCAACATCACCTCTATTGTTGATGGGCCTAATCTGTAACTTTTGATTTTTAAAATGTTATGACTCCATTGTTCTTTTTAATCATGTATCATTGGTGAAATTTTAATCTGGAATAGCTTTGTGGAAGGCCAAAGTATTAACTTGAACTACTGATCATCCCCTTTAAGCATCACATTTGTGGCTCTTGTTGCAGCAGTATCACCACCGCTCTTTATGACTAAGTGAAAGCGAATTCCAAATTCTTTTTATCATTTTTGTGTATAAGTCCCAAAATCAAGCTTCGTGATTCAATACTGCTTAGAAATACTTCTTAACATTGAGCAAGGAAGATTTTTTCTGGATAATCCTCACGTTAAGAAAAGAACAAGCAAATATAAAACGAGAAAAATATAAAAATTAGAAGAAGGGCTCCAACTGAAAAACAAAACGAATGATAGAACTTTTTTGCATCACCATTTGCAAATACAGACCCACCGGATGATGAAGCACACAAACAAGAAATTTAAGCACATCATATGTCTTCAAGCCCGCATATGTTGTCCATAGTCCTCTCTCTCCCTCCGCCTCTATATTTGTCGCGGCTGTCGCCAGAACCCCAATACTTAATGCCAATACCAAAATATCCAGCCTCCTCCTTGTAGCCTAGTTCATGCTTCAAAATTGTTGGCGACGTATCCGAGCCCGAAATCGGGATCGAACTAAGAGTAGAAGACGAAGGAGAGTTTGAGAGGGCGGTCAGTGGTTTTTGGAGCCAGAGCCAAAAAGACGAGGAGGAGGCGGAAAGGCAAAGAAGGAGCACGCACGACAAGTCCGAGCCACACTAAACATAAGCTTCCACCAAAACTAGAGAAATCAGCCAGTCCGGCCAAGGAAAGGAATACGGTCAACACATAGTTGAAGGCTAATGGCTCTGCCATACTCCTCTCTCTCCTCTGCCGAAGAAAAAAACAAGAGAGAGAGAGAGAGGCTCCTCCGCCACAATCTCTCGCAGCCGTCGCCGGAACTCCAAAACTCGACGCCACTACCGAAATGTTTCGCTTCTCTAAAAGCCTCTAATCTCCATTTCTCTTTCGCCATAGACTAGTCTCAAGAGAACATACTAACTTTCGGTTTAAAGAAGATGCAAAACTAGAAGAAGATCGTTGACCATCCCTATGTCACAGTCCGTAAATTCTCCTGTATTCGTACTCGTGACACTTGTGAGTGGTGCTTGAGGTTATGAATGAAGAGTGAGGATGCAGAGGGGACAAACACAACTACTCCGTGGAAGTGGCATCAAGATGATTGGTGCTCGGAGTTTTAGGATAGAAAAATTATATTATTTAAAAGATCTGAATGTGAGGTTGGGCCTCCCGTGCACAAACTAGTCGGGAGCTTATGCCACTCTCTTGATGAGGTCATGGCAGGCCAAAACCAGTTGTTGCGCTTAAAGAGATCTATTGTCTTACTCGATGAACTAGTGGTACGATCTCATATAAAGAAGCTATATTATTTATTGGAACAACTATAGAAGGAAGGCTGGCCTAGCGAATTTCGCTTGTCAGGTGCTGCACGGGTCGTTCCGCGACCAGGGAAATGTCGACGCGTGAAAAATGGTATCAAAGCTGAAATCCCTCGAGGAAGTGGGTGAGTCGGAGAATCGGACTTCTCACTCCAATGTAAGTTGAATTGGAAAGTACTAGTGGTCTACCCGGTCCTATGAGGGCGAAAAGTGAATCGTTGGGGCAAAAGGTGCTCTGACAAAGTGCGGCTCTCAAATAAGCTTATAGGATGACAATGGGGGCACTAAGAAGATTTGGTTCCTCACCAAGTGGGTGGGGTTGGAGAAGAACCAAATCCTCGCCAAATGGGGATAACGTTCCTAGATTGATCGGTGAATCCAAAGAAGAGGTCTACTACCACGTTTTCAACAAAGAAAAAACCTCCATTTGGTTTGTTGAGGTCAAAATGCTTAGTAGACAAAAATGGTGCTGTCAAAAGATGTAATTGGCGAGAAATGCCACACTTGCCAAAGAAAGCGCAAGTGACCGAAAAAGGCCCGAATAGCTTAGATCAAAAGAGGCTACCAATGGAGCAAAACTTGTTTTGTTGAGTGAGCATGACCATTCGATGTGAGATCCCAAAAGTGGCATATCAATGGTTAAGGGACGCGAGGAAGCGACAAAGTAGATCGCAATGAGGGCGTTGCGGAATTGAGTGGGGGAGAATGTCATGATCCATGAATTCTCTCGTACTCGTGACACTTGTGAGTGGTACTTGAGGTTATCGAGTGAAGAGTGAAAATGCAGAGGAAATGAACACAACTGATCTATGGGAGTGACATCAAGACGATTGGTGTAGGAGTTTTAGGATAGAATAATTATATTACTTAGGAGCTGTAAATGCGGGGTTGGCCTCCCGTACACAAATTGGTCGGGAGCTGATGCCGCTCTCTGATGAGGCTATGGCAAGCCGAAACCAGTTGTTAAGCCTAAACAGATCTATTATCTCACTCGATGGACTAGACATTCGAGCTAAGTTGGGCGTGGTACGACCTCATATAAAGAAGCTATATGCCGTATTGTTTATTGGAACAACTATAGAAAGAAAGCTGGCCTAGCGAATTTCGCTTGTCGGTGCACCGCACGGATCATTCGCAACCAAGGAACTATTGACCCGTGACACCTAGCTAGCTAGATTGAGCATTTGAAGCCGAGCAAGCAAGGGCTCACCTGGAATTTTAATTGCAACTTGCTTTTAGACATGAAGATAATGGCATAGATGACTGACTCTATCAATACTTCAGTTACACGACTTCAAGCATATGAATTTTTGATAGAATTGGCGGAACTCTCTTACTTCATGCCTAAAAAATATGATTAATTTGTTTCTATTTGTAGAACTAATTGGTAATTTAATCGGAAAAAAAAAGTTATTAAGCCATTCAAAATTAGGATTGGTAAATTCATATAAAAGTTGGTAAAGAAAACTTGATAATTTGAAACTATCAAAAATAGTTGATAATTCCGTAAAAGTGTTCGTAAGTTACCAAAAGATTTATTGAATATCACATGATCAGTAATTTCCTTACCAACAGTATTTCAACACTTGCCAACTCCTTTATAAATGTACCGGCATGGAAAAAAATTCCATCATATAGTAGATTCATCCTAGAATTTGTGTGCTTTATCTTTTAGGGTTGAAATTTGATGAATAACTCCTATCATTTTGTAAACTTCACTTCTTTCGAGTAGTGTAAGGAAAACTTGGCCCGAATAAGATCCTCTTCTAATGGTCGTCCCATTAGATCTCAACTTGCGATGCATTCAGCCATAAATTTCACATCCAACCTCATTCAATTACTACAATGAAAAACTTATTATATCGGAACAGGGATGGAGATATAGAATCCTAATCTAAAGTACAAATTGACGTGCTTGTTCTATCATTTCAAACATTATCAGAGACCAAAGCAATATGTGTTTTGTCTGCTAATGAGATGATATAAGTTTGAGGTGCGTAAATGTTTCATGCATGGAAGAAAAAGAATTGTTGAGAAGAGAAATTCGAGGAATATCTGAAGAAGAGAAGCTCGTCATAAACAAATGAAAGGAGAATCTGAGAAATCAGAATAAAGAAACGCTCGATCCAAATTAAACAGACCATAAAAAGTCATCCATGCTCAAGAAAGGTCAAATTCCCCAACAAGTCAAATTGCTGCCAGCGAAATATTGGAAACTAGAGATGAAAATAAATCCAAACCACAATCTCAAAGTTTTCTTAATTTATTCAGGAAAGCAAATGGATCCAAAGGATGATAGAGAGGTCGACGTCATCAGGGCTCGACGTTTTCCAGGAAATCCACGCATGTGCGGCAACCGCAGTCGAAGAAACGGCATTTCAGGCAGCCAAAGCACACGCATTTAGGGCAACCCTGACATATTGGGGATTGTTTACATCCTCTGGGCCGTTTGCTAGCAGCACGCTCTTCCGCATCCTTACAGGTTATCCTGAAACAAGAGAGTTCAAGCGTGAGGAGATGTTTTTCGATGCCCATCTCTTTAGCTCTAGGCTCTAGCCTACAGTATAGAGATTGCATATACTTACTTGTGGGGATGATCACTACACTTCCACCTCTTGTTGGCAACGGCATCATGATGAGCTCGGCATTCCTGCTTGCTGCGGAGGTGGAACCGCCGCTCCTTCTTGCACCTGGAGCAGCGAACAAACTCGTCGCGGTGGAATCTGAGCCTGGTTGGATGATTCGCTTCGTTGGAAGCCAAATCATAGTAATTCATCAGAGGGGTCTCCTCAAGAGGGACCTTGTTCTCACCGATGGTCACCCAAATGTGTCTTTTCCAATTCCCACTTCTCTCAGAATGCCTCTCGAACTCAGTTGGTGTCAAGTTTTCTGGTCATCAGGAAAAGCCGTTGAATAGATCGGCAAGGTAGTCACAGACTCACAGACACCGAGAAATATATTAGGTTTTGCTGAGTATGCATCGTGGGAAGAAAATGACGACGACTCTGATATGATGAGAGGATAACTAAACTCAAAAGAAAAGAAATTTGGATATTTCGAATACCATAATGCAGCGAGAAAGAGCAAATCTATCATGAGAGAGAGACAAGCACACTTGCCTTTCGTGCAACCTGAGCTACAGTTACAGTTGATTTGGAACAAGCCATTTTCATACACGCGGAGAAAGCCGCAACTATCGCCGAGCCTTCGGTGGGTACATCCGCACTCGACCTCCACATGGTCATTTTCTATCTTATGTCCCTTCATCTGTGCTATCTCCGGTTCGTCAAACATCTCCACGGGATATAGTCTCCTTGGAGCGGCATTTTTCCTCCGGACCATCTCTTTACCTGCAAATAAATGCACCAGTTCGCAATGAAGCGCCAAACCTCCGACAGATTCTTTTCTTTTTTGGTGGAAAGAAGGCAAACATATACGTTATCATCTGGTATGCGTGCGGTACATATAGACCAACACTTAAACATGCATAATAAACAGGGGTTGTACTCCTGACAAGTACTATAGATGACAAGTTTTAGCATCTCCTAAATTACCTCATATATATTGGGAAAGCCTAGCGTGGACCACAACACAACACACCCTAGAAACATTTGTTGGCATTGCTTACAAACAAATTGATGGAAAAATATTGTGACACATTCCATGTCTAAACATTTTCATGATAAAGAAACTATTCTTTTACGCGTTTTTTTCCAAGCGATTGAAATGACCATTTTTAGGGAAAATACTTCAAAATCATAAATTATCCACAAACCAATGCACCCTTAATAATGAACTGTGGATAGGTAATGTAAGCATGCATGACTAGCTAGCAAACAGTTGCTCATTGTCCCATAAATTTTTTGGTGTTTGTGCTCAGTAGGTAATGCATTCGAAAGTTGCGTACATTCCATGATCATAAAATAGCACAGCATGTAAAATATGTAACCTACAACACATATATAATGACTCCAGGATTACTAGAAATATTCAATGCTGTTTCCAGCATTTCATACTATGAAGAGTATTAATTTGCCACTTCCAGGATCCTGTTGCATTGCACAATTAATGCTAACAAATATCAAGTAATAGATAAAAGCAAAGTCGATCTATCAACGAGGCTTCATTAACAACTCTTAAGGATTCTCAACAATATTAGCAAATGAGAACCTCTACTTTGCTTCTCCTCCGCCTAAAAGAGTAGAAAATGTTTCAAGTCATTAAGAAATGACTCACGGTCATCTAAAGATATGAAAATCATCAATTAGGAGGGCAAAACATTCTAGACATGATTTTCTCTGTGATAGAATTAATCGAATGGCATGCAATCCATCCAATGCACGGTCTGACGTACTCGTCCAACTATTGAATTTCCTACATCGCAATTTTTGATTTTGATGTTAAATTTCAACAGCTTGCATCAATATCAGAGGAGTGATGAGAAAACCATGACAGATTCAAGGATCAAAATGGCAGATAAAGCACGAAATTTTTTAAGGGCTGCAAGCATATGATCTTAGAAAATCGGATGTAAATATTTTTTGGAAGGGTTTTTGCAAAGGATTATTCTAATCAAAAAAGAGAATCGGAAAACCCTTGTGCACAGCCATTCAGACCAACGCATGTCCGAAAGTAAACTCTGTAGAAGGGCTTTTGACTTTCGAACCAAAAAAAAAGGGTTTTTGACTCGATCTAGGCAAGAAAGGAACAATATCATCCTTCTTCATATAAGATTTTGCCAGATCTAGACAGAACTCACCGCAGATCTAGGAATCTATAAGAACAGACACTAAACTCATCTTCATTTAACTACTCAACGGGAAATACAAGCACACAAGAGGATCTTCAATGCTATATCATGAAGCAACATAGATATTCTATGTCATCTAATGAAAAATATGAAATGAATACACTGTTAGAACGAGCGTACCTCTCACCGTCTTTGAGCAAAGCCTTGGACTTTTGGTGCTAAAACTTTGTACCCTAGATGGTCGCGTCGGCGTCGTGAATTTAGGTACAAAATCACACATTTAAATGGAACTTCAAAAATGGAGTTTTCAAAATGAGTTCATACATAACTTCGCAATTATGAGCGAATCGGCCCAATTTGAACAATTCTTATCATGTGATTGTGTTTCCTAAATACGGCATACGAATGCCGAAAAATATAAATTAACGAATAAATAAATGATTAGACGTGTCAACTTTTGATTGGAGGTTCGAAAGTATATGATACATACATACATACATACATACATACATACATATATGCATGGTTTATATAAAAAGGAATGTGTCACGGTGAATCAAATAAGGCTAACAATTTGTCATATTATGATACGTTTGATAACATTTTTGTTTCGAGAACAATTTTTTTCAAAAATAGTTTTTATTTTTATTTTCTATTCTTTGAAATAATTTCTGAGTAAAATAATACATTTGGTAACTACACAAAATTTCTACTTCCGAAATAAATAAATAAAAAAGAACATGAATACGTTTGGTATGACTCACGAATTTTTTTGTGACATAAAATTTCTTTTTATTTTTTACAATCTTTTCTTTTTTTTTCTTCTCTTCTTCTTTCTCCTCTATCCGATGGTAGTGATTGATGGCTAGCGACCAACGATGGCAATAGTTAGAAGAGAAAGAAGAAGAAAAGAAAAATATGATTTATTCTAGAAATTGTTTCTAGAAATAAGAAGCAACATTTTTCTAGTTCTTGTCTCTATTTCAAATATATTCCCCCGTCTACTTTTCTATTCGAGGGAATAAAAAATTGGCCTTGGGTTATGTTTGGTAACTTTTCTATTTTTCCAAAATTTTTTTTTTTTTGTGGAACAAAAAAAAAAGAACTGAAATTCATTTGGTAACATCAACTAATTTAAAATAGAAAAGAAGTTGGGAAGTAGACTCAAAATAGAAATAAAAAGTACAAAAGAGTTGTCTCTTGTTTTGGGAACAATTTTTAGAATAAGTCAATCGTTTTCTTTTCTTCTTCTTCCTCTTCTAATCGGTCGCCGCTGTTAATCACTACCCACTACCCGCCTACTGCCATCACCTTCTGCCACTGTCAACAGGAGGAAAAAGAAGAGAGGACAAGAGAAGAAGAAAAATCTAAAAAATTATTTAAAAAATTGTGGATCATACCCAAACGCATTCATGTTCTTTTCTATTCTTAGAATAGAAATTTTGTATAGTTATCAAATAGGGAACATTTTGTCAAATAATTATCAAAATGAATTTTAGGGAGGAAAGAAGAGAGGACAAGAGAAGAAGAAAAATCTAAAAAAATTATTTAAAAAATTGTGGATCATACCCAAACGCATTCATGTTCTTTTTCTATTCTTAGAATAGAAATTTTGTATAGTTATCAAATGGGAAAAATTCCAAATAAGGACCCAAAGTTGATCAAATTTCTCAAATAATTATCCGAAATGAATTTTGTGTCGTGAGGAAGTGGGCCGAGCCAAGCCGGTGTGGGCCTTAGGCCCAAGGTGGGACAGCCAAAAACAAATGAGCCCATTGGGCCTAAACCAACTATTCATCTTCTAAGCCCATGGGCCAATTCTTGGCCATTTCAAGTTGCCCATCCACCAATTTCAGCCCAAGGTCAGATGAGTAATTTGTGCAAGGTGGAAATGACCTAAATGCCCCTAAAAGCATGTGGATAAGGCAAAGAAGAAGAGAAGATGATGTCACTTTGTATGGGGAATTGAAGTAGCCATTTAATTCAGGTGTGACATAAAGACTCAGTTTCTGCTCCAGCTGACCCTTCGTCAAAGAAAGTGGTTGAATCAATTCCAAATAAGAGCCGCCGGTCGGCCTGGGAGCCGCCGTGAAGGAACCGGTCGAGCCTGCACTGTTTCGCGTTTTCGGCCATTTTTCTCCCATTCCGATCCTTCCTTTGCTCATCCCAACCTCCACCAAGACCCCAAGACCCCAGGTGTCGCCGGTTGCCGGGCCAAACCCTCGCCGGAGCTCCGGCCAAGCCGTTCAACTCAGTTTCTCCTCCGGCAGGGCTGTTTTTCAGTGTTTTCAGTGGGAGTCCGAGCTGTGGTTGCTGTGTTGAGCTTGGGACCGCCTTGGATCGTCGTTGTAGAGGTCGGTGCGTAGCCACCATCGTCGCCGCCGCGTCGGTGCCTCCGGCCCGCTTAACGGGTGAGTTTAGCTCCTAATCCTTCGATTAGTGCCTAAACTTGCTTAGGGTTGGTTTAGTTAGATTTAATTCTAGTTTAAGTGATTTAATTAAGTTGTATTAGCCCTAAGATAGGTGGTTAGATGGATGGATTAGATTAATCTAGCTTAATCTTGCTTTATTTGCTTAATGTGGTTTATGTGGTTAATTAAGTATGCTTGGCCTAAAATTCATGTGTGTTGAACCAAATATTTGCCCATGAATTGAGTTATGATTTGTATAATTGTGAGATGATTGTGAGTCGAATCAAGCATGTGACATTTCCGACGACTAGATTTTGGGCAATTTTGTCCAAAAAAATATAGGGAAAATTAACAAATCCTAAAACAGAAAGTTGACATGTAACAAATCCGATTTGAATCGATGCATTGAAAAAAATATATATATAAATAAATAAATAAATAACCCTAGGTTTCCTACGGTCTCCTCGTTCCTTGTACCCATCCTCTGCAAAGTCATTGACCGAAGTTCTCCCATTCCTTGTACCCATTATCCGCAAAGTCAAAGACCCAAATTCTCTGTTGGTTGAGACACGAATTCAAAAACAAGAAGAAAATCAAATGCTTCTTTCTTTGTTTGCGAAGGCCCAAATTCTCCACTAGTCGAGCAAGGCGAGGAGCAATGAGAATTGAGTCGCAATGATGATCGGGTAGCGATTTGGTTGAGGAGCAGCGGGAGAGAAGAAAGAAGAAAACGTAAACATCTAAATGAATAACCTAAACTTAATTAATTTAGAATTTTCCCTTTTTTTCCAATCACAAATTTCTAACAAAATTGTCCCTATTTTAATCGCCAAAAAATGTCTGCTAGCGATCTAAGGTTCTCAATAGAGATTAACTTGATCATTTCGAGTATTTATTTGACACAAAATTCACTTCGAGTCTTTATTTAAAACAATTGATCCACTTCGGGTCCTTATATGACAGAAAATTGATTTGGGTCATTATTTGAGAAAATAGATTCATTTCGAGTCTTTATTTGAAATTTTCCCTATCAAATACGTTTACTCAAAATCTTTTATAGGAAATAGAAATTAAAAAATATATATTTCTAAAAAAATTATTCTCCTAAACATAAATGTTATCAAACACGCCTTTAGTGTCTCTCCATTTACAATGTTTTACCAATTGATGAGGGATTAATGGAGGACCGAGCCTAAATTCACTTTTAAGGGGCCCACTTCAAGAGTTTTGGGCCTCTTGTATTCTTACTTTAAATGACAGAAAAATTACTTGAAAAATTTAAATTTATTATAATTGTATCAATTTAGTTTTAATTTTTTTTTGCCAATTGAATTATAAACTTTTTGCATTTATACAAATTCAATCCATGTTAACAATTTTAGTCAAAATCAACTGAATGAACTAAATTTAAACAGATACCAAAGGTTTAGGAATCAATTGACATAAAAAAAAAAAGTTTAAGACTAAATTAGCATAATTACTATTATTTATAAATTTTTTTATAATTCTTTCATTGAATGATTAGTATGTTCATACATCTTATAATAAAAGTAACTTTGGATGATTTGTTTGGTGGTTGGTAATTATAAGATTTAACTAGCTACATTACTTTCCCAATTGAGAACGGAAGAGCCAAGACCAAGATTACTAGGCTTTTCTTTCCACATATTAGGTAAAACATTATCAAAGTATGATTAGTTTCTAGCGTCATTTAAAAAGTAAAATATTTCCATAAAAAAAATAAAAAGTACACAACTAACCCAAGTCATCCTCTGAGACTAAGCCTAGAGAAATTTAACACCAATGATGTCTCAAAACTTTTTTGCGGTGAAAGTACGAGGAAGAACAACTTGAATAAATGTTTATCATTGTTTTATATTTTCAAATTAACTTTATTGTTGGTTTTGGTCAACAGTTAAAAAAAATCATCGAAGTTAATGCGCAATTGACAAAGTTGAGCTCTACTTTTTTGTACGGCTAAGAAAATTATATCCAGACACATCCTTATATTGCCCAAATATTAGGACAGTATCTCCGGTATTCGCATATCTTGTGTAATTCTTGGACCAGTATATCTGGTTTTATGCAGTTGATAGTTTGAGGGTAGATGTTGACTGGATTTACGGGGAAAAAGATTGAGAGTGGCGAAAGCGAAAGAAGAAGAGAAATGTAAAAACGCGGCGCTCCAGAAAGTGGAAGAAAAATCTGAAGAAAGTTTGTCTGTTTTGGCCATGGTCTCTGCCCCTGGAGGAGTCCTCCCCTCCAATCGACAAACCCAATCCATTACTTTACTTTCGGATTGCGAAGGCTATCCTCCGTACCGAGCAAAGTATTCCGTCTGAAAATTTTTAATAATTTGGTGCCATGTCTGCAGGTGTACACCTCTCTGTTACCTGTTCTTCGGCTTTGAGCAGCCTCCTTAGTGGTCGTTCAAGACCCGCCCTTGCTTCACTACGTCGAAACAGCTTCAAATTGAAGCCTTACGGAGAAAAGCTGTCTTTTTTGGAAGTGGGAAGAGTTCAAAATGGGATCTTGGTGAAGGAGGAGGAATTGAAGAGGAACGGGAGAGCGGGTTGTTGTGAGGTTTAACCAAGGTTTCGGCTTTAATGGCGGCGGAGGCGGCGGAGGGAGAGATGACGGAGCCACCGCGAGGGTTGTGGGTAATCTTGTTCTGGCCATTGGCTTGACTTATCTCTCCATGACTGGACAACTTGGTTGGGTTTTCGATGCGATCGTTTCCATCTGGGTATTGCTCCCTCTCTCTCTGTCTCTCGACACACGCATATGCACCAACAATTTGTGGAGGATCGACTGTATGTAGGCTTTTGATTTAAATTTCAGCCGTAGATGCAGGGAGTTAAGATCCATTTTCCAGTTAATTTTTCAGGATATTACCTGCTAAATTGGAACACGTAGTTGATTCTTTTTTGTAAGTGGTTGAATCATTTGAACCGGTATTTTCAGTTTTGTGGTGTTTGAAGATGAAATTTTTCAATAGCAATTACTGATACAGCATGCTTCAGCTCTCCGAAAGCCTTGGGCAAGATATTAACATAGTAGCCATTTGCTGCCGGAAATCCTAATAATTTATGAAAATGCCACAAGTTCTTTAATTGAGATCACCTGATTAGATAGGCATTTTGCCCCTTTGCATGACTATTTGTGGTGAATTTGATCCCTACTAGCTTTACACACTTTGCTTGGTCATGAGTTTAGGATAGAACTCCATGTTTCTTTCTGCTGTTATATGTCTAGTATCTTCAGGACTATTTCTTTTGCTCTTAAAGTTGGGAGTGATTGATTGATGCCTTTTGGATCCAGCTCCTTGTCGTGCTGATACCAATTGTCGGTTTGGGGGCATTTCTGTGGTGGGCGGGACGAGATATAGTACAAAGCAGTGTGAGGCTTCTTTCACCATCTACATTTCGTTTCCGTGACATTATCTGGTTTTTTACCTCCTGTTGCTACTTTCATTTTCTTGGTATTACTCTATGGGATGTCTTGTGACATTATACACCAATATCTCCTTATACGTGGGCAGCTACTAGCAATTTTAGTTTGTGGATGTATTTTCTCTTTTTATCATTTTCTATCTGGTGGTTCAATCATAGTAATCCGAATGTGTTGGTACAAGAACTTTCTGTGTCCAGAGCAACCGGAACATGTATATGACAGATCCAGAATTCACTCCTGCACGGTGAACAGAGTTACATCACATGGATCCAAAGTCTTAGAATGAAGTTGATCGATATGGCTTTTCATTGTCTACAAGGATGATTTTGGGC
Organism: Eucalyptus caleyi; assembly: GCA_014182885.2. Taxonomy (NCBI): domain Eukaryota; kingdom Viridiplantae; phylum Streptophyta; class Magnoliopsida; order Myrtales; family Myrtaceae; genus Eucalyptus; species Eucalyptus caleyi. Next base: position 48,498,486 of record CM024471.2, read on the forward strand.
TTTTATATAGTAGATAGTGGTGATCAAGATGATTAAGCTCCCTCTTCATTAGCCACGTTGCATTACTTACATTGCACAAGTATGTTTGGGAACTTGCTTTGGAAATTGGATTATTAGAAGTAGCTCATCAAATGTATTTCTCCCTAGCTGACTTGTTGAGCCTAATTACTTTAAAAGATAGTAAGGCCTAACTGATTGTCTTGATGTTTAGATTTCGAGGTTCTTGTCCATGGTATGCTTTGATATTTTGCTTTCACTGAAGCCTCTCTCTAAAACTTCAAACCATTTAAATGGTCACACCGTCTGGCTTCTGAAATGGATCTCCTTTAACATTGTTGCATTTGCAGTGTCCAAACTGTGGGAACGATTTTCAGATTTTCAAGTAAGAGATATCTGAAGGCTTTAATTGATTGTAAGCAAGGAAGATTATCTTGCTCAGAGTTTTTTAACTTAGGCAATTGCATAATTCCTTGCAGATCTACTTTGAATGATGAACTGCAATTATGCCCCTTTTGCAGTCAACCTTTCTCGGGTAAGACATGATATATAGGTCTGAAAGCCTTTCTTCTTTAGTGCAGTTGTCAAGATTGCAAGTTGCTCTTGTATTTTACCTCCCAACTTGCTATTGCTTCCGATTTTGGAGTACAGTTCTATCATTTGGGTTTTACATGTCTGGGTAGCCAGTTCCGGGTTTTCTTTCCCTCCAGAACTTTTAGACTACTTTGCCAATTTAAAAATGTACTTCTCTAAAACATCTCTGCTGACAAATGACGAAGGGCATATTCATCTCTTCTGTTAATGATTTTCAGTTGTGGACAACAAGTTTGTTCGGGAATCAGTGACATTTTCTAACCAGTTTACATCAAAAGGAGAAGCAGCCAATGAGTTCTCTCCTCGACCCAAGAAAGGTTCATTGTTAATGCCATCTGTTTCAGTGCTTCTATATATATATATATATTCCAAATCCCTGTTCATGTATCAATCAATTTTCATCTGTTTTGATCAATGGAGAGAGATGGCTGTGTAGTTTTTTATATTTGCAACCCTAACTAATCATTTAGCTCAACAAGACAAAACTGCTTTGGTTTTCGCAGGAAAGAATACTCCTACAGCAGTTGTAGATGTTGAAGCGGAAGTGAAGGATGCTGATTGAGATCTCTGGCGCCAATTTTCCATGATGTACTCTCTCTCTCTCTCTCTCTCTCTCTCTCTCTCTCTATATATATATACATGTATATACGTATATACGTATATATATTCCTTTGTGTAGGAATAGGATGAGAAATGTAAAAATAATTCTTCTATTTTGGTTCTTGTGAAGGTAACTCCAGACCATGTAGGCACACAGCTTCTGCAAAGAAGCATGAATTTGCCCATTTGCATGTATGGACTATGAATATCTAAGAGCGGCATGTTTGATTTGATTAGCCTGTTTTCGTTATGGTTTTTCGTTTATTTGCACGGGTCATATACAAAAGTATGTTGTGTCCGCTCAGCTTTCTCAGTGGCTATGCGATCAAAGTTCTCTCACTTGCTCTGAGATGTGTCATCATTTTGTGACTCAAGTGCTTCAGATGCAGGTATACTTTTGAACATATCAAAATTCAAGATCCTGACCGCGAGCGAGGATGGCCCGAGGTGGATTGAAGTAGAGTTGAACTCGACAAAACAACTGTTACCTTTCACCTCCATTGATAAGTCGGTTCATGCTCCATCGTAGCATACCTGTATATAAGTCTCTATCTCGAGCTTAGATCGAATGTAAATCCTCATTAGCATCTTTTGTTTTACCCGGAACTCCTGAGCTTGTAGAGCACCAGCATATGAAGAAAATCGGGCTCGAGAATCCCATGGAGAAAGAGAGAATTAGTGAAAATATATTACGTTTCAGCACTCGGAGAGAATGTAGCACTGCGAATATGGGGGGCCTTGAACTGTAGGAATCAACAGCCAAACGGGATCCCTTCTTTCAAGCTTCAAGACACGAATGTTGTCTCTAATTTGATTACGTATGAACTTCGAAGTCATGCGGTCGAATGATAAGATTGTTTGAGTGCTCGTACTAAATCCCAGCACAAAATGGAATCACAAGGCTACTCCATTAACAGTGCTTACAATTTATACCCGAAGGTATATGAGTTATGAGCCAATTAGCATAGTTGCTTTATGGCACATGAAAGTTTTGATGTCAAGTTTCTCTAATACCAACCATGTCACTATATCTCAACAACCAGCCAGCTGAAAGATCGAATTCACAATTTTGTTAAATAATTTAACTTTTTTGCATAAGAAAAAGTCAATATCACGAAAAGTTTCTAATTGATATAATTGTGCTAAATTTATTTCAAATTAATTTTTTTTACTAAAAATTAAAAATCGAAATAAATTTCTTCAAATTAATTTTTTAATAAAAATCTCTAATTAATATATTTGCAACAAATTTACTTTCACTAGTTTTCGTTAAATTTAATTAATATCATGAATAATCAAAATCTGCTACATATATAAATCTCTAAATTAGTACATCCGTTAACCATTATGTATCATTCAATTTAGTATTTTGACAATAAAATTTAATGTAAAGTAAATTTATCAGAAAAAAAAATCATTTGAAATAAATTTACCATAAGCCTATAAATTTAGGATTTTTTTTTATCGTACTAATCAAAAGAAAAGGATGTCTCGGTTTTTCCACGTTCACACAATATACAGGAGGGTGAGTAACAGTTAAATAAAAGAGAGGAGATGGGTACCGTCCAACCTTCAGCGAAGAAAACGCGCACGCATGAAGTAATCGCCACTCAAAGACTCCGTCGTTACACAAAATCCCATTTCTCCCCACATTCCTTCCTCAGGCTCGAACGAGAGGGAGAGGGAGAGGGAGAGAGAGAATATCCATCCGATCGATCTTTCCTCTTTCTCTTCTCCGATCTCGTTCCCGCGGATCCTCGCCAATGAACGAGAAGGCCAACGTCTCCAAGGAGCTCAATGCCAAGCACCGAAAGGTCCCCCCTCTCTTTTCTTCTCATCGCGTCGCCGATTCGATCTTAGCTTCCCACGTCTGGACGTCGCGGGGTGCCGTGGATAGGGGTGGTTTTTACCCGTCGAGGGTCGAGCTGTTTTTTCTTTTCTTTTTTTCTCTTGGGTTCTGTGCTCCGGTTGTTTCCGTGCATTCCGGAATTTCTCGGGGTTGAGAATTGGATTTGATGTCGCGGCCCGTTTCGTCATCGTCCGTGCCGGTTTCCTGTGCGCGGCTGCCTGCTGGCGTGGTTTGTGGTTGGATCTGAAATGATCATGTAGAGATTGTGATGAGAAACGAAATCTGTGTGGAGTTTATCTGCAGAGAGTATCGGGTGATGCAAATGGTGCAGTTAAATTAGTTATCTTCGGAAGATTTACTTACCCTTTTGGAGAAATGGGAGATCGAAGGTCTTGATCTTGTAAAAGGAGCTCCTTTTTCGCTTTCCTCCTATAAACGTTTCTTGTTCATTAGGCATGATATCCATAGTTTCTCACTAATTCTGCGATTTGCTACATGCAGATTTTTTTATTTTTTTTGTCATTTCATCTTGACTGCAATGTTTTGCATATGTTGAAGTTTCTATCTTTCTAAGAACTCTTCGACTCAATGGTTTAGCTTGTTTTTTGCCTCTAACTCTTAGTACAATCTCTGGAAGTAGCTCATCCCGTGATTATTAGGTTATTTGAGGTGCTGATTTGACTTCTTTTTAGCACTCTTGATGGATAAAAGCAGTGCCATTGATTGCAAGAAACGCCTTCTATGTCTTTGATTCTGTTTCCAATGATACACATAGAGCACCTGACTAGATCTGGCCCACCATACAATTGTATTTTCCTTTCGTAGTGGCTTCTGATATAACTGTTTCCTTAGATTCCGTTTCTAATCGTTGTTCGAGATATTATTTGTTGTTAAATTTATTACACCATTGCAAAGAATAATATGATATTTAGGGGTTGATTTTCTGGCATCTTTATGGCAACGTAAACAAAATATGCTTGTGTAGCCGAGCAAATTGTCAAATTGTTTTGATGATGCTTTAACCTTGTCTTCCTTCTTTTATCAAATCTTGACCATGACTTAAACATATGCAGATCCTGGAAGGTCTATTGAAATTGCCAGAGAATAAGGAATGTGCCGACTGTAAAGCTAAGTATGTCCTGGATAACTACTCTAAGAGATGTACATTGGCATTTTGGACATGAATTTGAATCATGACATCAGTTTAGGACAGTTTACTGTTAAATGGGAGCTGATGCTTCCATGTTGCCAAAGCTGTTCTTATCTGAAAGAATTGCTTATAATTGATGTGCAGAGGTCCAAGATGGGCTAGTGTGAATTTAGGAATCTTTGTCTGCATGCAGTGTTCTGGAATCCATCGAAGTCTGGGGGTACACATATCAAAGGTCACTAATTTGACTTTTTTTGGCCTGTGCTCCTAATTCAGTGTATCGATAGTTTACAACGGTTCTATTTTTCCAAAAGTCTTTCATGTTTAGTCTAATCGTGTAATACACATTGATCATGTTTCACATATTAGAAAAGGACATAATGGGATCAGGAAGAGAATAGAATGTAAGAATGAAAGGTGAGAAAGAAATTATATTTCGACAGAACAGAAGCACTGATGAAATGCCTAATTTGTCCTGGAAATTAATTATGGGAAGAAAAAGGTGAGGACACATTTGAAAATTATACCTTAAAAAAGAGAGATGGTTAGAGAAAGCATTTTTAATTCTCTGTACTGGAGGAATGGGCAAGAGGAAATATGTAACTTGGTTTCTTGAAAGAATCATCTTTATGACACCTTTGGTGTTGCTTAAAAAACTATTTGCAGGATTTGAACATCAGCAGAACATAAAAATCGGGGAATTAGCAATCAGAGTGAAAAAGTGATCTTCAGCTGTGAGGACCTCTGTTGGACTGCACCCTTGAAAAACACATGCAATATGCTCTTTTTCCATTGGTGTTTAGTCATAAGCTCCATATGAAGTAATTTGTAGATTCTTTAGTACATGGTCATTCAAGATCTTGATTTAGTAGATCATTGAATATTCTTCCTTTTTAATTGAAAACCTAAAAACTACTGTTATAGGACGTCGATAAAACTTTTTGTGTCTTCAGACCACTTTCTCTGTATCTCATATTTATATGTTCTGCTGCAGGTGCGATCTGCAACCCTGGACACATGGCTGCCAGAGCAGGTTGCATTTATACAAAGTATGTTTTCATATGTCTTTTGGTTTCCATCTTTAATGGATTAATTTGTTCGCTCTTTTGAGTGAGAGAATCGCTGGCTTTTTCTGTTGTGCAGCCATGGGTAATGAGAAGGCAAATAGCTACTGGGAAGCAGAGCTGCCTCCAAATTATGACAGAGTAGGAATTGAGAACTTCATCCGTGCAAAGTATGAAGCCTGAACTATGATCTATTGAACAGTAATTGCATTGTTATTTCCAGTTTCATGCATTTATATGCTCAAATGTCCAACTTTTACTGATGGCAATTCTCTATATCATTGAAGATATGAAGAAAAAAGATGGGTCGCGAGGGAGGGAAAGCAAAAATCACCTTACCGACTGCAGGAAGAGAAGCCTTCATCCTACTTCCATGGAGCTGGGGAAATAAGTGGACATTCACATGTGAGCGGTTCAGAAAATTTATTTGAGGAAAAGGAGAAACCTCAAGCTTCCAAAGACAAGGACAGTCTTCCTAGTATGAAGATTAGTATTCCACTTCCTCCTAAAGGATCTGAGAAGGTACTTTCTTTTATTGTCTCTCTAATGCCATGCCTATTTTGACAAAGGACTGCTGATATTGGTTTAAATCTACTTGGCATGTTCTTTTATAGCATTTCATAACTGGTGCTCTATTATAACAGAACTTTTTGAAATAATTTATTCTTAGATTCGAAATGATATGAGGGTAGCGTTCTGTTCTCAATGATTGCTCCCCTATCCTGTGAAGCACTTGTAGATCTTTAGCATTCGGATAACTTAAGATAACTTGTAAGTACAGAAGAAAACTCAACCAATGACATATCTGATATATAATCAGGTGACTCCTGTTTCAAAGCTCCATCCTATTGCTCCAACAACAGAACCAGATTTTGAAGTGAAAGTGCAGGACGTAGATGCTGCTCCCTCTGTTTCTCCCCCTAAGGTCGATTTTTCCACTGACCTTTTTGACATGCTATCCATGGATGGTACCAGTGAGAATAATTCAGAGGCTCCTGTTGTTGACGATTGGGCTGGTTTCCAGAGTATGTTGAATGTCCTTATCTGTGTTTATAGGGTGGGATGACAAGATTGTGCGATTGGTTCTTTCTGATTCTTGTCAGCGTGATCCTGGCATCTAGGCTATGGATACTGCTGTTTGCTTTTAGATTCAATTTCTCATTACCCTCTTGTGCAGCTGCTGAAGTAGCCTCAACAGCTGAAAAAGAAAAGTCTAGTCCAACAGAGGCTATTGACAATAGCTCTAACACAACACCAGGTGTGGAGGATCTATTTAAAGAATCAGTTCCAGAGGGTAGCTCTAACACAACACCAGGTGTGGAGGATCTATTTAAAGAATCAGTTCCAGGGGGCTCAGGACCACAAAAGCCTCAGAAAGATGTAAAAAATGATATCATGAGCCTTTTTGAAAAGGTATCTTCTATTTCTACTGAAGCATTGGTTTTCATGATTCTTTGACTTTGGAGGACACATTAATTTGGCAGTGCTCCATCTTTCATCTCAAGTAATGATGGCTCGAATGAAATATTATTGTTCAAAGGGCTAGCTTAGCACTCTTCCAAATTATGATGTTGTCCATCTTTCATACTTAATATGTAGGGCTTATATGATTATGTGGCCATGTGCTTGTTGTTTGTGCAGTCCAACATGGTATCGCCATTCTTGATGCATCAACAGCAAGTGGCAATGCTGGCGCAGCACCAAACCCTTCTCATGGCTGCTGCAGCTAAATCTCTTGGTGGAGATCAGAAATCGAGTGGCAGTGCACAACAACCTGGTCTGCAAGGTACCAATATATCTGTCCCAAATTGGCCACACAGTGGCTACCAAATTCCAGGAACAATGCCACTAGGCCAAGATGAGCTGCTGAAGCTTATGCAGGTAAAGATAATTAGCTTTATGCCATGTCTTCCTTTGTCAATGGTTGTGCTTAAATATCATTTCATTGAAAATTTAGGGAAGCAACATTGGACTGTCGCATCCAGTGGGAAACTCTGTGCCATATCCAACAGCTAGGTATGCTCTAGCAACAAATATATGCATATATACATCTTGAATCTTTCATCTGCTTAAATATCTTGCTACATCTTGAAATGCCTTTACATAATGAATGTCTCTCTGCGCTGAGAACAAGCTGGTTTTTTGTGAAATATATCAAAGAGGATGCTGAACGAAGAAATTTAATGATAATGTCTACCATGGTTAAGTACATAGGTTTCGTACCATTAATTAACTTATCCAGAAAAGGAAAAAAGGTTTACAGTCTTCAAATTACATCAGACATGTTGAGAAGATCCAAGTCAATTCTTAAAATTGCACTGGCTAACATATTGAGAACATACAAGTATTAGCGCAATTGACCTTTTGAGACATGCCAATATCAATTGGAAAAAGTGAGAGATGAAACTCAAATTTTATCCACTAAATTGAAGTGATACCCAAACAAAATTGGCAGAACAACATGCAGGATGGTTTTCATGTCAGTGCCTTTTGCAGGATGGTTTTCATGTAGGGTCACTGATAAAATCGGCAGGACAACATGCAGACAGACCACCTAAACAAGCTTGAATTGCAGCCAAATACTAAACCTTTTATGTCTGTTCTGTGGTAATTAATTTGGGTGTTTGCTTTCTGCAGCTTGCAGACAGTGGGGCAAGGCTACCTCATCTAATGGTTTGGCAAGTGCCGGAGTGAGTAAACCTCAATCATCCTCTCCCATTTCATCCGCTTCTCCATCACAACCTGGGAAGGATTATGATTTCTCCTCATTAACACAAGGGATGTTCTCTAAACATTGAGGAGATCAAACACTGTCATTCCGACTAAATTTATGAGGAAAAAAAAGAAACCAAAGAGCTTACAGTAGCTTCTTCCTCCACTTGGGATTGTACACTACTTTGTAGAGGCAGGTTGGGTTTTCCTTTCACATCAGGTGGTATAGTATGAGTAGGCCTTGAGGGCAATAAAAGTAAATTTAGCTGCGATTTGGAACATCCTTTACCTGCTATATTGAATTTTGTTCATATTTGATTCAACTCTTATACAGAGATAGGGAATAACTTAGTTCCATGATTCAAATAATATAAATTCACACTGCACACATTTACTTGGAGTATGTGATCGTTTCTTGGTCCAACCAACTCGTCCTGTGCTGGTTATTTTCCTACTGGTTCATTTGGCTGCTCAACGCTTCTTCTTTGCAAATCCATTTTACAGTCTTTCGTCTGATTTTGATTCTTAAGCTTCTGAAGCTGGGACAATAATTAAAGTTGTCTATGGAATCTTGAGCATCAGTTTGCCACGTTTAGAAGACTTCCTGGGAGTCTCAAGTTGTTGAGTTTATGTTCCTTGTGGTAGGTTATCCATTGCAATTTTCCAGGAATTTATAATCGGCCATGGCGCAGGCTTCTAATTCTGCATTCTAGAAATGCCAATGTTTTCTCTGGTTTGTATGGGTCAAAGATTGATGTTGCCAGCATCCGGATTGGTTGTCAATCGTTCATGTGTTCATCTTATGTTCCTTTGCGGATGTCGAATAGTAATGCGTGTTCATCTTATGTTCCTTGCGCATGTTGAATAGTAATGCCATTCATTGATCATCTAAAGAGACGTGCAAGAAGACAACGCATTAGGTAAAGGAGAATCATGACGAAAAGGAGACCGGAACAGATCCCAACTCTCAGAAGACCCGATTTTTCTCTACCTGTTCTCATTATTAGCCCAACATTAGACTGGGGACTTGGCCATTCAGTTTTCGTAGGACTAATACTGAAGCATTTCTTTTGTCGACATTATCTTGATGATCAGCGAGGGGGTAGGGCTCGTATTCTGGAACCAGGACAAATCAGAACCTTAGATTCCCAACATGAAATGCAACACGCAGCTTGTTCTGCTGGGAAAGATTTTGAGACAACCATTCTGATCGGGACGCACTTCTGCTATTATATTTATTCTTTAGGGAACCCCAAAGTCCAAAAATGAGCGCATTGTCGGGGAAGGAGCAATGCATATGCAACAAATCCACCCTCACGTGTAATTGCTCCTTCGCCGACGATGCACTCGTTTTGACAAAAACTCGCTCGTGGCATTCAAAGTGCATTTCATTGTCGGATACGAAAGTTGTGAAACGCCGAGTCACGGCCAAATCATTTTGAAGGGACGTTGTTCAATTGTCTACCCCGAGAACTATTAATGGAGCAGAAAAGGAAATCAATTTTACATTTTACAAAGCAAAAAAAAAAAAAAATCAAAAGCGTTGAAAACGGCACTCATTTTTCACTATATCCATTTATTTATGACAATTATTTACTGTCTGCTTTTTTATGACGATAATTTTCTGTCTACATTGCCATTGTTGGCGGAAAAATTCTGTCCAGAAATGTGTAAATGCCCCCTCCCAAGAGAAGTGCGCCACTGCAAAAGTCACAAATAGGAAATTTGTGTCAGTAGATGATTTGTCAATTTACGAAACGGAACACGACACTCCCTAGAGTGGCTTTGAGAGGTACCTCACGGGATTGATCCATGCCGAGAACTTCCGGAACGAAAGCAGGCTCTACAATAAGTACAATAATCTCAGTCAGAGATCAATTCAACAATTGCACAAAATAAATCATACATTTACAAGGGGAGAAACGAATGAATATCCCCGAACAACTTTTTAATAGTCGGTGGTAATCAGAATAAGGTTTCTAAGCTACAAATTGGCCAAAAGCATGGAATCATTTACCTGCAATGCTCCGGCAAAAGAAGCAGCAAGAAGCAAAGGAGTTACATAACCAGTTGTATATGTTAGAAGTAAACTTCCCCCAATCACCGGATCCTGCAGGAATGATGTGCAGTTTTAAAATAGCAGCAATTGCAAGTCCAGAAATCACTTAGAAATGCTAATATCATTGATTGAAGAAGAGAGCACCATTTATGAAAACTATTATTTATCTATAATTTTACCTACAACCATGGGAAATATTTTGCCAACTCCAGAGTAAGAAGTTAAATCGCTATCTTTATTAGAAGTCATACTTCAGCAAAGGACATGAAGTGAACATCTTTATGCTGTGCGTGTTAGTGAGTCAGAGAGAGAGAGAGAGAGAGACCCGAGATGCAGCAACATATCCCAACAGAGTGGCGAGTACAGGTGTACTGCAAGGAGAAGCTGCTAATGCAAACGTAAGCCCTGCTAAATACGCTTGCACACCTGTAATGCATATTCTTCAAATCAATTGAAAGCACTTGGAGACCAAATCATAAAGATTGAGGAGGCAGAATCGTTTAGGAAAGGCCACTTACTTGATGGGAAATTGGCGGCGGCAGCACGGGGATCAAAGTTGTCAAAGAACGACGGAAGCTGAAACTCGATTATCTGCAAATTTACAATTAAAACAAGATTGTTAATTAAAACCACAGAGCCAAGATTAGATTTGGCAATATGTAAACGTGGGAAATTTTCATAAATCATAGAATATTAAAGAAACACTCCCGAAGCCCGGATTATGTAAGACAGGATTAGTCTCCTAATCTAAGTATGCTTCAAGAAGAGTCATATCTCAAATGTTTCTTACAAAACTGTCAGTGTGGGAAAAAGTCTATGAATTAACACACTTAAGACAAAAGGTGCTAGTAGAGCTGACAAGAATGAAATGACAGCTGATAAAACAGTTAGCGTTATAAAGAAAGCAAGGAGCTATTTCTACCTCAAGAAGATTTAGACCCATAATAACGGCCACAGCAGAAGCAGCCACGGGTAATCCTTGCCCGATCTGGCCATATGCCTTTCCAGCAAACGAGGCTCCAACTCCTAGAAGAGCCAGCGTGGTAGCTAGTCCTAACGCAAATGCAATTGAATCCCCAATGACCTGACACATGAATACACAAGAGATTAGGATATAATCAATTGAGAGATCTCACTATTCCTGTTCACAAACTGTCTCAAAAACTAGAAAACTGAGTGGTGCATAATGTTCTCTGCATAAAAAAAAGATTTAGTTTATTTATGTTTCACAAACATCTATAGACCATCAAAACAAAAAGACAGAAAACGTAACTCAGATTAGAAGTGATTTATAGAATTCAAATAGAAAGTTGTACCTCTGTCCTGCTTTTTCCAGAACCAAATGCTCCTTCATGATTCCAAGGGCAAAAGGAAGAAAATTAAGTTAAGATGATGAAAGACAATACACAAACAGCATAATCAGAGATGCAGAAAGTTTGCCAGTTGCTACTCGGAGTGAAGGCAGGTTTACCTATATAACCAAGAGTCAGTGGTAATACACTCAATGTACATGGTGAGAGGCTGGTCACAAGCCCTGCCCCAAATATAACTGCCAAACTGTAAAAAGTAGTAAGAGTGAATCAACAGCAGTGATATGATACACTCAAATATCTGAAATTTTTCCTTTTTAATAGAAAAAAGAGGATCAATTACCTAGTAAAACTGAGTGCAGAGAGCTGATCCTGAACAGCTTCATTGGCCTGTTGTCCAGCTGAATATAGGAAGCCTCCAAACCAATCTCCAAGACTTCCATCAGCTATGGTAAAAAATGGAGCAGCCACTTCCTGACCCGAAGGAAAATAATTCTAGCTCCTGAGGTTATACGCAAGAACCATAACTGGACGTATTTACTTGAGATAACAGCTGAAAGTAATACTCAAGCACATGATTCAAACTTAATTAACACATTAAACCAAAATCCTTATTCAGGGTGACAAACACATGTTACCATTTAAATTATAGGCATTTGTACATATATCCAATCAAATGGTGAAATACTTGGTATAAAATTTGAAAGAGATCCTTACCATTACATTCTCGGTGCTCAATGCCTTCGCCACATCTACTGCGATCAAGTTTGACACTGAAAGCACGCCAACACAACCAAATTACGGAATCAGATACAAGCAAGCAGATGAGAGGCAGACAAAAGTTGAATGCAAGTATGAGAAAGAGCAAATAGCACGAGTTCGCTCGTAAAATCGACTATGTGGTCAACTAAACACGTACTATGCGGTCGCAGGTGCACCGCAAAAGAGGAACAATATTTCGTTCCTTCTTCGTCGGAAGCAATCGAAAAAGGCGGTACCTGCGATGGAACTGAGAAGCGTCTTCTTCTCGAACTTGGTGAGACCGCTAGCTGCAGAAGAAGGAACGATATCTCGCTGACGCTTCGTAGGTACCGAAGATCTCCCAGCCATCTTGACCGCCGCGCCACGATTCCCTTCCGCAGAGAAATAGAGTTTGAGGAAACTTTGATCCTTTCAGTTAATAACAAGCCTAAAAGAAGACGATCGATGGTTCCGAAACGCAGAAGCGACCAGTACTGAAAAACGACAATCGTCGCGAGCGCTAACGGAAAAACCATAAACGGGGACGGAATCAGATATTGCCAGAGGAATATCGCCCGATCGAGCGCGAAAACATGGAGAAAGCTCCCGATTCAGCGAAATCAACGACGGACAGCGGCATGACGAAGAGCCTACGGACTGCGCATCGAACGACGATGTGGGAGCTTACCGCACGTGATGTGTCGGCCAGGCTCGCGGTTCAGAATTCTGCAGGAGCTCAAACAGTAGCCGCTGCTCAAACCGCTCATGGCAAAATCCATGTAGAACCTTCTTCTTCTTCTTCTTCTGCTGCTGCTCCTCCTTCGATTTGCGAAATGGTGTGGTCCTTGGAGTGCGGGAGAGGGAGAGAGGGAGAGAGAGCGGGAGATATTTGCGTCTCCGCAACTCTAATGGCGATGCTCGACGGATAGGGACATGGCGGATCGAGGTGCTGGAAAAACGGCCCGTGAATTCCAACAAAACGACGTCGGGACAATTCGGGCTGGCATCGGCCGGCCCGATTGTGACATCAAAACTCGTCGAGCCCCGAACCCGCGTCGCCGTGGGTTGAAAACGGGCCTCGTCCAGTCGGCCCACCTAGAGTAATGCTAGATATTAGCCTATAACATTAGTGAATTTATGACTTAATTTGTTTTGCGAAAAAAATATATATTTAGAAGATTTTTTTTAATAATGATTGCCTGTATCATTTGAAATAACCATTCAATACAAAATATTTTTATGGATATAAATATAAATATTTTTTTAACCGTGAAATTTTTTTCTTTCATTCATTTTCATAACTTGGATGAAAATTATTCATTAGTTATTTGATTAGGAATATGCTATATCACTGTGTTTAAATTAGCTTTCATGTGCACTTTATCACTTTCTTTTTATGGAAGAAAGAGTTTGGACAATAATCATTTAGATAGTGATGATCTTAATGATGTACATTAAGAAAACACATTGGCCTTTATGTTTATGGTTCACCATTGTCGAGTCCTAGTGCTTAAAAGAGAAATTCTCCTTGAAATAAGAAACGACCATATGAATGCATCATATGCTAGGTTTAAGAAGAATGTATTGTATGAGATGGATACACCGTCATCATTTGTTAGTGGCACTTCCTTTTTTTTTGTTAGTAGGCAATGGGGCTTTCAACAATTTAAAAATTTTATTTATGATCCATTTACTAAATATAATGAACTCATATGATAGCTCGGTTCACTAGCGATAAATGTTCAATATTCATGGATCTTCACTAAGATTTTAATTTGTCCCATTTCTCATGATGCTTTCATCTAATCAAAAAACTGCCTCGATCTCCAAGCTGGGACTCGGCAGCCGTCAATTATCATGTACCTCATGTCAAATGCGAGGTAGGGTGCGAACTTCGACCATCACTTCGTAATCTTTCCCAAGATAGAAGTTGGTGGTTTCCAACTTTCGAGCTACGTTGTTTTAGGTGCATGTTTCGTCGGTGCGAGACAAGGAGTCCTCGGAAGCGAAAGCGACAAATTCATGATGAGCCATGCGATGAATCCAGAACAGCCAATAATAATTCATCGCACGACCCTCCGGACATGCTTGGCTTGGGCTCGATCTCGTTTGTCGGATCAGTTCATGTGCACATGACTTGGGAATGAAGCATCCCCTCATCACTTCCCCAAAAACTGCCTTATGAAACTGTCAGGCCAGGCCAGACACGAGAAGAGAGCTCTCCAGTCATTGGATCGAATCATGGTTGTCTACGAAAGAACTATTTCCAATTTCTTCTCCCCTTTTACAATTGCTGGAGTTGGAGCTGGTGTTGGACCCTGTTGCATCATTCCGCAAGACGGTTCTAATGATCACCCACCAACCAGAACCAGCCATATTCTATATGCTCATGTTTTTCAAAAGGCGTGTGGATCCAAAGGAGAAAAAAGGGATCAACGGGTTCAATAGGTTATGATCATTTTGATGAACAAGAACCACCCAACTTGATCATGCTTTTGGGAGACAAAGCTCGTTGATTCTGGTCTTAAATGCGATGATTAGACTCGATCGCAATCGATCTCCGAAAAAAAGAAAAAAGTGTTTTGGCATACTATTAAATTTTAACTCACAGATTTGAGGGATGTACCATGAAAAGAAAACGACATACTAGCAGAAGCTTGTGGAAAACTAGCTCCCAAATGACTTGATTTTATTGCACGATGGAGATCTTGTAGTATTTTTCTAAATCACATTAGAAATGACACGATATTAGGCATTGATTAGCCAAAATTACTTCCATACCTCCGTGCTCTCCCTATAGTTACCGGGCTATATTAAGATTAGTTCAACCACTGGTTAATATCCTCATTCATCGAGCGCTTACCTACTTCTACCAAATCTTGACCCCAAGAAATATTTTCAGCGCTAATGAACCTAATTCATGTGGTTATAATAGGCTGACAATGTCAAATGTGATTTAGACATTGTGTTCCGCAACGCAAGGAATTTCACTAGCCTAAAAATACGGATGTGATATACCATGACGTTTTTGTTTTGCAAAGGCCCTCACCAATCGAACTATATAAGTTTACCATGAGAGGCATGGTCTAGACCCAATTTTACACTGTAGAGTCAATCACAACTAACCATTGATCATGTGGATTTTACATATTCAGGTCAATTCCAATAAAATGAATTGGCTAGTATGATTTCCATCCTTTGTATATGTCTTTGGCTCTTATCAAAATATTTTTGATGATTATAAGCCTTTAATTATCTAACAAAAATTTAACTTTAGGTTTAATATCAATTCTACCCCTAACTTTAAAAAAAAAAAAAAAATTCTCAACTTTCACTTCGATCTCAAATCTATTCATGCATTCAAAACTCGCATTATTTTCTTTTAAAATTATCAACATCGGGATTAGTTTGAAGTTCATCATCAAAATCTGTGTTTCCATCAACACTCTCACCTTCACAAGAAATAACAATATTCTTCAACTATTGAATATTTTTGACCCGTGGGCAAATTTGGAGCTTGAAGGAAAGCTTGAGATCTTTTTAAATAAAAAGTTCAAATCATTTTTTTTTTTTGGTCAAATCAAATCAAAATAGAAATTAGACTGAAAGTTATTTTTTTTTTTTTTTAAAGAAACGGCCCCTTTGAGACTAGTCTAAAGGGAAACCAAAAATAGCTCGATTTTCGGGTGGTAATCTATCTTTTTCTCGAACTGATTTTTTGTGCGGGGTCCTTGGTGACCACACTAAAGGGTGCCTTGTGTAGCCTGCAGGTTCATCTTTTAAGCCACTTTTTTCACTAGCTTTGCATATTCTCCGGCTCCAAATGATGCTCAATTATTGAAAAGTTATCTGTGCACATCCGATAAAAGATCGGAAGAGCGCGACCTCTCTTGCAGTACATCACCCCACGCCTGCCTTAACTGGTTGGACACATCAACTCTAACGTATCCCTGTAAATTGCACAAATGATCAAGATTTATGAATTTCAGAATGATTATTCACTTAACATTTTTTTCCAAAGAGAAATGCAAAACAAAAAGTTGCCTTGACAATTGATCTCTTTTAAGAATACCAATTGTGTACAACGTCGGAGAAGTCCTTGTCGAGGTGCTCCTTGAGTGAATAAGATAGAGCGACCGGTGGATCTACTAATCATTTCAAATATTACGATTCTCAACCAATAGTGTGGTACTTCGATGTCATTATATGTTCACGTGAATAAAGACCCAAAGATGTCTAACAATCACAAGCTCTCACTCTCCTAATTACTCGATGTCAAGATATTCCGATTTGCTTGGTTATCAATAATCTGGCGTTGCCTTTGCTTTCTATCATCAAAACGACAAAAGCTTCTAATCTCCGGACAACTAGGCTAGGGCACGCAAAAGAAAAGAAGTCTCGAAGGAGACAATCATGACACTCTAATCCCAAAGACCATGTTAGCTGTTAGGTTAAATTGTGCATTCACATGAAGTAATCATGAAGACTTTTCCAAAAGACACGCAATAATCACCCTTTTCCAAAGTTTAATTCTTCTGGACGGACGATATCACTTCGACTTTCCCTAGATTTCACCTTCACATATGTTATGCACCTCTTATGCAATCGCAAGAGGGAGCATATGACGGGCCAAAACAGAGCTTGCCTATCATTACTAAACGACCATTTTAGATTGTTTGGAGAATGGGAGAGGTGCGAGACCCCTCATTGGCGATGATTGAGGGGGGGACCCTTTTCTGGCGACCGAAGGGAGCGAATTGGGGCCGCCATGTCGCGGCCCTTTTTTGAAGCTTGCGAGTAGAAAAATACAAAAGACTAAAGTTTCCGGAAAAGGGGAAAGGGTGGGTAAAAAGAAGGCCCTCAAAAGAATTAGGTTCAATTTGACCTGAATATGTTCTTAAATTATTTGGTCTGAATTTTATGATGTAAAATTCGGACGTAGATAAATATTCAATCAAGAACTTGGGGACATCTGTCTTCTTTACGAAGAAGGCTATCGTTGGTTACACACAGTACCTCTCAACCAATTTGTTTGTTTAGTATCCCCATTGAGAGAAGCTTGCAAATAGAAAAATACAAAAGATTAAAGTTTCCAAAAAAAGGGGGAAGGAGGAAAAAGAGATGGCCCTCGAAAGGATTAGGTTTGATGGATTGGGAGGAGGAAGAGGGGCTGGGGTCCTCTGATCTTTTGTTGCCTACAACTATCTTGTTGACTCTTATGCTCCTCTTTTGCCCTTTTCTCCACCATTAGCGCGGGCCACGTTACCGTTGTGGCTTTGATTTGTACGTCCTTAGTCAAGAAAAGAGAGAAGATTTATCCTTTTGGGGTTGATATTATATATGTGTTTCATGTCAAGATCGTTTATCTATTGTATTTAGGAATGCCATCTATCTATGTTCATGCAAATATATTAAGTATGGATTTCGTAAAAGTCACTACAATGACATCTCTATCGTATTCATGAGAATTAATCAGTTATCCATTTATATGGTGAGATTCGATTTGAGATATTGGTGACGGATATTTATCAAACAAATCAATGGTATCCTAATTTCATAAACAAAAATTCACTTTCGCTAGCGAATCCATGTTTTAGATATCTATAGATTGGTAAGCGTGATTCAATTCTCTGTATGTTTATCCATCGAATGATGTAGTCATTTGTCTTATTTCACAATATATGTTATTTTTCTATGTTTACAAAATAATGGAAAGTAAATTTTGCACTTTACAATGCAATAACAAGTGCAACGACATATAAAGATCCGTGGGTCATGTTTTAATGTTGAATCTCATGTTAGTAAAACAATCGATAGTTCATATCTTCTTAATACATGTGCATATCACCCGTATTCAATTTTGAGATTTCTTTTTTGTAAATCGTGATTAATCAATGAATTTTAAACAACATACGATTTTTTTGTTAGCACATGATTAATTAAAAACTGTAATTACTTTTTTAACCTTATCGTTAAAACTGCATTAACCAACTTTCACTAAAAAAATTACATGCAAATTTACTTCTTTTTGGAAAGTTTCAGGTGCTTCGATTTTGAAATATTCAAATAGCATAAAATTTAGATGGAGCATAAAATAAACAAAATGAGAATCTATCCGGACAGGGCACGGTCGTAGACATTACATTATTCAAGCGGGGCCGAAGACAGACATATCTAACTTCAAAATTTTTCGAATTTCCCTCCAATATTGGTAGGTTGGAAAAACATAAGAAAAACGTCTTGACTCGAAAGATCGCACGCAGCACGTCATGTTTTTCTTGCAGAAAAGAAAGGTTATAAAAATTCTGGTTTTAGGACGACTGTCCGAAATAAAATTTAATAAAGAAATCGCGGGTTGGGTGGAGTCCGTTATTTGGTCAAACGAGCGAGGATTAAATGACAGGGAATAAACGATATTCTTCAAGGCACGTCCCATCCGATCGCTTGGGCCACTACTTATTTTTGAATTCCAATATACATATGCCCTTGAGCAGAAAGCTATTCACGGATATGCCATTGTAGTAGCCCGCAGCGCTCGGCACATTTTTTCCACGGTTGCGAATTCAAATTGAATAGCACCATTCATTCAAATTATATTAAAATGTCCAATATAGTCGCCAATCTTGAATAATTATGGAAAGACTGTATGGAACATCTTCATATAGTTTTTGGATTATGTTGAAAACGTGCAAAAAGTTTGAGGACTACATTAAACAAATTAAAATTTCAGGAACAATATTAAATAAATTAAAAGTTTATGAATCAAATTAAATATTTAACTAAAATTCAGGGGTTATTCATTTCAATTTCCCTATATTTCAAATGCCCGTTGAAGACTTAGTTGTTGAAAAAGAAAATTGTCTCCTATGTTTTGACCTTTTCGATTTTTGTCGCATTATTTTCAAATGGCATAGTGAGTTAAGTATTTCTAACTATTGGTCTTTATTTAGGGATAAATTCAAATTATTTGGTTAACATCCTTCATGGCTTTGGACAAAGAAGTCAAAAAAAGAAATAGGTGGATTCCAATTTAAAGCCAAATCAAATCCTTCGGACAGTTACATGCCAAAAGCCTATCATGTCAATGTCAAAGTCATCTCAAATCCTATTTCGAGGAAGTTAAAGAAAGGTCACAAAGCGAGGCATGAGAGCTTAGAGGACATCTTGCACCATGTTTAGCTCAATAATTGATATTTGAGCTCATTTTGTCTTTCACCATAGAACAAGTTTTAAAGGTTGGGTAATTTGACGAAAATTAAAAATGTAAAAAAAAATTCTCTAAAATATTCATTTTTATCGCTCGAAAGAATTAATCGTATGAACTGCTTTCATTATCAATAATATCACATATCTAAATATTTGTCATTGACAGTGGAAATATTTTTTCTCACATGGTCAAATCTGCGAATATGGATAGTGTTTATGGAGTAATTATCTTTCTATCTAAAATTTTTATGAGAAACCGATCCTCGTGACGTCGAAGAAGTATCTGTCCTTTTAGGAAATAAAAAGGAAACGTGGAGGGCATTAATGCAATTGAGCCTACAAGAATTTTGTATTATCGCCATAATAATAATAATAAGAATAAGAATATCGAGAAACTAAAGAAAACTAGTAGCTTTCCATATTATTTGAAATTTCCCCACCAAACATGCATCTGAGCTGATGGAGAGGACCCAAGTGTCAGAACTCGCTCTTTCCTTATCTATCCTTCCATCTCCTGTCTTTTTTTTAAAAATAATAATTATTTATTATTTATTATTATTTTATTTCTCTCTCTGTGGAAGCGCCCCCGTCTTCGCTTTTGATGCACCTTTCATCATCTCGTGGTTTGCCACATCCACATGCCACCACCCTCCTCCGTCTCCATCTTCCATCTTCAATCTTCCATCTGCTTCTTCTTCTTCTTCTTCTTCTTCTTTTTACTGCGACCTCCTCCTCTCCTCCGCCGTCGCCTCCGTCTCGTCGGATCCGCGCGGCTGAAGGAATAACCGCCCCCGCACGAAACGAGTGCGGAACGCCGTCGCGGCCGCCACCCGCCCGCGACGCGTTTGAGATTTCCTTCGACGGAAGGCAAAAGAAAAAGCGAGGGTACAAAATCGAAGCTTCAAGCAACCGAAGCGGACGGACGCGAACCTCGACCTTCTCCTCCTCGTGGAAGTAAAAGCTCCGCCTCTCTGCATTTCGCGCTCGCCGGAAGAGGAAATATCTAGAAGGAGCCGAAGCGACGGTTCCTTTTTTTTTTTTTGGGGTGCTTTTTTTATCTCCCTTCTTTCTTTTTTTTTTTTAAATTCTTTTTTTCCGTTTTTTTTTTCTCGTTCGAAATTGCTTTTTGGGCTATTAATCCGTCGTGCTCGCAACGACCTCAGCCTCCTCCTCCGTCCCTCTGCAGACTCGACCTCGCAACTCACGCTCTTCAGTTACGAAAAGGAAAGAAGCATTCTTTGCGGAGCTCCTCGCTTTTTTTTTTTTTTCTTCTTTGGGCGAATGCTCGGCCGGAGTTTTGGCTGCTTTTCTCTCCCGTGCAGCTCCCTTGAAATCTCAGCTTTCATTCTCTTGGAGCTCTAGACGCTCGGATTCAGGGGGCTCGAGATCGAGTCGAGGCGGGTTTCCGGGAGGTGCTTGAATTTAGGGTTTTCCTCGGCGAGCTTCGGAGAGTGTCGGGTCGTGATTGTTTTTCGCGAGACTCGAGAGGACGAGTCGTGGGTTGGGAGAACGTCCGTGATGACTTTGTGGGAGAAATCTGGTTAATGTTGCATGAGGGCTGGCTGGTGTTGCTCTCGGGAAGCTAGAGGAGAGGCCTTGAGGAGGACTGCCCGTCGGACGTATTTTCAGGGTTGAACAGAGGTTGTGCTTCCGAGATGATGCTATCCGCATCGCCGACTTCAGTGGCGCGGAGCTCGCTGGAGGAGATGCTCGATTCGCTCCGTCGTCGCGACGACGCCGAGAAGCCCAAGGATTTGCCACCGGCATTGCCTGCTCGGCCCTCTTCGAGGGCCCGGCTGCCATCGGCGAGGCGGTCCTTGCCGGTGAACTTCACTGTTGGCACTGCTACTTTACAGGAGTGCGCATCGAGCCAGGCAAATATTGGAAAGGAAGATGCAAAGAGAAAAGAGAAAGATTTTATTCCTAATAGAAGCAGTTTTGGGAGCAAGAAGATTAAGAAAGATCGGAACTCGGATTCGCCGTACACAGCAGTTGCGGAACGAGAGGAGAAATATGACGAAGTCAGCCATTCTCATGGCGGTATTACCTCTCAGTCAGGCGCGCCTCCGAAATTGTGCGAGTCAGAGTGGGGTGATAACATCGGTTATTTCATCAAAAAGGTAATTTTTATGGTCTAATTTATATTTTCTGCTTTTGAGTTGGTCTGGTGTCATTGGGTATGACTGGGTTGAGTTTGAGGTTTTCATTGTCTATGCGTTCCTTGGTGCCTAAAATTGTCTGCTTTGTAGCAGACCAGAATAAATAAGAGCGTTCAATTGTTTTTTTTTGGTAAAGTAAGAGCGTTCAATTGTTGCCCTGTCAGCAGATGTAAGTTTTGTTGGTGATAGTTACGGAATGGAAGGACCAGGTAAAATAGAGGTTATGCTGTAATGGGCATGTGTTCCATGACTGCTTAACCCGCTTGTCATATAAAAACTCTAATGTCTATCTACGCCATAGTGACTCCCTTCTCCTCATAGGCTTAAGTATCTGAAGCTGATCCCATTTGTATAGATCTGCTGTTTATGCCTATCATGGGCATGTGCATTTTTCGTATTTGTGTAATACATTTTGATATGGTCGTGTGATGTCTCAGAAACTTAGAGTGTGGTGCCGACTGGTCAGTGGGCAGTGGGATTTGGGAACAATACTTTCGACATCGGGGGAAGAAGCTGTTATTTCACTCCCAAATGGAAATGTGAGTTCTCAAGCTCCTCCGTCCTGCCTTAGGTTTATAAGACATATTTTTTTGGCACCAGAGTCAATTTCTGTAAATGCACTGACCTGCTGTAATTTGCATAGGTTGTTAAAGTGTCTACAGGAGAACTTCTACCAGCAAACCCAGATATCCTTAAGGGTGTTGATGATCTGATCCAGCTTAGTTATTTGAATGAGCCATCGGTTCTTCACAATCTTCAGACCAGATTTTCTCATGATTTGGTTTATGTGAGTGCAAATTTCTTGAGCATTGGTGCAGAGTGAGGATTCTTCTGTAGCTTCTATTCATTCATGTTGTTTCATTGTTTAGAGTAAAGCAGGGCCTGTCTTGATTGCAATCAATCCCTTTAAAGAGGTACAACTTTATGGGAACAGTTTCATGACGGCATACAAACGGAAGACTGCGGAGAGTCCTCATGTGTATGCCATGGCAGACACTGCTTATAATGAAATGATGAGAGGTTATGTCAGCTTTACTGTCATGTTTTGTTCTTATTAATCTCAGTCTTTGGTGGGGTAGAAGTTATATATTTACGGCGAATCTCTATTTTGCAGACGAAGTAAATCAATCAATCATCATAAGGTGCGTTTGATATCTTCTTCTTCTTCTTTTTAAATTTTATTATTATATTATAATTTTGTATTCTGTTTTATGTGGGGTACCCCTTAATGGATTTGCTCTTGTTTTGCACTCTTTCAGTTTGATGAAATCAACTTGAGATGACTAGTTGACTGTAATAAAATTTTTTACCTTGCAGCGGGGAAAGTGGAGCTGGGAAGACAGAAACGGCAAAGATTGCAATGCAATATTTGGCAGCTCTTGGAGGTGGCTCTGGTCTTGGAATAGAAGATGAGGTCCTTCATACCAATGTTATACTTGAAGCATTTGGAAATGCTAAAACATCTAGAAATGGAAACTCTAGCAGATTTGTATGTCTCCCTTCTCTTCTCTTCATTATGCAAATTCATATGTTCTGCGCAATCAGTCTTTTACCATCATCATGACATGATATTTCTCTAGAGCTTTATACTTTCTTATGCACTTCAAGATTGTGATTTTTGAGAAAGTTGTCGATTTGATTAGTGGGTTCTTTCAGGGGAAGTTTATTGAGATTCAATTTAGCAAACCGGGAAAGATTTGCGGTGCTAAAATCCAAACATGTAAGCATTTTAAATTGATTGAAGCCAGTCGATGAACTTCTAGTCAGCTGATTAAACTGTTGGAACTGACCTACTGGCCTGTTGTAATGTCATGTACTGTCCATTGCCAATTCTCAATCATTAATTGCGGAACAGTTTTACTAGAAAAGGTAATTTTCTGCAATTTGTCAACTTTTAATAATCATGGTTATAAGCCACTTCTGAAGTAAAAGCTTCATATTGTGCAGTCCAGGGTAGTTCAGGTGGCAAATGGAGAAAGGTCTTACCATATATTTTATGAACTTTGTGCCGGCGCTTCTCCATCTCTTAAAGGTGCAAGATACTCCTCCTAAGTTAAGCTGAATATGCCTTTATAGCTGTGATAGATTTAATCCACCAAAGTTAAAAACCAATTTTATTAGCTTTGCATATCTGTTGTGACTACATTGCTGAGAACAGCAGTGCCGTTATTTATCGTTTCATTGTTTTTAACTTAATGCTTTTGGTTCGTCTATTATATGCAGAGAAGTTGAATTTAAAAGTGGCCTCTGAATACAATTATCTTAAGCAGAGCAACTGCTTGACAATTGATGGCGTTGATGACGCTAAAAAGTTTCAGATGCTTCTGGTAATGTTTCTTTTCTGCATTCACTTGTTGTCGGGTGACTCCCCCACTTTCCAGTTTACTTATGCCTCATTGAGGTCCTATTGATGGTTGCATCTTTCTTCTTTTTCCTGTATGTCCAGGAAGCTCTAGAGATGGTTCGGATACCTAGACAAGATCAGGAGCATGCTTTTGCAATACTTGCTGCAGTACTATGGCTAGGAAACATATCGTTTCGGGTTACTAGCCATGAAAATCATGTGGAGGTTGTAGTTGACGAAGGTAACTTTTACATGCTTACTTTTGGAAGCCAGAAATATTATGATTTTATACTAAAGATATTAGAGATATGCTAGTCATTCATTGTTCGTCACATACTATTAATTCCTTGTTTCTTCGCATGAAGGTGTGAATGAAAGGAAATAAAGCCATCTCCTTTTTTGCCATTTTTTATCGTTCCAATTCCTGTGGGCATGCTTTAGGGCCTTGCATCTAGTTATTTGCTTTACTTCTATATCTGGAGATTACGTTAGGGGCATAGTGAAAGAAAGTCAATGGAGACAGACATCATTTGTGGAGAAAGTTAATAGGGTGCTCAGCTAAGCAGGTGATCTATGCAGCAAAATTAAGTTTGGAAAGATTGGAGATGAATGGTTGAGAGTAGTTAGGTGTCAGGGAGGCTTGCTGTGCCTGTGGTGAGGATCACAAGTATATTGAAGAGATTTTACCTCCTCCAAGTGTGTGATATTTTCTAAGAACTTATAGCATGCCGTACTTGGGTAAGACATAGATTATGAAGAAGGGTGACTTCGTAAGACCATTATGATCTCCATGTTCCCTATTTAACAGACCTACTTGCATTTTGAAGGGGAGGGATTGTCTTTGGAGGTTTTGTGATCTTCAGTAGGTTCTGAAGTTCTTCACTCTTTTGTTGTGATCCTTTCAACTTTCGTCTTCTTCCCATTTCCGGCATCATTAAATTCCATCAGCCAATTTTTTGTTGCCTGTTGTCACAAGAAGTGAAGACATAGCAACAATCAGTAATAGGAGAACTGATGTACATAAATCCCAAGGACAGATAATATGCAGAAAGAGAATTATAGTAGGGAACTAATGAAGTTGTTTCCCATTTGCAACTGCTAAAAGTAGCTATAGAGGAATTAGGATTGTCAGTTCTTTTGCAATGAAAAGATGCGGATTGTCATTCTCACTGGTTAATACCCTAAAGGTACGTGGACAGTGAACCAGTCTGGAATACCTGCCTTGCACCTTTTTTCTTTGCTTCTGTTAGATTTATCATTGAAAGTGAACTTCAAACCTTTCCCTCTTTATTGCATTTACCTCGGTTGCTTTACTTAATTAAGATTGTTGCTTTACAGCCATTATGTATCCTTTAGAAGCTGAATATATTAACATGCAATTTGGAAACAGTGTTCACTGATTCTATGTATTTCTTCTTAATAGCTGTCACCACTACTGCTGGCTTGCTGGGTTGTAGTGCTGATGATCTTGCATTAGCATTATCTGTTCGTAGAATTAAAGCGGGCAAAGATAGTATCTCTAAGAAGTTGACTTTGCAGCAGGTCTGTTGCTGAGATTGTTTTAGATTCAACTTTACTTCTGCAGTTTCATCTAACTTTGCTTCTTGAACAATTATTTTTGTAATTGCTTTTGGGAGTTATGACCTTAATTTTGTATTTCAGGCAACTGACACGAGAGATGCATTGGCAAAGTTCCTGTATTCAAGCTTGTTTGACTGGCTTGTAGAACAAATAAACAAGTCACTTGAAGCAGGCAAACCATGTGCAGGAAGGTCCATAAATATCCTTGATATATATGGGTTCGAGTCATTTCAAGTATGTATTAATTTACTAGGCAGATGTCAGATAATTTTTGAAGTGCATCATAATTTTGTGTCTAATTCCTGACAATCTGTGTTTTGCAGAAGAACAGCTTTGAGCAATTCTGCATAAATTATGCAAATGAGAGGTTGCAACAACATTTCAATCGGCATCTGTTAAAACTGGAGCAGGAAGTGAGCATCTAACATGGACCATGTCTTTTATGACCAAAAAAAAAAAAAGTGGATCATGTCTTTAGTTTTGTCTAGTATATATATGAAGGTGACTGTGTGTTGACATACTTTGCTAAGTGGTTGCTTTAGATGCATTGAGCATATCATCTTCTCCAGGAGTCTAGATACCGTGAGCGTCATTGTAGCTTTAAGAAGGAATAGAAGGATATTCCTTTTTGTTGTTATTGCTCCTTTCTGAAGTAAGAGGATTGAGATGGATTTAGTTGACGAACCACGATAGATAAGACACTTGCATTATTGTGGCTTCTGCCTCCTAGATTATGCAAATTAAGACTCTGAACTTTTAGGTGAAATCCATTGGTGTATTTTATCTCGGCCACCCTTATTTTTATTCTTCTGATCCCTGAACCTAAGGCCCTAGGTTTATGTGTTTATTTTGTAACTGGAAAAGTGCTTATTCTAGATTGTGGAAAAACGTTTCCATTTGGTACTTCGTTTTTTTTTCTTTTTTTGGGGGTTTTGATCAGTTTTGGAAACTTATTGCTATATTCTGTGTGTCCAGGAATATGAGCTGGATGGTGTTGACTGGACTAAAGTAGATTTTGAAGACAATGAGGATTGCTTGACCCTAATTGAAAAGGTACTCTGAGTTTAAGCTTTTCTTTATTTTTAATTTCTTTCTTTGAAATGTGTATAATGATAATAATGTTGGAGCAGCAGATTGTTGGCTTGATATTTAGATCAAAGGAGACACATTCTCTTTGTTGCTTCTACAAGATTGATTGTTCATTTGATAGATAATGTTACTTTTCGATGTATAGCAATATTTTGTTCATCTTATTTTTCACGGATCAACTTTTATGCTGTGACTCATCACTTTGGGTCTCTATGTACTGTGATAAAGTTTTTTATAAAGTTGAAGCAGTCAATCGTTATTTGTATGCCAACTTTTGCAGAAACCTTTGGGGGTGCTCTCTCTGTTGGACGAGGAATCAAACTTTCCCAAGGCCACTGATTTGACATTTGCCAATAAGCTTGAGCAGCATTTGACTTCTAATCCTTGCTTTAAAGGAGAAAGAGGCGGGGCTTTTGGCATTCGTCACTATGCTGGAGAGGTTTGTCTTTTACTCTCCATTTCTTTCCTATAGCAAATGTCTTGCTCTCAGTCTTGCTTATTGGGATATGAATTAGAAGCCACCTTAAAATTTCTTGATGATTTCTGCCTTTTCCCCTTTTGGATTTGAGCTAGTATAAGCAGACGCTACGTGAACAGTTCAAACTCAACAAGCACTTAGAATTCTTAGGATGTTTGTGCTAAAATCTTGTACTTGGAAAGTTTGGTACTGTTTAGTTGTCAGTCAGGCCGTGGTCCAGGTCCAGTCTTAAGTATGTAACGCATGAGCTGCTTTTCTTAAACCATTGTTTTTTCTCATTTTTTTTCATGATTTTTGCAACATCACCTGTTATTGCATTTTGAAAGTTCCATAGGTTTTAAAGATGTTTAAATGAGATAGTTTCTAGTCTTAAATGCAGTTTTTCTCTCTTTCCCTCGTTTTTTTGGTGTCTCATCACTGCTGATTTGACCATAATAAGCAACTCGAATTAATCCTCCAGAAAAGTAATCTTCCCTTGCGGGCTTGTTAGTTTCACTCCATACATGTATCTAAGCAGGAATGCTTGAATTACCACATGGCTTATATTGACATGGGATGTTTTGTCAGGTTCAATATGATACAAGTGGCTTTTTGGAGAAGAACAGGGATCCTCTTCCTTCTGATTCTGTTGAACTGCTCTCATCTTGCAGTTGCCAATTGCCTCGCTTATTTGCCTCGAGAGTACTTGAGCAGTCAACAAAATCAGCAAGTCCATTAAATCACGGTGCAATGGAGTCTCAGAAGCAAAGTGTTGGTACAAAATTTAAGGTAAGTAAACTGTTGTACAGACACATGTATCCTGATCCAGTGATATAAAGATCATGGGAAGCTATAACCTAGTGATATGCGTACGTGCATGTAAAGTTGGAGTCGGCCATTTCTATTACTTTTGAGGGAAGAAAAATCCTTGTTCTCTGTATTAATTATCTGGGTCTATGCTATCTGAGGGTGTCCTTTTCTTCTCTCTTAGATTTACATAGATGTGAATTTCAGGTGTGCTAGTATAATTAATACTAATAACTACCTAATTTGAGGCGTTTGACGGGCTCTTTGATGGATTGATTCTAATCAAGAGTTTTTTTCCCTTGTAGGGTCAGGTTTTCAAACTGATGCATCAATTGGAAAGGACGAAACCTCATTTTATCCGTTGCATAAAGCCAAATAATAAGCAGGTTCCTGGTCTTTATGAGAAGGACCTTGTCTTGCAACAGCTCAGGTGTTGTGGAGTCCTTGAAGTTGTCAGGATTTCCAGAGCTGGATATCCCACTCGAATGACTCATCAAGAGTTCGCAGAAAGGTAAACCTTCTAATTTCTTTCTTTTTCTTTGTGGGAAGGACCTTGCCTTGCAACAGTTAAGCTGTTGATTTCTCCCTTTTTGTTTCCTTTTTATTCAGAGAACCTTGAGTAATTTACCTGGTCTGTGGCTTTTGTTTTAGGTATGGGTTTCTGCTTTTGGACACTAGTGTATCGAGGGATCCCTTGAGTGTATCTGTTGCTGTCTTACAACAATTTAATGTCCTTCCGGAAATGTACCAAGTTGGTTACACAAAACTGTATCTGCGAACAGGGCAGGTTAGTTCTGAAATAAGCCTGGAATGTTTTTTTGTTATGTTAGTTCACTGCATCTAATTGTGAGAGACGATCCTTCTACAAGATTTCCATAAAAAGGTGTAAGTGAGAAATGAATTCCAAAAGAGATCTTCTATCTCTATCTTCGTCGGTTGTTGCTTATTCTTGACTGCACAAAGAAGCAATGGCAGTTTAGCATTGTAGTTATTGGACATTTTGGGTGGGATTTGTGTTTTTAGTCTGGTGTATGTCCATTTTAGAAATTAAAAGCCTAAAGAAATGGGCAAAAGTGGGGAGCGATCCTTTTCCTAAGGCCTGTTTTTGATTTTCCTGAAAATGGAGGCTGTCAACTTAACTGATTGTTGTTTCTTCCCACCTGATACATGTTAGTTTAATAGTCACCAAAAAAATAATTTAGGAATGGCATCATTCCACGCAGTATGTCGTCGTGATCTTTGAGGTACTAAGTTGTTTATATCATTCCTCTGTAAAAATAAAAGCTGCTCATAGAAGAATGTTTTTTTTTTCTTTTCCTTTTTTTGACTCTTAACTTGTTGATCTCCAGTTTACCAATGACTGTTCTTTTTTTCGTGTTGATATTTTCTCTTCTTGACTTGATTTTAAGTTCTTGTGACTCACAGATTGCCACATTGGAGGGCAGGAGGAAACGAATTCTGCAAGGCATAGTTGGGGTTCAAAAATGTTTCCGTCGTCATCTAGCTCGTCATCAGTTCTATGAAATTAAGAATGGAGTGACTACTTTGCAATCATGTATGCTTGCTTGTTTATGTAATTTTCAAACTTAATGCCAATATGTTGATGGTTGCATTGGGTTCTTTACAGCCTTACAGGCGACAATTTGGCTTTCAAATTGCTTGAGTTGTCTCTATCTCTCTCTCTCTCTCTCTCTCTCTCTAATGGAGCATTTTTTGTGCAGTTGTTCGTGGTGAAGTTACTCGAAAAGAATATAGTACCTTGCGGGATAGCTGTTTAGACGGTGCTTCCATGTTAGGGACTGATGAGGAACAGAGGGCAATCGTAGGTTTACAGTCTGGTAAGTCTATGCTTTTGACGATTAAATGCGAGGCCAGATTATTTGTCGTCTGACATTAAATTGTCTTACAGTAATCCGTGGGTGGTTGGTTCGAAGAAAGTTCAATGATTCGCTCAAGATGAAAAGGTCAAGTCTGCAGACCTTGAAGTCTACATATAAGTCGGGCAGGAGATTTTCTGGAGTGAAGGTACTGTAAGCATTATCTCTAACGGAAAGAAAATGATGCTAGCTGACTGAGAGAGTGCATACGATTTTGAAGATTCCTTGCAGGTGAAAGTTACTGAATTCTAATTGCATCTACGCTGAACTTAAGGGTACTTCTTCTTGGCAGGACAAGCCACAAAAGCGTGAGGAGAAGCCTCAAAAGCAGATTGAGGTCTTGCCTGCAGTGTTGGCAGAGCTTCAGAAACGGGCTCTAAAGGCAGAGGCAATGCTGAAGCAGAAGGAAGAGGAAAATGCTGCACTGAGGGAGGAACTACAGCAGTTTGAGACTAAATGGTCTGAATACGAGTCGAGGATGAAATCAATGGAGGAAACATGGCAGAAACAGATGGCGTCATTGCAAGTGAGTATTGATACTTTCAGGGGATTTTAGTTAAACTTCTATAAAGAGTCAATCATCTGCGAGTAAACTCCTGCTTAGGGTGTATCTCAATCTTGATGTTTGAAATGCTCACATTTCTTAAGAGGGTTGCATGATATGGTGCAGATGAGTCTAGCAGCTGCCAGGAAGAGTCTTATGACGGATGATAATGGAGGTCAACCCAGAAGACCCGATGTTGCCTTATCGCCTCGGGATTATGATTCCGAGGATACCACATCCATGGGCTCTCGAACTCCTGGTGGAAGCATGCCTGTGAAATTCTCTAATGCTGTTACAGATGGCAGAGCGGGGAGGGACACTAATGGAACCCTGAATGCTGTCAGTGATCTTATGAAGGAGTTTGAGATCCGGAAACAGACATTCGATGATGATGCCAGATCAATCGTTGAGGTCAGGTCTGAGTTGGCTTCCAATGCTAGTCCTGATGAAGAACTTAGAAAACTGAAAGTTCGGTTTGAGTCTTGGAAGAAAGAATACAAAGTGAGGCTACGAGAGACTAAAGTGAGGCTACGGAAACATGGGCACTCAGATGCTGACAAGGGTCGTCGAAAATGGTGGGGAAGATGAGATGGGGATGCTAGGATCTATATTGTAATTTTGTTCGAAGTGATTCTCTGGTGGTCTGCGTACGGCCAAGCTGGAATTCGAGAACTTGGAGAGGGGCTGAGTGGCTCCCCCAGTTTCAGCGGCGGGGGACACACCTAAGATTAGATTTAGTCGCGTCAGCTCCGTGAAGAGAGGTGTTTATCAGATCTGCCAATTTTGTCACTTGGTAGTGTTGTTGAATGTGTATAGCCAGAAACCAGTATGGAGGGACTCTAGACTTTTTAAAGCTTTTCCGTTTACCCCCTTCGAAGGTGTATATTCTCCAATCTGTTATCTGTACTGTGTATTCCATCACATGAATTAGAAAATGTTCATACGGCTTTTCATTAAATCCTTGTCCTATTTCTTTTGACCTCATTCAACCTCGGTTCAAAGCAGTGCAGTCATTCAACCCACCTTTTGTCCTCCGCCATGTATCCTGCTCCTCTTGAATTATCATGTGAAAAAGGGTTTTGACATTAATGAGAAAAGGCAGCTCCCCCCGAATCTTTAAGAACTAGTTTTCCCTCAGGCCCGTTCGTGCTTCTCTTTTTAGTACCTTCTTGTCATATTTTGCTGGGGGAATTGCATTTGACCCCCAAGTTCTTGGGATTGTGTTAAGTTGCCCTCTGACACGTCAATTTTTGCTATTCGCCCCCCAACCTGAAATTTTTTACAATATGCCCCTCAGCATTCTCTAGCTCAATTTTTCTTACATGTCTTGATTGTACGTTATCTACAGATGTCAGTTCAAAAATAGGGAGTATTTATGTTTAAGAATTGTATTGAAATGCATTTAGTATTGACTCCGGTCAAATTCTGTCACATGCTCCCACGTGTAATATATTTCTGAATTATTTTTCACTTTTTTATATGTGTATACTTATATAATGAATTTGTCTTCCATAATTAGGCATAGGGTAGGTATTGCAATTGATTTTTAATACCTACGGGGCTCATTGAGAAAAATTAAAATGTCCGAGGCAATTTGCTACAACAACTAAAAACTCGGGGCCAATTAGGGTCAATTTATAGTGAAGTTTGGTCTGAATAAACGTTTCTTTGTCAAACATCTCTAAATAAAAACCCATGGTCTCCTTGTCGGTTTCATGCGGTATAAACTTGATGTGTATGGATAATTTTTTTTTTTAATTTGCTTTGTGCTATCTTGAGAAAATTTAAAAAAAAAAAAAGTTTCTTTTTGACTTTTCAGCAAGCTTGAACAAACTGGGCCAATCTTTAAAAAAAGAAAATGGCAAAAAGGAGAAAAGGTTAGCAAGCAAAAGCTTTGATCTGTACTGGAAAAAGTTTGAAAACAAAGGCTTAACGTTCCTCATCTCCATCCGACGTCGTCTCGTCCATTCACGACGCTCTCTGTCAAAACCTCGTCCTGCGAAAGCTAAGCAGCCATTGCTTTCTGCGTCTTGCGCTTTTTTCAAAAGGTTTCGAAGCGAAGCAATGAACCGTCGCGGTGTCAGCAGCGATCACTGGTCTTTCCTGGTAACGCGGTCCTTCGCCCCGTCCCTTCTTCGATGCTTGCTCCCTGCATTGGTAGCTCGTTAGATCAGCAGTTATGGTTCATTCGTTTCCTCGCTTTGTCTCGCGCGCGCCGGCGACGGCCGGTCGTCGTTTGGTTTCGTTCGGCGATGGTGCCGTGGCGTGGAGCGATTCGGGATTGGCCGTTCGGGAATCGATTATGCTGGGCTTGGGCTCCGATCGATTCCGTAGTTTCGGATAACACGGTTGACCGCATTTTGGTAGCTGAGATTATTATGCATGGGTAGCGTCGTCTGTGCTGTGGCTCGTGTAGCTCGTTTTGAAGATACGCTTTTGGCTTCTGCGTTTGGGTTGCTTTGATGGTGGCCGGTCTCGTTTGAATGATGGCTTGTGGAATTCGTTATCGCGCTCGACTGATAATGAACCATTCCGGGAGTTTTGACTCCCGGCTGCTTATGGCATTTCGCCGTGATCGGTATGGCTTGGAACAGAAGAGATGTCTTGTAGCCAAGAATTTAAATAAATAAATAAACAATATGTTTTGCCATAAGAGCCGTCGGAACTAGAGTAATCCAAGTCAAATTAGGAATTTCTGTGTATGTATGTCTCTCCTGATTTGGTCCACCCAGCTAGCAATTTGGTGGTAAAGGGGTTGGATACTGGATAGCCTGCATACATTCTGCTGTTTGAGATGATTGGTATCGTCGGGTTTGTGACTCACGGGCCTCTTTTTACTTTTCTGCAGGAGGAAATTGAGGCACCCATGTGGGTGGATCTCACGTTAGAAGTTGGCAATAATGACCAAGAAAGGTGATTAGTGCAACATCAGTCCTGATGTTAAAGATTAGAGTGCTTCTGTTATATACGAGATCCAGGTTCTGGCTAGTAAAACTTCTTTTGCTATTGCAGGGCTGACGAATGGTTCAGTGAAAGTCACCTGTAAGATCATCTGTTCATCTATAGTTTCATTCCGTTAAAGTTCTGCGATCGGAAATATTTTTGTTGTTTAAATTTTTTGTACTCGAATAATCTGTTCAGGTTCCACCAATGTTCCTCTCGCCAATTAAAATCTACTTTCTCTCATCTTTCTGAGGAAAATGGGAGCTCAAACTTTTACCTTCACGGACCCTTTTCACCGAAGCTTCCATCCTCAGTGTCCAAATCAAGAGGTAAAGACTACAGGGGCAAGAAATGGGAGCACCATAAGACTGATCCTTCAGTTCATCAGAGTCATCCGGTAAAAGTTCTAAGTGCAACATCTTCATGTTCCGAACAGTGTTCCTATCTGCAAAGCCAACCAAATTTGAGGTTGGTTAATTTGAGAGGACCCTCTGGCTTGAAGAAGAATTTGATAACAGAAAGGAATTTTTCCAGAAATGGCAGCAGGCTTTCCTCGAAAACCACACTTCCTGGCTCTACATCAAACAACACGACTCGAGCAAAGCAGAAAAGTGGCATTTCATTCGAGAGCCATCGGCAACAAGAAAAAAAGGTTCTTCATGTTTCAGGGCAAGCTTTTGGTAATTCAACAGGGCAATCTTCAATTATTAGAATGGGCATCAGGAAAAGTTGTGTTACAAGACAAGCATCAAGGGTGGAGATTAATAGCGATACGGGTCATAGAAGTGGTCATAAATCTTCTAATAAGTCCAGTGTGGGTTCATCTTCATACCCCTTTTCTGATGCTAATCGCTCGACATCTAGTCCAATTGAGGACAGGGAGACTACTCCAGATAGCAGACACCCAGCAAGGACATCTCAAGCACTTCTGAATAAAAAGGAGAGCGTGATCTCTGGTGTCTCAAGTACTATACCTAATACATCTAGGAGGGGTAAAAGCCACCTTGCAAAACCAGGCTGCTCAGAAGTAGCAAAACCTAAGGTGAGTAACTTTACAAAAATCGCTATGTAACATTCTCTGATTTTTTTTTCTTCAAGGAAGCATCATTCTTATGTAGATAAATTTAAAATGGTCTGGTGAGCTAAATATTGGTGCCTTTTCCTAATCTCCGCAGATACTTGGTCTTTTCAGATTACTGTTTTTCCTCAATCTTCTCTCCAGCATCAATATTACCTGTCTCTCACTGCTGGCTAGACTTAGCTTATGTGTAGTTCGAATATTGATCTATCTTTCAGTGTTCATATTTCATATTGTTCATCTGTTGCTTTTGGTGCAATAAACTGACTTGGAGGTATTATAGGTACAGCATCAAAATTGTAGTTCAAAGGCTTCACTGGCTCTTCGAGTTAATGCAACAAACTCTTTCGCCAATGAAAAGCCTAAGGAAATGCCAAAGGTTTCAAGGCTCAATATATCTGTTTCCAAAGAAAAAGAAAATTTAAGGAGGAGGTTGCTTGAGAGTCAGACTAATGGCAACACGGGCAGGTTTCAGAAAGTGGTAACACAGAACGTGTCACAAAAGGGTGATCGAAGAGTATTAGTTGGTTCGAAGGTATATCACGTTGACAATTTTGTTCCTCTCATGTTAGTTTTTTGAGAATTATCTCCTGATGAGTAAGTCTGCATCCTTCTGAATACATTAAGTCTGCATCCTTCTGAATACATTATTCTGTTAGCGTCCATCTTTCAATTTGACCATATTACCATAGAATGAGGAGGTGCATTGCTCATTAACCCGTAACTTTTCTGTCTGTTGCTTTGCTTTTACGGCATTGAAATAGTGGCCCAAATATAATCTTGTTATTTGCAAATGAATGCACGCTTCCATTGAGACAGTAAACATGCAAAGGTTGAAGAGATTATGATGCATATGATATGTTCCATAACACTTGCAGTTGCTCGTCTTTCAGATATTCTAGCCCTGATCTCTTTTTTAATCCTTTATGTCATTTGGCATGTGGTTTCTCAAATTCTGCAGCTTGGTAATGTCCGTGGAATTGAAGGAAAAGCTATCAAGAATGTTTCTCAGAAGGGTCTACTTTCGATGAGATGATGGCACCTGAACTCATTTTTGGTAATCTGGCCCTTTCTCTGTTTCTTGACTGGGCATTATCTTTTGTAATTTTGTCCCTTCGTGGGCCAACCAGTTAAAACTCTTCATACAACCATTGTCTTGTGTCACCAGCCTCTCTGGCTAATCCAAAATATATTGCCTTTCCTTAGAAAACCTGGTTCTTTTGCACCACCATATCATGGTGAACTAATGATTTAGTTTTTGAACTGCTCCCATTATTTAGGAGGCTGAGTGATCATAAGTGAAGCTTGTCTTGGTAGGACCAATTCTACCCCCAGCTTCTAAGGCAGACGTGATACGAACATTGACGTGCGAATTCACACGTACACACATAGAAGAATTGTGTGTGATGTTTGATTTAGTACTTACCATGTAACAAGTGATGCACTTTGTTGCCCTTTCTGAATGTGTCTGGATTTGTAAAAGCCCGGTGCCTGATGGACTTGAGCATAGATCGGGCCCAATGTTCACATCAAAATGAGCTACAAGTTTCTTCTTCCACTTTGCTTCTTTCTGGCAATAGTCTTTCATTGCTTTTCCGAGTTCTAGCGACTCAGTGAGTCCATTTTATGGTGTCCTGAAATGCATCCAACCACAATAATTCGTTTCTTTTTGGGGCCATGTCCAGATTCTTTGACGCAAGTGGTTTTGGAGTGGTATTATTAATTCTTGGATTGTAGTTCACAGCGTGTATCATATGTATCACTGAGTACCTCTTATCTCCATAATAGAATACCTATGGTGATAGCAGGAAATTGCTTTAAGTAGACTATCTAGCTAGACTCCTAGATTGCCATTTTCCCTCCTGTTTGGACTGCATTCATTAACTTAGTAAATTTCCCGGACTATACGAAACATGCTTTTCCAAGTTCGGGGGTCCTGAAATGCATCCGACAATAATAATCATTTCTTTGTGGGGGCATGTCCAGATTCTTTGATGCAAGTGGTTTTTGAGTGGTATTTTTAATTCTTGAATTGAAGTTCACAGTTTGTTTCATATGCATCACTGAGTACCTCTTATCTCAATAATAGAATACCTATGGTGATAAGCAGGAAATTGCTTTAAGTAGACTATCTAGCTAGACTCCTAGATCGCCATTTTCCCTTCTTTTTGGAATATATTCATTAACTTAGCCAATTGCCCTGGCATCTTTTTTTAATCAACTACGAGTTTAGGACTAGAGAGAAGAGCATTCTAGTGGGAACGTGAAGCATATGTTTGTTTCCTTTCTCCCATTTTTTCGCTTTCTCGTGGCAGCTTTCCCATAACAGTGTGATTGGCAGCCAGTCCTGCAAGCATTACCACATTTAGTGCCCAAATAACTTTGGACTACACGCCACTTTTTGGCAATTCTATTTCTTCATAGATTTGAAGAAAGATTTCCCTTTGCTGTTTGGTTGAGCAGAAAATGAATCCAAAAGAAAGGTTATGTGATCATACAGAAATAAGATTCTTGGTAGGACATGTTTTCTTCCCACACACGTGAAGATCGACAACTCTCGTAGTGCGAGATTGAAGAAAAGGGCTTGACGATACCACAAGTTTGGGGGAATGATTCAATTTTTTTTTTTACCAGTAATTACCAATGGAGGGGCAGCCAAAAGATCAGTGGGCTATGTACAACAGTAGAAACTCCAAGCCAGCCTTCTTGTGTGGTCCTGCATGCTATAATCCTTTTCGGTGATCCTATTGTACATGGTATCTTTGGAATTCAGATCCTCGGAGCCACATTCATTGGGGCAACAGCACAACAGAATAATCATCGTTGGATTACAGGCTTTGCACAATCATTTGACCACGGTGAGACAGCAATGGCGTCATTTGTCCTATGTATTGTTTGTTTCGGGGGCCAATGCTGACCGATATCGACTCTACAATAGCATCTCGTGATCAAATCATTGATCAAATCAGTCATTGTTGATCCTTCTCTAGCCACTACATGTGGGCAATCAGACTAGTCACCACTCTAAGAAACGAAAAATACTGAATTCATTACCACGAAATCTATGCATGAAGCATGGAATTAGGATTCGCTGTTTAGGAAATTACATCAACTTCATATATCTTTGTTTTTGGAATTCTTGCGAAGAGGAAAAGAGAAAAGGAGAATATCAATAACAAGAAATGGGGCATCACAAGAACTGTATCGAAATGAATGATTTCATCGCAATTTGCTGATGCAGATAACTCTCGTTAGGACTGCCAGATTCGTACATGCGACATGTGGAATAGATCTCGTTCAGGAAAGAAAGCCCAATGATGTTGAAGCAGCGAAAGGACACCGTCTTCCCTCGATGGCTCCTAACCCTAAACAGCTGACATTTCGCCTTGTGAATTTGTGGATGTGAAGAAAGATGACGCGGAAGGAAGGCGGTTCACTCATTGTTTTATCTGTTCACGTGACATTCGTTTCGTTTGCGACTCCACCCAAATGTAAAAAGCCAGTCGAGAATGACGATACGTATCCCGGCATTTCCATAAGGGCGCTCCACGGAAAAAAGGACGTATCGGGACGTACGTAAAAAATGATTGCAGTCCGAAACACCATTTCTTCAGCACTCACAGCAGTTGTCCATTGACTCCAGAGCTCGAGCTAACGAGTTAAGGAAAACCGCATCGATGGATCAAGTGTATAGATCACCAGCGTTAACTAGCTACGGAAACGGATCTCTAGAGGTCGTGTTCGTGGATGCAGACCACATATGTTTCTTCGACACCAGGAAGTAAATCGTGCCAGGCCAATACAGGTTTCCCTTTTTTCCGGATGATTGTGTCATCACCCCGTATAACTTCATCGGGGACCATTGCTTTTACGCAGTCTCGTACCATGAATCTTTTTCACATGGGGGGGAGGGGCTTTCTGGTACTTTCGGCCTGGGGAGTCCGGACTCCGGAGGGTCCATTAAAGAGTTGTCAAGGCCCCCTTGTCGATGGTGGATCACAGTTGTAAATGAAAAAAAAAAAGACAAAAAAAGAGAACCAAAGAAAGTCTCTCGATGGAGAAGGATAGAGAGATTTGCGTTTCCACGTTGTCTTTGAAGTCCGAAAGAACAATTCATTTCAGCCGTGAAAAGACAAGCCTTCTGAACCTTGTACCTTGGTCGGCCAAACGCGGGGGGTTTGTTTCGCTCGCGGCTTGGATTTAGCCTCTAATTGCTTGAAGATGAGATTAAGCTCAGCTTCTCTCGTGCTCTTTGTTGTTTTTCCTCTTCGAGCTTCGTTGGGACAAGCCCCCGCAATTTTCATGTCCGGTCTCAAACTGTACAAACTTGATCACATATGGCTACTCACCAACTCTATTTTTTAGCGTCTTTCGTCATCTCCGTACCAATAATTCCGGATTCTTGCACTTTATTTGAAGTTTTATTTAGTAGGGGAGCGAAAGTATGGCAGTAGGTATCGTCATTATACGGACGACTTGTCAAGATGGAGCTAACGAAAAAAAAGAGAAAGAAAAACCCATCTCTCACTATTACTTCACGAGCAGCGGCGATCGTCCAATGGAATCGGGCGACGTTTCGGCACCGACGCAGCTCAATCAAAATAGGATTTTGTCCCAGAGAACAAGTGCCACAGGATGCCAGCGTGAGGTGTAAGGACTCCATGTCCTGATGTGCGCTCGCTTCCTTCGTTTGCATGTTCTCGCTCTGATCACATCCCACCCCCAGCGAACGGTACGCAGTCATGTACGCAGCATTAATTGCGAAGCTGACATAAACGACAAGCCGCGATTAATGCGATCCGCCAAAGATCGAGGTCGATGTCGTGTCTGTGTGTGTGGGATGCGTTGCGTATGGGACAGACGTTGTGTTTCGAGTGGCAAAAGAGAGTCCAGAGGTCACAGTCGAAAGAGGGGACGGGGAAGACAGGAGATTGATGAGGATTGAGAAAAGGGGTTGGCGTCGTTGATGGAACCGATCCGTCATCATTGATGAACAAACCAACAAAACGAACGAAGCTGCATGGAACCTGTGTCTTTCGAACTTATTTGGGAATCATGCCTCTTCCCACGTCCCTTTCCCTTTCCCTCCCCCTTTCCCTCCCTCCCCCTCCTCTCTCTCTCTCTCTCTCTCTCTCTCTCTCTCTCAATTTCATAATTGTGGGAACATGACTTTTGATCGTGAGGGCTTAATGGTTTTTAATTAAATCAATTGAATACTCAAGATTTGAAGGAAAAAAATGACAATCAAGTTCCGAATTCACCATCACTGGAACTTGGATGTCATGAATGACTTTCGACAAATGATTATATATTTCATGTAGGAGCCACACCGGGTTTTCGATGTTTGAATTTCATTGATAATAATGTCAAGATCTGATTGGAGCTTTTTCTAAAAAAATCTCAAGTCCTCAATTGACCTATATAACATCTTTTAAGTACTCAATTGATGGCCGACCAAAACCTTAAATCTCCTTCATGCACACTTATCTCATTTTTAGCGAAAAGCAAACATTCGAAAAATGCCATAATCATGCAAGCATGACGGTTTTTCAATTTGTGCTTCACTAAAGTAGTGAGTTACATCAATACGTACTGAGAATTGAATTGTGCTTTCCTCCATTCTTGCTGTCGATTGGTGGGTTGTGGATATTAAGATAAACTTGATTGAAAATTAAAGTTTTAAAGATAAAAGAATGTTTAAAACTATAACAAAAATTAAGAAAGCGACTTTATATGTTAGTATTCTTATGTCATTTGTCGAATGGGTTTTTTCCTTTTCCTTTTCCTAAACCTATGTAATATTAAAGTAAATGTCAAATTTAAAATGCTAAAAGATAAAAAGTAGTGACAGAATAGGAAATAAAAGTAACTCCAAACAAAGTAAAGCTAGCACGTCTCTTTCCTATATATGCACCTTTTGCACAAAAATAATTAAGGCTAAACATAGTTAATTTGACATATGCATATTATAATAACGACATATTATATTGACTCATTCTATATGTGATGCGGTTATTAGGATGGCATAGACTACATTAGATGCATCGGAATGTGCGATTTTGGCGAAATTGGTATCAATACGAGCTTACCCTGCTTCTTGATATGTTGTTAAACCAGCATGACAAAAACTAGTTTTAGTAGATTAGCTATTTAATATCATTATAAACAGTCGTACATTGGCCTGCCCTTCGTGCGTGCTACGCAGAACACCTGTGCAGTTTCGTGATTTACATTGCAGTGGGTAATCGAGCATGTTCCTGATTGACTATGAAGCCTGAGCGGGAGACATCTAATTGGAAGTTGTTTCTCTGTCGTCAACCTTTTGAATAATCTCTCTTCACCACGAGAGAATTCAGTCAAAATGAGTGTCGGCCTTGCAACAAAAAATATCTAAAACAGGCGAGTAATGAGTGGTAAATAGCT
Organism: Eucalyptus caleyi; assembly: GCA_014182885.2. Classification (NCBI taxonomy): domain Eukaryota; kingdom Viridiplantae; phylum Streptophyta; class Magnoliopsida; order Myrtales; family Myrtaceae; genus Eucalyptus; species Eucalyptus caleyi. The sequence goes on from CM024471.2 coordinate 48,539,070, forward strand.
TTGGCTTCTCCCGAATGAATTCACTGGATGCCACAAGGAGCCAAATTTTTCGAAAAAAGGGAGCCGATGTCCCTTGCATGGAGCCAAACATCATGACGAGGAGGAGCGGGCCCCGTGATTGAAAGTCTGTAATTTCTTCACCAATGCTGGCGCTACCACTCCATGCATGTGGTGCTGTACTTGCAAAGATTCGACGCACAAAAACGGGGCTTTGGTACTTATTTCGCACCTCCTATCATGGTCAATGTCCGCCAACTTTTTGTCTGTGGTTACGCCTCTTTTGATCTCGTTTTTTTAAGATTTTGAGTTTCCCGTGATAGAACAGTGAAGTATGATGTTTATGAATGAGCCATGCTGACGAACTGTTCTTTCTCTTGCTTTCTTTAGAGTAGTAACTGGTTAAGACCATGAAGATGATGAAATGGGGAAGTTGCTGCATACATTACCTTTTTTTTTGGTGAAAAATGTGAAAAACAGAATCAATTACAATGTAAAGTGTATTCAAAATTTATATGATTTGTTGCATATTTCAGAAGTAAGTGTTATTATTTTAATAACATAAGTTTATATTATGTTGGATCACTCATATAAAAGTCTAAACCAGGTTTTTTATTTTTATTTTTTTTATGTCTAATATTGAGATGGATTTAGATTTAAACTGCATATAGATCAGATAAAAAAATGGCTTTAGGAGTCATAGCTCCATGTTGATTTAGAAAGATTGAAGAGTGTAAGAGATACGGAGAGCATGATCTTCATATCGTCGGAGAGCATTTTACTATTTCGGGACCACCATGCTCGAGTGACGTTATCGATCACCGGACTCTCTCTCTCTGTCTCTCTCTCTGTACTGTATGCATGGTCTTACCTCGCAGGTGGAGTTCCTGCATATGTAATGATGAATATATTCTGGAACTCAATGGTCGCATAGCTAATCAATTGCATTCATGATTATCTTGCTCTAGGCAAATGCATGATAGGTAGCCTTTCAACTTGTTATGATGAGAGGATGCAGACTCCAAGTTTTGCAGGTGATGACAAGACGGGAGTGCTCCAATCTGTACCTTTTCCCCAGGTCTTTCAAGGGAATCAATTTCTTCACTCAAGTGCCATTTGGACTGTAAAGTTTTGCTCATATCATTTCATCACCACAAACCCTAGGCAGTTTTGCTAAACCGTGTGTTAGCTATCGCACGCTTTTCCAAGGAAACAGAGAAAAGGGGCGTATGCCCAGGAGAGTTGCAACAGTGAAAGCCCCTCAAAATGAAAGTTCAATTTGTTTGATGAATTCGATATTGCCTATAAATAGTCGTCACATTTTTATTAATTATAACTTGTGACAGCTCAAATGATGTACAGAAAGGAGGGATGGCTATGTGTTTACACCTCGGTCCCGGATGTGCATAGGAAGGGAATGCGTCTCTTGTCCCACATCATCTAGAGAGAAAGTCTTGGACTAGTTTATAAAGCTTGGATTCTTCTAACTGCGTTTTATTGTCTAGTAAGAGATTACTAGCTCTTTGGGCAGTGACAAGTTTTTTTTTTTTTTTCACCTTTTTAACTCGAAGCTAACGAAATTTCCACTTCATGCAGCACATCATCTATTGGATTTTCCAGTAGACTCTTCATCTCGAGGAAGCTGCTGTTATCGAAATTGTACGTGTTATGTGGCTGACACAATTGTCGGAGACACTTGCAGCTAGCAGAGGACATTCCTCAGTTACCTTTTCCGTTTCGCTTTTTATCGTTGGCATAAGTGATTTTCGTTACCCATCTGGAGAGATCGCGGCCATGTATTTTATAATGATTACATCACAGGAGAGTCAAAACATTACAGAAGCAATTAAAGCCACCATATAATGAATCGGAACTTTTATTGACGGAAGGAAGGGAACCAGATACGACGGAAGTCTGTAAACTTCCTCTCCCTACTCCCGTCCAAACGGTGTAAAAGAAGGAGATCCCGTTGATCCTCCTTCTCTTCTGTCTGTCTCTCTCTCTCTCTCCAAAAGCATAATAGATTTGACACCTGTCGCAGCGTACAAAACCTCATTTATCTGACTTGGAAGTTTTCACGTGCAAAACCACGCAGTTGCGTGTAAGCAACCTGGTAGTTCCACAAAGTCTTTAGCGTTCTCACCGGCAAATGTTTTATGAATATTTAAAAAAAATGGATCGCATGCCACGTCGATATAGATATATTATACCAATCGACGCATCTCCATCTTATAAATGATTTAACACTCTTAGCAGTTATCTTCTTTTCATTCCAAAAAAAAAAAAAAAAAAACATTTTTCTTCTATAAATATCAAGCTCCTTCAGAAGGTTTAAGGCATTTTTGTTATGTCGCGCGGTAGTTTTATATAATTAGCTAAAAATATTTACTCTTAATTTCTACAGTTATTTTTCTATCTTTTCGATTACTTATATAATAGATGATAGACCCCTGCGTAAGAGGAGTGTCGTTTTCTCTGCACATATCTTCTCTTTGAATGAATTCAGCCCCCTGCTTCCGTTCCGCTTTTCTATTTAATTGACCAACCTAACAAAACATACTCATTCTCGGTCTCTCTCTCTCTCTCTCTCTCTCTCTCTCTCTCGCCATGTCAACCGAGCAAGAAACGCCACATGCATCACATATCCACAACTTCCCTAACCACGACACAGACGAAGATGATGATGTGGAGGACGAACTCGAAGGCGTAGAAGAGGAGGAGGAGGAGGAGGAGGAGGAGGATGAAGATGATGAGCAAGACGAGAGATCATCCGGGCGCGACTGCAACATCCTGTACGGCGCTTGCGGGGGCCGCGGCCGGAGGAGGCCGAGCGGGTGGTCGCTAGGGCAAGTTTTGGACCCGAGGTCCAAGTGGGTCCAAGAATGGAGCAGGGTCTTCCTGCTGGTGTGCGCGACGGGCCTGTTCGTCGACCCCCTCTTCTTCTATGCGCTCTCCATAAGCGACACGTGCATGTGCCTCTTCATCGATGGGTGGTTCGCCATCACCGTCACGGTGCTCCGGTGCATGACGGACGCGCTCCACGTGTGGAACATGTGGCTCCAGCTCAAGATGGCCAACCGGCGCTTCTCCTCCCACGCCGCCGCTTTTGGCCCGGGGCGCGGGGGAGGCAGAGGCAAGCTCCACGACACGGGCTCGGGCGCGGTGGCTCTCCGCTACTTGAAGGCCCGGAAGGGTTTGCTCTTCGACCTCTTCGTCATCCTCCCTCTTCCCCAGGTAAGTTACACTCTTGAAATAGAAGCTTTTCACATATAATTTCTTTCATTACAGTCCCCTCGAAAATTCAATTAAACACAAAACGCGAAAATCAAACTTTTCAGTGGATATCATTAGCAGCATCTTTTGTGGGACTCGATGATGATCGCGCTCCAATTAGGCGCTCATCGGGGTAGGGGAGAGAGAGAGAGAGGGAAAGTACGTATAGATTGTTGCCAAGTGTGCGGTGCGCAAGATCGTCAGTTGTTGTCATCACTACCTTACAAACGGACTAAGAGAGGAGTCACGGAATCGAAATGATACGCGTTGTTAGCTTAAGGAGGTTGGCTTTGTACGCTAGCAAGGTCGGTTCAGTTCCGGGAAGGTGACTAATGCATGTCCTTCACTTGTCTTTATCCCCTCTCGATCGTTACATGGTTTCAGCGAGACAGATGATAAAACAAATGCATGTGAGTCATCTGTGTCCTTCCCATTCGCTCCAAGAAGGGCAAGATCAAATTGGAAACGGATTCATGGTCACATATGGCACTTGGGGTGGTGAGAGGTCGAGCAAAAGAATCAAATGGTGTCTCTTTCTGACATTTAAAGGAAGTGTTTCTGTTGCAAGATCTCTGCGAATATCTGTATACTTGGACGGATCCCTCGTGATAGATAATTCTTACGTCGTCTCAGATTCCTTTCTTTGCCTTTCCCCTCCTCAACTTTTATTGAGGCATTATAACTTGTTTCGTCAAAATCGAATCACTGTTCATCAATGCTTTCTATCTAAATTTTTTAGATATATAATTTTCATTTGGGCAAAAGATTAAAATAATTTTCAAGGCGGGTATTAATTACCTTCAACATATATATATGTCATATTCTTTGAAAATATCTTGTGTATGAAGCAAGGGATTTTGTTAGTGTACATGGTCTATGTGGAAGTTTGGTTTTTGTTTTCTGAACTGCATTTGTTTGAATTTAAAATAGTTGATTGTGCTTTCAAGCATGGCTTTCAGAATATGCACGTTCGTGTTTTAAAAATGATTTTTGTCAGCAAGATGTACAAACTAGAAGTCCTAAGTTAAGTGGAGCACAAGATGGCAACGCACCTATTACCTCATGCAATTCCCGCTGTAAACGAACTCTAGCAAACAAGATTAATTTGATTGTTGTGTTGCTCTATTTTTCCTTGATCCCCCTCACTCTACCTAGTAACTTCTTGTCTCTCGTCCTTTAAATATATAAAGACTTTTCGTGCCCTTTTGATGCACCAACTTTTTGGAGCTGAATTAGATGAGAGATGTAGCTCTGTTTTTGATGCTCTTTTAGATTAAGTTATGGTGAATAAAGGTGTCAAGTACCATAATTATTGGGATCTAATCAAATATAAATTTGATCCTAATTGACTTTCCCCTCACCAAAAAGTAGGCTGCCAACAATATGCATGTAGAAAATGTCCATTCTCACAAATCTTTTCTTTTAGAGCACTTACCATTAGATATATGCAATAGTAATTCCATAGAAAGAGATATTAAAATAGGTTTGTATAGTATATTCTAAACAAAACAGTAGGATAACTACTTTAATCTCTCAAGAGAAAGAGAATGATCATAATCTTATATTGTCTTTGCAAAGGAGAGAAAATTGCACTTTCATCAATAGATTGATCCCATCCTTTTGAAGGATAATCGAAGATCAATTTACCCCATTTAAATGGATTATAAATAACCTATCGCATCGTAATTGATGGAGTGATGATTTATAAAGAGGAAGATCTATTGTATCCCAAGAGGATAACCACTAGAGCTTGTTGCACTAAGTTTTGTACACCGAGGGAAAAATTATTCTAAAGGACAGTGCTTGCATATCTCAAATACTTTCTTTCTTATTTTATATTTCGAACATGTTCTCCAACAATACCTATAATAGTACAGGTGCACTAGTGCAATAATACAAGCACACTAGGATCACTAGACAAAAAGAAGTATTTGCATCTTGCAAGATTTTTTTAGATGCAAGGCAATAGTAAAATACTTCCAAACTGAAGGATAATGATAAAACTCTTTGGCCAAACACAAGGACAATTATAGAACAATTTGGCCAAACACAAGGGCAACACTTTGGCCAAAATCAATGGCCCTTTATTAGAAGACATGGCTTCTAGTGGTCTTAGTGGGTTTGTATTATTGTACTAGTGTGCCTGTACTATTATATGTATTACCCTTGGCTTTGCCTATATAAGAGTAACTTCTGTAAGATTTTGGGAAATAAGATGAGTGTTTTGAAAATCTCTCTTCTATATGCTTTTCTCCCATGGCTGCCTAAACACTTTCCTTCTTTCTCGAAAACTGATATCATTAGAAGTTCATAGTCACACTGTTAGTTCAATATGATACACTAGATTTATAAGCATGCTCTTAACTTGTCAATCAATAAATTTCTTAGGCACGAGAGTTTTATGGTACAAATATTAAACTATACCGTCATCTAACAATTTAAACTTTTAGAATAGTTAAAAATGTTCAAACAGATCTCACATGTTATCAGAATAGAAAATCCCAAGTTCAAATCTTTCCAAGTCTCTATTTGCCTCTCCTATTATATATTTTCACACTTTAGTTTTCAGCCAAAGTAACAACATAGGAGGTCTGACCAGGCCAGTTAAGGCTAGAATTGTATCATCATCGGTAGAAGAGATAGGCCAATTAGTGCACACTGCGAGGCGGACCAATTGCCCCAACTGAAGGTCCAACAACAAGCTCTAATATCATGTTATAAAGTTTAACCTAAAATTTAAAGCTATTTGATGAAGATGTAGTTCAATATTTAAATATTCTAATAGAGAGAGTGAAGCCACAGCAAACTCAGCGAATGATGACAATAGAGCTTGAGACTAATGATGGAGAAATTGGTCGATAGAGAAGAGTGATGATATAGACTCGATTAGGGTTTTCGGAGGATGAAGTCAATTTGATTAGGTCTTCTTTTTTTAACCCTTGAATAGATTTTGGTAACATTTCATCTATTTATAGAGGATAAAGTAAATCATCAATTTAGAGAGAGGGTGAACTCAAGGAGGCAATACCTTAGATAGAGAGAATCCTAATTTGGCCTTCAGCAATCTATGCTATTGGAGCTTTAGGGAGCCCTAGTCTAGTAAAAAAACTTGTTTTAATTCTACCCTATCCCGATATTCAAGTGAAATTAAGAAAACGAAATCATGTTTTAATTCTACCCTATCTAGATATACAAGTGAAATTAAGAAAATGAAATCATGATAATACACACTTCCAATGAAAAAAAAGGTTGACAAGAGATTGACTTGGATTTAAGTTGTATCAACTTATATAATAGGAGTAAGAAGAGATTGACATGGATTGAAATTGCATTGTATGACTATCATTTATTAGAGAGTACTTCTCCACTAATAAACAATGGACATAATCAAAAGTCAGGAAAGCAAATCGATGTAGTTAATCATTCATATGAATGAATTTTATAGGGAACGCCCAACAACCTGGTTTTATACCTTGTGATACGACACATTTAAACATGCTGATACACAAGTGAGAAACAATGTGATCGCAGGTGGTGCTGTGGGTTGCGATTCCATCTCAGCTGGAGAGAGGGGAAACAACTAGAGTGATGACAGTGCTGTTGATAATGTTCCTCTTCCAATACCTCCCCAAGATCTACCACTTCGTTTGCCTCCTCCGCCGCATGCAAAACTTGTCTGGCTACATCTTTGGCACTGTTTGGTGGGGGATTGCTCTCAACATGATCGCCTATTTTGTTGCATCCCATGTAAGTTTACTTTTTTCTATGTCTCTCTCCTTAATCATTTATTGATTAATTAGAAATATATCCTTTCTTCCCCTTGAAAGCTGTATCCCTTTTGGCTCCTAATATGACCTGTCATTTTGTTTTACTACCTTAAGGACAGAATGTAAGGATGGCCAAAAAGAAAAAGGAAGGAATGTTGGGATAAAAGTGTGGAGTCTCTATATGTGCCAGCGAAATCAGAACATGAAGATCTTTTTCTTGCTTTCGCTTAAGCATCTTGAATTCTTCTTTCTCAAAAAAGTTTATACCCCCCTTTTCAATCGTGAACAGCCAAACATTATCGTTGAACTTATTGACAAAAAAGAAGAAAGAGCTTGATTTAACATCTGCGCAACCGACAAAAGATCAAGAAAAATATAATATAAGTAATGTGCCAGTTCAAGTTTTCAAAAAGGTGGGCCAAAACTATAGGAACTTGTCACAATCGTGATCCATGTGAGGGCTAAATAGTGTTCTTTGTTGGTGGGTGCATTTAGAGAGAGATCAGATAATGCTTGAACCTTCTGTTCTTAAGAGAGAGGACATTCGGGTAATGTATGCAATAGCCAGCCCCACTAAAAAACACCTTTTTTCATTTTTCTGATTGCTTTTGTCTTCTTTGTTTTGATTTTGTCATAGAGATTGTTAATTACCAATGGGTATTGCAAATTTCTTGCTGCCTGAGCTGAGCTGTCCTAGGGATGCTGAACTAAGGTCTAGTGTTGCTTAGCAAATTATGTGAAAGTATCTGCAAGCGTATTTACTATCTGATAAGAAACATTTAAGCCCCTCATCATCTTGTTTTTTTAACTAATGGACACTCGAAAACGGATCACAGAAGTAGTCATTCTTCACTTGGTAACTCAGAAATTCATGTCTTGACGTGATTAGGCAGCGGGAGCATGCTGGTACTTATTAGGGATCCAAAGAGCAGCAAAATGCCTGAGGGAGCATTGTAGATCAACGAATGGGTGCTTCCCAAGAGTGCTGGCATGCAAAGAGCCAATCTACTATGGAACAACCGGCATGGTCCGAGATGGAGCCAGACTTGCCTGGGGTGAGAACCGGCAGGCCCGGTCCATGTGCTTGGACTCCTCCGATAACTATGACTATGGTGCTTATAAGTGGACCGTCCAACTTGTCACCAACGACAGTCGCTTGGAGAAGATCTTGTTCCCCATCTTTTGGGGCTTAATGACTCTGAGGTATACATAACTACTCTCTCTTCGATTTTTGTTGATCGAACAAATAAAGGGTAATCACATTGTTGAAAGTCGTGTGATGGTTCACGCAACCTTTTATGTCTGGTATACAAATCTCGCGTGATCAGTAAAGTAGTGCTGATTACATCTTCCGCATTATGAAGTCTTTTGAATCTTTTTCTCATCATAGTCGGAAATCAGTGATCTCCACTGAAATGTATATAGCAATACAGTAGTACCACCGAAACGAGCAAGTAAAATGGTTCGTGATTAACTTAACTGTACCCAGCTCATTGCATGAAATTCATAACTCCAACGCTGCAGCGCATGGCCTTTATGTCTTAAACTTGCGTTAATTTTTGTCCAATGTGCAGCACTTTCGGGAACTTGGAAAGCACGACAGAATGGCTCGAAGTTGTCTTCAACATAATTGTTCTGACCAGTGGCCTTCTCTTGGTCACCATGTTGATTGGAAACATCAAGGTAACTCCGCATTTACTTATGCTAATTAACTTTCTCCATGACCTCAATTTATTTAAAAGAACCAAACGGCACTTCAGAATTAATTTAGATGATATTGATATGCGTCTAAAAGAAAGTTATATGTCATATCGGACAAACGACTGCTGATATGATAAAAGTGAAATTCAATTTTAATAGTGTTCGTATAACCATCTCATCAAATCTTATACCAACAGCTTATCATGAAATGCCATCTTAAATCATCAATCCTCAAAACTATAGGAATGGATCGGATAACAACATCCGATTCATCAAGTCTTTATCCTAGCAGGTGCTAGGCAATTCAGGCAATCAATCTCAATATTTTCCATCACTCGTTGAGCCCACCATTTGGGTCAATAATGCTGTGAATAAGCACACGTCAAATGGAATTATCTTTAAGCTTTTTAACTCAGGCAATGCGTCGTTCATCACATGGAGCATAAATGCCAAGATATGGTTATGCAAGCAATCAATCTCTCAACAATTTATGGACCCACCCTAAGATACTTAGGCACCCAGTGAATCATCACCAAGCCAATGATTACGGTTTTCCCAATCATGCGTCAAAAGCTCACCGTACTGTTGGATCCTGTGACCGTCTTTTCCTGTACTGCTGAGGAAAATTGTGAGATTGATTGGTTGAATTGCCCAGCACCGAACATTTCTCACTATTCCTCATTTGAATTGCTAAAATGACTGACCATTCATTTTGCAAGTGCATAGGTCATTGCAATCATGAATTGAAATCATTAAGCTGATGAGGAATCGATGAGATGACTTTTCACGTGGAATAGTCGTCGGTAAAAAAATCTGAATCGATTACTGAAAAGTCTTGCTCACTCGAAAGCTAAGCAATTCAGAAAATATAGATATTTGTTGAGTAAGTCAAATTTCGAATTTCGGAGAAAATAGATGTAAAGATGGGAATCTTATGACTAAAAAGCAGAGGAATTAGGTGACGTACACATCAAATCGTGTGGTCCACATCTTACTTTATCGCAAATTCCAATTATGCCTCTTTTTCTATGACTGTGAGGCCTTATGTTTTCGGTGCTGCACGAAAGGTGTTTCTGCATGCTACGACCTCGAAGAAGCAGGCGATGCAGCTGAAGATGAGGAACATAGAGTGGTGGATGAGGAAGAGGCGCCTCCCGCAGGGGTTCCGGCAGAGGGTGCGCAACTACGAGCGGCAGCACTGGGCTGCCATGCGCGGCGTCAACGAGTGCGAGATGATCCGGAACTTGCCGGAGGGTCTCCGGAGGGACATCAAGTACCACCTTTGTCTGGACTTGGTCAGACAGGTAACATCAACTCCATTTTCCTTTTTCTAATAACGCCGAACGTACACGTGTCATGCAAATACATAAGAATCTTCCCGGGGCTAGACCCACACCATCATATTTTTCTCTCCTCATCTACGTTTGCCCCCCCGGTGGATCCCACCTTTTGGAGTTCCCAAGGACTCCCACGGGACGCTATGATAAAAGTTTTACTCACATCACATCAACCCACTCCATATTCATCCCGAATCAAAGTCCCGATCTTTGGTAGCATTCGTTTTCCTTTTGAAGAAAGAGGATAGGGCTTTGATAGAGGGCCCGCAGGAAAAAAAAGATCGAACCGTACTTCCATTCAAACCCTCAAAATTGATTGATCACCTCATGAACAGCATAAAGCTACAATCGAAATCATCATGAATAGCGCATTAAATAGTTCTTCCAGTACAAGATTTTACAACGAACGTAAAAAACAGAGAGTAGGGATAGAAGGCTCTCTTGAATTTAGCTGACGAGTTCGAGCTTAACGTCTGTCACATCTGCCCTCACCCAATCTTTATTCCATTTCTGGCCGAAAACCCTAAAGTGATGATCTTGCACTCCAATCTTGAAACAGTTAATTTAGGCCCATTGAGTATCTACCTTTTTCTAAGTTTATGGGCTGCTTCATTCATGCTTCAAGCTAGCCCACATGAATACCGATGGAGCTCGGGATTTCCGGTACTAGCGATCGACATCGGTTAGTCTTAATATATCTAGCGTTACTCCCGGCGGACCGTGTCCGCCCGGCAAAACGTGTCCGCATGAGTAGGGAGAACCTTGGACTCCATGAACGTGCATGTGAATCGGACCGGCTTGAAGCATGAGGAAGATAAAGCCCATCAAATTTTTAAAGGGTTGGTACTTATTGGGCCCAAATTAATTGTTTAAAGATTGGAGCAAAGATATAAACAGACCCAACTCTCCAAAGCTTGAGTCACGAGCCCCCTAAGCTAGTTGAAGTTTCTTTCCCCACCGCTTAATGCATTGTAAGATTAACTAGTTCATTTTCGCTTCTCATGTAGCATCTCTAGACATATATTTCATGTTGGTTACTTAATTTTCAGGTGCCGCTTTTCCAACACATGGATGATTTAGTCCTTGAGAACATTTGCGATCGCGTGAAATCGCTTATATTCACAAAGGGAGAGACTGTGAGTGCCTAATTGATGAACTTCTTCTTTCCAATGTAGTTTTCATCATTATCTGCATTATCATTGTCTAAATCGATTTTTTAATTCGACACAATTTTTTCTTTTGATATTAAAAGAAGAAAAGCGTCTTGGAATTTCTTGAAAAAACTGCCCTATGCCAAGTGCTTCATTGTAATAAATATATCTCGTTTACATTGTTAAGTACGTCTTGAAAGTGAATTATTTGTGAAGAACTACCTTTTGCCCACTCTATCGACTGTTTGAAAGAAGTCCGAGAGGCAGAATGATGGCATGCAAACCCTAACTCTCTCTCTCTCTCTCTCTCTCTCTCTCTCTCTCTCTCTCATGCATGGTGCAGATAGCAAGAGAAGGTGACCCAGTCCAACGCATGCTTTTCGTAGTGAGAGGCCACCTCCAAAGCAGCCAAGTCCTCCGTGACGGCGTCAAAAGTTGCTGCATGCTCGGCCCAGGCAACTTCAGCGGCGATGAGCTCCTCTCGTGGTGCCTCCGGCGGCCTTTCATTGAGCGCTTGCCACCATCTTCCTCGACCCTAGTCACCCTCGAGACCACCGAGGCGTTTGGGCTCGAGGCCGAGGACGTGAAGTACGTGACACAGCACTTCCGGTACACGTTCGTGAACGAGAGAGTGAAGCGGAGCGCGCGGTACTACTCACCCGGGTGGAGGACATGGGCTGCCGTGGCGATCCAGCTTGCGTGGAGAAGGTACAAGCACCGCCTGACGCTGACGTCGCTATCGTTCATACGGCCAAGGAGGCCACTATCACGGTGCTCTTCGCTGGGGGAGGATAGGCTCCGGCTCTACACGGCGTTGTTGACATCTCCGAAGCCGAACCAGGATGACTTCGACTTTTGATGAAACGCTTAAATAAGTAGCAATAATAAAGTTATGCTGGGCTTTTCATTTGGTATTAACTTTACATAGATCTCGAATTGATATATAAGATGGGACATCAAAATCATGAAAATGAGAAGCGATCGAACGCATCATCAAGCTGTGACAACACTAGCATCTAAGGCCGTCATGAGCTGGTTAGGCTCAGCCTCCGGTCCGGATGAACCCCTGAAGAGCAAGATCGCGAGGCTGCCGACGCAGAAGTAAATGAAGCAGCCGGAGCAGTGGGTCACGAATGAACCAAAATCTGTCCCCACTATGCATTGCCATCCTCCTCCATATATCCTGTCAAATTCCTGCGTAACACACAAGAAGAAAACCTCAAAACAGTTACCTAACTAGCTAAAGCCTTAAACAACAGGAGAATTCCAATTTTCAATAAGGGGGCTGTGTACAAGAGTTAAAGATTTTCGACAATACATTTTTGATGAAGCGCGCGATGTCCGTGGGTTCAGTGACGTCGAAGGAGTCGAGCGCCTTGGATGCCAAGTGGAGAGCTTCCTGTTGCATCGCCTGGAGCATGTCGGTCTCGCCGATGACGGCCTTCCCTTCTAGCATATTTGAAAACGAAAAGGTACTCCGGAAAAGACTCGTTCGCTTCGGGGTCGATTTTTAGAATTGAGAGACGAGCAAATGAAGAGGACGATTGAGATTACAGTGGGAGGAAGGAGGAGTGCTGGAGAAGTCGGAATACAAGTAGATGCGAGGAGATGTGGATGATGTTGAAGAGTTGTGGTCGAAGTGGGAGAGGGAACATTATTGGAGTCTAGATCAGATGGGGAATAAAGGGGTGTGGTGGAGAATATCTTGGTGTGTGGTGTGGCTAGCTGATGCATGTGCTGGAAAATTGTGAGCCTTTGAATCGATCGGTTTGTCGAGATGTGCGAATGAAGCCATTTGAGAGTTCTGTTTGTCGTTTGGAAGAGAGCTAGGGGGGGCTTTTGCAATGCCAGGATCCTTCGGCATTAGATCCCCTGTTGTCATGGCCACGGGACTGGCAGGACCCTTCACGCCGTGCCCTCTCTAGGTCCACTTTGTCAGCGATTATTAGAATCGTGATCGAATATTCTCTAAATCTTACAAGAAATTCTTATATCTTGTCTCTCCTAAAATAAGTACAGCAAATCTTTTTTTTTTTTTTTTTTTATCTCGCTCCAAAGCTACGTTTTATAATCTTTCACTGTAATATTTGACCCCCAAAAAAAAAAAAAAATCTTTCACTGTAATAATATTCAATCTTCTGCATGCTAATAATGAGGATGTTGCATTCAACTGGGAATGGAAATAAGGGGATGTCTACACTACTTGGTTTTAACCGTATACAATTAGAAGGATTTTGCACATTCATTAATTAGGACATAACAGGAGCTTTATAAGTTTCCAAAAAATTGAATATACTTTTCAAAGTAGTGATTCTGCTGGATCAAATAAAAAATTATGTATTTCAGATGATGAACCTAATAAGATCGGTACTTGGCTCATATTCGTAATCACTCATCTCTCTCTCTCTCTTGTTGTCGAGTTTTGGCTCAAGTCTCGACATGGCGATATAGAGGAGACCCACATCTGTGAGGCCTTTCCGTTGATGGAGGGGACTGGATCTGGAGGTCTCCTCCGTTGTCGGAGGAAACAAAGCATGGGACTGACGAAGAGGATTACTAGGAATGTGGTTGGTCTTTGGTGGAGGCGCCGGTTTTTGGGCATTGGTGTAGATGATGAAACATGAGGCCGTGGCACGGTCGTGGCCTGGACGACAATAGTGGCTGAGTTGAGTAGAGAGGGAGATACGTAGTGTATTTTCTTTTTAACTTAATGTATATCACGTAAAATGTCTGCATGACATGACACCTTTAAAGAGGTCTTGTCCATAGTAGAATAAATCCGTTGTGTACCTAACTTTCAGTCTTTTGTACTTTCATTTTGCTTTAGTGGGGAAAAATGATATTAAAATTGTCGTAATTTTTGTACGACGTTTACTTCAGCGTCAAAATTTTTTGAGAGATCATTTTAGTGCGGTGAAATGATTACATGAGTGCTTCCTCCGATAACAAATTCCGGTAATCCATAGGTATGACCCTTTTTCTAATGAAAATTCAATTTCACGTGATTTTTTTAAGAAAAGTTAATTTCAAAGTGGACAGAGGACAAAATGACCTAGCCCTTCGTAGCAAAAATGATGGCACTTTATTTGAGAAAATGTTGTTATACTGCTCAATCTCCCAGCAAACCATTACTGCTTCCATGGCGTTGGACATGGACATGTTGCTGTAACTGCTCTTTACAAGAACAAAGCAAGAGCACGTAATGCGTCTGTCGTCTGGAATATCAAGAAAGAAACAGATGAGTAATATTGACCTGCACTGGAAAAGAATTTAGTTGCGGACGGTTTCGGACATAGATTGATCCCATTCTTGAGCGGAGCAAGAAAGTACAGAGGAAAAAAAAAACGCAGAAATGAGGAAAGGAAGATCCTCGGTGGATGTGAGAAAGAGGGAAAGAGACCCTGTTGTAGGGTGAAGAATACAACTAATTAACTCCCATCCTTGTCAAAAAAAAAAAAAAAACAAAATCTTGCCCAAAAAAAAAAAAAAAAAAAAACCTTCCCAATTTTCGTTCTCTTCTCCTTCGTCTTTTCGTCCGAAGAAACCCAGTTGCAACGATCGATTCGTTCAGGTAAATGTTGCTTCCTCTCCTTCGTAGCTCTTGTCCATCCAATTCTTGACCACAACACGCTTAATTTGGCAATGTTTGTCCCGCTCCTGTCTCCATAGCAAATGTCAACACTTAATATTGCCCCAATTTCTCGATTGAAGAGCACAACGAATTAAGGTTCAAAGGGAGAGAAAAAAAAAGGAATATAGCCCCAATATGCAAATCTAGGATAAATAACACATATAGGTAACCCCATTTAGGGCAATCCATGCCTACTCCAATTGTTGATGAGGAACATTAGTCGAAAAACTATTGAATTATTGCCACGCCAGATTTTTCAACAATCTAAATCGGCCATGACATTGAAGTCGTCATTTTCTTATTTAAAAGAACGGCACTCAAATAAGCATAAAAAAAAAAATCGGTCATTGAAATGAGCAGAACACAACTAGTGATAATATATTTCTTTCCTCTCTAAAAGGGAGAGAACCTCGAAAGAAGCATATGCACCCAATACAGAGACAAGCGCCACTTGCAATTCTCTCTCTCTCTCTGGTATTGGTTGTGTGGGTGGATGGAGTCCATGGAATTCCGTGCTTTCGATTGTTTATTCAGGATTCCGTGTGTACAATCAAGACACAGCTGTATTGGGAGCGGCGGTGAGGATCAGATAAGATCAAATTAAATTAGAGATCATTGAATGCAGGATGCTAATTACGGACGGGGGGCCAATACATCAAGAAAAGCCTACCTCCGTAGATCTGGAATATGAGCAAATCATTCATTTCTGACGGAGAGGAGAGAGGAGGAGATTCCATTGTCAAACCTTTTTGTTTGTGCTTTAGGTGGAAATGCCGGTGGCGACAGCATAACCTGTCACCGACTTCCAACCACAACCACATCGCCCCCGCCACCTGTTCCTCACTTTGAAAAAAGAAAAGCTGACCATCGCACGTTCTGAATACATTATACATATATTATATATATATATATATATATAGTAATTATTTGCATGAACGGCCATGTAAGATAACCCAATAAGAAATTACCCAAGTTTCCCAGAAACAAGCATTTTTTTTTTTTTTTTCTGAACTGAGATTTATAGCCTTAATTTTCGTAGAATGGATTCAGTAATTTTTTAAAAAAAATCTAAAATACCATTAGAAGCTTATAAAAATATAAATGCACTGTGGGAGTGTAATACCAAATATTGACAAATAGCAATAACGTATGTGCATGAATGATTTACATTATTCGATCATGAATCACAAAGATTTCAAAGTAATAAAGAACCTGAACATGACGTTTTGCCCTTTTGTAGTGAAAGTGATTTACACCCACTTTAGGTTTAATGGTGATTTTTGCATGAAATTTATTTTATGTCATAAAAAATTACCAAATTGGAATCTTAGGCAACCACCGCCATAGAGTTGCCCTGACGGATGCTAGCACCACATGATGCGCACTAGTGATGCCAGTAGCACGGCAATTGTTAGCGTTGCCTAGGTGGAAGAACTAGGTTATGAACAAAGAGAATACTGAAAATGCAAATTAAAAAAAGTCCAAGTTAAGAGATAATGAAAAAGTTGATGTATATTTATTAGGGATGTGGAAATTAACACATTGAATTTCAAATTAACAGAAGTAAAAATAGATGATTTAAAACTTGAGTAAAAATAGATGATTTTTCATGAGATAAAAAAAAGTTTGGTACCAAATTTAAAGTCGGTGCTTTTTCCAAAGGGGATTAGCCCCTAAACATAAAGAAATCAGATTACAATTTCACTTTCTATATTTTCATTTCCATTTCCAATAATATCGTCATTAAAAATACCACCAAAAATTAGGTGCGTGGCCCTTCGGGGTACCTTTCTCGAAGTCGATGGGAACACGCCAAACTCCCGTATTCAAAAGATCGTCTTCTTTCGCTTTTGCTCTGCATCTCCATCTCTCCACCTCTCCCTCTCTCCTCTCTCTCTCGACCTTCGAACGCCAGCGTAACCGCCACAACCTAACCAACCGCTTCTCCCCCTTCAGGCGGAGGGACGCACGCACGCTCGCTCGCTCCCACGATGCCACGTGGCCTCTTCGCCTGCTTCGGCAAGCCCCACGTCCACTCGTCCGCGGCGGCTGCTGCTGCTGCTGCTGCTGCGGGTGCGGCGGAGGACCAGGGAGGGGCGGTGCTGGTGGAGCTGTTCTCGTCGCAGGGGTGCGCCACCTCGCCGGAGGCGGAGCTGCTGCTGTCGCGGCTGGGGAGGGGGGACTTCGAGGTGGAGGCGCCGGTGGTGGTGGTGCTGGCGCACCACGTGGACTACTGGGACTACACGGGGTGGAAGGACCCGTTCGGGTCGAGCCAGTCCACGGTGAGGCAGAAGGCCTACGTGGAGGCGCTGAGGCTGGACACCATGTTCACGCCGCAGGTGGTGGTCCAGGGCCGCTCCCAGTGCGTCGGCACCGACCAGGACGCCTTGCTCTCCGCCATCGCCTCCGCCCCTAGATTCCCTTCGCCCACGCTCCAGGTTCGGTTGTTTTTTTGCCCCCAGAAATATGCTTGATATTCACTGTGATGTATTTATATACGTACTGAGTTTTTGGCATTGAAGATGGAGAAGAGATCGAGTGATGAATTCGCGAAAACTTTAGGGACCGGTGCTAGAACTATTACTGTTAATTAGTGGGCTGCGGTTTACTAATATAAGTACTTCAGCTGTGGTGGCGGATCGCGTAATCTTTTAGCTTCTGCAAGGGACGGTTTTTTCTAGATTAGAGGGATCTTGCAGATGGTTTTTTCTAGATTAGAGGGACGATGCCTCGGTTTTCATTCATTTGTGGAGCATTTCTATACGTGGGTTGATGATCCAGAAAGCATAGACCTTGGTTTTTTCTATTTTATCGCAAAGTATGTTATTAATCATCATGTTCTCAGATCAGAAGAAATGTCACTTGGAGACTTTGTAATGCTTAAAGTTAAAAAGGGTTGCGCCTAAACTAAGAATCAATTCTGTGAACTTTTGTCGATTAGGCTAAGCTGATGTTGCTGTAGTTTTTAGCAGCACAGGGATCAAGAGTTCCAAATGTTGATTGAATTTGAAAAAACAGGGCACTAACTTCAGTTTTGTAAGAGCAAATTTATCACATCTAGCATTGATAAAGATTAGGATTTGAATGATCCTGAAGAATATTATGGTCGAAAGAAACACCGACAACCCTGAAAAGTCTGTGGTGTAATCAAGTGAGACATAGACAGATCTTTGTTACCATAGGAGTAGTTCAGATCCGTTCTAAATTGGTTTGCTCACTTGAATTGTGTTTGAGCCGGGAGTCCTAGCCATTCTCAGTCATGGTGCTAACAGCCATGTATGAACTTTGCTTAATTGGTTGGTTTCGATTGCCTTTTGATTTATGTTTTCGGTAGATGAGGGGGATTGTCTGCCAAAGTCAGTGAAACTTATAGACCATTACCTTTTATCAGCCCTCAACTAATTCGTCAGTGGCACATAGATCTGAGAGGGACCAAATTATGGAACAGATCTGAAGGCAACATCGACATTAAAAAGTAGAGGTAGAGAAAGGGAAAGGAGAAATGAAAGAAATAAAATAAACAGATGGTTCAACAGAAAGGAGATAGGTAGGTGGGAGAGATCCACTCCACCAGCTTCAGAACCGCATTCAATTCCTCTTCCTTTTCCAAGACATGAAGCAAAGTGATATGCAACCTGTCAGTCGATATTCTGATTCATGTTCACTTACACTTGTTTGATGTACCTAAAGTAATAATCAACTGCCAATTTCCATATTTGGAAGTTAACGTGCGCATGACACGACAGAATATATTCTATGACTTAGATAACATCTAACATCCACTTTCTCGTAATTGATGTTTTTAGTAAAGAGTGAAATCCATGTAAATGTTTGAAGTTTCAATAGATGTTGAAGAACGTTCTCTGTAGATCTTGAAAGGTAAGTCCTGGTAAAATCATAGCTCTTGCCTAATATTGCGAATCTTCTGTTAATAAGAGTGCTCAATTCAAACAAGCCGTCATTTCTCATCAAAACAAGAGACGAGAAAAGGGTCAACTTAGTCCCGAGAACTTCAGGATTCCAGAATGATATCATTACCTATGTTTTGCATCGAATGCTGGTTTAGCAATTCCAATCATCTCAAGATGCATACGTGCATATGCACAGGCAAATTTCCAGAGGCCGTCGCCAGATTCTTTTCAAGTGTCGCTGTCTGGAGCACTGAGGATGAAAGTGGAAGGCCAGGCTAATGTGATGGTGGCGCTCTATGAGAATGGATTGCTGACCGACTGCCCGAAGGGAGAGAACAAAGGGCGGGTCTTAGCGAACGATTTCGTCGTGAGGAAGCTCGAGAAACTGTGTACCGTCAAGGACATTTCGGCGAAGAAGACGGTTTCGGGAACTGTTAATTTCTCATTGTGGGAAGGTTTCAAGAGCAGCAAATGCGGGATCGCGGTCTTCGTGCAGAGCAGTGCTCACCAGATCTTCGGGTCGCAGAATATCCTACTGCCGGATAATATGTGAAAGCGGGACGAAATCTTCCATTCTTTGTCACAGCATCAGGGCCTCGAGTTCTGACCATTTATGTACAGGGTGTCCGGTGGCTTAGCACCGTGTTTTTTCCTTTCTTAAGCTCCCCTGTTTTGGGCTGCTGGTTGCACTTTCTTTTGTCACCGATTCATTTAGGAGGTAGAGCATGTCCGGACGGCTTTCATTCTAGAACCCTTTGAATTCTAAAGTCGAGGATCTTGTGATCCTTTACTGTTTGGGACTCGTTACATTGTGTGACTGTATTGTTTCTCTCGGAGTTCTGTCATCAGGATTTGAAAATTCTGCTAACATAAAGGCAAATTTACAGTTGATAGCCTTTACTCTCTCCTGAGATCCTACTGGAGAGTGAAGCTCTGAGGATCTTGTCCGGTGGTTGTGTGGGACCGTATGTATTATGTCTATGTCCCATGCTATTCAATGAATTGTGCAAGCTGGACTTGCAGGATTCTGAACTCCGACAGAACTACCCATCATCCGTTTCAATTATTATCCATCGATTATGATCTTGCAAAAACGCACCCACGTTGAGTCAATCAGTTCAAAGATATGATAAAGAAGTTGGATGGATTGAGGAAGTGCCTTCGGGAGCATTTGTTGCGGACCTGATGCTGCTAAGCAGAATGTGAAGGAAGCAATATTTCCCATAATGGTATTTTTTTCTTAGTCTAATTACAGTCCTCGATCAAGATGAAGAAGACAGGGGGACTCAATAAGGTCCCCAAGAACTCAAGTACAAGACTTTTCTGAAAGACTCCCAGATTGCCGCAGCTTCTCTTCCCTGATCGTCCTGTCGACCGCGGAGGAAGCAGGGGAAGAGAGCTTCCTGGCCTGAGAATAAGACCTGAGATTGGTCTTGGCGTGCTGGTGGAGCGACCTGAGGACATGGTTCCACCTGCAGACGCCCTGGTCCTTGAGCGCTTCCACAGCTCCGATGCTGGCCGCAACGATCCAAGCTCTGCTCGTCGAACTCATTATCTCTGCTCCTTTTTTAGTGGTGATGAGTGAACGAAGCTTCGGCCTCGAGATTTGGGTGTAGACTGCTGTAGTAGTGGGGGTTGTTTCGGGGGTTGAATTCCAATGGTGTTGGGGAATGGAGCGGAGGGTGCTTGGTTAATATAGAGAGTTGGAATCCGAGAAGAAGTGGTTAGCTCAAAACAAGAGGCAGGTGTTACCGGGGACTTGGGAGATATTGCCCATTGATTTTAGGTTTGGTGACACCCCCAAAAACCATGGGCTCGCCTTGTTTCGGCTGCTTTCCTGGATCCGCACGCTTCAAAGATGGAGACAAATTGGCCCACCAGAGAGAGAGAGAGAGAGAGAGTAGTTTAGTCAACACTAAACTAATCCCGTGTAGTCTCAATTTATTGCAACTTTCCCCTCCTGAAAACCTATGTAGCACCGACACGGGACACGACACGAGTGTCCGACACGACACGACACGTCGACACGTCATTTCTAAAAAACAGAGAATTCCGACACGTTGCGACACGTTGTATATTAAATAAATATTTTTATTTTTAATTAATTTAATTCAAATTCATAAATAATTAATTAATTAAAAAAGAACCTATAATAAATACACTGATAATATTAATAAATCAATTCATTAAAAATTCGAAAAATATATTTATAGTTAATGCCAAACATGTTTTTACCTTTAACAAAAATTATTGATGAAACTAATAATTAATAAAAAAAATTAGAATCAATTTATTTAAATAAATCCATAATTTTCTATAATAATCAAAATTTATCATTATTCAAATTTCAATACTTTTATTTTTAAAATTATTTGTTAATCTCATTTATTTGATTTTCCCATTAAAAAAAAACAAATCCCCAAAATCCACCCCTTTTTCCCTCCATCCATTTCCCTCCACCCCAAATTTATTTTACATTTTTCCCTCCCCTGACAGACAGGTTGTCAACCTGTCACTTCCCCTCCCCCAAAACTCAAAAGCCACGCCACTTCCTTCGTCCATTTCCCTCCATCGTCCCCCTTTTTTTTATTACTTTTTATTCCCTCATAAAAACCCTAGCAAACTTTTCCTCCTCCTTCTCGCCGCTCGCCGCACGCCGCCCGCCGCACGACCCCCTTCCTCTCTCTTCCTCTCGATCTTTCTCCTCCTCCTCCTCGCCGCACGACCACCTTCCTCTCTGCACGACCCCCTTCCTCTTGATCCTTCTCCTCCTCCTCCTCCTCCTCGTCGCCGATCCATCGCAACAGTGGCGGCTGCTCTCTCTCGCCGTCGCAGTGGTCCGTTGCGCGGCTTCGCCTCGCCGTCGCTCGCGGCCTCTTCTCCCTCGCCCTCCCTGGCCTCCACCCTCCGTCAGGCTTCCGGACACGCGTGTCGACGCGTGTCGAAAAATGTTGACCGCGTGTCGAAAAATCGGACACGCGGTCAACGCGTGTCCGACCGTGTCCGAGCGTGTCGACGTGTCCGACACGCTCCGACACGTGTCGGACACGACACGGAAGCACGGGCAACGTGTCCGTGCTTCATAGCTGAAAACTAGCAACCATAGCAGGCGCGAAGCATCTTCCTTTGCTATTTTCTAATCCTTTCTTGGTCCACAAGCCCTTCTAGGGTCTTGCGTGATAAATTAAAGGACCCCGTCCCGTGTTCGAAAATGGTTGGTTTCGCTTATAATTTAGGTCGTCGTAGACAGTTTTGTGAACTCGAAAGGTAATTTACCACCCGTAAGATTATTTTTGCATTTATAAATATTTACGAATTCAGAGGTAATTTATGGCATTGGAACTCATTTTACAAATATCATTTTGCATTTACAATCTACATAAAAGTATGGTTGCTATTATTAAGAATTAGCGCTCAATTTACTAGTTACAAAGTAGCTTATTTCTTCAAAACACAATCTACAAGGTAAATTGCCTTTTCTCAGGAGATGTTTTTGCATTGAAGGTAAATAACTTCTTTTGAGGATTATTGCCAAAAGCAATTTGTTACCTAAAACATTACCAAATGCGAGAAGTAATTTACTATTCTAAATGGTAATATTACCACTGTTTAAATAGAATTACAATATCGTTATTTTCCTCCATAGAGCAAAACCTTATAATTCCCATCATTAGTAATTATAACTCCAATAGCTGTAATTTGCCAAAAGTCATCATAATTTCGGCTGCACCTATTGTTAGTACTTTCCTTTTTCTTTTTTTTTTTTGTAGTAATATAGCTTGAGCTCGATATAGAAGAATACTATTGCTTAATAATTAATAAATGACTTAGCAACGCTCCTTAAATTTGTCACGAGAGATATGGACTTATGGTTAGTAATCGGCCCCAATAATCATAATTTACCTTTAAGTCAATGTAAATGATGGTTAATGATCTATTTTTAGAAATAGTAAATAACCTAAAGTTTTAGCAAGCAAAAAGCTCCTAATTATCTTAACTTATTTTGAGAACTAGGAAGTGACCTAAATTTATGGAAACTTTATTTTTCCGTATTATTAGTAAATTAGTTCAAATAGACATAACGTTCCCTTTTAAGTCCATGAATAAATGGAGCCCATCTGTAAGTAATAATCTTTGGTTGTCGTAATATTCGCTAATCAATTGTCAAATTTACTATTTTATTTCACTAAATTTCCTCAGATGTCATTTGAGTTACCGCTTTAATAGTTTGTCGCATTTTTTTTATTTTTAAAATTGATCGGAGGGAGAAGATATTTTTGGGTGTAAATTGGATGGGCCAAATTCTATAGGATGCAGGTCCAACATGACACCCCGCTTGAAAATATATTTTTCCTAACAATAAAAGATAGAATCACAATAATAATTGATGACTAATGGATGATTTAATCGATGAATCAACTGCAATGTCGAAAATGAATTGATCTGCGTATTTTTCTTATTCAAGCAAGGATAGCATTTCCAACATGTGATTTACTCCAATTCCAACCCACAAAAAAAGAGATGTTACTTTATCTGGTAAAGTAAATCTTAGGTAAACAAATTCTCATTGAGGTGATCAACACCAGAATTTGTTCACAACATACGATAATTTCAATCTCTCTGAATTACAACCTCATCATTATCAGCAAACGCTACAACCGTGGAATCAGAGGCAGGAACAGATGATAATCAGGCTTCTCTAATATTCAAGATCCCCAACACTTTTCCAATACGCCATTACCAAATAATTCACAGACCCAAATCGCCATTGCCAACATCTCAGCAATTCAAGAATGCAAATCTCTCTCTACCTATACTGCAGATATCACAATGTCCCTATTTTCCTAAAACCTGGTGGACTCAGGGCCCCAGCAGTTGAGGTGCATGACCTTGCCGTGGGACTCCTCCAAGCGCCTCATGCCCTTGGCCACGGCCGAGGAAGAAGGGGCGGAGAGCTTCTTGGCCTGGGAGTAGGACCTGAGGTTGCTCTTCAGGTGCTGGTGGACCGACCTGATCGGGTAGTTCCACCTCGCGAAGCCCTGGTCCTTCAGCGCCTCGACGGCCGCTATGCTCGCCGCCACGATCCACGCTTTGCCCGCTGAATTCATCTTTCGCTTCGATTCCCTTCAAAGGGTTCCTCTTTTTCGTGGGTTTGGACGTTAAAGAACGATCAGAACAAGAATTAGAGAGGGTTTCAGGAGGAGGGTAGGTCTTGGTATTGAGATCTGTGGAGGATCTGAAATGGTTTCTGGTTTATATAGCAGAGAGAGAGAGAGATATTATTAGAATCGGCCTTTAAGAAAACTAGAGGCAGTAATGACCGGGCAGTAATCCAAGGAAAGAGCCGTGGTTTCGCCCTCTTTCGGCTTCTGGTTTGGGCCCGAATCAGCTGCTGGCCCCTGGGAACTATAAATTAGCTGTCCCCTGGCCGACGCGTCAATCGAAATTAAAGTCGTACTGCGGAAGGGAGGGCAAAAACAAAAGGATTCCTCCATATATATATATACTTAACTAAATATAAATATGAATGATTCTTGCGGAGTGTAACTTATCGATTAGAGTGATTAGAGGAAAACGCAAATTCATTTTGTTGATATATTTCCCTTTTCATGGTTTATTGTTGAGTGCAAGTTAACTTCGTTATCGTATCATAGTATCTTTCCGTTAATGCTCTACTTTCACGTCTTTTTTAAAGAAGGCCTAGAAACTCTAATATATTCTTTGGCTATTACGGATTTTTTAATCAAGCCCTTTTGATAAATTTAATTGATGTGACTTTCGAGTGCGATACACATAAAACTTTACTAGCATAGGCGTTCGCGTTGCTAAATTTATTCACATTATGTTCCGATTTCATACTGCCTAGATTTTCTGTGGTGGTGCCCATTTTGCGTCCTTCAAAAAAATAATTTATTTATCTTATTATTAATCAAGAATTTCCAACAAATTTTCCTTTTTTGGATTTGAAACTTGCTCGAATTGGATCCTTTCGATTTAGAAATCAAAAATAGACTACACTTACAATTGGTATTTTTTCACGAAAAGCAAACGTGAGATAACAAATCTTGTCTTTAACTAGACCTCCTCTTTTCTTTAATCCAAAGGAGGTCAAATTAAGATTTCTGGTGTTGTAGGACAACCACGCTGGCTGGAATTAGTCGAAATTCGGTATTGAATAGACTTGATCAGAAAACTTGTCAGTTCAAAAAGGTGTAAGTATAGGATTGGAAGTAGGATTTGTCCCAAATTTTATAAAGCTGACCAGACTTTCTTGTTGTCTCGAGCCTGCTTATTTGAACTTTCGAGCTTGGAAGGGCTGCGGAGGAGGCGGCAACTAGCTCTATGCTTAATTCGTAATAGGCGTGTTCAACGGTCACTTCTGAAAGTCGAGACAAAGCACTTTTAAAGCAATTCAATTGCGTTACAATTATGTGACGTAGTAAAGGCTCAAAAGTTGTCTCTGACTAGATTAGGAAATAGGTTAGCGGGACAATTTGTATACAAACAATCAAATGTACAAAGATCAACAACTCATCGTCCAACACTTCTTTGAATAATTTATTGACATTCGCTTCTATGATCTCCTTTTAAAACTGTTGATTGGACTATGTAAGCACATAATAACAGTGATACGTGCTTCATGTTTAAAGCATGTTCGTTTGTAAATAAAAAGATTGTCACGAGCTTTCCATCATCAGGTAGGCATTGGCAAACATTATTCGGTATCGTTCCATTCCAATTGTCAAAAACTGGAACTCCCGTAACATTCACATGAAAACCGGTTGAGATTTTCGATGTCACGCCTTCTGATCTTTGCAACAGAAAGACAGCGAAGAAGACAAGCCAGCAGAGAATGTCTAGATGTCTGGTTTGATCAGTATTGCTATCACGGTACCTTCTAGTGCTAGACTTTTAAGAATAGAACTCCTATTAAACAATCAAATCAGAAAAGAAAGAAAAACTTTCAGTGCACTGACTGTTCCTTACCATACTTGCAACAATATCAAGTCTGTCGGAAATCCGGTGATTCAGCATCGCATTGCAGTTTGTGCACGTACGTCGCCTTTTACAAGAGTTCATTGGTCAGATGTAAAATCTAATCCAGTGGCAGGTCCTGCCAGAACACTTCCTTCATTGGACAGGATACAGCTAACACAGAGCAGGCTCGAATGCATTGATTCTCGAAGTTATTCAAGAGGCTCAATCGCATCAAATAACTTACCAGCGATAATGTAAACTCTATCGGCATTTATACCTTCTCTTCTTTCTCCACTTTAATGAGCATTTCTTCAATCATATTGCCTCCTCCATTCTGCTAAGTAATGGGCATACTTTTGGACCGGCAAGATGGAGGGGCAAGCATTTTCGCTTGACCCGCATGGGAAATCTCTACAGTGACGCTTCCATCTTCAAATGGCAATGGTTGTCTCCAGGGTTCCCCATCGATTCTCATGTAGGTGTGATCTGCTGCTCTTGTTTTGAACTCGAAACGAACTCCACTTGTCTACAGGGAGGAATAAGAATTTTGGAGGGAAAAAATGAGGCACATCCGCACAAACACAGGTTCACCGCATCCAGCGGGCAATAGCTTCCCCAGGCAGCCAATCAATGTCGAATTAATTTGTGTAATCTGAATGTATATATGAAATTTCTACCTGTGCAAGGCGAGTCCCATGTCCTTTCGGGAGTAGTAATATTAGTCCATGCCAAGCATCTCTAAAACCAACGATCTCAATTAGGCCATCATCAACATATGGAGGTGTCAAGTCTCTCTACAAGTTCGGGCCAATGATTAGTCTTTCTATAAGAATTAGTGAATCCACAGCATAGAATATTTTAAAATGAAATTTCTGCATATCATACTGCAAAGTATTAAGGATAGCAATAAACTTAAAACCAACCTCATGTGATTTCTTAGGGTCTGGCGTTCCCCAAGGATCAAGTCCACCAGAAAAGCTGGGCAAGTTGAGGCACACAATGGATCGGATACTGCAATTTACATGGTAATACACTAATATGTAACTAAGTATAGAATAATGCACTAAAAGTCCAGATATAATTTCTAAAATCACTTGACTGAAAAATGAGTACAAGCTCATAAGAGTGCATGTGAAGTGCATTTTGGGCAGGTGCAAATTTCCATGCTACAGTAGGTAGAGAGGAATCACCTGTGAGGTACATAGAGATCCTCCCACTGATCTTGTCTTCTCAATATCCTGACAGTTGCCAGCTGTGCTATGTTCCTGTATAAAATTAAATTATACTGAATGGCATTGGCAGTAACTAACAAAGGGAAGGAGAGCAATAAGATAAGTAGATGACTAGGGCCTAAAAGTCAGACGATACAAATTCACAGAAGTACTGGCTGTTAAGGTATGACCACAATCATAAGAGCAATCTTAACATTTTAATGTCAACAAACAGAGTAGAAGTTTAGTAGTGAATAAATAGTAGCCACGGTTTCTCCAGAAAGTAAGTGGATGCATGATATAATCACATGGTTTCACCTAGCTAGAATTATGGTTTAGTAAGCACAGGTAAGGCCTAGCAAGAATTATGTTTGAGCAAGCCAATGTAAGGCCAAGTTCCAGAGAAGACAGCCGCAGCTTCGACAGAGACACATGCCTTGACGTTACATCCTCAGATATTGACCACTGATACAGAACGCTGTACTCTAATTCAGCTGCAGACAATCTAGCTACTTTCAATCATTCAAAACAATCTCGAATTGCTGAAAGGAAGTAACAACAAAAAAGTTTTGATAATGCCATCTGGCAGGTGCCTACCTCAAACTTCAATCTTTAATCACTCAAAAGATGATAACGAATGCGAAATGGAAGCAGATGCAGGATATGAAACTGTAAAGCATCACTACAGAAACTAATCAAAAGACTCACCGTGAAGAAGGGTGAAAACAAGATGTGCAGAACCATCCTTGAGTACATCCAAGCTTTAAATAATTGCTCTGACAAGCCAAAAACAGAAGCAGTTGGCAGTAACTCTCATTATTTGCTCATTGAGATTGAGAAGGAAAAAATAACCTAAACTTGTTTCAAATGGTTTTGGATTGAAAGAATCGAGCTTTAGTGTCTTGTCTGTCAATGATCAACTTTTCGTTCATGCATGGGGGACCTTTATATTTGAAGACAACATCAAAAGTGATTGCAGGTGCAAATAAATCATTATTCCTCAATGATACCGACTGAAACTGGAAATGGTATCTGAATCAGTGGTTCAACCGATGATGTATCTTAGTGGCCACAAAGCATCTTCAAATGTAATGGTAGACAATAAAAATTCAATTGCAGGAAGTTCTTCTACGTAATATCAGTCGGCACTGGTGGCACCTGGTAGGTGATATTCGACCACCGACGTGGCTAATTAAGTGAAATTGGATAACAAGAGTTGCTTAAACTCTAGATTTACTTTCTAAACTAAATGGTTGTCCTTGAGAGTGACAAATAAAAAGCATTGCCTTTATCTTTACCTCAATCTTATGTGATCAGTTTTCGCTCAGAGTAACAACATTGGAAAGATTATACTGGAGAAGGAACCCTACAGCCAAATAAAATATAACAACTGGGATCCAATACTAGATCTAGGGTGAGACTGAAACAAATGAATTCGTTACACCGTATGGAGTAAAAGGAAGTGCATCGAAACTTCAAAGCTAACATTGAAAATGGCAAATAGAGCAGTCAGGTGGAGCAAGCCACGTGGTTTCATGCTAAATACCATATGTGCACATTCTACAGATGTCTCTTGAATGAATGGATTGCTAGAACAAGAAAAAGGCTTCACTGAGAAAAATTAAAGACATATTGCATCTTTTTTCAGCTGCTTTCAACAAATATTTGTCTTGAGGATTGCGTTCGAGTCTAATGAAATAAGTACAATCACCTCCAACTGCCTCGAGACAATCAAATCTTGATTTCAGAAAAAAAGGTCCTTCAAAAAGAAAGAGTGCGACATACCAGAAGATTTTGCATGCAAGACAAACAGTGTCAGTTTGCAATTTGTGAATAAACTAGTATTAAGTGAGAAGAGTACTTGGTTAACTAACTGGTTCTTAAACTTTTCCGGGTGTAACTTCCTGTCTGAGTGAAATGCATATGATACCTGTGCATCCATTCCTGAAAAGAACAATTAATTGCTTAAGAGATGAGTAGCTACAATCTTTATTTACTAATTCCATCAAATAAGCAGTCAATCTCACTCAAGGCCTCAGATGAGTGCTACCATTTTGGTTCAGCTATTGAAGAGCTATAACTTTTTTAGCTAATTCTGTTTCTTACCCATGCTAAAGTAGTTCCAAAATCTTCCACAATATTTGTGGAACCCATCCTGATAATCATCAGTGGAATATTAGCAAGTAAATAGTGGCGAATTCTCCATATGAATCCAGAAGAGCATCATAGATAAATTAGGCAAGCAGAGGTCAATTACAAAACACTGCTATTTGACTACAGGTGTTAAATGTCTGAATCCAAAAGACAGTAATAACCTACCCAGTTGACCTATGGATTTCATAAAGGCGGAAGCAGTCCTGCTTTAAGCAACTCATTCAGTTCATACTCTTTTGACCAGCAAACTCATCAGATCAAGCTATCAAAAATCTTGTGTTACCTCTGTTACCTTGAGACTTCTACTGAGCACCTTGCATAAAATTACACATCAGTGGAATTTTGGCAGCCGTAATATGTCTACACACCTATCTCTTCATCTAATTTGCAGTAGGTTGTCTAGCCAGAAATGCTTGTTGATGCAGTCAACAAGAAGTTACATGGTGAAAAGGAATTCGGTGAGATAAATTCACAGTCCAGGACAGTACATTATATGGAAAATTTCTTTACAAAAGCAAATTCAGTCCCTTTATGCTACTACAAATTTAACAGGAAGAGATTTCTAATATTGTTCACACTCTGCATCATCAATTAGGACATGGCACAGCTTATAGTATAGATAGGAACTTGACATATATGAGGGATCTGGCTCAAAGACCTGTTGGAATGCATTCAATGAATTGGTTTGTCCACTTGGTGCAATTGGATCACATGAACCTTCCTTAAGAGCTCTCACTTGCATGACCAAATGCCAACTGAAATTTTAATGAAATTCATTATTAACAGAACGCAGTTCTGAGGATGTGCCAAGTGGCAACCTCTGACTATAAATTTTATGTTCTAACCAAGCAAATTAGTGCTCTGGGAAAGTTCAAAAAGAAAGAAAACAGACAAACTTTCTGTGCACTTCGTTTCTTAGGCTCATGAATCTGTTAATAGGCTCTCCACTAATATGACTCAAAAGTTCAGCACACTCGATTTTTTGTTTTAAGATGTGACAATATTGCCCAATCTAGGTTCAAGACTTTAAAGGATGACAAAGCATACAGCATCAAATATTAAACACAGCTCGAGAAGTGAGAAGCAAGGGTGTCCAAAGTCACTATGAAGCTAAACCAGCAGGACACGAAATTTGATGACACAATATTTTGGCCACTCCAGAAGAATGATACTGATAGTGTGTCTGAGGAGCTTGCCTAAATACATCCACTGCTATTGTTCTCAAGTTAGTCTAATAGAATATATAAACTCAAAACATTTACCCGTCTATTTTCATCTCTATTGCAGTCTTCACTTGATTTAGGAAGGACATCACGGATTGCCTATCTATCCTGGGATTTTTCTTTCCCTGTAAATTAGAAAATTAAATGTCATAAATTCTCAGAGTCACAATCCCTACAAGGTAGTCCATTTACTTCACTTTAACAGTACCGAATATGAAGTCCTACCCAGCCAAAGGAAAATGGAAGGTTATTTCCGGTTCCAAGAGGCACAGTAGCAACTGGAGGTGGTTCAGATAATTTGAGATCAGAAACTACCCCAAGAAGCCAGTTAGCTGTGCCATCCCCCCCTGCAACCTAGACATTTGGCAACAAAAGAAAGAAGAACTATCATATAAGGGCATGCATGCAGAAAGAAGAAGGCACATGATGCTCCTGCACAGGGAACATAAAACATCTTTGTGCATTGTGCTCGAAGCTGTACAAGTGACTTACAATTAGTTTCAGTCTTTTCTGGATTTCACTGGCCAAAGGATCACCATCCTGTTTCAGAATTTCTAGATTTTTATAAAGCTCTCGTAGCACCTCTCCGGGAGCTATCTCTCCCAAATTAAAAACCTGATAAACCATACACACCCCACGTAACCACAGGGAAATAAGTAAATTCAATTAAACAAGAGAGTAAATGGTCTTGGAATTGACTTTCTTCTGTAAATAGTAATCTAAGCTATTATTACCTGTCTCCTAATAGATTTTGGTACCATTGATTTTTGAATGGATATGTCTCAAACACAGCTTATTGCTAACCGAGTAAAATCAAGTAATGCAGAGAAATTATCTTTCCGTGACTGTCTTTAGAACTGTTTTTCATGACTCCGATTCATTCGTATTCCCAACTAACTTCACGTAACTCGTGCAATACTATGAATCTAGTACACAATTTGATAAGCAAAGCATCGACTTCCCTGTGCTCTGTCTGTTCTTGCAGCGATGAAGTGGAATGGCGACACTAATAAATGTAGCCATAGAGAAGGTCCGACGAAGATTACCTGATTCTTATTAAGTAGAGTCCTGTAGGTAACAATAAGATCTCCACCTCGCTTACCACCGCTTTTGGAGTTTATAAACACTATGACCGGACAGGCAGGCACATGGGAAAAATCCCCGACTCTTTCCGAGCCGTGTCCCAGGATGTAATCTGGCAGGAAAAAGTCCTTCAAAACATCGTCTGAATCGCGGTCGCCCATGACGAACTTCCAACTGCGGGTAGCCAATAACGAACAATCAAACTCCAAGTTCAAAACAGCACGAAAAAGAGACAACGGGACGATAACCACAAGCGAATGGAAAAAGCAATGAACGTCGTCCCGATATAGAACTCATCCGAACGGACATGTACCAGCTTGCGCGCGCGACAGTACCGACAGTCGCAAACCGTCCAGGAATTCTCCGCGTTAGTCCCCGTCCATCGCATATATATATATATATATAAGTTTCGAATTCTACGAACGGGCGCGAGTGCAACAACATCACGAGCACGAGAAGACGGTCGACGAGCCGGTTCGATGGAGTGCTAGAAAGCGGATGCTTTACCTGGGAGCCAAGGATACTTTGAGTGAGCGGACTGGATGGAGAAGATGCGTTCAGACGTCGCCCGGCTTTGATCAATACCGAGTGGTCGTCGTCGGAACCGCCATCGTCAGCTACATCGAATCCTTCGAGGAGGTCGTCGCTAAAAGCTGTAATCTAGTCTCGAGAGAGAGAGAGACTTCGAGCGCGGCAAATAGCGACAGCCCACAGGAGATCAAGCCGGGACACGTAACGCCACACGCGGCAACTCGTGATGCTTCTTTGCTTTACTAAATAGGAAAGGCGGCGAACTCAGCTTTTTGACTTTGAGCAGAGGAAAGGCCTATGAGCACTCTCCAATTGTGTGCTCTTTCGTTGGGCCCGAAGGAGCTTTTGGATGAGGTTGAGATCCGTCTCTAATGCAAATGAGACCCTAACGAAGTATGGGCTTATGTAAGAAGCGAGCCTGGCCGATCCATCAGGTTTGACCAGAGAATTCAAGACTGGCGATCCAACTTAAGTCTATTTCCCAAGATCGGGGATAGGCTGAGAAGTCAAATTTGTGAGCTTCGGTTTTGCAAACCGAATTTCGAACGACTTGATTAATCACCTGCTCGGTCTCTCCCAATCCATATTAATAAAATCAATTCCGAGACGGATTATGTCTAGAGTATGAAAAATGATTAGTTCCTAAAGATATCTTCAAATATTTATATTCTCACATGAATGAGTCAATCATTCTAATGGAATAGTGATGATATTTATTATGTTTCGTGATGGGATCCGTTTTGTTTGCCAATTGATTTATTAATTTCTTTTTCAAAGAGGAGGATTTCAAAAAATTGAACTTCTCGTGAATATTAATAAATTTCCAACTAAACCGAATTAGCTCCTGCTTTTTTATGTTGCACTTTTCTTTTACAATTGCCAATCACCTGCATACATTCCTAACAATTTCATCTCTATGTGTAGAGAAAATATTCAGCGGATGACGTGGTGCACACATACCACTGAGTATTTTCTCCATCCTATGTGTATAGCTTTGACGTAACAATACTCATTCTATTTAGTCTTGTAATTAGTAAAAGCTATACACAATTTCTGTCACTTAAATACTTATGTAAGAAGTGGCTTTTCTTGGAACCAAATAGCGCAAAGAGATTACTGTTGGTTAGACTCAAGTAAAAGCAAAGAATTCCCTTTTGCTCTTTACATAGATTTCAGAAATTATAAGAAAACAATTATGTGTCAGTTTATATGTCAATGGTTGGTTTTCTAAAAATTTCAAGAGTTCTTTTTTTGGTCGGAGATAAAAGAGTAAGGTGCAAAGTTTAGATCTAATAATATGTGAAAGTCAATTTAAACATGTCAGTGCACTTCTTTTTCTTTTTTCATGAAAAGAGCAGTTGATTAAACGGGTCCAAGTGCACAAGGTGAACCGGGTCCTGGCGTCCAACCAATACCCGGTTCGCTCACATTACAACCCGTTGACACCGGGCAACGGTCAACACCAGCAAGGGCTCTGGCAATAGCACTTTCGTCCCTTTCTTTTGCTCTGCCCACTCTCTATCCGTTTGCTCGCCTGTGATAAAATCTCCATTTCCGAACCCGTCCATTCTCCTTCGGGCGACGACGGCGGCGACGGCGGCGACAATGGTCGCTAAATTCTTGCTTAAACCTTATCACCGCCTATCCTTTCCCATTTCACCGTCCACGTTCCGCCTCACTCCTCACTCTAAGCCCAGCTCAGTCCTCTTCACCATCACCTCACGCGCCGCCGCCACAGACATCACTCAACTCCACACCGCCGCGGCACCTCTGCCCTACGGACCTTCGCTGCAAAAGGGCACCATACCCTCGCAATCCTTCAAAGACTCTGATCAGGAGGAAGCAAGCGAAGATTCGCTCGACGAAGCGAGCTTCGCTCGGGTTTTCAGGATTTCCGCGCTGCGCGTGCCCGCCAAGGACTGCTTCGCCCTCGAGAGCCGCCTCCGCGGGCACCTCCTCAACTGGCCTCGCGTCTGCAACGTCGCCCGGGTTCCAGGCGACGAAGTCGAAGACGATGTCGCTGAGCTCATCGGAAGCCGGAACGAGTCCCGGGAATCCGGCGAGGGGGAGGTGTGCGAGAAGCTAGGAAGGAGAATTTATGGGAGAACCGAGGGCGACGGTGAGCGATTGAGTGGTGTTCTGTACAGGGAGAGGCTTGCGGAGACCTTCAATTCACGAGGTTTCGTGAATTTTAGGAACTTGGCGAAGATTTCACGGCCAAAGAAGGGGAAGAAAAGGGATGTTAATGAGAAGAGGGATGGAAACAGAGAAGGTGGTGTAAAGAGGAATAAATTTGCTGTGGTGGAGGTGATTGAAGATGAAGAAAGAGAAGGAGAGGATTTGAGGGGGTTGCTAGGGGATGAATTCAAGGGGAGAAGGTGGAGGGGTTCGACGAGATTGTTGCTTCTGGATGACAGATACGCCGAAAAATGCTTAGAGGATTTGCCTGAAGCTGTCAAGGTGGGTTCTTTCTGGTGCTTAAGAGACTTGAAGTCAATTGAGGTTCTTTAGTTTCTCATTTATTTATATCCATTCACAATGACAACATCATTGCATTGTTATGCCAGGCAGTGTTCAAAGAAGGTGAAAGAGATGGCACCAGCTCAATTGAGCTTGTGTCTTGCATACTGACTTTGTTCTATGATTACTGGTCGATGAATGAGGTGATTACACCAACACCATTGCAAGTTCCTGTTTTTGCAAGCAGTAAGGCTATAGCATGTCTTTGTCCTAGCCATTAGTTGGTTGCTTTTCTTTCTTATGTAAGAATAGGCTTTTATTTTAATTATGTGATTTGGTAACACATGCTGGCAGCTCATTATTATTAAAAACTGGAGGACTTACAGTACAAGTACTTCAAATGGTTTTGCTCTCATTCTATTTTCATATATGCAGATTTTGGAGGCCTTGCTACCTAAGGGGTTGATTGTTCCTTCGTCTTTTGAAACTGTAGGACATATTGCACATTTGAATTTGAGAGAAGAACATTTACCATACAAGAAGCTCATAGCAAAGGTGTTTACTGCTCAGTCTTGGATTTTAAGTTTACTATGGGTTAATTTTTAGGATATATCATAATGGTATCATGTTCTCCTTCAGGTGGTTTTGGATAAAAACAAGCCAAAGATTCAAACAGTTGTCAATAAGATTGACATGATTCATAATGATTATAGGACGATGCAGCTTGAGGTTTTGGCTGGAAACCATTCCCTAGTGACTACTGTTGTTGAAAATGGGTTAAGATTCAGTGTTGATCTTGCAACTGTGTATGTTCTCATATCCTTATAAGTCGTTTGTTTAGATTAAGTTTCTGAAGTAGAATGTTTGATAAATTCAGTAACAGGTACTTCTCAGTGAGGTTTCAATAAACTTTTAAAATTTCATGAAACTATTGAAGAGCTCCATCTTGTGTCCCAGCAATATGACCAGTACTTTTGTCTCAGTCAATTTGCTAAACTGCTAGCTTCTTTAAACAAGAATATTCCTGCATTTGGCATGAATGATAGTTCAGATCGTGTGTGTGCACGTGCGTGCCTACGTATGTTATG
Organism: Eucalyptus caleyi; assembly: GCA_014182885.2. NCBI lineage: Eukaryota > Viridiplantae > Streptophyta > Magnoliopsida > Myrtales > Myrtaceae > Eucalyptus > Eucalyptus caleyi. Next base: position 48,574,566 of record CM024471.2, read on the forward strand.
GTTGAAATTGTTGAAACTGGAGATATATGAAGTTCCTTTTAAGATTGGAGTGGAAGATTCAGAATTTTTCAGTTTTATATTGGCACTGGCACTAGGGGACATTATCTATTTCCTATCTCATGCAGTTACTGGAATTCGAGGCTAGCGACTGAAAGGCAGAGACTTTTAAGTGGCTTCACACACAACGATGTTGTCTGTATGTTCATTTTTGGTTGCATTTGTGATGATCAATCTTTGTATTCCTGTGATGATTGTTCTGATATAACCAGGATTTTGGTGTGTGTTATCTGGTTACTAACCCATGTATTTAGTTGTCACTTCTACTTTGCAATGCTAAAAGTTATATAAACGAAGGTGTTATAGAAAATCTGAAGCATTAATCACTAATAAGTGGGCGGAAGACTTATCAAACAGTGACAGCACAGTACCATGATTTCCTTGATGTAATTAAGTGATGCCATTTCTCTATTTTGTGGCTGAGTTCCTTGCTCCCATTGTTCTGATTCTGAATTTTACATAAATGACTGAAATGTTAGGGACTTGTTTGTTAAGAACTAAGTTTAAGCAAAATGTGCATTTTTTGCTTTCCTGCAAAATTTAGAATATAATACAAATATAAAACATTGTGAAAAGAATATGTGAACTTATGTGTCAACATTTGTATATGATGAAAGTATCAGGTGTTTAGGGTAGAAGGGAAAAATAAATAAATCAAAATGCGTCTGCTGTAAAAGTTAGATCAGCAAAAAGCAAAAGGTAAAAGTCCTTTGAGACATGATGTATGTTAGCCACCATAATTAATCTTGCCTGAAAAAGGAAAATCTATCTGTAGATAATTGGTTGAGAAGGTTGAAAGTTGCCTGCAGCAAGGGACATATACTAGTGCAGCAGCTTCTCAGTAATGGATTGCAAGTTGTACTTTCTCTATGGATTAGGGCTATGCATGTCTAGATGCTACCATGCCTTCAACTAAAGAAGCGTCTCACATTACAACTATAGTTTGATTGGACAATAATTGAATGCTAGAGTGTAAATCTTTTGTATGTGTTCCGTGAACTGTCGTGGCGTTGCTGGAGCATTTTATTTTGTATACTTTCCTTTGTACTCTCTAATCCAATAAAAATTGTTTCTTCATTTTACTTTCTGTGTCATACTGCTGGGGAGATCTTCACATTTGTGACTACAGATCTGCTTACTATCTCGCTATTTGTGGTGGTTAATGAATTATTCTTTTTCGTAATTAACAGGTGATGTGTTCTGTGGCGTTGGACCAATAGCCATTTCTGCAGCAAAGATAGTCAAACGAGTCTATGCCAATGACTTGAATCCTCAAGCAGTTGAATATTTAGAAAAGAACATAGTGCTAAACAAACTTGACAGGAAAATTCAGGTATTATTTAAGCCAATGGTAAATACTAGAGCTGTTGAAAAGTCTGAAAACAGATATTCTAAACAGACTCTAGCAGAAGACTTCTGTAGGTCTAAGCTCAAATAGAAACCCAGTTTTGATAATCTAGTTTGTCAGTTTACTCTGGTACCTTCAGTAGAGGTGTCAGAATACTTGACTTGTCTGGCTTATCAACATGATATTTCTCAGAAACTTAGAGTTCAAGATTGCATGGGGATAGAGGTGTCAGATTGCATTGGGATCCTTCTTTCTGGATCTTTGACATTTTATGCTGTTGACAATCGTCAGGATGGTTGTACATGTTGTACTCGATGATGTGATTATATGTGAAGCTTACATGAACAAATACCTAACTTGAAAAGACATGTTTGTCTTAGTTCTGAGTGATTTAGGATGTGGTTTCACATGTCCTGTTTTGTTATCTGACCTTAGTGCGTTATTATTGATTTACTTTAGTAGTGTCAGTATTACACATGGATAACTAGGTTTATCATGCTGACATTCATAAGGAAAATTATATTAAATATTGTTGACCCTCTCTGTAGTTATGTTAACTCATATCATCACCAATCATAGAAGCGACAACTGGGCTTACACTGATACTTGCACAGTACACATTTTAGTTCACTGCGAGATTAACCAATGTGTTCTCAAGGTAAAATTATGACTCTGCTGCAATGACTTTTATGCCTTATAGGTTTTCAATATGGATGGAAGAAGGTTTATCAAGTCTTTGTTTGCAAGTGAGAAAGCTTTGTCCATTACACAGGTTGTTATGAATTTGCCAAATGATGCTGCTGAATATTTAGGTACGTTATTTACTGTCATTAAAGTAATAGGGAAAGGTTTCCGATAGTATGCAGGCATGTTTCTGGAGTATGAGTAATTTTTATTAATCCTTTTATCTCCAACAGATGCATTTAGGGGAATATATGGAGATAAACCCAAGGGAATGATGCACGCCCTACCTGTGATCCATGTGTATGGATTCTCAAAAGCTGGAGATCCTGAGTTTGACTTTCATGAGGTTGGTGCCTCTCAGATATCTGTTTTACAGTTGCCTTGCAAAAGGGCAAGGTGTACACATCTTTACTTGTTGCTTGCTATTGTCCATCTTTTGCTCTTTTTTTTTGATGATTCATTTCCATTTTGGTTTTTTAATGTGAATGCAGAGGATAAGAATTGCCTTATCGGAGGTGGCAGTTCAAGTAGAAATGCGTAGGGTTCGTCTTGTTGCGCCGGGTAAATGGGTGTTGTGTGCGATGTTTACTCTTCCTCGGATTGTAGCGTTTGCAAGAACAACAGCATTGAAAGATCAAATTTAGACTGAGAAGCTGAAAGTTCTCCCTGCATGCACTTCTTTCAAGGGTAAATAGTATAAATGTATATAAACACACAAACTTACAGGTTGAATCGTGACTCGCACCAATGGAAGGTAAAGCTTTGTCGAGGATAACATGCGAACGAATTATATCAAGGTTTCTGTGTCTTGGCCAGCCGAGATCAGGAAGGAAGCCGAGTAAACAAAGGTTGCTTTTCGATGGCGTTGCCAATGAGTTCAGCAGCTTGTTAGCAAGCGATTGAACAATAAAATAGATAGAATAAAGAAAATAAATTAGACACAGGATTTACGTGGTTCGGTTGTAATGATTTACGTCTATAAGGAGAGCAATAACGAATTCTATTATAGATAAAGCGATACGATGAAGATTATAACCATATTCGCATAATTCAAATACACTCAATTTTTCTCAAGTCTAATTACATTTAATAAATTATGTAGTGTTCTACTCTATAATTTTTTCCGAAATAATCTTTCAATTTCACGAGCGAATTACTCATAAATCTTAAACTCAAAAGATTTAATTGACGTGAATACTTATTTTTCTTGGATGTAATTCACAAATAAGAGCGAATTACTCATAAATCTTAAACTCAAAAGATTTAATTGACGCAATACTAATTTTTATTGGATGTAAGCGCTCAACATACAGGCGCTTCAAGACTTCACCGCAATAATGGTGGAACACCTAGCGCTCACGGGGCGCTTCGAGAAGTCCATCCCCATCGCAGCAGACATATTTTCTAAATATATGAGAAGCAAGTTGACCGAGTTATGGTTAAATTCAAAGTTCACTAGCGAAGAGTCGAAGTCATATATGGAAATATTTGCATAAACTCACCCCAGAAGTCCAATTTTGAATTGGTCAAAGATCACACTTAATTTGAAAAGGAAGCCATCCGGTTAAACTTTCCGTTTATGTTATGTTTCTTCGCCGACTCCAAATCGCCAAATAAATTGCAGTATTCTGGTTTGCTTGATTTTGAACATCCACAAATATATTCAAATTTCTAATTTTCCTTTAATCGGCCAGAATTTCTTGTAATTTATTGCAAGCCGGTTTCATTCATGAGTTCAAACTCGAATTATATTTTAACAATCTCTACTTTGGATCGACATTAACAAAATCACAATCGCTTTGCTAAAAATTCAAACTTTGCTACTATTCTCCCATAGCTCTCGATGAGCTTTACCCCCATAGATATTTTCCAAATCCAAGCTAAGCTTGAACTTCGCCATAACCATCAACCTCATTAGAACACTAACTCCACATATACTTTTAATAATTTTAGAAGGATTTTCCGACATAACCTCCTTTATGACAAATAAAGTAAAGCTATTATTGTATCCATACCTACTGAGAGATTGAACACGTACCTTGTCAATATCGACAATTACGGCGATTATTGGCTCTACATACTCTATCTTGCTACAAACACCATATGTGTTGATTATTTTGTTAGTAACCACTACATCAAGAGTTTCTAGTTGCAAATCCATTTCAAGTTGAACACCCTTCAAATCCATATAAACATTGTTAATACGCTGTTAGCTAGAAGTACTGGAGATTCGTCAAATAAATCTAGGAATATGCACTTTCTTACCCTTCTATTAAGCTTACCATCACTAACTCGAACATAACATGGGCAATCAAATATTCTAAGAACTAAATAATCAGCAATGTTACTTGATCACATTTCTTCGGCAGTTTGACATCTAATCGTAGTCGACGCAAATCTATTCTTTAGGTAGCTTGTTGTACTAAATGCATTCGTTAGGAATCTCCTAACCATGCTAGTACTAGAGAGTATTTTATAAGCTGTCTCTAGTATTATTTTGCTTATCAATTCTGCAACATGTTATGCTATAATGGCACTAATAAGGTGTTTCACTATGTCATCCTTTATATAGAACTTGTTTAACAGCTTCGAAAGTTTAGTTTGCACCTGTTTGATCATCTTACTAGTCTCTTTTTTGATCAAGGCATCTTGACAACAACATTAAATTTGTGCCTTAGTGCAAACACCATGTCTTCCTCCTCGAGTAGTCATTAACGATTGTTAGTATAAATCTAACACTTTTTCTCGAAAGAAACTGTAATAACTTGCAAACAACCAAGTGAATTAATTTTGCAATTTTTGTGGTTTTTTTGACAATTGCATTGAATCGCATTTTTTGCGGTTGATCTAAACACAACACCTGCCTAGCAACATAACCACACAACATATTTCTTTTAGTTAAAACTTTTAGGCTCTCTTGCTAATGTGCCCCCAAAAAGCATAAATGCCATAATTCGGACTTGAAGTTCATACAGGTCAGTGTTCGATTCATTTCATTATCACCAATTCATCTTAAACAACTTTTAGAATTCCGCATTCTGAAATTTGTCGACATCCAGTTGAATCCAAGGCACTCAAAGAAATCAATTTCTTTTTCAACTCTTGAACGTGCCATTCAAATTACTGATATCTATAGTTGTAACATTATTTGTAGGATCAACTATAATTTTTTACCATTCTCATTTTTTCAGTTTAAAGCAATTCCTTCAAAGATGCCATTTCTTACCACAACTCTTAACAAATGACACCATTAGTCTTAGATTGACTACGTCCGTCTGTTCCTGTTTATACTACTCTTGCTAACATGTATACTAGTTTTTTTTCTCTATTTTCAGCTATTAAAGCAAGTTCGTTAGATTCTTTTCTATGGATGTCCTCACTCAGAATTAAATCTTGAACCCAATCAAACCTCAAACTCGTTGACCAAGAGGAATTACTAACAATAATAATAGTAATATTTCAACTATCAAGCAATAAGGATAGCATAATTAAATCACGTGCCTCATCTTCAAAGTCAATTTCAATTGAACTCAATTGACTAAAAATCACATTGAATTCATTGATATGATTTGCAATTGGCACACCTTTGCTCATCTTCAAGTTAAATAGACGTCGCATCGAATAAACTTTGTTGATTGTAGATGGCTTCTCGTATATATCCAACATGGCTTTTATCAAACTTGTAGTGGTTTCCCCCTTCACAATATTAAATGTGGCGTTATGAGTTAACGTTAACCGAATAATACCCATAACTCGTCTATCTAACAATTTCTAGTTAGCTTGCTTATCGTCTCTAGCTTCTCCCTCGACAAGGGCAAGTGTAGTTTCATTTGATAAATATGATCCTTAATCCACATATTCTAGAAACGAAAATCATTCTCATCAAATCTGTTGATTCTAACTTTTCCGCCTTGTGTCGCCATCGATTTGCTTCAACTCAACAAAGTCTGACTCCAATACCAATTGTTGCGGAAAACAAGCAATTGAATAATAAAGTAGTTATAATAAAGAAAATAAATTGGATACTCGGATTTACGTGATTCCATCGTAGTCACCTACATTCATGAAAAAGTAGCAACGAATTTTATTATACATCATGCGATATAACAGATATATAACACATACTCGAGTCACTAAAATACTCGTAATGTTTTTTTAGCTCAATTACACACAATAACTCACGCGGTGTTTAGCTTTACAATTTCTCGCGAAATAATTCCTCAATCTCATAAAGGAATTACACACAAATCTCAAAAGATTTAATTGGCTTGAGCACTAATTCTTCTGGGATGTAATTCATGAACAAGAATAATGAACCCGCTGCCAAACACTCAATATATGGCGCTTCAAGACTTCACGGCAATAACAACGGAACACCAAGCACTCAGGCGGTGCATCTAGAAGTCCATCCCCGTTGCAGCGATGATATTTTCTATATATATGAAACCCAAGTTGATCGACTCATTGTCAAATTCAAAGTCCACTACCAAAGAGTCGAAATCGCACATGGAAATATTTATATAAACCCACCCTAGAAGTCCAATTTTGAATCGGTCAAAGATCTCATTTAATTTAAAAAGTAAACTGGCCAATTGGACTTCCCATTTCTTTTGTTGACTCCAAATCGCCAAAGAAAATAACCGTATTATGATTTACTCCATTTTGAATGTCTGCAAATATATCCAAATTTCTAATGTTTCTTTAATTGACCAAACTTTCTTATAATTTATCTCGAGTTAGGTTTTATTCATAAATTTAAATTCGGAAACATAATTTAACATTTATTCACTCTACGGTTGTCCAAGGTTATACCCACCGATCTATTCCGCATGAGATATATCGGAAGTCAAAAAGTTTATGCTGAAATTGTACTTTCTGGTGCTTCCCGTGGACGCCACTGCCAATTTTTGTCTTGTTTTATGGTATAAGCTTGCCCTGAGTCAAGGCTTATCTCAATCTCTTGGCCAGCAAAAGACTTTGAGCTTATTGCATGCGCGGATGTTGGCCTTACATATCATATCCTGGATAAAGCGGGGCATTTATGGCATGGCCCTGGAGCCCTTGATTTTGAAGAAAACCGTTCCTCAAGCTCTCAAATTTAAGTTCCTCTGATCTCTTTTCACCTATGTATGTACTGCGGAAAGATCGGGGCTCTACGCATCATATGCGGTGGCACTCCATGGATCTCTTGCGCTATGTACTACCTTCTCCGGCGGTACATTGCTTTTGATCGTCAATGTGTCCCCTGCAGATTAAGCTGTCGAAGCTTCATCTTATGATCCTAGAAAAAAGAAAAAGGAAGAGGGTAAAAAGATCGTGAACGGCAGGATTCGAACCTGCGCGGGCAGAGCCCACATGATTTCTAGTCATGCCCGATAACCACTCCGGCACGTCCACATCACGTGCGCAATTTTACTCTATAATAATATACACTTTGTATTGCCAATGTTTCGTGAGTAGAAGAAAAACCCGGGCGTCTCATCCAAAGACTAAATAGTATTCGTCGGACGTAACTTCGTGGAGTTGTATCCGTTGATTTGTCGCTACAAGACATCGGGTGCCAAGACTTTGAGAGTTGCCAAGTCTTTGCACGTCTCCCTCCTATCATGTATCACTTCCCATGTAATTGTTGCCAGAGGAATAGTTCTCTTTGTTTCTTCGGCTATTCCCCGAACAGTTATCAGCCCGAACAGCAACCAGTTCAATGGATTCACCCTGCAACACGAATATGCCGACTATGAAACTGGTCCTCCTATCCGTGTTGATGTTCTCGTGCCATTGCATTCGATTCTCTGTCGTTTATGCTGCTGAAATGAGCACGATTTCAGCGGGACAGAGTCTCACAGGCTCAGACACTCTAGTATCTTCTGGTGGGGCATTTGAGTTGGGTTTCTTTTCCCCAGGAAAGTCTTCTGGCACATATCTCGGAATATGGTACAAGAAGATTGAGAACAGAACCTATGTCTGGGTGGGTAACAGAGATCGGCCTTTCATCACCTCCGCTCCTGCTCTTGCCATAGACAGAGCCAATCTTGTGATCCTGGATGGCAGAATGACCTACAAGTTGAGCGATGATTCTGTCAGTGGCAATGTCAGCGCAACGCTGTCGGATTCGGGGAATTTTGTATTGAGGGAGGATAGCTCGGAACGAATTCTGTGGCAGAGTTTTGATTATCCTTCGGATACTTTTCTGCCTGGAATGAAGCTTGGTCACAGCAGAAAGACTGGAAAGGAATGGGCGCTGACTTCGTGGAAGAACGCCAGAGACCCTAGCCTTGGGGATTATTCCCTGAGAACAGATTCCGAAAGCCTGGATGAGTTTGTTGTCCTGAAAGGTAGTGAGAAATATTGGACTAGTGGGCTTTGGGATAGAGATTCACAAACATTTTCTCTTCTCCCTGAGATGAGATTAAACTATATATTCGATTTCAGCTTCATTAGCAATCGGAACGAGAGTTATTTCACATATTCGGTTAAAAGTTCTGCTAACACAATCACAAGGTTAGTTATGGACCTGCATGGACAGATACAAGAAGTCAGCTGGCTAGAGAGTTCGAAGGCTTGGAATCTGTTTTGGGCTCAACCACGGGACCTATGTGATGTCTACAAGTTCTGTGGTTCATTCAGCAGATGCAGCAACTATACTTCTCCTTTTTGTGCCTGCTTAGATGGATTTAGGCCCTCGGATCCAGAGAAGTGGCGAGAAAATGATTACTCTGCAGGTTGTGTGAGGACAACACCATTGCAGTGTGAGCAAATGGGATATGGAAATGGTGATAAGGACGGATTCCTCAGGATGGACCACGTGAGATTTCCGATGTACAATATCTCGGACAGAATATCCACCGAAGCATGTGTATCAGCCTGCTCAGGTGATTGTTCTTGCACTGCATATGCTTATAGTGGCAGTGGCAGTGGCGGGTGTTTGCTGTGGCATGGAGACCTCTTTAATCTAAGGCAACTCTCTGGAGGTGATCATGATGGCAAAACGATATACATCAAACTTGCTGCTTATGAGCCCCAAAACTCCCGAGGTAGAAGCATTATTCTAATCCTGTTGACATATTATGTTATTTTTCTGCAGAAGACTTCTACTTTCTTCAAATGCATGTTTTCAGGGATTAACAAAACACTAAAGATAGCTCTAGCTTCTGCTGTTCCTCTTGTTGCTGTCTTCCTAACCACATACATGGGTTGCCAATGGAAAAAGAAAAGGAAGGGCAAGTCTTCTGATCTTTTTTTCTCTTTTTTTTTTTTTTTTTTTTTTTAATGTTTTGAGGTCTCTAAAGGTGTAAAAAAAATAATGTGCCTTTGATGAACAGGTAAAATGGGACCGACTCAGGACATTTTACTATTTGATGTCGATATGAGCATTGCTGCAAGGACAAATGAAACTTCTGAAAAAGGAATTGGAAATGAAAAGAATATGAAGGATGCCTTGTTGCCTTTGTTTAGCTTTTCAAGTGTAACTGCAGCGACGCAGAACTTCTCGAATTCAAACAAGCTAGGAGAAGGAGGTTTTGGACCAGTTTACAAGGTAGTAACTTTTATTGTCTTGCAAATTCCATTTCAAAATGGCAAGTTTGCATTGGTAAATAATATGCAAGTGAATTCTCTCCAGGGTAAATTACTGAACGGAAAACATGTAGCGGTGAAGAGGCTCTCCAAGAAGTCTGCTCAGGGGATGTTAGAGTTGAGAAATGAAACAATGCTTATAGCCAAGCTACAACACAAGAACCTTGTTAGACTCCTGGGCTGCTGCTTAGAGCGAGATGAAAAGATTCTAATCTACGAATATATGCCCAACAAAAGCTTGGATTCATTCCTCTTCGGTAAGCTGTTTTGCTCCCCTCAGGAATATACGCCATTATTCAATTTAACTATGTTAATTCATTCAAAAGAATGTCTTAATAATATCAAATTGGAACAGATCAAGCAAAACGACATCTCCTAAATTGGGAAAAGCGTGCGCACATTATTGAAGGAATCGCTCAAGGGCTTGTTTATCTTCATCAACACTCCAGGTTGCGCATTGTCCACAGAGACCTCAAAGCTAGCAACATTCTATTGGATAGTGAAATGAACCCTAAGGTAGCCGATTTCGGCCTAGCAAAGATGTTCGGTGGAAATGAGTCTGAGGCAAACACAAATCGAATTGTGGGGACATAGTAAGTGCAATATTTGCCTAACGAAGCATTTATCAGACCTTTCATTGACCATACATTTTCTGCAAAGAAAGATGTTTTGGGGTGCTCTATGGAGTCCCTTGTGGTAATTAAAGAACCTGACCCCATTGATTGATATCTAGTGGCTATATGTCTCCGGAGTATGCCTTGGAGGGAGTGATCTCCGTAAAGTCGGATGTGTTTAGCTTCGGAGTACTGCTTCTGGAGATAATAAGCGGCAAAAAGAATACTGGCTTTTATCAGATGGATTCAATGGATCTTCTTGGATATGTAAGAAGCTTTGCGCTTGTACAAAAAGAGAATCATCTTTGTGCTTTAATGTTTATCCTTTTTTGCTCCTCTAGTTTGGCTATTTAATTAGGATCAGGTGCCCTTTTTGATTCATCATAAGGTAGCTCTCCCTAGGCATTGTCTTGACAACATTAGCACATGGCCTTCTCTTGCTTTTCAGGCTTGGCAACTGTGGCAAGAAGACAGAGCTCTCTGCTTGGTGGATTCGGCATTAGAAAATCACAACTCGGATGATACACTGATGAGACATATTAATGTGGCTCTTCTGTGTGTTCAAGAGAATGCAGCTGATAGGCCAACTATGTCAGAAGTATTGACGATGCTCATGAATGAGCTTTTAACTCTACCTTCTCCAAAGCAGCCAGCTTTCTCATATATAAGGACTCAGAAAATGCCAGAACCGCCTCTTTGCAGACCTGATCTCGCTTCAGTAAATGATGTTACTCTCTCTGTAATGGAAGCTCGATAGCTTTTCAGACACGAGATCTTATCATTTGTGATTCTTTGCTGATAGGCTGCACTAGTGATTTCTAAGTGCAAAAGAAACCAGATTTGAGCTTTATTGTGTAATTGAGTTATGGTAGAATTTGTCTCCATCAAAAAACAGGAAGCTCGATATGAGCTCAATTGAGTTATGGTATAATCACTATTAAAATAATAGAGCTGGAGCTTTATATTTTAGTGGGTTTTTCAAGCTCTTTTGCATCCTGAAATCTCAATTTTGGCCATTTAGCCCCTGCATGTCTTCATAATGTTGCAATGGAGTGCTCCATAGTATTGCGAGCATGTTGTAACCTGACGCATTTTACTTGAGATGCCACAACTTGCAAGAACCTCAATAAATCAGCCCTGATAGACAGCACCAACTTATAGCAGGAATGCTATGTTATTTTCATTCAAACTGCAAATAAATCTCTTCCAATCCGCGAATCTCAACTGTAAGATCATTGCAACTGTACATGTGATCAAAACAACTAAGAATTTTGATGAATGGAGCCTTTGAAAATTATCGACTCTCTAGTAAAGTAACTTTCAATGCATGTTGGAAGAAAGGTCCTGCTCGTTTGATGAGTATTCCATGTCTGACATATCTCTTTCATTGAAGAAGCCGGGCTCTTGAGGTGGAGGCAATGCCATGTCGCTTGCTCAGCAGCAAAACTACTGTTGGTGTTGGCATATTAGGCCTCTCATCTGGACTGTGTTGCGCACGTAGCAGAGCCACATGGATTGATTTTAGTGCTTCGGATTTGTTATTTGAGTCTGAATTTGATGGATTGATCAGTTCACACGATTTTGTCTCCTTGGACAGTCTCCATGCCTGGAGGGGACAAGAACCAAAACCAGATAATTGCAACGCTGAAAGAATTGTGGAATTTGTATGACAGAACGTTTGTTCGGTTTATGATTACTTACATGGCCAAGTAGGTTAAGCTTACGATAGAGGATGGCTGAGTTTCCTGTTTCTCCTCCCACTTACAATCTCTACCACCAATACACAACAGATATATACTAGAACATTGGGGGAAAAGAATGGCCCATTCAAATTGATACCTCTAATTACTACTAAAATGTGAGAGAACAAGTGCCTCCTGCGATCTGAGAATAAAAACTCATTGGAAGAAGAGAGGAGTAGAACAGGAAGCGAGAGCGCGCAGAAGTGACCAAACAACGGGCACCAGCTGCAGCAACTTCTTTAGGGGCAGGATTCGATCCTGCGCGGGCAGAGTCCACATGATTTCTAGTCATGTCCGAGAAAAACTCCGGCTCGTCCACATCATTTGATGAATTTTACTCTTTAACGATATAAATTAATTAAAAACTTGATGAAGGCTGTAATTTTGTGTCGTGCATGCTGTTGCTGCTCTCTTGGCGGACGTAAATCATTACAACCGAATCATCTAAATCCAGTGTTTCATCTATTTTCTTTATTTTGTCTATTTTATCGTTCGATCGTTTACTTTTCGCAACAATTACTATTAGATTCAATCTTGGCTAAGTTGAAGCAAATAGATGGCGATAGAAAAAGAATTGAAAGAGGAAAGTTCATAATGTATTGTTTAAATATATATACGAATATAGATTTTCGCATTGAAATCAGTAAGAAATCAGCAGAATTGGAAAATCCGACTCGAAGACTTTGACTTGGTCAACGATGGGTCAGAGAAAGATACAGAATTATTCCGTTTAGAAGTTGGTTCGAGTTCTTAGGGCAGAGGCATATATATAATCTGTGCTCGTAGCCGCGTGTTGCTTAGTTGGTCTTGAAATCTTGAAGGGCCGTTTACGAGTGCTTGCCGGTGGATTTCTCCATTGATTTCATTTATGTAATTACATTAAGAGCTTTTATGTGTTGAAGTTGATTAAGTTTTTGTGGTAAGAATTTGTATATAATCTCTTCATGAGATTGAGAGATTATTTAATGATGAATTATGAGGCTAAATATTGCGTGAATTATTGGATGTAATTGAGTGTAACCAGAATTTTGAAAATACTAGAAGTGTTTGAATGAGTTAAATGTGGCTGTAATCCTCATTATATTACTTGATCTATAATAAAATTCATTGTTCCTCTCCTCGTGAATATAGTTAATTATGACTGAATTACATAAATTTGACGTTCGATTCTATTTCTTTATTTGGTCTATTTTACTGTTCACGGCATCCGTTGATTTGTGGGTGAAAAGCCAGCGCGGGGGCGTTTCATTCAAAAGGCTGAATAGTATTCCTCGGACGTAACCTCGTGGAGTGCGTCCATTGATTTGTCGCTACAAGACATCGGGTGCGAAGACTCCGAGAGTTGCCAAAAGTCTTTGCACGTCTCCCTCCTACCATGTGGCATTTCCCATAGAATTGTAACAAGAAGGAAGTCCTCTCTGTTTCTTCGGCAATTCCCAGAACCATTATCAGCCTGAACTGCAACCAGTTCAATGGATTCCCCCTGCAACACGAATATGCCGACTATGAAACTGACCCTCCTGACCTTGTGGATGTTTTCGTGCCACTGCATTCGATTCTCTGTTATTCTTGCTGCTGCAACGAGAACGATTTCAACGGGACAGAACCTCACGAGCTCAGACACTCTCGTGTCTTCTGGTGGGGTATTTGAGTTGGGTTTCTTTTCCCCAGGAAATTCTACTTACACATATCTCGGAATATGGGACAAGAAAATTGAGGTAAGAACTGTTGTCTGGGTGGGTAACAGAGACCAGCCTCTCACCGTATCCTCTCCTGCTCTTGCCATAGATGGAGCCAATCTTGTGATACTGGTCGGCGGAATAATAACCTACCAGGTAAGTGATAATTCCGTCAGTGGGAGAGTCAGCGCAACGTTGTTGGATTCGGGAAATTTGGTATTGAGGGAGGAGAGCTCGGAAGCAATTCTGTGGCAGAGTTTTGATTATCCTTCGCATACTTTTCTGCCTGGAATGAAGCTTGGATACACCAGAAAGACTGGAAAGTTATGGGCGCTGACTTCGTGGAAGAGCGCCATGTTGAGAAATCAAGTGGATGTGCAAGTAAAATAATCACTTGATTTTATATAAACAATATTACAAACTCTCTACACACCACTCTCATACACCTCTCACACCTCACACAAACACAATTCTTGCACACACCCACTCACTCTTTCTCACTCTACACTTCACACCACCTACTCCCACTCACTCACACACTCACGTACACACCCCACACTTTACGTACACACACTCCTCACAATTCACACACGCACACAAGGGGCAAGAACCCCTATTTATAGGGTGTAAAAGTCGGTCAGAAAATTCTGGAGAGAAGGGGAAGAGAAAATTCTGGAGAGAGGGAGAAAATTCTGGTGCAGCAGAGAAAGGGGGAGAAATCTGGAAAAATCCAGAGAGAGAGAGAGAGAGAGAGAGAGGCGGTGCTCCTCTTTTTCTGACACTCCCCCTCACCGACTACTCTCTCTTAGCATGGACATCGAGGTCATACCAAGTTGCCTTCGAAACTCTTCGAATTTTACAGCTCCAAGACCTTTGGTGAAGATATCTGCAACTTGATCATCTGTTTTGGCATACTCCATCTTTATCTTGTCTTGTAATACTTTTTCTCGTAGGAAATGATAGTGCACTTCTACATGCTTGGTCCTCGCATGGAAAACTGGATTCTCCGCTAAGCTTATGGCTGACAGATTATCACAATATATCCGTGTAGGTTGATTTATTGGTTGATGGAGATCCTCCATTAGCTGTACCAGCCATGTACTTTCTTGTGCTGCCATTGCTACTGCTCTATACTCAGCTTCTGTCGTAGATAGTGACACAGTTGCCTGTCTTTTGCTACACCATGACACTACTGCTGATCCGAGGCTAAACATATATCCAGTAGTTGATCGTCGCGTGTCACGATCTCCAGCAAAGTCAGCATCGCAATGGCCTACAACTTCACATGATGCTTCTTTCCTATACAGAAGCCCAAAATCAAATGTACCCTTCACATACCTTAGTATGCGCCCGACCGCATCTAAGTGGGGCCTTCGTGGCTTCTCCATGAATCGGCTTGCTACTCCCACTGCAAAGGCAATATCAGGCCGTGTTATGGTTAGGTAAATAAGGCTACCCACCAATTGCCTGTACATAGTTGAGTCTTCCAATTCTCGTCCTTCGTTGCACATAACTTTACATTTCCATCAATTGGAGTAGAAATAGGTTTGCAATCAAGCATCCCGAACTTGTCTAGAAGGTCTCGTGCATACTTCGCCGACATAGGAATAATCCTTCATTGGTCTTCTCAATCTCAAGTCCCAAGAAATGTTTTAATTCTCCAAGCTCTTTCATTTGGAACCGCACTAAGAGGTTGGTTCTGATTTGGCATATCTCCTTTTCATTATCTCCAGTGATGATTAGATCATCCACGTAGATTAATACTATTGCAAGCTTGCCATCTTCTACCTTTACAAACAAGCTCGAGTCTCATTGGGGCTACAAAGTAGCCACTTTGCACCAGAAATTCAGCAATCTTCCCATACCATGCTCTCGGGGCTTGTTTTAAGCCATAGAGGGCTTTCTTTAACTTACAAACATAATCTGGATGAAACTTACTTTTGAAACCATCTGGTTGCTCCATGTATATATCTCGATCTAGTTCTCCATGTAAAAAGGCATTCTTCACATCCATTTGCCATAACTTCCACGACTTGCTTGCTGCAAGTGCTAGTAAGACTCGAACTGTAGTAATCTTTGCCACTGGACTAAAGGTCTCATCATAATCTAAGCCATATTTTTGAGAGAATCCTCGAGCAACTAGTCGTGCCTTATATCTTTCTATTGACCCATCTGGTCGAGTTTTAAGTTTATAGACCCATTTGCAAGATATAGGACGTACCTCTTTAGGTCTCGGTACTAGGTCCCATGTTTCGTTCTTTCTTAGTGCTTGTATCTCTTCCTCCATGGCTTTCCTCCATTCCATGTCTTGCGAAGCTTCCTCATATGTGGACGGCTCAACTACTCTGACATCTTCGGTCAGTGCCGCATTTGCATATTTGGGATTTGGTCTTCTTTGTCTTGTTGATCTCCTTAGTTGAGATTCCTCCTCTTCAGGTTCTTCCATTTGACTTGGTCGGAACTCTTCTGTAGTTCTTGGATGTACACCCGCCCGCCATGGGCTCTTTGATTTTTCTGGTGACTGTGTTCTGACTTCTTTTCTTCCAATTACATTATCATTTCCTTCTTCAATTTGCTGGCCCTTATCAATCTTGTCATTTTCTTCCATTCCTTCACGAATCTCTTCTTCAACTTGTTTTGAATTAGGTTGTGATGTCCACCAAGATGATAGTTCATCAAACACCACATTTCTGGAAGTGTAACACCTCCTTGTTATAGGGTCACAACACTTCCATCCTTTTCTTTGATCGTCGTAGCCCACAAATATGCAGCGAACTGCCTTCTTATCGAACTTGTTACGAAGATGGTCTGGCACGAATGCATAACATACACACCCAAATATTCTAAAGTGACTTACCGTGGGCTTGCGATTCCACAACTTCTCATAAGGTGACATAAAGCCAAGCCTTGCTTGAGGTAGTCTGTTGATCACGTGTGCTGCCGTCTTCATACACTCGGCCCAAAACTTGGGTGGAACACTCTTCGCATGCAACATACTCCTGCATGTCTCCGCCAAATGCCGATTCTTTCTTTCGGCAACTCCATTTTGTTGTGGCGTATTTGGGCAAGTAAACTGTCGACGTATCTTCCATTCTTGAAGAAATTTTGTAAAGTCATCGATGTGTATTCTCCCCCATTATCCGTGCGAAGGCATAGTATTTTCTTGCCTACTTCATATTCTACTTTTGCTTTAAACTCCTTAAATTTGTTTAATGCTTCGGATTTTTCTTTCATGAAGTCGACCGGACGCACTGGAGAAATCGTCAATGAATGTTATCATGTACTTTGATCCTCGGCGACGGT
Source organism: Eucalyptus caleyi (assembly GCA_014182885.2). Lineage (NCBI taxonomy): Eukaryota > Viridiplantae > Streptophyta > Magnoliopsida > Myrtales > Myrtaceae > Eucalyptus > Eucalyptus caleyi. The sequence continues at coordinate 48,591,568 of CM024471.2, forward strand.
TGCTTCACCGGTCCAAATACATCCGAGTGGACAAGCTCGAGAGGCATCTTAGCTCTGAATTTGGACTCTTCATATGGAAGCTGATGTGCCTTCCCATACCGGCATCCAAAGACAGATGACATCTTCTTGTACTTCCAAGTGGGGAGACCTTTTAGCATACCCTTCTTCATCATCACCTTTAATTTATGGTAGCTCACGTGCCCAAGCCGTGCATGCCACAAATCAGGTGTTTCACTCTTTCGAGTTTTGTCCATGTATGCCGTCTGAGCTGACATCACGTAGACAGACTCTAATCGACGCCCCTCCATGATTGGTGTACCGGTTGGTTTCAAATTGCGGTACACCCTAACGTCTCTAAGACCAAACACCACATAATTACCTGAGTCTGTAAGTTGTGCCACGGACAGTAGATTCTTCTTCATTCCTGGCACATGGTACACATTTTTCAGTTCGACTTGATGCGAGCTAAATCGGGGTGTCATCATTGTTTGGCCCACATGGGTAATCGGCAACCTTGAGTTGTCTGCGGTGACAACTACTCGTCCACCTTTGTACTCGCACATGTTTGATAGCTTGCCTTGATCTCCGGTCATGTGATTTGAGCACCCCGAGTCGACTATCCAATCTTCTTCATAATCAATCAATTTATCACTTACCGTGATGAGGGCCATCGCATCTTCTTGTTCCTCCATTGCAAAGGATGCTTGGAAATCCCACTCTTCTTCGCTATCATTTTCCTTGGATGCTGCGACATTTCCTTCAACTCTTTTGAACCGACAATCCCTGGCAAAGTGACCTACTCTGCCACACGTGTAACACCGTCCATTACGCCTTCTATTCTTCTTTTCTTCATTTTTGTCCTTATCGCGGTCTCGACGAGCTCCCCCTGGCCGAGGTCGAGTTCCTTCTATTCGCTTTTGCCATTCTCCATGACTTTTCCACGGTTTGCCCTCTCTTGCACTTGCTCCATTTCTATTTTGGCCCTTGAACCCTCTTTTATTACTAAAGAGGGCATTTTCATCCTCCTTAATTGAGACCTTAGAAATTTGTTTATCTAAGGCTTCTTGGTTGGCCAATATATTCTCCAACTCTATTAGAGTTGGCTCATTTGCCCATCCACGAGTGGCCGTAACAATACCATTATATTCTGGCCTTAACCCGTGAATTATGATTCTTCTCATTCTTGTCTCAGAGATGGCATTCTCAGGATCTAATTTTGAAATTTCTTCACAAATAGATTTAACTTTAGAAAAGTATTGACTCACCGTCATCTTTTGTTGCGAGATTGAGAGGAGCTCGTTCTCCAGACATTGTAACTTGGCATCGTTTGTCCTCGCAAACAGCGTCGCCAAGTTATCCCAGGCCTCATTCGGGGTCTTCGCACTCTTTATGTGTTGCAGTAATTCATCTTCAACAGTCACAGCAAGCACATAAAGAGCCTTACCCGATTTTATATTCCATTTTCTTAATTCACTATCATTCGTGGGTGGGGTGGTGTTGCTCTCGCCAACAATATCCCACAAATCTTGTCCTAACAAGTAATATTGTATGCGGGTATTCCAATTATTATAATTTGAGTTGTTGAGCTTCACGATGCCACTTACCGAACTCGAGAAATCTGCCATCGTGACTTGAGTATAATGCCCCGCACTATACCAAGTAAGCCTGGTCCCAGACCAACCGACTTCACAATCCCAGATTGTGCACTGGCAGAACTCCGACGTCTTTCGCTTCTTTGCTCCTTGGCTCGACGATCCCTGATCGCCTTGCTCACTTACAATGGTCCTCGACCACTGTCTTCGCACGGCCCCCGACGACCTGCTCTGATACCACTTGTTGAGAAATCAAGTGGATGTGCAAGTAAAATAATCACTTGATTTTATATAAACAATATTACAAACTCTCTACACACCACTCTCATACACCTCTCACACCTCACACAAACACAATTCTTGCACACACCCACTCACTCTTTCTCACTCTACACTTCACACCACCTACTCCCACTCACTCACACACTCACGTACACACCCCACACTTTACGTACACACACTCCTCACAATTCACACACGCACACAAGGGGCAAGAACCCCTATTTATAGGGTGTAAAAGTCGGTCAGAAAATTCTGGAGAGAAGGGGAAGAGAAAATTCTGGAGAGAGGGAGAAAATTCTGGTGCAGCAGAGAAAGGGGGAGAAATCTGGAAAAATCCAGAGAGAGAGAGAGAGAGAGGCGGTGCTCCTCTTTTTCTGACACGCCATAGACCCTAGCCCTGGGGATTTCTCCCTGAGAGTAAATTCCGATAGCCCAGATGAGCTTGTTATCGTGAGAGGGACTACGAAATACTGGACTAATGGGCCTTGGAATAGAGATTCGCAATTTTTTTTTCATATTCCTGAGATGAGAGTAAACAACAATTTAAATTTCAGCTTCATTAGCAATCAGAATGATCGTTATTTCATATATTCGCCTTATGGTTCGTCTGGTAATACAAGTGCAAGACTACTTTTGGACCTTAATGGACAGATTAAACAAGTCAGGTGGCTGGAGAAGTCAAAGCAATGGAATCTGTTTTGGTCTCGACCACGGCCCCAATGTGATGTCTACAGGTACTGCGGTACATTCAGCATATGCGACGAAAGAACTGATGATGTTTGTGAATGCTCGGATGGATTTAGGCCCTCAGATCCGGAGAAGTGGCAACAGTATGATAGATCTGCAGGGTGTGCTAGGAGAACACCGTTGCAGTGTGAGCAAATGGGAAATGGAAATGGTGATAAGGACGGATTCCTCAAGGTGGACCATGTGAGATTTCCGGATGATTACAATAGCTTGGACATAATATCCACTGAAGCATGTAAAGCAGCCTGTTCCGATAATTGTTCTTGCACTGCATATGCTTGTGATGGCACTAGGGGGTGCTCGCTGTGGCACGGAGAACTCTTTGATCTAGAAAAGCTCTCTCAAGATGATTCTGTAGGTCCAACAATATACATCAAACTTGCCGCCTATGAGCTCCAAAATAAAACCCTCCAAAACTCCCTAGGTAGAAGCATCATTTTAATCCTATTGATTTATTATGTGACTTTTCCATAGAAGGCTTCAACTTTCTTCAATGAATGTCTTCAGGAATTAACAAAACACTAAAGAGAGCCCTAGCTTCTGCTGTTCCTCTTGTTGCTCTCTTCCTAACCACCTCCATCGGTTGCCATTGGAAAAAGACAGAAGGGCAAGTCCTCTGATTCTTTTTTCTCCTTTTTATTGGTTTGGGGTCTCTCTAGGTATAAAAAGCATAATGTGGCTTTGTGAACAGGTAAATTGGGACCGACTTGGGACATTTTACTGTTTGATTTGGAGCGAAGCATTGCTGCTGGTACGGATGAAACTTCTCGAAAGGGAATAAGAAATGAAAAGAGTATGAAGGATGCTTGGCTGCCTCTGTTTAGCTTTTCAAGTGTAACTGCTGTGACAGAAAACTTTCGAATTTGAACAAGCTAGCAGAAGGAGGGTTTGGACCAGTTTACAAGGTAGTTTCTTTTATTGTCTTGCGTATTGCATTTTGAATTGGCAAGCTCGCATTAGTAAAGGATATGCAAGTGAATTCTCTCCAGGTTAAATTACTGAACGGAAAACATGAAGCGGTGAAGAGGCTCTCCAAGAAGTCTGCTCAGGGGATGTTAGAGTTGAGAAATGAAACAATGCTAATAGCCAAGCTACAACACAAGAACCTTGTTAGACTCCTGGGCTACTGCTTAGAGCGAGATGAAAAGATTCTAATCTACGAATATATGCCCAACAAAGCTTAGATTCCTTCCTCTTCGGCAGGCTGTTTTATAGACTTGATCTCGATTCAGTAAATGATGTTACTGTCTCTGTAATGGAAGCTCGATAGCTTTTCAGACAGGAGATTCATCTTGTTATATGTGATTCTTTTCCTGATAGGCTGTTTGAGATTTCCAAGTGCAAAAGAAACCAGATTTGAGCTTTATCATGTAATTGAGTTACGGTGGAATTTGTCTCCATCAAGAAACATGAAGGTCGATCTGAGCTCAATTGAGTTATGGTTGCTATGACCATTGTGAAAATAATAGAGCTGGAGCTTTCTATTTTAGTGTCTCTTTCAACTTTTTTGCATCCTGAAATCTCAATTTTGGCCATTTAGTGCCCATGTGTATTCATAATGTCGCAATGGAGTGCTAGGTATTATTGCGAGCAATGTTGTATCCCAACATACACGGACACATTTTACTTGAGATGCCACAACTTGCAAGAACCTCAATATATCAGCCCTCATAGACAGTATAACTCATAGCAGGAATGCTATGTTATTTTCATCAAAACTGCGAATAAATCTCTTCCAATCCTTGAATCTCAACTGTCTAAGCTCAAGATCATTGTAATGTGATCAAAACAAATATGCATTTTGATGATAGGAGCCTTTGAATATCATCGACTCTCCAGTGAAGTAAATTTCAATGCATGTTGGAAGAAAGATCCTGCTCGTATGATGAGTATTCCATGTCAGACAGATCTCTTTCATTGAAGAAGCCAGGCTCTTGAGGCGGAGGCCATGCCATTTCACTCACTCAAGGGCAAAACTGCTGTTAGCGTTGGCATGATAGGCCTCTCGTCCGGACTGTGTTGCGCATGCGGTAGAGCCACATGGATTGATCTTACTTCTTAGCCCTTCGGATTTGTTACCCGAGTTTGAATTTGGTGGATTGACTGGTTCACAAGATTTCGTCTCCTTGGATAGTCTCCTTGCTTGGAGGGGACCCAAAGCCGAAACCAGATAATTGCGATGTTGAAAGAATATCGGAATTTGATTAACAAAAAGCTGCTTGGATTAACACATTGAATATCATGGCCGGAGTAGGTTAAGTTTGTGATAGGGGTTTGGCTGAATTTCCTGTTTCTCCTCTTACTTACAATCTCTCGCATCAATTCACCACTACTTAATACATTGAATATCATTAAAAATAGACCATCAATTGCATGCTCTAGCGACATGTAATCACTGTACCCTGCATTTCGATTTAAATCACAAATTTCACATTGTTGCAAGTCAAAAGAAAAGAAATTACGAGTAATTAAGCTTTTCCAAGAAATTTAGATTTCTAAAGTCCTTAAGAAAAAGTAAGAGTTCTTAGAAAATGTTTTTGGATACACGTTGGGGTCTGGAGATCGGCTCCGAATGAATTGTGTTCAAAAGGAAAATTTAATTTCTTCTTCCCATCTTGCCCTCACTAAGTTTCTCATATTCCCCTTTTACCCTCCATCAGGACAGATGGTGTCAGGTCGAAGAGCAGCGGAGAGCCGCCGGCGCGCCACCGGCGGCGGTCCCCTGGGCTTGCCGGTCTGTCGATGAGCCCAGGTCTGAATTTCAGATGCAAATCTGGTTGCTGGGCTGATGCCCCACCGACGGTCGCCGAGGGTGGCCGAGGGTCGCCCAGGGTCCGGGTTCGCTCGTGTGGATCGACGAATGCGTGGCTGTATCGCCTAGGGTCTAGGTTTGCCACGTTCTGTCTGTGCTCTGTCTCCATTTACTTGCTTCGCGAGGATGGCGATGTTAGTTGTAAGCTCGTTTCGCTCTTTGTGTACTAGTTCGACCAGGGCTCATTTCATTGGTTCTACTCAATTAGCGAGTCGCGCCAGCCACAAATTTAGAGTGAGTGGTTTTAATTTATGGCTCTTGAGAGAGAGTACGTATTCATCCACACCCATTTCTCAGAACAGGAGAATAAAGCTAAAAATTCTTTGTTGGATTTTCTCTTCTGCAGCTTCATCACTGTAATTTCTTATCTGGGTTTGTTCTGTCTTACGGCATTTTTTCTGTACAGACCCATTGTTTGCGGGTAATTTTCAGCTCACTCATTGACATGTGTTATGATTTAATTGATCAATCAATTTGTGATTTTTCTTCTTTTGATTGGATTTATGAAATTTATTTCGAAGGTTATGTAGATATAGATGATAGCAGCTGTGTTTTTGGGAGAGGAAGAGGCAATCTGGTTACTGATCCGTTACTTGAATGAGTTCTTAATGAAGCTCAGGGGTCTTTTTCTTTTTTCTCTGGAGACCCAGGAACCACAATGAAAGGAAAATACAGTGAAATTGATGGTGGCAGTGCTGCTCTTTATTTTGGCCAGGTGTGGGAGCTTGATCGAGGAGTGAGGTTCATCTATGAAATGGAAAATCATGGGGTGAAGCCATTCTGAAAGGTGCAATATTTACCTAACTAAGCATTTATCAGACCTGTCATTCTATACGTGTTTTGCAAAGAAATGAGTCCAAGGCAATTACAAATCGGGGTTTGGGAACATAGTAAGTGCAATATTTACCAAAGCATTTATCAGACCTGTCATTCTATACATGTTTTGCAAAGAAAGATTCTTTGGGGTGTTCTATAGAGCCTCTTGTTGATTAAAAAACCTAACTCCACTGATTAATATCTAGTGGCTATATGTCCCAGAGTGTGTCTTGGAGGGTGTTGTCTCCATAAAGTTGGATGTGTTTAGCATCGAAGTGCTGCTTCTGGAGATAATAAGCGACAAAAAAGGAAAAAATACAGGCTTTTATCAGACCGATTCAATGAATCTTTTGGGATAAGTAAGAAGAAGCTTCATGCTTGTCCATAAAGAAAAGAAGCAGCTCTGTACTCTAATCTTTATCCTTTTTGGCTCCTCTGCTTTGGCTATTCAATTAGGTGTGGTGCCTTTTGCGTTTCACTTCTCAACAACATTAACACATCCCTGTCTCTTGCTTTTCAGGCTTAGCAACTGAGGTGAGAAGACAGAGCTCTCTGCTTGGTGGATTCGGTGTTAGAACATCACAAAGTGGATAGTACACTGATGAGACATTAATGTGGCTCTTCTGTGTTCAAGGGATTGCAGCTGATACGCCAACTATGTCAGAAGTATTGACAATGCTCACGAATAAGCTTTTAATTCTACCTTCTTCAAAGCAGCCAGCTTTCTCGTAGCTATTGACCAAGAAAATCCCAGAACTGCCTCTTTACAGACCTGATCTCGATTCAGTAAAGGATGTTATGGTCTCTTTAATGGAAGTTCGGTAGCTTTTCAGACACAAGATTCATCCTGTTTCATGTGATTCTTTGCTGAAAGGCCGCACTTGTGATTTGTAAGTGCAAAACAAACAAGATTTGAGCTTTACTGTGTAATTGAGTTATGATGGAATTTGTCTTCATCAAGAAACAGGAAGCTTGATATGAGCACAATTGAGTTACGGTTGATCATGATCGTTGTAAAAATAATAGAGCTGGAGCATTCTATTGTCATGTGGCACTCAAGCTTTTTGGCGTTCTGAAATCTCAATTTTGGCCATTTACACCGTGTCTTTGTAATGTCGCAATGGAGAGCTGAGTAGTGGTTGAAGCAATGTTCTAACCTCACAGATATGGGCAATTTGACTTGAAATGCCACAACTTGCAAGGACCTCAATAAATCAGCCTTGATAGACAGTACCAACTTATAGCAAAAACACTATTTCCTGTTCCGAAGGAACGTGGGAAAAACGAGTATCACAACCGTTCAAAGGGGCTTATGTGCTCCTTCTCTCTCTAATGAGATGCTTATTTACATTGAAGCTGCATATAAATCTCTTCCAATATGTGAAAGTCCAATATTTAATCGCAAGATCATTGGAAGCATACCCGTGATAAAAACAACTAAGCATTTTGGTGAATGCAGCTTTTGAATTTTATCGACCCTCTAGTAAAGTAACTGTTATTGCATTGCTTGAAGAAAGGTCCTGCTTGTTTGATGAGTAATCCATGTCAGACACATCCCTTTCATTGAAGAAGCCGGGCTCTTTAGGTGGAGGCAATGCCATGTCGCTACTCAAAAGCAGAACTACTGTTGACATGTTAGGCCTGTCGTCGGGACTCTGTTGCACACATAATAGAGCCACATGGATTGATCTTAGCACTTCGGTATTCGACGCACGATTCTGCAATTGATGGATCAATCAGTTCACAAGATTTCATCTCCTTGGACAGTCTCCATGCCTGGTGGGGGGAAAAAATTAAAACAATGTGATCGCATGCTGCAAAAATGACAGAATTTGTATAACAGAGGTTGCTCGGATAATGAATGCGTACATGGCCAAGTAGGTTAAGCTTGTGATCAGGATGGCTGAATTTCCTGTTCCTCTTCCCGCTTACTATCTCCAGCACCAACACACCGAAGCTGAATACATCGGATTTTACTGAGAACAGGCCATCAATTGCATACTCTGGAGGCATGTAACCACTGCACCATACAATTTAAGTTGCTTCACAATTTTATGTATGGTTTAAGTCAAAAGAAAAGAAATTTATGAGGACAAGTGCTTACTATGTTCCGACAACTCGGTTGGTATTTCCTTCACATTCATCTCCTCCAAAACTTCTAGCCATGCCAAAATCTGAGATCTTTGGGTTCATCTCATGATCTAGTAAGATGTTGCTAGCTTTCAAATCTCTATGGATGATCCTCAATCTGGAATCTTGGTGAAGATATAATAACCCCCGGGCAGTGCCATTTATAATCTGAAAGCGCTTCTGCCAATCCAGTAATGTTCTTCGCTTTTGATCTGCACATGTTTTCTCATGCAAGTCAGTCAGTTGTGCCGCCACTGGAAATTGTGCACATATAATATGACGCCCCCCTTCTAGACTGAAATCTAGAAGCTAAATTTGGTGACGGATACGTCAGTGGTTTATCACTAACTAGGCTGTCTGAGCATACATAGTCCTCATTAAGTTGAGTTTCTAAAGGTTTTAAGGAGCCCACCAAATATGAAGGAGTCCAAGCTTTTGTTTGGCATGTACTCATAAATCAGCATCCTTTCCTCCTCTTGAATGCAACACCCTAAAAGCTTTACCAGATTCCGGTGCTGAAGTTTGGATATACATAGTACTTCATTCTTGAACTCTCTGAGTCCTTGTCGAGAGCTTTTTGAAAGCCTCTTCACCGCTATTTCTTTTCCATCTTCCAATAGACCCTGCAATATTTTGGTAAAGTTTGCAGTTTGATCTAACTAGGTAATTCAGTTTTTTTAGCCAGATAAAAAACATCGACATAGCTAGGTATTCTTTTGGTATTAAACATGTTGATACCTTGTAGACTGGTCCAAAGCCTCCCTGTCCCAGCTTATTCTCAATTGAGAAATGGCTCGTGGCAGTAATTATTGTATCAAATTCATACAACGGCAGTTCCAAATCTGTGTTCTCATTTCGTTTAGTTCCGTCTTGCTCTGGCTTCTGCATGCCAATTTCTGCAGAGGAGAAACATCAATGCCTATAGCAATCTCTGACTTCCTACTAACAGGTATTGGGACATGAAGAATGCAGAACGGTTATTATTCTTGCATTCCTTAAATAACAAAAATTCAGTAGATGCTATGGAAAGATACTTCCGCTTCAAGTCTTTCTTGAGCTAAAAGAGTCTCGATCGAACTATTTCTATTTTTCTTTTTTTCAAGATCCAAGAATAAAAAGTGTATAAATAGTTGGTTATTCATGCAGATAGGGCAGAGATACTCTCATACTACTACAGAAGAACTAATTCCCTCTATTTGGTTCCAAGTGGTGCTCATATGGCAAAAGTTTGAGAGAAAAATCATTCAAAACATATTCACAGGAGCCAAAACTTACTGGAATCTTAAAAAATTCTTACCTTCTCTGCTTTTCCTCTTCTTCCTCCTTTTCTTTGAAATATTCAAGATCAGGCATAGGCCAATGAGAAGTAATCCTGCACATGATACTGGGATAACTATGGTCTGGACTCGTTTTCTCCCTTTTGAGCCTCTATATGCCGCTGCATAGTGACCATAAGTTCAGATCAATCAGCATCAGACATCATACTCAGAAATGGACTAGCATCTAAATGATTTACAATGTTAATACATGCATTTACAAAGGATAAGTATCATAAGCACTAGAGGCTCGAGTTTTCTAGTATGGCAATTGAATTCTTACCTAATTCAGAGGCAGCCAACCTTATGTAAATATCTTGCCCGTTATCAGCATAATTTCTGATATCTATCAGGTCACCGAACCAAAGTATGCATCCGGTGCCGCTACCACTGATGTCCATATTTGAATATGCAGTGCAAGAGCAGTTTTCCAAGCAAACCTTCTCACACTCTTGGAGATTCATTGTCTTGTTATACCATGAATGCTGTGTGTCTGGCAATTTCACACCAGAGTATTTCAAAAACCCTTCTCCTTGCTGGCAATCCAGCAGTGTCTTCCTCACACACCCACCCGACCAGTCTGACATTGCCCAATACTGAGGATATTTTGGCACAAACCCTTTCAAGCATCCACAGGCAGGGGAATTATTTATGTCGCAACTTCCATAAGCACCACACAATGCATACCTATCACAATTATCCATCTGAGCTGTCAAATACAGGTTCCACCCTTGAGTGCGGTCGATCCACGTGGAACGTTGGAGGACACCAGATGGGTTCAAAACCATCATCGAGACAACCGAGCTATCCGTGAGATTATAGGTGTAATAGACCTCCTCCTTGGTGAATACAAACTTGAAGTTGTAAATTGGGTTTGGTTTAAGATTCGGCATCCCACTGAAGCGGAGGCCATTCCACGGTCCAGAACGGAAAGTAATGATAGAATCCTTCCTCAGGAAGAACTGGGGCACTCCACTAGGGTCGATCCCATTTGTGTAATCACCGGTAGAGGGATCATTCGGACTCTTCCAGGATGTCAGGATGCGGTTAAGGCCTGTCCTTAAGTCTATGCCGTATTTCACACCTGGAAGAAAAGTATTACCCGGGTAATCAAAACTCTGCCACAGGTACTTACTTGGATCGGTGTCATTTTCAGGTCTCAGGACAAAGTTCCCTGAATCTAGGAGCTGAGCCACAACTGCATCTGTTGCAGCTAAAGATGAGTTCGAAGACCAAACAGTACGATTATCTCCACTGAAAATGGTGAGAACCGCAGGATCAACAATCTTAACGACTCCAGAAGAATCATTCAGGGGCAAGTCTCTATTGGCAACCCATACTACCGTTCCAGAAGATATTTTCTTGTACCATATTCCGAAATAGCGTAATCCTGACTTCTCAGGGCTGAAGAATCCTAGCTCAAAGTTCCCGCCGCTTGAGACTATTGTATCGCCATCTCTGATTGATTGGTTTTCTGCAATAGTGTCCAGAGCAGCAGATGCAACAAAAATGCAGCACAAAGTGGACAAGAGGATGAATTTGGTAGAGCCTACCATGAACGTCCTCAATCTTCTCATCAATCTCTTTGATGACATCGGAAGTTCATATCATTAAGAGAAGAATCCGAAAAAAAAGAACTCTAACAAACCCTCATGGTCTTCCTTCCGAACTATGAATGCCCAAAGGAATTTCAACTTTCTCCTTCCGGAGGTGGGGGCACGTTTGGACTCCTAAAATTTTATTGGTCAGAGCACTCAGCCATTTTGTTTGAAGAAATCTGGCCAACTTGGCGAGTGCTCATTCTTCGACAAATTATGAGTTTGGTATGGATGCAGTTCTCATTTTCCATTGACTTTTGTTCATTCTCGTGAGTTGACCTAACATAGGAACAGTAGCGGAAAATGACGAAACGGTCTCTACTCGCCTTTTATGGCCTTCCATCAACTTCCCTAACGGAAGTATATATCTGATCTCACACGGTGTCCTATTAATGTTAAAGATCTCGAAGATTCTACTATAAATTATTCTTTTCTTAAATGCCAAATCTTCAAATCATTGTGAATATAATTGCTTTTGACTATGTCCTATTTCCACCCACCCAATGCCCACTCCCCCTATATTCATAAATAAATAGTGGACGGTCAATTCTGGGAGTTCGCTCATAAAAGAAAACTGACTATTTGAATCAAAGATAGACAGCTGATGGAACGTTAATAATTTATGACTCGAGTCATTGACCTACGGAACCAAGGTCGAAAAGATTGAAAATAAAATCAGTAGTGGGTATATGTGAATACTAGTTCTCATACCTGCAATAGCACATCGTTAAGAAGAAATTTCTGACGTTCAATTGCTTATAGTTTTAGAAAATGGGAAGTTACAAGTCTAGCAGGATTGCTTTTCCTACAGGGCAACCGGAAATTTACTCCACAGCATATCATAAAGGAAAAATGAAATCATAAACCCATTTCACATCTACCGGTCAATCTGAGTTGTCCACTAATAAAATGTACGTAGACTTTGGAGAAAAAAAATGAAGGACTGGAATGAGATCTACTTGTGTCGTAAGTTATGCAACTAATTATTCTGACCGAGAATATAAATCCTGTGATATCTTTGGTGGGTCCAACCATGCTTTAGAATCATACATTTGACTAATTCTGTTCTCTTGTTTTTTTTTCTTGGTTTATTGCTGACGGCTGTTGGGTAACTTTCAGAAGTTTTGGTGGAATTGAGGCGCCGTTCGTTCCACGGAGGACAACTTCTAGAAAATTGTTTTTTCGAATTTTCAACCCTTGGTTCACGAATAAACTAGTCAAGGAAGGTATTTTCAAAAGTGGGGGCAATGTTTTCCGCTTGTCCTTTTTCTTTCATGTCTAGGTCAAGCAATTTCTTTATATATATATATATATATATATATTTTGAAAATTTCATTTTTAATTAGTTTAATTATTTTCTTTTCTTTTTCCCTTTTTTTTTTCTTCTTCCTCAGCCGATTGACGGACCACCCACTGCTGCTGCTGTGGTAATTTTCCCCAGAAAATCAAATTATATACCAAACAGCAAAAAAATGTTTTTGTAGTTCATTTTCAGCTTTCAACCGAATTTGAAAAGTATTGTCATTTTCATGTAAATCATTTTCGAAAAACGTCATATTTTTCATGAAAGGAACAAAGCCTAAATAGTCGTCATCCTGGAGATTATTGCCAATGGTTATATGGGCAAAAAATCAAGAAGAAAAGGTTCCAACTTCCAAGCTATTAGAATGATTCTCGATTAAGACGTCCAGCATGAGTTCTTGATTGTCGAGCATTCCGCTACAGATTAATCCTAGTGCATCAGTAACAGTGAGAAAGTATCATGAAGAACAATTTCCAATCTTATATCACTATATATTGCACATTAATAGGGACCGTGCTGTCAAAAGTGGTACATTTCCGTCACAGTCCCAACACTTTTGTCCAGTTACGTTTGAATGTATTGCTACGAAGCGCATTTCACCCAGGAGACAACAATGTCATGTTGATTTCGTTTGGATGTGTTCTTGAAACAGGTGCCTTCCATTGAAGAAACCTGGCTCTTTTGGAAGAGGCAGTTCAATGTCACTTCCCAGCATCAGAACCGCCGCAGACGTGCTCGGCCTATCCACGGGGCATTTTTGCACACACGATAGGGGCATATGTATGGACGTTAGTACCTCAGAAGGAAATTCTTGATGTTGGAAGGTGAAAAATTTCTGAGCTTACATTTCCTCGGTCCGGATGATGGAAACCCTCCGTTTCTCTTCCGGCTGACCGTCTCGAGCACCAAAATGCCTTAGCTAAAGACATAGGATATTGGTAAGAGAACTCCTTTAGATCTTCCCATCACATGTTTGAGTTTCAAAGGACAGCCGAAAATTTGAACTTACGGTGATCTTAATCAGTATATATTAAAAAGCGAAAGGTTCATGAAAAATAACAAACCGGCTGGTTACGTTGCTGATGAACATATAGAATCTTTAGCTAAGATGGCCACCATATCATCTCCTTTCATTGAAAAAAGGTTTGCCTGACAATAGAATAGCATAATGCATTCATCGAAGAAGAGGATAGCATGCGCTATTTATTGCCTGGTAGACAGGTGCAGCACGGCCTTCTCCAAGTTTTTCTGTCGAGAAGTTAATGGTAGCGATAGCTACTGTAGCCAAGTCGAGTGAAGGTAACTCAAGATCTTCCTTTCGGCACTCGGAGGTGTCTCCTGATTCAAAACCTTCGCTTTGGCCTGCGTCTAGATTACATTCAAGTGCATCGCAAGGACCCGAGAAACTTCTCTGTAAAATCCGATCGGTGAGACCCTGATATTGCCAGAGCATGTGAATAATGAAAAGCATCGGGGAAAGTATGATGGGAAAGTGAACAAGAGTGATACAGAGTACCTTCCCGTCAGCTTCATTTATATAACGGACAAATGCTTTCAATGGATTTGATTGAGATCAACCGATTTCTTCTCTTCATGATAAAACTTTAGATGTAGCTCCATTGCTTACGTGGAACAGTAATTAAAATTAAGAAATAAATGCACTAGAGATCCTAAAACTTTGAATTATAAACTTAAAAAAAAAAAACAATTATCTCCTAAAACTTATCACAAAAGTGCAGTTAAGTTATAAAGTATGTCACAAAAATACAATTGAGTTATAAAACTGTAAAAAATACAATCAAGAAAAGGATTCAATTGTACCAATTTGGCAAATTTTATGACTTGATTGCAATTTTTGAAAGTTTTAGAATTTAATTATATTCTTTGAAAGTTTTAGCATTAAGTTGCACTTTCTTGACAAGTTTTAGGATTTTCAATACACTTATCCTTAAGATTAACCAAAAACCCGATAATTACCGAGTGAAATGTTAACAAAGTACAGAGGGGCGTACATCGGTTCTATGAGAAACATAAGGCTTTGGTAAGAGACTAAATGAGGGCAACAATAGAAAAGTTATTTGGAGATATCCCAAGATATCCATTTGTAAGTGACAGAAAAGTGCAGCAACTGTAGCTGATCCTCCTAATTTAGCATAATGAGGAGAATAACAAGCGGGAAAGTGGTGTCAATACGCGCACAAGGTGCAAAAGACGCGCATTATATTCCAAGTACTGCTATATCACGCTGTTCAATAATTTCTTGTCAGAAGATGAAGAAGCCCGATCTAAGTAACAGCCCGATGTCGCTGGCAGCGTATCGAACAAATTAAAGGTGAGAACATCATGGCCATTCGCAACATCTGTGGCAGCAGAACATAAAAACAATCTAGTAACAGATCAGAATGAGAGATATACCTTGAAGACGGTTCATTTTCTTCTTCTTGTTCTGTATTGTATAGATAGGTAGAGCCAGACATATGAAAAACAGCCCCGAAAGAAACTGCCAGGCCTATGACCAGCTTGAAATTCTTCGGGTTTAAGTGCAGTAGGTGTTCACGACTCGGTCCAACGAGGGTGGAGAGTAGTAGCAAGGGCCAAAAGGCCTAGACAAAAAGTAGCTCCTGGCAAGCTTTTCAAATGGCAAAGGGGACAGAAATTAATCAAACTATACAACGAAGAGGAGGAGAGCAATTATAAGAAATGTCTATTGTGACATCTTTGGATTAACTCACTTGAAATATTGTCGGCTGGAGAGAGTGGTTGTTGGGGTTAGAGTGTTTGGACAAAGAGCGTCTCTTGACAAGTTTCTAGGATGGTGAATGGGACATGAATAAACCGACTATGCATTGATTAGGGGGAGAGCTATTAACTCACAAATGCGGTTTTTGACGTAATAACAAACTTTACATTGGAACTCTAAAGTTCAAGCGAGCCCAGGCTATAGTAATACTAAGATTAGTGATCTCTTAGGAAAGTGTCTGCTCATATGTCTAAAGACAAAATCGTGAGGGTCCGTATGGGACGGCCTAAAGTACATAATACATTGAGTCAGTTAATCTATGAATGTCACAATATGCTATCAGAGTGGGACCCCCTCTAGTAGGTATATGGTTTTGGGGCAAACCAGACGAAAGCAGGTGGGCTTATAAGGGCCTAGTCTAATGGGGGTAGGAGTGGTTGTTGAGGCCGGAGAGTCTGGATAAGAAGCAACTCCTAGTGGATTCTAGGATGTTGAAGGTGGAAGGAAAAATTAGAATCATGCACCAAATAGGAAGATAATGATTTTGAGATATATAAGTCAATACTGGAATTAATTCATGGAGGCGCCTTTTGATGCAACAATAAGTTTTTCCTTGGAAAAATGCCTATTTGTACGTTAAAAGACAAAACCATAACATTTGGTATAAGATAGGGCAAAATAGACAATACGTTGAGTGAGTTAATCCAAGCATGTCACAATATGGTATCAAAGCGGCACCCCTCTGGTAGGTGTGTAGTTAGGGGACAAATCAAGCAAAAGCCGGTGGGCCTATAACGATCTAGTCCAACAATGGCAAAGAATGGTCATTGGGGTCCAAGGGCATAGACAAAGAGTGATTCCTGGCAAGTTTTAGGATGGCGAAATAAATAAGAACAAACTAAATTATGCATTGAATAGGATGAGAGTGATTATAAGATCTATACGTGAAAATTGGACTCAACTCATGGAAGTGCATCTTGATGTAATGACAATGTTTGCTTTAGACCTCTAAAGTTAAGTGAACCTAGACTAGAACACTACAAGAATAGGTGACCTCATAGGAAAGTATATCCTTGTATGCCAAAGGACAAAATTGTGAGGTTTGGTATGAACCAGCAAATTAATCCAGGGATATCACAGTAGGGGCGAAGAGAAGTAACAAAAACATAGAGATCAAGAGATTAATTCTATAATAATGTGAGGGGCCTTTCTATGATTTAGCAAATTCTTGTCTATAATATCCCTATCTGATTCTGAGGTAGCCATAGGACTTGTCATTGCCAGTCATTAAGTGCTATGACTTTTAAAACGTGCTTAATTGAGTGATTTTTATCGAAAAATTAAATGTGACATTAATTTAATATAAAATCGTCGGCGTGGCTTGCCGGGAGATGACGTCATCAAACTTGAGTAGATGATATTGACCTCTTTTCTTGTTCCAAATTGACGTATATCGTAAACCCTAACTCGAGGTATTGGGGTTACATTGACGTATCGGAGCTCTTTACTTCTGAAATTACCCGCAGAATTTGCAGGTGATTAGCTGTCCTCACTCTTATGTCGCACTCCAAAATGTTTCATCGGTCAGTTTTCTTGCCCTCCCCAGTTACTTGGACGGATATTCCCTTCAATCCCCGATAAATCGGAACTCCGAAACGTCCGCAGTTCCGCTGAGTACTTCCGCAATCAAGCAGATCGGAGTCGCTTAACATTTCTTGGATAAAACTCTCAAAAAAAAGAAAAAGAAAAAGAAAAAGAAAACAGAGAGAGATCAGGTTAGATATATTTTTATTAAAACAATTCCATTTTTATTAAAGCAAAGAAGGATAATGAAAAACAGTGTCTTGTCAAGGCTCTCTTTGTTCCTGAAAAAAAAAATTCAGTTTGTTACGTGAAATGAATGATTTGGAAAAAGTATTTTAAAAATAATTATCTAAATTACTTGAAATAATTAGTTAATATAAATATTTCATTATTGACAAAAATTTATATCTAAACATTTTTATAGATGATGAATTCTTTTCTTCGTCCATTCATTTTCGTAAGAGATACTTTAGGAAAATATCTTCTAAATAATTTATTTTTCATAAATAAAGACACTTGGATTATCGTTTTGTTGTAAGTAGGCCAAGATTACAACAGCAACAGAAAAGAGATGAGGGAAGAGCGAAAGATTCGTTTCTTGTTAAAGAACTGGATCTTCAATGTCAAACTCTCATAAGGCAGGGATATATACCAAATCTCTTGGCGTAAGACTTTTTTAACAACAGTCAAATTTTGGAATCGTGCAAGAAACTTCGTCCCCTCAAGAAACTTCAGAGTTGGCGGCATTTGACTTGGACTTGATTACAGTCATCTGCAGATCTGTATTTGACAGAGAACTTCGGGTGGATGGAATACGAAGGTCACAAGCCAAAGAAACACCCGACAAACCTACCGTGTCAAGTAACCGAAGAAAGAGTACAACGCTGGAATAACTAAGAACTGGTCGGGCAATCTTCTCGGGTCGTCAACGGACGCCCCCATCAGGCTTCACCCGTGATGCATGTGCTTGGGTGAAGTCTCGCCTCCGTCACTGGTGACGGAGGCTTAAACTGTGAAATGCTCTGTTCAGCACGCGAGTCGTAGTAGTGATTGACGGTACATTTTTTTTTTTTTATGTTCTTAAATTGCGCTGTCGAAAGCTGCTTCTTTTCCCAAGAGATCCTTTGATGCCAGACAAGGGTGGAAACATGATTGTAAGTCATTTACTGTACACTTTGTACATTCATCAGAGTCCTTTGAGGAAGATCTTTTAGACCCTGCGTAGCTAAACCTGTCATTGAAATTAATGACATCTCATTTGAAGACTCGGAATCGACCGCTATAATATTTTGCCACAAAAGCATCATTTGCCATCTTGGAGAATAGTATGAAGCAACTAGGATACTTCATCCCTAATTAGAAACACCCATTCAGAGTTTCTTATATAGTGCTATCCTCGAAGCATCGATAAAAAATGAGAGGTACCATAACTTACAAATTCTGATCTTTTTATCTACTGCACCTTAAAAGAGGAGCATGTGGACAAAAGGGATGCATATCTTTCAGAGACCCAACACTTTGCCTCACTATTTTTGTGAGTTACATCATAACCGAAGCGTCTTTTATCGAGGAGACAACAATGTCATGGTGACTTCATTTGGAGAATGCACCAGATGGCCAAAAGTGTGTTCTGGAAGCAGCTTCCTTTCATTGTAAAAACCTGGCTCTTTTGGAAGAGGCAATTCATTGTCACTTCCCAGCATCAGAATCAGCGCAGACATGCTCGGCCTATCCTCAGGACATTGCTGCACGCACAATAGAGCAACATGTATAGACCTTAAGACTTCAGCAGTATTATACGACTCAACCAACTCATCAACCAGTTCCATGGATCTGTCTTCTGTAAAGAGTCTCCAAGCCTGAACCAAAGACTCCAAACCATCAGGGGCAGTTCTTGATGTTAAAAGGTGTTAAATATCAGAACTTACATGTCCCACAAGATTGTGACAGTGGTCTGGATGACAAAACCCTCTGTTTCTCTTCCCGCTAACAGTCTCAAGCACCAAAACGCCATAGCTAAAGACATCCGACTTTATTGAGAAAACTCCATCAATGGCATACTCTGGAGACATGTAACCACTGAAGAAATTGATAGGTTAAGAACTATTAGTTCAAAAGCAACTTCAGAACAGAGGTCATAACTTCAGATATAAGTCCTTACTAAGTTCCAACCACTCTGATAGTGTTTGCCTCTGTCTCATTCCCTACAAAGCATTTAGCGGAGCCAAAATCAGAGATCTTAGGGTTCATCTCATTATCTAACAATATATTGCCAGCTTTTAGATCTCTGTGGATGATCCTGAGTCTGGAATCTTGATGAAGGTAAAGAAGCCCCCTAGCAATTCCACTAATGATGCCAAAGCGAGTTGACCACTCAAGTAGCTTTCTCTGGTTTTGATCTGCCAAATTTTCATTCACGTCAGTAAAGCATATTCCTATTCAAATAGAGAACCAAGGCATTAAGTCTGTGTTTCATTAAACTAATGGTACTGTTATTGTTCTGTTTCCTCTCCATTCCCAAGTAAACAACATACAGGTGCTACATCCAATCGCTAGACCTCTTGACAAATGACCCAGAAGCTGGTGCTACTTCAATAGTATTATAAAGCTTACAAGCTCTAGTATGGTTTATGGAATTGTGGAAGTAAGACAAACCAAAGAGACAGGAATCCAAGCTGTTGTTGGGCATGAACTCATAGATCAACAAAACTTCTTCCTGAATGCAGCATCCCAGAAGCTTCACAAGGTTTCGATGCTGAAGCTTTGAAATAAAGAGGACTTCATTCTTGAACTCGTGCAGCCCTTGTCTTGAGTACCTTGAAAGTTTCTTCACTGCAATTTCTTGGCCATCCTCCAGCACCCCCTGCAAATAGTTGTCATACATCAACTTTCCAGTTATTTTGCTTGCTATCTTTTTGGTGGCGTAAATTCTCACAGTAATTTCCTTTTTGAAATTGAGTTATTCAGCTTCCCATCTTCATCTTCAAATCATGTGAATTTTTAAGAAGAGTCGATAGTTTAAAAGCTTGTGAATAATATCAATCAATATATGAGTAAAATCAGGGAAAGATTCCTGAAATTACTAACAAGATGATTTGAGTTGCTGATGAAAGTTGTGAAAATAATAACTAAAAGGGGCATCACAGTCCTAGCCTTTCAAGAACTAAAAGAAGGTCTACAGGACGAGCATCTTCTAATGTAAGTACTATACCACGCTGAAGAAAAACAGGGGCAGTTTATCAAATAGAAGAGTGTACTTCACAAGGATAGTATGCATTGTTTTATCACCTTGTAGACAGGTCCAAAACCGCCCTCCCCCAACTTATTTTCTTCTGAGAAGTTATTGGTAGCAATAGCTACTGTACCCAAGTCAAACACTGGTAACTCAAGATCTTCCTTTTGGCATTCAGAGTTGTCTCCTGATTCAAAAATGCTATCTTCACCTGCAGCAAGAACAAAGATGTGGTCAAAGAACACACAGGATATAAAATGGTGCTATGACAGAAATAAGACATCATGTGCAAACAAAAAGAGTGCAGTAATGGAAAAGATACTTGGATATCTAGCAAAATCCATAGTTGCATGTAAGAAAAAGGCTAGTTCAAAAGCTAAATGGAGTGCCCAGAAATCATTATGATGGGGTCTGCTTTAAATTCCCCATTTGTTCTGAAGATTTTTATCCTTAAGTATCACGAAAGTCATTTTCTTCCTATCTAAGGTAGGCTTGGCTAATCCTAGCAATTTACTTAATAGCATAATGAGTAAAATCAGTTAGGAATTTGAGTTCACAAAATGGGAAAAACACCATAAATAGAAAGTTTTCACTCTAATATCATCGTATCAAAGAACCAGCAGATTAGGAAATCCTATTCATCAACTAGTCTAGCATACACTGGGAGTGCACAGAACAAACTACAAGTGAGATCGCTGGCAACACACGGTATAATATGGTTTACCTTTAAGATGCTTCATTTTCTTCCTCTTGTTCTGTAGAATACAGAAAGTTAGAACCAGACATAGGGAAACAACCCCAAAAGAAACTGCCAAGCTTATGAACAGCTTTTGCTTCGTTTGCTTTGACTGTAGTAGATCTAAGACAAGCAGCACAGCATACAGATCAAGAGTTAGAACCAGGTATTAGAGGTACAGCACTTCTTTAAGTGATTTGTCAAAGTCATGGGACCGTTTTTCTCTTTGGATTTCAGCAAATTCTTGTCTGTACTCTATGGATACCTGATTCTGAGGCTGCCATCCTGATGTAGAGGTCTTGCCCATTTTGGTTTAGCTCTCTAATGTCAATTAACTCTCCAAACCAAAGCAAGCAACCAGTCCCTCCTCCTCTGATATCCAAGGTTGAATAAGCCATACAGGAACAATTCTTCTTGCAAACTTCTTTGCATTCTTGAAGATCCATAGTCTTATTAAACCAGGAATTACCTGTATCTGGCAATTTCACCCCAGGATACTTCACAAATATGTCCTTTCCGCAATCCAGAGGAGTTTTCCGGACACACCCATGTGACCAATCCAAAATATCCCATTCTTGAGAGTACCTGGGTGTGAATCCTGTCAAGCACCTGCATACTGGGGACTCATCAATCTTACAGCTACTGTAGGCACCACATAATGCATAGGTGTCACAGTTGTCTATTGGTACAGTGAGGTAAAGTGTCCAACCCTGTGTTCGATCAATCCAAGTGAAGCGTTGTACGATGCCATTTGAACTTAATACCAGCCAGGAAATGAACGAACTGTCAAGGAGCTCAAAATGGTAGTAAATCTCATCTTCATCCAACACAAATTCATAACTGTAATATGGGTTAGGATCTAGATTAGGCATTCCACTATATCGAACACCATTCCATGGTCCCGACCGGAACTTAACAACTGAACCTTGCCTCAGTAGGCTTTGCGGGAAGCCATTTGGGTCAATTTTGTATGTAAAGTTACCTGGAGAAGGATCATCAATGCTCTTCCATGACGTTAAGTAGCGTTCAAAGCCCGTTGTTCTATTCCTTCCCATCTTCATGCCCGCTAGAAGCGTGTCTGTTGGATAATCGAAACTCTGCCACAATAAAAAACCAGAACCAGTTCCATCTACATCTTTCACAACAAGATTTCCTGAATCCAAGAGCTGTGCGACTGGATTTCGTGCATCTGTGGATGAGTTAGATGACCAAATTTCACT
The DNA here is from genome assembly GCA_014182885.2 of Eucalyptus caleyi. Classification (NCBI taxonomy): domain Eukaryota; kingdom Viridiplantae; phylum Streptophyta; class Magnoliopsida; order Myrtales; family Myrtaceae; genus Eucalyptus; species Eucalyptus caleyi. The sequence goes on from CM024471.2 coordinate 48,613,676, forward strand.
TCCATTTGCGTTCAGGAGGACAAGACTTCCTGAGCCAGTAATCTTCAAAGTGCCCGCTGAATCCGCAAGCGGGGTGACTCTATTTGCGACCCATACTACTGTCATTGTGGTTACCTTTTTGTACCATATCCCAAGATACCGCCTTGACGGGACGCCAGTGCTGAAGAATCCTAGTTCGAATGTCCCACCACCCGAAACTAGGCTCTCACCATCTTGGATGGACTGATTCGCAGTGATGGAATCTAGTGCCTCGGAAACTTGAGCAACATAAGGCGAAGAGGCATAGAAAAGAAAAATCATGGAAAAAGACAGTACGGTTCTCATTCTGTTTGAAGCTCGCCAAGATTATCGCAATGGCTGATTGAACAACCACTTAGGCAAGTCACAATTAGTATTGTGACTAAAGGGGTGGGTTCCATTGAATTCCAAGGTCAACGCTTGCAAGTCATTCAGAGATACCTACGAAATTTCTTGGCGCAAGTTTTTTTCTTTTTTAAGTTTTAACAAGAGCAAAATTATGCAAAAATGGAGATAACTTGGAATCTTCCACGTAAGAGGTTAGCTTATATTCTTTTAATCAACTTGAACCAGTTACAAGTCTTTTGCATCAATGATTCCAAGCTCTAAGCCCTGCAGCCAAAGATGAATGGCTCGTTCGGTTCACAGAATGGGATGACTGGAATTTTCTGTACTCGACCCTGGTTATCCGATGACTAAGTATAAATCGTTAATATTGTAATTCTGCGCAGCCATATGATTAGGAAAGGATGAATCTGTGGCTTGTATTACTAGCTACACCTAAGTAAGGATTGCTGTTGACTATTGCTTCAGATCATAGAAAAGTTTATAGTCATGCGTGAATTTTACTAACTATAGATAGGCTGAATATCTTAAAAAACCCCTCAAACTTCGTGATTTTTTCAACTTCAAAACTATATAAACACTAGAATTTACTCTCTTGTTCTTGTTCTTGTTCTTCTTTTTTAATAACAAATGTAGCATCCCTTAGTTAACGACTGAAGTTGATGACATTTTAAGATGACGGTTGTTGGGGCAACATATAATATTGGTAATTAAGAATAGCAATCAATATTTTAAATCAAGAGAAGACAAGTTGTAATTTATTAAAGGAAAAAAGAGAGAACGGGTGGAGGAAGAGACAGAACCAACCACCCTCTGTCCATCGTCAACCTTCGTCTTCTACAACTAACGACCATCTTCATCACTGTTGATCCCTAACAACGAACTACAACAACCAATCACCACCACAGCACAAGCATCGAGTTGAGATCAATGAATCAGAGAGAGAGAGAGAGAGAGAGAGAGAGAGAGAGAGCAAATAGAAGGATCCTTCCCTTCATCCCCGGCTTTACATGGACTGGTATAATTTGCAAGCTCTATGGTTTTCATGAAAGATAGGTCCCTGAAAGATTGACAACTTTTTAACTGGTCAATTAAATACGCTCTTTCGATCAACACCAAAAAAAAGACAAATACATTCTCTAAGCTCATTGGCGTTTCTCCATGAAAAAGTCAAAACACCCATTTTGAGGAGTTTCTCTGAAGCACAATGTTGAGATATAGAGTTCTATCTAAAAGTTGATGATTTTGAGGATTAGAATGAGAACGTGTAGTCAAAAAGTAATGCATTTCTTTCAATGTCCCAACATTTTTTCCCAATTATCTCCGGAGCTAGATCATGCAAGCTGTCGTCCAATGAGCAGATTGTCATGGTGATTTTGTCTGGAGAAGGTGATAATTGGCTTGAGGAAGTGTGTTCTTGAAGCAGCTCCCTCTCATTGAAAAAACTTGGCTCTTTTTGTAAAGAGCTACTAGTTGTAAGCATGGCTTAATATTTAAATATTCTAACATTGAATTCTTGACCAAATTATAAAGCAATTCCATAAACCTGCCCCCTTTAAATAGTCTCCAAGTCCAAGCCTGACCAATTTGATGCCTACGCATAAGAGGCCATTCCTGGTGTTGGAAGGCAAAAAGTCTTAGTCCAAGAAGATTATGAGGGTGGTCAGGATGCTGAAACCTCTGTTTCTCTACCCACTAACCGATCAAGCACCAGAACACCAGAGCTCAAGACATCAAATTTCAATGAGAAAATTCCATCGATGACACACTCCAGAACATGTAACGACTACAGAAACCAAAGCATCGAGAAAACATCGGTGATCAAGCAATTGCAGCACAAAGATCATAATTTTGTGCATTTTATTGCTATGTTCCAATTACTCTGTTAGTGCTTGCCTCTGTCTCATTTCCTGGGAAGATCTTAGCCAAGCCAAAATCAGATATCTCGGGGTTCATCTCATAATCTAGCAATACATTGCTAGCTTTACATCTCTGTGAATAAATCCCGAGTCTGGAATCCTGATGAAGGTAAAGAAGTCCTGTAGCATTTCCATCGATGATGTGAACGCGGCTTCTCTACTCTAGTAGCTTGCTGTATGTTTCATCCGTCAAAATTCATTTGCCTAAGTCTGCACATCCAGGAACGTACGGGGAGAAGTGAATAAGGCATCAAGTTTATCATTTTGCTAACTGATGCTGCCTGGGAAGTTTCCTTTTACGCTGGAATACACGAGGTTTGTAATAATGGGCCCAAAGCCCAACCCAAATATCCCTTAAAATCTCGCCAGGAAGCTCCACCGCCTGATTTTTTTTTTTTTTAAAGGAACGGACCAACCAAGAAGAAAGGAAAGAGGAAGGTGGTTTCGTCCATGAAGAGGAAAAAGGAATCGCGGAGAGGAGAGCGAAATTTTTGCGCGTGCCTATTTCAGACTTGCTGACAAGCCCAGTCAATTTCGAATTCCAACGCTTGGTATTCGTCTAATTAGAGTAATTTTCAAAATTAGATTATAAATTTGGAGTTATGTGAGTTTTAAGCTACGAAGTCCGATTTTAAAGTTACTAAGCTATAGATTTATATGGAAATGATAGTAGGGCCTTGTGGAGCCTCATGGTTTGACAAAAGTTGATTGAAGTACGGTTTAATTGGAATGAATTTCTGAAGTTTAGCATGGAAGTTACACATAATTAAACAATACACTTAATCAACAAAGATGAACATTTATTAGAAACAAGATCCTTTGTTATCACGTATAAATCGATTAATTAGTGATTAAGCGTAGTTTAGTCGAGTCATTCTTAGAATAGTATTTTACTTAGATTTTGATATCGTTTGCAATTTATTTGTTGGAATATGAGCATGTCGGTTCAAGTAACCTTTAGAATTTGATTTTCAACTTTCCCATATGAGTGGTGTTATCAAATGGAATATGAATTAGACACATTATTAGTTAAGAAATGACATCTTTGGCTGCATAAAATTGGATTGAACATTTACTATTTTTTGTATTTGTGAATGGTTTGTGAATCTAGTTTATGAAGTGCATTCTTAAATGATTTGAGATATGTTTGTACCAAAGATATTTTGATTGATGAATTGAGTTGTAAAATAATATATATTTTGGTTTATAAAAGGTATACCTCTGTGAAAAGTTATGTGATTTAGTTAATGAACCTAAGTATTAAGATGGATTATGGTTTTAATTGTGGATTATTGAGGGATTACATTGGTGGAATATACCCATGTTTTTGTGAAGAGATCCCATTGAGGGTGTGAGTATACATACCATTATCAGGACATCCTTCTAGGCTAAACCACCTATTGATATAGGTGGAGATCTAACTAAGGGGGTAAACTTAGTCATCTATATCACAAACGATGGAGTGGACCATATTTGTTTAGTAGAGATTAAATGGAATTGACCATTGATGAGTGATTTGTTATGGTTGATTTACTAGTATTGATTAAATATGAAAAGTCTTGTTGAAAAGGTTTGACACATTGCAATAATTTATATATATGGTATATTCGGTTTGGGATTGATGAGTTATGATGCTGTTTTTGTGTAGATGCATAATGAATGTTTGATCTACTTACAAGAGATGTATTACTCATTGGATAGTGGTTGTTATAATAGTGGTGGTTTGAAAAGTTTAAAAAAGTTGAAAGCATAAGAAAGAAGAAAGACTAGGTAAACAAAATAGGGAAAAGTGGACGCTCAATTTATAAAAAGTAAGGGAAAAAAGAGAGGGTTTTGTGCGTATAATCCATGAGGACCTTGCCAGCCAGATTTACTCCGATTCGCAATGCCCGTAAGTGCTTGCACCCTTTGTTCATCTAATCGGAGTAATCTTTGGGGTTAAGGCTCAAATTTGAAGTTATGTGAAATTTGAACAGCGAAGTCCAATTTTTGAGTCATTATGCTATGAGATTTCATGGAAATGTGGATTATGGGTGTTGTAGGGCCGTGGTGTTTGACGGGAGTCGACTTGGAGCAACGGTTTGGTTGGAATGGGAATTTTAAGATTTCACGTGAAAGCTTCTCATTGGGGATAATTTGATACATGCTTCGGTAGAGAGTTTTGTTAGCACGTAAGAGTCGTTTTATTATGGATTAAGCTTAGTTGGGCGATTTGTAGCTGAGGTAATCTTTTACTTGATTTTAACATTATTTCTCACTTACTTGATAGGATTGTGAGTTTGAAGATTCAAGCAATCTTTATTGTTTGGCCATAGGCGTTTCCAGGGGAGTTGTGCCACCTTTTCTTTGAGTTTATAAACTCATATTTTGAAAGTGATATGAATTAAATATATAATGAGTTATGAAATGGTATTTTGGTTGTATAAAAGTCTTGATAGAACATTTACTACCTTTTAGTATTTGTAAAGGATTTGAGAATGGTTTTGGAAAATGTATTGTGAAAGGATAGATATATGTAATGTTTTGTGAACTAGTTTATGGAATGGGTTTGGAAATTATTTGAGAAATGCTTTACGGAAAATATTTCCAGTGAATACACTATGTTGCGAAAAAATTATTTGTTTGGCTTTTGAAATGTTTTATGGTTTGTGAGATTGATTCTGTATTAGATTTCTAATATTGGAGGATGATTGTTTAATACTTAGTATGATTGTGAAGCTTGTAGGGGTTTCTAGATATGCATATTGGTTTAGAATATCTTTCTAGGTCAAGCCACCAAACTGATAATGAGTCAAGACTTTGCTAAGGGAATCTTGATTGCCTTGTCACTAGGTGTTATGTTGTGATCATAATTTGAAATTCAACAATAAATTAGTCAATGAAATGAACCATTGACGTGGATTTTAAATTATAGAGATTAATCAATGGACTTGATTATTAATATTTAAATTGTGATGGTGATTAAACAAGTATTCTTGAGTTGTGCAAAATTTTATTTAAATGTAACAGCTATGTGTATTATATCCTGGGATTGAAGTTTAAATTTCTAGTATTACTTTGTATACATGCATGATGATTTTTTGATTTGCTACTCACTGGACTGTGATTGTTCATTTTACTCATCTTTCATATTCTTCAAGTTTATTGGCTAACGGCAAGTAGAACGAGAGCGCTATTGACAGGGACTCTTGTAGTAGACTTTTGAGTATGGGTTTAGCTCCAATAACATCATTCGCCATCTTGGAGAATAGAATGAAGCAACTAGGATACGTCATCCCTGATTAGCAACACCCATTCAGAGTTTCTGGTATAGTGCCATCCTTGAGCCATTAAAAAAGAAAAAGTACCATGAAGTACAAATTCTAATTAAAGGAGGAGCATGTGGACAAAAAGGATGGATATCTTTCACAGTCCCAACACTTTGCCCGATATTTTTATGAGTTACATCACAACCGACGCGTCTTTTATCGAGGAGACAACAATGTCATAGTGATTTCATTTGGAGAATGTACCGGATGGCTAAAAGTGTGTTCTGGAGGCAGCTTCCTTTCGTTGTAAAAACCTGGCTCCTTTGGAAGAGGCAATTCATCGGCACTTCCTAGCATCAGAATCACCGCAGACATGCTCGGCCTATCCTCAGGACATTGCTGCACGCACAATAGAGCAACATGTATGGACCTTAAGACTTCAGTAGTATTATACGACTCAACCAACTCATCAAGTTGTTCCATGGACCTGTCTTCTGTAAAGAGTCTCCAAGCCTGAACCAAAGACTCCAAACCATTAGGGGCAGTTCTTGATGTTAAAAGGTGTTAAAAATCAGAACTTACATGTCCCACAAGATTATGACAGTGGTCTGGATGACGAAACCCTCTGTTTCTCTTCCCGCTAACTGTCTCAAGCACCAAAACACCATAGCTAAAGACATCCGATTTCACTGAGAAAACTCCATCGATGGCATAATCCGGAGACATGTAGCCGCTGAAGAAATTGTTGGGTTAAGAAATATCGGTTTAAAAGCATCTTCAGTACAGAGGTCATAGTTTTAGATAAAAGTCCTTACTAAGTTCCGACCACTCTGATAGTGTTTGCCTCTGTCTCATCCCCTACAAAGCATTTAGCTGAGCCAAAATCAGAGATCTTAGGGTTCATTGCATTATCTAGCAATATATTGCCAGCTTTTAGATCTCTGTGGATGATCCTGAGTCTGGAATCTTGATGAAGGTAAAGAAGCCCCCTAGCAATTCCATTAATGATGCCAAAGCAAGTTGACCAGCCAAGTAGCTTTCTCTGGTTTTGATCTGCCAAATTTTCATTCACGTTAGTAAAGCATGTTCCTATTCAAATAGAGAACCAAGGCATTAAGTCTGCGTTTCATTAAACTAATGGTACTGTTACTGTTCTGTTTCGTCTCCATTCCCAAGTAAACAACATACAGGTGCTAGATCCAATCGTTAGACCTCTTGACAAACGACCCAGAAGCCGGTGCGACTTCAATAGTATTATAAAGCTTCTAGTATGGTTTATGGAACTGTGGAAGTAAGACAAACCAAAGAGACAGGAATCTAAGCTGTTGTTGGGCATGAACTCGTAGATCAACAAAACTTCTTCCTGAATGCAGCATCCCAGAAGCTTCACAAGGTTTCGGTGTTGAAGTTTTGCAATGTCTAGGACTTCATTCTCGAACTCGTGTAGCCCTTGCCTTGAGTCATTTGAAAGTTTCTTCACTGCGATTTCTTGGCCATCCTCCAACAGCCCCTGCAAATAGTTGTGATACATCAATTTTCTAATTATTTTGCTCGCCATCTTTTTGGTGACTTGAATGCTCATGGTAATTTTAGCCTTTTCGAAATTGAGTCATTCAGCCTCTCATCTTCATCTTCAAATCATATGTGTGAATTTTTAAAAATAGCTGATACTTTAAAAGCCTGTGAATGATATCGATCAATTCATGAGTAAAATCAGGAAAAGATTCATGAAATTACAAACAAGCTGCTTTAAGTTGCCGATACACGTTGTGAAAATAATAACTAAAACGCCCTTCACTGTCTATCCTTTCAAGATTTCAAGAACTAAAATAAAGTCTACAGGACAAGTATCTTCTAACGCAAGTATTTAACCATGCTGAAGAAAAACAGGGGCATTTCATTAAATAGAATAAAGTACTTCTCGGGGATAGTATGCATTATTTTATCACCTTGTACACAGGTCCAAAACCACCCTCCCCCAACTTATTTTCTTCTGAAAAGTCATTGGTAGCAATAACTACTGTTCCCAAGTCAAACACTGGTAACTCAAGATCTTCCTTTTGACATTCAGAGTTGTCTCCTGATTCAGAACCGTCATCTTTATCTGCAGCAAGAACAAAGATGGGGTCAAAGAACATGCAGGGATATAAAACCATGCTATGACAGAAATAAGACTTATTGTGAACACAAAAAGAGTGCAGTAATAGAAAAGATACTTGGATGTCTTGCAAAATCCATACTTGCACGTGAGAAAAAGGCTAGTTCAATATCATTGTATCAAAGAGCCAGCAGATTGGGAAGTCTTATTCATCAACTAGTTTAGCATACACTAGGAGTGCATGGAACAAACTGCAAGTGAGATCGGTGGCAGCACAGAATAATATGGTTTACCTTCAAGATGCTTCTTCTTCTTCCTCTTGTTCTTTAGAATACAGAATGTTAGAACCAGACATAGGGAAAAAACCCCGAAAGAAACTGCCAAGCCCATGAACAGCTTTTGCTTTGAATGTAGTAGATCTAAGACAAGCAGCACAGCATACAGATCAAGAGTTAGAACCAGGTATTACAGGTACAACTCTTCTTTAAGTGATTCGTCACAGTTGTGGGACCATTTTTCTCTTTGGGTTTTAGCAAATTCTTGTCTATACTCTATTAATACCTGATTCTGAGGCTGCCATCCTGATGTAGAGGTCTTGCCCGTTTATGTTTAGCTCTCTAATGTCAATTAACTCTCCAAACCACAGCAAGCAACCGCTCCCTCCTCCTCTGATGTCCAAGTTCGAATAAGCCATACAGGAACAATTTTTCTTGCAAACTTCTTTGCATTCTTGAAGATTCATACTCTTATTAAACCAAGAACTACTTGTATCTGGCAATTTCACCCCAGAATACTTCACAAATATGTCCTTTCCACAATCCAGAGGAGCTGTACGGACACACCCATTTGACCAATCCAAGATATCCCATTCTTGAGAGTACCTGGGTGTGAATCCTGTCAAGCACCTGCATACTGGGGACTCATCAATCGGACAGCTACCATAGGCACCACACAATGCATAGGTGTCACAGTTGTCTTTTGGTATAGTAAGGTAAAGCGTCCAACCCTGCATTCGATCAATCCAAGTGACACGTTGTACGATGCCATTTGAATTTATTACCAACCTGGAAATGAACGAACTGTCAAGGAGCTCATAGTGGTAGTAAATTTCATCGTCATCCAACACAAATTCGTAGCTGTAAGGATCTAGATTAGGCATTCCACTATATCGAACACCATTCCATGGTCCCAGCCGGAACTTGACAACAGAACCTTGCTTCACTATGCTTTGTGGGAAGCCACTTGGGTCAATTTTATGTGTAAAGTTACCTGGAGAAGGATCATCAATGCTCTTCCATGATGTCAAATATCGTTCGAAGCCTGTTTTTCGATTCCTTCCCATCTTCATGCCTGGAAGAAGCGTGTCTGTTGGATAATTGAAACTTTGCCACCATAAAATACTAGAACCAGTTCCATCTACATCTTTCACAACAAGATTCCCTGAATCCAAGAGCTGTGCGACAGGATTTCGTGCATCTGTGGATGAGTTAGATGACCAAATTTCACTTCCATTTGCGTTCAGGAGGACAAGACTTCCCAAGCCAGTAACCTTCAAAGTGCCCAATGAATCCGCAAGCGGGGTGACTCTATTTGCAACCCATACTACTGTCATTATGGTTACCTTTTTGTACTATATCAAAAGATATCGCTTTGATGGGACACCGGTGCTGAAGAATCCTAGTTCAAACGTCCCACCAGCCGAAACTACGCTCTCGCCATCCTGGATGGACTGATTCACAGTGATGGTATCTAGTGCCTCAGAAATTTGAGCGACGTAAGATGAAGAGGCATAAAAAAGCAAAATCATGAAAAAAGACAGTATGGTTCTCATTCTGTATGAAGCCCGCCAAGATCATCACAATGGCTAACTGAACAACCACTTAGGCAAGTCACAATAAGTATTGTGACTAAAAGGGTGGCATCCATTAAATATTAAGGTCAAAGCTCGCAAGTCATTCAGAGACATCTACCAAATTTCTGGTCGCAAGTCTTTCTTTAATAAGAGCAAAATTACGCAAAAGTGGAGAATACGAGGAATCTTACCCGTGAGAGGTTAGCTTCTTTCAATCAACTTGGACTAGTTGCAATTGTTTTGTATCAAGAAAGATTCCAAGTTCTAAGCCGCTTGACCAAAGATGAATGGCTCATTTGGTTCATAGAATTGGAATGACCAGAATTTTTCGTAGCTGACCCACTTAACAGTATCATTGCCATGTTTTTATCTGGTGATAAAATGACTAAGTAAAAATAAGTGATATGGTAATTCTGCGCTGCCCTGTGATTAGAAATGGATGAATCTTTGGCTCGTATTACTAGCTATAGCTAATATCACTTGTTAGATCACTGAAAAACTTGCTACAACTGTGTAAGGACTGCTGTTGACTGATATACTTGAAATTGCTTCAGTTATAGAAAAGTTACTAATCATGCAAGAATTTTACTAACTACAGATAGGCTGATTATCTTAAAAACTGTCAAACTTCATGATTTTTTTAAACTTAAAAACTATATAAAAACTACAATTTTCTCTCTCCCTTCTCTTTTTTTTTTTTTCCAAATGTAGCATCCCTTAGTTAACGACTGACATTAATGACATTCTAAAATGACGGTTGTTGGGGCAACATTTAATCATTGGTAATTAAAAATAGCAATCAATACATTAAATTATGAGAAGTCAATTTCTAATTTATCAGGGAAAAGAGAGAGAATGGAGAGAGAGAGAGAGAGAGAGAGAGAGAGAGAGAGAGAGAGAGAGAGAGAGAACTAACCATCTTCTGTACCATCGTCCAACTTCATCACCGTTGACCACTATCAACGAACTACACCAGCCAGTCACCACCACAGCACAACCATCGAGTTGAGATCAATGAGAGAGAGAGACAGAGAGAGAGAGACAGAGAGAGAGAGAGAGAGAGAGTAAACATTAAGCATTCTTCCCTTCATCCCTGGCTTTACCTGCACTGGTGCAATTTGCAAGCTCTATTCTATTTCTCTCATGGGCTAATGTATGTCCCTCGGTGGCCACTGTCAATCATATGGTTTTCATGAATAGATAGGTCCCTGAAAGATAGGCAACTTAATCCAACTGGTCAATTAAATACTCTCTTTCGGACCAAAACCAAAACACTAAATACTTTATCTAAGTTCATTGGCGTGTTTCTCCATGGTAAAAAGTCAAAATACTCATTTTGAGGAGGGTCTGATCTCTGAAGCACCATGTTGGAATACAGAGTTCTACATAAAGTTGGTTTTTTGGAGGATTAGAAGGAGAACGTGTGGTCGAAAAGTAATGCATTTCTTTCACTGTGCTAGAATTTTTTGGCAGTTATCCTCGGAGCTAGATCACGCAAGCTGTCGTCCATCAAGCATAGAACAGCTGTCACGGTGATCTCGTTTGGAGAAGGTGATAACTAGCTAGAAGAATTTTGTTCTTGAAGCAGCTCCCTCTCATTGAAACAACTTGGCTCTTTTGGAAAAAGCCGTTAGATAGATGAAAGTGTGATATAACATTTAAATATATTAACGTTGAATTTTTGACAAAATGATCAAGCAATTCCATGAACCTGCCGTCTGTAAATAGTCTCCAAGCTGTCCAAATTGACGCCAAAACATAATAGGGGATTCTTGATGTTGGAAGGCGAAAAGTCTTGGAACTTACATGTCCAAGAATATTATGAGTGTGGGCAGGATACCGAAGCCTCCGTTTCTTTCCCTGCTAACCATATCGAGCACCACAACACCAGAGCTGAAGACATCGAATTTCATTCAGAAAATTCGGCCGATGGCATACTCCGTACATGTAACCACTGCAGAAACCAAAGCATTGAAAGATGTAAGAAGGCAAAAGTGAAGGAAGAATGGACGAAGTTCAGAGAGGAAAAATGGAAATCGATGTGGGGAGATTTTTCTGTATTCTCACTATGCATTCTGAATGTACAATTCTGTAAAGATATAATACAAGCTCTATTTTGTATAAGGAAGTAAATGATCTGAACTATCAATCTAGATCTAGATCTAATATTTAATTTATATATACATGAAGATCATGATCAATCAAGATAATCATGATCAATTAAGATCAAAATGTATCGGCCAATCCGTATATCTTCCAACACTCCCCCTCAAGCTGGTGGCTTGTAGATGTCCAAGACGCCTAGCTTGTTTAATAGATATGCATGTTGTCTCTAACATAGGGGCTTGGTGAACAAGTCTGCTGGTTGCTCTGTTGTCCCAATTCCTCTTGTCTCAATTACTCCTTCCTGGATCTTTTCCCGTGTGAAGTGACAATTCACTTCTATATGCTTGGTTCTTTCATGCACTATAGGATTAGATGCAAGTTTAAGAGCCGCATCATTATCATGATATAACCTTGTGGGTCCTTGCACTTTTACTCCAAGATCCTTGAGCAATTCTCGTATCCAAACTACTTGACAAGTGGCCTTGGCCATAGCTCGATATTCTGCTTCGGCTGAGGACAGAGACACGGTAGCCTGTTTCTTGGTTTTCCAAGATAGAAGAGATCCTCCCAATTTAATGCAATATCCAGTGATAGATCTTCGACTGATCGAACATGTTGCATAGTCTGCATGACAATATGCCGTTATCCTCATGTCACATTCTTTAGAAAGAAGTATCCCAAGCCCCGGGCATTTCTTCAGATATTTTACGACCTTTAAAGCTGCATCCAAATGAGAACGCTTCGGTTGATGCATAAATTGGCTACGTGTCTGAACCGCATATGAGATATCAGGTCTAGTCATTGTCAGGTATATAAGTTTCCCAATAAGTCTTTGATAGCCTGACGGGTCTTTGAGTAGGGGATCATCACTTCGAGATATTCCCTTATCATAGTCTGCGGTGGTCAACTTAGTGTTTTGCTCTATAGGAATTACAGCTGGCTTGCATCCTGATAGACCTGCTTCTGATATGATTTCTAGAATGAACTTCCGCTGACTAAGGGAAATTCCTTTGTCAGATCGGGCAACTTCGATTTCAAAGAAATATTTTGGTGCTCCTAAGTCTTTAATATGGAAGGTAGCATGCAAATATTCATTGAAATTCTCTATAGAGGCTCTATCATTTCCCATAACAAGTATGTCATCGACATAAATCATCAAATAGATAGATGACATACCTTTAGTTCTTGAGAACAGAGCATAATCGTGCTTGGATTGCTTGAAGCCTGCTGTTGTAAGAGCGCTGGCAAATTTAGCATACCATTGTCTGGACGCCTGTTTTAATCTATAAAGGGATTTACGGAGATGACACACCTTGTTTCCCCCCTGTCTCCGTATGCCTTGAGGGATATCCATGTAGATCTCTTCATCTAGATCGCCGTGGAGAAAGGCATTATGGACATCCATCTGGTGTAGGTGCTAGTCATTAATGGCAGCGACAGCTAAGAATGAACGGACCGTAACATCTTTGGCAACTGGTGAGAACGTCTCGTGGTAGTCAAAACCTTCTCTTTGGGTGAACCCCTTAGCTACCAATCTTGCCTTGTATTGTTCAACGGAGCCATAAGCCCGATACTTGATCTTGTAAACCCATTTGCATCCAATTGGTTTACGATGAGCTGGTAATGGAACAAGATCCCATGTATGATTATCAGTAAGTGCTTTCAATTCTGCCTTCATGGCCTCTTGCCATTTTGGGTTACTGGAAGCTTCTTCATAACTAGACGGTTCCTTATCGTCGGACAAATGACTAATACAACATCTATGCTCCTGAGACAATCTATCAAAGGAAACATATGAAGAGATTGGATACCGAATACCTGGAGAGTTGTGAGTAGCACAGACATAATCTTTCGTCCAGGTTGGTAGTCTTGTAGCTCGTCTAGACCTCTTAGGATGCTCAGCTTCAGTTGTAGGCTGTGATGTCTCTGGTAATGAAGTTGTTGTAGTGTCATCAACTTCTGCATCAGCAATGGGTTCCTCCAAGGTATCTCCCTGAATATATTCTGAAGAATTCGAATTTCCATTAGAATCCTGTAGAACTAGAACTGAAGGAAGAATAGGATTCCTCGGCTGTACTACTGGTATGTAGGAGAGATCCTGATATGATGCTTCATCATAGAGAAAATTATGATGGCTGGAAGCTATCTCTGGATCTTCATGTGAAAATTCCCTTTCAGAAAATGGAAAAATATTCTCATGGAAAATTACATCACAACTTACTATAAATTCTTCTGTGGAAATCTCAAGCACCCGATAGGGGTGTGCAAAATACCCGGGATCCACCCGGTTCGCCCGGAATCGGACCGGAACCGCCCAGAACCGGCGGTTCTTAAGGGAACCGGTCTGGTTCCCGGTTCCATGGGCAGATCCGCCTGTCCGCCCACTCGAACCGGACCGGTTCCCTTTTAATATTAAAAAAAAAAAAATTACTAAAACAAACCTAGGTCTCACGCTCACCGTCTCATCTCACTTCTCTTCGGTTTCTGCGGCTGCCTCTCTCTCTCTCTGTCTCTTCCACTTCTCTTCGGTTTCTGCAGTTGCCTCTCTCTCTCTTTGTCTCTTCCTCGGTTCCTCTCGCTATTTCGATTCCTCCTCAGTGACCTGTGCGTCCGCCTCACCGCCCGAGCCGCAAAGCCGCTGTAGCCCAGTCGTCCGCCACCCTCCTGCCGGTGCTGCTCCGATCTCATACCCGCGCGCCCGCCGACCTGCGATAGCTTCGCACCTCCGCCATCGTCGTCCTGCCAGATCCACCTTCCCCTCGACGTATAACACTGCAACTGCCGCTCGTTTCTTCATGCCGGTGGCCGCGACTCCAGCAACCCACGAGACCCATCCGCGACCAACACTCGGCGTCCCCTGTTTCAGCCGTGTTGATCTCGCTCAACGACTACAGATCTGAGCTCATCTCAGCCCTGACGCCGTCACCGTTCAGCCACCCAGCGACCCGTGATCCAGTTCAGCGACTCGCGACCCATCTCCGCCGCTGCCTATTGCCCAAGTGACCCTTCTGCAAATCCCGAAGAACTAGCGTCGCCCGCGTCAAGATCGGTTCCATAGATCCACCCGGGAACCGGAGCGGATCGGACCGCCCAGAACCGGACCGAAACCGCCCGGAACCAGCGGTTCTTGAGGGAACCGGTCCGGTTCCTGGTTCCAGTTTTTGGGAACCAATGGGAACCGGTCTGGTTCCCGGTTCCATGGGCGGATCCGCCTGTCCGCCCACCCGAACCAGACCGGTTCCCTTTTAATATTAAAAAAAAAAAAATTACTAAAACAAACCTAGGTCTCACGCTAACCGTCTCATCTCACTTCTCTCCGGTTTCTGCGGCTGCCTCTCTCTCTCTCTGTCTCTTCCACTTCTTTTCGGTTTCTGCAGTTGCCTCTTTCTCTCTCTGTCTCTTCCTCGGTTCCTCTCGCTATTTCGATTCCTCCTCGGTGACCTGTGCGTCCGCCTCACTGCCCGAGCCGCGAAGCCGCTGTAGCCCAGTCGTCCGCCACCCTCCTGCCGGCGTCGCTCCGATCTCATACCCGCGCGCCCGCCGACCTGGGACAGCTCCGCACCTCCGCCATCGTCGTCCTGCCAGATCCGCCTTCCCCTCGACGTGCAGCACCGCAACCGCCGCTCGTTTCTTTACGTGGGTGGCCACGACTCTAGCATCCCATGAGACCCATTCGCGACCAACGCTTGGCGTCCCCTGCTTTAGCCCCGCTGATCTCGCTCGACGACTACAGATTTGAGCTCATCTCAGCCCTGACGCCGTCGCCGTTCAGCCGCCCAGCGACCTGCGATCCAGTTCAACGACCCGCGATCCATCTCTGCCGCTGCCTCTCGCCCAAGCGACCCTTCTACAGATCCCGAAGAACCAGCGTCGCCTGCGTCAAGATCGGTTCCATGGATCCACCCGGGAATCGGACCGGACCGGCGGTCCGGTTCCCGGGTGGATCCATGCAACAAACGGGTGGATCCCAGTTCCAATTTTTCGGAACCGGTACTTAGCGGGCGGTTCCCAGTTCTAGGTCGGGAACCGCCCGCCCGGACCATGCACACCCCTAGCACCCGATACCCTTTCTGGAGATTGGGATATCCCATAAAGGCGCATCGCCGTGCACGTGGGCTCATTTTATCTCGAGGTCCCATGATTGCAGCATAGCAGAGACATTTGAAGATCCTAAGATGATTCAATTCCGGTTTCTTCCCAAATAGCAGCTCAAATGGCGTCCGCCCATTGAGAATCCGAGTAGGCATTCTATTAATAAGATAAGCTGCTGTGGTGACATAGTCACCCTAATATCTTTCCGGAATTGATCCTTGGAATTTCAAGGCACGAGCAACTTCCAGTAGATGGCGATGCTTTCTTTCAACCACTCCATTTTGTTGTGAGTAAATGCAAGAACTTTCGTGTTGAATACCATGATAATTGAATAACAAGGAGCATTCATGACTAAAAAATTCTCTTTCGTTATCAGTACGGACCCGCTGAATGGATTTCCTGAATTGGTTCTTAGATAGCAGAATGAAATTTTTCAGGTGAGAATAGACCTGATTTTTTGATTGCATTAGGAAGATCCATGTTGCCCGAGAATAGTCATCTACTATCGTAAGAAAATAACGAGAGCCATCATGATTGACTATATGATAAGGTCCCCAAATGTCCACATGAATTAATGCCAATATTTGACTAGTCCGTGAGGTACTAGAAGAAAATGGAGTGCGTGATTGCTTTGCAAGGGGACATATAGGACATTCAGGATATGAAAAAGAAGCACTGTGACCCAATCTCATATGCATAGTAAAATTTCTATCATTGGTAGTTAAATTACACAATGATTTCTTATTCAAGGGATTGCATGGAGAATTGAAATTACTTGGAAAACTCGTCCATAAATAGAGTCATTCAGAAAGATTACCCAAGCCCATCAGTCTCCCAGTCGAAAGGGCCTGAAATAAACATGTGTCAGCATTGAATATTACTCGGCATGAGTTCTCTTTGCAGACTTTAGACACGGATATGAGGTTGAATTGGAATTCTGGGACATATAGCACATTATGGAGAATAATCTGAGGACTGAGATTCACTGTTCCTGTCACTTTGACATGAGTAACATTTCCGTTGGGTAATTGTACAGAGACAGGAAAATTCAAGCTTTCATTTATATTTGAAAAAAAATCCCTTGTCGCATATAATATGGTCACTTGCCCTAGAGTCTATAATCCATGCCTTTCTGGAAATGGAATTAATTAGGCAATGTGAAATACCTGAGAAACTTCCCCCTTTGTTGGATATATCCATCTTCTATAGTGTCTGCATGAGTTGCTGATACTGACCATATGAAATAGGCTGGTCAATTTTTGGACCAGTTGGTCTAGTGACCTGATAAGCTGTGGAAATTTTTTTCTCCTTTTCTCCCGGCTTCCCGTGTAATTTCCAGCAACTGTCAATGGTATGGTTAGTACGCTTGCAATAATCGCAAAAAAATTTACTCTTTCCTTTAAATTTTTTCGTGAAATTTTTGGATGACGTGGCAAAGATTTGGCCGTCCGCTCCTTTGATCGCGATCTGCTGTCCACCGTCCGATCCAGGCGCAATTTCGATTCCTTGATGACCGTTAGATCTTCGCGCATAATTTGGGTCGTTCGATCTTCGCGAGTAATCTGGGCCACTTGATTCTTGCATGTAATCCTGGCCGTTCGTTGCGTCTCTTTTAAGGCCGCGCGAATCGACCTCGCCAAACCCTAAGGGGCTCTTTTTCTCCTTCTCATGAGCTAGGGTTAGATTTCTCCCTTCACAGTGGGTGGCCAGAGCGATGCTCTCACTGTTCTTCGTGATTGTGAGTCGCTAACTCTCCTCCTGCATCGCCAATTGGAAAATACGCCCGATCGGTGGCATGGGATCCATGGCAAGATCTGTGACCGAAACGTGAGGTAGGATTCGTTTAAAATCAGCAGGAATCGCGTGGCCTTTTATCTCTCTTTGATCCTTTTATACTGCTTGAGGGTAGATTCTGGCCCTTCAAGCTTTTTTTCTACTGCTTCGAGTTGATTCCAGAGAAACGATAGCCTGTTGAAGCAGGTCGTGAACGTCGAGTTTCCCTGTTTGAGTTCGCTGATTTCCTGCATGAGATTAAAAACTTTTGCTTGATCCATTTTACTGTACATTTCTTGTATGTTTTCCCACATGGTTTTGGCATCCTTTGTGGGCGGAAGCCCAGCTGCGACTTCTGGGGATATGCAATTCCCGATCCATGTTCGGACGAGTTGATTGCACTTCCGCCAGTGTCGGGCTAGGCGTTCATCGGAGGGGATTGGAATTGTTCCATCGAGAAATCTGTCTTTGTCTTTTGTCACCAGTGCCTGCCGGAGCTCCTGTGACCACTTCGAATAGGTCTCTAGTCCGGTTAGTTGCTGGTTTATCAGTCGAAGCTCCGGTCCATCGGCGGTGGAGACAAATAGAGGATCGCCTATTTCTTGTCGCCCGATGAACGTCGCTGCTGGAACGAGCAGAAAACCGGGTGCGAAATTCGGATAGGGATTCGTCCCTTGACCCGATTCGCTCGACCCGACTGGATAGCCCGCATTGACATATCCTGGGTAGGGATTATGCCCCGTACCCGATTCGCTCGAACCGCCCGTCTGCTCCATCACGATGGTTGGGCTTGCCCCATTCGTGGCTGGCGGGCCTCCATCGTGATTCTGGTGGCCCACGAAAAATGGCGATGAGGACACTTGGGCTTGGCCCAAAATAGAGTGGATATGGAATCCACTAGTATGGTTGACCCGTCGTCGGTTGCCCCAATTGGAACTGAGCCTGCGTGGGCCGCCACTGCTGGGGTTGGGTTTGAGCTAATTGTTGGTCGGATACTGGTATTACTGCAGGGAGATTCTGGATCTGTGGAACTTGAGGACTACTTTCTTCGGTGATCCTGTCGTCGGCAGCCAGACTGGAGTCCTGTGGAAAAGCCATGGTAAGTTAATCTAGATTTCTTCCTTCGAGAGTATGCCTAATGCCGAAAGATCAATCCTTTTGCAGGTTGAGAATTTTCTTTGGTAGCGGTTTGGAGCGGAAGCGAGTCAGAGATCAAGGTGCTCTAATACCATGTAAGAAGGCAAAAGTGAAGGAAGAATGGACGAAGTTCAGAGAGGAAAAATGGAAATCGATGTGGGGAGATTTTTCAGTATTCTCACTATGCATTCTGAATGTACAATTCTGTAAAGATATAATACAAGCTCTATTTTGTATAAGGAAGTAAATGATCTGAACTATCAATCTAGATCTAGATCTAATATTTAATTTACATATACATGAAGATTGTGATCAATCAAGATAATCATGATCAATTAAGATCAAAATGTATCGGCCAATCCGCATATCTTCCAACAAAAGACCATCGGTGATCAAGCCATTGGAGCACAAACATCGTAACTTTCTGCATTTTTCTTGCTATGTTCCAATTACTCTGTTAGTGCTTGCCTCTGTCTCATTCCCTGGAAAGCTCTTAGCCGAGCCAAAATCAGATATCTCGGGATTCATCTCATAATCTAGCGTTACATTGCTAGCTTTACATCTCTGTCAATAATCCTGAGTCTGGAATCTTGATGAAGGTAAAGAGGTCACCTAGCTATTCCATTGATGAAGTGAAAGCGGCTTCACTACTCTAGCAGCTTCCTGTGCGTTTCATCCGTCAACAAGTCATTTGCATTAGTAAAGTCTGCACATCTAGCAACGTACGGGGAGAAGTAAATAAGGCATCGAGTCCATCATTTTGCTAACTGATGCTGCTCTAGTAAGTTTCCCTTTGCACTGGTATACATGAGGTCGACATGCCCGGTCTAATCACTGGAACATTCGTCAAAAGCCTCCATTAATCGGTAAAATCATCAAGAAAGAGTATCTTTGGGCTTATACAAAACTTCCAGCACGCTTCCCATGAATGGAGGAAGAAAGCAACCCAAAGAGAAATGAGGCCAGGCTTCTGTGGGCAGGAATTCATAGATTAACAAAGTTTCTTCCTGAATGCTGCATCTTAGAAGCTTCACAAGGTTGCATGCTGAAGCATGGAAACAGAAAGAAATTCATTTTTGTATTTGTGCAGGCACTGCCTCAAGTTCCTTGAGAGCTTCTTCGCTGCAATTTCTTTACGATCCTTCGACACACCTTGCAGAAAGTTCAACTTTGCATCTTAATGAAAAATTAAATTTTCACCCTAATTTCACCCACTGTAGGTTTGGCTTTTTGGGATCAAGCTTTCAGGTTCTTACCTACATCTCGATCTCCCGTTAGAATTTTTTGGAACAGTTGAACAAGGAACGGATTCGTTAAGTGATGAAGGAATGTGACAAACCAGGTGGTCAAATTGCCAATGAACGTATAGAAGTTAAATCTAAAATGGCCATCATAATTGCTAGAAATCATTGACAGATATCAGGAGATATCCGTGGTTAATCCTAATTGATTGTATCTGATATTGTAATATCTTATTACTTTACCCTAGATAGTTATTTTGTAAACCCTATAAATAGGCTCTTGTGCTCTCTGTTTTTTCTTTTCGTGGTCATATCTTGTGCTCTTTGTTTAGTGATGACACAATATTATTTTTCTCTTCATTCACAAATCTTAATTTAGTATCAGAGCTATCACTATTATATGAGGAAGAGCCTAGTCAAGTCTATTCAATGCAAGCCGTTCCCAACTCTGTTCCCAACTCTGTGCCAAAGCAGTAGCTTCAATTGCAGCTCAAGACTCCTTTACTGCTCGTCTTGAAAAAGCGACACCACCATCAGGCTTGTTGCCCTTAGACTAGCCAGATTCTAAAGTATTTCTCAAAAACCGGCCACCAAAGGTATCAACACACGCCACCATGTCTTGAATCCATCAAGTCTGACGCTTTTGAGAGCTAATTTCGACACATTTCACAACTTGTTTCACCAAATAAAGATCACCATCAGTCTTGCTGTACTTTGAAGAGTTGGACCTAGGCGACCACATCTCAAAATTAAGCCTCACCTGAGTTGGCTCTTAAGGTCCAATATTAATAAAAAAAAAAGGTCCAATATTAAATGAAAGTGACACTTAAGTGTATCTTTTCAAAGTTTTGGCACTTATATTTCCATCTATGCCAAGTTTTGACACTTGAGGTGTCCGGCACTCCTCTTGCATCAGTAAGAATTATCCAGAGTTGAAATTAATTGTTCCCAAACCCCAAAACAACTTAATTTCATGCTGGTGAGTTTCCCAGGTCTTTTATACTGCATTCGCAGCTAATAGAATTTTGGTTTCCATGTGCACATATTCTGTTTTTCATCGACAGTCGTAATAGAACCAAACTTGGCAGTGCACGCCCCCAGCCCAAACTACTGGTGAGTTTGGCAGGTCTTCGAGGTCGCCAGCTTTAGGGCCAAGGTGTCTGAGCTCCCAATTCCAAGTTTAAAATCAGGCATAGTTCAAGATTCTAGCCATGCAAACGACCAACTCGGCCGTTCATGGCCCCCAGCCCAAACTACTTCCTATCTTTCCAAGAAACGGGTGATTATTCCCTTATTTCTATTTAGTGTGAACTAGGACCCTGTTTTAGTTCAAAATCATCGTTACACAAATTTTGGTATGAAATCGACATAGACCAGGTTTATGTGCCGAGTCCATGCCATCATTCTTGAAGGAAAGTGATTTTGATGGTGATAGGGAACTCAATCAGATAGAAATTTGTTCTCTGAAGTGGAGATCCCCAGTGAACGGGGGCCGTTACTATAACAGTCCTATTAAGTGCTGAACTTATGGCAGATATAGAGTTGACGAGATTTTTCTTTTTGGGCCAACGATGCAGGGTTTGTGGGGGAAGATGCCCTTGAACGGGAACTCTTGGCCTTTCTAATACAAATTTGTAAAAGAGGATGTCAGAATCTATAGATCTAAAGACATTCCATGCACATTCAACCTGCAGCCAAATGAGAGATGCGGTATTTTTGGAAGTATAGCTAGAGGAGGACATTGAAGAACTTTTACTTTGATTTTCCACTCGGGAGTGTATGGCTCACAGAAAGAGAAAGAATGCAAGTCATGGCCATGACTCTCTTATCGAGCATATAACACTGTCATGGTCATTTCATTTGGTTGACTTTGTGAAGTGTTTTCTTGGAGTAGATTCCTTTCATTGAAAAACCCTGGCTCTTTTGGAAGAGGCAATTCGATGTCGCTCCCTAGCATCATAACAACAGTGGACATACTTGGCCTATCATCAGGGCATCGCTGCACACACAATAGGCCAATATGAATAGAGCGCAATGCTTCAGAAGTACTGCATGAGTTCTCAACCAACTGGTCAAGCAACTGCATGGACCTGCCTTCTGTGAATAGTCTCCAAGCCTGACCACATTGAAACCAACCATTAGGAACAATTCTTTGGCTGGAAGGTGAACAATATTATGAACTTACATGTCCAAGAAGATTATGATCGTGGTCTGGATGATGAAACCCTCTGTTTCTCTTCCCACTTACAATCTCGAGCACCAATACACCATAGCTAAAGACATCAGATTTTGTTGAGAAAACTCCATCAAGAGCATACTCTGGAGACATGTAACCACTGCAGAAATTGATGTATTGAAACCATCAGTTTGAAACCATCAGTTTGAAAGCAAATTGAGCACTGAGGTCATCACTTTCTGCATTAAAAGTACTTACTATGTTCCAACCACTCTGTTAGTATTTGCCTGTGTCTCATTCCCTGTGAAGCTTTTAGCCAGGCCAAAATCAGAGAGCTTAGGATTCATCTCATAATCTAATAATACATTGCTAGCTTTCACATCTCTGTGAATGATCCTGAGTCTAGAATCTTGATGAAGGTAAAGAAGCCCCCTAGCAATTCCATTGATGATGTTGAAACGAGCTGACCAGTCCAGCTGCTCCCTCTGCGTTGGATCTGTCAAAAATTCATTTCACATTAGGAATAACTTACAAGGAGCAAGGCATCAATTTATTCATTTTCTAATATGCTACTTTAGTGACAGTATTTTGGAGCTTTCACAAAATTCATGCTTCTAAGGAACTGAGAAAGTAAACAAACCAAAGAGAAATGAGTCCAAGCTCCCGTTGGGCATGAATTCATAGATCAAAATATTCTCTTCCTCAATGCAACATCCTAGAAGCTTCACTAGGTTCCGGTGCTGCAGCTTGGAAACATATAGAACTTCATTTTTAAACTCATGCAGCCCTTGTCTTGAGTTCCTTGACAGCATCTTCACTGCAATTTCTTGACCACCCTTCAACACACCCTGCATATGGTCAACTTGTTTAGTGAAAATAATTCCTTGCCTACTCTCTTTCTCGCTAGAATTCCACTCACAGTAACTAAATTTTTTGGGATCTAGTTGTTCAGCCTCTCATCAACATATTCAGAAATATTTTCTCCGAGCAAATTATGCAAATGCAACAGCGAGGGCAGTACTTTGCAATCCTCACATAGCAACAATGTCCTTCTTGAGAATAGTACGCATAATTTTCGTACCTTGTAGACAGGTCCAAAACCACCTTCTCCAAGCTTATTGTGGGTTGAAAAGTAATTGGTAGCAAGAGCAACAGTAGACAAGTCAAATAGTGGCAATTCAAGATCTTTCTTCTGGTTTTCACAGTTGTCTCCTGATTCAAAAACTGTCCTTTTTAGCTGGAGCACAAATTATATGAAATTGATTTGCATATATCTCGGGTGGCTTCTGCATTAATTCACATTTCCTTCAACTATGATGCTACAAAGGCATGCTAATTGCTAAATATGAAAGCACTGAATTGTGAACAAATTAGGATAATATGATCGCGATTGTTAGTGGTTTGTCATTGTTTTGCACATCTGACGCTGACACGCAAATGCCTTGAACAATTTGGTTGAGACTGACTTTGTCAGTTCATCATGGAATCTTTTAGTGACCTCTCACAGGTGATAAGGAATAGTGGGATAAAATAAATAGAAAATCTTATGACTGTTGCGCTTGGTGAGGATGAATGCTGAATGTGACATGAATGCAGAATCCCCTCCAATAATAGTCTAACTGAAAAGAAACTTCACTTCTACAAGAGGGTGACTAATGTAACGAACACGAGACAAGAAATTCTTGTGCTCAATAATAGAATTGGCATTGGGTACCTACTGGTAAGTGACGAAATGGCTAATGTAAAATCTGGGTATGATGAGAAGCAGAATACAAAATCTGAAAGTACTGTATCATAAAGTACGGTTTACCTTCAGTAATCTTGATTTTCTTCTTCTTGCATTGTCGAACACAGATGGTGAGGACCAGAATGAGGAAAACAGACCCGAAAGAAACTGCCAAGCCCATGACCAGCTCATGCTTCTTTTGGGGTGACGGTAGTAAAGCTAAGACAAGAAGCAGGAGCACACAAGATCAGGAGTAAGAACTAGGTATCACTGATATTACAATTCTGTAAGCTATCCCTCAAAGATGTGTGTTCATTTTCCGATTCAGTATCTAGCAAATTCATGTCTACAATACCTGATTCTGATGCAGCCATCCGGATGTAGAGGTCCTGCCCATAGTTGTTGTACTCTCTAATGTCAATCAGCTCGCTGAACCACAGCAAGCAACCACTTCCTCCATCTCGGATGTCTAAGTTCGAATAAGCCATACAGGAACAATTTTTCATGCAAACTACTTTGCATTCTTGAAGATTCATGCTCTCATTAAACCAGGAAGACCGAGTATCCGGCAATTTTACCCCAGAATACTTCACAAATATGTCCTTTTCACAATCCAGAGGATTTCTCCTCACACACCCATTTGACCAATCCAAAATATCCCATTCTTGAGAAAATCGGGGCACGAAGCCTTTCAAGCACCTACACACTGGGGAAGTATCGACCCTACAACTACCATAGGCACCACACGATGCATAGTTGTCACATTGGTCTATTGGCGCGGTGAGGTAAAGCGTCCAACCCTGTGTTCGGTCAATCCAAGAGAATCGCTGTACCATGCCATTGGGCATCAATACCTTCCTGGAAATGACCGAACTGTTGAGGAGCTCGTAACGGTAGTAAATCTCTTCCTCATTTACGACAAATTCATACCTGTAGTATGGGTTTGGATTTAAATTAGGTGTGCCACTCCATCGAAGACCATTCCATGGTCCTGACCTGAACTTGATGTCAGAACCCTGCTTCAATAGGAGTTGTGGGTAGCCATTCGGATCAATTTGATACGTGAAGTTGCCTGGAGAAGGATCATCAATGCTCTTCCATGATGTTAAATAACGATTGAAGCCTGATGTTCTATTCCATCCTATCTTCATACCGGCTAGAAATGTATCCGTAGGATAGTCAAAACTCTGCCACAGGACATTATTGGGATCACTGCCATCTGCATCTCTCACAACCAGATTTCCTGAATCCAAGAGCTGTGCAACTGATTTACGCACCAGTATTGTCGAGTTCGACGACCAGATATCACTTCCATTCCCGTCGAGAAGGACGAGACTTCCACGGCTAGTAATCCTCAAAGTACCTGATGCATCCGCAAGGGGTGCGACTCTATTTGCAACCCACACTATTGTCGTTGTGGTTATTTTCTTGTACCATATTCCCAGATACCGCTTTGGGGGATTGCCCGCACTGAAGAACCCCAGCTCAAATGTCCCACCAGCAGAGAGTAGGTTCTCGCCATCTCGAATCGACTGATTTTTTGTTATGGTATCTAGTGCATTGGAAAGAAGGGCATTACAAGAGAAGAAGAGAACAGGACACATGGAAAGCGCCACAAAAGCTTTCATACTGCTTGAAGCAGTCAAGTTCTCAAAATCAGCGAATCTGCTGAGTGAGCTAAGAAGACAGAAGAAAGGAAGAAGAGAGATCAATGAAGAATGAAGACCCCTGCAGTCTCAAGGCTGCTCTGGAGCCATAGGCTTTTTCGATGAACTGATGTAAAGCCATCAGAAAAAGCCACTAAGTTCCAAGTCAGACCGACAAGACTGCTAATTGTGACATCGACATAAAAAATCCTTGTATTCTTGTGAGTCCCCAAAATTGAACACGCCATCAACTTAGACTAATTCCAACTTCCCATTGATTGCCTATCCTATCTCTTTGACTATCTCATCATTTTTATTGTGCTACATAAATCTTTAGATATAGCAAGAAAGATGGAGAATGAATTCATGATGAAAATGCATTCAAATTATGAAAGAAGAACAAAGGTAAATATAACAAAGGTAAATATAACACATCCGACTTGAACCTAATCAGTTAATGAAAATTAATGAAAATGAGTGGGAAAAGAAAAGATTAGAGTTTAACAACTTAGGTTTATTTTGTTTTCACTTTTGTGCTACAGATGTAAGAACTTTATTTGCTAGTTGTAGGACTATTTTTCTCCCCTTATGAAGATGACTTGCCTTGTTTGAATTGAAATATTGCCGTGTTGACTAGTCAACTAGTCAAAAAGCAAAAAAACGAAAATTGAAAACGTGGAGAGAAGAGAGGAAAAGATGAGGACAAGTTCAAACTTGACAAGCCGAATTAAATGCACTTTGCAATGTTTGGTAAGGATCCAAGTCCTTAGTTCATATAATCGGAGTCCTTTTCAAAGTTATGTCATATATTCAAGGGAAAATTTTAAATAAGGACTCAAAATGCCCTTAATTTTCTAAATAAGGGTTTGAAGTGAATTTTGTTTTAAATAGGAGTTCAAAGTATTGTCATTTTCTTAAATAAGAGTTTGAAGTGATTATATCAATATCAACTAAAGACCTAATCTCACCAACTGTTCAATGTCATTTCCATGCTTTATATTTTCTTATTTTCTTCCTTTTTTTTTCACTTTTTTCCTCTTTCTCTCTTTTTTTCAATAAAAAATACTTAAATTTTAAGGAAAAAAGAAAACACAAATTTAAAAAATAAACTGAAGTCGAGGGCTGAGGCTAGCCTTCCCGCCTGTGGTGGCCACTCCATTGCTAGTGGGACGTTAACCATGGCCAATGGGGTCATTAGCTCCTCGCCAACCTCAAGCCCTCGCTAGAAACTTGGTATTCTTGATTAGATCATGCTTCTTCCGCTAGATTTAGATCTCTAATATCAATTGGCCATTTAGGTTTTATTGATAATAACCATTTTCATTGCCTACCATGTTAGTGGAGAAAACATCATGGCTTACCGTTTAATCTTAGTGAATCTATCTCTCATGCTCCTCTTAACTTTACATGCTCCTTTTCCACAAAAATAAACTTCCATTTTCATATATATATATATATTGTGTGTGTGTGTGTGTGTGTGTGTGTGTGTGTATATCCATAGCTCGACAACTTTTCAATCGAACTTCAAAGTTGAAAATTGGTAAAACTTTAGATTTATGACCTAACTTCGAAAATTAATCCATTAAATAAATAATAAGCTTGAATATTTTCCCGGTTCTACATTTGAAGTTGATTCGGCTTGTCAGGCTATCTGGATCGTGAAAATTCTCTCTTTTCCTCTTTTTTTTTTTAATCTCCACAAACGCACCTCTTTTTCTCCGCCGAAATCCTCTTCAAGAAGAGGAAATGAAATGTTGGGCTTGGGCTTTTAGAAATGGGCTGAGCTGGGCCCATTATTACAGCAAGGAGGGGGAGAGATAAATTAGAGAATAGAAGCAATGTGGGCTAATGTGGTTTTCTTTGTTTCTTTCTTTTTTCCGTGTTTTTTCCATGCCAAGTAATTTTAAATGCCGGTTAACGAGGGCGGAGTGATCGTCAGGGCAAGGCCCGGATGCAACACCCTACACAAGGGAGAAAAGGGAGACCCGGCTGTCCATCAAGGAGGACGAAGCCTCAAACTCTGGTTTCAATGTCTCAGAATATGTAATCTACACAAAAGTATGTCTCCAAACAGCTATTCCCAAACAACCACCCATACCCAAAATAGGTACATCTTGGCCAATGACTAATACCGAAAGAATACGGTCTAAAATCCCATGTTGAAGCTCTCCTCCTAAGTGTCACCGGGTAAGGAACCACACTAGGAATTAAATTTATTTCCTTATAAGACCTCAATTCCTCTGTTGTCTTCGATCCTGAGGTAATGACATCTCTCTAGTTATTTAAACTTCCCTTTCGGTGTTCAGCTTCATACAACCTTTTCTTTTCCATTAGAATAAGACGAAGTATTAATGCAGAATGCTAAGACAATGAGACATTTCAATGTTTGTAGCTTAAGTGTTCTACAATGTACAACAATTTGAGGGGAAGAATTGTTCTGGTTTGCAGTGTACCCTATTGGTGATGCCACTCTCTCACATTCCAGCACTTGGCTCTGCCATCTTCACAACGTGCACATGTCGCCATAGAACATATTCTTCTTCAAATCAGAGAGGTCAGAGGTCATGGTGAAAGCATCTTCTACCAAGCGGATAATGCTGTCGAGGTAACTTCATTAGGATTAGGAGAGCATGGTTCGGGCTGGCTTACACGAGCATTGGCGTGAGGCCCTTTTGTTTCGCTGAAAAATCCGGGCTCTTCTGGGGCGGACAGTGCAATATCGCTTCCCAGCATCAGAATCACCATGTACATGGTTGGCCTGTCCTCGGGGCATTTCTGGACACATAAAAGGCCAACGTGTATGGTCCTCATGATTTCTGATACGTTATACGAGTTACTGACCACCGGATCAACAAATTCAATCCGTCTTCCTTCTTGAAATAGTTTCCATGCCTGACCACTTGAAAACCAATCTATTAAAGGGTAATTCTTGATATTCGGTGAACCAAAAGAAAAAAAAAGAAAAGAATTTCGAACTTTACATGTCCAAGAAGAGGGTGATCTGGGTGAGAGAACCCTCTGTTTCTTGTCCCACTAATTATCTCCAGCATCGAAAGGCTGTAGCTAAACACATCTGACTTTGCTGAGAAAACTCCATTTATTGCATACTCAGGGGACATGTAACCACTGCAGGAATAAATCCACCAAGTGCAATGAGCTTGATATCCATTTGATCACAGACACTGCAGTGATTTAAGTGCTTACTATGTTCCAGCCACTCGCTTCGTACATGCTTGTGTCTCATTTCCTCCAAAACTTTTAGCAAGCCTGAAATCAGATATCTTAGGATTCAACTCACAATCTAGCAAGACATTGCTAGCTTTTAGATCTCGGTGAATTATTCTCAGTCTGGAATCTTGGTGAAGGTAAAAAAGACCCCAAGCTATTCCACTGATGATGTGAAATCGCTTACTCCAATCAAGCAGCTTCCTCTGCTCCTGATCTGCAGAAGTTCAATTTATGTACTTAAAGTAAGGCCTGCACAGTTCATTACTGCAATTTGAAGAAGACAGATGAACTGATTCACGCTCATGAATGTTACTCTTATAAAGTTCATCAATCTTTATCCTATTGGTAAATGAGCAACGATTCCAAGTTTAATTTGTGTGAGATCTCATGTCATAAGAATGGAGACATTAGTACAATCATCTATGATGACTGTCTGCAAAGTCTTAGTGTAACATCCCGGGCCCCACTGTGTAATATTGTACACTTAGAAGATAGAACTTCATTATAGCATGCTTCAGAGATGTTGAGTATCATGAATCATGACAGAAATTGAACCAAAAATGAATGAATCTACGCTTTTGTTGGGTATGTATTCGTATAGCAGCAATATTTCTTTCTGAACGCAGCATCCCAGAAGCTTCACGAGGTCTCTATGCTGAAGCCTGGCAAGGTGTAAGGCTTCGCTTTTGAACTCATCTAGTCCTTGGCCTGAACTCCTTGAAAGTTTCTTCACTGCAATTTCTTGACTGTTCTTCAACATACCCTGAAAATAGTCATAAATTGAAGGACTACTTATTTTGTTCACAGGCATTTTTTGGAATTTAATGTTCAATTTATCTCTCCTCTTTTTTCTCATTCTCAAATTTTGTAGAAATTTTCCACAGTTAAGCCTAAAAGTTCATGAAAAGTGATTATGTTCGTATTAAATTGACAGAATTGGAAACTTTCTTTTTCATCATATTCTCCCAATGTAGTTAAATTAGGCGAATTATCCTCCCAATGTAATTACATTATGCTATGTCCCAGGTTGTAAGGTAGCAAATCCATCCAACATTTGCCAAGAAAGCCAAGACCATTCAAAATGAATTCTTTTCTGGGATTGTTCGGAACTGATATATTGCTGAGTGTTTGAGGTGCAAGTGCAACTGCTTTTGTGCAATATGTTGAGACAGTGTGTCCGTGCTATTTACTAGAAGAGGGTAGATAGGTGCATATTCAATCCATGGATGGCATAATGTATTTTATACAGATGGCTTGCACTGCTTATTACCCTGTAGACAGGTCCAAAATCGCCTTCTCCAAGCTTGTTGTCTGTTGCAAAGTAGTTTGTAGCATTAGCTATTGTTGCAAATTCAAATAACCGTGGCTCTGGATCTTCTCCCGAGCATTCCACATTTTCAGATCCTCCCACTGATGTACATATCCGACCTACATCAAGGAAAATAGAACGTTTTACTCAGTAACATCACACAAGAAAAAGAACAAACTAATCAACAATTCAATGGATTTGCACAGACCCACAAAAGAAAGCTATCTATGCATTACTTCCCCCTTGTGTTCCAAAGAATTTATTCAACGTTTTCGAAAAGCCATTTAGCCATTTCAAGAAAATTGACACCCTTCTGGTTAGAGACCGTGATCATTAAGATTGTATAATTTTCAAATAAGATAGAATGAAAAATATCTGACATGAAATGAAATCTTCAGCAAGTTGCACATTTTCAGATTCTTCAGCCATTGCACAACATAGAGCCTGCGCAATTATTTTTGGTTGAAACGATTCCATCATTCCAGGCATTTCTTTTTCAAGCAACTAGGCATTTGGCCCAGTGACAAGGGTGGGTCGAGGGTGGAGTCGAGGTCAGGGTCAGATTCAGAACCTTTTGAATGAAAGTTTATACAGGAAAAAAGGGTAGAGGTTTTTTTTTTTTTTTTTTTTTTTTTCATATAGCATTATTTACAGAAGAAAAATCAAAGGATGGGGTTTGGGACATTGCATAAAATGCATACGGTTTTAAATTCTTTAGCCATGGTGAACCTTTGTCTCCAAATTCTACGTGCTGAAATAAATGCATATGGAGAAAATTTGAAATCAGCAATATTCTAGTGAAAGACTTCGTAGATATCATTGTCCTGCTTCATAGCCATTTTTTTTTTTTTGGTCGTAGCTTCATAGCCATTTGAAAGAGCCGTTGGAGCACAAAAAACATTGAATCAGAACCGTTAAAGCGTACAGTGATATGGTGCAATGTGGGTAGTTAATAATCCTAATTAGCCCATGACTCATTGGTTTGAGCTTTTAAGAAGAGGTGGATTCAATTTAATATGTTGACAGACTTGGATTTGGGCTCTTTGTTGTCTCTTGAGTGAAGGAATCAGGCTCTGCTGAGCTCCAAACAAGAAATGGGATTTATTGAATATTAAAGGTAGAATTATCCGGTGTCTATGTTTTGTTCCTGAGGCTTTCCTGTCTGTGTTTACCGACTGGGAAATTTTCTTGTTGGTAGCAAAATAATACCTGGATCCAGATCAAACATCCTAACATAGAGGTCTTGCGCACCTTCATCGTATTCTCTAATATCAGTCAAGTCCCCAAACCACAGCAAACATCCATTTCCTCCACCTTCAGCATCTAAATTAGAGTATGCCGTACAAGAACAGTTCCTTTTGCAAACTTCTCCACATTCTTGAAGATCCATGCTTCTGTCAGACCAGAAGTTCCGTGTGTCTGGCAACTTTAAACCAGAATACTTTCTGAATATGTCTCTTTTACAGTCCAAAGCGTTTATCCTAACACAACCAGTCCGGTTCAAGGAACTCCAACTTTGTGGGACTTTTGGTAAAAATCCATTCAAGCATTTGGACACTAGGGACATATTGATGTTGCAGCTAGCATAGGCTTGACAATGTGCGTAAAGGTCACAATCATCTGATGGTCCAACGAGATATAGAACCCAATTCTGTGTTTGGTCAACCCATGTGAAGCGCCGCACAACACCATCTGGATTCAAGTGCAAACGGGATATCACAGACCTATTGAGGAGTTCGTTGTGGCAGTACATCTCCTGCTCAGTCAGAACAAGTTCATACTTGTAATTCAGATTGGGGTTCATATTAAGCATTCCACCATTTCGGACACCAATCAAAACGGCCCTAACCTAGACTTGACAGCGGAGCCCTGCTTAAGAAGTATCTGGGTAAACCCATTCGGGTCAAGTTGGTATGATAAATTACCTGGAGAAGGATCATCTACACTCTTCCAAGACATCAGATAACGATCAAAGCCTCTAATTGTGTTCCTTCCTAACTTCATCCCCGCCAGAAAATCATCTGTTGGGTAGTCAAAACTGTAACATCCCGGGTCCCACTGTGTGATATTGTCCGCTTTGGACACTGAGTCCTCAGTGCTTTAAAACGCGTCACACAATTAAAGGGACCCAAGCCTAATAAACAAGGCCCATGACCCCTCCCTAAGCGATGTGGGACAAGAGGGAGAGGATCCCTTCCTTGCGCACGTCCGGGGACCGAGGCGCGGACGCACCGCCATCCCTCCTCCCCGCGCACCGCCGCTCGGGCTGCTGTGGCCCCACACGCTGTCGGGAGTCGGCTCTGATACCATTGTAACATCCCGGGTCCCACTGTGTGATATTGTCCGCTTTGGACACTGAGTCCTCACGGCTTTAAAACGCGTCACACAATTAAAGGGACCCAAGCCTTATAAACAAGGCCCATGACCCCTCCCTAAGCGATGTGGGACAAGAGGGAGAGGATCCCTTCCTTGCGCACGTCCGGGGACCGAGGCGCGGACGCACCGCCATCCCTCCTCCCCGCGCACCGCCGCTCGGGCCGTCACAAAAACTCTGCCATAGGAAAATTATCAGAACCAGTATTGCCTAAATCTCTCACTACGAGATTCCCTGAGTCCAGAAGCTGAGCAACTGGATAACGTGAGGGCGTCGCTGAGTTGGAAGACCAGATTTCACTCCCAAGAAGGATGAGACTTCCCTGTCTAGTGATCTTCAGAGTACTGGATGAATCAGTGAGTGGAATGACTGTTGGCAACCCATACTACTTTGATGGGATTTATTTTCCTGTACCATATTCCAAGGTAATGCTTTGCAGGATAATGGAGGCTGAAGAATCCTAGTTCGAAAGTCCCCCCAGCTGAAACCATGCTCTTGCCACGTTGCATTGATTGATCCGTAGTTAACGTATCAAGGGCGCTGGAAATCCCTGTGATAGTAGATGAAGTAAAGTGCAAAAGAGTAATCAAGGCTCCTACCACTGTTCCCATGCTGATTGAACCTGCAAATTAACCAGAGAATAGAAATGTTTAAAGACTAGGCTGCTGTCTCAGAAATTCTGTAAGTATCAAGGAGACATCCTCGTTGTATTTGACTTTGGGAAGTCCCTAGAAAAGATTCTTAAAGAGATTAACATTCCAATGATAGAAAAGCTGTGTATGACAGCCCCTTCTGCGGGTAACGACACTCTTAAAGTCTTCATGAACATTTTCTTCATTGAACCTTTGAATAATAAACACCCAGGAAATTATGTAGTAAACTAACTTGAATAGTTGAATAGATTGTCTGGACTGTTAGAAATCCATCATGGTTTTGTATCTTTGAAAATGACATGAAGACTTGTACCTGTAGAAGACCAATCGAGTTTCCTATGCATCACTGATATTGTACTTCTCTAAGCTCTCCCTCAAAGATGCGTGTCCATTTTTCTCTTCAGTATCTAGCAAAATTCATGTCTATAATAAATGAATACCTAATTCTGACGCAGCCATCCGGATGTAGAGGTCCTGCCCGTAGTCGCTGTACTCTCTAATGTCGATTGGCTTGCCGAACCACAGCAAGCAACCACTGCCTCCATCACGGATGTCAAAGCTCGAATAAGCCATACAGGAACAATTTTTCATGCAAACTGCTTTGCATTCTTGAAGATTCATGCTCTTGTTAAACCAGGAAGACCGAGTATCCGGCAATTTTAACCAAGAATACTTCACAAATATGTCCTTTTCACAATCCACAGGATTTCTCCTCACACACCCATTTGACCAATCCAAAATATCCCACTCTTGAGAAAATCGGGTCGCAAAGCCTTTCAAGCAGCTACACAGTGGGGAAGTATCGACCCCACTGCTACCATAGGCACCACGTGATGCATAGTTGTCACATTGGTCTATTGCCACGGTGAGGTAAAGCATCCAACCCTGCTGTCAATCCAAGTGAATCGCTGTAACATGCCATTGGGCATCAATATCATCCTGGAAATGACCGAACTGTTGAGGAGCTCGTAGCGGTAGTACAACTCTTCCTTATTTAACACAATTTCATACCTGTAGAATGGGTTTGCATTTAAACTAGGTGTGCCACTCCATCGAAGATGATTCCATGGTTCTGACCTGAACCCTTCAATAGGAGTTGTGGGTGGCCATTCAGATCAAGTGGACACGTTAAGTTAGCTGGAGAAGGATCACCAATGCTCTTCCGTGATGTTAAATAACGATTGAAGCCTGATGTTCTATTCCATCCTATCTTCATATCGGCTAGATATGTATCTGTAGGATAGTCAAAACTCTGCCACAGGAAATTATTGGGATCACTGCCATCTGCATCTCTCACAACCAAATTTCCTGAATCCAAGAGCTGCGCAATTGGATTATGCATCAGTATTGGCGAGTTTGACAACCAGATGTCACTTCCATTCCCGTCAAGAAGGATGAGACTTCCGCAGCTAGTAACCCTCAAAGTACCTGATGCATCCGCAAGGGGCGCGACTCTATTTGCAACCCACACTATTGTCATTGTGGTTATTTTCTTGTACCATATTCCCAGATATCGCTTTGGGGGATCACCCACACTAAAGAACCACAGATCAAATGTCCCACCAGCAGAAAGTAGGTTCTCGTTGTCTTGAATCGGCTGATTTGTTGTTATGGTATCTAATGCATTGGGAACAGGGTATTACAAGAGAAGAGAACAAGACACATGGAAAGTGCCACTAAAGCTTTCATACTGCTTGAAGCAGTCAAGTTCTCAAAATCAGCGAATCTGCTGAGTGAACTAAGAAGACGGAAGAAAGGGAGAAGAGAGATCACTGAAGAATGAAGACCCCTGCAATCTCAAGGCTGATGAACCGATAGAAAGCCATCAGAAAAAGCCACTAAGTTCCAAGTCAGGGCACCGCTAAGACTGCTAATCCTGACATCCACATAAAAAAATCCTTGTATTCTTGTTAGTCCCCCAAAATTGAATACGCTATCGACTTAGACTAATTCCAACTTCCCATTGATTGCCTATTATAACTCGTTGACAATTGCCTATCCTAACCCGTTCACAATCTCATAACTCGTTGACAATTGCCTATCCTAACTCGTTGACAATCTCATCATTTTTGTTGTGCAACGTAAATCTTTAAATATGGCAAGAAAGATGGGGAATTAATTCACGATGAAATGCATTCAAATTATGAAAGAAGAACAAAGATAAATACAACACATCCGACTTGAACCTGATCAGCTAATGAAAGTTTAGGTAAAAGAGCCGGGAAAGAAAAGATTAAAGTTTAACAATTTGGGTTTATTTTGTTTTCACTTTTGTGCTACATATGTAAGAACGAAATTGAGCTCATGTCATTACGCAGTTGCCTGAACTTTTATTTGCTAGTTGGAGTAAATTTCCCCCCTTATGAAGTTTTTTTTTTTTGGTCCCCCTTATGAAGTTGACTTGCCTTATTTAAAGTGTAATATTGCGGTGTTGACTAGTCAACTAGTCAAAAAGCGAAAAAAAAATTGAAAACGTAGAGAAGTGAGGAAAAGTTCAAACTCGACGGGCCGAATTAACTACATTTTGCAGCGTTTGGTGAGGATTCAAGTCCTAGTTCATATAATTGGAGTACTTTTCAAAGTTATGCCATATATTCAAGGGAAAATTCAAATGATGACTCCAAGTACCATCAATTTCTCAAATAAAGGTTTGAAATGAACCTTGTATAAAATATTTGACAAAAAAAAAGAGAGTCTAAAATAGGAACCCAAAGTGTTCTCATTTTTAAAATTAGAGCTTGAAGTGGCCATGTTAGTCTCAACGAAAGAGTTGATCTTACTAGCTGCACAATGGCATTTCTATTCTTTATATTTTCTTATTTTCTTGCTTTTTTTTTTTTTTTTTTCCCTTTTCCTCTCTTTTTCCATAAAAGAGACTAACACTTCAAGAAAAAAAAAAAAAACAAATTAAAAAAAAAAATAGCAGAGGGTTGAGGCTAGCCTCCCGCCTGTGGTCGTGGCCTCATCGTTGGTGCGGCGTTAACCATGGCCGGTGGGGTTGCTAGCACCTCGCCAACCTCAAGCCCTCACTAAAAACTTGACATTCTCAATTAGGTCATACTTCTTCCGCTACATTAAGATCTTTAATATCAATTGGCCATTTATTTTGTTGATAATAAACATTTTGATTGCTTATTATGGTAGTTGGGAAAATATCATGGCTTGTCATTTAATCTTAGTAAATCTATCTCTCATGCTCCAGCTCCTTTTAACCTTACACCTCCATGAATATATATTCATAGCTCGACAATTTTTTAATCGAAACTTAAAGTTGAAAATTGATAAAACTTCAGATTTATGACCTACCTTCGAAAATTAATCCGATTATATGAATAGTAAGCTTGAATACTTACCCAGCTTTGCCATTCGAAGTTGATTCGGCTTGTCAGGCTATTTGGATTGTGAATGCGTGAAAATTCTCTCTTTTCCTCCTTTCTTTTCCATCTCCACAAACGCACCGCTTCTTGTCCGCTGAATTCCCGTTCAAGAAGAGGAAATAAAATGTTGGGAAATGGGCTGAGCTGGGCCCATTATTACAGCAAAGATGGGGAGAGATAAATTAGAGAATAGAAGCAATGTGGACTAATGTGGTTTTCTTTGTTTCTTTCTAATTCCGGTGTTTTTTCCATGCCAAGTAATTTTAAATGCCGGTTAATGAGGGCAGAGTGATCGTCAAGGCAATGCCTGGATGCAACACCCTACACAAAGGGAAAAAGGCAGACCCGGCTGTCCATCAAGAGGAGGACGGAGCCTCAAACTCTCACACCCCAAATCCAACAGGGATGAGGATGACATGGCCATCCTTCCACCCGACAAACGTGACCTCGAACCACCATAATCCAACTCCCAAAAGCTCCCGCAATAACGCTTTCGCTCTAACAGCCATTTGATAATGCTAGTATGAGTACCTAGAGGGGGGTGAATAGGTATACAACGACTTTTCTTGAAGATTGCACAATACTTTAGACAGTTAAACAATTTGCAATAATCAATCGAGACGAGTAAGGGAAAAGAGAATTGAACACTCGGTTTATAGTGGTTCGGCTTGATTCAAGCCTACGTCCACTCTTCGTACACTGACAGCCGATTGGCTGGATTCCACTATAATCAAAGAGCTGTTACGGTGTTGATCTTCCTTGAATTCTAGGTGTAGATGATCTACCACACTCACTCAAGGTCTCGCCAAGTACAAACACTCTCGTATACAATTTCGCTTGAACAGTCTCGACTAATAATCAAGGGTCTTCGGACTACTGGAATTTTTCTATCAATCACACACTTAAAACAACTAGAACGTCTTCCTTTTATACTCCTTCATGCCATCATAGCCGTTGGCACTTACCAAAGGAATTCCTCCAATCTACCCGTTGGACGGAATCAATCAAGAAGATCATCCGAGCTATTTAAGGAATCGATGATAGCCCATCAATCTGTTCGCCCATACAATCGGGATCTTGGTTTCCAAGAATAGAACATTCCAAGAATACTTCGTCGACCATCGGATCTTCAATCGACCTTAGATAAGAATTAAAGAATCCGAAATAATTATCCAACCAAATAATCTTTTCCAGAGGATAGGATCGAATCCTCAACCATAGACCTCGGCTTTGGATTTCCTTCGTCACTTTGGATTGGAAAGACTCGGTGAGAACAGACTTAAGTCTTGAGTCTTGAGTCTTAAGTCTTGAGTCTTGAGTCTTGAGTCTTGGGTCTTGAGTCTTGAATCTTGAGTCTCGAGAATACAAAGTCTTCGAGACTTTAAAGCGTCGGTCTCCGAACATCCAGACTTAGACCGATAGAAACGTTTTGTCGCTTCAAAATATTCGGAAAGATTTCTCCAACAATCTCCCCCTTTTTGATGATGACAAAACTTTCTTGTAGATTTGAACGACTTTGACCTGCAAAAACATTTCTCAAGCAATATGGCTAACTCATAAAGATTAATAAAGCAACCGGACTCGCATCCACAGAAAATTGGTTAGACTTTCATGAGAAACACCATATAACAACACTTGAATAAATGCAACCAGTCAAGCATCACAATCCACAATCAATTCAGTCAAATTCACACCCAAGTTCAAGTTCTCAAGTCATACTCAAAAATAAACATAACCACAAAAGTCAAAGTTTTTAAAAGATATGTTGGTTCAAATTGGTTCTCCCCCTTTTTGTCAGCATTGAAAAGGGTGAGAAATGAGTCATGTCTCGCTGGGAATGCGCACGATCCGGAAATCCCCAATGGACTGGACTACTCCTTCGAGCTTCTTCATGTCTTCTCTCGGATGAGCTACCTCTTCTCCCTTGGCATTGGCTTGAAGTTGCGAGCAAGGTCTTTGAATTTATCCTCCGAGAGAGGGCGAAGATGCTTGTCCAGCATTCTTTAAAGCTTGGATTTCACAGTCCAGAACATATATCTGGCTACGCATTTCCAGAAGAATATTCATGATGCTACGAAAATCTGCAGAATCATCCGTCTGTGTACTGGCATTGGCTTTCTCAGATGGTGTGTATTCAGACGATGGCGCTTCTGTATGGTCTGGCAGATTTGGAATCGATGCATCACCTTCTTCAGGTAATTGAGAGACCTGAACTTCTTCTGGGTTTTCTGGAGATTGTCTTAGATCTTCACTGACAGCAGCATGAGATGTAGACCTCTCTTGCTCGCTAACTCCCCCTGTCTCTAGGACATCGAAAGGGGAAGAGTGATGATCATGCTCTTCATTTCTCTTCTCTCCAGATTTGTCAGCAGACTTTTCTTTTTCTCCTTCTTCTTCTTCTTCAACTGCTTTCTCCTTCTCTCTCTGTTCTTCCTCTTCTCGATCCGCTTTTCTTCTTCTCGCTTTCGCTGAAAGTCTTGTCGGATGAGACACATAACGTCTTGTTCTTGTCGGCGCTTGGATAGTAGGATCTTCATCATCTTCATCTTCTTCCTCAAGGATGAGAGTTCTTTTCTTCTTCTTCGATGGGGCACCCATGGCCTCCTTTCCTTTCCTTTTTGAAGCGGACGGACTGGAGATTTCACTTTGAATTTCTCCATTGCCTTGGAGAGTTCTTGCAGACGCATCTTCATTAACATTTTCAATCCTACCACCATCTTATCACACGGTCGAACACAAAAGTATGTGGCAGATCAATGTTCAGATGTCTGAAGATCTTGGTCACCGGACCAGGATAAGGCAATTGTCCTTTGTCTTTTGACACCGCTCCGTACATATGGAAGAGAATAGTGTGCGGGAGAGAAAACTTCCGTCCGAGTTGATCGCATACATCAATTTTGCTTGAAAGAGACACGAAGTCTTTGATGTAGACTTCGGTCTTAGACAGATTGATCACAATCTTATGAAGCACAATGTTGATGGCATTCATCCTGGAATAGGTAATTTTCTTCTCTACGTCCCTATCTTTGACAAGATCCGGGCGGTTCGAGCAGATGAGACTTTGATTGGAAGATAACGTCCTCGTTCAACTCCAACTATGTCCGCCAACATATTCACATCTACCATGTAGACTTGGTCTCGAACGCTGAATGAAATTCTATTCGCATCCAAAAAGCTAAGATTTGAATAGAAATAAGCGGTCAGTTGAGCATACCCGTCCGTAGAGTCGAGCAAAAAGTCTCAAGTTGAAGCAAATTCAACTTTTCTCTTAAGTTCACGTTGATGGTGTCCGGGAAGTCAAAATCGACACTTCTAGGGTTTATCACCCCTCTTTTCAACAGCCTGAAATACGCTTTTTCCTGATCCTTGGATTTAAACAAATCCATCCGATTTCCTTTCACCTTTGCTGCCACACCCAGTCTAGGTTTAAATTCAAGGAACATTTTGTCGTCATCGTTCCCGTCAATCAGATTTTGTCCTGGCATACGAGGATCACTGGGAATGTTCGCTCGAGCCTCCTCTCGCCCTTCCTTGAGGAGCTATTCCCAAATCCTCCATTTTCCGCAGAAAAAGATACTCATTCCCATAATTTTTGTCCTTAAGGAAGTCATCTATATACTTTAATGAAGTACCGGTGCTTTTCAACGCACGATAAAGTTTATAGATAACAGAGGGTTTTGGACTCTTGCGGGTCGGCATCCTCGATTATATCTTCTTCCAGATGTTGACTTCCACCTTGTGGGGCAGGAGACGATGAATGACGTGGAGGAGAGCGAATCGGACTTTGTCGCCCGACTTGATAAGTCTTCTTCTTCAGTAAGATCGAAGTGAGTCGGTCCCTTCTCCATTCTTTGTGGTCCCCTCGTTTGCGATTCTTGATGATTTCCTCGAAGACGACATCTTTCTTTGTCTATTGGAAGATTCCTTCACTTGCTTTTCCCAAGAAAAATGACCACTTTCTCGACGATGAACAAGAAATAGAAACAAGATCGGGAGGAGAGTGCCTTTTAGGGTTTTGAAAATTGGGCGAAGAAAGGCGTATATATATATATATATACCTCGGATTTGAAAAGAGAAGTTTAATCGGTACAAGGAAAGTGTACGAACACTTCTTTTCAAAATCAATAACGCCAAAATTAATTCCTTGAAAAGACAAGTTTTCAAATTTTTACACGAATTATATCTCGAATGAAAGAACGTACCTTTTCGAGATAAAATAGCAACTTACGGTCTTTAGCCAAGAATGTTGAGTCTCATGATTTAAAGTCCGAGAGTTCGAGTCTTAGAGTTGGTGAGTCTCTAGACTTTAACTTCTTCAAGCTTCAAAATGTTGAGTCTTGAGCGAATAAAGTCGAATTGATTTTTCTCCAAAGGCTTTGTGAATATATCTGCTAGTTGACTCTTCGAATCAACAAATTGAATCGAGATTTCTCCATTTTGAATATGATCTCTAATGAAGTGATGTCGAATCTCAATATGCTTTGCTCTTGAATGAAGAATTGGATTTTTGGTGAGATTGATCGCGTTGGTGTTGTCACATCTGATTTCGTGCATGAGTCTTCAATGCCAAAGTCTTGTAGCTGTTGTTTTATCCATAGAATTTGTGAACAGCAGCTTCCAAGAGCTACATACTCGCTTCGTCGTTGAGAGAGCTACGGTGCTTTGCTTCCTTGAGAACCAAGACACGCCCTGTTTCCAAGCAGTTGACAAGTTCCCGAAGTGCTCTTTCTATCGACTCGCAACCGGCCAGATCTCGCATCGAGTATCCTAGAAGATTAAAGTCTCCCCTCTTTGGATACCAAAGACCGATGCTTGAAGATGAGGCAACGTATTTGATAATACGTTTCACGGCAATGAGATGTGATTCTCTAGGGTCTGATTGAAACCTAGCACAGATGCAAACACTCAACAAAATATCAGGTCTAGAAGCAGTAAGATAAAGAAGTGAACCGATCATGCTCCTGTACAGCTTTTGATCTACTTTCTTCCCTTCTTCATCCTTGTCTATCTTCTGAGAACATGACATTGGTATGTCGGTCTTTTTGCACCTTTCCAATCCAAATCTTTTGACAAGATCATTAGCATATTTTTCTTGGAAAATAAAAGTTCCTTCCTTCATTTGCTTTATTTGAAGGCCAAGAAAGAATGTTAATTCTCCCATCATACTCATTTCAAATTCGTCTGCATAGACTTAGAAAATTTCTTGCAAAGACTTTCATTAGAAGATCCAAAAATAATGTCATCAACATATATTTGAACGAGTAAGAAACTTTTGTTTTCCTTTTTGATGAACAGAGTAGTATCTACTTTACCTTTGACAAATCCGTTCGTAATAAGAACTTACTTAGTCTGTCGTACCAAGCTCGAGGTGCTTGCTTTAGACCATACGAGCCTTTTCAGTCTAAAGAGGCGAGTGGGCTTCTTTGGGTCTTCAAATCCAGGCGGTTGTTCCACATAAACTTCCTCTTGGATAAATCCATTCGGGAAAGCACTTTTGACGTCCATTTGGAATAACCTGAAATTTTGTAACAAGCAAACGCAAGTAATAGACGAATAGCTTCTAACCTTGCAACTGGTGCGTAAGTCTCGTCATAGTCTATTCCTTCTTCTTGCGTGTATCCCTTGGCCACGAGTCTTGCTTTATTGCGTACGACTTTTCCTTCTTCGTTCATCTTGTTTCTGAACACCCATTTGGCTCCAATAACAGTTTTACCTTTCGGTTTAGATGTCAATTCCCAGACATCATTAATGTTGAACTGTCTGAGCTCCTCTTGCATAGCTTCAATCCAGCTTTCATCAGATAAAGCTTCTTCTATGCTTTTTGGTTCAATTTCAGAAATGAGAGCAACAGCACTAGACTCTTCACGTCTTTTTGATCTCAGTGCGGATTCCTTCATTGATTTCGCCAATTATGAGATCTTTAGGATGACTGGATTTGTGTTTCCGA
Organism: Eucalyptus caleyi; assembly: GCA_014182885.2. Classification (NCBI taxonomy): domain Eukaryota; kingdom Viridiplantae; phylum Streptophyta; class Magnoliopsida; order Myrtales; family Myrtaceae; genus Eucalyptus; species Eucalyptus caleyi. The sequence continues at coordinate 48,655,941 of CM024471.2, forward strand.
TTCTTGGTTGATTTGCTTGATTGATGATCTCTTTCTTTATTTGAATCTTCATGAGCTTCTTGATGATGAACTTCCAGTCCGAGATGCTTCTTGAGTTGAAGACTTTGGAAGGTCTAGAGTGACTTCGGACTCTTCATATTGAGTCCGGCTGGATTCATCTTGCGCCGAGTCTTGGAATTTGACATTCATTGATTCTTCTACGGTGGCTTTTCTTGTTATAGACTCTGTAGGCTTTGCTTGATGTAGAATATCCAAGGAAGATGCCTTCATCCGATCTTTCTTCAAACTTACCAACTCGATCACTTGCATTTTTCAAAATAAAGCATTTGCAACCAAACACATGAAAGTATGAAACAATAGGTTTCTTACCTTTGAATAGTTCATAAGGGGTTTTCTCAAGAATAGGTCTTAGGAAGACTCTATTGATGATATAACATGCTGTTGAAACAGCTTCAGCCCAAAACCGTGAAGAAATTTTGCTTTCAATTAAAAGTGTTCTAGCCATTTCTTGAAGAGATCTATTCTTTCTTTCCACAACTCCATTTTGCTTAGGAGTGTATGGAGAGGAGAATACATGTTTAAACCCAGATTCATCACACAATTTTGTGAAATCTTGATTTTCAAATTCACCTCCATGATCTGTTCTTATACTTGAAATAGCACATCCTTTTTCATTTTGAACCTTTTTAGCAAACTTCTCAAAGTACGAAAAGGTTTCGACTTACTTGCAAGAAAATATACCAGGTAAAGCGGGAGTAATCGTCTACAATTACCAGACAATACTTCTTACCTCCAATGCTCTGGGTTCTTGTTGGTCCGAAGAGATCCATATGAAGCAACTGCAGTTCATGATTAGTAGATACATGATTTGTTTGCTTAAATGAATTTCTTACCTGCTTCCCCAGAATGCATGGAGTGCATGAATCAGACTTTTGGTATGGCAATTTGGGTAGACCTCGAACAAGCTGCTTTGATGAGATTTTGGCTAATTGCTTCATATTGACATGGCCAAGTTTTCGTGCCATATGCTTGCTTCATCTTGGATCGAAATTAGACATTGAGATTTATTCAATTTCATGTCTAAGAGGTAGATGTTTCCATGTCTTCGACCCATGAAAGACTCAGTTGAATCTTTACTAATTCCATAGCAAATTCCTTCTTGAAAGGAGATCTTGAAACCGGTATCACACAATTGGCTAATGCTGAGAAGGTTATAGTTGAGTCCTTCTACTAGAGAAACATTGCTTATTGTGAGATTTCCAATTTTCACAGTTCCAAATCCCACGATGCTTCCTTTGCCGTTTCCTCCAAATGAAACATTTCCGCCGTTTACTTGAACAAGCTTTATGAAGCACTTTGAGTCTCTGTCATGTGTCTTGAGCATCCGCTGTCAAGATACCATTTTATCTTTCTTTTGACGGAGACCTGCATTCAAGTGAGAGTCTCAAGCTTTCTTTGGTACCCAAATTTTCTTGGGTCCTTTGGAGTTAGTAGGATAAGCATTATTGGGCCATGCTTTCTTAACAGGTTTCCAAACCATAGGACAGTCTTTTTCAAAATGATCTAGATTTACATTTTGAACACCTTAGAGCATTTCGACCAACAGACTTTACGAAAACTTTCTTGAAATGATTTTTGTAAGCTTCTCTTGACGGTCTCTTCTTAATTCTTTCTTTAACTTTAGGAAAATCAATCAAGGGAATTGTTTCCGCTGTCATGCCTAACCCAGACTTATTGAAATAGGGTCTTTGAACTGAAAGCACTTTTTCAAGCTTTTCGGATCCTATCGAAAACTTCTTTGAAATATTTGATAAGTCTGTTTTTAAGAAAACATTTTCTTTCAAAAGATCATCTTCTTTTTCTTTAAGAGCAGAAACATTTAGGTCTAGACTTTTAACTCTTTCTTCTAAAATAACTTCCTTTTGTTTTAGAATTGAGTTTTCCTTTTAAGTTCGGAAATTCTTTTGAGAGAAGTCTTAAGACGAAACACAGTTCATCAATATATTTAGAGACTTTGAGAGGAATTTTAAAATCACTTACCTCAATTTCACTGTCTCGAGTCCGAACAGAATCCGAGTCCGAATCGAATGTGCCATCAAACATATGTTGGCATATTCATTATCACTCTCTTCACATTCTCGTATCACTCCATTTCGGCTTTGAGAGCCTTTCGAAACTTCTCGGCTTTTCCTCTTTTCTTTTCGAAGAGGAGGACAGTTGGGTACGATGTGTCCCTTCTTTTTACATTCGAAGCAAACTACATCTTTGTTTGGTTCCTCATCATCAAAGACTTAGTCTGTCTCTGAAAACTTTGTTTCCTTGGGATAAACCTTCTGCCTTTTCTATTCAGTTTTCTGAATCTTTTTATCATGAGAGCGAGCTCCTCATCATCCATATCATCTTCAGAATCATCATTTGATTTTAGTGCAATAGATTTCTTACCTCTTGGATCTTCGTCTTCATTAATTCGTTCCACTTCATAAGGAAGAGTTCCAATCAGCTCGTCTACGAGATAATGGCATGATTCTTTGCGTCTCTCTTATTGAAGTCTTTATATGATTCCAATCCTTGGAGAGTCCACGCAGAAGCTTGTTCACCTTCATGGGATCAGAAATTTTTGTCCTTGGTTCTCAAGACCATTGACAATATCGTAAAACGACTAAACATGTCAGTTATAGATTCTCCTGGTTTCATTTTGAAGGCTTCATATTGACCAAGGAGAATGTTAATTCTGGTCTCCTTCACTCGATCTGTCCCTTCATAGGTGATGTGTAATCTATCCCATACTTCTTTTGCTGTAACACAAGAAGATATTCTATTATATTCAGTTGGAGATAAAGCACAATATAAGGAGTAAATTGCTTTTGCATCGAGTGCTTGTCTCTTGTTTATCTCTTCCTGAGACATTCCGCTGGTTTCAATAGTGTCTTTCCCTCTTTCGAGATTGATGCAGCAGCGGAGTGATTCCTCTTTCCACAACGTCCCATTCCAGAGGATCCTTTGATCGAAGGAAAGCTTTCATCTTGTTCTTCCAGATGTTGTAATCCTTTCCATCGAAGTAGGGAGGTCTGGTATTGCTTTGCCCTTCCATCAGCCCGGTGCTAGCATACTAGCCATGGATCTTTTACTCAAGTAAAACACTTCAAACAAAGTGAGAACACGGGCTCGATACCAATTGATAATGCTAGTATGAGTACCTAGAGGGGGTGAATAGGTATACAACGACTTTTCTTGAAGATTGCACAATACTTTAGACAGTTAAACAATTTGCAATAATCAATCGAGAGGCGAGTAAGGGAAAGAGAGAATTGAACACTCGGTTTATAGTGGTTCGGCTTGATTCAAGCCTACGTCCACTCTTCGCACCGACAGCCGATTGGCTGGATTCCACTATAATCAAAGAGCTGTTACGGTGTTGATCTTCCTTGAATTCTAGGTGTAGATGATCTACCACACTCACTCAAGGTCTCGCCAAGTACAAACACTCTCGTATACAATTTCGCTTGAACAGTCTCGACTAATAATCAAGGGTCTTCGGACTCGGAATTTTTCTATCAATCACACACTTAAAACAACTAGAACATCTTCCTTTTATACTCCTTCATGCCATCATAGCCGTTGGCACTTACCAAAGGAATTCCTCCAATCTACCCGTTGGACGGAATCAATCAAGAAGATCATCCGAGCTATTTAAGGAATCGATGATAGCCCATCAATCTGTTCGCCCATACAATCAGGATCTTGGTTTCCAAGAATAGAACATTCCAAGAATACTTCGTCGACCATCGGATCTTCAATCGACCTTAGATAAGAATTAAAGAATCCGAAATAATTATCCAACCAAATAATCTTTTCCAGAGGATAGGATCGAATCCTCAACCATAGACCTCGGCTTTGGATTTCCTTCGTCACTGGATTGGAAAGACTGTCAGTGAGAACAGACTTAAGTCTTGAGTCTTGAGTCTTAAGTCTTGAGTCTTGAGTCTTGAGTCTTGGGTCTTGAGTCTTGAATCTTGAGTCTCGAGAATACAAAGTCTTCAGACTTTAAACTGTCGGTCTCCGAACATCCAGACTTAGACTGATAGAAACGTTTTGTCAGCTTCAAAATATTCTGGAAAGATTTCTCCAACACCATTAAGTGAAGGATCTGAAAAGATTGGGATAGAGAAGCATGAGCAATCACAACTCACTGAGTATTACATATCTTAAAAGTAGATCAAACCTCCACATTACACATTTAGAACTAAAAATATGACTCATTTATGTCAATCCAACATATAACAAATTACAAAGCATAATTTCTCATTTGTCCATAATATCAAAACAAGTATCATTAGCTCGATTTAGTAGTTGGACTCATCATATTACACGTCAATGATTCATTTCATTAATCAAACTCGTATTACACTTCAATGGTCTATTCTATTGATCAATCTCATAGCACATTGGATCTTAAGGCTCTAGAGGTGACATGACATCATTGTGTAGCACTTAGCTCTTGAGATGACTCTCACAAAGTTATATTAATAGTACAAGGTTGTAGAAGTGGTTCACACATAATTATGTTATCATGTAGTACTTAACTCTTGACTACAAGACTCTAGAGGTGATTTACACTATCGTATAACACTTAGTTCTTGATCAATACGTATCCATGGCACAATACTCTAAATGTGGCTCCCACGAAATTACGTTATTGTATAGCACTTTTTTACCGATCCATATCACAATTGGCTTCACAAACCACAATATAACTTTTTACCAATTAATTATCTCCACAAAACCAATTTAGAATCCATATCATAAATCGGGTTCACATAATGAATCGGATTATATTTTACAAACCATACTCAAGTCAATGCAACTCTTTCACAAAAGGGCTCCGCAAACCCAAAATATATCCCCTCCCTCAGACATTCACAATTCATTTTTCACCCAATTTCAGAATTCATATCTTAAAGGATCTCTTCCATAAATTAGTTTGCAACTTTCACGACACCTTCCATAACACATTCCTCAAATCATTCTCAAATGAATAAAGCCTAATAAATGCCGATATGAAATTATACATCAAATATGCTATGACGGTACTTTTTGTCTTTTAGCTAATTCACAATGTGCATATAATATACCTCATGCTTTTTCAATTTTGAAATATGAGTTTACAAATTAAAAAGAGAGACAACACCATTCACTTGGATATACCCCAAACCAAATAACAGAGCTCACTCGAATTAATGAACTTGTTATCCCATCATAAGTGAGAAATAACATCAAAATCAAGTAAAACGTTATTTCAACTACGGCTTGACTAAACTAATCTTAAAAGCTAACAAAATAACTCTTATGCGTCAACAAATCGCTCACTCAAAGCGAATATTCAAACCTAAACTCAATGTGAAACTCGTTTGCAAAACCCTAAAATCTCACTCCACCAAAACTGTTGCACCAAAATGACATCCGTCATAACCCACGGCTTACAACTCCATAAACCCTCATTTTCATTAATCCCGAAGCTCATAACTCAAAAATTGAATTTCAGGGCTCGATTTTTTCAAAATTCTGAATTTGAGCCATAAATCTGAAAAATACTTCAACAAGAAGGATTAATACTTCAATTGGCAACGCATCCACGACGGGCACGTGCAAAACCCCTCCTCTTTTTCCCCCTTCCTTTTCCTTCTTTCCCTTTTTTTCTTTTTGCGCGCACGAGCTCTCGGGCGCTCTGTTTCTTTTCTGCCGAGCATACCCTTTTTCTTCCCCCTTTGTTGACATGTCAACCTCCTTTTATTTTTTTTATTTTTTTTTGTTTTTCCTTCTTTGACATTTCAACTCTCTTTTCTCTCCCCAGTTCTCATTGCGCGAGCTCTCGGCTTAAAAGAAAAGGGCCGAGTCCTTTTTACCCTTTTTCCTATTCTCTGACTTTTCAACACTGATTTTCTTTTTTCTTTCGGGCCCATCACTCTTGACTTGGTCAAGATATTACACAAACTCCGGTTTCAAGGTCTCAGGATATGTAATCTACACAAAAGTAAACAGCTATTTCCAAACAACCAACTATATCCAAAATAGGTACATCTTGGCCAAGGACTAATACCAAAAGAATACGGCCTAAAATCCCACGTTGAAGCTCTCCTCCTAAGTTTCCTTAAAAGACATTGACTCTGTTGTTGTCTCCGACCATGAGGAAATAACATCTCTCTGATTATTTAAACTTCCCTTTCAGTGTTCAACTTCTTATAACCTTTTCTTTTTCATTAAAATAAGACAAAGTATTAATGCAGAATGCTAAGACAACAAGAAATTTCAATGTTTGTAGCCGGAAGTGTTCAACAATGTGCAACAATTTAAGGGGACGAATCGTTCTGCTTTGCTGTGTAAATCATTGGTGATGTCTTTCTCTCACATTCCAGCACTTAGCTCTGCCATCTTCACAACGTGTACATGTCGCCATAGAACATATACTTCTTCAGATCAGAGAGGTCAGAGATCATGGTGAAAGCATCTTCTACCGAGCGGATAATGCTGTCAAGGTAACTTCATTAGGAGAGCATGGTTCGGGCTGGCTTACACGAGCATTTGCGTGAGGCCCTTTTGTTTCGCTGAAAAATCCAGGCTCTTTTGGGGCGGACAGTGCCGTATCGCTTCCCAGCATCAGAATCACCATGTACATGGTTGGCCTGTCCTCGGGGCATTTCTGGACACATAAAAGGCCAATGTGCATGGTCCTTATGATTTCTGATACGTTACATGAGTTACCGACCACCGGATCAACAAATTCAATCGATCTTCCTTCTTGAAATAGTTTCCACGCCTGACCCCATTAAAACCAATCTATTAAAGGGTAGTATTTTTTTTTTTTTTTTTGGTAAAAATTAAAGGGTAGTTCTTGATATTTAGTGAACCAAAAAAAATAAGAAAAACAGAATTTCAAACTTACATGTCCAAGAAGATTCTGAGGGTGATCTGAGTGAGAGAACCCTCTGTTTCTTGTCCCACTAATTATCTCCAGCATCAAAACACCGTAGCTGAACACATCCGACTTTGCTGAGAAAACTCCATCAATTGCATACTCAGGGGACATGTAACCACTGCATGAATAAATCCACCAAGTACAATGAGCTTGATATCCATTTGATCACAGATGTTACAGTGATTTAAGTGCTTACTATGTTCCAGCCACTCGCTTTGTCCATGCTCGTGTCTCATTTGCTCCAAAACTTTTAGCAAGCCCAAAATCAGATATCTTAGGATTCAACTCACAATCTAGCAAGACATTGCTAGCTTTTAGATCTCGGTGAATTATTCTCAGTCTGGAATCTTGGTGAAGGTAAAGAAGACCCCGAGCTATTCCACTGATGATGTGAAATCGCTTACTCCAATCAAGCAGCTTCCTTCGCTCCTGATCTGCAGAAGTTCAATTCATGTACTTCAAGTAAGGCCTGCACAGTTCATTACTGCAATTTGAAGAAGACAGATGAACTGATTCACGCTATTCTTATAGAGTTCATCAATCTTTATCCTATTGGTAAATGAGCAACGATTCCAAGTTTAGTTTTTGTGAGATCTCATGTCATAAGAATGGAGACACGAGTACAATCATCTATGGTGACTGTTTGCAAGGTCTTAGAAGATAGAACTTCAGTATAGCATGCTTAAGAGATGTTGAGCATCATATATCAAGACAGAAAGCGAACCAAAAATGAACGTATCCAAGCTTTTGTTGGGCACGTATTCATATATCAGCAACATTTCTTTCTGAATGCAGCATCCTAGAAGCTTCACGAGGTTTCTGTGCTGAAGCCTGGCAAGGTGTGAGGCTTCACTTTTGAACTCGTCTAGTCCTTGGCGTGAACTCCTTGAAAGTCTCTTCACTGCAATTTCTTGATTGCTCTTCAACATACCCTGAAAATAGTCATAATTTGTAGGACCACTTATTTTGTTCACAGGTATTTTTTGGTCTTTAATATTCAATTTATCTCTCCTCTTTTTTCACATTGTCAAATCTAGTAGAAATTTCTGCACAGTTAAACCTAAAAGTTCACAGAAGTGATTATGTTTGTAGTAAATTGACAGAATCAGAAACTTTCTTTTTCATCATATTCTTCCAATGTAGTTAATTAGGCGAATTATCCTCCCAATGTAGTTACATTATGCTATGTCCCAGGTTGTAAGGTAGCAAATCCATCCAACATTAGCCAAGAGAGCCAAGGCTATTCAAAATGAATTCTTTTCTGGGATTGATGAGAACTGATATATCGCTGGGTGTTTGAGGTGCAAGTGCAGCTGCTTTTGTGCGATATGCTATTTACCATAAGAGGGTAGATAGGTGCATAATCAATCCATCGATGCATAATGTATTTTATACAGATGGCTTGCACTACTTATTTTACCCTGTAGACAGGTCCAAAACCGCCTTCTCCAAGCTTGTTGTCTGTTGTAAAGTTGTTTGTAGCATTAGCTATTGTGGCAAATTCAAATAACCGTAGCTCTGGATCTTCTCCCGAGCATTCAACATTTTCAGATCCTCCTAGTGATGTACATATCCCACCTACATCAAGGAAAATAGAACGTTTTCCTCAGTAACCTCACACAAGAAAAAGAACAAACTAATCAGCAATTCAGTGGATTTGCAGAGACCAACAAAGAAAGCTATCTATGTGTTACTTCCCCCTTGTGTTCCAAAGAATTTATTCCAAATTTTCGAAAAGCCATTTAACCATTTTGAGAAAATTGACACCCTTTCTGGTTAGAGACTGCAATCATTTAGATTGTTTTATTTTCAAATTGGATAGAATGATAGATATCTGACATGAAATGAAATCTTCAGCAAGTTGCATATTTTCAGATTCTTCAGCCATTGCAGAACATAGGGCCTGCATAATTATTTTTGGTCAAACCGATTCCATCATTCCAGGCATTTCTCTTTCAAGCAACTAGGCATTTGGCCCAGTGACAAGGGTGGGTCGAGGGGTGGAGTCGAGGTCAGGGTCAGATTCAGAACCTTTTGAATGGAAGTTTATGCAGGAAAAAAGGGTAGAGGTTGTTTTTATATAGCTTTATTTACCCAAGAAAAATCAAAGTAGGGGGTTTGGGACATTGCATAAAATTTGCAGCAAGCTGAGGTACATACGGTTTTAAATTCTTCAGCCATGGTGAACCTTTGTCTCTAAATTCTACGTGCTGAAATAAATGCATATAGAGAAAGTTTGAAATCAGTAATATTCTAGTGAAAGACTTCGTAGGTATCATTGTCCTGCATCATAGCCATTTGAAAGCTAGTAGAAAGCATCGAGCAACAGTTTACACATTACCAGAGAAAAGTTAATCATCATTAAAAATTTACCAGAGAAAACTGAGTTAAAAAGTCTAATTTGCAGGTGCTTCTTCACGGCCTTCTTTTTCTGAACATACACCATCAGACAGAGACTTAGGAATAGCAGCAATGTTCCAGATATCAAGCCTAAGATCAGCTTCCCCTTCTTCTTGCTTGAGTGACCTGGACCAAAAAGAGCCGTTGGAGCACAAAAAACATTGAGACTCAGAACTGTTAAAGCGTACAGTGAGGATGTTACACGAAAGAAGTCCCTCATCAAGGATAAGGTGTAATGAGGGTAGTTAATAATCCTAATTAGCCCACGATTTATTGGTTTGAGCTTTCAAGTAAAGGTGGATTCAATCGAATATGTTGACATACTCAGATTTAAGCTCTTTGTTGTGTCTTGAGTGAAGGAATGGGGCTCTGCTGAGCTCCAAACAAGAAATAGGATTTATTGAATATTAAAATAGAATTATTCGGTGCCCATGTTTTGTTCCAGAGGCTTTCCTGTCTGTGTTTACTGACCGGGGAAATTTTCTAAATAGTAGCAAAATAATACCTGGATCCAGATCAAACATCCTAACATAGATGTCTTGCCCACCTTCATCGTATTCTCTAATATCAGTCAAGTCCCCAAACCACAGCAAACATCCCTTTCCTCCACCTTCAGGATCTAGATTAGAGTATGCCGTACAAGAACAGTTCCTTTTGCAAACTTCTCCACATTCTTGAAGATCCATGCTCCTGTCAAACCAGGAGCTCCGTGTGTCTGGCAACTTCAAACCAGAATACTTTCTGAATATGTCTCTTTTACAGTCCAAAGCGTTTATCCTAACACAACCAATCCGGTTCAATGAACTCCAATTTTGTTGGACTTTTGGTAAAAATCCATTCAAGCATTTGCACACCGGGGACATATTGATGTTGCAGCTAGCATAGGCTCCACAATATGCGTAAAGGTCACAAACATCTGATGGTCCAACAAGATATAGAACCCAATTCTGTGTTTGGTCAACCCATGTGAAGCGCTGCACAACACCATCTGGATTCAAGTACAAACGGGATATCACTGACCTGTTGAGGAATTGGTAGTGGCAGTACATCTCCTGCTCAGTCAGAACAAGTTCATACTTGTAATTCAAATTGGGGTTCATATTAAGCATTCCACCATGTAGGACACCAATCCACGGCCCTAACCTAGACTTGACAGCGGAGCCCTGCTTAAGAAGTATCTGGGGAAACCCATTCGGGTCAAGTTGGTATGAGAAATTACCTGGAGAAGGATCATCTACACTCCTCCAAGATGTCAGATAACAATCAAAGCCCGTAATTCTGTTCCTTCCTAACTTCATCCCCGCCAGAAAAGTATCAGTTGGATAGTCAAAACTCTGCCATAGGAAATTATCAGAACCAGTATTGCCTAAGTCTCTCACAACAAGATTCCCGAGTCCAGAAGCTGAGCAACTGGATTACGTGAGGGTATTGATGAGTTGGAAGACCAGATTTCACTCCCGTTTCCAACAAGAAGGATGAGACTTCCCTGTCTAGTGATCTTCAGAGTACCGGATGAATCAGTGAATGGACTGACTCTGTTGGCAACCCATACTACTTTGATGGGATTTATTTTCTTGTACCATATTCCAAGGTAATGCTTTGGGGGATGATGGAGGCTGAAGAATCCTAGTTCGAAAGTCCCCCCAGCTGAAACCATGCTCTTGCCACGTTGCATCGATTGATCCGTAGTTAACGTATCAAGTGCGCTGGAAATCCCTGTGATAGTAGATGAAGTAAAGTGCAAAAGAATAATCAAGGCTCCTACCGCTGTTCCCATGCTGATTGAACCTGCAAACCAACCAGAGAATAGAAATGATTGAAGACGAGGCTGCAGTCTCAGGAATTCTGTAAGTATCAACGGTTCATCCTCATTATATTTGATTCTGGGAAGTCACTAGAAAAGATTCTTAAAGAGACTAACATTCCGTAAAAGAAAAGCTGTGCATTATAGTCCCTTCTGCGGGTAATGACACTTCTAAAATCTTCATAAACATCTCTTCTTTGAACCTTTGAACAATCGCACCTAGGAAATCATGTAGTAAACTTCGAGAAGTTGAATAGACCATCTGGACTGTTAGAAATCCATCATGCTTTTGTCTCTTTCGAGAATGACGTGAAGACTTGTAGTTGTAGAAGATCAATCGACTTCCTTATGCTACGTCTCTTATACCGGTGAATAAATCCAATTGACTCGTGCCAGCATCACTTGACGCCTCAAGAATGACCATCAAAGCAATTTTGAGAGCAAGCAGAGTTGACAGGCTTAAGGTTATAGACTCTTGGATCCATTCAATAACGCTTCTATTTCAGCGAACATTTTTTTTTTCAAAAATAGTCTTTTTCTTCTGAGTAAAAGAACATGTTTGATAATAACATAAAATTTTTATTCTCGGAATGGAAAAAGGACATTAATGCTTTTAGTACGATTCACAATTTTTTTTGTAACGTGGAATTTTTTTAATTTCTTAATAATTTTTTAATAATTTTTTTTTTTTTTTCTTTTCTTATTCTTCCTTGCCACTACCGGCCACCGTTGACCGTGTCGCCATTGCTAACTGCCACCGCCGCTGTGGCTAGCAGCTAGCGGTGGCTGAATAGAAGGAGTAGGGCACCAAGGAGGAAGAAAAAAAAAAGAAGAAAAAAATTTATTTCTATAAATTATTCGAGATCAAGAAACTAATTTTTTCTATTTTTTGTTTTTGTTCTAAATCTGTTCCTCGGCCACTTTTTTTATTTCGAGGAATAGAAAAATTAATTGAAGTAATCAAATGAATTTCTGTTCTTTTTCTATTTCAAGGAACAAAAGAATGGAAAAACAAAAACATAGAAACATTGCCAAACATGTCCTTAGCTTCCCCTTGGCTCCCCAAAGGAAAACAGTTCCTAGATAACATAGTGGAAAAAGGAGGCAACTTTGCCACTCGCTCACCTTCTAGCATATGACTCTGCCATCTTCACAGGTATACATGTCATCAAATTTGGAAAAAGACAAACGTTGTTGCCCAGTCACGATAGATAGTGCCAAGACCATGACCGGCTTATGCTTCTTTTTGTTGGTTTGTAGTATACCTAAGAGAAGGAAATGTTAGACTAAATCTAAATAAAAACTGATGATCTCAATTTATCATTCACAAACAGATACGAGCATAATCGGGAATAATTTTGTGGAAACGTAAAGAATCGACATACCTCTAGCTACTAATGAAAATTTGCAAATGCAGAAAATCCCAAAACTTTGAACGAATGCGTGAAGCGTGATCGATCTGTGAATATGGAATCATCCAGTCTTATACATTTTGGTCCACTAGCCAATATCCCTCAAAACGCGATGGTGTGTTTTCTGTAGTGATAGATTTTGAACTAAACGATTTGATGTTTTTATTCTGTTTCTTACGTTACCAACATCTGCCATCAAGACTATTAAGGTGTCATATTAATGGACAATTATTTTGTAATAAACGGGTAATAAATTAGGCAATAAAACATAATTAATTGGGAAATATAAAATTGGATCACATTTAAATTAATAAAATATCATAATTCTCCCATTTGATGCCACCGTTCCATCAAATGAAATATTAACACAAATCCACATAAACTTCGTGCTAAAATAAAACATATGAATCACGACAATGAGTCTTCTTAAAACGAGTATTATCTTCCGTGTATCACAATGCATTTCATAAGTCCATATGTGATAACATAACTTAATGAATAAACTTATATTTATTACCTGTCAAACGTAATTGTTTTTCTTAGAATAATTGAATGTATACAATTGTATTGAGAAAAACATCGTAAATGGATAAAAGTCTCACAAATTCTTCCATATATATATATATATATATATATATATATATTTAAAAAATTACATGATTTGACCAATGTCCATTCTAAATATGAGATTCTTGAAAAGATTGGTGAGTTAGTCTATCGGTTGGCACTTCCACCTAGACTTTCTAATGTTCACGATGTTTTCATGTTTCTATGTTAAGGAAATATGAGCCCGATCTTACAACCATATCATGTTGTCATGCCACATGATCACATCCCAATTATGCATTTGTCAAATTAATCATACTTCTATCTCATGGCATATTATCTCATATGATCCTTACCTTATAATTCATTAGTAGCATGCCTTTAGTTAAATGATTAGCTATCATCAATTTAGTACTTATGTGTTCCATGATCACTTTATTCTCTTTAACACATTCCCTGATGGTTAATTACTTGATGTCGATGTGCTTATTTCAACTACCATTTTTTTTTTGGTTCTTAACTATGAAAACTGCAACCAAATTATCTTTAAACATTCTTGATGGCATAATAATGGAATCCACAACTCTAAGTCCTGATATGAAATTTTTCAACCACACACCATGTAAGATGGCCTCAAAATAGGAAACGAACTTTGCCTCTATAGTGGAAGTGGCAAGGTCTATTTTGTACTCCTCTAGGACACAGCTTCATCGGCAAATATAAAAATATATCTCGATATTGATTTATGGGAATCAATGTAGCCGGCGAATGCTAAATCCGAGTAACTAACTACCTCCAAATTGTCTGTCCGTCTATACAAAAACATGTGTCCCTTTATACCTTGAAGGTACCTTATCACCTTCTTTGCAGCTCTCCAATCGTCCATACCTAAATGGCTTTGATATCTTTCCAACATTTCCACAATAAAGGCATGTAAGGTCAAGTACAAACTTGAGTATACATCAAGTTTTCGACATCATAAGCATATGTGATGTTCTTCATTTGTTTTCTTTCAAAATCATTCTTCAGGCATTGATTCAAACTAAACCCGTCACTCTTCACAATGTGTGCTATACTTGATGAACAATCTTTCATCCGAAAGTTCTCAAAAACCTTATTGATATAGATTTCTTGAGATAGTCCTAATATACCTTAAGGTTTATTCCTATGGATCTTAATACTAGTGACATAAGATGTCTCACTCATATTCTTCATATCAAAACTCTTAGAGAGAAATTGTTTCGTCTCGTGTAACAACTCCTTATCATTGGTTGCAAAAAAAATGTCATCTATATACAGGACAAGAAAACATATCATGTTCCTATTAACCTTTTGGTATATATATTAATCTATGACATTCTCTATAAAACTGAATGAAGAGATGACCTCATGGAACCTTAAGTACCATGGTGGGATGCTTGTTTTAAGCCAACTTCTTAAGCTTTCACACTAAATGCTCAAAAGTACTAGAGAAAAATCCTTATAATTATTTTATGTAAACCACTTCTTCTAGTTTACCATTAAGGAATGACGTTTTCACACCCATTTGATGTAACTCTATATTATAATGAGTTACCAATGCCAAAATAATACGAAGAGAATCTTTCTTAGATACAAGATAAAATGTTTCCGTGTAATCTATTTCCTCATTTTGAGTTAATCCCTTGGCAAGAGTTTCCCAATGAATCATTCTTAGTTTTGAAGACCCATTTACAACCAATAGCTTTCGCACCATCAGGTAACTCAACTAAATCCCAAACCTCATTACATGCCATATAACTTATCTCTTTTTCATGGTATTGTATCACAAATTGAATTTATCATAACTTATGACTTATGAAAACATTTGAGGATCATTTTCAATTCCAACATTATAGTTAGATTCTTGCAAATTCACAATGTAGTTTCTAGGGATGGCTGATTTCTTTATTCTAGTAAACCTTCTTAATGTTGCATTGACATTCTCCTAAGGAGTTTGTTGTTCAAGTGGATGCTTAATAATATCTAATAATTGTTGAATAATTGGGTCTATTGGATCAGTATCAGCAACTTGTAGATCTTTAATGATTGGTTATTCAACGATTAGTTGAACTGAAGGGGCGTTGTAAACAACAACTAATCTAGTACCTAAGGTGGAATGTTAAATATCTGAATGATCTTATTCAAGAAAAAGGTTCCTAAATTGATCACTCCCACTGATTATGTCATTCACAAGAAACTTAGTGTTTCTTGATTCCACAAATCTAGTGGCGTGAGATGGAAAATCAAACCTATATCCTTTGAACTTTTCGGCATATCCAATAAAATACCCACTTATAATCCTTGGGTCTAACTTCTTTTCCTATGGAGTATAGACTCTTACTTCAAATGAGCATCCCAAATGCGTACATGTCTCAAACTTCATTTTTAACCATTGAATAACTCAAAAGATGTCTTTGGGACGGTCTTGGTTGAAACTCGATTTAATGCGCACATTGCCATTTTAAGAGGCTCTGTCCATGAGGACTTAGGAAGTTTAGAGTTACTAAGCATACTTCGTAGATTCAATAAAGTTCGGTCTCTTCTTTTTGCCACACCATTTTGATGGGGGAGAACCAGACATAATCTATTAGGCAATAATCTCATATTCTTTAAGAAATTTTGCAAATGGACCAGGTGCTTGTCCATCTTTAGTGTATCTACCATAATATTTTCCACTTCTATTTGATCTCACGATCTTAATTTCCTTATTGCATTATTTCTTTACTTTAGTATTAAATACCTTAAAGGCATTCAATGCTTTGTGCTTATTACGAATCAAGTAAAGATACATGAATCGTAAATAATCTTCTATGAAAGAGATGGAGTACCTCTATCCATTTGAGTCCAAATATAGACTACAAATATATGTATATATGATTTTTAATATTTCCGTATCCCTCTTGGCACATTTCTTTGACTTGTTGGTCTGCTTTCCGTTTATGTAGTCCACAAGTTGCATAATTAGTAAAATCTAGAGTATTGAGTATTCAATCATTTATTAATTGCTTAATTATATCGATGGAAATATGTCTCAATCTCAAGTGCTACAACATAGAGGAATCTTCATTCACAACACATCACTTTATAAAAGTATTATCGTGAATGTGCATTTCATTATAAATGTCATTGTCTTATAAATTAATTCAAAAAAGACTATCAAACAAAATACTGCTCTCAATAATTTCAGATTTATATGATAAACTGAATGTTGAACCTGAAAATTTAAAGGAGTATCCAAAAAGCACAAGTCTTGAAACTGAAATTAAATTCCTAAAAAAACTTGGATTATAAAAGGTCATTTCTAAATTTAAAACAAAACCACTATTGATAACTAATTTATATATCCCAATAGCTTCCACATGCGAGCATATCTTGTTTCTTGAATAAATACTTTGTTCACTTCCTGCTTGTTTCGTTAGTTCTAAAAACCCTAAGGAATTCAAAATGTGAATTGTAGAACCAAAATCAATCCACCAAGTGTTGTGACCCACATCAACCATATTAGATTTATAACAAACATATGAGAATATATTACACTTCTTCTTGAGCCAGACCTTGAATTTGGTGCAATCCTTCTTCATATGTCCCTTCTTTTTATAAAAGAAGCACTTTGATTCATTTTTAATGCCAGCTCGGGGAGGTAGACGTATTTTACTTTTTCCCTTCTACTCGGCTTACCCTTTATACTTACCTTGTATTGCCATATGTGTGACATCATGGAAATTTAGTTCATTTTTCAATTGAATGAATCGAGCCTTTCATTGACGCGTCTATAATGCTATTCTCTGAGTTGATTACTCATGAGATAACTAGACTAATTGGGGAAGTCATTACAGGATTTTAACGTAATAAACTTGAGAATTCGATCAGGAATCTATTGCTTGACCGTGCTAGTTTGCAAGGGTGATTATGACACTGTCGAAAATCTATTAGAGATCGAAAATAGGTCGATTCGACTGAAGGTAGGTGATCAGAGTGTGGGTGATTCCATTATATTGTAAAATTATTGTCGATTGGTACTAGATCGATTTTTCTATCGTTTTGATACCCTGTGCCTATAATTGAAATCTTGAGATTTTCACGGCAATCGAGAGTTGCCAATAGGTCGAAGATGTACGTTGTGACTTGAGATAAATTGATCATGAGTCAATTGCACAAAAAATTTCTGAATCTACTTGGTAGGTTAAGTCACTCTAAAATCGAGTCAGATTGAAATTAATTGTGAATTTGAACCCGATTTCAGAAATTGAAAGTTCTTTCATGTCACAATTTATTTTAGGAACGTCGACTTATCATTCGAAGAATTTTCGGCGATTTCGAGATTTTTACGGAAAATTGATACAGACGATTCAGAAAATAAATGGAAATTCGGATTGGCCAAATTGAGGGGAGTTTTGATTTCCAAGCTGAGCTATATGATGTTAGGGACTTGCACAAATGGTATGGGCTTTTTTTTTTCGATAAAATTGGACCTCAAATTGGGAAATTTGATGAAGAAATGGAAGCCCAAAATTGAAGAAATTCGGATGCTAATATGGGGGCTGCATTTTTGGCTTCAATTTTGGATTATTGGTGAAATTATTGTGCAAGAAATAATTGGGGGACCAAGGAATAGACATGGAGACTTTTGGGGGACCAAGCATTGATGAAATTAGATTTTTATTTTGACTTTTTGACAGCCCTCCTTTGGCTTCTCGAGCACGGTTTCTTCCCCCCTCTCAATTGTCTTCACCTTGTTTCCTTCGTAGCCGTCTCCTTCGTCGCTCGAATTCCCCTCTCCGTTGGCTCCTCTTTGCTGTTCATGTTCTGTCTTTGCATTCTTTTTTGTTTCCCCCACGCCTGCTCCTCCACTGGCCATTGTTCCCCCTCCACCGAAGCCCCAAGCTGCCACGTCGTCCACCATTTTCTGTCCCCCGCAGGTCAACCCTCCCCCACCGAAATCCCCTCTTGTTGACTCCTTCACGTCTCACTGCATCATCTCTCTCCAATTCTCTCTTGCTGTTGCCTCTGTCCTCGCTCTCATTTGGTTGCTTCGAAGACTACACACGTCCACCGAGTCAGCCCATCTCCACGGCCAGCAGCCCACCGCCCACGCACGGATCAACCGCCAGCCTGAGCCCACCGAAGCAACAGCCGCCGAACAGCTAGCTCGAGTCTTTGTCCAACAACCGCAACACCCCATTGAAGCCGAGCCATCAGCCTGCAATTTCCAGCCAAGCTTCGTGGCTGTTTTCGGCCGGTCCGGTCTCCGTTTGGCATTGCTGCTTTAGAGTTTATCGGCTGCCGTCGCACCACCGTTGCCGTGGACTCACTAGCTTGTTAATTCGATGAGTTTACTGACTAAACTTTACTTAAGGAGTTAATTATAGTTAGGGGTGTTTAGATTATGCTAAGTATGTTTAAGTGATTAGATTAGTTTAATTAAATGTTGATTATATTATGTGCATGATTAGATTAGTTGATGGATTAATTAGTCTAATTATGTAATTATATTAGTGTAATCTTAATTAGACTTTTAATTAATCATTTATTTAAATTAAATATTATTTAATTATATTATTTTATATTTAAGTTAAATTAATTTTGGAATTTATTTAATTATTAATTAATTAATATTTTCTGGAAATTATACCGGAGAGCCGTTTGTTAGAATTTCGCATTGATCGCAGTAGTGTGGTTAGTTTGTTCAATTGATTGTTATGTTTGTGAAATTGAGTGATGGTTGTGAAATACTGGTATTTTAATTGAAAAATACCGGGTGTTGGGTGTTGGCATCGAAAGTAGTCTTTAAGTACTAAATCAGCTTAAGTGAGCCATAATACATTAGCAGCTTCGGTGAGCACTATAGATATTAGTTTTGGCGAGCATGATAGTTTTTTAGCAGCTTTGGTGAGCAAATGTCATCTAGCAGCTTCGGCGAGCAAATGTTATCTAGTAGCTTCGGTGAGCAATCTTCGGTGAGCAATAATTGATTTAGCAGCTTCGGTGAGCAAATTTAGATATCAGCTTTGGTGAGCAATGATATATGAATATATTTATTTCAGCTTAGCAGTGGTTGAATCAATAGAGTTGTAGATGGCATCGATGGTGTTGAGTCGAATGAGTCAACTAAGTGATGGTTGAATTGAATTGAATTGAATTGTTTGGTTGGGTATTTGAATTGTACTGACTTGCAAGAAGGATCTGAGGCAAAGGTAAGTCCTCTGACTCGTGCTTGTGCTTAGGTAGCTCTTGGGGCGTATTTCCTTCCTACTTGGAGTTTAGGGGGTGAACTTGTTGAGACATTATGTCACTCGATCGTGGGCTCAACATTTTTAGGTCCGTAGATGGCGGTCGTGAAGGACCCAAAGCCCCGGAGTCTAGGAAGGTGGAGATCGAAGGATCGGCGGACATGTTTGACTAGTTGGTCTTAGTTTAGTCCCCCTTTTTGTTGAGCCGGTCTTTTGTAGATAGCCTTGTATTGTATATAGACTTGTGTGTTTATTAAAAGCTTGGATTGGTTGTGAATTATTACCTGCTTTTCTATCCTAAGTTTTTGATTGTTAGGGGATATTTGTTCACTTCTGCATGCGCATTAAAATTGAATGGGTCGGTGATGCGTCTTGGGACGTCGCATATTTATCGACCACTGAGGGATGGGCACGTGTTCGAGGGTCGAGGCGTGACAATATGATCACTTTCTCCTTTTTCCATTAGCAGCCTCTCTTCCTCTTGAATACATATGGTGATGAGTTTATTGATTGATCATTTAGTGTTATGTGTGTTGTAAGAGATTTTGAAAGGAGCATACTCTTGTGGGAGAGTGTTCAAGATATAGTAAACAAGAAAAGATTATGATAACCCAACCTCAATATTTTTCAGCTAAGTTACAATGTCCCTCATTTTCAAGATGTGTTCATGCACATCTCTTACACTAGTAAGCTTCAATGATGAGAACTTCATAATCAGGATCATGACACATGCCTTTTCTTAAAACTCAAATTGCTCATCAATAGCCTCTAGCAATTCATTGGCATTGTTATGCTAAATGATTGAATCACGATTGCTATAAGAAAGTTTTATCTTTAGGTATATCACATTAATGTGGTTAAACTGCTCCCATTGTGCATAAGGAGTATATTCAGCTTAAGTGCTAGCCTCAATAGGAACATATGGTTCGCCTAATTGTAGAGGATAATTAATATATATGCACCCCAATTGGAGAAGAATTAATTTCTTCAATTCTTTACAGTTATTATCATTCAACTCGGGAACAATTATACTAAAACTAATCTTGAGTGGTAAGGCTGCATTATAATCAAAGGAAAACTTATGTATCAATATATTTGAAGCAGATAAACTTAAATAATATTTTACCAATGTAAAACATGTTATAAAATACAAATCACATAACATAAAAAAAACTACATGTGAGCTAAGTTTTTAATTTAAATATATTCATAATTACTTCACTATGAAACTATCAAATTATATTCCCTTCCTCAATTCCCATGGATAAATTAAGAAAGATAAATTACTTCATCCTAATTAATCACATTAATATATTGAAAATTCCCATAGGATAATATTCATAATATTAATGCTACTAGTCACAATTAGTGTCTTTGACTATATGCGATCCAGATACTCTTAATGTATATAATTTAATATAATCAAAGATGCCGTGGCTAATCTTCAATTAATTAAATATATATGGATCAGTAGACATTTAATTTCACAAGAAAATATTCATAAAATTGCATGTAAGGGCAAAACAGTAAAATCACGTATAAAAGGATTAAAGCTGGAATTTTACATGCAAAAGCATAATTGGAATTTCATTTGCAAGGGGTAAAATAGGAATTTTATGCCCAAAAGGGAAAAATCATAAATTTTCATCCCTAACGGGGTAAAATCGGAATTTTTGCTATAAGAGCAAAACTGTAATGTTGCTTAATGCGAAGGGGGCAAAATTGTAATTGTGACGATCCGAGCGGCGGTGCGCGGGGAGGAGGGATGGTGGTGCGTCCGCGCCTCGGTCCCCGGACGTGCGCAAGGAAGGGATCCCTCTCTCTCTTGTCCCACATTGTTTAGGGGGGGAGTCCTTGGAGCCTTTATAAGGCTCGGGTCCCTCTTAACTTGTGTGACGTGTTTTAAAGCCGTGAGGACTCAATGTCCAAAGCGGACAATATCACACGGTGGGGCCCGAGATGTTACAAATGGTATCAGAGCCGACTCCCGTAGCGTGTGGGGCCACAGCGAGGACACCCTTCTATTAAGGGGGGAGAGTGTGACGATCCGAGCGGCGGTGCGCGGGGAGGAGGGATGGCGGCGCGTCCGTGCCTCGGTCCCCAGACGTGCGCAAGGAAGGGATCCCTCTCCCTCTTGTCCCACATCGCTTAGGGGGGGAGTCCTGGGAGCCTTTATAAGGCTTGGGTCCCTCTTAACTTGTGTGACGTGTTTTAAAACCGTGAGGACTCAGTGTCCAAAGCGGACAATATCACACGGTGGGGGCACAGGATGTTACAGTAATTTAGTTGACAAGGGCATAATTGGAAATTTTTACCTTGGGGATTGTTGCACGCGTGCCCATTAGCTAGGTGCATGCATATGAGGTCTTCTTTCCATGTGATTTTCTTCTATTGTTGCTTCGCCGAGACCAGCTTCCGTTTCGCCGCCTGGGTCTTCTTCCACAGCCTATGTTCAATCAAATTGATCAATGGGTTTCGAAGGCCATGCGAGACAAATGCATAGTTCCAAGATTCGACAAAATCAACCAACAAATCGACTGGAATTAAGCCTAAAACAATTTGCCCTAAAACCCTATCCACTGAAAATTTCACCACTCGATTAACCTTCGGTAGTTAGTAATATGACAAATAATCTCAAGGCTTTTTTAACTAATGACGATGTGATCATGCAGATCCGTTATCGCGTGGCGGGTCGCTCGTATTTGACTGCAATTTAAAATTCATTTCCAAGCCACAAAAGATCCAAATTTTATCCATTCAGAATCCAATTAAAACATACAAAATGCCAAAATTTTCACCAAGGTAGTGATCATAAGCATGCTCTGATATCAATTATTAGACTAAATCTAAATAAAAGTTGACGATTTTAATTTACTATTCACAAACATATACAAGCATAACTGGGAACAATTTTGCGGAAATGTAAATGATCAACATACTCCCAACCATTGATGAAAATCTATAAATGTGAAAATCCCAAAACTTTGAACGAATGAGCGGAGCGTAATCGATCTGCGAATATGAAATCGCCAGATCTATACGTCTTGTTCCACTATCTAACACCCTTCAAAATCGGTGGTATGTTTTCTGTAGTGATAGGGTTTGAACTAGACGGCATGACATTTTTGTTCTGTTTCTTATATTACAGACATCTTCTATCAAAATCGTTATGATAACATATTAGTGAACAATTATCACATAATAAATGTGAGTAATAAATTTGGCAGTAAATCGGAATTAATTGAGAAATACAAAATTGATATCACATTTAAATTAACAAAATATTCTAATAGGAAGAGCATACAAATCAACGACTATAATTAGTAATTGCAAGGATCTTAAAACATGTCACTACCTGATTCCGAGGCAGCCATCCTCGTGTATTAGTCTTGCCCGTTTTGATTGTATTCTCTAATGCCCATAAGCTCTCCAACCACAGCAAGCAACCACTTCCTGCCCTTCTGATATCTGTAACATCCCGGGCCCCACTGTGTGATATTGTCCGCTTTGGACACTGAGTCCTCACGGTTTTAAAACGCGTCGCACATATTAAGGGACCCAAGCCTTATAAAGGCTCCCAGGACTTCCTCCCTAAGCGATGTGGGACAAGAGGGAGAGGGATCCCTTCCTTGCGCACGTCCGGGGACCGAGGCGCGGACGCACCGCCATCCCTCCTCCCCGCGCACCGCCGCTCGGGCCGTCACACTCTCCCCCCTTGGGAGCACAGCGCCCTCGCTGTGGCCCCACACGCGGTCGGGGGTCGGCTCTGATACCATTCGTAACATCCCGGGCCCCACTGTGTGATATTGTCCGCTTTGGACACTGAGTCCTCACGATTTTAAAACGTGTCACTCATATTAAGGGACCCAAGCCTTATAAAGACTCCCAGGACTTCCTCTCTAAGCGATGTGGGACAAGAGGGAGAGGGATCCCTTCCTTGCGCACGTCCGGGGGATCCCTCTCCCTCTTGTCCCACATCGCTTAGGGAGGAAGTCCTGGGAGCCTTTATAAGGCTTGGGTCCCTTAATATGAGTGACGCGTTTTAAAACCGTGAGGACTCAGTATCCAAAGCGGACAATATCACACAGTGGGGCCCGGGATGTTACGAATGGTATCAGAGCCGACTCCCGACCGCGTGTGGGGCCACAGCGAGGGCGCTGTGCTCCCAGGGGGGGAGAGTGTGACGGCCCGAGCGGCGGTGCGCGGGGAGGAGGGATGGCGGTGCGTCCGCGCCTCGGTCCCGGGACGTGCGCAAGGTAGGGGTCCCTGTCCCACATCGCCTAGGGAGAGAGTCTTGGGCCAATTTATAATGGCTTGGGTCCCTTAATATGTGTGACGCGTTTTAAAGCCGTGAGGACTCAGTGTCCAAAGTGGACAATATCACACAGTGGGCCCGGGTCGTTACAAATGGTATCAAGTCTGAAAAATCATACAAGAACAGTTTTTCTTGCAAATTACTTTGCATTCTTGAAGATCTATCGTCTTGTTAAAACCAGGAGCTGCGTGTATCTGGCAATCTCATCCCAGAATACTTCACAAATATGATCAAAATTCAAGGGAGTTCTCACACGCCCATATGACGAATCCACAATTTCCCATTCTCGAGAAAACTTCGGTGTGAAGCCTTTCGAGCAGCTACACACAGGGAACTCATCAACCGTGCTGAAATCATAGCCACCACGAAATGCAGAGGTGTCACAATTGTCTACTGGAAAGTCAGAAGTAACGTCCAACCCTTTGCTCTGTCAATCCAATTTTGCTGCCGTAGAATGCCATTTGAATTCAATACCAAAACAAACACGATCGAACTGTTAAGGAACTCATAACTGTAGTGCGTGTCCTTCTCATTGTGCAGAGCGCTATGCAAGATTGGTTAGGATTTAAATTAGGTGAGCCACTCTATCAAACACCCATTCCATGGTCTTGACCTGAACGTGATAACAGAAGCCTGCCTTGATAGGAGCTGTTGGAATCCATTTGGGTCAAGTTGGAATGTGGAATCACCAGGATCAGGATCGTCAATGCTTTTCCACGATGATAGACAGTGTTGAAGCCTGTTGTGTTATTCTTCCTTTCTTCATGCCGGCTAGATGTAATATTGACCGGGTCAAAAAGCTGGGCAAAAAATAAAGAGGAAATTTTGAGTGATCGTCGAAAGTAAAAGTGCTCAGCCTATTGAGGAGGGGTTACTATCACAAGAAACTATAAACTATGCTCTAGCTGTGACATAAATACCCCGAACCTTTTTTATATCACAAAAAACCCTAAGTTTATCCATTATGGCACAAATACCCAAACTTTGTGTCATAAAAAATGCCAAACTTATACCAATGTCATACATATATATATATATATATATATATATATATATATATATATATATATATTCTGGATAAAACTGAAATAAAGAGTATATATGACATACATGTATAAGTTTGGAATTTTTCATGACACAAAAAAATTAAGGTATTTGTGGCACAGTGAGTAAGTTTAAGGTTTTTGGTGAAATAGAAAAATGTTTTGAATATTTGCATCATAGAAAGCATAGTTTGGACTTTTTTTTTTATGGTATTTGTCCTGAAGGACAGGAGAGCACCTACAAGAAAGAAAAGGAGGAAAAGAAAGAAAGAAAGACTGAAAAAAGAAGAAAAGGAAAGAGGGCTTTTGTTCATACGCGCCATGGAGTCTCGCCAAGCCAGATTTACTTCGTTTTGCAAAGCCTGGTAAGTGTTCACACTTTCTTTCATTTAATAGGAGAAAGTTTCAAAACCAAGCCTTAATTTCGAATCCTTCAATATTCTTAGTAGATGGGTTAAATATAGGAGTTTTAAGCTAAGAAATATGAGGGATTGATAGATTAGGATTTTGTGGAGCCGGGGGTTTAATGTGAATCAATTTGAAGTAACGGTTTAGTTGGAGCGAAATTTTAGATTTTTGCAAGTGAGCTCTACAGTTGCGGATATATTTAAATAATGGCTTTGGGTGAACGATTTGTTGACACGTGGGAGTCATTTTGTTAACAATTAAATGTAGTTTAATCAAGTCATTGTTATAGTGTTTAGTTGGTTTTGATGTCGATTCTCATTTAATTGATAGAATTATGAGATCGTCAGCTTGTAGAGCTATGTTGTTTAGTTTGAAAGCAATATGGATTATATAAAGTTTGAGTTATGAAATGATATTTTTGTTGCATAAAAGTTTGGATTAGACATCTACTAACTTTCATTTTTTTTTTTTTTTTGGTAAATAGTTTGGGAAACCTTTTTATGAAATGCATTCCAAAATATTATACATATCGATTTGTAAGTCTAGTTTATGAAGAACTTTGAAACGACTTGCGAAATACATTGTGATCAGTATGATGAACAAGGTTTAGAAAGATTTTCCATTTTAATTTATAAAACTGATTTGTGATATAGATTCTGGATTGGTTTTATGGATTTTAGAGGATGTGGTTGTGGGTCTATATTGATGCTTAGTGTCTCTGTGAGCCCATTGAGGGGTCTGTAAATATGCATGCTAACTTTAGGATATCCTTATAAATAGGCCACTAATAATATAGGTAGAGACCTCACCAAAGAAAATCTTGGTCGCCTATGTCATGAGGCATTATGTGTGATTATGGTTCGATATTTGAGCACGAGATTAGTCAACGGATAAGATTGATCAATGGTTAGGACCATTAATAGTTATTTTGATATTATTGTTAAAATGGATATTTATTATATGAATATAGTTATGTTGAAACAATATATAATTCATTTTAATCTTGCAAGTTTGTTGTATTCTAGATTTAGTGTAAATGATTTATGTTTTTGTGTCTTAAATGTGCATAATTGATGCTCGATCTGCTTAGAAAATATGTATTACTCATTGGGCTAAGGTTGCTCATTCCATTCGCCTTGCTTGTCTTTTAGGTTTTTCATGTAGCCGCAAGTAGGACAAGAGCGTTTACATTTTTGGGAGGACATTTTGATAACGTGATTTTTGGACATGAGTTGTTTATGTCTAAGTTTTCTGGGTTTAGTTATTAGTTCGAAATGTACATATTCTTTTATTGATTTCTATTTGCTTCCACGTTCTTCAAATGGAAAGATGACGATGTCATCCTCTTCTTGTTGGTTTGAGGATGTGACACTAGAAGTGTATTTGTATGACAATCAAAACTTTGCCCTAAAACACTTCCATCCACATCTCTCACCACGAGATTTCCCAAATCCAAGAGCTGGGCAACTGGATCTCGGGCATGTCCGGGCGAGTTGAGGACCAAATTTTTCTTCTGTTCCCGTTCAAAAGTAAACTTTAAGGTACCCGACGAATCTGTGAGGGGTGGCTCCATTGGCTCCTTGTAGGTTCTTTTGTACAGTATAATGCGATATTGCTTCAGGGGATCACCAGGGCTGAAGAAGTATACTAAGCTATCGCCATCTTGTCTAGACTGATTTTGTAGTCATGGTACCTCGTCCACATTGAAAATAGGAGCAGTATACAACAAAGAGAAAAGAAGACGACACATGAAAAATATCGCTGATGCTCTCGTATTTGTTCCCTGGATAGCCGATGGAGACCAAAAGGACGAGAGATTGCGGTAGAGCGAAGGACTCTTCAAGTGTTTTTAACTTCTTATAAAGTACTGGATATCCCAACATCATTATCGACAGTTTCAAGTCATTGAAAAATCCACTGCTTCTTAGTCATCACGCCAACGAAGTCGCCCATCGTAACATTTACTTCACAATCCCTATCTTCCAAGTCATTGACAAGAGTTCGCGTTTCTTGACTTAAGATACTTACAACCCAAACTCGTTCAACAACTTCTGATTAGGAAACATTTGACAAACTCAGAAACCTAACCGAAGCAACCATGACCAAAAGACAAGGTGACCTGTATATTTAATCAAGCAATTTCTAGTAATTTAAAGAAAGGCGCTTTCAAGATTCCCACAATCTCGGGTTAAGTTTTTTAATGGTGGATGCTGGTGATGCACATACGTGCAATCAGATTAGATGGGAAAGTTACCCAAAAAAACCATAAACCTATTATAATTATACTAATTCAATCATAGATATTTGTATTGGGCTAAATGAGTTGTAAACTTTTTGCATTAGTGTCAATTCAGTCTCTTTAGACAATTTTGGCCGGCCACACTAACATGGACGGCCCTAACTTAGGCCAGTGACCGAGGCAGCGACTAGCTAGAGGAAGAAATAAGAGAGAGAGGGGGGAATAAAAGGAGAGGAAAAATAAAAAATAAAAAACATTAAAATATTGTTAAAAATTGTCCATGTTGGTGCTAGTGATGTCACGTATGACAGCCAGTGTCCATGTCAGTGCCGCTCGGCAAAAATTAGCCGGATTGACTAAATTGACATTATTACAAAAAGTTTAGGAGTCATTTGGCCAAAAAAATATTTTAGAACAGAATTGGCATGACAATAGATTTTTGAATTTTCCAGTAAATTTCCATATATTAAAACTATGGTGAAGTTGGCTTATTTCAGAGTAGCTGCTTGACCATAATCTTGCATAAGTAAGGATTATCCTGAGTTGATGTTAACTCTTCCCAAACCTCGAAACAACTTATTTTCATACCAGCGAGTTTCCCAGGTCTTTTAGACTGTTCATGGTATTACCAACTAATGCAAAGTTTGGTTTCCATGTGCACATATTGTTTTTTTCATCAACATTCGTTGATAGAACCAAACTGGTCGGTTTTTGAGGTCGCCAGTTCCGGGGCCAAGGTGTCTGAGCTCCCAATTCCAAGTTTAATATCAGGCTTAGCTCAAGTTCTAGCCATTGAAATGACCAACCTGGTAGTGCACGCCCCCAGCCCAAACTTCTTCCTATCTTTCCAAGAAACGGGTGAATGTTCCCTCATTTCTATTTAGTGTGAACTAGGACCCTATTTAGTTCAAAGATTGTCCTCATGCAAATTTTGATATGACTTCAACAAAGACCGGGTTCACGTGCCAAGTCCATGCCATCGTTCTTGAAGAAAAGTGATTTCGATGGCGATAGGGAACTCAATCAGATGGAAATTTGTTCTCTGACGTGGAGATAAAGTACTGAGCTTATGGAAGATATAGAGTTGACGAGATTTTTCTTTTTTGGCCAATGATGCAGAGTTTCTGGGGAAGTTGCCCTTGTACGGGAACTCTTGGCCTTCGGAATACAAACTTGTAAAAGAGGATTGTCGGAATCTGTGGACTTAAGACACATGTACATTCAAACTGCAGCCAAATGAGAGATGCGGTATTTTCGGGAGAATAGCTGGGGGAGGACATTGAAGAACTTTTGCTTCGTTTTCCACATGGAGTGTGAGGTTCACATAAAGAGAAAGAATGCAAGTCATGCCCACGACTCTCTCATCGAGCAAATAACAGTGTCATGGTGATTTCGTTTGGTTGACTTTGTGAAGGGTTTTCTTGGAGTAGATTTCTTTCATTGAAAAACCCCGGCTCTTTTGGAAGAGACAATTCGATGTCGCTTCCCAGCATCATAACCACCATGGACATACTCGGCCTATCATTGGGGCATCGCTGCACACACAATAGGCCGATATGAATAGAGCGCAATGCTTCAGAAGTACTGCACGAATTCTGGACCAACTTATCGAGCAACTGCATGGACCTGCCTTCTGTGAACAGTCTCCAGGCCTGACCACATTGAAACCAACCATTAGGGGAAATTCTTGTGGCGGGAAGGTGAACAGTATTACAAACTTACATGTCCGAGGAGAATATGATCATGGTCTGGATGATGAAACCCTCTGTTTCTCTTCCCGCTTACAATCTCGAGCACCAATACACCATAGCTAAAGACATCAGATTTTGTTGAGAAAAGTCCATCAAGAGCATACTCTGGAGACATGTAACCACTGCAGAAATTGATTTATTGAAACCATCAGTTTGAAAGCGAATTGAGCATAGACGACATCACTGCACTAAAAGTACTTACTATGTTCCAACCACTCTGTTAGTATTTGCCTGTGTCTCATTCCCTGCGAAGCTTTTAGCCAAGCCAAAATCAGAGATCTTGGGGTTCATTTCACAATCTAACAATACATTGCTAGCTTTTATATCTCTGTGAATAATCCTGAGTCTGGAATCTTGATGAAGGTAAAGAAGCCCCCTAGCAATTCCATTGATGATGTTGAAACGAGCTGACCAGTCCAGTCGCTCCCTCTGCGTTGGATCTGTCAAAAGTTCATTTCACATTAGTAAACTCTGCACGGTTTGTAACTTACAAGGAGTAAGGCATCAATTTAGTCATTTGCTAATTTGCTACTTTAGTGACAATATTTGGAGCTTTCACAAAATCCATGCTTCTAAGGAATTGAGAAAGTAAGCAAACCAAAGAGAAATGAGTCCAAGCTCCTGTTGGGCACGAATTCATAGATCAAAAGTTTTTCTTCCTCAATGCAACATCCTAGAAGCTTCACCAGGTTCCGGTGCTGCAGCTTGGAAACATATAGAACTTCATTTTTAAACTCATGCAGCCCTTGTCTCGAGTTCTTTGACAGCATCTTCACAGCAATTATTTGACCACCCCTCAACACACCCTGCATATGGTCAACTTCTTTAGTGAAAAATAATTCCTTGCCTACTCTTTTTCCCACTAGAATTCCACTCACAGTAACTAAACATTTTGGGATCAAGTTATTCAGCCTTGGAATATTTCTTAAACAAATTATGCAAATGCAACAGCGAGGCAGTACTTTACAATCCTCAAATTGCAAGAATGTCCTCGAGAATAGCATGCACAATTTTAGTACCTTGTAGACAGGTCCAAAACCACCTTCTCCAAGCTTATTGTCCGACGAAAAGTAATTGGTAGCAATAGCTACTGTAGACAAGTCAAATAGTGGCAACTCAAGATCTTCCTTCTGGTTTTCACAGTTGTCTCCTGATTCAAAACTGTCCCTTTTAGCTGGAGCACAAATTATATGAAATTGATTTGCAAATATCTCTGGGTGGCTTCTGCATTCAGATTTCCTTCAATCATGATGCTACAAAGGCATGCTAATTGCTAAATATGAAAGCATTGAATTGCGAACATATTATGATAATATGATCGCGATTGCTAGTGGTTTGTCATTGTTTCGCACATCTGACACTGACACACAAAAGCCTCGGAACAATTTGGTTGAGACTGGCTGATTTTGTCAGTTCATCATGGAGTCTTTTAGTGACCTCTCATTGGAGATGTGGAATGGTAAGATAAAATAAATAGAAAATCTTATAACTGTTGGGCCTGGTGAGGATGAATGCTGAATGGGACATGAATGCAGAATCCCCTCTAATGATAGTCTAATTTAAGAAAAAAAAAACTTCACTTCTACAAGGGGCTGACTAATGTAATGAACACGATACAACAATTCTTGTGCTCAATAATAGAACAAGTACTGGGAGATCTTGTAAAATGCCTACTTGTAAGTGACAAAATGACTAATGAAACTGGGAATGATGAGAACCAGAATACAAAATCTGACAGCACTGTATCATAATGTACGGTTTACCTTCGGGAAGCTTCATCTTCTTCTTCTTGCATTGTAGAACACGGATGGTGAGAACCAGAATGAGGAAAACAGACCCGAAAGAAACTGCCAAGCCCATGACCAGCTCATGCTTCTTTTGGTGTGACGGTAGTAAAGCTAAGAGAAGAAGCAGGAGCACACAGGATCAGGAGTAAGAACTAGGTATCACCAATATCACACTTCTCTAAGCTCCCCCTCAAAGATGGGTGTCCATTTTTCTCTTCAGTATCTAGCAAATTCATGTCTATAATTAATGAATACCTGATTCCGATGCAGCCATCCGGATGTAGAGGTCCTGCCCATAGTCGCTGTACTCTCTTATGTCAATCAGCTTGTTGAACCACAGCAAGCAACCACTTCCTCCATCTCGGATGTCTAAGTTCGAATAAGCCATACAGGAACAATTTTTCATGCAAACTACTTCGCATTCTTGAAGATTCATGCTCTCATTAAACCAGGAAGACCGAGTATCCGGCAATTTTAACCTAGAATACTTCACAAATATGTCCTTTTCACAATCCAAAGCATTTCTCCTCACACACCCATTGGACCAATCCAAAATATCCCATTCTTGAGAAAATCGGGGCATAAAGCCTTTCAAGCACCTACACACTGGGGAAGTATCGACTCTACAGCTACCGTAGGCACCACATGATGCATAGTTGTCACATTGGTCTATTGGGCAACTGATGTAAAGCGTCCAACCCTGCGTTCGGTCAATCCAAGTGAATCGCTGTAGCATGCCATTGGGCATCAATATCATCCTGGAAATGACCCAGCTGTTGAGGAGCTCGTAGCGGTAGTACATCTCTTCCTCATTTAACACAAATTCATACCTGTAGTATGGGTTCGGATTTAAATTAGGTATGCCACTCCATCGAAGACCATTCCATGGTCCTGTGCTGAACTTGATGTCAGAACCCTGCTTCAATAGTTCTTGTGGGTAGCCATTCGGATCAAGTTGAAACGTAAAGTTACCTGGAGAAGGATCATCAATGCTCTTCCATGATGTTAAATGACGATTGAAGCCTGATCTTCTATTCCGTCCTAGCTTCATACCGGCTACAAGTGTATCTGTAGGATAGTCAAAACTCTGCCACAGGAAATTATTGGGATCACTGCCTTCTGCGTCTCTCACAACCAGATTTCCTGATTCCAAGAGCTGCGCAACTGGATTACGCACTGGTATCGGAGCGTTCGACAACCAGATATCACTTCCATTCCCGTCGAGAAGGACGAGACTTCCGTGGGTAGTAACCCTCAAAGTGCCTGATGCGTCCGCAAGGGGTGCTACTCTATTTGCAACCCACACTATTGTCGTGGTTATTTTCTTGTACCATATTCCCAGATATCGCTTTCGGGGATCGCCCGCACTGAAGAACCCCAGCTCAAATGTCCCACCAGCAGAGAGTAGGTTCTCGCCGTCTCGAATTGACTGATCTGTTGCTATGGTATCTAGTGCATTGGAAAGAAGGGCATTGCAAGAGAAGAGAACAAGACACATGGAAAGTGCCCCAAAAGCTTTCATACTGCTTGAAGCAGTCAAGTTCTCAAAATCAGCGAATCTGCCGAGTGAGTTAAGAAGACGGAAGAAAGGGAGAAGAAAGATCACATGAAGAATGAAGAACCCTGTAATCTCAAGGCTGATCTGGAGCCACAGGCATTTTCCATGAACTGATAAGAAGCCATCGGAAAAGGCCACTAAGTTCCAAGTCAATGCCCCAATGAGACTGCCAATTGTGACATCTACATCAATAATCCCCAAAATTGAACACCCTATTGACTTAAGACTAATTCCAACTTCCCATTATTGCCAATCCTAACTCATTGAAAATCTCATAATCTTTTTTGTGCAACATAAATCTTTAAATCTTTAAATAAATTCATGACAAAATGCATTTAAATTATGAAAGAAGAACAAAGATAAATACACACGTCCAACCAGAACATGATCAATTAATAAAAAATTACGAAAGAGAGCAGAGAGAAAATATTGAAGTTTAACTTCTTCTTCCTTTTTTTTTTTTTTACTTTTGTGACTTTTACCCCCCTTATGAAGTTAACCTCCCTTATTTAAAGTGTAATATTGCGGCATTGACTAGTCAACTAGTCAAAAAGCAAAGAAAAATTGAAAACGTAGAGAAAAGAGAGGAAAATATGAGGAAAAGT
Organism: Eucalyptus caleyi; assembly: GCA_014182885.2. Classification (NCBI taxonomy): domain Eukaryota; kingdom Viridiplantae; phylum Streptophyta; class Magnoliopsida; order Myrtales; family Myrtaceae; genus Eucalyptus; species Eucalyptus caleyi. Next base: position 48,689,033 of record CM024471.2, read on the forward strand.
TCAAACTCGACAAGCTGAATTAGCCACATTTTGCAGCGTTTGGTGAGGATTCAAGTCCTTAGTTCATATAATCAGAGTAATTTTCAAAGTTATGCCATATATTCAAGGGTTAATACCCTAAAAAACCCCAAACTGGTACACTTGTGATAAATTTACCCCAAACTATTTTTTTGACCACCAAAAACCCCAAACTGGTATACATTTGACAAATTTACCCCAAACTAGTACACTTCGACAAATTTACCCTCCGTTAGTTTTCGTTAAATTTTATTCTCAAATTATTAAGTTAAATGACACGTGACGGTTGGCCGATATACCAATTTAGGATTTTACGCTTTGTTTGTCACCGTTTACAATTTTTGTGATTTTTTTTGTTGTATTAATTCAATTTAGCATAGGGTATATTTATCACAAATTTACCATTTTGGGGTTTTTTCCAGTTAAATAAATTAGTTTGGGGTAAATTTATCATAAATGTACCAGTTTAAGGTTTTTTATAGTCAGTTAGGGTAAATTTGTCACGGTATACCAGTTTGGGGTTTTTCATGGTCAAAAAAATAGTTTGGGGTAAATTTGTCACAAAGTGTAATGCCAGGTTTAGGATTTTTAGGGTATTAGCCCTATATTCAAGGAAAAATTCTAAACAAAAACTTGAAGTGCCCACAATTTCTCAAATAAGAATTTGAAGTGAATCTTTATCTAAAATAGGAGCTTGGAGTATCCTCATTTTCTCAAATAAGCGCTTGAAGTAGCCATGATAGTCTTAACGAAAGATTTGACCTCATCGGCTGCTCAATGACATTTCCATCCTTTATATTTTCTTATTTTCTCTCTTCTTTTTTTTCCTTTTTCTCTCTTTTTCCATAAAAAAGACTTAAAATTTAAGGAAAAAGAAAAAGAAAACACAAATTAAAAAAATAAACTAAACCAAACGGCTGAGGCTAGCTTTCCTTCTCGTGGCTGCCGCCCCATTATTGGTGGGGCATCAACCATGCCCGGCAGGGTCACTAGCACCTTGCCAATCTCAAGTCCTTGCTAGAAACTTGGCATTTTCGGTTACGCCATACTTCTTCTGCTAGATTAAGATCTTAAATATCAATTGGGCATTTATGTTTTATTGATAATAAGCATTTTGGTTGCCTACCAGGTCAGTTGGGAAAACATCATTGATTACTACTTAATCTTAGTGAATTTATCTCTCGTGCTCCTTCTAACCTTACACCTCCACGAAATAAACTTTCATATATATATATATGTACGCATACAGCTTGACAACTTTTCAATCGAACCTCAATGTTGAGAATCGATAAAACTTTAGATTTATGACCTAACTTCGAAAATTAATCCGATTAAATAAATAATAAGCTTGAATACTTACCCGGCTTTGCAATTTGAAGTTGATTCGGCTTGCCAGGCTATGTGGATCATGAAAATTCTCTCTTTTCCTCTTTCCTTTTCCATCTCCACAAACGCACCTCTTTTTATCCGCCGAATTCCTCCACAAGAAGAGGAAATGAAATGTTGGGCTTGGGCTTTTAGAGAAATGGGCTGAGCGGGGCCCATTGTTACAGCAAAGTGGGGGAGGTATAAATTGGAGAATAGAAGCAATGTGGACTAATGTGGTTTTCTTTGTTTCTTTCTTTTTCCCGTGTTTTTTTCCGTGCTAAGTAATTTTAAATGCCGGTTAATAAGGGTAGAGCGATCGTCAGGGCAAGGCCCGGATGCAATACCCTACACAAGGGAAAAAGAGAGACCCGGCTGTCCATCAAAGGGAGGAGGAAGCCTCAAACTCTGGTTTCAAGGCCTCAGAATATGTAATCTACACAAGTATGTCTCCAAACAATTATTCCCGAACAACCAACTATACCCAAATTAGGTACATCTTGGCCAATGACTATACCAAAAGAATACGGCCCCAGGAATTAAGTTTATTTCCTTATAAGACATTGACTCTGTAGTCTTCGACCCTGAGGAAATGACATCTCTCTGGTTATTTAAACTTCCCTTTCAGTGTTCAGCTTCATATAAACTTTTCTTTTCCATTAAAATAAGACGAAGTATTAATGCAGAATGCTAAGACAATAAGACATTTCAATGTTTGTAGTTGGAAGTGTTCTACAATGTGCAACAATTTGAGGGGACGAATCGTTCCAGTTTGCGGTGTCCACTATTGGTGATGCCACTCTTTCACATTCCAGCACTTGGCTCTGCCATCTTCACAACGTATACAAGTTGCCATAGAACATATACTTCTTCAGATCAGAGAGGTCAGAGATCATCGTGAAAGCATCTTCTACGGAGCAGAAAATGCTGTCAAGGTAACCTCATTAGGAGAGCATGTTCGGGCTGGCTTACACAAGCATTGGCGTGAGGCCCTTTTGTTTTGCCGAAAAATCCGGGCTCTTTTGGGGCATACAGTACCATATCGCTTCCCAGCATCAGAATCACCATGTACATGGTTGGCCTGTCCTCAGGGCATTTCTGGACACATAAAAAACCAATGTGTATGGTCCTCATGATTTCTGATATGTTATATGAGTTACCGACTACCGGATCAACAAATTCAAATGATCTTCCTTCTTGAAATAGTTTCCACGCCTGACCACATCAAAACTAATCTATTAAAGGGTAGTTCTTGATATTCAGTGAACCAAAAAAAGAAAACAGAAATCAGAATTTTGAAATTACATGTCCAAGAAGATTCTGAGGGTGATCTGGGTGAGAGAACCCTCTATTTCGTGTCCCACTAATTATCTCCAGCATCGAAATGCCGTAGCTGAACACATCCGACTTTGCTGAGAAAACTCCATTAATTGCATACTCAAGGGACATATAACCACTGCACAAATAAATCCACCAGGTACAATGAACTTGATATCCATTTGATCACAGACGTTGCAGTGATTTAAGTGCTTACTATGTTCCAGCCACTCACTTTGTGCATGCATGTGACTCATTTCCTTCAAAACTTTTAGCAAGCTGGAAATCAGATATCTTAGGATTCAACTCACAATCTAGCAAGACATTGCCAGCTTTTAGATCCTGGTGAATTACTCTCAGCCTGGAATCTCGGTGAAGGTAAAGAAGACCCCCAGCTATTCCACTGGTGATGTGAAATCACTCACCCAAATCAAGCAGCTTCCTCTGCTCCTGATCTGCAGAAATTCAATTCATGTACTTCAAGTAGGGCCTGCACAATTCATTACTGCATGTTGAAGACAGATGAACTGATTCATGCTAATGAATGTTACTCTTATAGAGTTTATCAATCTTTATGCTATTGGTAAATGAGCAACGATTCCAAGTTCAATTTCTGTGAGATCTCATGTCATAAGAATGGAGACATCAGTACAATCATCTGTGATGACTGGTTGCAAGGTCTTAGAATATAGAACTTCATTATAGCATGCTTAAGAGATGTTGAGCATCATGAATCATGACAGAAAGCAAAACAAAAATGAATGTATCCAAGCTTTTGTCAGGCATTAATTCGTATTTCAGCAACATTTCTTTCTGAACGCAGCATCCTAGAAGCTTCACAAGGTTTCTATGCTGAAGCCTGGCAAGGTGTAAGGCTTTGCTTTTGAACTCGTCTAGTCCATGGCCTAAACTCCTTAAAAGTTTCTTCACTGCAATTTCTTGACTGTTCTTCAACATATCCTGAAAATAGTCATAAATTGTAGGACTACTTATTTTGTTCACAGGTATTTTTTGGTCTTTAATATTCAATTTATCTCTCCTCTTTTTTCATATTCTCAAACCTTGTAGAAATTTCCGCACAGTTAAACCTAAAAGTTCACAGAAAGTGATTATGTTTGTATTAAATAGACAGAATCAGAAACTTTCTTTTTCATCATATTCTTCCAATGTAGTTAAATTCGGCGAATTATCCTCCCAATGTAGTTACATTATGCTATGTCCCAGGTTGCAAGGTAGCAAATCCATCCAACATTTGCCAAGAGAGACAAGGCCATTCAAAATGAATTCTTTTCTGGGATTGATCAGAACTGATATATTGCTGAGTGTTTGAGGTGCAAGTGCAACTGCTTTTGTGCAATATGTTGAGACAGTGCGTCCATGCTAATTAACAGAAGACGGTAGATAGATCCATATTCCATCCATGGATGGCATAATGTATTTTATACAGATGGCTACTTATTACCCTGTAGACAGGTCCAAAACCACCATTCTTCAAGCTTGTTATCTGTTGTAAAGTCGTCCCACCTACATCGAGGAAAATAGAACATTTTCCTCAGTAACCTCACACAAGAAAAAGAACAAACTAATCAACAATTCAGTGGATTTGCAGGGACCCACAAAAGGAAGCTATCTATACATTACTTCCCCCTGTGTTCCAAAGAATTTATTCCAAGTTTTCAAAGAGCCATTTAACCATTTCAAGATAATCGACAACCTTCTGGTTAGAGACTGCAATCATTGAGATTGTTTTATTTCCAAATCAGATAGAACAATATATATCTGACATGAAATGAAATCTACAGCAAGTTGCATATTTTCAGATTCTTCAGCCATTGCACAACATAGGGCCTGCACAATTATTTTTGGTTGAACCGATTCCATCATTCCGGGCATTTCTCTTTCAAGCAACTAGGCATTTGGCCCAGTGACAAGGGTGGGTCGAGGGGTAGAGTTGAGGTCAGGGTCAGATTCAGAACCTTTTGAATGGGGTTTGGGACATTACATATGATTTTAAATTCTTTAGCCATGGTGAACCTTTGTCTCTAAATTCTACGAGCCGAAATAAATGCATATAGAGAGTTTGAAATCAGTAATATTCTAGCGAAAGACTTCGTAGATATCATTGTCCTGCATCATAGCCATTCGAAAGCTAGCAGAAAGCACCGACCAACAGTTTGCACATTACCAGAGAAAACTGAATCATCATTAAAAAATTTACCAGAGAAAACTGAGTTAAAAAGTAACTTGCAGGTGCTTCATCACGGCCTTCTTTTTCTGAACATACACCATCAGACTGAGACTTAGGAATTGCAGCAATGCTACAGATATCAAGCCTAAGATCAGCTTCTCCTTCTTGCTTGAGTGACCTGGACTAAAGAGAACCGTTGGAGCACAAAAAACATTGAGACTCACAACTGTTAAAGCATACAGTGAGGGCGTTACACAAAAGACGTCTCGCATGGCAAAAGAACGCTTCAAGTGCCATAACTTTGGCCAAAGGGACACTTAAGTGCCATAACTTACGAAAGGTACACTTAAGTGCCAAATTCGAAAAAAAACGGATCACTTGAGTGCCACTCCGGCCAAAGTCCGGCCAAAACGCCAACGTGGCGTTTTTCCGGCGAAGCGCGCCCAAAACGACGCCGTTTTGCACTCTGACGTGGCCAAAACGGCGTCGTTTTGGGCTGACGTGGCAAAAAGAAAATTAAAAAATTAATTAAATTAAATTTAAAATTAAATTTAGTTAAAAATAATAATTTTAAAATTAAATTTATTTAAAATATTTTAAAAAATAATAATTTAAAAACTTTAAAAAATTTTAAAAAAAAAAAAAAAAAAAGGGAATGGGGGAGGCGGCCGAGGGATCGCCCCGCCCGCCCGCCGCCGCCGCCCGCCGCCACGGAAGGGCCGGCGACGGCGGGGGAGGGTCGGCCGGGGTCGCGGGCCTCGGCCGGGGCGGGCGACCCGGCCGAGCCGGGCGGCGAGGGCTCGCGAGCCCTCGCCCCGATCTGGGGCGAGGGTCGCAGCCCTCGCCCAGATCCGGCGACGGCCGCGCGCCCCCCCAGATCTAGCGGCGAGGGCTCGCGGCCCTCGCCCAGATCCAGCGGCGAGGGCTCGCGAGCCCTCGCCCAGATCCAGCGGCGAGGGCTCGCGGCCCTCGCCCAGATCCAGCGGCGAGGGCTCGCGAGCCCTCGCCGCCGGTCAACCGGCGAGGGCCGCGAGCCCTCGCCCAGATCCAGCAGCGAGGGCTCGCGGCCCTCGCCCAGATCCAGCGGCGAGGGCTCGCGAGCCCTCGCCGCCGGTCGGCCGGGGTCGCCGGCCCCTGGCCAGGGCCCGGCGACCCCGGTCGACCCTCCCCCCGCCGTCGCCGGCTCTTCCCGGCGGCGGCGGGGCGGCGACGGCGGCTGAGGGGCGATCCTCGGCCCGCCTCCCCTGTTCCTTTTTTTTTTTTTTTTTTAATTTTTTTAATTTTTTTAAAATTTTTTTAAAGTTTTTTAATTTTTAAATATCATTTTTAAAAATATTTTAACTAAATTTAATTTTAAATTTAATTTAATTAATTATTTATTTATTTTGTTCCACGTCAGTCGAAACGACGTCGTTTTGGCCACGTCAACGTGCAAAACGGCGCCGTTTTGGCCGCGCTTCGCCGGAAAAACGCCACGTTGGAGTTTTGGCCGGATTTTGGCCGGATTGGCACTCAAGTGATCCCTTTTACTCCGATTTTGGCACTTAAGTGTACCTTTCGTAAGTTATGGCACTTAAGTGTCCCTTTGGGCAAAGTTAAGGCACTTGAGGGGTCCGCACGTCCGTCTCGCATCAAGGATAAGGTGTAATGCAGGCAGTTAATAATCCTAATTAGCCCATGACTTATTAGTTTGAGCTTTTAAGTAAAAGTGGATTCAATTGAATATGTTGACGTACTCGGATTTGGGCTCTTTATTGCCTGTTGAGAGAAGGAATTGGGCTCTGCTGAGCTTCAAACAAGAAATAGGATTTATTGAATATTAAAATAGAATTGTTCGGTGTCCATGTTTTGTTCCTGAGGCATTTCTGTCTGTGTTTAGCAACGGGGAAATGTTCTTGTTGGTAGCAAAATAATACCTGGATCCAGATCAAACATCCAAACATAGAGGTCTTGCCCACCTTCATTGTATATTCTCTGATATCAGTCAAGTCCCCAAACCACAGCAAACATCCATTTCCTCCACCTTCAGAATCTAAATTAGAGTATGCCGTACAAGAACAGTTCCTTTTGCAAGCTTCTCCACATTCTTGAAGATCCATGCTCCTGTCAAACCAGGAGCTCCGTGTGTCTGGCAACTTTAAACCAGAATACTTTCTGAATGTCTCTTTTACAGTCCAAAGCGTTTATCCTAACATAACCAATCCGGTTCAATGAACTCCAATTTTGTGGGACTTTTGGCAAAATCCATTCAAGCATTGGCACACCGGAATAGAAATGTTTGAAGACTAGGCTGCTGTCTCAGAAATTCTGTAAGTATCAAGGGGTCATCCTCGTTATATTTGACTTTGGGAAGTCACTAGAAAAGATTCTTAAAGAGACTGACATTCCAATACAGAAAAGCTGTGCATTACAGCCCCTTCTGCGGGTAATGACACTCTTCAAGTCTTCATGAACATTTTCTTCATTGAACCTTTGAACAATCAACACCCAGGAAATTATGTAGTAAACTAACTTGAAAAGTTGAATAGACTGTCTGGACTGTTAGAAATCCATCATGGTTTTGTATCTTTCGAAAATGACATCAAGACTTGTACCTGTAGAAGACCAATCGACTTTCCTATGCTATGTGTCATATTGCGGGTGAATAAATCTGACTGACTTATGCCAGTCATCACTTGATGACTCAAGAATGGCCATCGAAGCAAATTTGAGGGCAAGCAGAGTTGACAGGCTTAAGGTTGTGGACTCTAACTTAGCTTCCCTCTTGGCTCCCCCAAGAGACGAAGAGTTCCCAGATGACATAGTGAAAAAAGGAGGCAATTTTACCACTTGCTCACCTTCCAGCATATGATTCTGCCATCTTCATAGGTATACATGTCGCTAAATTCAGAAAAAGAAAAACGATGTTGACCAGTCATGATGGATAGTGCCAAGACCATGACCAGCTTATGCTTCTTTCACATTTGTAGTAGATCTACGAGAAGGAAGAGCATACAAATCAACAACTATAATTAGTTATTGCAAGGGCCTGAAACCTTTTTCTACCTGATTTTGAGGCAGCCATCCTGACGTATAAGTCTTGCCCGTTTTGATTGTACTCTCTTACGTCCATAAGCTCTCCAAACCACAGCAAGCAACTACTTCCCGCCCTTTTGATATCCAAGTTTGAAAAGTCATACAAGAACAGTTTTTCTTGCAAATTACTTTGCATTTTTGAAGATCTATTGTCTTGTTAAACCAGGGGCCGTGTGTATCTGGCAATCTCACCCCAGAATACATCACAAATATGATTACAATTCAAGGGACTTCTCACACACCAATTTGACCAATCCACAATTTCCCATTCTTGAGAGAACTTCGGTGTGAAGCCTTTCAAGCAGCTACACACAGGACGCATCAACCGTATCGGTACCACAGGCACCACAAAATGCATAGGTGACAGGGTTTTCTATTGGAAAAGTGAGATGATCCGTCCAACCCTTTGCTCAGTCAATCCAAGTTTTGTGTCCTAGAATGCCATTTGAATTTAATACCAAAACGAAAACGATCAAACTGTTAAGGAGCTCAGCACGTCTCCTTCTCATTGTGCACAAAGCCGTACAAGATGGGTTAGGATTAAAATAAGGTGATCCACTATCTAGTCCTGACCTGAACGTGATGACAGAGGCCTTCCTTGACAGGAGCTGTAGGACTCCATTTGGGTCAAGTTGGAATGTGGAATCATCGGGAGCAGAATCGTCAATTCTTTTCCACGATGATAAATAGTGTCGAACCCTGATGTGCTATTCTTCCCTTCTTCATACCGGCTAGATGTAATATTGACGGGGTCAAAAGGCTGGGAGAAAATAGAGGAAATTTTGAGTAATCAACGAAGAAGTAAAAGTGCTCAGGTTAGTCATGAAGGACGGGAGAGCGCCCGCATGAAAGAAAAGGAGATAAAGAAAGGTTAAAAAAGGAGGGAAATAGGGCTTTTGTGCATACGTACCACGGGGGCTTCACCAGACCGGATTCATTTCGTTTTGCAAAGCCCGGTAAGTGTTCATACCCTTCTTTCATTTAATTGGAGAAATTTTCAAAATCAAGCCCTAAGAATTCCGAGCTAATGGGTTCAATTTAGGAGTTTTCAAGCTGACAAATATAGGGGATTGATAGACTAGGGTTTATATGGAATTGTGGGTTTGAGGGGAGTCGATTTGAAGTAATGGTTTAGTTAGAGCAAAATTTCAGAGTTTTGCAAGTGAGCTCGGCATTTGCGGATAGCTTTAAATAATTGTTTTGGATGAGCAATTAGTTGACATATATGAGTCATTTTGTTAGCGATTAAGCATAGTTTAGTCAATCACGTAGTCACTCTTCCAACATGGAAGGGAAAAGTGGGGGTTCGAATCCCACGTCCTATAAGAAGAAAGAGCAAAAGTGTGGAGACAATTTAGTTTCAAGTGTTGGTTTCGACTCTCATGTCCTTTAAGAAGACAGAGCAAAAGTTTGAGAGTAAAAATTAGAGTAGGAGTAGAGTAAGACCAGTACAAAAAAGAAGAAAAAAAAAAGCATAGTTTAGTGGAGTTGTAGTATTACTGGGTTTTGACGTCGATTCTCCTTTAATTGATAAGATTATGAGATCATCGACTCATATAACTACGTTGTTTAGTTTTGGCCATCCTCAGATGAGTAGAAAATCTCTTGTTCAAATTTCTAAACTCATATTTCAAAAGCAATATGAATTACATATAGTATGAGATATGAAATGACATATTTGTTGCATAAAAGTCTACGTGGGACATTTACTACATTTCTTTTATTTGTAAATGGTTTGAGAAACCTTTTATGAAAGGCTTTACAAAAAGTTATAAATATCAATATGTGAATTTGGTTTATGAAAAATTCTGAAACAATTTGAGAAATACTTTGTGAAATGTATTCTGTTTGATGAACATGGTTGAGAAAGATTATCTGTCTTGATTTGTAAAAACCGATTTGTGATATAGATTCTACATTGACTTTGTAGATTTTGGAGGATACTTTTGTGGGTTTGTGTTGATGCTTGGTGTTTCTTTCAAGGGGTTTGTGAGTTTGCATGCTAATTTTATGACATCTTTATGAGCGGGCCATCAATAATATAAGTGGAGACCTAACCAAATGGAATCTTAGTTGCCTTTAACATGAGGTGTTATGTATGATCATAATTCAATATTTAAACACAGGATTGATCAATGAATGAGATTGATAAGTTGACTAGACCATTCATGGTTATTTTGATTTTATTGATATGACTATAGTTATATTGAAGTTATATATAATTGATTTTGTTATATGTTGGATTTGTTATAAATGAGTTATATTTTTGTGTCTTAAACATGCATGTAGATGCTCAACCTACTTAAAATAAATGTATTACTCACTAGTAGGGGTGAGTATGGTTCAGGTGTGCAATTCCCATCTTGGAACTAAGAACTATCCATTAAGGACCAATTCCGAAAAATTGGAACCAAGGCTCGCCCGTTGATTCTATGGATCCACCCAAGAACTGAAGCCAACCTTATATTCAGGTTGAATTACGAGCCATTAATTTTGATTAAAAATTGAAAACTATAAGGCAAAACGAAGGAACAATACTCGTTAACTAAAAACTTAATTTCTTCAAGGGTTATTATGCAGTCCTCTTTAGAGCTCATGACACTAGAAATAAGTGGAGAATTAGATTTTACGTAAAAGTCCCAACCTCCATAGAAGTTAAAACATTAATTGCTTAATTCATCTTTTTTCAATATTAACCTAATTATATCATGGGAATGGCTAAGGAATAACCTAATTATACTCTTAAAATGAGCCGTTGGCTCTTATAGACATCTATAATCGATTCTATTCTTCCTCTAAGTTTTTTTTTTTTTTTTTTTTTTTTTATCTTGTTTTAGTTGAGAACAAGTAAAAGGATTATTAGAATGGAAAAAAAAAAAGGTAGGGAGTTAATCCTATTATACACGCAAGAGACAAAATTAGTCAATAATGTCCACAAATTACAAATGTATATGTACATATATATTTGGACAAAAAATTACAAAATAATTAAGTGATTGATATAGAATTTCTTTTTTTAAATAAATATATATATATATGTGTATATCGGTTCGATTCGACTAGTTGGGCAGATGATTCCACACTTAGAATCGAGAACCAAACCGATATTCACCGGTTCCATTAAATTAGAACCGAAACCAAATCGTTTCCTAAGGGAGTCACCGGTTCTAGTATGGTCTAGTGTGGTCCATTTCAAGCCGTCCCAAGCGGTCCTCGATTCTTTTGCACAACCCTAAGTGCTAGGCTATGGTTGCTCATTCCATTTGACTTGCTATTTTTTTTAGGTTTTTCAGGTAGTTGCAAGTCAGATGAAAGTGTATACATTTCCATGAGGACATTTGCGGGAGGACACTATAAGTTGGGAAGAAGTGTTAAAAAAGTCCTAAACCTTTTATATTTATGCTAATTTAGTCCTAAAATTTTTTTTAGTGCCAATAGAGTCATAAACCTTTTTTACTTTGTACCAATTCAGTCATTTCCGGCCAATTTTGACCAGATTTTGCTTACTAGATATCGGCATCACAGCCTTATTTGTGTTGACATTGACAACTTTTAATAATATTTTAATATTTTAGAATTTTTTATTTTTTCTTAATTTATTTTTCTTTTTTCCTTCTCCTCCTCCTTCCTCCAGCCAATCACCAGACCTTGCCGATTGGCCAAAGGTGACGGCCGGCAAGTGCCTCGTGCTGGGCGGTGAGGCTCACCCTCGCTAGCGCCACCCAGGCCGCGATTCGGCGAGGTCGAGCCTCGCCGGCCATGGGCGAGGCTCCACCCTCACCAAATCCGACGAGGGCAAGCCTCACCTGCCTGGCATTACGTCACTGTCGTGGCCTAGGCGGCACTGGCGAGGTCGAGCCTCCCCGAGGTAAGGCTTGACCCTCGCCAGATCCAGCCAGGGTGAGCCTCGCCGCCCAACGCGAGGTTGCCCTCGCGGCCACTAGCGAGGTGGTTGGCGAGGCTACCCTCGCGGCCACTGGCAAGGTGGTTGGTGAGGCTTGCGGCTGTCGCCTCTGGCCGGCCGTCAAGGTCCGGCGACCGGTCGGAGGTAGGAGGAGAGAAGAAAAAAAGAAAAAAAGAATAAGAAACATAAAAAGAATAAGAATAAAAAATTCTAAAATATTAAAATATTAAAATATCATTAAAAGCTGATTCAACGTCACCTGACCGACTTAGTCAACAAAATCTAATCAAAATTGGCTGAAAATGACTGAATCAGGACTAAAGACTAAATTGGCACCAAAAAATATTTATGATTAAATTGACATAAATACAAAAAGTTTATGATTTTTTTAACATTTCTCCTTATAAATTGTGTATAGTGCTCATTTTAGTGTCAGATATTTTCGCTAGCCGATTTTTTTGTGCCAATTCGGATCTTTTTGGTGAGAAATCCGTGACATTCTTTTTATTAATATCTTAAGCTGATGTGGCTCGCCAGATGTTTGAATTAGCATAAAAAGCCTAAAGCGTCGTCGTTTAACCGATTTCATTTACCTGTCTAACCCAAAGTCTAACCCAAAATGACGTCCTTCTGTTGCTTTTCTTTCTAACTCGTCCACGTCGTTTGTTCTTTGCAAATCGGGTGGGATCGAACTTTGAGTTCCGGAATCTGGGCTCGCACATTACTGGTCCCTCGTGTTTGGAACGCGTCACTGCGTCCCACGAATGGATCTAATGGCTAGAATCCGAACTTTCGCTTTGGTGGATTTTCTTCTTCTTTCCCTTGAGATTCCATCATATCTTTGTGTGGGTGAGGCAACACTGAGGTCTCGTCTTCAACTGTTGTGATCTCACTGAAGAGGATGGTGGTGCTTGGCGTGGTGGGCGGTGGTTCCATGGGCGGCGGTGGAGAGGATGGTGAAGGAGGAGAAGTGTTGCTCTTTAATTTTGCCCTGTTTTTCCTTGTTTCTCGGGAATTTTCATCACCGAGTTCAACCGTTGGATTCAAAGTTTCATCGTGAGCAAATTGTGACAAAATGAGATGGATTCATGACAAATAGAGATGATTTAAGACTTTGGATACTATGTTTAGGCTGAGAAATACATTCAAATCAAGTCCAAGGTTTACATTTTAAAACGCCTACCATGTGTTCGACTATTTGCCTGAATGAGCTGATAAAGTTGTTTTCATGAAATCAATGTTCAGAGTTAGGGTCAATTCAAGATTTCTTCCTTGATAATTAAAACTATGTCTGAATCTGTGATTCCCTATGGTTTTATGGCATGTCATTTGATTGCCAGCCCTGACTGCGGATGAGCATCTACGTTGGAGTCCCAGCCCATTTTCCGGCGATGCCCACAATCGAAGGCTGTTATAGTTAGATCCCTATTAGCCGCACAAATGGTAACCGGGGTGATGTTTTGGCGATGGTCTGGTGATTGGTAGCCGGGTTGGTCGCAACAAGAAACAACAAGGCACAAAAGAAGAAAAGAAAAGAACAAAATGAAAAAAAAAAGAAAAAAAAAAATGATGTGGACGGAGAGGAAGAGAAATGTACATATGGAAATGCCACGTGGACTAGTTTTTTTTTTTGGAAAAAAATGTCAACTCATCTTTTTTTTTTAATTGATTTAATACTTAAGTGAATTAGCGAAAATTTTCGGCATTAAAGTGAATGTCGTACACAATTTATGATACTTCTAGTGTCCTTCTCCTAGACATTTTAACAATGAGATTTTTTTTATATGAGTTGTTTATGTCTGAGTTTGCTGAGTTTAATTGTGAGTTGGAGATGTACATATTCTTTTGTTGGTTTTTATTTGAGATTGCATCTTTTGAATGAAATTATGGCTGCATTATTACCTTCTTGTTGATTTTGGGGTGTAATACTAGAAGTGTATTTGTAAGATAATCAAAACTCTGCCACAGAACACTTCCATCCGCATCTCTCACCACGAGATTTCCCGAATTCAAGAGCCATGTAACCGGATTATGGGCATGTACGGACGAGTTGAGGACCAAATTTCACTTCTATTTCCATCCAAAAGGAAACTTTAGGGTCTATTTGGTAAGTTACCAAACAATGAAAATTTTTATTCTTTTGTTTCTAAAAATAGATTTGGAACAAAAATCCATTTGGTAAATTTTATGTTCCAGGAACAAATTTGTTTTGGAGTAGAATCGAAAAGTAAAAAAAAAGTTGATTCTTTATTCTTGGAAACAAATTTGTTACCAAACGTGCCCTTAAGGTACCCAACGAATCTGTGAGGAGCAGCTCCATTGGCAACCCATACTATTGTCCTTGTCATTTCTTTTGTACAGTGTAACACAATATTGCTTCAAGGGATCAACACGGCTGAAGAATCCTAATTCAAATGTCTCACCAGCGTAAACTAAGCCATCACCATCTTGTCTAGACTGATTTGTAGTCATGGTACCTTGTTTACATTGAAAATAAGAGTAGTATGCAACAAAGAGGAAAGAAGACGACACATGAAAAATATCGCTAATGCTATCATATTTGTTCCCTGAGTAGCTGATGGAGACCAAAAGGATAGGAGAATGCGGAAGAGCGAAGGACTCTTTCAAGTGGAGAAAATTACCAAAAAAGTCATAACCCTATTATAATTGTGCCAATTCAGTCTTAAATTTATTTTTTTGACCAATTGTGTCAAACATTTTACAATTATTTTCGATTAGTCTATTCGGCCAAAATTGGCCGACTGGTGTTGACATGGCAGCCGATCAACATCGACGTGGCGGGCGACTAGCGCCGAGACCTTTTTTTTTTTTTAATATTATTTTATTTTTTGAATTATTTTTTATTAATTTTTATCCTTTTATCCTTTTTATCCTTTTTTATCCTTTTTTATCCTTTTTTTCTTTCTCTGTTTTTTCCCCCTCTCCCTCCTCCCTCCTCCTCTCTTCTCCTCCCTCCTTCTTCCTTTGGCTTTGGCAACCAGCTAAAGGGTAGGGCTAGCTGTCACCGACTTGAGGTGGTCGGCGAGCCCTCGCCAGATCCGGCGAGGGGGGCCTCACCATCGCTAGGTCTGGCGAGGTGAGCTCAGCCGAATCTGGCGAGGGCTCGCCTTACCAATCAACGAGCTCTCGTCCAGCAACGACAGGGGCTCACCGACTAGTGAGGCGGGCTCGCCAGGCTGCCTTTGTCCAATGACCGGCTAGCCTGGCCAATCGCCAAAGCCAAAGGAAGAAGAAGGAAGGAAGGAAGGAAGGAGGAGGGAGGAAGAAGGAAGAGGGAGAAGGAAAAAAATTAATAAAATAATTTTAAAAATAAAATATTATTAAAAAAAGGTTTCCGGCATCAGCCAGTTGGCACATTAGAATCGGCTGGCCAATTTTGGCTAGATGGATTGATCGGGAATAATTGTAAAATGTTTAGGACTTAGTTGGTCAAAAAAATAAATTTATTACTGAATTGAATAATTGCAATAAGTTTATGAATTTTTTGATAATTCTTCCCCTTTCAAGTGTTTTGAACTTTTTTTAAAGTACTGGATATCCCATTATCATTATCGATTGTATCAAGTCATTGGAAATATCCACTACTTCCTAGTCATCACGCCAACGGAGTTGCCCATCGTAACATTTACCTCACAATCCCTATCTTCCAAGTCATTGACAATTGTTCACGTTTTTTGACTTAAAATACTTCCAACTCGTTGAACACCTTATAATTAGGAAACATTTGACAAACTAAGAAGCCTAACCAAAGCAACCATGACTAAATGACTAGGTGACCCACATATTTAATCAATCAATTTCTAGTAATTTAAAGAAGGGGCATTTTCAAGATTCCCACAATCTTGGGTTAAATTTTTTAATCTTGAATGCTGGTGATGCACATACCTGCGGTTAGATTAAATGGCAAAGTTACCAAAATAAATTCTAAACCTATTACAATTATACTAAATTAATCCTAAATCTTTTATTTTTTGGACTAAATGAGTCGTGAACCTTTTATGCTTGTGCTAATTCAGTCCCTCCAATAAATTTTGGCCAACCAGTGCTAACATAGACACCGGTCGTCCTACATGGACGAACCTACCTTTAGCTAGTTGTTGAGCCAGCAACTAGCTAGAGGAAGAAGGAAGGGAAGAAAAAAGAAAAAAAGAGAAAGAAAAAAGGAAAAAAATATTTAACTATTTAAATATTATTAAAAATTGTCAATGTTAGTGCCGGTAGAACCACATAGAACGGCCGGCATTCATGTCAATGTTGGCTGCCGGCCGACCAAAATTGGCTGGATTGGTTGAATTAACCCAATTGCAATTTTATTTCTTTTGATATCCAGGATCTAGCTTGGCACGCCTTATGGTTGCTCACGAACGCCGTCAAGCACCAGCCTAGTGGAGACCACTGACTATAACTGGAGGGAGACTAGCCTAGAATCCTCCCACCAGGGTCCCCGCTTAAATCACGGAGCATACCTGAGGGGTCGCTCTGACCGAGTTTCGATCCCTTGACCTCTCGGTACAAGGTGAGCGCCCCCACCAACGCAACCATGCATGAGTAGGTCCCAATTGCAATATATATTGGTGAAAGTAAGTAATTGCAAAATATTTATAACTTATTTAGCAAAAAAAAAAATGGAAATGAATTATAGGTTTGGGAACTTTTTGGTATTTTTCCCTAGATTAAACTATGGAGAAGTTGGCTCATCTCATAGCAACTCCTGAACAATGCTCTTGCATACACAAAAGTATATCTTAAATGCCAAAACTTGATATAGGTAAACACACAAGTGGCAAAATTTCCAAAAGATATATTTAAGTGCCAAAGTCGGAGCAAAAATATACACATTGAGCATGAATGATAACCATTATAGCCAGAAATTGATTGCTGGAAGAGAAATAGATTTTTCTATTTTTATTTTTGAATGAGTTTCTAAACAAAAATACGCGTTTGATAAAAATACAAAATTTATATTTTTGAAATAGAAATTCATTTGATAACATAAAATTTTCCTCTCCCGAGTGGTGGCGTCAACCAGCAATAGGGGTGGGCATTGGTCCAGAGTCAACCCTGGACCGACCCTGGACCGACCCAACCCTATCGGTCCTAGTTCGGTTCTCATGGAGATTGGGTCGGTCCTTGATCTTGAAATTCCTAAACCAGCACTGTGCGGTCGGTCCTCAGTCCTAAGAGTTCCGGGTCGATCCAACCCAGACCAACCCTAACGTATATATATATATATATAATTTTTTTATATAGAGAAAACTTTAAAATAAACAGCATCAATAAGTAATTTTACATTATTCTTTAATAACTTAGGTTTTTAATGTCTTTTACAACGTCAATAGTCATAATTTACGAAGGAGGAAAATATTTTTGTGAGAAGTCCTCACGCGTCCAAAAATGCACCTTATGGCATCCTCCTTTAGTATTCATTCTCTTCTGTCTTATTTGTCCTCTTAGTCTTCAATTTTCCAAAATTGAAAGAAACAATTTCTCCGCTCGCCACTCAACACTCGCCTCGCTCGCTTTGGGTCACCATGCCGCTCGCCACTCGATGCTCGCTTGGCTTGTTGCTCCTCGCTTGACATTCGATGCTTATTATGTTCGACACTCATCCCACTTGACCTTCATCGCTTGCCTTTCTTAACTGACCTCGCTCATCATCGAATCCATTGGATCGGTATAATCCCCAGTTGCCCTTTTAAGGAGTACAAAAAATGAAATAAAAAATTATTGGTTGATCTTGTGTTGATCTTGAAACCGGACCAAACCCATTAGGTCAATCCGGTCCTCAATTGTTTTTTTAATGAGCAAAAGATAAAAATAAATAAATAAATTATCAATTGATCTCGGGTTGACCTTGAAACCGAACCGAATTCATTGGGTTGGTCCAGTCCTCGGTCCCAAGCTCAATAGAGTCGGTCTTTGGTCCCAAAAATTGAGGACCAACACTGTGCGGGTTGGTCCTAGGATTAGGGGGTGAACTGGCCCAACCTAGACCATGCTCACCCCTAACTAGCAATGATGACCAATGGTGAGGATAGTCGTGGCCTTGGCGATCGGTGGCAGCTAAGGAGTAGCGACAGCTGGCAGGAAGTACCTACATTCTCTAAGAGGTTTCGTGTCATGTCAAACACTCCAATACGTGTTCACTCTCCAATACTTGATCAACACCTGTCAACAAATCTAACACTTGGTCAACTTTCCAGACACTCTTCGACGCTCGAGTTGGAATTCCAATATGTGAGTTTCTAATACGTTATCCAACATGCGAGGTCAATAATAAAAATTTTCAATGAATGATAATCAAAATGTATATATGTGAAATATAAAAAAAAATAATCAAAATAGTAAATGAGAAAAGAATAAAAGCTTAACCTTATTTTATCTTTTGACTCTCACTTCCCCTGATACACAATTTACTCTCAAGTTTTTTTTCTCTTTTCTTCCAACATGTCTGACGTGTGAGTCTAGAATATGAATTTTTTTTTTCCAAGTTTTATAGATTATTGGAATGGAATTGAATTTGTCAAATTGAAACAATTAATGATATTAATAAATGACGGATTAATATTTTTAGTGTAAATTTATTCTAGGCTTTTATTATTATTTATTTATCTGTGAATTTGAATCAAATTAATGTGATTGAAATAATCATAAAAATGATAATTTATTATGTATATATAAAAATATACATTTAATATACAACGTGTCACAACGTGTCGAATTCTCTGTTTTTTAAAAAATAACGTATCGACGTATCATGTTGCGTGTCACATAGCATTGTCAGTGTTACTTAGATGAAGGATGGGCAAACGGCTAGTAGCCAAGACGAACGATGAGAAGAGTTTTTTTTTTTCTCTCATTTCTATTCCAAAAATAGAAAAGTAAAAAAAAAAAAAAAAGTTACTTATAATTTCCGTTCTAAACCTATTTTTAGAGTAAAATCTATTCTAAATATAGAAAAATGAAATAGTTTTACGAAACAGAATTCTGTTCCTAAAACAAGTCTGGAATAGAAAAGTAAAATTGGAACAGAAATATAATGGTTATTATGCGCACTCTTTGAATACCAATAGCAACAATTTCCAATCAAACTGCTAATGTGGCTTCTTTTGACAATTTTTTTTTACTGTTTGCAATTCTTTAAAAAAACTTATCCACGTGACGCTAATGTAGCTAGACAAGCCCAAAACAACGTTGTTTTGCCCTAAACTTTGATTTTTAATATAAATGTTAATTCAGTTAAATTAAAAAAGGGAGGCATCATTCAACAAGGACCTCCACAGCACTTGTTGTTGCCACCCCATCATTACCAAAAAGGGCTGATGACAATGGGCTGTGGGTCAATTGGGGTCACCAAGCCCCAACTAGTGGCTGGCGACCATGGTCGATTGCAGGCGAGGGCCTGTAGGCCCCCCCCTAGAGCCTTAGCCCAAAGGGGCCAAGGGCCACCATTGGCTATGGCAAGGCTGGGCAGTGACCCCACCCTAGCTAGTAGCGGCCCTTGGCTCGATCTAGGTAAGGATCAACGACCCTTGCCGAACCGGGGAAGGTCACGACCCCTCAACCCAAATATGGGCGAGGGCCTACAATTGGCCAAGGTTGTCAGCCGCTAGCCAAGGCCCAACGACCTTAGTTGACCTCGGCAGTAAAGGCTCTTGCTAAATGCTGCCTCTCTCCCTTTTTTCAAAATTTAATTTAATTAATATTTATATTTTAAAAAAAAATCAAATTTGGGAGCAACACGACGTTGTTTTGGGATAAGGAGTGCTTAGTGAACATTCTGAAGAGCCACGTAGACCAATTTTATCATTAAAATAATGTCATGTTGGATTTTCAGCAAGCCTCATCGGAATTGGCACTTGAGTGTCCAATTTTCACAAATATGTCCATCCGTGCCAAGTTTTGGCACCTACGATGTCTGGCTCTCCTCTTGCATTAGTAAGAATTATCCAGAGTTGATGTTAATTGTTCTCAAACCCGGAAACAACTTAATTCCACACTGGTAAGTTTCCCAGGTCTTTTAGACTCTATTCGCAGCTAATGAAAGTTGGGTTTCCATGTGCACACATTCTTTTTTTCATCGAGAGTCGTAAGTAGAACCAAACTTGGCAGTGTACGCCCCAGCCCAAACTACTGGTGAGTTTGGCAGGTCTTTAAGGTCGCCAGTTTTAGGGCTGAGGTGTCTGAGCTCCCAATTCCGAGTTTAAAATCAGGTATGGTTCAAGATTCTAGCCATGCAGACGACCAACTTGGCCGTGCACGCTCCCAGCCCAAACTACTTCCTATCTTTCAAAAAAAAGGGGTGACTATTCCATTATTTCTATTTAGAGTGAACTAGGACCCTTTTAGTTCAAAGATCAACGTGACCCAAATGTTGGTATGAAATCGACATAGACCAGGTTATGTGCCGAGTCACCGAGTTCTGAAAAAGATGATTTTCTTAAGGCTTCAAACTACTTGTCATGTTGCGACTATGAAAGAAAAGTAAGGACGTCCTTTTCTTGACTTGGCCTGCGTGCATTATACCTAGCCCTTTTTTAAAGAACTTGATTTTAATCTCAACAAAGAATGCCGTCATTCTTTAAGGGAAGTGATTTTGATGGTGTTAGGGAACTCAATCAGACAGAAACCTGCTCTCTGAAGTGGAGATTAAGTGCTGAACTAATGGAAGATATAGAGTTGAAGAGATTTTCTTTTCTGGGCCAACGATGCAGAATTTTCGGGGGAAGATGCCCTTGAACGGGAACTCTTGGCTTTCGATTACAAATTTGTAAAAGAGGATGTTGGAATCCGTAGAAAAGACATTCCATGTACATTCATCCTGCAGCCAGAAGAGGGATGCAGTATTTTTGTTAGTATAGCCAGAGGACATTAAAGAACTTTTACTTCGATTTTCCACATGGAGTGTAGGGTTCACAGAAAGAGAAACAATGCAAGTCATGGCCATGACTCTTTATCGAGCAGATAACACCGTCATGGTCATTTCATTTGGTTGACTTTGTGAAGTGCTTTCTTGGAGTAGATTCCTTTCAATGAAAAACCCTGGCTCTTTTGGAAGAGGCAATTCGATGTCGCTTCCCAGCATCATAACCACAGTGGACATACTTGGCCTATCATCGGGGCATCGCTGCACGCACAATAGGCCAATATGAATAGAGCGCAATGCTTCAGAAGTACTGCATGATTTCTCAACCAACTTGTCAAGCAACTGCATGGACCTGCCTTCTGTGAATAGTCTCCAAGCCTGACCACATTGAAACCAACCATTAGGAGCAATTCTTGCAGCTTGAAGGTGAACGGTATTATGAACTTACATGTCCTAGAAGATTATGACGGTGGTCTGGATGATGAAACCCTCTGTTTCTCTTCCCGCTTACGATCTCAAGCACCAATACACCATAGCTAAAGACATCAGATTTTGTTGAGAAAACTCCATCAAGAGCATACTCTGGAGACATGTAACCACTGCAGAAATTGATGTATCGAAACCATCAGTTTGAAAGTGAATTGAGCACAGAGGTCATCACTTTCTGCATTAAAAGTACTTACTATGTTCCAACCACTCTGTTAGTATTTGCCTGTGTCTCATTCCCTGGGAAGCTTTTAGCCAGGCCAAAATCAGAGATCTTAGGGTTCATCTCATAATCTAACAATACATTGCTAGCTTTCACATCTCTGTGAATGATCCTGAGTCTGGAATCTTGATGAAGGTAAAGAAGCCCCCTAGCAATCCCTTTGATGATGTTGAAACGAGTTGACCAGTCCAATCGCTTCCTCTGCATTGGATCTGTCAAAAATTCATTTCACATTAGTAAACTCTGCACGGTTTGTAACTTACGAGGAGTAAGGCATCAAGTTATTCATTTGCTAATATGCTACTTTAGTGACAGTATTTTGGAGCTTTCACAAAATTCGTGCTTCGAAGGAATTGAGAAAGTAAGCAAACCAAAGAGAAATGAGTCCAAGCTCCCGTTGGGCATGAATTCATAGATCAAAAGATTTTCTTCCTCAATGCAACATCCTAAAAGCTTCACTAGGTTCCGGTGTTGCAGCTTGGAAACATATAGAACTTCATTTTTAAACTCTTGCAGCCCTTGTTTTGAGTTCCTCGACAGCATCTTCACAGCAATTTCTTGACCATCCCTCAGCACACCCTGCATATGGTCAACTTGTTTAGTGAAAATAATTCCAGGCCTACTGTTTTTCTCGCGAGAATTCCACTCATAGTAACCAAACATGTTGGGATCAAGTTATACAGCCTCTCATCAACATATTCAGGAATCTTAAACAAATTATGCAAACGCAACAGCGAAGGCAGTACTTTACAATCCTCAAATAGCAACAATGTCCTCCTCGAGAATAGCATCCACAATTTTAGTACCTTGTAGACAGGTCCAAAACCACCTTCTCCAAGCTTATTATCGGTCGAAAAGTTATCGGTAGCTCTTGCTACTGTAGACAAGTCAAATAGTGGCAACTCAAGATCCTCCTTTAGCTTTTCACAGTTGTCTCCTGATTCAAAACTATCCCATTTAGCTGGAGCACAAATTATATGAAATTGATTTGCAAATATCTATGGGTGGCGTCTGCATCAATTCAGATTTCCTTCAATCATGATGCTACAAAGGCATGCTAATTGCTAAATATGAAAGCATTGAATTGCGAACATATTAGGATACTATGATTGCGATTGCTAGTGGTTTGTCATTGTTTCGCACATCTGACACTGACACACAAATGCCTCGACCAATTTGGTTGAGACTGACTGACTTTGTCAGTTCATTATGGAATCTTTTAGTGACCTCTCATTGGAGATGTGGAATAGTATGATAAAATAAATAGAAAATCTTATAACTGTTGGGCCTGGTGAGGATGAATGCTGAATGGGACATGAATGCAGAATCCCCTCTAATGATAGTCTAATTAAAAAAAAAAAAAAAAAACAACAACAACACTTCACTTCTGCAAGGGGCTGACTAAGGTAATGAACACGATACAACAATTCTTGTGCTCGATAATAGAATAAGTACTGGGAGGTCTTGTAAAATACCTACTTGTGAGTGACGAAATGGTCTTGTAAAATACCTACTTGTAAGTGACGAAATGACTAATGTAAAAACTGGGAATGATGAGAACCAGAATACAAAATCTGACAGCACTGTATCATAAAGTACGGTTTACCTTCAGGAAGCTTCATTTTCTTCTTCTTGCATTGTAGAACACGGATGGTGAGAACCAGAATGAGGAAAACAGACCCGAAAGAAACTGCCAAGCCCATGACCAGCTTATGCTTCTTGTGGTGTGACGGTAGTAAAGCTAAGAGAAGAAGCAGGAGCACACAGGATCAGGAGTAAGAACTAGGTATAACTGATATTACAATTCTATAAGCTCTCCCTCAAAGATGTGTGTTCATTTTCCACTTCAGTATCTAGCAAATTCATGTCTAGAATACCTGATTCTGACACAGCCATCCGGATGTAGAGGTCCTGCCCGTAGTTGCTGTACCCTCTAATGTCAATCAGCTCGCTGAACCACAGCAAACAACCACTTCCTCCATTTCGGATGTCTAAGTTCGAATAAGCCATACAGGAACATTTTTTCATGCAAACTACTTCGCATTCCTGAAGATTCATGCTCTCGTTAAACCACGAAGACCGAGTATCTGGCAATTTTAACCAAGAATACTTCACAAATATGTCCTTTTCACAATCCAAAGGATTTCTCCTCACACACCCATTTGACCAATCCAACATATCCAATTCTTGAGAAAATCGGGGCACGAAGCCTTTCAAGCACCTACACACTGGGGAAGTATCGACCCTACAGCTAGCATAGGCACCACAGGATGCATAGTTGTCACATTGGTCTATTGGCGAGGCGATGTAAAGCATCCAACCCTGCGTTCGGTCAATCCAAGCAAATCGCTGTATAATGCCATTGGTCGTCAATGTCAGCCTGGAAGTGACCGATCTGTTGAGGAGCTCGTAGCGGTAGTACATCTCTTCCTCATTTAACACAAATTCATATCTGTAGAATGGGTTTGTATTTAAATACGGGGTGCCACTAAATCGTAGACCATTCCATGGTCCTGTCCTGAACTTGATGTCAGAACCCTGCTTCAATAGGAGTTGTGGGTAGCCATTCGGATCAAGTTGAAACGTGAAGCTGCCTGGAGAAGGATCATCAATGCTCTTCCATGATTTTAAATAACGATTGAAGCCTGATGTTCTATTCCATCCAATCTTCATACCAGCCTGAAGTGTATCTGTAGGATAGTCAAAACTCTGCCACAGGAAATTATTGGGATCACTGCCTTCTGCATCTCTCACAACCAGATTTCCTGAATCCAAGAGCTGCGCAACTGGATTACACACCGGTATTGACAAGTTTGACGACCAAATATCACTTCCATTCCCATCGAGAAGGACGAGACTTCCATGGCTAGTAACCCTCAAAGTGCCTGATGCGTCCACAAGGGGTGCGACTCTATTTGCAACCCACACTATGGTCATTGTGGTTATTTTCTTGTACCATATTCCCAGATATCGCTTTGGTGGATCCCCCCTACTGAAGAACCCCAGCTCAAATGTCTCACCAGCAGAGATTAGGCTCTCGCCGTCTTGAATTGACTGATTTGGTGTTATGGTATCTAGTGCATTGGAAACAAGAGCATTACAAGTGAAGAGAACAAGACTCATGGAAAGTGCCACAAAAGCTTTCATACTGCTTGAAGCAGTCAAGTTCTCAAAATCAGCGAATCTGCCGAGTGAACTAAGAAGACGGAAGAAAGGGAGAAGAGAGATCACTGAAGAATGAAGACCCCTGCAATTTCAAGGCTGGTCTGGAGCCACAGGCTTTTTCCATGAACTAATAAGAAGCCATCAGAAAAAGCCACTAAGTTCCAAGTCAGTGCACCAATAAGAATGCTAATTGTGACATCTACATAAAATGTCCCAAATTTGACACGCTACTTAGACTATTTTCAACTTCCTATTGATTGCCAATCTTGACTCATTGCAAATCTCGTAATCTTTTTGTGCAACACAAATCTTTAAATCTTTAAATAAATTCACGACAAAATGCATTCAAATTATGAAAGAAGAACAAAGATAAATACGATACGTCCAACCAGAACATGATCAATTAATAAAAATTTACAAAAAAGAGCAGAGAAAGAAAATATTAAAGTTCAACGATTTGTTTTTTTTTTTCTCACTTTTATGCTACAGATGTAAGAATGAGATTGAGCGCCTATCATTATGTAATTGCCTGAACTTTTAGGACGCATTTGGTAATCATTATGTATTTTTGTTCAAAAATGATTTTTTTTTTTATTTTGTTCCTTAGAATAAATTTTGAGTTTTTGAAAGCACTTGGTAATTGTCCAAAATTTCTATTCCCGGGATAAAAATCGGTTTGGTAGGATTCTTAAATTTTTTTTTTTTTTTTAAATTTTTTAATAATTTAATTTTTTTCTTTTTTTCTCTTTTTTCTTTTTCCTTTTCTCTTCTTCTTCCTTCTTTGTGGCCAATCGCCGGCTATTGCCAATGGCAGCAACGACAATGGTCGGCAATGGCCGGCAATGGCCAATGACCAACTAGGAGAAAGAAGAAGGGAGAAGGAGAAAAAAAAAAAAGAAAAGAAAAAAAGAAGAAAAATTAGACTTGATTCACGGTGGCAATGGCCAGCAATGGCCAATGATCGGCTAGGAGGAAGAAGAAGAGAGAAGGAGAAAAGAAAAAAAGAAAAGAAAAAAAAAAAAAAAATTAGATTTGATTCTAGAAATTGCTCCCGAGAACAAGAATCGTTTTTTTTTTTTTTTTTTACTTTTTGATTTTGTTCCAAATCTATTCCTAAGAATAAAAAAAAAAAAAGGATTTTTGTTCTTTGGAATAAACAATTTACCAAACAGATTTCTATTCTTTTTTTGTTCCGATAAATAAAAGAATAAAATCATACACTATTGAAGTGAAAACAAAAAGGCCCTTATTGGCTAGTTGGAGGACATTTTTACCCCCTTATGAAGTTAACTTGCCTTATTTAAAGTGTGACGTTGCGGTGTTGACTAGTCAACTAGTCAAAAAGCAAAAACAAAATGAAAACGTAGAGAGAAGAAAGGAAAAGAAGAGGAAAAGTTCAAACTCGACGAGCCGAATTAAGTACATTTTGCAATGTTTGGTAATAATTCAAGTCCTTAGTTCATATAATCGGAGTAATTTTCAAAGGTATCCTATTTATTCGAGGGAAAATTCCAAATAAAGGTTGAAATGCTGTCAATTTTTCAATAAACCTTGTCTCAAAAAAGCGCTCGAAATGTCATAATTTTCTCAAATAAGAACTTAAAGTGACCATGTCAATCATAATGAAGGACCTGGCCTCATCGCCTAGTCAATGGCATTTCCGTCCTTTATATTTTCTTATTTTCTTCCCTTTTTTTTTTTTCCTTTTTTTTTTTTTTTTTTCCAAAAAAGAAAAATTAAAAAAACAAAAAAAGACTAAAACTATATATATATATATATATAAAGACAAATTAAAAAATAAACCCAAGTAAAAGTCTAAGGCTAGCGCTCCCGCCTGTGACCGCCACCTCATTGCTAGTGGGGCGTCAACCATGGCTGGCGAGGTCGCCAACGCCTCACCAACCCCAAGCCCCCACTAGAATTGGGAGAAGGCTACAACATTCTCCCAAATCTAAGCTAGGGCCACGGCCCTCACCACCGGTCAGCCCTTGCCGAGATGCTAGTGACTTGCCAGCCATGGCCAATGCCCACCGGGGAACCTGCCTATATTTTTCTTTTTCTTTTTTAGTTCTTAGCTTTTTTGAATTTTTTTAAATGAAAAATGAAAGAAAATAAGAAAAAGTAAAAGATGAAAATGTCTTTAACTAGCTGGGAAGGTCAAGTCATTTTTTAAAACTACTATGGCCACTTCATGTCCTTATTTGAAACAAAATCAACTTCATGCCCCTTATCGGAGAAAATAAAGGCACTTCATGCCCTATTTGAGACTACCGGTGAGGTTAGGTCGTTCTTTGAGACTAAGGTCTCCATTCAAGTCCTATTTGAAATAATGTTTACTTCATACTCTCATTTGAGAATATGAAGATACTCTAAGCGCATATTTGGAATTCTCCCATATTCGTCAAACCCCACGACTCCATAACACCATAATATACTATTTCCATATAATTCCAAAGCTTATCAACTCCAAATCTTGGTTTAAGAATTTCCTTCTAAGGTCAAGCCTTTGGCTGATAATAAATGGAGACTTTGCCAATGGGAGAATTTTGATCACCTTATCATCAAGCGGTATATCATGACCATGGTAAGATATTGAGCAATAAATTAGTCAATGGAATGAACCATTGGTATGTGATTTGATAGAGATTAATCAGTGGACTTGACTATAGATATTCAAATTGTGATGGTGGATTAAAAAGTATTTCTAAATTGTATAAAATTTTGTTAAAACGAAACAACTCATATTTAATTTAATATGTATATTATATCTTGGGTTTGGATTATGAGTTTCTAACATTGCTCTTCATATGTGCATGATGAATACTCAATCTACTTATAAGAGATATATTACTCATTGAATTGCGGTTACATATGCTATTCGTGTTTAATGTTTTTTTTTTTTTTTTTCAGATTCCTCAGTTAGTGACAAATAGAGCGATAACGTTCACGTTATCGTCAAGACATTTTGATAGAGGATTTTTGGGTGTAAGCTTAGTTAGTTGTACATTTCCATGCTGTATATGATTGAGATGAGTTTATTGAGTTTAGTTATTAGTTGGAGATGTACATATTCTTTATAATGGATTATAGAAATTCCAATATTGTAAGTAACTTGCTAGTTTATCATATATTTTGAAATATATATAGTAGGTTATTGGTTATATTTGAAATTGCATCATTCGGATAAAAGGACAGCCATGCCATCCCCTATTTTTGTTAAATTTGGAGGGTGACATAAAGAGTTCGACAAAATTTTTTAATTTCAACAATTAGGTGTTCCAAAAAATATGACACATCATTTGCAATTTATTATACAGGAATGGCTCGAATTAAGCAATGGTATTTGGTTCAGCATTCCCAATGGACTTTTAGCCTTCAAAGCCTCTTGAGAAAATGTTGAACCATTTGATAATCATTTCAAGTAGCTTTCAAATGAAAATCAGCATTGGGAAGGCTGAAAGCCTAATGCTAGTAGAGACTAGCATTGAGCTTTTAACATTTGGCAAAATACTAAAACTCATTTTTTTCTTCCAAAACTATCCGCACTCATTCTTCAAATTTCCAATTTTACCCTCGTTCTTATTTTTTAAATGCTAAAAAAATTCTTTAAAAATAAAAAATATATAAATGATAAAAAAATCATATATATTACAAAAGACCAACCCTTCGTTGGTCCGACGAAGGGCTATGGCCACCGGTGGCCAGATTTGGCACCGATAGCCCTTGCCATCAAAGGTCCACGACCTCAAGCGACCTAAGTGGCCCACAACCCAAGCGACCTTGCATGGGCCTGACGACCTCAAGAGGCCCTTGCCTAGGTCCCGCCAGGGTCGCGCGATGACAATTGTCTGTCACCATCGCATGCTTGATAAAACTGGACTATATGAAGACACAAATAATGTTAAAAATTTTAAAGCAAACATTTAAGTATCATATTTTTTAAAATTAAATCACTTAGGTTACATTTTTTTTTTTTTACTAAGAATTCCTATGTGGCATTATTCCTAGCAAATCACATCGGTGATTTAATATAAAATTAATGCCATAATGGATTTTTCAATAAGGAAAATCATTGATGTAATTTTAGGAATTTATTTTTTAGAAGTTATGCCTCCAATTTTGGAGCAAACACAATAATCTCTAAATTTCACAATTTTATGATTTAGTTAGAATTTAAACAAGCATACTTACCGAAAGAAAAGGATTTGAACCGTGTAAGGATGTATCTTGCACACATCCATGAAGAGGTCAAGATGTTTTGGGGTTTCATGTGTGTTGACTTTTGGATCAGTACATGATCAATGGTTCATTGGAAGTCATGGTCTTTATGACGCTTTTGCTAGGTGATATTTGGCTGTAAAAAATTCTAACCCATCGAAAGGTCATGGACCAATTTTTCAGCTTTTTCTTCTTTTGACTAACAAGCCTTCAACTTTTTTTTTCTTGAAAATGACAAGCCTTCAACTTTAAAGAGAAAGATTCTTGTAATTCCAATCACACGGCGTGTAAAGCGGGTTGTGCATCCGAAATGATAGTGACCCTAGTGGCATCAATTCTCAAAACACAAATTGCACTCCCCCTTCCATCATGTACTCATAACCAAGAACACCCAACGCTTATGTAAGCAAAAATCATGGAGCTTATGTAAGCATCTGAAACGACGTGTAAAGCAGGTTGCACATCCGAAATGATAGTGACCCTAGTGGCATCAATCTCAAAACACAAATTGCACTCCCCCTTCCATCATGTACTCATAACCAAGAACACCTAACGCTTATGTAAGCAAAAATCATGGAGCTTAATTATTATTCTTTATATCAAACACTCGCTGCCTTGGTCTTTTTTTTTTTAAAAATTATATATATTTGATTTTTTAGCATTATTGTCAAAATTTTTATTTAAAAAGTTGTGTATATTATTTTTTTCAATTTCAAACAAATAAAAATTTAAAAACTAAATTACTCACTCAAAAGGTTTTTCAAATGTGTTTACTAAATGGCATTTCTCTCAAAGTTGCTTCTCAAAGCACATTTTACCAAACAGCTTTTGCATTTACCCAAAGTTAGGCTAAACTGCTTTGCATTTTTCTAATGGATTTTCAAAATGCTAAATCAAATGCACCCACTCAACTTATGCAAGTTTTTTAGGCTAAACTGCTTTGCATTTTTCTAATGGATTTTCAAAATGCTAAATCAAATGCACCCACTCAACTTATGCAAGGCCCATCGCATTAATGGCGGAGATCCATGCGGCCTCCAGGGGATTGGATTCAGGATCAGATACGCCTCAAGAAAAGGTTTACAGGGCAAACAGAGAAAAGCACGCAGCTTCCCCTGGCATGAGAAGAGACGTGCGTCTCTCCACTTTGGGAAGTTGACTAAACTCCTGCTGGACCCGCCCATCTCACTTTCTCACTCCTTTATAAGACGGCAATCGGGCCTCATTGCTAATTAAATTCCAACCAGAACTTTGTTATCACAAAGACGTGGGTCGGTGTCGATTCAGGAAGGAGAAGCAGAATGGAGATGAGATTCATGGGCCTGTTCCTGCTGTTGCTGCTCGTCCTTGGTCCTCGGAAGACACCCCACTCACCATCATCACTCTTCCCGGTTTTCATCTTCTGTGTTTCTTGCTTTTCCTAAGTAAATCCCTATTCAAGAAGAAATGCCCACATGGCGTATGAAGGAAAATATAGCAAGATCATCATATTATTAGTTGGGCCATCTCTTCTAAGCAACTTCGTTCCCATCAACGTGCTAATTTATTTGGGACATGTCGTGTGATCGATGAAAATTCTTTTGTCAAACTATACACAAAGTCAGTTATCACGGATGAAGGAGCGACATTATTCGCGAATGTAATGTCTTTGACACCTATTTAAAAGTGGCGCTTGTTGACACCTAATTTGCATTTTCACGTACATAAAAAAAAAATGAATTTAATTTAATTAATTTAAAAAAAAATTGAGAGGTCGGGTTGGGCCGAATCCAACCTTGGCCCGGCCCGCCTCTCCTTCCCTTTTCCTCCGTGTGGGCCCAGGCCCAACACCAGTCTTTTCCTTTTTCTTTTCTCTTACGGCCTAAAGCCTCCCCCCTGGGCCTGGCCTGTTTCCCCTTCAACCCAGCGTGCCCCGGCCAGTCTTCCTCCTCCTTCACGTGCAAACCTGCCGCAAAAGGAAAAAGCACAGTAGAGAGCAGGGCAAGAGTAAGGGGGCAAAGGAGAAAAGACAGGAGAAGACAGGAGCAAAGGGGGAGATCACGGCAGAGCAACAGAGGAGGAAACCGAGGAGCAGAGGGCACCGCGGCGACAGAGGTGGAGCTGGGGAGGGGAGCCAAGGGAGAACGGAGAAAGGAAAAAAATGGAAAAGTGAGAGAACCGAGGAAAAAGGGGAACAAAGAAGGTGAGTGGAGGTTAGCCAAGGAGCCAAGAGCCTCCCCAGACATTGTGCCACTGCCGGTTAGCCACCCAATCGATGCCGATCGCTGCCGTCTTCCCCGGAACCCAAGTTGGCATTCTATCAAAAACTTGGTGTGCAGCTTTTGAAATCGAGCTGGCTGGAGCTCGTTCCACCCATTTTGGGTGAGCTCCGACCTTCGTAGGTCCTAGCTAGGTCGTCGTTGGTTGTTGGTCGTTTGTTGAGGATCCCGACCTCTCCTCAAGTCCTAGTTGGGTCCGGAATCTTGTGACTCCTGAGTGTCCCCCACCTGTTTGTCGAATTGCCTAGCCGAAACTCACGCCTAACTTTGTCGTTTAGAGCTTCGGCCGAGACAATTGGTCACTGGAATGGTGCCGCCGTCCGCTCGGAAGCCAGGCTTTGCCCTCACCTAGCTGAAACAAGGCCATCAAACCCTAGCTAGATGCCCCCCAGCGCCGTCCATCGCTGCTGCCTTCTCTGTCACGACCGAACAGTCATTGAACCGAAGTCGCGGACCGCCGGGGCCCTCGACCAAACCCTTGCCACCTCCGACGGGCCGCCTAACTGCCAGCCATCGCCGCCATCTGCCCGGAAGCCACCCGGTGCTGCACGTCGTCACAACACCCTCTAGTCGCGACTTGGAAGTTGCAGACCAGAGGAGATGGGCCGAGCCGGGCCAAATCTAGCTTGCTCGGCCCTTTTCTCGCCCCGCAGGCCGATGACCCAGGAGCCCTTTTGCAAAAGGGTTTGGGCTCGTCGAAGGGGCCCAACCCATAATTAAATACAGGCCTGACCATCTGGTCGGGCTTTGCCTTTTTCATGCGGGTCAACCAACCCACCCCCCATCCGGGCCAGACTCAGGTGGGTTGGATCGACTCGCTGGTGGGGCGGGTCAGACTAGACTCGATCCGGCCCAGCTGAAAAAATAAAAAATCTTCTCACATGTTAGTGGATAGGTATAAAATCAATCCAAATTACCTAACGAATTTTTAAAAAAAAAAAAAAAAAATGAACAACATTAATTATCAAAAGGAAACTAATTGATTAATTAGTGTAATCAAGTCCCCGACCCTAGATTCTCTGGTTGCGTAGGAAGTGAAATACACTCCCATGCCTCACTTGATTTCTAGCCGATCTGGATAGGCTAGGGGTGACTCCTTTTTACAAAATTCTTAAAAATACCCAAACGTCACGTGAGGTATGGGCTTGGGAGAGCTTGCGCCTAATCATAGGCCTTAAGTTCATCATTTAGGTAATACCCCTAAACATGTTGCCTCCCCCCGAGGGGTAGGTTGCGACAACGCTTGTGTGATATTTTCTTACAAGACACATTATCTCATGAAAATTTTATAAGAAGTGACACTTGTGTCTTGTGTTTTCTATCTAACAAAAGTCTTCATGAGTACTTTTTTTTTTTTTTCTTTTTGCGAAATTAATACATACAAATTTGATAACATACCTCAAGAAAGAATTATTAAAGAGGCTGCCAAAAGCCACAATCATAAGGCGAGACTACTTTTGTGTGTATATATTATAAAATGTATATGGAAAGTCAAATTTATTATGATCCACATGAGATCCATCAAATCTGATAGTCCATAAGAGATTGGAGTAAAGCAATCCACCAATGCCATGTCAGTTCTACAGAAGAAAGTTCACTAATTTTTTTAACCCAAGACAGTAAGATTAAGCTGTCGAACCTTTTCGTGTGAGCTCAATCCAAGATGGCCGTTGACGACGCTGGACCTAGGGAGCCAGCGGTGCACCCGTCCCGCTCTGCATCGGGTCTAAGTTGTATACTCTTGCATGCATATGTTGGGTCTAACAAGGATATTTGTGCAGAGGATGTTGTGAGTGCATATGAAGAACCGAAGTGCGAGTCAAAGAGCCTAAAATTTAAAGGAATGTGCATAAGCATCCGCTACTGTGGCCTAGTCTGTAGGGACGAGGGCTTTGAAGGCGGCAAGTGCAAAGGCCTCCGGCACCGCTCCTTTTGCTTCAAGTCTTGTGGAGAGGAACCACCACCTAGAGAGGGACCACCATATAAAGAGCCACCGCCACCACACGGAGAGCAACTGAAGAAAATAATAGGATTCAAGAAAACAACGATTCAAAAATAAATTTCCCAGGAGAGAAATGTTTTTCACTGAAAGCCATAATACATGCTATTATTCTACAATACATAATGCTATTTATGTTAAGAAGACAACTAGATTTCATATTCTATATTCCGAAAATCTAATCTAACAGATTGACCGAAATCAAATCATATCTACCACTCTAATCTAATATTTCAATAGCAGAATCAAATCATACTCTAATCTAATCTTCTGATGGCAGAATCAAATCATAATCAAATCATATTCTAATCTAATCTTCCGATGGTTTACCAATAATATTATCAATCTTATCAGCCTCTCTCAAACTGGGATTAGGTGGAAAACCTAGTCGCAGTTTGTATTGTAGCCCGCAATGATCAAAGCGTGGTAAAGCTTTTGTAAACATGTCAGCAAGTTGATGAGTAACAGGAACATAGTGAACTTCAAGTAACTTGAGAGCGACTCTCTCTCGAACGAAATGAAAATCAATCTCCACATGCTTTGTCCTTGCATGAAGAACTGGATTCGCTATCAATGAAATGGCTGAGCGATTATCACTATAAAGCAAAGTCAGCCCCTTGAGCGGAATACCCAAATCTCTCAATACAAAAGAGACCCATGTAAGATCTGTTGTGGCAAAAGCCAAGGCCTTATAATTAGCCTCCGTTGATGATCTTGACACTGTCGCTTGCCTTTTTGCGGACCATGAAATGATATTTGATCCCAAGAAAGTACAAAACCCGGTTGTTAACCTCCGAGTCTCAGAACAACCAGCCCAATCAGAGTCCACATACCCATATAAATTTAGTGCGCTTTTAGAGTGAAGATAAAGCCCTAGTTTCTGAGTTCCTTTTACATACCACAACATCCGTTTTAATAGTTTGAAATCACCATTCATAGGAGAATGCATTTTTTGATAGATTTGATTTACTGAATAAGAGATGTCTGGTTTTGTAATTGTGAGATATTGTAATCCACTCGCAAGACTTTGAAAAAAGTGAGGATCATGAAAAGGCTCCACGTCTTGTACTGTTGGATGAATTTTGATAGGCAATGGGGTCTCAATCGGCTTACTATCTTGCAATTATGCTTTCTGCAACAAATCACCAACATATTTAGATTGTGTTAAAAATAGATCTAGACTAGTAAACTTGTCTTCAATACCGAGAAAATAGTGAAGTCGTTCGAGATCTTTTATAGAAAAATTTCTGCTTAAAGCTTCTATTAATTCCCGAAGTAGAGATGATGAATAGCCAGTCAAAATAATATCATCAACGTATAATAATAATACCAAGGTGTGCTGACCCGTGTGAAGAACAAATAACGATGAATCGATAGAGCTGCAATGAAATCCCCATTCCAACAAAAAGTTGCTAAAATTTTCAAACCAAGCTCACGGAGCTTGTTTTAAGCCATATAATGCCTTCTTAAGTAAACAAACCGAGTTAGGCATCGTAGAACTCACAAAAGCCCGGTGGTTGTTCCATAAACACTATCTCATTTATGACCCATGAAGAAATGCGTTCTTCACATCTAGTTGATGGATAAACCATCCTTTAACAATTGCCACGGAGAGAACAATTCTCACGGTTGCCTGTTTAACTACAAGATTGAAAGTTTTGACGAAATCAACACCTTCCTCTTGATGGTACCCCTTCGCCACTAATCGTGCTTTTAGTTTATCAAGGTTTCCTTCCGCATCCAATTTGGCTTTGAACACCCACTTACATCCAACGATATTCATATTTGAAGATCTTGGTACTAGCTCCCACGTTTGAGTTAATTCGAGAGCCTCCAATTCATCTATCATAGCTTTCCTCCAACCCGGATGACTTAGTGCTCCTTTAACTGTTTTTGGTCCTTTGGAATCTCACGGGATATGGAGAGAACATACTTCAGATTGGGCTTCCTTATTCCCGATTTTTACCTTGTTTGCATTGGATGAGTAGACTGCTGTTGAGTAGATGGAACTGGTAAATCACTTGAGACAGAGACTATTGCTTCTTCATGTGTTTCATAGTCTAAGCATGGTTCTTGTGAACCCAACTGTGGTTGCTGCACGTTTGTCTTATTAGGTGGCTCATAATTTTGTTGTCCATAGCTATTATCATCAAATAGAAATCCCATGCTCGGGTGTTGTGATGCCCAGGAAAAACGGTCCCCAATTTATTAGAAAATGAGAATCTCGTCTCATCAAATATCACGTGACGACTTACATATACCCTTCCTGTTGGCGGATAAAGACATCAATAACCTTTATGTCTCTGATTATACCCAAGAAAAACACAGGGTAATGAGCGTGGATCAAACTTTGTTGCACCATACGGTCTAAGGTGTGGATAGCACTCGCACCCAAAGACTCGAAGAAACCCATAGTCAGGCTTTTTACCAAAGAGCTTACCAAACGGACTACTCATTCCTAGCACTGGTGATGGCAGCAGATTGATGAGAAATGTGGCAGTCAGAATTGCATCGACCTAATAAATCAACGGTACCCGTGCATGATAGAGCATAGAAAGACCCAACTTAATGATGTGTCGATGTTTCCTTTCGGCATTTCCATTATATTCCGGCGTATATGGGCAGGAGACCAGCATTTTAATTCATTTCTCATTCAAATGATTAATAAACTGGCTAATATTAAATTCACTTCCACATCGCATTGGAAAGATTTAATTCGACTTTCAAATTGGTTCTCAACAAGATTTTGGAACATGATAAAGATGGAAAAGAACGTAGACTAGATGGAAAAGAACTTAGACTTTCTCTTCATTGGACACACCCATGAGAATCGTGAAAAACTGTCTATGAAGACTATATAGAATTTAAACTACTGAAAAAATTCTACTAGGGCAGGCCCTCGCACATCACAATAGATTTTTTCAAGTGGTTTACTAGCTAGAGACTTCGAGATATTGAAAGGCACCTTGCTACTTTTTCCAACCTAGAAACTTTCACATATTCTCTTTGTCACCTTTGTAGATTTGATCTGATTGTTGTTCTTCAGAAACTTTATTATCTGAAAGTTTGAGTGGCCAAGCCGAAGGTGTCAAACTTCACTACTGGCGATCTACTGTCTTTGAGAGTATCACACCTGTTTGTGCCTGATTTACCTTGTAAAGGCCCTCGCATTTCTTTCCCAGATTGATTACTGAATCCGTCAGATGGTCCTTAATAGATACACCAAGTTCATCAAAGATTAGTAAGCAGGGATAATCGTCAGTTAACTTAGACACCGTAATCAAGTTTTTCTTAATCTCCAAGACCACTAAAACCTCATTTAAAGGAAATGAATGTAGTTTAGTAGATAAAGATGTTGAGCCAATATGGGTAATGGGCAAACAAACTCCATTCCCTACCATTACCTTGTCTGAACCATACTAAGGAGAGAAAGAATTGAGATTACCAGTCGATGATGTGATATAGGATGTTGCCCCGGAATCCGAGAACCAATCTCCTCCTTGATCATCCTCCAAGTGAAGAGTAG
Organism: Eucalyptus caleyi; assembly: GCA_014182885.2. Classification (NCBI taxonomy): domain Eukaryota; kingdom Viridiplantae; phylum Streptophyta; class Magnoliopsida; order Myrtales; family Myrtaceae; genus Eucalyptus; species Eucalyptus caleyi. The sequence continues at coordinate 48,725,662 of CM024471.2, forward strand.
CTAAGGCATTTGGTATCAGCTCACTTTGATAAGTATTATCAAAGCGATACCAGCAACGTAAAGCGTCATGTCTCGGCCTCTTGCATATTTGACATTGAAGCTTCATATTATTCACATAAAACTGTTTGTCCGAAGCAGAATTACCACCCACAGGCAAATATTCCTTTGAATAAGCAACCTTGGTCGAAGTGTTTGTATAGGGTCGAAAGCCTTGATTCTAAGAATGTGAATTTGGTCTATAATTTCCACCAGATGAATCACCAAAAGTTATTGAGGGTCCATAGTTATGAGATCTGGGATAATTTCCAAACCTCATTCCATGAAAACCATAGCCTCTTCCTCAATTGTTAAAACTGTCATTCCTTCCTTCAAAACCTCAGTTAAAATTTCTTTGGCCAGCAAAAGCAAATGTTGAATTAAATGAACCCGAATCAGCCTCACTACTCAGTTTTGAACGATCAATCTTTTCACCAGTAAATGCCAAATTAGGGTTTATTTTATTCGACAAATACTTTTGATGTCATGCTTCATATCTCTCAAGCTGAGCAATAACATCTTCGTAGCTCGATTCGAGTTTGAGACAATACATAGTTGTCTTAAACCTCTCATAGTCACTTCCGAGACCCTTTAAAAACCAAAGACCTTTGTGATTTCATCAACCGGTTTGCCGATCGCGCTTAACTGGCCACAAATCAATTTAAACTCACGCAAATACTCGGTTAAGGGCCTATTACGCTTCTGACAAGATTGAAGCTAACCCCTTAATTCGAATTCTTTGGCCACAGATCTCTGAGTAAAACAATTACATAATGTATTCCATACCTCAAAAGCTGATTCAAGATCGATTATGAGTCCCAGCACATCCTCAGACATGGATCTAGTGATCCATGACGACACAAGTTGGTCCGTACGATACCATTGCCGATACTCTGGATTAAAGACATCTTCAAAATTTTCCCCTTCTGCTCGTAAGATTCTCAATGGTAGAGGTTGAATTTGACCATTGATGAAACCCAATAGATCCTGGCTTCTAATGAAGCAAAGAAATTGCATCTGCCATGGAAGGAAATTTCCTTTAGAAAGTTTGATAGTCACAAAGTTTGAGAGATTTACGTGTACCGGTATGGGTATCTCGATTTTGGGTTTTCCACCATGATTGTGTAGATGAAGAATAGATGAACTCAAGGAAAAGGATGAAGGCAAATATGATAAAACTGGCTCTCAGTATAAAGTTCTGATACCATGAAGAAAATAAGAGGATTCAAGAAAACAATGATTCAAAGATAAATTTTCCATGAGAAGAATGTTCTTCACTGAAAGCCATAATATATGCTATTATTTTACAATACATAATGCTATTTATATTAAGAAGACAACTAGATTTCATATTTTATATTCCGGAAATCTGATCCGACAGATTGACCAAAATCAAATCATATCTACCACTCTAATCTAATATTTCGATAGCAGAATCAAATCATACTCTAATCTAATCTTCTGATGGAAAAATCAAATCATAATCAAATCATATTCTAATCTAATCTTTCGATGGTTTACCAATAATATTATCAATCTTATTAGCGACCACCACCATATGGAAAGCAACCACCACCACCACCATATGGAGAGCTACCACATGGTGGGACAGCCCGGGTTCATTAGGAATCGATAACTGCAGTAGCTAGTAATCATGTAATAAGTCTGTAAAATCATATGCCGAACATGTTCGGATAGAAAATGTGCTATCACAAACGATATCTCAATATATAGACATGTTGGACGATGGTATCGGTAGAAACCATGACTTGTAAGAGTTTTTGTTTGGATCCCCTTCAAAGAATGAAGATAATGCCGATGTAATTAGGGACATTAATTATTTAGTGCATAGATAGCAAGCACCTGAAATAACATATGGTAAGTCTAATTGCTAAAGAAAATAAAAGGTCAATTACTAGTAAGAGCCGACACTCAAGGCCGAGATGATTTCCTTGTTTTTAGTTCTACTTAAAAACACGAGTTTCATCGTTCCATAATTCGAGAGTGGAGATGTATCTGCAATATTTCGAAAGCACCTAAAACCTCTTGAGAATCAAAAAGGGCAAGAATGCCTACCCACTTTCTGATATTGTACGACGATGCTTGTGATTCTGTCTCCTTTTGAAACGACTCCTAAGACATAGGAGTAGTAATATTTTATGCACCGCAAATCTTTAAATCCGGCAAGAAAGATGACAATGTATTTAGGCCGAAATGCATTCAAATTATAAAAAAGACGAATAACGATAAATATGACACGCCCTGCGAAAGCATCATCAATTAAGGAAAGTTTACACCGAAGATAGTCCAAAGTTCACGCTTGATCTTTTTTTTTTTTTCTTTCCTTTGTTAGCATATTGCTAGAGATGCAAGAACCAGATAGAGCTCATGAGCAGTGCTCTTAAAGTCCAAAACTTTTGTTTACTAGTTGGGGCACTAATTTTTACCCCCTGGATTAGTTGAAGATAAGAAAATGCAATTTGCTGCATTATCGAAAGAGTTCGTAAATTCCCATTTTAAATGAATAAGAATGGGTGTTCCAAGAAAGATGACGATATTATTTGCTAGTTATTACCAGAGAATTGCTCAATCGAACCCACGTTTATGGAGCATATACCAATCACAATAGTCAAACGATGTGAAGTCCATTACTTTAATTGTGACATCCAGAATTTTCTACTTTAGTTGATAATACTTAGGATGTAAAGATCCATAAATAATTTACATGGATGATAATTTTAACAAATTATTTAACTAGATAAAATTGGACTTAATTGCATAATTAGTTTAAAAGTGGGCTGTTTTGGTAATTTGATGAAGTCCATGACATGTCCATAAGATAAGTAAAGTATTCATATGTTTTAGATAACAAATGAATGGCCTTCGATATTTAATTCTTTGCTACGGTTTACACAAGAAATGTCCAAAGATTGGTGTGTTATCTTTTGCATAATAATTACATGGTAATTGTTATGTAGTGATGTTGCTTGTGATGAGATGAATAAGAGTTTGTGGCTTTGTAAATGATGATAAATGGATATTTGGTTTCCATTGTCCATGCGAGAAATGCCAAGAGACTGTGATGATAAATTGTATATTGGAATTATTATCTTATAACGATTTGCATGTTGGAGAGGCCATGTGAGGGATATCTTTGCCACGGCCTATTCGCCAGAGAGTGTGATTCTATGACCTTCCAAATTTTCGACCATATTTTCTACTAAATTAATCGAGCATTTCATTAACGTGTCTATAGAGCTGTTCTCAGAGTCGATCACTCTCGAGATAACTAGATTATCCAGCGAAGCCATTAAGAAATTTTAAGGCAATAAACTTGAGAATTCGATCAGGAATCGACTTCTCGACCGTGCTCATCTTTAGAGGCCATTTCGGCACAATATAAGATCGATTTGAAATCAGAGATAGATTTGTTTGACTGAAATGTGTGGCCGATCATGGGTGACTCCACTAAATTGAAAAATTCTCGTCGACCGGCACTAATATGATTTTATTGTCGTTTTGGTATCATGTGTCCGTAATTGAATCTTTGAGATTTTCACGACAATCGAGAGTTATCAATGAGTCGAGTGGGTTCATTGTGGCTCGAAGAAAATATGACCCGTACCACGGGTCATTTGCCTTAAAAAGTTATGAAAACTATCCGGTAGTTTAAGTCACGCTAAAAAAGCTTCGAATGGAAATTAACCGTGAATTTGAGTCCGATTTTAGAAATTGAAAGTCTTTTCATGTCACGGCCTATTTTAGAAATGTCGACTTATCCTCCAAATTTTTTTTAGAGATTCCAAGATTTTTACAGAAAATCGTCTCGAATGATTTGGAAAATTTACGGAAATTCAAATGGGCTTAATTGAAGGGAATTTGGACTTTCAAACCAAGCTACTTGACGATAGGAAAGTGTGGAAATTTTGTAGGCTTTTTCTTCATCAATTTTGGACTTCGAAATTTGGAGAATTTGAGGATGAAATTGAAGTCTAAATTAAGTGAAATTCGGATCTAGGCTTGAAGGCTGCATTTTGGACATTTAAATTGGATATTCTTGTGGGAATTTGAGCAAGAAAGAATTGGGGACAAGAAGATAATTATAGGGATATTTGGGGGAAATCTTATTGGAAAGTATTATGGGGACAAGGTTTTAATGCATATGGATAATATCTTTTGACTTCAAGCCTCCAAACTTGCCAAGCACACCAAGCCACCAGCTGCTTCCTTTCCGTCGACGTCCCTCCCCACCGAAGGCTTCTGCTTTCATTTTCATTTCCTCAGCATCTCCTCATCTCTCTCCACTCACCGAAACCCCACGCCCACGAAGACTGAAGCTCCACGCGGCTTCAAAGCTCCAGCCTTCGCCAACGGCTTCATCGACCCCCATGAGTGCTGCTCCTCTGCATCCGTGTCCCTCGAAGCCGTTCGACCGAAGCCTCCATCTCCCTCTCCGCTCACGCCAACACACCATTATATTTTGGCTAAGGCCAACCGTGTGCCCACGCACATATACTTTTGTCAGAAATGAATAAAAGGAGAAATTGATTGTACGTTCGAAGTATCACGCGAGATATTGGCTCGGTGACCATATAGGTCATTTTGCAGACAGACGGTATCCAATACCGGCTCGGTGACCATATGGGTCATTTTGTAGATAGACGGTATCCAATGTTGGCTCGGTGTCCCTATAGGTCATTTTGTAGATGGACGACATGCCATAACGGCTCTGTAACCCGATGGTTTATTTTGTAGAATGGACATTATGATAAATATACTTGGTGACTTATAATGTCATTTCAAAGAATGAATCGTATAAAATACTGGCTTGGTAACCCGATGGGTTATTTTAGAGAATGGACAATATTGATTGAAATGACCAAGAATGGTCTGTTTGACATGTAAATCGACTAGGTCGATTGACTGATGCTTTGATCAGTAGCATTTGATTGGGTGCCCATATGAACTGTGCTAATATGCAGGTGGAATCTAAGGCCAAGGTAAGTCATCTGACCTGTGCGTGCATAGGCAACCCGTATAGTGTATTAGTTTACTAATCGGGTCTTAGGGGGTAGAAGTTGCTGAGACGTTGTCTCACTAGTTATTGAATAACCATTTTGAGGTACTTAGATGGCATTGGATAAAGGATTGGAGACCCAAAGTGTGGAATGGGGAAACCTGAAGAATTGACGATCCTATTGAACTAGCTAGTCATTGGGCAATTCTCTTTCGATAGAAGTCGATTCCATTTTGCAGACTCTATTTTAGAAACTTGTGGTTTAAATCTGAATTAACAATTCAACTTGTATATATTTGCACTATGATTGGCAATGTATATAAGTGTGGATGCTTTTAAGATGGAAATTCGAAATCCTACTTTCATATCCTATTATTTTATTGTTTGGGCATTTTATATGTTTCCGCATGAATGTATTAAACGAAAGGGATCGGCAATGCGTCTTGGGACGTCGCGATTAATTGACTGAGGTAAGGGATGGATGCGTACTCGAGGATCGGGGCGTGACAGATTCCCTTGTATGAGCATGTGTATAAGGCTCTAGGAAAAAAATAGATGTTCTACCATCTACAATAAGTCTTTACAAGATTGAGAGGTCATGAAGTCCTGTGATTATACACGAGATAATATGGCATGTATGGTCTAATATGACTTGAGTAACCTGTTATGAGAATAAGTATGAAATTATTATCATCATGCAATTGTATCATGGTATATTTATCCTCGCTTATCTAGAGCACATTCATGATGGATGGGTTAAGACATTTATGATTCTACCCCCATAGATTGGTAATGACAATATCTGGTTAGTTGAGATGAGTCCTACTTAGAGACAAGAGGGCTAGGTACTCGCTTTGTAAATTTGGAAGCTACTTGTGCATCGTGAAATAATACGCCATCTACTTGCACTTCAATGAATAATTCTATGCCACATTGACCTGTAATTTTCATTTGCAAATCACAATAGAAAAGCGGGTGCATTTACCATATTCATTTTGTATATAAAAATATTATGCACTCGTCTTGAGTTCATGTTGTTTTGTTTAATATCGAATCAAGTGGCAAGATGATCTCCTACTTTAAGCCTCATTGAATTTAGTCTTCAACCAAAATATATTTTAGATTGGTCCAATTCAGAATTCAGGGACATTCAAATGAGCAACTTCTTCAAGAGGATTAGATTAGAGTGCACAACAAAAGTAGGAGAATGTCTTCTATATTGGGAAGTTTTGATTCTGTATAGTAAAAGAAAAAGAATTGTGCACATCATTGTGAGGTCAAACTATTTGTTGCTTTTGATGTTCAAATGGCGTGGAAATTTCAGGTCACGGCATTAATTGTGGAGATCCACCTGGTGGATCGGGAGGATCAGATTTTCACGAAAATACGCCTCGAAATAGGGTTTATCGTACAAATGGATTAAGCATGCGGTTTCACTAGGCATCGAGGAAAGAGGTGTCACTACACTTGGAAAATTGACTAATCACGACGGTTGCTCTTGTAATTAATTTCTGCTAAACAAACTTCTCGCTATCTCACTCCTTTAGAAGGTGACAATCGGACCTCATTCGCTAATCCAGCCAGAGATTGTCATCGTCAGGAGCATCGGTCGGGGTCGATTCTGGAAGGAGAAGTGGACATGGAGAAGAGATGCATGGCGCTGGTCCTGCTGTTGCTCCTCCTCCTTGCTCCTCGCAAGACCCTACCCACCATCCTCACTCTCCTGGTATTCATCTTGTGTTAATTTTTTTCCTTCTACTAAATAATCTCTACACCAGGAGAAACCACCCCCCCCCCCCCAAAAAAAATGTGCAATAGGATGTAACATACAACTTGCGACTCTCCAATGTTCGATTTGTGCATGTGCCACTACAAATGAGTAAGCCCGTGGTTCATTTACATGTATCTAAATGCATCTAAACCGTTAGGAGCACAACCCACATTGGATCTGGTAGTCCATCCAGGTACATTTTTTAATAGACTTAACACGCTGGCCAACTACAAAGAAATCATTGAGTTATAACATACAACTCGTAACTATGTAATGATCAATTTGGACTTGTGTCATATAAAAAGGTAAGATCACGATATCAACTGGACTGATTATGCTTTTTGTGACTCGAAGGATCTGACGGGCTACTCATTATATTGATGACCAAGTTAATCACTTTCCATCTATCAAGTCAACTTGAAACCCTTTTTTTTTTCTTTTTTAAATGGGTGAATTTAGATCAATAACTTCCTTCTTTTGATTGGTTATCCAAAAAGACCTAACGGATTGGCGAGTGGTAAAATGACTGAGTCTTATACCTCAAGATGTATAGGGCCTCAAGTTTCCTACTTAGGTCACAAGGCCGATTCAAACGCCACACGATAATTAAAAAGAGAAGAGATGGAGAAAATCAGTCCATCAAAGACATGTCAATTCTACAAAATAAAATGTAATAATCTTTTTTTAATCTATAAGCGGAGATGAGTAGGGTTTTTCTATTTAACCCAGCAAAAATTATATCTATAAACGTTATTTTAATCTTTTTGAAAAGAACTTGCCTTCCTTAAATTCTAGGGCTGCTGTCGCCCCTTGGTCGGGTTTTAACTCGAATACTCTTCTTTGCATATACATGTTGGTGCAGAAGAGGTGGTGTGGCGAGTTGAAGGAAGGATGTGCGAGTCGCAGAGCCACAAATTCCATGGACTGTGCATGAGCGACCGCGCCTGTGTGGTGGTATGCAAGGAAGAGGGCTTCGACGACGGTAAGTGCAGAGGCTTCCGGCACCGCTGCTTCTGCCGCAAGCCTTGCTGATGGATCCCCCGGAAGGCAGCCTGGCCAGACTGATTAGGAGCCAATAACAGTAATAGCTAATTGTCGTGTAATAAGTCTGCATAAAATCATAAGTCGAGAACATTCGGTCAGAATTTGTGCTCTCACGATACTATCTCAAACATTATGGAAATGTTGTTGCGAATCTTAGTATTATCTCACATCGGTTTGACTTTTTGGCTTGGATAGGGATCCAAGCTAAACATATGTTTAGGACTTTTTGACTGATGCAACTAGGACATTAATTTATAGATTTAGCACATAAATAACAAGCATCTCAAGTAGTATATGGTCAGTTTAAAAGCTACAGAAAATAAAAGAGTAAATTATCCAAAAGGTCATAAATATATTGTTCTGCCAATTAAATCCTAAACATTTTTATTTTTTGCCAAGTGAGTCCATCCAACCAATTTTATCCTAAAATTGCCGATGCATATCCCAACCTTTCTACCTAACACGATCTGACTTGAATTTTTTTTTATTTTTTCTTTGTCTTCTCTTTTCTTTGTTTCTTTATGTTACTATGGTCGGGGACGGTCACCGAGCCCTCACCAAGTTTGGGCAAGGGCCTTGACCAGTGAATACTCATGGTCCTTGCCCAAATAATCATTACTAGGGGTGTGCAACGGGAACCACCCGAATCGGGAATCGACCGAACTAGACTAAACCAATCGGTTTTGGGCGGTTCCCATGGTCAGCAGTCCAATTCCCGGTTCCTAATCTTGGAACCGATGGCCGGTCGGTCTGGTTCCAAGATGGGAACCGGACCGAACCAAATTTTTTTATATATAATTTATATACATAGAATTAATAAAATATATAAACATGATAACTTATTGCAACCAAAATTGCAATTTGAGGTAACAACCTCTTATGTGGCCAAGAGACTATTAAAACCCTTTTTCTTACTCTTTTATTTATAGAAAAAATCTCCTTGTTAATGTCATCTATTACTCGATGTGGGACTAAGGCTCCTCCAAGAATCCCACATCAACTAAACATTCAAAGAGCAAAAGAGAGATTGTCTATAAAATCTAAGCCAAGCACAACCTTTAGCCAAATTGTTAATGGCCTTCATGGTTTAAGTTAAGTGTGAAACACACAAACTGTGAATCACACAAAGGAATTTTGAATATTTTACACATGGAAACATGTGTGATTAGTTTTGTTGAATTGCCCGAGAACCGAATTGTATTGATCAATCCGGAGTGTGATCACTCTTTAGTGCAAAAAAGTAGAGCCAATTTTGTTGGACCGGACCAGATCGGACTAGTATTGATTGTCCGGTCCGGTTCCCAATCCTAGGACCAAACGGTCCAGTCTACAGTTCTCAATTTTGGGAACCGGTGCTCCCGGTCCGGTTCCCGGTTCTAAGGTGGAACCGGACTGAACCAGGAACTAATCACCCCTAATCATCATGACTGTGGGCAAGGCTGGCTCACTTGCAACTGCAATGGCCCCATTGAAGGCCAGAATTGTTAAAAAAAAGAATAAGGAAGAAAAGGAAAAAATTCGAAAAATTCGAAAAAAAGTATTAAAAATTTTTCACATTAATGCTAATTGCACCACTAGAAAGGCTAAAGATCTATTTTAGCGATTTCAAGTTAAAATTGACTAAATTCGACTCAATTAATAAAAATATATATATAATAAATTTGACAAAATTGTAATATATTTAAGAATTTTTGGATAACTTCCCAAAATTATTGGGAGGTCACTGACTTAACCCCAAAAAAAAGAAAAGAAAAGTGTTATAAAGGGAGAAGCCTGTGTTGGCGAACGTTTTGAGTCAATATGGCCTTCGTTGTCAAGTATAAATGAAAATTTCTCATAAATGGTCAATCGCTCCCCCGAGTCCACATCCAATACTGGGCCACCGCATTGACAGGTGAAATTTATTCCAGCCACGAGGTACTGAAACCAGGAAAAAATAATGCTCCAAAATAGGACAAATTCCCAATTAGGTCGCCCATAAAAAATGCCTCCTCGCCCTATGAGGAAAATCACAGTTTCTTTCTCTCTCTCTTTTTTTTTTTTTTCTTTTGATTATCCTCTGAAATAAACATGAATCCCACACTTCATGTCCAAATCCTCGTCACCACGATTAACTTTTATTAGGATTACTGTCCATAAATACTATAATAATCTCTTATAATTTTCGTTATGATACGCATGAATATCTTTATCAGTACTCAGGGCAATAAATTATCCTAACAATTTAGCCACTCTCTGTCATCATAAGTCCAATTGCCTCTTATAAAATATGGGGGCGATCCTCGAAACAACCAGTTAATTTCTATCCGATGTTGAAAGGAAGGTTCAGCCGGGGAAAAAGGATAATATGTTTGAAAAGAATATGCAGAAAAGGAAAGTAAAAAGAATCATAAATATGCGGAAAAGGAAAGTAAATAGAATCATTGTCGAGTTATATCAAAAAAAAAAAAAAATGCTTCAGAAGCACCTTCCGATGTTGAATGTACAATCATGTCCCTTTTGATCGTGGGTCTCTCCTCCTTCCCCGAAACCTCTTGCAAGATGCTTTATTCGCAGAGAGTCTCGCCATGATTGACCCCGAAACCTCCAGCGCTTTTTGTCTTCCCATGGCCTCCCTTTCTTGGAAATCCCCATTGACCCAGCTTTTTGTTCTAGGGAACGAAAAAAGAATAGAAACATATTTGGTAAAAAAATTTTCTTAGACACAAAATACCTATTTTTTTTTTCAAAAATGATCCTGGAATGTAAATAAGAAGTAGAAAAAAGTAATTTGTTCCCAAGAACAACTTTTTCTTTTCTCTTCTTTTTTCTTCTCTTTTCTCTTCTTCTCTTTCGTTTCTTTTTTCTTCCTTTTGGCCGGTCGCTGACCTTGACCATGGCCAATGACCAGTCGATGAGGGCCGGCGACCTCGCCGGAGCGTCCCTAGCCCCTAGCGACGCCAAGCCATGGTGAAGCCAAGCTCACCTAGCCACCGGCAAGGCCAACCTTGTGTCGCCTGGGCGAGATCAAACCTCACGGTGGCCAGGCGAGCTTGTCGGCCCTCACCTTGGCTTGGCAAGGCTCCAATAAGCTCACCAGATCTCGCCCAACCGGTCACCGGGTGCCGAGGACCGATCACAAAGGAGGAAGAATGAGAGAAAAGAAAAAAAAAAAAAGGAAAAAAAGAAAATTATACAAAAATATTAAAAAATTAAAAGAATCAACAAAATTATATAATTTTACCAAACGCATTTCTTTTTTGGAAGTAGAAATTTTGCGTAATTACCAAATGCGTTCTTATCAGAAATTGTTCTTGGGAACATAAGTAAATAAATAAAAAAATCATTTCTAATCAAAAATTGTTCTCAAGAACAAAACGCGCCATATATATATACACACATACATATAATGAGAGAATTCAAGAAATTTTAAAAAGCATTGGATTCTAAAAATCCTTTTACTGTGAGTTTTGTAATTTTACAATTATTTTGAAACATTTTGTCGGGCTCATCATGAGGATCCAAGATTTAGTCCTTTGCAAAGTATACTCGGTTTCTGAACCCAAAAAAAAAAAAAAAAAAAAAAAGCATACTCGGTTGTGGCCGAAGGAGGAAACTACTTGGAGCAAACATAACCAAATGGACATTATGAAGGTCCAAGCAGTGGTGTGCGAGGAGGAGGGATAGCGGTGCATCCGCGCCTTAGTCCCTAGATGTGCACAAGAAGGGGGCGTGTTTCTTGTCTCACATTGTCTGGAGAGAGAGTTATGGGCTAATTTATAAAACTTGCATCCTACTAATTGTATATACAGATTTTCTCAGGATAGTATAAGTTGCTCTAAGAAGAACAAAATCTTGAGAATTTAGTGTCCAAAGCAAATGATATATGTACAGTGGCGGGTCCAAGGTCCTTACAGGTGGTATCATAACCGACTCCTGACTGTGTGTGTGGGGCCACAATGAGCATCCCGTGCTCTGAGCTAACTTATAAAGCTTGGATCCCTCTAACTGTATATACGCATTTTCTTGAGATAGTATGGGTTGTCCTAAGAAGAACAAAACTGTGAAAACTTAGTGTCCAAAGCAGATAATATATGTACGGGCTGAGGGTCCTTACAGAAATGGAGGACCCAATTCCTTCCACAAAACCAAACTCGCTTTGTCTTCGAAAGGTGAAGTTATCGGTTGGGCAAAAAGAGAAGGAGACCAACAATGATATAAATAAAAGCAATGATTAAAAAAAATAGAGAGAGTCTTCGTTTTCGTCAAAGAGCACGGACGGAAGCTTCTAAGATCTATCGTTATCTTTGTAATGAACCACGCACGAACATGTCAAGAACTAAGTAGTACTTCTCGGACAACACCCATGGGGAACCATTGCTTGATCAAACGTGTTGCTCAGTAGAGCGCCGAGGTAAGTCTGAGCTTTTAAATGGCCATCGAAAAATCTGATACTGGAACACCCCGGATCTCAGCCAAACATGTAGCTTAGACCTTAGTCAAGCATAGCCAGGGGAAGAGGCGGGGGGGGTTGGTGTGCTGGGGGTGGCGCTCATCACCGGGCTTCTGATTATAATCAACTCGGATGCGCAGCTAAGGTCGAACGAAAGGAAATCTGCATTAATTTTACCTGAACGTAATGAAAATGATCAATACGAAAATGCATGAAAAGGAAACGTATCCTAAGTGACGAAGTAATTATTGGCCGGCTGTTCAAATGTTAATGAACTTCATCTACCATCTTGGGGGTGGTACTCTGCCCATAAACGAGGTTTCCTCAGTGAACCAGGGTCCCATGAGGTCCTGTCCTGGGATCTTGTGTCCAGACCTCTCTGGTCTAAACAGGACGCATACAGGATGATACTTCGGCTTCACGTGTTGAGGGGTGTGGACTTGGGCGTTGATCTTGACCGGTTCCCCGAGATTGGATGTCCAATTCAAGCAACAGAAAGATTGGAAAGTACCGACCATTATAATCGCCTTTTTGACAGCTAACACCATCTCGCATGCGATCGCCCAATTGATGTTCATTTCATACCATATCAAAGACTGCTCGATTGATCCTAGAGATGGAATACAGAACTAAAAGGAGTTGCATGCAAAAGGGGTAGAAAATTCTTGTCAAATGAAAACTTCACGAGGACCAGCTCGTGGCACACGAACGACGCGGCATGGATATATGGACCGAGTTTCACCCTAATTTCACGTGGATTGAAATTGTGTGCTGTGGAAGCATGTGTTGCTTGCCGCTCAGCAAAACAGGCACTTTTTTTTATTTCTTTGTTCTCAATCTTCTTGACTTATTTCATTTGGACACAGGGCATGAGGGCTGATACCGAGTCAACTTTGGGTATTTGCGGAATCGGCTCATAAATTGACTGATCTCCTGAATGACTCTTAAGTTCGAAGGAAGGACCAGACTGTTAATTTCATGACTGAATAGTTTGTCTCGTGGACTATGCTCGCACAACATACAAGGTCTTGTGTCGTGGTAATGACACTCTTCAAGTCTTCATGAACATTTTCTTCATTGAACTTTTGAACAATCAACACCCAGGAAATTATGTAGTAAACTAACTTGAAAAGTTGAATAGTCTGTCTGGACTGTTAGAAATCCATCATGGTTTTGTATCTTTCGAAAATGACGTCAAGACTTGTACCTGTAGAACACCAATCGACTTTCCTATGCTATGTGCCTTAATACGGGTGAATAAATCTGATTGACTCATGCCAGTCATCCCTTGATAACAAAGAATGACCATCGAAGCAAATTTGAGAGCAAGCAGAGTTGACAGGCCTAAGGTTGTGAATCCTAACTTAGCTTCCCTCTTGGCTCCCCCAAGAGACGAACAGTTCCCAGATGACATAGTGAAAAAAAGAGGCAATTTTACCACTCTCGCTCACCTTCCAGCATATGATTCTGCCATCTTCATAGGTATACATGTCGCCAAATTCAGAAAAAGAAAACCGATGTTGACCAGTCACGATCGATAGTGCCAAGACCATGACCAGCTTATGCTCCTTTCACGTTTGTAGTAGATCTAAGAGAAGGAAGAGCATACAAATCAACGTGCGCGTTGTTTAACGATAAAAAAAAAACCTAAAGCGACCTAGTTTAACGAGTTTCATTTACCAATTTCACGATTGTCCTTCTGTTGCTTTTCTTTCTCACTCGTCCACGTCGTTCGTTCTTTGCAAATCGGGTGGGATCGAACTTTGAGTTCCGGAATCCGGGCTCGCACATGACAGGTCCCTTGCGATCGGAACTCGTCACTGCGTCCCACGAATGGATCTAATGGCTAGAATCCGGACTTTTGGTTTGGTGGATTTTCTTCTTCTTTCCCTTGAGATTCCATCCTATCTTTGTGTGTGTGAGGCAACACTGAGGTCTCGTCTTCAACTGTTGTGATGTCAGTGAAGAGGATGGTGGTGCTTGGCGTGGTGGGCGGTGGCTCCATGGGCGGCGATGGAGAGGATGGTGAAGGAGAAGTGTTGCTCTTTAATTTTGCCCTGTTTTTCCTTGTTTCTCGGGAATTACCATCACCAAGTTCAACCGTTGGATTCAAAGTTTAATCGTGAGCAAATTGTGACAAAATGAGATGGATTCATGACAAATAGAGATGATTTAAGACTTTGCATACTATGTTTAGGCTGAGAAATACATTAAAATCAAGTCCAAGGTTTACAATTTAAAACGCCTAGCATGTGTTCGACTATTTGCCTGAATGAGCTGATAAAGTTGTTTTCATGAAATCGATGTTCAGAGTTAGGGTCGATTTGAGATTTCTTCCTTGATAATTAAAACTATGTCTGAATCTGTGATTCCCTATGGTTTTATGGCATGTCCTTCGATTGCCAGCCCTGACCACGGATGAGCATCTACGTTGGAGTCCTAGCCCATTTTCCGGGGATGCCCCCAATTTAAGGCTGTTATAGTTAGATCCCTATTAGCCGCAAAATTGGTGACTGGGGTGATGTTTTGGCGATGGTCTGGTGATTGGCAGCCAGGTTGGTCATCACAAGAAACAACGAGGGGGCAAAAGAAGAAAGGAAAAGAACAAAATAGAAAAAAGAAAACAAATGATGTGGAGGGAGAGGAAGAGAAATGTACACACAGAAATGCCACGTGGACCAGTTTTTTGGAAAAAAAATGCCAACTCATATTAAAATTTTAATTAAAAAGGCCATGTGTTAATTTTGGCAAGACTTTCTTGCCGTTACAATTTAATTGATTTTTTTTTTCAGATTTGACACTTAAGTGATTCGATAAAAACTTTTAACACAAAAGTTAATGACATACATGACTTATCGCATTTTTAGTGTTCTTTTCCCAGACATTTTGATAGTAGGATTTTTATATGAATTATTTATGTCTGAGTTTGCTGGGTTTAGTTGTGAGTTGGAGATATGCATACTCTTTTATTGGTTTTTATTTGAGATTGCATCTTTCGGATAAAATGATGGCTGCATTATTACCTTCTTGTTGATTTTGGGGTGTGATACTAGAAGTGTATTTGTAAGATAATCAAAACTCTGCTGCAGAACACTTCCATCCACATCTCTCACCACGAGATTTCCCGAATCCAAGAGCTGTGAACCGGATTACGGGCATGTACGGACGAGTTGACGACCAAATTTCGCTTCTGTTTCCGTCTAGAAGGAAACTCTAACGTAACCGATGAATCTGTGAGGAGCGGCTCCATTGGCAACCCATACTACTGTCCTTGTCGGTTCTTTTGTACAGCATAACGCGATATTGCTTCAGGGGATCACCAGGGCTGAAGAATCCTACTTCAAACTCACCGGCCTAAACTAAGCTATCGCCATCTTGTCTAGACTAATTTGTAGTCATGGTACCTCGTTTACATTAAAAATAGGAGCGGTATACAACAAAGAGGAAAGAAGACGACACATGAAAAATTTCGCTGATGCTCTCATATTTGTTCCCTGAATAGCTGATGGAGACCAAAAAGACGAGAGAATGCGGAAGAGCGAAGGACTCTTTTAAGTGTTTTTAACTTTTTTTAAAGTACTGGATACCCAATGTCTTTATCGACTGTTTCAAGTCATTGGAAAAATCCACTATTTCCCAGTCATCACGCCAATGAAGTTGCACATCGTAACATTTACTTCACAATCCGTATCTTTCCAGTCATTGACAATTGTTCACGTTTCTTGACTTAAAATACTTCCAACTCGGACTCATTGAACACCTTATGTTTAGGAAACATTTTGACAAACTGAGAAGCCTAACCGAAGCAACCATGGCTAAAAGACTAGGTGACCTATATATTTAATCAAGCAGTTTCTAGTAATTTAAAGGAGGCGTATTTTCAAGATTCCCACGATATCAGGTTAAGTTTTTTTATGTGAATGCTGGTGATGCACGAGGAAAATTACCCAAAAAAATCATAAATATATTACAGTTATAGTAATCCTAAACTTTTTTTTTTTGGCTAAATGAGTTATGAACCTTTTGTATTTGTGTAAATCCTGTCCCTCCGATCAATTTTGGTTGGCTGACTCTAACATGGAGATTGGTTGTCCTACGTGGACGGCCCTATCTTTGGTCGGTCACAAAGGCGACAATAACTAGAGGAAGGAATGGAAGGGGGAAAAAGAAAAAAAAAAGAGGAAAAAATTCAAAAAAATTAAAATATTATTAAAATTTATCTATGTTAGTGCCATTGGCGCCATGTAGGATGGCTAGTGCCCATGTCAGTGTCGGCCTACCAAAATTTGGCCCGATTAACTAAATTGATACAATTGCAAAAAGTTTAATACACATTTGGCCCAAAAAAAAAAAAAAAAAAAAAAAAAAGAATTATTAAAAATGAATTGGCACAAGCACAATGGATTTAGGACTTTTTTTGTAATTTTCCCCATATTAAACTAAGGTGAAGTTGGCTTATTTCAAAGTAGCTCCTCAATCATAATCTTGCATCAGTGAGAATTATCCTAAGTTGATGTCAACTCTTGCCAAACCTCAAAACAACTTATTTTTATACCAGCGAGTTTCCCAGGTCTTTAAGACTGTTCATTGTATTACCAACTAATGAAAGTTTGGTTTCCATGTGCACATATTCTGTTTTTCATGGACAGTCATTAATAGAACCAAACTGGTCGGTTTTTGAGTTGACCAGTTTTAGAGCCAAGGTGTCTGAGCTCCCATTTCCAAGTTTAAAATCAGGCTTAGTTCAAGATTCTAGCCATGCAAATGACCAATTCGGCCGTGCACGCCCCCAGCCCAAACTACTTCCTATCTTTCCAAGAAACAGGTGATTATTCCCTTATTTCTATTTAGTGTGAACTAGGACCCTGTTTTAGTTCAAAATCATCGTTACGAAAATTTTGGTTTGAAATCGACATGGACCAGGTTTATGTGCCGAGTCCATGCCATCATTCTTGAAGGAAAGTGAAGAAGTCAAAAGATGGAGACCCTAACTATAGTATAGTTAGTCTGGTTTGAGGACCCAGAAAAGGGGAAGGACGTTGCACAAGGGAACTCAACAGAAAGAAATTTGTTCTCTGAAGTGGAGATTCCCTTGTGAACAGCGGCCGTTACTATAACAGTCCTATTAAGTGCTGAACTTATGGAAGATATAGAGTTGGCGAGATTTTTCTTTTTGGGCCAACGATGCAGAGTTTTTGGGGGAAGATGCCCTTGAACAGGAACTCTTGGTCTTTCTAATACAAATTTGTAAAAGAGGATGTCGGAATCTGTAGATCTAAAAACATTCCATGCACATTCAACCTGCAGCCAAATGAGAGATGCGGTATTTTTGGAAGTATAGCTAGAGGATGACAATGAAGAACTTTTACTTCGATTTTCCACACGGGAGTGTCTGGTTCACAGAAAGAGAAAGAATGCAAGTCATGGCCATGACTCTTATCGAGCAGATAACACAGTCATGGTCATTTCGTTTGGTTGACTTTGTGAAGTGTTTTCTTTGAGTAGATTCCTTTCATTGAAAAACCCTGGCTCTTTTGGAAGAGGCAATTTGATGTCGCTTCCTAGCATCATAACAACAGTGGACATACTCGGCCTATCATCAGGGCATCGCTGCACACACAATAGGCCAATATGAATAGAGCACAATGCTTCAGAAGTACTGCATGAGTTCTCAACCAACTTGTCAAGCAACTGCATGGACCTGCCTTCTGTGAATAGTCTCCAAGCCTGACCACATTGAAAAAAACCATTAGGAACAATTCTTTGGCTGGAAGTTGAACAATATTATGAACTTACATGTCCAAGAAGATTATGATCGTGGTCTGGATGACGAAACCCTCTGTTTCTCTTCCCACTTACGATCTCGAGCACCAATACACCATAGCTAAAGACATCAGATTTTGTTGAGAAAACTCCATCCAGAGCATACTCTGGAGACATGTAACCACTGCAGAAATTGATGTATTGAAATCATCAGTTCGAAAGCGAATTGAGCACAGATGTCATCACTTTCTGCATTAAAAGTACTTACTATGTTCCAACCACTCTGTTAGTATTTGCCTGCGTCTCATTCCCTGTGAAGCTTTTAGCCAGGCCAAAATCAGAGAGCTTAGGATTCATCTCATAATCTAACAATACATTGCTAGCTTTCACATCTCTGTGAATGATCCTGAGTCTAGAATCTTGATGAAGGTAAAGAAGCCCCCTAGCAATTCCATTGATGATGTTGAAACGAGCTGACCAGTCCAGTTGCTCCCTCTGCGTTGGATCTGTCAAAAATTCATTTCACATTAGTAATAACTTACAAGGAGTAAGGCATCAATTTATTCATTTTCTAATATGCTACTGTAGTGACAGTATTTCGGAGCTTTCACAAAATTCAAGCTTCTAAGGAACTGAGAAAGTAAACAAACCAAAGAGAAATAAGTCCAAGCTCCTGTTGGGCATGAACTCATAGATCAAAAGATTTTCTTCCTCAATGCAACATCCTAGAAGCTTCACTAGGTTCCGGTGCTGCAGCCTGGAAACATATAGAACTTCATTTTTAAACTCATGCAGCCCTTGTCTTGAGTTCCTTGATAGCATCTTCACCGCAATTTCTTGACCACCCCTCAACACACCCTGCATATGGTCAACTTCTTTAGTGAAAATAATTCCTTGCCTACTCTTTTTCTCGCTAGAATTCCACTCACAGTAACTAAATTTTTTGGGATCTAGTTGTTCAGCCTCTCATCAACATATTCAGGAATATTTTCTCGAGCAAATTATGCAAATGCAACAGCGAAGGGAGTACTTTACAATCCTCACATAGCAACAATGTCCTTCTCCAGAATAGCATGCATAATTTCCGTACCTTGTAGACAGGTCCAAAACCACCTTCTCCAAGCTTATTGTCAGTCGAAAAGTAATTGGTAGCGACAGCTACTGTAGACAAGTGAAATAGTGGCAACTGAAGATCTTCCTTCTTGTTTTCACAGTTGCCTCCTGATTCAAAACTGTCCCTTTTAGCTGGTGCACAAATTATATGAAATTGATTAGCAAATATCTCTTGAGTGGCTTCTGCATTAATTCAGATTTCCTTCAACCATGATGCTACAAAGGCATGCTAATTGCTAAATATGAAAGCATTGAATTGTGAACATGTTAGGATAATATGATCGCGATTGCTAGTGGTTTGTCATTGTTTCGCACATCTGACACTGACACACAAATGCCTCGAACAATTTGTTTGAGACTGACTGACTTTGTCAGTTCATCATGGAATCTTTTGGTGACCTCTCATTGGTGATGTGGAATAGTAAGATAAAATAAATAGAAAATATTATAACTGTTGGGCCTTGTGAGGATGAATGCTGAATGGGACATGAATGCAGAATCCCCTCTAATGATAGTCTAATTGGAAAAAAAAAAAATGTACTTCTACAAGGGGGTGACTAATGTAATGAACACGAGACAAGAATTCTTGTGCTCAATAATAGAATAAGTACTGGGAGGTCTTGCAAAATACCTACTTGTAAGTGACGAAATGACTAATGTAAAAACTGGGAATGATGAGAACCAGAATACAAAATCTGACAGCACTGTATCATAAAGTACGGTTTACCTTCAGGAAGCTTCATTTTCTTCTTCTTGCATTGTAGAAGACAGATGGTGAGAACCAGAATGAGGAAAACAGACCCGAAAGAAACTGCCAGGCTCCTGACCAGCTTATGCTTCTTTTGGTGTGACGGTAGTAAAGCTAAGAGAAAAAGCACGAGCACACAGGATCAGGAGTAAGAACAAGGTATAACTGATATTACAATTCTGTAAGCTCTCCCTCAAAGATGTGTGTCCATTTTCCGCTTCAGTATCTAGCAAATTCATGTCTACAATACCTGATTCTGATGCAGCCATCCGGATGTAGATGTCCTGCCCGTAGTCGCCATACCCTCTAATGTCAATCAGCTCGCCAAACCACAGCAAACAACCACTTCCTCCGTTTCGGATGTCTAAGTTCGAATAAGCCATACAGGAACATTTTTTCATGCAAACTACTTTGCATTCCTGAAGATTCATGCTCTCGTTAAACCACGAAGACCGAGTATCTGGCAATTTTAACCAAGAATACTTCACAAAAATGTCCCTTTCACAATCCAAAGGATTTCTCCTCACACACCCATTCGACCAATCCAACATATCCCATTCTTGAGAAAATCGGGGCACGAAGCCTTTCAAGCACCTACACACTGGGGAAGTATCGACCCTACAGCTAGCATAGGCACCACATGATGCATAGTTGTCACATTGGTCTATTGGCGCAGTGAAGTAAAGCATCCAACCCTGTGTTCGGTCAATCCAAGCGAATCGCTGTACGATGCCATTGGTCATCAATATCATCCTGGAAATGACTGATCTGTTGAGGAGCTCGTAGCGGAAGTACATCTCTTCCTCATTTAACACAAATTCATAACTGTAGTATGGGTTTGGATTTAAAGAAGGTGTGCCACTCCATCGAAGACCATTCCATGGTCCTGTCCTGAACTTGATGTCAGAACCCTGCTTCAATAGTTCTTGTGGGTAGCCATTCAGATCAAGTTGAAACGTGAAGTTGCCTGGAGAAGGATCATCAGTGCTCTTCCATGATGTTAAATAACGATTGAAGCCTGATGTTCTATTCCATCCAATCTTCATACCAGCTAGAAGTGTATCTGTAGGATAGTCAAAACTCTGCCACAGGAAATTATTGGGATCACTGCCTTCTGCATCTCTCACAACCAGATTTCCTGAATCCAAGAGCTGCGCAACTGGATTACGCACTGGTATTGACAAGTTTGATGACCAGATATCACTTCCATTCCCATCGAGAAGGACGAGACTTCCATGGCTAGTAACCCTCAAAGTGCCCGATGCGTCCGCAAGGGGTGCAACTCTATTTGCAACCCACACTATTGTCGTTGTGGTTATTTTCTTGTACCATATTCCCAGATATCGCTTTGGCGAATCCCCCCTACTGAAGAACCCCAGCTCAAATGTCCCACCGGCAGAGATTAGGGTCTCGCTGTCTTGAATCGACTGATTTGTTGTTATGGTATCTAGTGCATTGGAAACAAGGGCATTACAAGAGAAGAGAACAAGACACATGGAAAGTGCCACAAAAGCTTTCATACTGCTTGAAGCAGTCAAGTTCTCAAAATCAGTGAATCTGCTGAGTGAACTTAGAAGACGGAAGAAAGGGAGAAGAGAGATCACTGAACAATGAAGACCCCTGCAATTTCAAGGCTGACCTGGAGCCACAGGCTTTTTCCATGAACTGACAAGAAGCCATCGGAAAAAAGCCAGTAAGTTCCAAGTCAGTGCCCCAATTGACTGCTAATTGTGACATCTACGTAAAAAATCCCAAAATTTAACACGCTATTGATTTAAATTAATTCTAATTCCTATTCATTGCCAATCCCGACTCATTGAAAATCTCATAATCTTTTTTGTGTAACACAAATCTTTAAATCTTTAGATAAATCCACGACAAAATGCATTCGAATTATGAAAGAAGAACAAAGATAAATACGATAAGTTCTCACTTTAGTGCTACTGATGTAAGAATGAGATTGAGCTCCTATCATTACGCAATTGCTTGAACTTTTTGGACACCTTTGGTAATCATTCTATTCGCAAGAACAATTTTTGCTCAAAAATGATTTTTTTTTTTTTTAATTCTGTTCCCGAGAACAATTTCTGAGTTTTTAAGGCACTTAATAACTATCCAAAATTTCTGTTCCCAGGGTGAAAATGCGTTTGGTAGGATTCTTAATTTTTTTTTGTTTCTTTTAATTTTTTAATACTTTTATTATATTTTTCTTTTTTTTTCTTTTTCTTTTTCTTTTTCTCTTCTTCTTCCTCCGTCTTTGTAGCCGGTCACTAGCTATTGCCAGCGGTAGTAGCGGTGGTCGTCAACAATGGGAATAAAAAATGGATTTTTGTTTTCTAGAACAAAAAATTTACCATATAGATTTCTGTTCTTTTTTTGTTCCGAGGAATAAAAGAATAGAACCCAACACTATTTGAAGTGAAAATAAACGGGCCCTTATTGGCTAGTTGGAGGACTATTTTTACCCCTTATGAAGTTAACTTGCCTTATTTAAAGTGTAATATTGCTGTGTTGACTAGTCAACTAGTCAAAAAGCAAAAACAAAATGAAAACGTAGAGAGAAGAAAGGAAAAGAAGAGGAAAAGTTCAAACTCAACGGTCCAAATTAAGTACATTTTGCGGTGTTAGGTAAGAATTCAAGTCCTTAGTTCATATAGTCAGAGTAATTTTCAAAGTTGTCCTATATATTCGAGGGAAAATTCCAAATAAAGGTTGAAATGCCGTCAATTTTTTAAATAAGGGTTCAGAGTAAACCTTGTCTCAAATAAGCGCTCGAAATGTCCTCATTTTCTCAAATAAGAACTTAAAGTGGCCATATCAATCATAACGAGGGACCTGGCCTCATTGGCTAGTCAATGGCATTTGCCCTTTATATTTTATTATTTTCTTCCTTTTTTTCCTTTTTTTTTTTTTTCCAAAAAGACAAACTAAAAAAACCAAAAGAAGACTAAAACTATATAAAAAAGAAAAATTAAAAAATAAGCCCAAGGAAAACGCTAAGGCTAGCGCTCGCCCGTGACTGCCACCCCATTGCTAGTGGGGCGTCAACCATGGTCGACGAGGTCGCTAGTGCCTCACCAACCCCAACCCCCCACCAGAATCGAGAGAAGGCTGCAACATTCTCCCAGATCTAGGCTACGGCCATGGCCCTTGTCGATCGGTCCTCGCCACTAGTTAGTCCTTGCTGAGATGCTGGTGACCTGCCAGCCATGGCAAATGCCCATCGACGATAGGGTGGCGGCCATAGGTGGGGGAGCCTACCTATATTTTTCTTTTTCTTTTTCAGTTTTTAGCTTTTTTGAGTTTTTTAAAGGAAAAATGAAAGAAAATAAGAAAAAGTAAAAGATGAAAATGCCTTTAACTAGTCAGTAAGGTTAAATCCTTATTTGAAACTAATATAGCCTATTCATATCCTTATTTGAAACAAAATCAATTTCATGTCCTTATTTGAGAAAATGAAGACACCTCATGCCCTATTTGAGACTACCAATGAGGTTAGGTCATTCTTTGAGACTAAGGTCTCCATTCAAGTCCTATTTGAAATAATGTCTACTCCATACCCTCATTTGAGAAAATGAAGATACTTTAAGCATTTATTTGGAATTTTCCCCATATTTGTCAAACCCCATGACTCCATAATGCCATAATCTACCATCTCCATATAATTCCAAAGCTTATCAACTCCAAATCTCAGTTTTAGAGTATCCTTCTAAGGTCAAGCCTTTGGCTAATAATAAATGGAGACTTTGCCGATGGGAGAATTTTGATTACCTTATCACCAAGCGTTATATCATGACCATGGTAAGATATTAAGTAATAAATTAGTCAATGAAATGAAACATTGGCGTGTGATTTGATAAAGATTGATCAATGGCCTTGACTTTAGATATTCAAATTGTGATGGTGGATTAAAAAAGTATTTCTAAATTATATAAAATTTTGTTAAAATGAAACAACTCATATTTTATTTAATATGTATATTATATCTTGGGTTTGGATTATGAGTTTCTAACAGTGCCCTTCATATGTGCATAATGAATACTCAATCTACTTAGAAGAGATATACTACTCATTGAATTGGGTTACATATGTTATTCGTGTGCAATATTTTTCAGATTCCTTGGTTAGTGACAAATAGAGCGATAACATTCGCGTTATTGTCAAGACATTTTGATAGAGGATTTTTGGGTGTAAGCTAAGTTAGTTGTATATTTCTACGTTGTATATGATTGAGATGAGTTTATTGAGTTTAGTTATTAGTTGGAGATGTACATATCCTTTATAATGTATTATATAAATTCCGATATTGTAACTAACCTGCTAGTTTATCATATATTTGGAAATATATATCTTGATAGTCGGTTATTGGTTATATTTGAGGTTGCATCCTTCAAATAAAAGGACGGCCATGTCATCTCCTATTTTTGTTAAATTTGGAGAGTGACATAAAGAGTTCGACAAATTTTTTTAATTTAAACAAATGGGTGTTCCAAAAAATTAGACACATCATTTGCAATTTATTATACGGGAATGGCTTGGATTAAACAATGGTGCATTTGGTTCAACATTCCCAATGGACTTTCAACCTCCAAAACCTCTTAGGGAAATGTTGAATCATTTGGCAATAATTTTAAAGTAGCTTTTAAGTGAAGACTAGCATTGGGAAGGTCGAAAGCTGGACTAGCATTGAGCTTTTAGCATTTAGCCAAATGCCGAAACTCATATTTTTTTTCTTCCAAAACTATTCTCACCCATTCTTCAAATTTCCAATTTTACCCTCATTATTACTATTCTCACCCATTCTTCAAATTTCCAACCACAGACGACTTCGCCAGTCCGACGAAGGGCTATGGCCACCAGTGGCTAGATCTAGCACCGACGGCCGTCAATCGAAGTCGTTTGTGGTTGTGCAACCTCCGATAGCCCTTGCCACTGGAGGTCCACGACCTTAGGCGACCTAGGCGGCCCATGACGGGTCTCACGGCCTCAAGTGGCCCTCGCTTAGGTCCCACGAGGGTCGTGCAACCACGACTGTCGATCACCATCACACGCTTGGTAAAATTGGACTATATAAAGACACAAATAATGTTAAAACCTTTAAAGAAAACATTTAAGTATCATATTTTTTAAAATTAAATCACTTAAGTTACATTTTTTTAACTGAAATTTATGTGGCATTGATTCTTGGCAAATCACATTGGTGATTTAATATTAAATTAATACCATAATGGATTTTCGAGTAAGGAAAATCATCGATGTAATTTTAGGAATTTGTATTTTAGAAGTTATGCCACCAATTTTGGAGCAAACACGGTAATCTCTAAATTTCGCAATTTTATGATTCAGTTAGAATTTGAACAAGCATACCGGCTGAAAGAAAAGGATTTGAACCATGTAAGGATGGATCTTGTGCACATCCATCAAGAGGTCGAGATCTTTTGGGGTTTCCATGTGTGTTGACTTTGGGATCAATACGTAGTCAATGGTTCATTGGAAGTCATGGTCTTGATGACGCTTTTACGCTATGATATTTGGCTCTAAAAATTTCTAACCTATCGTAAGGGAAAGGTCAGGGACCAATTTCTCAGCCTTTTCTTCTTTTGACTAACAAGCCTTCAACTTTTTTTCTTGAAAATGACAAGCCTTCAACTTATAAAGAGAAAAATTCTTGTAATTCCAATCACACGACGTGTAAAGCGGGTTGTGCATCCAAAACGATAGTGACCCTAGTGGCATCAATTCTCAAAACACAAATTGCACTCCCCCTTCCATCATGTACTCATAAACCAAGAACACCTAATGCTTATGTAAGCAAAAATCATAGAGCTTAATTGTTATTTTTTTATATCGACCACTCACCGCCTTGGTCTTTTTTAAAGAAAAATTATATATATTTGATTTTTTAGCATTTATTATATTTGATTTTTTTAGTATTATTGTCAAAATTATATTTAAAAGTTGTATATATTATTTTTTTCAATTTTAAACAAATAAAAATTAAAAAAACTAATATTACTTACTCAAAGAGCTTTTCAAATATGTTTTTTTACTAAACAGCATTTCTTTCAAAATTGCTTCTTAAATCATAGTTTACCAAATGGCATTTGCATTTACCCAAAGTCTTTTAGGCTAAACTGCTTTGCATTTTCATAATGGATTTTCAAAATACTAAACCAAACGCACCCACTTAGATGCAAGGCCCATCGCATTAATGGTAAAGATCCATCGGTCTCTAGGAGATCAAATTCCGGATTAGATACGCCTCAAGAAAAGGTTTGCAGGACAAATGGTGAAAAGCACTTAGGTTCCCCTGGCATGAGAAGAGATGCGCGTCACTCCACTTTGGGACTAAACTCCTGCTGGACCTGCCCATGTCACTTTCTCGCTCCTTTATAAGACGGCAATTGGGCCTCATTGTTAATTGTTGGGAATTACTGATTTCCTAAAACGGATTCGACACTAAATTGAACCCCTAAAACGAATGTGGAAGACGAGCCCAGGAAGAACATGTATCACCGATCAAAGACATACCATGGAATCGAGCGTACCTAATTATCCACATATTAAACACCAACGTTGAAGTTCGAGGAAGAATCTGATCCCGGTCTACCAAGGAGCATACTGTTGGTTCAAAGGGGAGAGAAAAGTTACATTGGTTTTGCGAGAGGGAGAAAAGAAAAGCGTACGTTCAACCAAAAGGTGTGTTCTCTTTTTCTTTTCTCCCCTTAAATTCGTCTTCTCCAAAAGACACATCCCTTCAACGTAACACTCCTTCATATCTCAACCCTTCATCCATGGGCCCTTATCTTACGGGCCGAGCTTTTAG
Source organism: Eucalyptus caleyi (assembly GCA_014182885.2). NCBI lineage: Eukaryota > Viridiplantae > Streptophyta > Magnoliopsida > Myrtales > Myrtaceae > Eucalyptus > Eucalyptus caleyi. Next base: position 48,752,412 of record CM024471.2, read on the forward strand.
GCCCAACATGGGCGGACGGGCCTTAAGCCCATCATCATACAAATAAATAAAACCATCATCTCCCACTCGCACATGGTGGGCCGAACAGGATCCTCTTTATCTCTCTGCTACGTTCATACTGGTGAATAATCCGTGCGACCAACATACTTTGAGAGCTCGTTGCTATACATCTGTTAGGAATACATAGCAGCTCATAATGGGCATCACACTTTGAGTAGATTTAGTATGTAGTACCCTAGATCGATCGATCATATTTATATCTCTCTTGATCTCATTTTAAACAACGATATATTATATTCACAATTATGATTATCCCAAAGACAGTCATAATTGGTCGACCAATGAACACAAAACTAATATGTGATTCTCCAAATTCGATCTTCATCTTTTCTTCAAACTCTCAATTTCAATTCAACTTGTTTTTCTAGAAATATCCCATTAGATCGAATCAATTCATGATCATTGGCAACATCCTAAGATAGCAAACACTAAATAGAAATCTTGAGAATAAGTAAGAGTCATGAGGGCACTAAATTGAGAAACTCTTTTCCCTAAGAGTCTCACACGGCACAAAAGTTGAGATCAAACTTTTGCCACTCTTATTTGTCGTCTCAAGCATACGTAGTATGAAATACGTATTACGGTATTTAACTCATTTCCTATGGAGCATATGTCTACACCTTTAATACCGTACAGATGATAATTCAGACATACATAATGTCTAACTTAAGTTCACATATCTACTCATTCATAGAATTCATCAAAACTCACATCTGGCATCATAGACAGATAAAGTAAAATATGTGGGTTATTTTACTTTCGGACATAGTAAATATTATGTCTTCATCTTAACACTTAGTTAAGGCGACATATATATTTTAAGCTTGAGCTCTTAATTATCACCTAAATAATAAGCTTAAAAACAGTTTCATCTATATTTATCACACAGTAAATAGAGGCGATTACTCATGTGAGTGGACTAATCTCTTATCTGTCCGACATACTTTCTTAACTTAATATAATGCACTGAGCATTAAGATGCATAAACGTCAAACAAAGATTCATAGGCATTAATGATGAAAAACACAAATTCATTAAATGTGAACATTTCAGGGAAATTACAATATTCAGTACATCAGCTTCTACGCAGTCCTAGAGATTTTACATGACCACAAAACACATCTCTAGTTATTGGCTTTGTTATAGGATCTGCTACCATTCTATGCGTAAATATGTACTGTAAGTTCACATCTTTTCGTGCAACCATATCCTTGACAAAATTATACTTGGTATCTATGTGTTTGGTCTTGCCATGATATTTTGGATCTTTGGTGTACATTATAGTTGCTTGGCTATCGCAGTTAACCAATAATGGATTTGCAGCATACCCAATAACACCTAAATGATCCAAAAATCTCTTAAGCCAAACACCTTCTTGTACTGCTGCTGATAATGCCACGAACTCAGCTTCCATCGTGAACAAGGCTATACACGTTTGTTTCTTACTGCTCCAACATATGGCGCCATTATTCAGTAAGAAAACAAACCCAGAGGTAAATTTCCTTTCATCTAAATCTCATCCCCAATCAGCATATGAATAGCCTTCGAGTTGCAGATCATTTCCTTGATAACTTAGCGTATAATCAGCAATTCCCTTTAGATACCTTAGTATTCTCTTAACGGCTTTTCAATGTGCTTGACCTGGATTGGATTGGTATCTACTCACCATTCCAACTGCAAAACATATGTCAAGTCTTGTACACATCATAGCGTACATCAAGCTCCCAACAGCACTAGCATAAGGAACGTGTTGCATTTGTTCCTTCTCTTGTGGAGTCCTTAGACACAATCTGTGACTCAATCCTTCACCTTTTGCAATAGGAGTATCTATGGGTTTACAATCTTGCATACGAAATCGTTCAAGAACCTTATTTATGTATGTTTCTTGCGAAAGAGACAATGATCTCTTCGAACGATTTCTTGAAATCTTAACTCCAAGAATGTATGCAGCCTCACCCATGTCTTTCATCTCAAAGTTGGAAAATAGCCAACTTTTGACAATATTAACATACTTTTTATTACTTCCAGCAATTAGTATATCATCAACATATAATAATATTATCATAAATTGATATTTGGATCTTTTGATATATACACAATGATCATCATCAATCATTGTAAAATCATATCCCATTATGGCATTATAAAAACATATATACCATTGTCTCATCAACTGCTTAAGGTCATATATCGATCTCAAAAGTCGACATACCTTTCCTTCTTGGCCTTCTATAATGAAACCATCAGGTTGTTCCATATATATTTCTTCATCTAATTATCCATTGAGAAAAGCAGTCTTTACATTCATTTGATGTAACTCAAGATCCATACTAGCCACTATTGCCAGAATAATGCGAGTCAAGGTAAATCTCACTACAGGAGAAAATAATTCTTCACAATTAATTCCTTCATGTTGATTATATCCCTTCGCTACAAGGTGAGCCTTATGCCTTTCTATCGAGCCATCAGCTTTATGCTTTATTTTGAGAACCCACTTGTTCCCAAAAGCTTTGCGTCCTTTTGGAAGATCAACCAGTTCCCAAACTTGGTTTGACTTCATTAACTCAATCTCCTCTTCCATTGCATGAATCCATTTTTCCTTATTAGGGCAATTTTGAGCATCATTAATATTTCTTGGCTCATCCTCATCTTGTGGAGCAACCATGAAAGTTTCCCCTTCGATATCAAAATGTCGACGGGGAATATTTTTGCGACTTGTTCGCCGTATGGGAGATTGTACACTTTGCACATCATTCCCCATCATGCTCCCACTCGGATTAGATAATGACGATATCATCTCATCATGGTGTTACTCCCACTTGGACGAACTCCATTAAGTTCATTATCTTGATCCAAGGTTTCAAATAGGGAGTAATCCTCACCTATTTCGCCCTTCTTAGAAAATTCATTCTCTAAGAATGTGACATTACGTGATTCGAATGCAATTATACTTCCATTTTCCTGCTCACCTATGAACACATACCATTTCGAGTGTTCAAAGTATCTTATAAAAATATTTTTCTTTCCTCTGGGACCCAATTTCCCAAACTTGTGAGAGGGCTCATGAGTATAGGCAACACAACCACATGATTTAAGAAAACTTAAGTCCGGTTTTCTGCCTGTCCATAATTCATATGGAGTGAAAGTAACTGATTTGGAAAGCACACGGTTAAGTATATAGGCAGCAGTTAACAAAGCATCACTCCAAAAAGTGATAGGTAAGTTAGCATGCGTCATTATGGACCTAACCATTTCCAATAGGGTTATGTTCCTTCTTTCCGCAACACCATTTTGTTGAGAAGTATATGGAATATGTCGCAACCCAATCTCGCCGTCCTTCAAAATGTCCAAGGTGGGAAAGGTCGGGTTTAGGGGTACTTGATCTCAAGATCGCGAGCTCTCCCAAGCTCGTACCCCGCGTGACAGTAGGTTTATTTATGCGATCTAGTTGTTTATAACAACCTAAAAATATATAGGAGTCGCCACTAGCCTCATTTTTGGAGGTCAACTAGAAACCCAATCGAGGGTCGAGAGTGTTCCCTCGATTCCTACGCAACCAGATATCTAGGTTCGGGGACTTGGGTTACGCTAATATTGCTATTAACGCCCTTTTGGTACCTAAATAGTATGTTGTATTTTTCCTAACATGTCCATGCATTTCTTTTTACATTTTCGGGATCATCAATTCCTAGACTAAGTGATCATGCGTGGTTGATCATTTTCATGCTATTCTATTTCTAAAAAATATAGAAAGGAAAACAACCAATGAAATTGAAATTGCAAGACATTAAGTAAGCAATCAAGGAAAAGCGGTAAATCTATCAAACAGTCCTAAAAAAATAAAAGAGAAAGCAATTAAAAAGAAAAGAAAGAAAACCCGCAACTCGTCGGGTTTTATACAACGAATGGAACCCGAGACATATGTCGGGAAAATGAGCATTACATGATAACAGTCGGAGTGGACATCGACCTCCACCATCTTCATGCCTTACGCCTTCTCCATCTTCGGGTCCTAATCTAAACCTAATCTAAGAAACAAGGATCCCTTGCCTCATCTTATATGACTAAGACAACACATAGAAATCATTATTATAACGAATAGACATAGGCATCAGACATGAACATGAATCTAGCAAATTCAAGTCACAAACAAGACAAAATACAAGGCATGTTTAAAGGTTCGTAAGATCACCTAGACAATATACAAAAATGTGAAACTTGCACATGACATAAGGTTGAATGCGAAAAAGGTTTGGGTAAGCATTTAACCCTAAATCAGAATGCAAAGAAGTCACACAAGTCATTAACATTGCAAAGTGACTTGGAACTAAGAATGTCATGCTTGGCAAATTTCAATTGCAATTAGCCAAATGGATGCATGATATCCACATCAAACGAGATTCAAATATGATATGCCATGCATTAATGCGAAACTTGTAACACGTGTTTCAAATGTCAAGAAGACAATGAGGCACAAGTTTCATGCAGACAACTTCGTCAAAAAATCATCATATAAATCATAGCACGAATGAAAATTAGTCTAATCTATCCTCTTAATTTCCAGAATCAAACATTGATATGGTAATATTCATTAGGCAGGGCAAACAATAGTCAAATCGCACATATAATATGTCTATGGAAAGCTCGAGAAGTTTATTACAAATCTCCAGAAGACGTTAAGTCCTAATAACATCATCTACCATCATCTACCAGCTCATTCTAAGGACTGAAGCATATCAGTCAAAACAGGCATACGAATTTCCACATCAGAGCAGAACACAACAATTTTCCAGAATTACTTCCTAACTTTTAAAGAAGATTTCATGTGGCTAATGATATCGGATCAGAGTGTATTATAGCTCGTTGGAAAGCTAGTCGAACCATCTTCAGCTCTCATGAAGGTATCAAACACAGAAAACCACATAAACCAGCTCGTATCAGGTCATTTGCACAAAAAGTCATCCGAAACAGAGAACCAATCAGAACAGCAAAATTTCAAACAAGGTCAGGGATATTCTAGACATACTCGACCTAGGTAAATGATCTTCAATTATCACGAAATTTTTATTTGATATAGATTGGAACCTAATGAACAACTTTCATTGAGGCATCAACTTTAGAATCTAATCACAAAAAATCATGTGAAAATGGCAGATGGCAAAGGTCATGCCAGAAACTTATCATCGAAGAATTGAAGTCAGAATTTCCAGAGAATGCAAATGATCACAATCAACATATTGATCATCTATTATCCATTGCAACATCTATAATCCATGATTTCAGCATGCAATCAGAATTGTGACATAGCACACAAGACTGCAAATTGTGATTGTTTGATGACAAATTGCCATGAAATTGAAGCCATATATTCTCACAAACACGTATGAGTTTACTTGATCAAAATGACATCAATCCATAATCAAACTAACCTCAAGTTGGAATCAAATGCACACCCAATCATGGACGTGCGGACCCCTCAAGTGCCTTAACTTTGCCCAAAGGGACACTTAAGTGCCATAACTTACGAAAGGTACACTTAAGTGCCAAAATCGGAGTAAAAGGGATCACTTGAGTGCCAATCCGGCCAAAATCCGGCCAAAACTCCAACGTGGCGTTTTTCCGGCGAAGCGCGGCCAAAACGGCGCCGTTTTGCACGTTGACGTGGCCAAAACGACGTCGTTTCGACTGACGTGGAACAAAATAAATAAATAAATAATTAAATTAAATTTAAAATTAAATTTAGTTAAAATATTTTTAAAAATGATATTTAAAAATTAAAAACTTTAAAAAAATTTTTAAAAATTAAAAAATTAAAAAAAAAAAAAAAAGGAACAGGGGAGGCGGCCGAGGGATCAGCCCTCGCCCGCCGTCGCCGCCCGCCGCCGCCGGAAGAGCCGGCGACGGCGGGGAGGGTCGACTGGGGTCGCCGGGCCTCGGCCGGGGGCCGGCGACCCGGCCGACCGGCGGCGAGGGCTCGCGAGCCCTCGCCGCCGGATCTGGCGAGGGCCGCGAGCCCTCGCTGGATTGGGGCGAGGGCTCGCGGCCCCGCCGGCTGACCGGCGGCGAGGGCTCGCGAGCCCGCCGCTGGATCGGGCGAGGGCCGCGAGCCTCGCCGCCGGATTCGGGCGAGGGCTCGCGAGCCTCGCCGGGATTCGGGCGAGGGCCGCGAGCCCTCGCCGCTAGATCGGGGGCGCGCGGCCGTCGCCGGATCGGGCGAGGGCTGCGACCCTCGCCCGGATCGGGCGAGGGCTCGCGAGCCTCGCCGCCGGCCGGCCGGGGGTCGCTGGTCGGCCGGGGTCGCCGCCCCGGCCTGTGGCCCGGCGACCCCCGGCCGACCCTCCCCGCCGTCGCCGGCCCTTCCCGGTGGCGGCGGGCGGCGGTGGCGGCGGGCCGAGGGCGATCCCTCGGCCCGCCTCCCCCATTCCCTTTTTTTTTTTTTTAAAAATTTTTTTAAAGTTTTTTAAATTATTATTTTTTAAAATATTTTAAATAAATTTAATTTTAAAATTATTATTTTTAACTAAATTTAATTTTAAATTTAATTTAATTAATTTTTTAATTTTCTTTTTGCCACGTCAGCCCAAAACGACGCCGTTTTGGCCACGTCAGAGTGCAAAACGGCGTCGTTTTGGGCGCGCTTCGCCGGAAAAACGCCACGTTGGCGTTTTGGCCGGACTTTGGCCGGAGTGGCACTCAAGTGATCCGTTTTTTTTCGAATTTGGCACTTAAGTGTACCTTTCGTAAGTTATGGCACTTAAGTGTCCCTTTGGCCAAAGTTATGGCACTTGAAGCGTTCTTTTGCCCCCAATCATGGGATATCAAGACATGGTCAGCATTTGGTATAAGTAAGCTTGTAACTACTACAATTGTAAAAATGCCAAGAATAGCCGAGGGCAATCCCAACATCATCATTTGCTTACAAAAACATTCAAACACAATATGAATGCCGGACTAAATCAAAAGTTTTGACCATTAAAATCTGCTACCAGAGTATCTACATTAGGAAAGGTCAGATGCGAAAAGGGCCAGCAACCTTTTTCTATTTACCTATGTATGTCACACAGAGAACTATGTATTGTTAACTAAAAAAATATATTCGTGGAGTTCACCATCATGATCAGCATGTTATTAATCGATATTTGTGACATGCCATACCATGTGCAAAGCAAACAGTTCAAGAGAGCGTATATGAGGCAGCACAGAGAATTGTTCTGTCGACTGATTTCTGATGATTCTTCTAAATGTTGGTATAGGTGATACAAATAGGCCAATAGCGAAGATGTTATCCAATCGAACCAAAGATAGGGCCGAGAGAAAAAATACGACAGATCATGACAAGATAAAGCGATCGAGCCACAGAGAACAATCCAAGAGAGAGAAAGACAGATCGCGCGAGAGACAAAGCAAATAAGAGAGAGAAATAGAGAGAAAACCTGATCCAGCGAGCCCGATCCAGAGAGAGAACCACCGATCGAGCAAACAAGCGTCCGATCTCTAAGAAAGAATCAGATCCTCACGATCTCCAACCGCCGGTGCTTGATCTCCAATTGCTCGCCAATGGAGGAAAACCTTCGTCTCCGACCGGAGCTCGGGAAAGAAAAGCGAAAAAACCAAGAGAGAGAGAGAATTCAGAATCCACGACCCAAATGGATTGAAACAAGAATCGAAACCCTAACGGATCGAGAGTGATAGAAAGAGAGCTCACCAATCCGGTGAGCCCGATCCAGAGAGAAGATCGGTTAAGCGCAGGCGTCGTCGCCGATGTTACCAATCCTTGCCTTAAAACGAGAGAGAAATCCGTCGAAAAACTCTCAAAAACACCGGAACCGATAGCGATTGAGAGGGAGAGACCGGTTCTCTGGTTTCCGCTGGAGATTCAAGACCCCGTCGAGAGAGTGATCGAGAGGGAGAAACCGGTTCTCTTGTTTCCGCCAGAAATCCGAGAAATCTTCAAGAGAACGCCTCCGATCCGGCGAAGAGAGAGACGCTGGTGTCATTGCTGTTGCTGTAACTGCCACCATTTTCACTGATATCCCCGCGATCGAGCGAACCAGAGAGAGAATCAGAGATAGCCCCAAAGAGAGAGAAAGAGAGTTCACGGAGAGTCCCCGTGAGCCTTCGGAGAGTAGCGAGAGCATTTTAAAAGAGAGCTCCCGAGAGAGAATCCGCGCGCCCCCTCCCCCCCGGCCAAAAAAATGAGTGAGCCTTTATATTTTTTTCAGCGTTTTTTCCTTTTTTCCTTTTTGTTTTCTTTTTGTTTCTTTTTTCCTTTTTTTTTCTTGTTTTCTTTACATTTTTTAATGTTTTCATTCTTTTTCATTCATTTCATTTTTCTTTTGGCTCTTTATTTTTTTTATATTTTCTTGCAAAATGAATGTTTAAAATGTCGACAAAAAATCGGGTGTCAACAGAAAATAAAACTGTCTTTCTATTCCTTTTTCATCACATAATTTTCTGAACTCATCGACAAATATTCTCGACCTCGATTGGATTTCAATACTTTTATTTTCTTGTCTAATTGATTTTCTACCAAGTTCATAAATCTTTTTAAAACAACTCAATGCTTCAGATTTATGAGAAATCAAATAGACATATCCGAATCGAGTATAATCATCTATAAATGTGATGAAATAAACAGCCTCATGCCTTCCTCTTACATTCATCAGACCACAGACGTCAGAATGGATTAATTGCAAAGGAAAATCAGCTCTTTTACATTTTCCAAATGGTTTCCTTGTCATTTTCCCTACTAGGCAATGCTCACATATGGACAAATCGACTTTTTCAATGTTGCCCAACAAGCCCTCTTTGGCTAGTCTGTTCATACGTTGTTGGCCAATATTACCAAGTCTAGCATGCCACACATTTACATCATTACCATATGAATTATGAGACGTGAAAAGGGAATGACAAACATTGACATTACCATAGTCAATATTTAACACAATGAAACAATTTAAAAAATAATCACAACCATAGTAATTTGTATCCAAATACAAATCCATACAACTATTATGGAAGTTCATATTAAAACCAAGCTTAACCAACACTAAAACAGACACTAAATTCCAACAAATCTCTGAAACATACAATACATCATGTAGGAACAAAATGCGTCAACCACGCATGTTCAGTTGGCAGGTGCCAATTCCTTTTACTTCTGCTCTGGATTTATTTCCTACATAGATCTACTTAGTTCCAGTTAGTACTCGTCGGAATTCCACGAAGAATTCTTTGTCCTTCGCTACATGGTATGTTGCTTCCGAATTTACAGTCCACAAAGGATTAGATTCAGCTAAGAATACAAAACTTGACACATTAGTAAAGTTCTTAAGAGTACAAGGGGTGAGTACCTTTTTTTTCACTCGCGACAATCGCGAGCATAGTGATCATTCTGATCACAGTTGTAACACTTCATCCTTGAAATACTCTTCACTCGATGACGTTTTCCTCTCTTATGTTGGTTAGCTCTTGGTTTCTTGCAAGAAGAACTTGATCCCTTGCATTTCCACATATTGAACGAATCAATGCGCTTGTGCTTAGAGCTCGAAGCTCCTTCTGAGCTGGAAGCAATATAGCAAATATGTGTTTCCTTCTCAAATGCCTTGAGGCAGTCCTCTGCTAGCTCAAGGTAGCGTATAGTATCCTCAATTTCTTCCATAACATGGTCAAGAGCTTCTAGTGCTTCTTGCTTTTCAAGCACACATTAAATTTTCATATTCAATATTTCACAATTCTCACCGTTCATTTTGTCTTCTTTGTTCAAATCAGCAATTATATTCTTAGTTGCTGAAGTCATCGATCTGAACATATCAGACACATATGCACGAATTATTAATGTCTATTATTTATGCATCCATTTTGCACAAAACCATCATATTAATGAATAATTTCAAGTAAGGTTTCAGAATCAAAAGGTCACTACTTTTCCAATCATCATCCAAAATCCTAACTTGGAGTTATTATTAATATAACATTCTATGCAAAATAAATTATTTGAAATTACAAAAATTTCTATAAACTACCCACAACAATTAATAATGACAAAAGGCAAATAGTACTTGATATCAAACAATGATATAATAATAATGCTTTCACATAATATAACTAACATATCGGTTGCCACACAAACAATAACTAGGTAGAAAACATTACATAATATGTCCACAAAGCACACTAAATAAAGACTAGCCAAAACATTTAACACCAAGTCAATATTCGAACTGGGAAAGATCATCTTTTGTTCAATTTCTTGATCTTTTCTCTTATAACAATCTAGTAATAATCATCTATAAAATCCATCACAATTTTCCTATACGAAGCAACTCTGTTGACTTCCCATATGCGATTCAACACTCCTTACCATTCTTGTGGAAGAGTGTTCATGAAAAATCGCACCATCTCAAACTATAGCATGTGACGACCATTCCATATGACCTTTCGTATTTTCCCGTTGACTTCAAGAACATGATCAATTAATTCGCCACTCTCCCATCGATGATCAGTCAGCTCAGCTATCAACTTAGAAAAACTTTCCTTTTGTTCATTGGTAATTGCGCGAATAAGTGTGCGCAACTTAAGGGGAGGCATTGTTCCTACAACAAATGCAGAACAAATAAATTTTTTTTAGTTTTTTAATTTAATTTTTAAAATTTTAAAATTTTAAATTTTAAGTTATTTTAGTTTTAAGTTATTTTAATTTTAATTTTTTTAAATTTTAAGTTTTTTTAAATTTTGAGTTTTTTAAATTTTAAGTTTTTTATTTTTAAAATATTTTAAATAAAATTAAATTTTAATTAAATTTTATGAATTTTTATATTAATTATTTACATATCAGATACAAAACGACGTCGTTTTTGCATTTTTTCGCCACGTCAACATGCAAAACGGCGCCATTTTGTGTCCAACTCGCTGGAAAATTTTCACGTCACCCATTTGGCTGGATTTTCACTGGAGTGGCATCTAAGTGTTCCATTTAACTTGGAAACTGGCACTTAAGTGTACTGTTTTGAAGTTATGGCACTTAAGTGTCCTCTCGTGCCAAGTTATGGCACTTGGACTGTTCTTCTGCCGTGTATTAATTCATGGAGGGATGCATGCACAGTATATGATTGAGGAGTGACTGGCCCTAATGGTTCATACTCCCAAAGGTGGTGAATTCGTGAAAGGCCATAATATATTCTCATGACTACTATCATGTGGAGAGTGTACAATTACATATCATGTATTCTGCCCAAATTTGTTTATCTAATGATGCATGTAACTTTTAGAATGTGTACTTATAAGATTTTCAAGTTACACGAGGTTGACACCTAAATTTTGGCGATTCGTTTATTCACTTATCGCATTAAAAATCAGGGATTAATTTTTAAGCCCTAAAAAAAACTAATATTAATTACATAGCATATAATTTTAGGTGCATTCATTTTTTTATTTATTTATGGCATTCGCATTGGATCAACAATGGTGAACGGACTTGAATGAATGGTTTTAAGCTAAATAGATACGAAGGTATTTTGTTCTTCAATGTGATATTTCTTTATTTCAAACAAGAAATGAATATCTTCATCAAATATTTTGGGGAAAAATCACAATTGGAACAAGACCAAAAGAAATATTGTGTCAATGTTCGTTCAAGAGCATAAAAGGAAAATTTGACCAACAAAGTAAAGGAAAATCAAGAAAGGAGATTGGTGCATGGCGGTTGAGAAAGAAAAAGCAAATTCAATGGGATTTTCCCATTATTCGAGGGAAATATTCAGCAATGACTCAAAGGGAAGTGGGAGATTCACGTACTAGTAAGGGCTGAGCATAATATTGAGAATATCAATCGGTGGATTTCATTCACGCCAGCCCAAGATATCTCTTGCCTTTTTGCAAACGGGATTGACACATATAAATAAGAAGCAAGAGACAATTGTAAGAAGGGGGGCGCCACCAACAATTGATACACACGGCCACAATGAGGCGGCTCTTCAGGATATATACGGCCACAACACATTGAGAGACGATAGCCAAAAGGAGAATAAGAAAAGGAGAGAGCAACCATAATTTAGAGCTTCACTTGGAGAGAGAGTGTGTTCAGAGTAGAGCAAAGGAGAGTGCTGCCGCAGCTCTTACGGGGAGAGAGAGCAATAGAGAGAAGGTTCACACCAATTCTTCCTCGACACCTCATCCGTTGTTGCACCCTCTGCAAGCTATGACACACGGTCCGCTCAATCCCCGTGACACCTCAACATCCCAGAGAACTCCGGAGCCCTTCTCGAGGCCAATTCCGCAGATCGAGCGAAGAAGCCCGCAAGCTCCTCAGCAAAAACCACGTAGCAAATCGCATTGAAGTCAACAACTAGAGACGTCCAGCTCGTCCACCAATCGCCTCACCCGCGTTACGAGTCCTCCTTGGCCGTGAGCAGCCAACGACGGTTTTGTATTCTTGGTTGAATTTTCATAGGTTTTTCTGATGAACACAACAACCGAAGCAAACCGTCACAGCAGTCCTCGCTTGTTGTTGTGCTCGATACCACGAACCAGCACATCCTAGGGACGCTTCAACCATTGCTACCTAATTTAGACTTTGGCCGTTTCGTTTGTACTTATTCTTCGCAGGTTTCGCCGAGGTCCAACAAGGCTACCATCTCTCGTTCAGCATGAATACCACGTCATGTTTTTGGGGCCATCGTTTGCAAGCATGAAGTCCACCAACGAAAAGAAAGTGGGGGGCATATAAAGAGCAAATAAAAAAAAAATAAAAAGATCACTTTCTTCTTCTCTGCAGACCATTCACGTTGACCAGTCCAAGCAAACCAATTCCCACGAAGCCCACATCTCTCGTTTTTGTGACGCGAGTCTTGCAAGCAAGCAAATAACGGCCGCCATTCGTATCTTGCAGTCGGCGACACCCCAGCTATTGTCCAGAACTGTTCCTCAATCGAAGCAATCACCATTAGCAAGCCATCCATCGACAAATTCGGATTTGGAAGTATATTCGGCAATTAGGTAAAAAATCTCATCTTAATTTGATTTAAACATCATATTGCCTAGATTGATGAGATTGATATCTAATTTAAACCTTTTGAGTAAGAGGTATAATATTCATTGGGTTATATTTCATAATTCGCAACCACACATTGATTTTTTATTCCATCTATAAGGCTTTAGATGGAATAATTAATCACGTGAAAATAAAATTGATATCTTGATCTTTAAGGCTTAAGATCAATTTATCGATTTTATTAGCGAAACAATTAAGCTGATTTGGATATTGTTCCCGATTCGAACGATGTATGATATCTTTGATGATTTTGAATGATTTGGTGTTTATCTTTTAATTGCTTTATTTATCCTGAAAATACCAAAAAATGCCTTTGCATATCATGTAGATTACAATAAATTTCCTAGATAGAATTGTATGATAGAATAGTTAAGATTCTTTTCTGATTATATTAGAACGCATGTTTAGATGGTATCTAGGTTAGATAATATCCTTGAATTAAATTGCATGTCGAGATAAATTTCTGAGTTAAGATAGGATTCAGATTAGTCTATTTCATAACTTAAGATAGATAATATCTCACGTTAGTTAGATTTTTAATTATGAAATTTTTTATAAAAAACACAAAAAATGTCATTGCATGTCATTTAGAATTAGATTCATGAAATGCATGTCATTTAGTGATTGTTGCTAGGTCCATTTAATTAGAAATTGCCTGTCATTAGAATTAGGTCATTTAGTTATATTGCATTGCATAAAGCATGATTCTCATTAATTAAATAAAAACAAAAAGAAATTGCGTGTTAATTAAAAATCATATCTAGGGTTGATGATGTGAATTCTGATCTAACAATGCAGATGCTTTCGTTGCTACAAGGTAAGTCTCGTAATTTATTCATTGCCTTCTTGGGTGTTAAATTGGTGGTTTGCGCACCCACATGATCACCTCACATGTTAGGGAATAGATTTAAAATCAATCCAAGCTGCCTGCAAAAAAAATTTTGAAAATAAAATAATGGTACCGAAAGAGCATTAGATAAATCTAGTATAACCAAGTCCTTGTACCCATAATCTCTAGTTCGTAGGAGTAAAATAAAACTCCCGTTACTTTATTTGGGTTTCTAATCGACCCACCAAAAAAATAGATTAGTGACGACTCCTAGATAAAATCTATCTGCATGTTAAAAAACTTAAACCTAAGTCGCAAATTGGTATGGGCTTGAGAGAGCCCGAGTTAAGTCTAGGCTTAACAATCCATTAACCTAAACTTTAAGTGGTGCACCCAAAATTTTGGTCACGACACACGATACTCCCATGATGATAATTGCATATGTTACTTGTTATTAAGTCATATTCTCTATAATGGCAATTCCATTGTGATTGAGGTTCCTATTGGGTCAAATTTTAAATAGTGAAAAGAGGATTTTCTGTTTAGGATGGAGCTGGTGGATATTCATATTGCTCTTACTAAGTTTAAGTTGGTGATCTCACTATTAGTTATATGGAACTATAAAGTATTTTTTGCTGCTTGGGAAAATGACAATTGAATTTGTCCGTTAACCATGAGAAGTTCCATTTAGGAACACTTGAAAGTGGTTTATCAGCTAACTACACTGTTAAAAAGATAATAAAAACCTTGGTAGTTTGAAATTGTGTCTTGTCTATTGCCGAGGTTGAAATAAATGCAATGACTCTTCAACATAAGGTGTAATGATTCTAATGAGGTTAAGTATTACGTCTTAAGGATAGTAGATTTGAAGTCAAAAATCATACTCATAAAGGAATTCATGAAATCATTGATCATTCTGACAATCTGATATGAAGATAGCACACTTTAAGAGAAATTGTGTCATTCATTATTCTTGTGGAAAAAAAATGACACATAAGGCACACTTTAAGACAAGCTCAGTTGTCCAAGCGTGAGTTTGGAGTTGATGATTCATTGGCATTCATTTATGAATCCAATTCCTATCAAAAGCCTTATCCGATTCTTAATAGCTAGATAGCGGTACAACAAATTATGTTGTTTACCATAAAGGGATTTATAAATCTAAGAAAGTCAAATCATAATGAATCATAACTCATCATGGGAAACAACATTTAACGTCAATTTAATGGGAGGTATTGTTTTCACTATGAATTATGGATTTTGGCTTGCATTTAATCTTGAGAAACATTTTATGTACCTTTCTTTAGACGGAACTTACTTTCCGTATCATGTCTGGAAGTGCGTGGCTACTCTTTTGAAGTATAGAACAATGTTGTTTCTATGTTTTCCAAGTCAAATAAAGTTGGGTGCTGCAATATATCAAATAGATTGTACCAATTGTGTTAATCTCTCAACGTTATATACGTCGTTTTTATAACTGAAAAAATTGTATTCAATAGATCTTTACCTAAGGAATAGTCTTATGCATTATAGCATGAACTTCTCGATCATATGTCTAAAAAAAGAGTAGAAAGATTGATAAGGTTGATATTTTATCTACTCTTAAAAGTTACCTAAAGACTTGTGTACACTGCTATAGAAACAAAATGATTAAGATAAGCAAAAAAACTGCAGTCTGAAGTTCTGAACTGTTGGAGGTCATTCACATTGATATTAGTGGACCATATACGGTAACGTTATATAAAATTTATCATTTCAACATAGTCATAGACATATATTTCTCTAAAGAAATGTCGAAATCTTTGGATAGATTCATGTTCTCTCACACTAAAATCAAGAAACAATTGGAACAAGTCTTATAGATTGTCATATATGACCGTAGTAGTGAGTATTTCGACAAATATGGCAATGCTAAATAGCTTAAAGGGTCATTTGTCAAATACTTGGAAAGATTCTGAGATAGTAACTTAGTTTACTATGCCCGTAAATCTTGAACAAATTGGTGTGGCCGAAATGCGTAATTCCACCATAATGGACATGATAACGAGTATGATTATTAGGACTAATTTATCAGGTTTTCTGTGGGACGAAACAGCTCAATATGCATTAAACTGAATTTCTGCCAAAGATGTTACATTGACTCATTTTGAGTCATGGGCTAGACGTAAACCTAACTTGAACCGTCTTAACATTTGAAGTGTCTTGAAGAAGTGAGGTTATATGATCCAACATTAAGTAAGTTGAACTACAGAACCTCTCAATGTTATTTCATATCTTACCCAAGTCATTCGAAGGGGTATCGATTTTATGATCTTAATGGAGGTACAAGAATTGTGAAATTACAAGCAGTGAAATTTTTGGAATTCGACATAACTACAGAGGATGGCTGCTCTTAGATTATTAAAAATAATAGTATGGTGGGGACCATTAAGTCTTTACCTTTGCCTATGCAAATAATTATGGAGTCTTTTACACCACAAATTAAGCCTGTTGAGGTTCAAGATATTGGTATTGATATAATTTCTGATAAAATTTGTCAAGCCTCTCAGATACAAGGATGGATTGGTTGCAGTAACTCCACTTAAAAGATTTATTAGGGAAAGACGTTTAGTTATACAACCAGACTATATAGTCTATCTGGTGAGAGTATGACTACGATATTTACTGCGTGGTCAATCTAGTGACTTATGTATAAATGTTGTTTCTTGTCTTTGGTTAGATCTGTGGTTAAATGCGATGAAAGACGATATGTAATTTATAAAATGTGATAGTGTTTGGGAGCCTATTAAATTGGCTTAGGGTCACAAGTTCATCCGTTGCAAATGAGTGTACAAGACTAAATGAAATTCCAAGGGAAATATTGAGAAATTAAACTCTGACTAGTAGAGAAAGGTTTCACTCAGAGAGAAGTTTAGTCTTTTCTAAAAACTATTTTAGAATGAATATGGTATTAATAGCTCATTTGTGACATGGAGTTGTGCTAGATGAATGTTAAAACTCCATTTCTCAATAGATACCTTGATAAATAAGTCTATATGATATAACCCAAAGTTTTACAGCAAATGATTCGGGTAAGCTTATGTGTAAACTGAAAAGCCTTATTTATGGTCTTAAGCAAGTTTGTAGACAATGGTGTTTGGAGTTTCATAATATTGTTACTTCATTAAGTTTTGTTGAGAATAAAGTAGATCAGTATATATACTGCAATGTCAATGGGAGAAAATTTTGTTTTCTCACATTCTATGTAAATGATATCTTGCTTGCGAGTAACAATGTCGGAATACTACATAAGACATAGCAAATGTTGTCCAGAAATTTTGGCTTGAAAGACCTTAGTTAGGTATCTTTTTGCTTTAGCATTGAGATTTATAGGATAGTTAGGTATCTTTTTGCTTTAGCATTGAGATTTATAGGAGTCGTTCTTTGCATATTTCAAGTTTATCTCATATTGCATATGTTGATTGCATTTTAAAAAGATTCAACAAGTCAAGAGTCGCTCCTATTGTTAGGACTGATAGATTGAATCTTTGGCATTGTCCTTGTTCAAATCTTAGGAAAACCCAAATGAATGATATACCTTATGTTAGTGCACTTAAAAGTATCATATATGCTCAAGTCTACATCAGGCTAGATTTTGTTGCAAGACTTTTAGGCAGATATCAATCAAGTCTAGGACATGATCACTAGATTGCTGCCAATAAGGTTTTGAGATTGAAAAGGACAAGAAAACTATATGCTGAAAAACATGTTCAGGATCTGTAGCTAATAGAGTATTCAAATGCAGATTTTACTAGCTATAAGGATGACAAGAAGTTGACAAGATAATATATCTTTATATCAACATAAAGTGCAGTATTATGACAAAGCGATAAACATAAATCTATATCATTCTCTGCCGTATAAACGAAGTTTATAGTATGTTTTTCAATTGTTACTTAGGATATTTAACTTCAGAACCTCATTAAAGAGTTAACCATATTTGATTTTATGAATAGACCCATACGATTGTATCGAGACAATAACATTTCAATATTGCTTATCAACAACAATAAAAGTCTCGAGGGATCTAGATATGTGGTGGTCGAGTTTTTGACCATAAAGAAATTATACATAATGGTGACACAACAGTAAAGCATATCTCCATAGATGATATGGTTATAGACCCACTAATTAAAGACTTTCGCCCATTGGATGCTGCTGTTTAGTTAGATTTGTTTTAATTTTGCTCTAATAAAGCTTATATATATTACACTTTTAATAAAGTGTTCATGAATATGTGGTCACCATATTGAGTTGATTATATGTAATGGAAATCTCAAGATATTGTGTAAGCCTTAAGTGGAGGCTGGGGGCATCTGGTTATCGGCCTTGAACATATGTCTTGATTACACATAAAGAAAGGCTAACTATAAGGATAAGACATATGCAGGTTCATTGGAACCATAAGGATATTCTTTAATGGCACATCCAATTTTTTGTGACATTTAAGGTAAGAGAATAATGACCAATAAGGGAGATAACACATAAGGTATTATTCTTTATGATGTGTTATCCGTTTGCCACACAACCATATTGAATCCATATCAATAAAGTTGAAAGCACTCGTGATCATAGAAAGCTCTATGTGAGTACATACAATTACAGCCATAATTCAGTATTGGAGACTTTATGGGATAGGATTGACTATTAAGAATTGTCATTAAACCAACATAAATGTGTGCACATACAGTACAATATCAATTAACATAGCTTAAGTGGGAAAATATAAGAGTTTTCCTTATATGGGCTATATTAATTGAGATTGTAATTTACCATTTTACGGGGTTGGTCTAATAAGGTAAGGCATAAAGTTTCCTTAATGGTCAAATATGGGCCTGGCTTGTGTGGGCCAAGTTGGTCCCAGCCCGTGATGAGAAGGCCCGTCCAAAACTCTATAAATAGCGCTAAGGTCCCTCCTCTGGCCCTCATTCTTTCATGAACTTTCTCTCACCTCACATAAGGCAAACTATAAGTGGCAGTCTCATCGAGCCACGAACCGAGAGTCATAGAGGAGAAGAACTTGACTGTCGGCTCATTGTTTGAGCGTCACATCGTCGTCATTCCGCATAAAGAATTGTCGCGACCTACCCTCGGGGGGAGGAAATAAGTTTAGGGGCATTGCCTAAGGATGGGTTTAAGGCCCATGATTAGGCGTGAGCTCTCCCAAGCCCATACCCCGCGTGACATTAGAATATTTTTTTAGGAATTTTGCACAAAATGAGTCGCCACTAGCCTATTGGGGTCGATTAGAAATCAAGTGAGACATGGGAATGTACCTTACTTCCTACGCAACCATAGAGTCTAGGGTCGGGGACTTGATTACACTAATTGACCAATTATTACCCTTTTAGTACCTAATCTTGTTCATTTTAACAAGATGATTTTTGGCAAGTAGTTTGGATTGATTTTACACTTATCCACTAACATGTGAGGTGATCATGCGGGTGTGCAAACATTAAAGTAACGATCATGGCCACCAAGATCCTAATTACAATAAAGTTGAACATATGCAATTGAACATCCACAAACATAATTAAATATGCAAATTAAACATGTTATATAATCAATATATGAGCAAATAAATGCCTAATTACACTAAAAAGGAAATACATAGCAATTCCTAACCAAACCCTACACTTTTTTTAATTTTCGAATTTTTTAAAATTTTTTTAATTTTTAAAAATATTTTTAATTTTTTAATTTTTTCAATTTTTTTTCATTTGTTTTATTTTTTTAAATATTATTTTAATATTATAATATTATAATATATTTAAAACAAAACGAGTCGATCCCGGGTTGGGTCCGACCAGGTTCGGGTATGAAAGGTCCAGGATCAGGCCAGAGGGCCCGAATCGGGCCAGACGGCCTAAGCCCGCAGAAACTAGCCGGGCTGGGCCTAATATGCAGGCCCAATCCAATCTAATTTTTTTAAAAAGAAAGAAGCCCATAAGCCCACAAGTTCAAAAGCCCATAAGCCCACATGTTCAAAGCCTAAAACTGGCCCACATTATTCGAAACCCTACCCAGCTCGCGATCGAACGCCCGACCTGGCTCGGCGGCCGCAACTTGACTCGTACCTCCTCTCCCTAGGGTTTGCTGGTAGCGCTAACGGTGGCGACACGAGCGGCAACGGTGTGGTGCTGGTGCTACGACGGCGGTAGAGGGGTCGGGCGGCTAGCTCAACGGTGTCGCGGGTTCGATGTTGGGAGCAGCGGCGGCGGGTACTGTAGGTCAACACTCGAAGGGGACTTAGACACGGCGGCGGTCATCAAGGATGGCAAAATGGCAACGGCACAAATAGTTGCGCTTGTGGCTTCGAGCTGGGCGATAGTAGCAACAGTGGCTTAGAGCTGCTGCGACGTGCAACTGCAGAGACGGGCGGAGGTATGGCAACGCGGGTTGCAGGTGTCAGGCAGAAGCACGGCGATGGGCAAGGCATTGGCTTTGCTGAAAGCTACAACAGCAACGGCGTCCAGAGCTCCAACGACTGCGAAACAGCAGCTGCAGTGGTCAAGCTCCCAGTGTCGCTCGAAGGGCGGTGGCTCACACAGCATCGAGTGGCATCGACAACGTTTCCTCCGATTTTTCTCTTCTCTACACGACGCCTTCAGATTTAGGTTTTGGGTTGAGCAGTGGTGGGGTTGGCGTTGGTTGAGCACCGCTGCCAGCGGTGACGACGCCGTCGCTATTTTTCCTCAAGCTCTCTCTCTCTCTCTCTCTCTCTCTCTCTCTCTCTCTGCTCTCTGTTTTCTCTCCTCGCTCCCCCTATTCTCTTTGTTTTTTGTTGCTGTCCCCTCCCTCTGTTCCCGTTCCCTGGTTTTTCCCCCCTGCTGCTGTTAGCTCCCCCTAGGGTTTTTTGCGAAGATAGGCAAGGGAGAAGGCAGCATGGGCCGGGCCAAGGCAAGATCTGGCCCGGCCCCTTCCACGTTTTATTTTTTCTCTTTTTTTGTTGTTTTGTTATTTTTCTTTTTCTTTTTTTTTCTCTTTTTCTCTAATTCTTTTTATGTATTTGAAAACAAAAATTATGTGTCAACAAGAACGATGGATTCCAAATCAGGTATGCAAATCTTTGTATTCTCCTCCTACATGTTAGGGTTTCTAGCTATGTTGATTTTAGGATGCCGCTACAACGATCAACATGAGCAACAATATTTGCGAGTGTAACATCTTTGACACCTGTTTAAAAAGTGGCGCTTGTGTGATATTTTCTTACAAGACACATTATCTCATGAAAGTTTTATAAGAAGTGACGCTTGTGTCTTGTGTTTTCTATCTAACAAAATTCTTCATGAGTACTTTTTTCTTTTTTCTTTTTGTGAAATTAATACATACAAATTTGATAACATACCTAAAGAAAGAAGTATTAAAGGGGCTGCCAAAAGCCACAATCATAAGGCGAAACTACTTTTGTGTGTATATATTCTAAAATGTATATGGAAAGTCAAAGTTATTATGATCCACATGAGATCCATCAAATCTGATTGTCCATAAGAGATCGGAGTAAAGCAATCCACCAATGCCATGTCAGTTTTACAAAAGAAAGTTCACTAATTTTTTTAACCCAAGACAGTAAGATTGAGCTGTCAAACCTTCTAGTGTGAGCTCAATCCAAGATGGCCGTTGACGGCGCTGGACCTAGGGAGCCAGCGGTGGCCCCATCCCGCTTTGCATCGGGTCTAACTTGTATACTCTTGCATGCATATGTTGGGTCTAACAAGGATATTTGTGTAGAGGATGTTGTGAGTGCATATGACGGACCGAAGTGCGAGTCAAAGAGCTTAAAATTCAAAGGATTGTGCAAAAGCAGCCGCCACTTTGGCCTGGTCTGCAGGGACGAGGGCTTCGAAGGCGGCAAGTGCAAAGGCCTCCGGCGCTGCTGCTTTTGCTTGAAGTCTGGTGGAGAGGAACCACCACCTGGAGAGCGACCACCACCATATGGAGAGCGACCACCTGGTGGGACAGCCCGGGTTCATTAGGAATCGATAACTGCAGTAGCTACTTATCATGTAATAAGTCTGTAAAATCATATGCCGAACATGTTCGGAGAGAAAATGCGCTGTCACAAACGATATCTCAATATATTGACATGTTAGACAATGGTATCGATAGAATCCATGACTTGTTAGAGTTTTTGCTTGGGTCCCCTTCAGAGAATGAAGATAATGCCGATGCAATTAGGGACATTAATTTCCGGATTTGCATAGATAACAAGCGCCTGATATAATATATGGTAAGTCTAATTGCTGCTAAAGAAAATAAAAGGTCAATTACTAGTAAGAGCCGACACTCAAGGCCGAGATGATTTCGTTGTTTTTAGTTCTACTTAAAAACACGAGTTTCATCGTTCCATAATTCGAGAGTGGAGATGTATCTGCAATATTTCAAAAGCACCTAAAACCTCTTGAGAATCAAAAAGGGCAAGAATGCCTACCCGCTTTCTGATATTGTACGACGATGCTTGTGATTCTGTCTCCTTTTGAAACGACTCTTAAGACATGGTGTTTGGGAATAACGGATCCCCGAAAACTGGATTCGACACCGAATCGAACCCCTAAATCAATGCGGAAGACGAAGCCCGGGAAAACACGTATCACCGATCGTAAAGCACACCACGGATTCGAGCGTACCTTGTTAGCCACTGATTAAACACCAACGCCGATAGAGGAAGAGAAACTGGCCCTGTTCAATCCGATGACGCCTTGAAGGGAAGAAGAACGTGCCTTATACTTACTGTTTTTTTTTTTTTTTTTTTTTTTTTTTGGTTCTTGGAGAGAGAGAGAGAGCGCGCGGGAGAAGACGTACGTTCGTTTTTTGTTTCCAACAGGTGTCATCTCTCTCTCTCTCTCTCTCTCCTCCCTTTTATACCTTCCCCCATCCACGGGCCCTATTCCCGTGGGCCGGGCCTTTTGGGCCCAGCATGCGCGGACGGGCCTTAAGCCCATCACCAATTAAAACCATCATCTCCCACTCGCACATGGTGGGCCGAACAATATTCTCTTTACCTCTCTTCAACATTCATACCGGTGAATAATCCGTGCGACCAGCATACTTTGAGAGCTCGTTGCTATACATCTGTTAGGAATATATAGCAGCTCATAATGTGCGTCACACTCCAAGTAGATTTAGTATGCAGTACCCTAGATCGATCGATCACATTTATATCTCCCTTGATCTCTTTTAAACAATGATATATATATATTGTATTCACAATTATAATTATCACAAAGACAGTCATAATTGGTCGACCAGTGAATACAAAACCACAATGTGTTTCTCCAAAATCGATCTTCCTCTTCCCTTCAAACTCTCAATTTCAGTTCAGCTTGCTTTTCTAGAAATGCCCCATTAGATCGAATCATCTCATGACCATTGGCAACACCCTAAGATAGCAAACACTAAATAGAAATCTTGAGAATAAGTAAGAGTCATGAGGGGACTAAAAATTGAGGAACTCTTTTCCTCAAGAGTCTCACACGTCATAAAAGTTGAGATCAAACTTTTTGCCACTCTTATTGGTCGTCTCATGCATACGTAGTATGAAATACGTATTATGGTATTAACTCCTTTCCCATGGAGCGTATGTCTACACCTTTCAATACCGTACAGATGATAGTTCAGACATACCCAATGTCTAACTTGAGTTCACGTATCTACTAATTCACAAAATTTCATCAGAACTCACATCTGGCATCATAGACAGATAAAGTAAAATATGTGGGGTATTTTACTTTCGGACATAGTAAGTATTATATCCTCATCTTAACACCTAGTTAAGGCGACATACGTGTTTTAACCTTGAGCTCTCGATTATCACCTAGATAATAAGCTTAAAAACAGTCTCATCTCTATTTATCACACAGTAAATAGAGGCGATTACCCGTGTGAGTGGGCTAATCTTATATCTGTCCGACATACTTCTCAACTTAAAGTAATGCACTAAGCATTAAGATGCATAAAGATCAAACAAAGATTCATAGTCATTAATCAATGAAAAACAAAATTTCATAAACGTGAACAACTCAGGGAAATTACAATTCAGTACATCAGACTCTACGCAATCCTAGAGATTTTACATGACCACAAAACACATCTCTAGGTATTGGCTTTGTCATAGGATCTGCTACCATTCTATGCGTAGATATGTACTGTAAGTTCACATCCTTTTGTGCAACCATATCTTTCACAAAATTATACTTGGTATCTATATGTTTGGTCTTGCCATGATACTTTGGATCTTTGGTGTACGCTATAGCTACTTGGCTAGCACAGTTAACCAACAATGGATTTGCAGCTTTCTCATTAACACCTAAATGATCCAAAAATCTCTTAAGCCAAACTCCTTCTTGTACCGCTGCTGATAATGCCACGAACTCAGCTTCCATCGTGGACAAGGCTATACACGTTTGCTTCTTACTGCTCCATGATATGGCGCCATTGTTCAGTAAGAAAGCAAATCCAGAGGTAGATTTCCTTTCATCTAAATCTCCTCCCCAATCAGCATCTGAATAGCCTTCAAGTCGCAGATCCTTTCCTTGGTAATTCAACTTGTAATCAGCAGTTCCCTTCAGATACCTCAGTATTCTCTTGACGGCTTTCCAATGTGCTGGACCTGGATTGGATTGGTATCTACTCACCATTCCAACTGCAAAACATATGTCGGGTCTTGTACACATTATAGCGTACATCAAGCTCCCAACAGCACTAGCATAAAGAACACGTTTCATTTGTTCCTTCTCTTGTGGAGTCCCCTGGACATAGTTTCGTGGCTCAATCCTTCACCTTTTGCAATAGGAGTGTCTATGGGTTTACAGTCTTGCATACGAAATCGTTCAAGAACCTTATTTATATAGGTTTCTTGCGAAAGAGACAACGATCTCTTCGAACGATCTCTCGAAATCTTAACTCCAAGAATGTATGTAGCCTCACCCATATCCTTCATCTCAAAGTTAGAAGACAACCATCTCTTAACAGTATTAACCAACTCCATATTGCTTAGGCAATAAGTATATCATCAACATACAATGATATGATCACAAATTGATCATTGGATCTTTTGATATATACACAATGATCCTCATCAATCATTTTAAAATCATATGCCATTATGGCATTAGGAAAATGTATATACCATTGTCTTGATGATCGCTTAAGACCATATATCGACCTCAAAAGTCGACATACTTTTTCTTCTTGGCCTTTCACTATGAAACCAGCAGGTTGTTCCATATATATTTTTTCCTCTAATTCTCCATTGAGGAAAGCAGTCTTTACATCCATCTGATGTAACTCAAGATCTAGACTAGTCACTATTGCCAGAATAATGCAAATCAAGGTAAATCTTACTACAGGAGAAAACGTATCTTCATAATCAATTACTTCTTGTTGATTATACCCCTTTGCCACAAGGCGAGCCTTATGCCTTTCTATCGAGCCATCAGCCTTTCGCTTTATTTTGAGAACCCACTTGTTCATAATAGCTCAAGCGTCCTTTTGGAAGATCAACCGGTTCCCGGACTTGGTTTGATTTCATTGACTCCATTTCCTCTTCCATTGCATGAATCCATTTTTCCTTACTAGGGCAATTCAGAGCCTCATTGATATTTCTTGGCTCATCCTCATCTTGTGGAGCAACCATAAAAGTTTCCCCTTCAATGTCAAAATGTCGACGGGGAATACTTTGGCGACTTGTTTGCCGTATGGGAGATTGTACACTTTGCACACCATTCCCTATTATGCTCCCACTTGGATGAACTCCATTAATATCATTATCTTGATCCAAGGTCTCAAATAAGGAGTGATCTTCCCCTATTTCGCCCTTCTTAGGAAACTCATCCTCTAAGAATGTGACATCTCGTGATTCAAATTCAGTTATACTCCCACTTTCCTGCTCACCAATGAACACATACCCTTTCGAGTGTTCCGAGTATCTTATGAAAATACTCTTCTTTCCTCTGGGACCCAATTTCCCAAACTTGTGAGAGGACTCATGTGTATAGGCAGCACAACCCCATGGCTTAAGAAAACTTAAGTCCAGTTTTCTACCTATCCATAACTCATATGGAGTGGAAGTAACTGATTTGGAAGACACCCGGTTAAGTATATAGACAGCAGTTAATAATGCATCACTTCAAAAGGTGATGGGTAAGTTAGCATGCGTCATCATGGACCTAACCATTTCCAGTAGGGTTCTGTTTCTTCTTTCCGCAACACCATTTTGTTGAGGAGTGTACGGAATAGACAACTATCTTTCTATTCCTTTTTCATCACACAATTTTCTGAACTCATCAGATAAATATTCTCGACCTCGATCAGATCTCAATGCTTTTATTTTCTTATCTAATTGATTCTCTACCAAGTTCATAAATCTTTTGAAACAACTTATTGCTTCAGATTTATGAGAAATCAAATAGACATATCCGAATCGAGTATAATCATCTATAAAGGTGATGAACTAAACAGCCCCATGCCTTCCTTTCACATTCATTGGACCACAGACATCAGAATGGATTAAATGCAGAGGAAATTCAGCTCTTTTTCCTTTTCCAAATGGTTTCCTTGTCGTTTTCCCTTCTAGGCAATGCTTATATATAGACAAATCGACTTTTTCAATATTGCCCAACAAGCCCTCTTTGGCTAGTCTATTCATACGCTGTTGGCCAATGTGACCAAGTCTAGCATGCCACACATTCACATCATTATCATATTTATTAGAGACGTGAGAAGGGAGTAACAAACATTAGCATTAACATAATCAATATCTAATACAATAAAACCATCCATAAAATAACCGCAACCATAGTAATTTGTATCCAAAAACAAATTCACACCTCTACTATAGAAGTTCATATTAAAACCTAATTTAACCAACACTAATACAGACACTAAATTCCGACGAATCTTCGGAGCATACAACACATCATGAAGGAACAAAGTGCGTCCACCACGCATATTCAGTTGGCATGTGCCAATTCCTTTCACTTCAGCTCTAGAGTTGTTTCCCACATAGATCCACTTAGTTCCAGTTGGTACTCGTCGGAATTCCACGAAGGATCCTCTATCCTTCGCTACATGGTCCGTCGCTCCTGAATCCACAGTCCACAAAGGATTAGACTCAGTTAAGAACACAGAACTCGACACATAAGCAAAGTTCTGAAAAGTACAAGGGGTGCATACCTTCTTTGGCTCACGACAGTCGCGAGCATAGTGACCCTTCTTGTCACAGTTGTAGCATTTCACCCTTGCAAGCTTTTTCATGCGAGGACGCTTCCTTTTTCCATGTTGGTTAAATTTGGGTTTCTTCCCTGAAGGACCTGCTTCTTCCTTGCCTTTCCCTTTATCAAACCAGTTAGGGCGCTTGCGTTTGGAGCTCGAAGCTCCATGTGAGCTAGAACTACCATGATAGAGTTCAGCATCCGGCTTAGCCGCCAACAGGCGGTCCTCTTCCAGCTCAAGATGACGCATTGCATCCTCAAAGGTTTTGATATTTTCATTATGAGTCAGGTGCACCTTCATATGCTCCCAACTCTGAGGCAAGGAACGAATCACTGCTTGCACTTGCTGCTCATCTGTGAGGACATGGCCAGCATCTTTCGGCTTAGTTATCATGTTTGACATCTTTCTAAGATGTTGCTTCATGGTCTGACCATGAGACTTCTTATAAGAGTCAAACCTAATAGTGAGCTGCCTCAGTCTAGTCACCGAAGTATGACCAAATCTAGCTGCCAATGCCTCCCACATTTCCTTGGCATTGTCAAAACGCCGAAACTCTCGCATGACGTCATTTTCCATGCTGCTCAGCAACGTGATGCGAGCTAGAGAGTTCTTTCTTTTCCACGCAGAAAAAGCTTCTTTGTCTCTTTTGTGCTGTGCAGTGGTTCTCTCTTCAGGTTCTACCATGGTCGGGATAAGAGCCTCAAGTGCTTCTTGCTCTTCCAAAGACATACTGGATTTTCATTTGCCAAATTTCATAGTTGTCTCCATTGAGCTTTTCACCTTTGTTCAGCTCGGCAACTATGCTCTTTGTGGCTAAAGCCATTGATCTGAACACATCAGACATATGCACGAATTATTAATGCCTATCATTTATGCATCCCTTTTTACATAGACCCATCATATTAATGAATAATTTCAAGTAAGGCTTCAGAATCAAAAGGTCACTACGTTTCCAATCATCCTCCAAAAATCCTAACTTAAAACTATCATTAATATGATTGTCATATGCAAAATCAATTCTATGAAGTTACAAAAACTTCTAAAACTACCCACAGCTAATTACCCACAGCAACCAGCAATAACAGAAAGCAACAGATAATTGACATACAATTAAAACAATAATGCTTTCAATTAACACAATTAGGTAGTAATCATTACATAATATGTCCACAAATCACACTTAACATATATCAGTCAATACAACTAACACCAAGTCAAGACACGAACCGGAAAGATCCTCTTTGTTCAATTTCTTGATCTTTTCCCTTGTAACAATACAAGAATATTCATTTACAAAGTCCATCACAATTTTCTTATAGGAAGTAGCGCCATTGACATCTCATATGTGATTCAACACATCTTGCCATTCAAGTGGAAGAGTGTTTATGAAAATCGCACCATCTCGACCGTGACATAGGACGACCATTCCATATGACCCGTTGAATTTTCCCGTTGACTTCAAGGACATGATCAATTAAGTCACCTCTCTCCCATCGATGATCCGCTCGGCTATCAACTTAGACAAAGATATCCTTTTGTTCATCCAGAATCGCGCGAATAGGTGTGCGCAACCTTAGGGGAGGCATAGTTCCTGCAACAAATGCAGAACAAATAAGGGATCACATTATAATCCACATAGACTTAATTGAAAAAGAAACAAATTCTTTTCCTCCTTCTTTATTTTTTTTTTGGGTCAACGGTCAACGGTCGTCGGTCAACGGTCAACGGTCGTCAACGATCAACGGTGGTCAACGGTCAACGGTCGTTGGACGTCGAACCGGTCGGGCCGGTCTGGCCGGCTCGGGCGAACCGACGCACGTGCCGCACGCGTGTGCGGGATGACGTCACGCAGACGTCATCCGGCACGTGCCGCGCACGTGCCGGGTGTCGCGGTACGGGTCGAGTCGGATCGCCGGTCGGGTCGCCAGCCGGTGATCGCCC
The DNA here is from genome assembly GCA_014182885.2 of Eucalyptus caleyi. Taxonomy (NCBI): domain Eukaryota; kingdom Viridiplantae; phylum Streptophyta; class Magnoliopsida; order Myrtales; family Myrtaceae; genus Eucalyptus; species Eucalyptus caleyi. The sequence continues at coordinate 48,781,544 of CM024471.2, forward strand.
GGCGAAACGTCGTCGGTGATGACGTCATCGGTGACGTCATCCGAGCGGTTACCGACCATTGGATGACGTCACGATGACATCATCGCGTGACGTCAGCACGCGTCGGTCCGCGGACCGGCGCGTGCCGGTTCGCTTGCCGGCGGCGTGCACGCGCCGGTTCGCTCGCCGGCGGCGTGCACGCGCCGGTTCGCCGACCGGCGCGTGTGCCGCACGCGCTTGGCGATCCAGCGCTTCCGGGCGCGTCGTGCCCATGCGCAGCGCCTTTCGGCCGCGCGTGTGGGCGCGTGCGGCGTCGCCCGGCGGCGCTCGACGTATCGCCAGACTCGTCTCGACGTCGCCTTTCTTCATATGCCATCACAATTTGATTTCGACTTACGAAAACTCGGAAAAATGGCCGAATAGCGCTCGGGTGTCGGGATTTTTGCCCCGATCCGTACGGCCGAAGTTCTTTCACGAAAAATCAATCAAAAACATCAGAAAAAGGTTGGGAAAAACGTGAACTAGGGCTTTGATACCAATGTTTGGGAATAACGGATCCCCGAAAACCGGATTCGACACCGAATCGAACCCCTAAATCAATGCGGAAGACGAAGCCCGGGAAAACACGTATCACTGATCGTAAAGCAAACCACGGATTCGAGCGTACCTTGTTAGCCACAGATTAAACACCAACGCCGATAGAGGAAGAGAAACTGGCCCTGTTCGATCCGATGACGCCTTGAAGGGAAGAAGAACATGCCTTATACTTACTTTTTTTTTTTTTTTTTTTTTTGTTCTTGGAGAGAGAGAGAGCGCGCGGGAGAAGACGTACGTTCGTTTTCTGTTTCCAACAGGTGTCATCTCTCTCTCTCTCTCCTCCCTTTTATACCTTCCCCCATCCACGGGCCCTATTCCCGTGGGCTGGGCCTTTTGGGCCCAGCATGCGCGGACGGGCCTTAAGCCCATCACCAATTAAAACCATCACATGGGAGTAGTAATATTTTATGCACCGCAAATCTTTAAATCCGGCAAGAAAGATGACAATGTATTTAGGCCGAAATGCATTCAAATTATAAAAAAGACGAATAACGAAATATGACACACCCTGTGAAAACATCATCAATTAAGGAAAGTTTACATCGAAGATAGTCCAAAGTTCACGCTTGATTTTTTTTTTCCTTTGTTAGCATATTGCTAGAGATGCAAGAACCAGATTGAGCTCATGAGCAGTGCTCTTAAAGTCCAAAACTTTTGTTTACTAGTTGGGGCACTAATTTTTACCCCCTGGATTAGTTGAAGATAAGAAAATGCAATTTGCTGCATTATCGAAAGAGTTCGTAAATTCTCCATTTTAAATGAATAAGAATGGGTGTTCCAAGAAAGATGACGATATTGTTTGCTAGTTATTACCAGAGAATTGCTCAATCGAACCCGCGTTTATGGAGCATATACCAATCACAATAGTCAAACGATGTGAAGTCCATTACTTTAATTGTGACATCCAGAATTTTCTACATTAGTTGATAATACTTAGGATGTAAAGATCCATAAATAATTTACATGGATGATAATTTTAACAAATTATTTAACTAGATAAAATTGGACTTAATTGCAGAATTAGTTTAAAAGTGGGCTGTTTTCGTAATTTTATGAAGTCCATGACATGTCCATAGCATAAGTAAAGTATTCATATGTTTTAGATAACAAATGAATGGCCTTCGATATTTAATTCTTTGCTACGGTTTACACAAGAAATGCCCAAAAATTGGTGTTTTATTTTTTGCACAATAATTACATGGTAATTGTTATGTAGTGATGTTGCTTGTGATGAGATGAATAAGAGTTTGTGGCTTTGTAAATGATGATAAATGGATATTTGGTTTCCATTGTCCATGCGAGAAATGCCAAGAGACTGTGATGATGAATTGTATATTGGAATTGTTATCTTATAACGATTTGCATGTTGGAGAGGCCATGTGAGGGATATCTTTGCCACGACCTATTCGCCAGAGAGTGATTCCCTTGTATGAGCATGTATATAAGGCTCTAGGAAAAAATAGATGTTCTACCATCTACGATAAGTCTTTACAAGATTGAGAGGTCGTGAAGTCCTGTGATTATACACGAGAAAATATGGCATGTATGGTTTAATATGACTTGAGTAACCTGTTATGAGAATAAGTATGAAATTATTATCATCATGCAATTGTATCATGGTATATTTATCCTTGCTAATCTAGAGCACATTCATGATGGATGGGTTAAGACATTTATGATTCTACCCCCATAGATTGATAATGACAATATCTCGTTAGTTGAGATGAGTCCTACTTAGAGACAAGAGGGCGAGGTACTCACTTTGTATATTGGGAAGCTACTTGTGCATCATGAAATAATACACCATCTACTTGCATTTCAGTGAATAATTCTATGCCACATTGACCTGTAATTTTCATTTGCAAATCACGATAGAAAAGAGGGTGCATTTACCATATTCATTTTGTATATAAAAATATTATGCACTCGTCTTGAGTTCATGTTGTTTTGTTTAATATCGTATCAAGTGGCAAGATGATCTCCTACTTTAAGCCTCACTGAATTTAGTCTTCAACCAAAATATATTTTAGATTGGTCCAGTTCAGAATTCAGGGACATTCAAATGAGCAACTTCTTCAAGAGGATTAGATTAGAGTGCACAACAAAAGTAGGAGAATGTCTTCTATATTGGGAAGTTTTGATTCTGTATAGTAAAAGAAAAAGAATTGTGCACATCATTGTGAGGTCAAACTATTTGTTGCTTTTGATGTTCAATTTGTGTGGAAATTTCAGGTCACGGCATTAATTGTGGAGATCCACCTAGTGGATCGGGAGGATCAGATTTTCACGAAAATACGCCTCGAAATAGGGTTTATCGTACAAATGGTTTAAGCATGCGGTTTCACTAGGCATCGAGGAAAGAGGTGTCACTACACTTGGAAAATTGACTAATCACGACGGTTACTCTTGTAATTAATTTCTGCTAAACAAACTTCTCGCTATCTCACTCCTTTAGAAGGTGGCAATCGGACCTCATTCGCTAATCCAGCCAGAGATTGTCATCATCAGAAGCATCGGTCGGTGTCGATTCTGGAAGGAGAAGTAGACATGGAGAAGAGATGCATGGCGCTGGTCCTGCTGTTGCTCCTCCTCCTTGTTGGACGCAAATTGTGCAACTCTAAAATCTCCATAACCAGAACAAGAACATGCATAATTAAGTAGACAGATTAATGCACCTGTTTTGGGATCCATCGAGCATAAAACGGAAGCAGAAAATGGATTACCCACATATCAAGTGGATCCACGCATCAAATCCTTCTCCTCTATTGCCCTCCGTATCACTGGCTCAATGAGGCGGCCCCTTCACGTATAGCGTTAGGTAAATGCCCTTAGATGAGGATACAGGTGAGAATTAGGGTTAAAGGAGAGACTTGAGCACTATTTATGGAGTTTCCAGCCAGGCCCCCTCATTACGAGCCAGGCTCAACTCGGCCCACACTAGCCAGCCCATATTAGACTAATTAAAATACCTTTTATCTCATCTTAGACCAATCGTGTTTTACGGTAACCGTAAAAACAGTAAATTACAATATCAATTAATTTAGTCAACATTAGGAAAACTCTTACATTCTCCCACTTTGACTATATTAATTAAAATCGTACCATATGTGTGCACATTTAGTCCAGAGATAATTCTTAATAGTCAATTATATCCCATAAAGTCTTAAACACCAAATCATGGCGGTAACTGCATATATACACACAGAGCCTTCCATGGTCACGAATACTCTTAACTTTATTAATACGGATTCAATATGGTAGTGTGTCAAATGGATAACATCTCTCATAAAGAGATCCCATTTGTCAGTCACCATTCTCTTACCTTAGGTGTCACAAAAACTTGTGCCACTAGAGAATACTTTATGGTTCTAATGAACTCACATATGTCTTGTCCTTATGGTTAACATTTCTTTATGTATTACAAGACATATACACAAGGCTAATAATCGGATGCCCCTAGCCTTTATTCAAGGTTTATAAAGTACCTTGAGACTTTATCAATATGTATTCAACATAACAACAATACATTCAAAATATTTTATTAAATGCATATCAAACCGTTACAAAGTATAACGAACACAGATGAAACCTTTATCAGAGTAAAGCCAAAATAGCTCACACTAAACAACAGCATCTCATGATGCTCCTAAGCCCATGCTAACGACATGTTGCTCAAATACACATGTGTGTAGGCCTTTAGTTAGTGGATTTGCAACCATATCATCTGTGAAAATATGTTATATTAAAACGTCACATTTCTGTATCGTTTGCTTTTGGTCAAAAATTTTGACCACCATATATTTAGATCCCTTTAAACCTCTGTAGTAAATAAATAATACTACAAATTTGTTATCTCAATACAACCGTATGGGTCTATCCATAAAGTTAAAACAATAAACTCCGTCATGAGGTTCTAGAGCCTAATAGCCCAAGTAACAGACTAAAAGAATATTACTAACATTGCTTACATAGTAAAAGATAACATAGAACTTTATTTACTGCACTTCCTACTAACATAAATATGTATTCCATTATTGATTTTTTGTCATCCTAACAACCAGCAAAGTTTACATATGAATACCCTACTAGCTGCAAGAATTAAACATGTCTGTAAATTAGCATATAATCTATTGTCTTATTTAAGTACCTTAAAATCTTCTTGGCAACAACCCAGTAATCGCATCCTAGATTTGACTGATATCTTCCTAGAAGTCCCGTCACAAAGACGATATTTAGTCTAGTACAAATTCGAGCATACATTATACTTTTAAGTGCACTGACACAAGGTACACAATTTAATTAGATTTTCTCAATATCTAAATAAGGACAATGTGATAGATTCAGTCCATCACCCTTAACAACAGAAGCAATTCATGGCTTGCAATGATGTATATTGAATATTTCCAATATACAATTAGCAAATGTCCTCCGAGAAAATCTAATATAATATGGCAAAACCAATCCTTACAGACCTCAGTACAAAGGATATAAGATGTATCAAGGTCACAAGTTGTAAGCGAAATATCATGTACATAGAGTATAAGAAAAACAAATTTCCTCCCACTGACCTTAAAGTATATTGAATTATTTTGTTCCCAATTAAACAAAATAACAATATTATGAAACTTTAATAATATTATCTGGAAACTTGCTTTTCAGTCTATACACAAGTTTACTTGAATCTGCGGCAAAATCATCTAGTTGCACTATAAAGATTTTGTATTTATTTGGCGTAATCCATATCAAAATAAATTATTAATGTCACGTTTACTCTGAAAGAATATTTAAAAATAGTAGAAATAAATATTTATTTCTTCACTATTAACTATCCACCCCTCTTTCAGAGTAAAAACTTTAGCTATCAATTTGGCTTTAAATTCCACAATATTTCTTTGAAATTCTTTTAGTTTTGTACGCCAATTTGCAACTAATGGACTTATGGTCTTTAGGCAAGTAAGTTAGTTTCCAAATACTATAATGTTTCATAGATTGTATATCGCATTTTATGGCATCTAATCACATACTTGATTAAGAACAAGAAATGACATTTATAAATATGCCACTACATCAACCATATAGTGGATATTGCAGTCATGCTCTCACAAATAGACTATATAATTTAATGGAATAACGATCGTCTTTCCCTAGCAAATCTCCGAGTAAAGTAACCACCACTTCATTCTATACTTGAGAGGTTTGAAAAAATTTCATCATAACTATATCAAAAATAGTAACTTGAACCTCAACAAGTTTAGTTAATGGTATAGGAGATTCTACAATTATTTGTATCACAAATGTCTATATAGGTAAAGACAAAGACACAGTGATCTTCTGAGAGCAGTTATCGTCTACAATTACGTTGAACTGTAGAAACTTTACAGTATGTGATTCTATAATACTTATACATTCTTTAGGGTCATAAAATTAATACCCATTCAAACAATTAGAGTAAGATACAAAATAATTTCAAGTGGATCTAAATTCCAACACACTTAATATTGAATTAGATAACATCACTTCTGCATGACACCTCTAAATTTAATATGATCCAAGTAATTTATGTCCAGTCTATAACTCAAAAGAAGTTTATGAAATAACTTTGATAAGAAACACATTTTGTATGTGAAAATGTTGCTTTCAAAATATTAGCCCACAAAAGATCAGATAAATTAGTCTTACTAATCATACTCATCACCATGTTCAATATGGTGCATTTACGCCTTTCAGCCAAATCTTTTTGTCAGGATTTTCAAGTATAGTAATTAAGTTACCACCCAAAAATCTACCAAATATTTGACAAATGACCCTTTAAGCTATTTCGCATTATCATACTCGCCAATACACTCATGTCCACTATTTAGCTTGACAACATTTTAAGACTAATTGTAATTGTTTTATTCTTTATCTCGGTCATTTTCCTTAAATAGAAAACTTCCGGAAACAACCTTTTAACCATATACAAGATGTATATGTCATTATAACTTAAACACAATATTTACAGATGTGTCCTAATTTCAATATCAAATAAGACATAATTTCAAGCAACTAAGGCTTTCATCATCTTATAATAGTGCAATCCGCAAGCAAACCTCTTTTCATATGTTCCAGAATGGCACGCTTCATGGACAATAAGCAAATTCAATTGTTCTTTTATCAAGCAACAAATCATATATCCACTACTTTAAAAATTTGAAGTAGTTAAAACCTCAATAATAGTGGAGTTATTAATTATAGAAAATGTGACTAAAAAAACAAGCTATATATATATATAATTAGCATCATGTGAACACCGTGTAACTTGACGTACAAGTACACATTCAGAGAGTTACGCGTATAATCATATAATCACCTTTGGGCAGAATACATGATATGCAGTTGTACACTCTACACATGATAACGGTTATGAGAATATATTCTAATCTACGTGAATTCATCACCTTTGGACAGATGAACCACTAGGATCAGTCAATCCTCTACCACACCATCATGTATCCCTCCATGAACTAATACACAATCACCTCATTTGGGAATATGACCACGCATTAGACTAGGAGACATTCCAATTAGCATACGAGACCAAAATTTCTCAAACCCAATCAAGCGTGCCACTTTGGCAGTCACTACTCAATTGAATCATTGAAACTTTCTCATACCAGGGATATAAACTTTATTACTCACATACATCATATACATGTGATTTTAACTTTAGTGATAGGGGCAGATTATCACTAAAATCACATATCATGCTAATTACATTGCTTTATCCATTAATAAAAATTAATCATACATATATATAAATATATATAGCGAACCTGAAAGATGGATTCCAATGAGATCACCGATCACAGCAACATAAGAAAATTCTTATAACATAAAAGTAAGCATCTCTTGTGCACCCCAATTATTGATTACTAGAATAACATTAAATGAATGCCGATCCAAAGGATCCATCATAAGTTAACATCAATAGCAATACGGGTGCTCCAGATTGACAAGCTTGATAGCTGATCAACTATTGCTCATGAGTTTCATAAGGTAAAACATGACTCCAAGACCAATAGCTGATTTATTAGCCAATTTTAAGTAACAAATTATCATTTTATCAACCAGTGGCCTATAAATTGAGTCAAAACACAGAACAAAATATCTAAACTATAATAGTAGATACAATTGCTCTTTGTAAATGTTGTTATACTTCTTAACCATATATATATATATATATATATATATATATATATATATATTCAACTTGATAGACATTAACAAGTGACCAGATGAGTTCATGTACAATATACAATAACTTAATTGACATGCATTACCCACATTTAGCAGATGTTTTAATCAGTACAATCAGTTTAGTCACGAGTTCTTAAGACGTCCATCATTCAAAGATTACCAGCATGGACCTAGACTTAGAACTAGGGAAGGAGAGTAAATTTCCTACAGGTATGCATCCCCACATTGGGCGAACAACTCCCGTTCAAGCCCTTCAGGGACAGCCTTTTAGCAGAAAACTACTCAGCCTTTTAGTTCAGAGCCTAGAAACACCCAAAAAATGCCAAGATGGAAACGTTTCTAACCTACCCAAGCTGCATTTCTCAAAGGATCATACCAGGCTAGAGAAGAAGAGGAATTTAGAAAGCCATGGAGAGTTTTTCACAAAGCACACACTTTACTTCAAGGGACTCTGCCCAACACAATACACCCTCATGGCCTTATATAGGCAAAATGAGGTCACAAGGCAACAAACAAGGACCAAGCTCATGGGTCCGGGTACAAACGGGGCAACGGAAATTTCCGGTAGGGAATTATTCGCACACTATGAACAGTAACTATACTGTGAACAGTACATTCCATAGCCTAGTGCTACAGTGAATAGTGACTCTGCTATAGTGAAAATTGTACGGACTCAACGGTCTCGTCCGTCGCGGGCATTGTAGCTACAGACTGAGTCTGAGTCATCTGAGCTGTCTTCTAGGAGATGAGCTTCGTACTTCTGCTGAAGGGCTTCAAGATCTTCTGGTGAGAGGATCTGATTTAGCCTTATTGATGAGGATGCTTCTTCTTCTGCCCAGTTTGTGTCTTCACTTGTAGGACGAGCAGGAATGCTTGGCTAAGGCCAATTTGATGTCTGTGCATAATACGATGTGTCCATGTTCTGGAATGAGGACGAAGGTCCCTGTTCGTAGGGATCCTGGGACAGAGGACCTCCAAAGTGTGCATAGGGGTCCTGAGTAGACTGGACAATGTCGTCTTCGCTTGTCATTTCATGCTCTTGAGATGATGCAGCTTGTCTGTACTGATTGAGTGCTTCCTTAGCTTCTGGAGCTAGGTCATAATGATCCTACGTAGTGGGTGCATTATTCCAGATTTCTTCAGGAATGGTTTTGTTTTCTTGGCATCAGATTCTCTGGATTTCTCGATACTCGTTTTCACAAAATCTAACAGATGTTGGATAGGATTTGTGAATTCGAGCTTCTCGGCTGTTCAAATTAGGTTTATAGGATGTGGTTCCTATTTCAAGTGGCCTATCCAAAATACTACCATTATTTCTGCAAAAATTCCATGGATGTCGGAAAAACAGGATGGTGTGAACCTCAAGATTCGGTGTCATGGTTCTCAGTTCTCTTTTCAAGTCTTGTTTCCAACATGTAGGATGATAGAACCAATTTAGAAAATCTAAAAGATTTCTATCACATTCTTTTTCGATGTTTCTTCCGAGCAAGAATATCCTGGTGAGATTAGCAATAAATCTTCTGGTGGGAATCTCAATAGCTATTAAGTACTTATTGGTTAAGTACCATAACAGTGTTTTGAGCTGGTCAGGGAAATCATCTTCTTTCCAGATGAGGGGATGAATGAAAGGATAATTCAAATTTAACCCGAAAGGATAAAGAATCGAACCTCCATTGAATCTGAATAGGTCTGTGTGGGATTGCCACATGAGGTTCTCCAGGTTCTCAGTAAGACTGTCGTTCTGGATTTGCTGAATAATCTCCTCAGGAAATTTCCAGCTTGGCAAGTCTTTGATCTTCTCAATCTTGTATTTCACACCATGATTGAGCATATGGAACGCAGGTCTCTTGATGTACATGTTGATCTCGGCTGGTACTTTTGGTCTTGACAAAAAATCAGCAAGCACATTCTTTTTTCCAGGAATATGCTTGGTTTCAAAAGAGTATTTTGAAAACCATTCAGCCCATCGAAGTAGTTGAGAGTTCGGAATCTGCTTCTGTTTAAACTTCGTCATCTGAGGAAAAGATGCCATGTCTAATTCTACCAAGAAGTGATGGCCGATGAGATGAAATTCAAACTTCTTGATTCCATTTTTAACTGCCAGGATTTCTTTAAAAGTGGAATGGTAATGCATTTCAGCTTGAGAAAACTTTCCACTTTTGTAAGCACAGAGATGTTTCTTACCATCAATTTCTTTAAAAAGGACAGCCGCCCAGTATTCATCACTAGCGTCAGTTTGAAGAATTTTTTTTCCTGTTGATGGTATTTGTAATGGTGGGAGATTCTGCATAATCTCCTTAAGCTCAGCGACTGCTTTAGTCTGAGTTTTTCCCCAAGGTGGGGAGTTCTTTTTCAGCATGGATTGCAAAGGAATCAAAAGCTTTGCAATGTTTGGGACAAAAACTCTGAGATAATTAATTATCCCAAGAAATTGCTGAACTTGTTTTGTCGTGAAGTCATTTTCAGGAAACTTCAATAATTCTTGAGCGATATGTGGCCTTGGATAGTATGTACCTTTGTTGAGGTGCATACCAAGAAATTCAATTTCTGTCTAGGTAATATTCATTTTCCTCTGAGAAAGCATAATACCATGCTTTTTTACGATGTCTGCAAACTGCTCAAGAAGTTGACAGTGTGACTGCTCATCAGGGCTGTAGAGCAGAATATCGTCAATGTATACTGCCGCACTTGCTAAAATTGGCTGGAAAATACGACACATGGCCTTTTGGAAAAGGGATGGTGCTACCTTTAGGCCAAAAGGAAGAACTTTCCACTGGAAGTGCTGGTTTGGGATACAGAATCCTGTTTTGGTTCTGTCTTCAGGATGAATGCCCAATTGCCAAAATCCGGCTTTGAGGTCGAATTTGGAATAGATATGGGCCTTGGTTAAGCTACTAAAGAAAGAATCTCTGGATGGTAAGGGGAACTTATCATCTTGGAGAAAAAGATTGAGAGGTTGGTAGTTGATTACCAATCTCATTTTTCCCCTGTTCTGCTCGGCGCGCTTATTGACATAAAAGGCTTCACAAGCCCATTGAGAATCAGAAACTTCAATAAGGCCTTGTTGTAATAATTCTGAGCATTCCCTTTGAGCTAAAGCCAAGTGTTCTGGCTTCATTCCCACATGACTCGCCTTTGTTGGGTTGATGTCTTCATTTTTCTTGAAGGGGAGGCGAACAAAGAATTCTGGATTTTCCCATAAAGGATGAGAACATTTTTGAGCAAATTCTGAGTGGGATTCTGAACAAGATTCTAACAACTTTTGCATGATTGGATCTAATAAACTCATCTGGATGGAAAAGAGTCTCTGAATATTAACAAACTCAGAGAAATGATCTTTATATCTAAGACCTTTTCTAGGAATGATACGAAGTTGGGAGATTTAAGTCATGATGTCCCACCCAATTATCAAATCTTTATTGGGGAGGTTTGATCCAAAGATTTTTGCTTTTATGGAACACTGGGGAAGAACGAACAAGAATGGAGAGGTTCGACATTTGTGGAGAAAGTATCTCCGAGGCGGAGTTGAAATATCGGACATGAGGAGTCCAATATTCTTCAGGCAGAACCTTAGTGTCTAGAATGAAGCAACTTGCTCCGGTATCAATGAGAGCAATGACATTGATAGGCTTGGCGAACTTTGAGGTGAAGATTTTTACCGGGAAATGGGGACAGTGAATTTGACTTGAGAATATGTCAGGATTTGGTTCTGGAGATGTGGGGGATATGTGAAAAATGTCTTCAGATTCTGATTCGTCAGACTCAGTTTCACTGGAGGTTTGATAGAAGGGAATAACGCAAAGAGTTTGTTCCGTTGGTTCTTCGTCAGCAGAAAATAAGGATTCAATATCATCATTTTCAAGGGAAATACCTGTTTCATTTTCAATCAGATGATTCTGACCTTTTTTCGCCTGAGGACAATTTTTGGCAAAATGTCCTTTCTTGTTGTAAATGTAGCAACGGTTGGATTTCTTATGGCCTATGTGATCCTTCCTCTTGCGTAGGTATCGCCATTTCTTCTTTTTTCGGAAATGCTTGGAGCCATGTCTGGATTTCTTTATCGAATACTTCTTGTAGTGCTTTTTCTTCCGAGAATACTGGCCACAAGTACCATCGCAATCCTGTTTAGAGCATTTGATCTTTAACTTCTGGTGGGAACAAGCTGATTCAAGACACTTGTCATCTGTGATGTATGTCCAGACCATTCGGCACTTTAAGCATAATTCTTCAAGGCATAGATGGACTTCTTGCTGAATTTCTCCCAAGGGAACATCTTGTATCCTTCTTTGCTTTCCAAAGAAAGATCTTTCAACCATCTGAGATAGCTCTTTAGGGATAGAAGTAAGGAAGACATGCTTTAGATTTGGATCTGCGCCAATTTGGTAAAAGAGCTGAAGCATTAGTCGATAATGCTTATCAAGATGCTTTTTCTGAAGGGAGCAGCATCTTCTTTTGAAAAATTCTCTTCTTTTTAGCTCTTTGAGATCTCCGGGTGTTCCCACAAAAACATGATATAAATAAGTAAGGGCATGACTGAAATTGGGTGACATTAGAAACATGATCTGGTCCTGTTCTGTGAGTGATTGCCACCAGAATTTAAGGCTCCCTGTGAACCTTGTAACAAAATTGTAAAGGACATCATTCATATAATGGTTGGTAATGGACTGTGTACTCAACCAAGTATGAAACTCTTCAAGTCTTTTTGGCCATTTTGGATAAGTAATATCGTCAATGGAGAAGAATTGTTTTGATGCCATGGATACATGCCTGGTAGAATTGTTTCTGGTGGGATTACTTGTCTGTCCAAATTCTGGATCAGAATAATTTGATTCCATATCATAGTCTGGAGGAGTGTCAGCCATGAATATTTGTGAAGTTGGTGGGACAATAGGGGGAGAATCGACTCCAGGATCCGAGAAGGATGAAGAAGAAGAAAGAGATGCTGAGTCTGATGTAGTAAAGGAAGTTTGTTCAGCAAACAGAATCTGTTTTTCTGGGATAACAGGATCAGGCTCAGGCTGTTGGGTATTAGGATCAATTTCTTGATTACCCAAATCCTTTAAAAAGGATTCTAATTGAATTTGATAACATCATCTGGGCTGTTGAGACGATTTCGTATTTCTGCCATATCTGGTTCTCTTCTGGAGGTATCTTCTGGAATATTGGCAAAAACAGATGTTTTTGGATGTGGGGGTAGATACCCAGTTCTAACAGGAGGTGCCAATGGATCGAAAGGTCTGAACCTTCCTTCTTCAAGAAGTTGAATTTGCTTCTTGAGTTTGTCTATTTCTGGCTTTGGACTTTCAAGATAGTGGTACCCAAGATGTTGTCCTGATTCCAAGGCATGAAGCCTTTTCTGGAACTTAGAAAGTATCTTCTTGGTACTCTCATCATATCTTCGGAGATCTTGTTGCACATTTCCGATCTTGGAATCAATAGCCTTGAAGGCATTGTTCTGTGCCAACAGAGTCTCTGATTGCCAGTTTAGAACGGCTTCAGCAGCAGGGGTTTTCTTCTGTCTTCCATGTTCATCCACGTCAGTGGGGGTAGGTATTTTGGGAACATGGCGGTACCTGCCATGTGGATCAATAAACTCTTCAGAAAGGTGGAACGAGAGTTTAGAACTTTCCTTAACAAGAGGAGGAAAGTCAGTGTCTTGGAACATGGCAATAGAAGAAGTGGGTGGTGTTTCTGCTGGAACTTCGAGGGGGTAAGAGTGTTTCTTAGCCCATTTAAGAATTGGCTTATAAAATGGAGAGAGAGCTTGCTTTTTCTGGGGAGGAGAAGGTGGAGGTGATTTTGGTGGATCTGGTAAGTTTTGAGATGTAGTACCAGACTCTGGTGGTGGAGGTGGTGCATAAGACACCATGAACTGGTATCTATCACACTCACCAAGAGTATCTACGGAGGAATCTCCGTCTAAGTACCTTTGGTACAACTTATCTTTTGGCTTTTTTCGTCGAGGTGGAGATTTTGCAAGAGGGTCTACCTCGTCGGGGGAGTTTAGACAGTTGGAACATTGGCAAAAAGGATCCCAAAAACAATGACCATACTTGTCTTTGTAGTAATGAACAGGATGTCCATCACTGTCGAAGTGTCGAACATGCTTTTTTGGATCTGGTTCGGAAATGGATTCAGGAATACATGGCTCAATCATGAGGATGGTCTGGAAGATAGAAGGACTTTCTTCCTTTTCTTTGCCAAATTTGATGGAAACAGTTCCATCTTTTTTCCTTACAAACTCTGAGTCCGTGGACTGGAAAGGCTTATTATGCTGGTGTAGCTTTTCGTAGTTGGTGATCCAAGTCTCTAGAAGGAGCTTGGCCAACGTATCCTTTGGGATCTGTCTGGGAACATGGATGCAGGACGCCTGGTCATTCTACATGGAGATGAACAACGCATCTTCATTACCATTGTTGAAGTTGAGGTCAAGAGCATGGTTCTGCACTCGATAAACCATTTGGTAATGTAGGGTTGCAGCTACAGAGTCAGCAGTTTGGGGTGCTCCAGTGAGCTGGACTTGTACTTTCAAAAAAGAAAGTAGTTGAGGGTCTGAAAGAGCGATGTTGAAGTTTGGATATAAAGTCACAAAGACTGTTCCGGCATTCAGAGTGGTTTGAATAGTACCAATGCAAGCATGCTGGTATTGTAAAAACCTGGTATCTAACAAAGCAATTCTTGCCACTACTGGCAAACCTTTTCTACCATGAAAAGTGAGAGCAAGACGAACAGCTCCATAGTGGACATGAGAATATCCCTGTTGAACCCATTGTCTGGGAAATTCTGGAAGGATCTGGAGAGTAACAAAATACTCTTTTTTAGTAGCAGGAATGGGATGCTGGTCGAATTTAGAGGACTGAACATACTCCTTTACTTGCTTTGGGGTCTGGTGAATAAGTTGACGAATGGAGCGGATAGGTGAGAATGATGAGGTGGGTTTAGCAAAAGCTGAATAGGGGTTCATAAGAGGAAGCTGAGTTTCGGAGATCTTGGTTTCATCGCTAAGAGAGACTTCGTAAAGATAATAAATCTTAGAAGCATTGGAAACACGAAATTCTGAGAGGGCTGAGGATGAAGAAGAAGAAGGAGTAAGAGAAATGGGTGCTTCGAGGATTTCTGGATCTGTCATGGTGTAAAAAGATCTTCTCAGCACTGGATTCACCTATCAAGCGCATGGAATGGATAATATCAAAAACGAAACCATGGCTATTGAGTAACAAAAGTTTCATAACCTTTAATGTTTCTCATCAACTCAATACATAGCTCAAATACTATTACATACTGATTGTCTCTCATTAAGCCAGTTTCAATTTCTAATAAAGTTTGATTTTATTAATGAATCACACATTCATAATGTTTATCTGATAACATATTAGTAACCCATCACATGTATTTCAAAAATCACAGAAAATACAAGAAAAATACACAAAAATACACTAAAAATACACGTATTTATGGCTTTTTATGTATTTTCACACCCATAAAATCATCAAACATGTAAAATAAATTCACCACAAGATAGAGGACGGCCGTACGAATCCATCGCCGCCAGCCACGCGCCAATCTGACAACTCACGCGCCCGCACGCACCGCCTGAGTGCGCAGCGCGTGGAGTCCACGCGTGGGGCGCGTGAAGGCGCGTGAAGCACGTCTTCGATGCCCAGGCAGCGCATGGCCGCACGTGGGGGCGCATGTAGCCTCCTCCGGCTACGCACTGCCCATGGTTCTACTCATCTCATCGAGCCCAGTCCAATTATTTATTGAACAAAAAATCTCGAAATTCTCAAATTATGGCAAAATCCTATGTGTTCGAGTTCTAGGGTTATAGAGACTCTAATACCACATGTTGGACGCAAATTGTGCAATCCCAAGATCTCCATAACCAGAACAAGAACATGCATAATTGAGTAGAAGGATTAACACACTTGTTTTGGGATCCATCGAATATAAAACGGAAGCAGAAAATGGATTACCCACATATCAAGGGGATCCACGCATTAAATCCTTCTCCTCTATTGCCCTCCGTATCACTGGCTCAATGAGGCGGCCGCCTCACGTGTAGCGTTAGGTAAACGCTCCTTAGGTGAGAATACAGGTGAAAATTAGGGTTAGAGGATATACTTGAGCACTATTTATAGAGTTTCCAGCCATGCCCCATTATTATGGGCCAGGCTCAACTCGGCCCACACTAACTAGCCTATATTAGACTAATTAAAAAACCTTCTATCTCACCTTAGACCAATCATGTTTTACAGTAACCGTAAAAACAGTAAATTACAATATTAATTAATTTAGTTCACATTATAAAAACTCTTACACTCCTTACTCCTTGCAAGACCCTATCCACCATCCTCACTCTCCCGGTATTCATCTTGTGTTAATTTTTTTCCTTTTACTAAATAATCTCTACACCAGAGAACCCCCCCCAAAAAATGTGCAATAGGATGTAACATACAACTTGCGACTCTCCAATGTTCGATTTGTGCATGTGCCACTACAAATGAGTAAGCCCGTGGTTCATGTTACATGTATCTAAATGCATCTAAACCGTTAGGAGCACAACCCACATTGGATCTGGTAGTCCATCCAGGTACATTTTTCAATGGACTTAACACGCTGGCCAACTACAAAGAAATCAGCGAGTTATAACATACAACTCGTAACTATGTAATGATCAATTTGGACTTGTGTCATATAAAAAAGTAAGATCACGATATAAACTAGACTGATTATGCTTTTTATGACTCGAAGGATCCAACGGGCTACTCATTATATTGATGACCAAGTTAATCACTTTCCATCTATCAAGTCAACTTAAAACCCTTTTTTTTCCTTTTTTAAATGGGTGAATTTAGATTAATAACTTCCTTCTTTTGATTGGTTATCCAAAAAGACCTAACGGATTGGCGAGTGGTAAAATGACTGAGTCTTATACCTCAAGATGTATAGGGCCTCAAGTTTCCTACTTAGGTCACAAGGCCGATTCAAAACACCACACAATAATTAAAAAAGAGAAGAGATGGAGAAAATCAGTCCATCAAAGACATGTCAATTCTACAAAATAAAATGTAATAATCTTTTTTAATCTATAAGCGGAGATGAGTAGGGTTTTTCTATTGAACCCAGCAAAAATTATATCTATAAACGTTATTTCAATCTTTTGAAAAAGAACTTGTCTTCCTTAAATTCTAGCTCAATGTGTTTGGTGCCCTCATGAAACACAGAATTCTGGGCTATCTGAATAGCACTGCGATTCTCACAAAAGAGCGGAGTAGCACCATAATGGGTAATTCCTAGATCCGTGAGTAAGCACCTTAGCCAAAGAAGTGAAGAAGTAGTTAAAGCAATGGCTCGGTATTCTGCTTATGTACTTGATCGGGACACTACGGTTTGTTTCTTACTGCGCCAAGAGATAGGTGAGTCACCTAAAAAAAAAAGTAAGCAGTTGTAGAGCGACGATCAGTGGGATCTCAAGCCCAGTCTGCATCGGAATCGACCTCTGAATTGATTTACCTAGTAGCGACACGAACAGTCCTTTCCAACTCGAGAGAAGTAGGATTAAAGGTGTAGTGTCTTTTACATAAGAATAGTCCGAGTTGTTTCAAGGTAGTGAGTGGTCAATTTAGAGCAAAGAAAACTAGCCAGCAAGCTAGCGAAGCTAACTAGCAAGGAAAAAAACAATGCCTTGGCGCGCTAGAAGCATCCGTTGATTGCCTTGCCAAAGATAGCAGTTTAGTTAGCGTGTCCAGGTCCGGTATCGACACATCGGATCTCACTTTATTCCCTGCGTTACTAGTGTGATTACCGAGCACAGGATAAGATCAAGGAATCAATCGGCTAACAACAATAAAAAGAAAGACATGATGATTCCTAAACCTGAACAGCAGTTCTTGACGGCAAGGTCAAAGATCAATTCCATCTTCAACATTTCAATTATTTTTGTGTTCAGTCATAAGCCCAGCCCTTTTCTTTTGAAGCTTGTTTCCTCCTCCCTTTGTTCGTAACGTTGGGATTCAATAATCACATAGACGGGAAGCTGTGTTTGATGCTCGCTCTTCTTTATCATTTGCCTTTCCTTGCTTGAATGCTTTCGAATCAAAGAAAGAAAAAAAAAATAGCGTAGTCTAAGATCCTAGTCTAGATCCTTTCATGATTGCTTTTCAAAGTCAGATACGACCGGAAGTCTACTCCTATCAGTGAGTACCGGTTTTATACATCCCCTTTTTTTTATTATCTATGTTTGTTAGCTATAGTCACAAGTTGGGCTATACGATGGCTTCACTTCTTAATCTGAATCGCCCGGACGTCTGGACATGGGAGACTGATCAAGTTGTAGGATTGGGTACCCGTGCAATGGCAATGCTTTGGTCTGAAGGTCTCTCACTGGAAGGATCGAAAGGCATACGAAAAAATGGTGGGGCAGATAGATCAAGCTTTCTATGGGGCACTCATCTCCTCTAAAAGAGATGTTGATGACTCCGAGATGGACGACCGGATCGGCAGCGGGGTCCGTGGGCTGGCAACACGGCCGGTTTAGAGAGGATCTCAAGCAACACGAGCGCTGCGCGCTCACGTGAAGCAAGGCAACATTGCATGCTGCTTTTCACGCGCGAGAACAGAGATCAAAACGTTGACGAACCAAGGAGTTCACCGTTGAGAGCCTTGCGGGACTGGTGGACCGGTAACCGTTTAGCTGAGATCCTTTCTACCGCGCTAGGAGCTTGGATGCCCCTACTCCCAACAAGTTTCTGCTGGTCGTGATCGTGGAACTCTCGCTCGAGAAGGTTGTAAGCTGGTCCTTCTTTGGTCATAAGGAGTTTTGTTCTTCTTAGGTCAGGGGCGGCCGGCCGGCCATAGGTTCGAATCCTGCCACCTTTCTTGTGGATCATCCTGTGGTTACCGGATGATGGGAATAACAAAGCAGAAATTTTGAAATGAGCACGAAATGTCAATATATGAATTGTTTCATTATTCGTTATTTCCGGGTCTTTTCGTTGCATTTACTTACAACAAGAAAGAACCACCAGCGTTTGGTGCAGCACCTGCATTTTGGTGCATTCTTCTCTCTTTCCTTGGTCTTTCGTTCCGTCATATTCCTAATAACAACTCCAATTACAACGTATTAACCGCTAATGCACCTTTCTTTTATCAAATCTCAGGGACATGGTCTAATCATGAGGGTAGTATTTTATCATGGTGTCGGATCCCAAGTTTTTATGGATTCCTTCTTTGTTACCGGGGTCGACTCCAAAGCCATAATGTCTCAAAACGAGGAGGCCATAGAGAAACTATTTTTTATTCCTTTGTCTTGAATTTTGTGAAGAACTCCATTCTATCTCTCCCTCGTTACGAACAAAAAAGTAGGGCTGCGCCCCAGTTGTACACTCCTTTCGTTCTACGAACCCTTGTTGATTCTGAACTTCGTTCGCGAAGGAACCGGACTTTTGACGGGCCAGCCCTTTTTTATGCGCCGTTTTACCCTGAAAGGAAAATGAGCTTTGCTCCTCTGGGCGCTAGGCGCTCCCGTGGTTCGCGAGAAGGAAAAAGGACTCATCCTTTGTTGCATCTGGCACGAGATGATCAAGAGAGAGCTTCGTCTATCGATGAACAGCGGATTGACGGAGCTCTTGGCATTGCTTTGTTTTTCTCTCCTTTCCTATCAGTGAGTTCCGATCCTTTTGTTCGAAATTTCTTCGTTCGTACCGAACCGCTTGCAGAATCAAATCCTGTTCCACAAGATCCTATATCAGCTATACATCCGCCTTGCATTTATGCCGGAGACGTCGCCAGTGCTATGGGCTTTGGCTTATGTAGATCAAAAATGATGAATGGGATTGTGGCACTCCACTCGCCGCCAATGCGGAAGGATGCCGCCGAAAAGAATGGAAGGCTGCTTCGCTCTGCTGGATGCGTCGGATCCCGTATAACAAGCGAGCTTTTTACCCTAAAATTCAAAGATGTGGGCGCAAAATGCTATTATGCTCTATTGTTGCGTAGCAATAGAAATAGAAGCCCGCTCATGCTGCTTCGGCGGCGCTTTTTCGCCTTCTCTTCGCTCTGGACAGGAGCGCTAGTGGACACGGGGAGGGAGCAGGCGAAGCGTGTCGTTCGTAATGGAAAGAAAGATACCGCTACTTCGCCTCTTTCTTGGACCACCGGCGCGAACACAGTGGTCTCTGACCAGGACCAGGAACCAATTCGAATTTGGATCTTGACATGTCGGTGGTTTTTAACCGTAGGCATCTTGCCAGGAAGTTGGTGGGCTCATCATGAATTAGGTCGGGGTGGCTGGTGGTTTCGGGATCCCGTAGAAAATGCTTCTTTTATGCCTCGGGTATTAGCCACAGCTCGTATTCATTCAGTAATTCTACCCCTTCTTCATTCTTGGACCTCGTTTCTTAATATTGTTACTTTTCTATGCTGTGTATTAGGAACCTTTTCAATACGGTCCGGATTGCTAGCTTCCGTTCATAGTTTTGCTACAGATGATACACGAGGAATCTTTTTATGGCGGTTCTTCCTTCTAATGACCGGCATATCTATGATTCTTTGCTCCCAGATGAAGCAGCAGGCATCGGTCCGTAGAACCTATAAAAAAGAGATGGTTGTGACGCGAAGTACTCTTGTGCACCTACGTCACTCGGCTCGCGCGCAACCCCGCCCCCTTATGTTATGGAAGAATTGAACTTCTTGCTGGGCTGGTTATTCAGAGCCAGCAATTGGCTGCCAGATTTCGTCCCGAAACTAGAAGAAGATCGCTTCGGGGGTCACTATGGCGCGGCTGAATGTAGAGCAGTCCGCCCCTACAGCCTTTGATCAGTAGATTATTTAGAACTTCGGAAGATGGTCAAGGTAGCTTGCTTCCAAGCCACTGCACTAGATGCGCATGTAGTCGTAGTAGTCGGCCCAGAAGGCCTCTGTTCTATAAAAAAATACTACTTTGAATGAATGGGGAATTACGTTCGTTCTTTGATCTGCAGAATAAGGCCTACGAGCTCTCTGTTTTATGGCAGAGATCTCTCCACACCAAGGAACCGAATCACAATGGATCGAAGCCCTCCTTTGATTTCCACTTAGTAAAATTCTATCTCTTTCTTACGAAATTGTGGTCGACCCCGACTAGATGACCTGGGCCTGAAGAAGGACAGGCCTTGTGACTTATCTAGTAAGACATGAAGTAGAATCGACTGGAGACGTGATTCTTCTTCCGAGCCACTTATACAGTACATAAAATATCCTCTAATGTTGTAGTTGTTTCGCCTTCCACTCTTTTTTTTTGAAGTACTTGGCTGAAAGTGAAAGACCTCGCTCTTTGCTGGGTGGGTGGTCCTCGTACTTAACCATGGCATCGCCAACATGAGTCTGTGTTCGGTGGTTGATAAGCTGCTAGTTGGTCTTTAGTTTAGGGCTTGTTATTTCCTTTCACTTTTCCCAACGAGGTGGAGGGCCATCGCAGAAAGTCACCTATCCCCGTAGTTCCGAAGACAGGAATTGGGGAGTACGGGGTGGCACCCTTGGACCCCAAAAGAAAGGCTTTGACCTACTGGCTATTGGAAAGTCTCTGTTTACCGCGAAGTGAATAAAGTTGGTAGGATAAGAAAAGAAAGGCCAACGACGGTTGCAGATTTTCTGTCCATACCCCTTTTTTTATGTTATTAGTAAAGCGCCGCAACTGCTCTTTCTACCACCTTATTGGACTTCGGGGACTTTACGGCGGAGTACTCGGAGGGACAAGGCGTCTCGCAGTCCTTCATGACGCCAGAGTTTGATTACACTTTGGAGTTGATCAAACTCTGGCTCACCTGGAAAGGCATTCTTATTGGCCCAGGATAGAAGCAGATGTCCAAGGGTGATGGGTTGTGTGTGCTCTATGCAGCACGTCGAAGCCGTCCAAGAGGAAGTTGGGGCTTTATCAGCCCAATACCTTCCTGGCTATGGGAAAAGCATAACCATAGATTTCGTAGGACGATTGCTCTATTTCTTAAAAAAGGGGGGGGAATAACTACGTTTTTGTCGTAGTCGACTTTTCGGATTCAGTAAGATGGCCATTTTGTACTAGGTCGATGCGCTGGCCAAATTCTGCTAAAAAAATGTAGTGGTCTACTGCTGTCTTTATAAAAAATATGCTGCAATCTTCAATCATCGTTCATCGAGCGCTTTCGCTTTCTCTCATCTGCCTTCTATGTATGCCTTTGTGGTCGTTAACGGGAGCAAATGAAGAGGAGCACAGCACCCCCGCACCCCTATTTCTGAAAGGCTAATCAAAGTAAAAGCGGCCAGCTTATTTGGTTGGAATGGGTCACCAATAGAACCGTCGGTTCAAATGTTGAGAATCTAACATCGGGACCACCTTTAGGCTTACCTGGTCTGGGTAAACAAACCTGCCGTTCATTCAACACTGCTACAACCGGAGCACGCATTCGTCGACCGGCAGAAGATGCTGGCCTGAAGAGTCAGGCTGATCCGTAACATCAACTGCAGAAGAATGAGGTTCGAGTTGATGAACAGGAGAAGGCCGCAATACATCTCCATCACCGTCCGGGGATGATTAATTAGGTAAAGGAAAATATGAGGCGACCCCATTAAAGAGAACATTCAAGGATACATCGACTCTCTTGGATTTCACGTCATAGCATCTATACCCGGACTGAGCATATCCAAGAAAGACACAAGTGGTTGCCTTGGGGACTCTTTTTCTCTTAACTGCGCAGGAATATGAACAAAACACGTGCATCCAAAGACTCGCGCCTATGGGTGCTGCCCCAGTAAGAAGTTCCTGAGGTGCCGCTGCAGCTTCTTCCCTCTCTCATCCTCCTAAAAAAGGGAGAGAGATGTCCCGTCCCTTCTTTATGCACATCCATATACATAGCCAGACACAAAGGTGTACAATCCGGTCCAAATCTGCAGTTCTTGTTGTTCATTCACTGTAGGTTCTCTTACTTGCTCTAGTAGCTGGCAAAGGGCAACCGAGAGGGGAGAACGAATGGCTCCGGAATCGACTGGTTCTGAGCGGACTCGTGGAGCTGCTGCTTGGATTATCGTAGAATAAGAGGAGCCGTCTTAGGAAATTACTTTTCTTAAAAAAAAGACAGATGCCGCCGCTGCGAGACGAGGGAATCACTTGTCTGGTCTTGCGGTGCACTCACTCCCGTTACGAGAATGAAATGAGGCCCCAGCTCGACTCGAGACCAAGACTCCTTACAACTCGCACCAATAGCGGCACTGAGCG
Source organism: Eucalyptus caleyi (assembly GCA_014182885.2). NCBI lineage: Eukaryota > Viridiplantae > Streptophyta > Magnoliopsida > Myrtales > Myrtaceae > Eucalyptus > Eucalyptus caleyi. Next base: position 48,804,585 of record CM024471.2, read on the forward strand.
GCCGGAGATTGATTGAACAGCCCCTATCCCCCTGCCTACCTACTCGTGCTCCTAGCTCGATCGGAGGTCAAGAGTGTGGTCTGGCGGAAAAACAGAAGTCGTCCATATCAAGTGATACGTGAATTGCTCAGTAGTGCTTCGCCACTACCGTAGCTGGCGGAAATAGCTTAATGGTAGAGCATAGCCTTGCCAAGGCTGAGGTTGAGGGTTCAAGTCCCTCCTTCCGCTCCTGGCTTCGTCGTTTAGTGGTAACGAGTGGAGTGCATAAGCCCCTTTAGAGATAGGGGCTCTGCCCTAGAGCACCTTGTATAGGGTTCCAAACCTATCCCCCTAATAAGTGGAAAGGGGCAAGCCAAAACCTACTCCTAACAAGTTGCTGGCTTTTCAGCCCTTGCGCGTTAGCGCGCTTCGGTTTTTCAGCAGGTTTCTTCAAATATCCCAACAATACAATAAAGTAGGGGTTATACCTAGTTGTAGCTAGCTAGCGCGCTAGCTTTTTCCCTGACTAGTAAAGGGGCTGCTAGTTGTAGCGCGCAGTGTACTAGTGAATAGGAAAAGCGGATTGAGATTACTAATGACGGATGGAGGTTGAGGATAGAACATGTTCGGTGCCTCGCCCTTGTCTCCTTCGCCGGAAACTGCAAATGATGGGAATCCTATCGAAAAAGAAGAGGTATAGGCATCGCCTCTCGATCCAATCCGTCTTCCCAGGCCTCCCCAACACACTCTTGATACGAAATAAACCTCCTGCCATAGAGAAGAGATCTAAAGTCTGGGTCCCCTCGATCACCCTTCTCTTGAACCTGAACTGGTCGAGAGAGATGAAACCGCACCACATTTTATAACCTTCGAACCGAAACCCCCAACTAGAGATGAAATTCCAGAACCTAAACAACTCAGTTGAGAGCTCCGTGACCGGTTCAAGGGAAGGTCCACCAAGTTTTGATAGGCCATAGGGATGGGCTCATTCGACTAATCAGTGATCCCTGGGCCTACCTAACAAAGAGATGTCCCTGAAATAGGGGATTGGTTGATCGGAAAGCTCAGGCAGGAGTAGGACATTCCATACAAATCTTTCTGATCCGCTAGCTGGTGTTCCTCTCAAATCCCATTTTTTTATCGACAGGTAGGGTTAATTCTAAGGTTCCTTATTCTAGTTGTAAAGCGGAAGAAGAGGGGGCATGGCCCCACCAGCAGCCCGCGTTTTCGACCCGAAAGGAATTGAAAATGAAACAAGAATCTGTATTCACTATCTATGGAGTGGAGTGACTATCCTTAATCTCCTCTTCTCCTCTTCCCCCCCCCCTTTTTTATGTATGCCTTTTTTTTCCTTTCTCGCCGGCAGGAGAATCCATTTCTTTTATTGTATTGTTTATTATGATTGATCTCTAGTTCAAGGGAAGGGCACTCTTCCTAATCCGAGTTTGAGATGGAATAATACCCAGACGTAGAGTCCCGTCGGCCAGGAAGGTCTTTTTTCTATTGATTTTTGACTCCCTTCTGGCCTGACCTTTCATTTGAATAAATAAGGGTTCTGGTTCTTCTCTTTTCTTTCCAAGGATGAAAGAGGAGTTGCCTCCGTCCTTCCTTCGATGGAGGCTGAATCTTCTAGACCCCTATGCGCAAGAAGAAGAGAACTATAGGCTGATCCCTCCAGAGTTGGTTATTGGGAAAGACCTAAGGTCAAGACCTCAATGAAGAAAAACCAGTTACGATTTTTTACTGTAGAACAGAGGCTCACATCCGATTTAGAAAGAGCGGTATCAATAACAATAGGTATAAAAACGGATCCGTCCGGAAAACTCTGATAGGTCTACTTTTACCGGCCTGCTCTTCTTGGCTGAGGGGCTCTCCTTCTTAGAGTGAGGTCTAGGTCCTCACCCCATGGTAAGGAAGATTGAAATCTACAACAGGTGGTCAGCCGCTCACAAAAGAAAAAAGAGGCCTGGAAGCTCTTAAGTTGGAGCTCAGAATATCCAAAGTCAGAGCATATAAAAGATCAGCGTCCTCCCCGGTTCTTTTAAATAAATAAATGGGGGGACGGGTCAGACTATTCAGGAAATAAAGCTCTTCTTCGTCTTTTCGAAACATTAAGTTAAGTGTCGGACGGACTAAAGAACCATTTTATACAAGTTTTCTTTTTGAAGCGTCTGATTCTCACGTCAAGATGAAGTGAAGCAAGAACCGCGAATGACAGGATGAGACTGAGTTGACTAAGCAAGAATCGCAGAAATTTTCCCTTTCGTGGAAAATGGGCGGGAAGTATGAAAGACTTAAGCTTATCAAAAACAAAAAGTCAGCGTGTATGTTGGTTGTGTTGCCAGTCTTTGACTTTCTTTTAGGCTGGCTCTTCTCTATCCAGAGTAGAACGGCATTGGTCTTCCCTTTTAGAGCTCGACCTGCCAAAATCAAACCAGAATTATAAGATTGGGCTTCCCTATACCTATCATAATGTTTAGATGAATCAGTTTCTTAACCTGAACTGAAGGGCTTTCCCTAGATAGAACTAACTAAATCATTGGGGGATCCTGGATATCCTATATCCTAGATAATAGGAAATAGGAAGGGAAGCTCGGTGAAAGGTAGGATGATATTGTCACCGCTTCGGTTTTCCTTTTCCCTTCAACCTTTTCGTTGCGGGTTTCACTCACTTTTTTTATCTTCCTTGAAAACAAAAAAATAGGTTCTCCTTTTTTTTCTTGTTAGGGGGCTTCTTTGCCAATAGGTTACTCTCTTTTGTCTCCTGCGTCTGTGGTACCAATCGGTTCAGCAAGACTCGCACCCGACTCGGGCCCATACCCTTCGGTAGCAAAAGTGGTGTCCTCCGGTACTTACTGATTAAGCTACAGAAGTTGGATTCGCGTCCAGTTCAAGCTCTCTTTCCTATCTTCGATTTAAGATGGTTAGGAAACAGCATCTGATGAGGCCAAAGAAAGTTTGATCAGATACTGACTCAGCCTCCGCGAAAGCGGGTTGATCATCTATTGAAAAAAGATGAAGCTATAGCAGGATTTCCCGGCAACATCTGATGGAACGGCAGGAACTCAAACTCAGTGCCCCCACCACTTCAAGAAAAGGAATAGAAATCAGTGCCATTTCCCATGGACTATTCTTTTAGTGACTTTTCTGCTGACTCTGATTATTGACTTCAGGAAAGAGTGCCGAGTCAAGTACCGTGCGCACTGACTTTCTTTTTTAGTTCTAGAATATTCTCCTTCCTCTTCTTACTCTTCCTATCTAGCTGGCTTCTATGATTGATAGGGGAAAGTCTTCAATATTCCTCTTCTCTTTCTCTTTATCTAAGGCTGATCTGGCTGCAGAATGGAATTGGGTAAAGAACGAAGTGAAGGAGGCGACCTTCTGGCCACGAAGAAAAGAAAAGAGGACCACTATCTTGGGTCCATTCCGTCAGGTTCTCGCATCCTGAGTCCTCCTCCTCTCGGCATTTTGACCGATGCGATGGGGAGACCCGCGGGAGGGAAGTGGCTTAGCTTGAAGTACTTATCCAGGGCGGGCATAAAAATTCCACAGACACAGACAGAATAGCTCCATCCTGGCTATGCCGAGTGGAACTTCCATAGCTGAGACGTAGATGTAAGGGTCTCGTCATTGCTAAAGTCAGTCGTATCCGCTTGTGGGAGAGAACTGGGTTTGAATCGGCTCATGAAAATGCCTAGAGCACAGAAACCGCCCGACAACGCCCATTTCAAGGTCTGCTCTTCGGAAAGAATAAATCGTGGACTTGAGCGGCATGGCTCCGCTTGGATGTCGGTCTCTTTCCGCCTTAGTGATAGATCTTAGCCTCAAAGGGAGTTCTCTTGAAAGGGCTAAGTCAAGACTGAAGATGGTTGTGTAAAAGAGCAACGAAGCCAAGGAAGATCGAGCCCCGAGCGGCTCCTGGGTATAGCCATCCATTTCTGAAAAAAGTATCCTGCTGCTCGGTCCGGAATCTTTATGCGGAACTGATAGATCAGCCTATGCCTGTTTATAAGTCTATGTTCGTGCCGAAGCCTCTAAGAGATCCTATGCTGTCTTGTAGTTGTTCGCTGCGGGTAATGCTTTTCAAGACTGCTAGGGGTCGGGAGCCTAGAGGCCTTGGTCCGAGTAGATGAAGTGCATGAAGACGAAGTGCTATTGGATTCTGATATGGCTGCTAAACAACTCTTATCTGCTTATTCGTCAGTATGCTTAGTCTTTTTTGTCCTTTCTAGTTTGCCTGAATCTATCTTCCCTCCATCTCAATGGAGTTCATAACATCAGCTTAAGGCAGACAAGGGAGCTTCAGGGAATTCCAGTTCGGAAAAAAAAGAATTCCTCCCTAGAATTCAATGTGTTAAGGATAGTCGGAATGCTACCCGTTCAGAGTGAATCCATTCACAAATAAAGTATTTAGTAGTAGGTCGCCAATGCCCTTTTTTTTTAAGGAATTTTTCCTTCCCAGCGAAAAAAGGCAGTCAATTAGTCTTATCCATTCCCCTTCTCCTGCTATTGGCTATTTCTTTTATTGCTACTGCTAGCATTAGCACTACCGTCGCTTCTGATCTCTCTGCTATCACCCCATTTGATAGAAAAAACTTTCATTGGCCTTCAGGAGTGGTAGACGCGGAGCCTTTTGAAGCAAATTCTCAAGCAGTTCCAACTCTTTCTGTGGCATTTGTCCTGTCTTTCATCCCTTTTCGTGTACTTCTCTTTATTTGTCGAGTCTGACACTAGGAATAGTCGATAGAAAACTCTTCCTTGGTACGAGGGGAATTGGGGATTGAAAATATCTAGGTACCAAAGGCCGATGAAAGCCTTTCCAAAGGAATTAGGTTAAGTTGCCTACATGGCTTATTGATGGAGTGAAATTCATGTGCAGCTGATTCAATAACAGTAGCAGCCTTTATTCTGTTCAAAGCGCTTACTGATTCAATTGCTAGTGGTGGTTTACTCTTGATTCACTGGGCTAGGCTAGAGTTTTAGACTATTACTTCTTCCTTTGTTTTGTCACGACTTGGACTCGAACCACCGCCCCGTACCACCTTGTCTTAGCTTCAAGTTGTTTTCTAACCTTCGTTTATTCGCTTGGTTAGATCTTCCTTTCCTATTATGTGAGTAATAGTGATCTCGTCTGTCTTACGGTGTTTATGAATTGGCACTTGCCTTGGGCTTTCACTCCGCCTCGTCATCACTATCCTTTCTGGTCTATAGCCCATATTGAATGAATGAAAGGATCCCAGCCCAGCACGGTCTGAAAAGCGTAAACAAGCCAAGCTGTTTCTTAATCACTGGACCAAGGGGACGCAACCTGAACCTCCAACCCTATCTCCTAGCTATCGTCTAAGGTCCTTGGTTACTAATCTCCTCTTCTTAGCCCCTTCTACTCCTCCGTCCCTGACCTTCTCAAGCCTTACCATAACAGCACCCTCTTACCTTCACAATAAAAAACAGGGTTTAATAAAAAATACCGGGAAGTGTGAAATAAATGGATTGAAAAAAGACTCGATCAATCGAGAACAGGTTTTAATGAAATTGCACATAAGAGAGAAAACTCTTCCCATTTTGATTGCTGTCTTCCGAGTGAGAAAGCATTTTCATCATTTTACAAATATAGAAGAATGAACAAAAACCAATTCCATTATAAATCAATACGAATTGCCTTATTCAAGGCTCTCCAACTCGCTCATACATAGTTGGCTATGATCTTTGGCTCGCTCTTTCCTCTTCCGGTTCAATATATCTTATAGTAACGAGTAGATCAAGTTTTCCGATTGGGGTTGGGTCTTGCCTTTCTCCATGCATTCATAGCGTTCGTTGTTTTGTACAGCTCGGTCGAGCCTTAGACGGGGCGTTAAACAACTAGAACCCCCTTATACAGCTCCAGGTTGTGGTGATCCCTGCCTTTCTTTATCCATAAGAGAGAAGCGCATCCGCCCCTCGTTCACTAGGGTATCCTAAATCCATAATCGCATCTCTCATGGCCATGCGGTAGTAGCCGGACCTGAACCTAGCCTTGAGGCTGATCGCAGGGCATGCCTAAATTTCCGCTAAAGCTAATCCCGTTCCATAAGATGATGATCGTAGTCCTTCCTTTTCTAAAACTATTCTTATCCTTTGGTCAGGCAAGTTAGAGGCTCCCTTCCGTTGGATTGGGCTTGTCAGCGTACGGCCTCTGGCGGCTTAACGCCTCTGTTGGCTAGCTAGTCGTCTTGCTTCGCTTCCGTCGGTGAACAATGATTATTGCCTTTGTTTTGGGACTCGAGTTAGCGAGTAGGTTAGGCATTCGAGTAGCAACCGTCCTTAGGTAAAACCTTATTTCGCCGGGCTATGCACCTCTATGGGTGGAGTCAAGTTCAATGCGCATCATCCCACCCAGAGGCAAGAGGATGCACATGAACAGAAGCCCAAGGCCTTCTATGGGTAATTCCTCGCTGGCGGATCGCCTTTAGCCGGGTATTCACTCCTAAATCATTTAAGCGGAAGAAGCATAAGAGGTTAGGATTCACTAGCGCAGGAGAGATAGTTAGCACTACCTTGGGTACGAAACTACGCTATCGAAAAGCAAGGAGAAAGAATAGGATAATCTAGGGGTAGGGTACGATGTAGTTGCCGAAAAGAGCTTCTTAGCCAATGGAAGACTCACTAAGGCTGTTTAAGTTAGAGTTCTCGGGTCAGCTCCCGGGGAAGAGCTAGCCCAGCAGAAGCAAGACTGACACCGGAAACTCCGCATCTCTGACTTAAGGGGCTAATTAGCCATATCGGAGACTACCCGGAAACTCCGCATCTCTGACTTGAAAGAGTCAATTGCCCATCCCCCATAGTCTTGGATTCCGCTGTCCCTTTGCGCTGTGACTAGGCCCCCTTTCCGCTTCACGCAATAGCACGCTCCGAAGCAAACGAGCTTCGCCGGTAGTAGCCTCCTGAATTAGTCGAGTAGCTTCTTTCCGGCAAAGCTTACCAATCCTACACTCCTTTCTCCTATTCTTTGTCTGGTGGAGCTATTCCCAGACAGCCTGAGAGCTGAGTTAGGACCTTATTTGATTTGAGATGCTCTTTTCCTTCCAAAGCGAAATAATCACTCCTGTAGCTTATTGCGCTCGATCTACATCCTACCTAACTCGATCTTGCTCTTCCTCTTACACACAGAAGGTTTTTGCTCTCGTATTGCGGGTTTTCCACTTCGTTCAGTTACATTAGGGCTTTACCCAACTCTATCTTGGTGATTAAGTTCCGCTGTTTTTGGTGTGAAATGAGCTTCTTCTAGGATAGGAGGTCTTGTCGGTATGGAACCTACCTTTCCGGAGTGAAGGATTGTCATCCTATAGCCGAGTTTTTTTATTTTTGTTTAGAGTCGAGTGATCAAGCTTACGATTCTGCCGTTAGTGAGAAGCAAGTAAACTCTATAGCCCTAAACTAAAGGAGCAGGTCAAGTTTGTTCAGCTTGAGGGATAAATTACATGGCTGAACTGCCAGTCCATCAAATATCGTAGTTTATCCTTAAGAGCAAGAGGTTCCTTGTGTGAAACTTATATTAGGCAAAATCAAGGTTGCCAACTCGGCATTCCTCCCATCTAGGGTCCGCTTGTTCAATAACCTCTGATGGCATTCGCACAATAGTTTTCCCATCTAGAATTTCTGGTTCCAAATACTGCAGTTACAATTTTGTTGCCTTAGCGCCATCTTTCAAGAGGTTAGCCCAATAAAATTACCCGTATTAGATTGTGGTTTAGTGGGCTGCTCTACATTAATCGCAGGCGTAGATTTAGGATCTGATGGACCAGAGTTAACCAGCACATTAGCAGGGTTGGGTTTACTTACCCAAGGAAGTGTTGAACACGCGCCCATTTTACAGCAGATGGAGCAGCAACCATGGAAGCCTTCCTTGATGAAGCAGGGGGGCGAGATCCTTCATCCTCAGTTACTTCCCGAGCAGACAACAGATAGGAAGGACGACGGCCTCTACCTCCTCTCGACAATCGACCACCTGATCTACCCCTGCCCCTACGAGAATCAGAGAAGGGATCTTGGTTTATCCCTCTCAGCTCATCAATCTCTTTCCTAGGCCTGTTCCAGGTGTGTGCCCGGAAGCTCTTGTTCCGATGCTTTGTTGTCGGCCTTACGAGGGAAAATTTGTTGGTCTCGCGTATAAAAGATAACGGCTGCATTTAGGTTATATCTTTATATAAGAAACCTTGCTGCTATGCTAAAAAAGCAACAATTGAAGTTATCAAATTACATGTTCTTCGATTATAAAAAATTCATTTAATATAAAAAGAGAAGCAAGTGTATAGAACTTCTTCGAGGCGGTTCCTTCGGCCGGCCGCCTTTGACAGGAAGGCTCTTTCCATTCCTTGAAGTAGCGAGGCTCGTTGAAGCAGACCTAGGCAGAAGGAAAGGAGGTCGTTCGTTCGAGAATAGGAGTCGTTTCCTGTTAACAACGGAAAGCGGATCAGTTGAGTGGCAAGCCAGCTGATAGGGCCACGAAGCACCCAACGAATGGAGGACTGGAACGGCTTTAATCATATGCTTAACACAGCCAGTTCGAAAACGAGCTAGTCGCCTTACTTCGAGAACGAACTATTTACTTAACCCGGACGGTTCTTTGCTCAACACTGACTGCTCGTTGCTTTACACGAACAGTTCCCCAATCCTCATTCGCCCCCCTACGTGCTCTCTTTCGAGGACCTGAACCTGAACCCGCTCCTCATTTAGCATGAAGCTTGCTGGCGGCATCGATGACGGTGTCGGCGGAGTTCTCAGGTACCAACTCAACTCCACAAAGTGCTTTTACACCTGGCCTCTCTTTTGCACTGGAAGGGACCTATCGTGACCCTAAAACTGAAGACCCCATAAACTCGCGATTTAAAAAAAACGAAATCGGGATGAGCTAAGCTCAAAAACCAAAAGAGAAAGATGCGATGCGAGAGTTCACGAATGACCGATCGATACAGTAATAGAGCTTCCACGGAATTTATATAAAAAAAAATTTATTTAGGAAAGCAAGTCCCGTCGAGTTAGCCGTTGGAGGAAAGGCATGACTTAAGAGGAGAGCGAGTGACTTTCAGGCGAGATGGTTCAATAGTCGATTAGATAAAGGCCGTTCCTACTTCCAACGAGGAGAAGAAAGTCGTCAATAAATAGCGTAAATAAGGAAGTGGCTTTTTTTGTTCATGACTCCGCTCCTATTGAATAGAATTAGGAAGAAGGGCCGCTAGTCATTCTTTTCAGAATCCGAAGTCGAATCTTTTCTTTTCCTTGCTTATTCGTCAAGATTTTCTTTGTGTTCCGTGTACCGCACCGAAGCTTGTGGAGCCTATGCGAAGCAAGCGGGTAGAAGATCTCATATTAAAGAATTCGCTTTGAGTTCGTTCTTTTTCATCATGTCTTGGTTCACAGTTTATCTGAATCAGACTAAGAGATTGGCATCAACAAAGCAAGGCCCCATTGAGCTTAGCCTAGAGCAGATCGAAAAGGTCTCGCGAAGGCGGGAACCCCTTGCCGAAGATCCTTCTCTTTCTCTGTGAAGATAGACTGCTCTTTCTTGCTTTGCGTGTCAAGTGCGAGATTGGTTGAGAACCCTTCGCCCACAGTGCTTTCAAAAGCAGGTCTCCGTTTGGTGTTCCGTGTACTAGGGTTAAGGTGGAAGATCGAAATGGAAGTCATATATAGCCTATTAATTGAAAATCTATTTTCAATTCAGGTTTACAACAAAACAACAATATCATAAGAGAAGAAAGATCTCCGCGTAGAAAGATTAGCTCTTCCTTCCTTTCTTCATCCTAGCACTATGAGATGAGATTGATCCCTTCTTACTCCCATGCTTTCTTTCCATTGGTCAACAACCAACAAAAGTCTTCTATACTTCTTCACTCCTCCAGGAAGGAAGATGGTGAAAATCAAATAAATGAAACAAAAAAATGATTATTCTAGAATGGTTATTTATAACAATTTCTCCTGTTGAAATATCTTTTTTTCCGGAACCATGGCAATTAGGATTTCAAGACGCAGTAACACCTATGATGCAAGGAATTATACACTTGCCGGGCGATATAACATGTATCTATTTTTCTCTGGTTCTACGTTTCTTCCTGCCTTTATTTCTTACTTTATGTAAGTGGAGGTTCTACTATTTTCCGCAAACAGGGTTTGGCGATAGAAGAACTACTATCGAGATTCTCGGGACCATATTGACTCCTATCTTTCTGGTGCTGATGCTAATACGCAATTCCCATGAAGTAACTCACTGCGCCGGCTCCGGGGAAGCTTCTTCGGCTAATCACAATGTTCCCCCTGGCGGTGAGGGTACTTCTGGGGGCAACTCCGGCTGGACATCTATCCTAGGGAGCAGCTCTGGGGAAAGCTCCGAAGCAAGCGTGAATCAGCCAACTGGCTCTTCAAATCAAAACAGGGCTGGCCCGTCGTCTGCTATCCCAGGGCAAAATGCCAATCCAATTGAGCTACCGGCGCCACAGCATACACCTTTCCCCCTCCTTCAAGAACAGGGCGAGCGGGGAGATCTTCTCAGGTCTCTTCATAGGCTCGTAGCCTCTCAATTACAACATTATTGTGAGAGAGGCCGTCCAAGGTGGAGAATTTCCTCAGCCACTGACTTGTATGATGAGTCCGCCTATCTAATTATGAGCTATGATATGGGTATCTCCGAAGATACAAAGGATTAGATTCAAGACTGGATTACGCGAATACGTTCAGATCCGAAACTACTGGCTACCTTTTATAAAAAATATAAATAAATAAGCTCTTTTGTTTTGGTCACTAATATGGTATGAGTTTTTCCAGCTATCAAGGAGGACGGGCGGGGCAATATGAGCGTGAGAAATGAGGACTATCATATCGGAGTGTTTCGAGGATGAGAACGAGAACTAATTGTCATTCTATGTTCTATGTTTCGTTTCTTCCTTTTTCTTTCTATTTTTCGAGAAAAGGTCCCATCCTTCAATATCATGATTGGGTCGACCAGGCCAGATCATGAGTGAATAGAAAATCGAAAACGTACATAGCTGTTCCAGCTGAAATACTTGGAATAATTCTACCACTTCTACTAGGAGTAGCCTTTTTAGTGCTAGCTGAACGTAAAGTAATGGCTTTTGTGCAACGTCGAAAGGGTCCTGATGTAGTGGGATCGTTCGGATTGTTACAACCTCTAGCAGATGGTTCGAAATTGATTCTAAAAGAACCTATTTCACCAAGTAGTGCTAATTTCTCCCTTTTTAGAATGGCTCCAGTGGCTACATTTATGTTAAGTCTGGTCGCTTGGGCCGTTGTACCTTTTGATTATGGTATGGTATTGTCAGATCTGAACATAGGGCTACTTTATTTGTTTGCCATATCTTCGCTAGGTGTTTATGGAATTATTACAGCAGGTCGGTCTAGTAATTAGGGGGCGGCCGTTCGGTCGCCTATGATACTAGGACCAATAGGTCAAAAATGGGTTTGTGCCGGAGGTGTTGAACGATCTACTCTACACAGGTGTGGGCTTACAGGGCTAGGGCTCAACAACCCTTTCTTTCATTTATCAAAAGGGCCCTGGTCGGTCACTTTTCCGGGCCGGGATGAAGTTTTGGAAGTTCTAAAAAAGAGATCTTTCTCTGAGCACCTCAGATGAGGAAGGGTAGCCTGTCAAGCTGGCCTAACTAACTATTTAGAATATCTATCTAGATAGATATAGATATCTTTTGAATATATATATAAGATTCGCTGTCTTTTAACCGGCTGTTCTTCTTTGTCAACGCTACTAAGGACCTATAGGTTCGCCTACTTGACTTATGAAAGATAATGAGAATGGGTTATTCAAAAAGGAAAAGAAAAGGCCCTACTTTCGCAAGCCTTTGTCATTGTCAGTCAACTAAGTAGGGCCTGAGGCCCCCTGCGAATCCGTAAATCTGAAGAGCATGCCGCAACAAAAGGATGGTCCCCTATGCATTTCATTCTTTCCGGAAGGGAAAAAAAAAGTACCCCCCATCATGGTGAACCTCTCCTTGTGATCGGGATCAGGTAGATGCCTCCCAGCCGGGGGGAAGATCGAATCGGAGTTTCCTTAGGTAGCCACCGACCTACAGTTATCCTTAAACTTCCGTGCTTGGTGGAGAAGAAGCGAACAAAGGTACGCTCGCTTGCTGTCTTGTTCTCTGCCGCGAACTGGGATCGCTCGCCAGCTAGGTCAGATTGGAGCAACATTTTTTGAGAACAGATTACCCATCTTCGGGGACAAGGGGCGGAACGACCTCTCGATCTACTTACTGCAGCCCAGGAAGAAAAACGTCGTCTAGGACTTCCCTCTTGCTCCGATCCCCCCTACGCCTAGGACGTTGTCTGGGCCAAGAGCCATAGTTAGTTGCTGTTTCCATTTGGTTGTTTTTTTTTCTCGTTGTTGATACCGGCAAGACCCAGCCAGATGATGTCTGCTGGTTGGTAGTGAGAGGACTAATAGTACCTGCATACCCAAAAGGGGGCGCTGATTAAAAAACAATCATTTGATTTTGTTTCTTGCTCTCCCTTAGCAGCGGGAAAGGAGTCTATCTATCTGCCTAGCTTTGGTAGATTTCCCCCAACGCAATCCACAGAAATTCCACGAATCCCTTGGTGGATAAGTCCGACGACTCAGCAGCAGTGCGGAATTGAGTTTCTCGTCCGGTGGATCTGATCTATAGTTAGGGGGCAATACATACCAAAAGGTTCGAAGAAGGAAGGCGCATAAGAGTGGATAACCAACCCACCCTTCTGTATAACCTATTCACATTAGTGAAGCGGCTGGATGCATAACATAAGGGAAGTGCACGTTTGTGAGACCTTAGTCGGGATGGGGAGTCAACCTACGAGCACAGAAGAGCGTGGTACCGCTGCCCCTCTCTAAGTAAAGGTAAAGTCTCTCGTTCAGGTAGAATGGTTGGAAATGGAAATGGAAAGAGCTGAAAAAGGGTCAAAGGCGGTTGCTAGCATCGAAGAGAGCCGTCATCGACGAGAAAGTGGGAGTTCGGACTTGGCGAACGAGCTCTTTCCGCGGGAGAGGAAAGCGGGGCAGGCAAAATAACCATTCCGGTGGTTGATAGTGGAGCAAAGGCTGGATAAAACATGGATAGGCATGCCTTATCATCCAAAAGGATTAGAAAGAGGAAGGGCGTTGTGCGGCTTCTTTTATAGCGCACGCGTATGATGGTGAGCAGCAAGCTGTTGGTTTTTCAAGTAGGGGCTCTTACCACCAAGCGCCCAATCCAACCAGAATACAAGTAAGTAATATGAATCGGCTGTCCCTCAAGCAAGTAGGAAAGAGCCATTGCTTTTGTCAAACCAAATGCTTGAGTTCGACCGATTTCTTTGTATTGTAGCATCCGCCAATCCCCTTAGCGTGAAGGAGATCGTAATAGGGTAGCTTTGTACCCCCTCTTTTTGTTTATGGCGGATGACAGACTTTACGGTAGTTGTCTGATGCCAAATGATGATTGGCTTGGTCTGAAGTCAGTGAATGATTGGTTCGCAAAACTTTTATATTACATAATGGGAACTCTCCCTATAGGCGCCTCACTCTATATCGCCCATTGACCTGAGGGCTGACTGGGAAAGAGCTTCGAAAGGTGACTGATGGGATGGGAGCTGTCGGCCTACAGGGAAAAACAAGTCTATCTGAGAGATGCGTTCGATAGGGGGCTACCTTGAGTGGCCGAAGTGCGCTAGCCGGCTAACTTCTTTCCGCTGCTTGTCAAATAGTATGCTCCATGCCCTGGACCAGTGGGCTGTACGAGTCAGAGTCTGTCCCGCCTATCCTCTTTTCCCACTAAGGCTCCACGAACAAATGGTACACGCTATTCAATGAGGTCGAAGAGGGATGCGGGGATCACAACTATACAGGAGCTAGAAAGGTGGCTGGCCACAACCTAAATATCGGCCCGACGACAGACATGAAAGCACACGTGAGACCAAAAAGGGAGCGAATTTCCACTCTCGCCATGATGAAAGTGCAACTGACATTACCGTCGCAGCAACTAAGGTATACGTCTGCCTGGATTCGATTCGAGTGAACCGGTACCTCAACCGGTTGTTATACCCCAATTGGCCCAGCCTCTTATCGGGGATGACAGCCGAAGGAGCCTCCTTTATAACAGGTACCTTTTCCTTAATTTCGGGGGGAATGACGACCCCCTCCAGAGGGCGTCAATTCTAGACGCCCAATTCATCGTCGAGCGCCATGTGGAGGCGGCATTGGTCCAGGATAACTTTCCTAGGGACTCCATTCTTGCGCAATATGCAGAAATTCGGGGGCTTCTGCATTCGCCGCAAGGGGAGCTCCTTAGTGAGCGGACCTACCAGTCCTACCTTACTCAGATAGTCAAAGGTGGGACCCGCCAAAGCGTTCCATACCGCCGGATTATGAGAGCCATCCAGAGCGGTCATCTCTCGTTGTAAAATGAGTCTTATGTTATGTTATGGAATCTACTTTTTTTTTTCGGTATGCCGCTCCGCGAGCAAGGAGCGAGAGAAGCAAGTGGGCTGTGATGATGTCAGAATTTGCACCTATTTGTATCTATTTAGTGATTAGTCCGCTACTTTCTTTGATCCTACTCGGTGTTCCTTTTCCATTTGCTTCCAATAGTTCGACCTACCCAGAAAAATTGTCGGCCTACGAATGTGGTTTCGATCCTTCCGGTGATGCCAGAAGTCGTTTCGATATACGATTTTATCTTGTTTCAATTTTATTTATTATCCCTGATCCGGAAGTCACCTTTTTCTTTCCTTGGGCAGTACCTCCCAACAAGATTGATTCGTTTGGATCTTGGTCCATGATGGCCTTTTTATTGATTTTGACGATTGGATCTCTCTATGAATGGAAAAGGGGTGCTTCGGATCGGGAGTAATCACTAGTGATAGGGCAAAAATCGGGGGTAAGGACAAAGGAAAGAGCGATGCCTACATTAAATCAATTGATTCGTCATGGTAGAGAAGAAAAACGGCGCACGGACCGTACTCGAGCTTTGGATCAATGTCCCCAGAAGCAAGGAGTATGCCTGCGTGTTTCAACGAGAACACCGAAAAAACCTAATTCAGCTCTACGTAAGATAGCCAAAGTACGATTGAGCAATCGACATGATATATTTGCTTACATTCCGGGCGAAGGTCATAATTTGCAGGAACATTCTATGGTCTTAATAAGAGGAGGTAGAGTGAAAGATTTGCCAGGTGTGAAATCCCATTGTATTCGAGGAGTCAAGGATTTGCTGGGAATTCCGGATCGAAGAAGAGGCAGATCCAAATATGGTGCGGAAAAACCCAAATCGAGATGAATGGAAGATGCCTCTGGAACTTGTTTTTCTCGGTCAGGAGAGGTTTATCCTTTGCCCCAATGATGGCCTTTTTAATCTTATTTGTATTCCGATCGAAGAAAGAAGGTTTCCAGTCTCATTCAACCAACTATCTTTTTGAAGCAGATAGTTCACAGTGCTCATTCGATTCGATAGAAAAAAGTCACCCTATGTTTGTTGAATTATTTGAAGCTCTTGCCCCGTTTTTGAACGCTGGGCAAGAGGCGCTGCCGCAGGCGCCCGATTCCCTACCTTTGCCCTCTCAAGGAGAAGGAGCGCTACCGCAGGTGCCCTCTCAAGGAGAAGGAGCGCTACCGCAGGTGCCCTCTCAAGGAGAAGGAGCGCTACCGCAGGCTCCAAATCCACTGCCCTCTCAAGAGGCCCTGCGGCAGGCGCCAGCACCGGCTGAAGTTGCCCACCCCGCTCCCAACCAAGAGGAGGTTGCGGCACTCCGAAGGGAGATTCATGATTTTATAAAAGAAAAACTTCGGAAAGAATCTGAGAGAGGGGTCGGTCCGCTGTCCACTCTGTTTCCCGAACAGAGGGAACTTAACTCGAGGACCGCCCACTTTATAATGGAAACCGACCTGGAGCTCTCCCCGGAGACAAATGTAGATACTCTCCGTGAATGCGCGGATGATCTGAGGGAGGATCCAAATCTCCTTATGACGCTCATGAAAGCCTATTTGCCAGAAAAAAGTGAGTCTGTCTGCATTCCCCAAGAGCAGCTTTTCATAGTACCTTAACTCTTTTGTCGTGGCGCTGCTGGATGCTTCTGATCAATAGGAAGAGGAGTAAAAAAAAAAGCTTATGATGAGCATCTATTTGGGTAGATCATTTCCAAGATCTAATTCCAGTTTTTTCTTATTTAGTGGAAACGCCTTACAATCTGAAGTTTTACGCTTAAGGGAAGAAATGTTCTTGGTGGATGCAGGACCTGGGACTCCCAGAATTTGTATGCAAGATGAGCCTACAGGAGTGCCAATCAACCGAGCCAGCAGGCTTGAGAATAAGGTTGGATACCTGGATCTAGTGGCCGGTGAATCACTGATCAAAGAGAAGATTTTGGAGAGATTCTTCATCGATCTAGTGGCCGGTGAATCACTGATCAAAGAACGAGCAGCCGCCAGGTTTAATGATTTGGTTGGATCCCTGGATGTAGTAGCTGGTGAACCGCTTCTTCTTCTTCCACGAAGATTCAGACAAAACCGAGCTTGGATGGAACTGAACAAGATTTGGCGAACGAATACAAGGGTCAAAGGCTTTCTTATTGAGAAAGGAAAAAGAGGTTATTCAGTAGCCATCGCAGGTTTCATTACTTTTCTTCCATTCCGTCCTCACATAAGGAAAAGGATCAAAAATGATCGATTCAGCATTGAGAGCATTAACCCAAAAAGGACGAATATTGTGGTGTTCTAAGAGCGGCAGATCAAACAAGAACTTGAGGAGCTTGCCAGGATGGCTTGGTAAGCAAGCAACCACTGATGTAGGCGCCAACTCCCAGTTCTTTTCTCTTCTTTCTTTTTTAGTTTAGTGACAGTTCATCAAAACAATTGTCCAAGATTGCTAGATCGAGCACGCGACGCGCATAGTATAAAGTTGAAGAGGGGGTTGTCTCCTCTTCAACATTTCTACGACTTCCTTGCCTTCCCCTTTTCAGAGAGCTCCTTTTTATCTTCCCAGATTTTCCTCCATATCTTCGCCGCCTTCTTCATCATCTTGTTCCATCCTTCAGGGATGTTCGGTAGGTGTCCGGGCCTCCTAAAAAATCTTTCCGACAAGAATGCTGCTTTAACATTGTAAGACATGGAACCGTCTCGCTCTTGTGAACACTGATCATAAGTGACAAAAGCCGCCGGAATCCTCATTTTTTGTCCATAAGCTCTCCTCGCTACTCTAAGAATTTCAAATGTCTTTTTATACACTGGTGCAGATGATTGCCCCTAAGGCACCGATGGACCAAGGCCTTCGTCTATCACCCGAATTTCTTGATTCACGGCGTCGAGTATTTGCACTTTCGATCTCGTGACTCGACCTGTAGACGGTGATACCGCCACCTTCGAGGACGTGATCTTCTCTTAGTCACTTGTGCTGGTGGCGGAGAGGTCGGCGCTTGTGTTCTGGCTCTGGGGGGTGTTCCCTTTCTAAATTATGACGTACTAGGTTAGGTTGCCATCTAGGTCTCGTCTCGGTCGGGGGTTGACGAGTCAAGGCGCTTCCTCTTCTTTATATAGATGCGGATGGAGAAGGAATTCGGATCCGCTTGGCTCTTTATTTATTATAAAGAAATGTATTCCCACTTGTGGGAGTTGCAGAAGATAATACAAATTTGAAAGAAATACCCGAAATTTGAAAATATGCATAAAAATCAGTATGGGAATGCGGAATAAGGGGCGGGTGAAAACCCAACATGGTAGGGTAGGACGGGGAGGCAAAGATAAAGATGGTAGGCATAGTCAGCCCTGTAGGTGGAGGCACACGAAGACCACACACATATCTCTTTTGAATCTATATCCCACGCTCATCAGCTCTTCGGGAAGAGAAGGACTCCAGTCAGGAGAGATTTCTGAGTGCATGAGTTGAGTTAAGGAAGGGGGTCTTAAGCCCCCATGGGGAAATACACAGGAAAGAGGGAATGAATTTTTTGAAATCAATATCCTAGGCCAGCCCGGAAACTCTCCAATCAAATAATAGGTCAACTCCCCTTTAATGGTAAGGGCAAGGGGTCAATCCTATCCGGTACCTTCGCTTCCTTGTTACACATATCCTATCTTTTATTTAAATACATCCCGCCCACATCACACTCAGCCCTTACTTGGTCAGCTAAACATTTTTGAAAAAAAAAATACTTTTCCGGTCAGAAGTGGGGGGGTTGGGTGCGCTTCTTCTTCCTGCTGGTTCAGGAGCTTAGGCCCAAGCGCTAATAGTTTCCTAGTTGGAGTTGGCACACGTAGGCCCGGAACCGGAGGTTGGTTGGCGCATTCGGTAAAGTATTCCGCTAGCTGGCGCATAGCAATAGCAAGCAAGAAAGCTCAAAGCCAGCAGTAAGTAAGGTCCAGAGCAGGAGCAAGAAAATGGATTCGTGAGTGGCTTTGTCTTTCGTGAGCGTAGGTGTAGGCAGTAAAGGAGCACGTATGCGCAGGTGCCGGAGTGAAAGCCAGTTGCTAGCTAGGTGCGCTCGAATCCCTTGACTGCGGTGCTATTGAATGGTATAGAATCGGACAAGCAACTTCTTGTCCATGGGGAAAGGCCGGAGTGAAAGCTCAATCCAAGACATGAAAGCGGAATCACAACTGTCGAAGTAAGTAGTTAAATGCCAATGAAAAAGACAAGGTTTAGCCTAGTCTAGTCCTAAGGAAAGCAAATTACATATAATTAGATGTCATCTCATGCCCCTCTTTGAATGGCTTGTTCAAGAAGGGATTTCTGTTCTTAGAAAGAAAAAGCTCTTGGTGAATACCATGTTAGGACAAATGCTATCGAGTCCACTGCTTGAGAATACCCTCATGGTGGTTCAGTCAGTTAAGAAGAAAAAAAGAAGTTTCTAGAGGAAGACAGAAGCAAGGGAGGCACCGGCAATCATTTACTTTATTAAAATCGATCCCACACCTGGCCTCAAGGCAGATAAAAGACCAGGCAAAAAAAGGCCATAAACTATACCCGGCTCCAGGCCAACCTTACCTTAATAGCCGAATTAGCATCGATTGAATCACAAATGGACGTAGTAGCTTAGATAGATCGAAAAAGCTGTGAATAGGGCTTCAGTTCTTCTTTTCCCAAGGTAGTTCACGGGGGAGGCAACTCAATACAATAGGTAGCTCAAGCCGATAAAGAAGCTCAAACCAGGCTCAAGGGAAAGAGATGAATGGATAAGAACGATCCCAGATGCCATCCTCAAGTCTGATTAGGATGATGCTTGAACTGGATCCTCTAAAGGGAGTTCCACCGGGGGGAAGAGGAGGTAGCGTTGTCTCTACTATATAATGATTGATTTTCTAGCAGTGAAAATGCAATATCCGATGCAGTTAGCTCGAGTGAAGGAACCGAGACAAGTAGGCCAATTTTCCCGCACCATAGCGTGGTGATACCCTCCCATCTGACCCCGGTAAACCACCCCATCGGATAGCCTAGACCTCGAAGACTGCAAAGTAGATGCCAATAGTACTCTTTCCACACTGGCATACACTGCAACTTGAATATTCACAGGATTTGCAGAATTGAGCAGATCGGCTGCACTATGCCTCCTCCCCGAACCATAAAAAGTCGAGCCACCAGCAGCATAGGCAGCAGATACATGTCCACCAATTTATCCACTACCATAAGCAAGAGCAGTTTCAGAGGCAGAGAAAGGAGCATGAGCGGTTTCAGGCCCAGTTGTAAATCGTTCGGTTCCACAACCTACAATATGAAATGCTACAGACCCGAAACCGGGCCATGATACCCGTAGAGTACCCTCTCAGACCAGCCCCTGCCTATAGTTGTTGAACCCATCGAACCCCCTCCCACTAGAATAGTTTAATTAAAACTCCCTGCTATGGGAGAAATCCACTCCTATGGTTGGACGGAGACATGGCAACGGTAGTTGTTGGACCACCAGCGAATTTATTGAGCACATATGCCCCTAAACTTTTAGAATCTAAGGCCAGGTGGTTCCTCCCCGCATTCTGGTAGTCGAGAGGCCCCTCTTGTTTAGGTTGTTCCTATTACTTCGGTATGTCTTACCGCAGCAGGAGTCACCGTCTGCAGAATCAACAGAATCGATTGAACCCAACTGACTCAACATCTTCTGGGTCTACTAGTTCCGGACCTGGAGCTGCTACTTATGTCAGTGCTAGTGATGCTACTCTAGCTCACGATCATGAGTAACTTAACCAACTGACTCACCAACCTTACCAACTTCTGGCTCATCCACTGACTCAACCAAATCAACCGGTTCATATACTGCAAATGAATATTAATTATTATAATTCTCATCCTGGGCGAAGCAATGAGCACTCGACCTTACTTATATTATAAAGGGAGAGGGAATTCGATACAGACTGGTTGGTGTTCCAGAATGAGATAGTAGGCAACATCTCGCATCTCAAGCATCAAGAGTCTTGAGGCACGGAGTATCAAACCTTTCCCTTTTTGAGGTCAAGAGGCATCACTCCCTCCCCTAAATTTTTTTTTCCATTTGAAATTGATGACGGGGCAGGGCAGGAGCTAGCTTTGTGGAGCGAATCGAAGTTTTCATCGCCAGGCCATTATAGTAGTTGTTCAACGGTTCGGGAGGCGGGATTTGTGTCCACTTCTCCACAGCTCGGTCCCAACCAAACCTTACTCGATAGTGGAGGCGACTAACAACTAGCCACTCTGCTTTCACCCGGATGCTGCTTGCTCCTGCATCAATGCCTATGCTTCCGCCATGTCTGGGTAGTACCTCCACTCGAATGATCTACCTACCTCACCTGAGCCCAGTTGATAGTTCTTACTCCGGATATTTTTTCTTTCCGGATAGTAGGCCTTTGGACCGGCTCTGCAGGCAGGTGATCGTGGCCAACTGAGAAGTGACAAATAGCAGAGCGGGGTGTGTGATTGATACATGTGTACGTTTTACAAGAGCTCAGATGACTAGATAATCGCACGCACACATCATAACTAGGAAAGTTCCCCTAAGGATCCAGTCCCACTCTCTTTCTATCTATAACTCATTCCATTCCCTAGGTCGGGGATTACTACGCCCTTACTTCCAGAGGTAACGGTTGAACGCTAAGCTGCTTCTCAACTCACTGACCTTCCCCGCCAACCCCCTTCCTTTGAATGATTGATTCAGTGTGAGAATATACTCTCTCTGGTGGAACAAAAGCCCTTACTTGTGCTTTAGAACAGCGGGGCTCTAGCTCTTTCTATATTATGTTATTTCGATCCGTAAGTAAGAGTAAGAACCTATCCAGCTGAGCACGATCTAGGCTACAAAGGCACTTCCACTCAGAAGGTGGGTTAGTGGCATTCTAGTTCGAAATACTTTAGCGAAGCGGGAAAGCGGCAGAACGCAAACTCTCGTCGACAGTCAGACACAGCCCATCTTGCTGCTCCCCTAGAGGCGCCTACTGAATCGGAGACTTCCCAATCCCCTTACTCCCTATTCTCTCTCAAATAAAGCTGCTGACTTCAAGTCGTCTTGAATAGTGCACAATCATAGCAAGAAGAAGTGGGAATAATGAAAAACTCCCTTACTGCTACTGAAATCAGCCCATGTGCTTCATGCGAGCAACTCTTTCTCGGTTTGGCTACTAAGAGTTCTGTCTTTTTCGAATTTCTTAGTGCAGATTTGACCACTACTATTATGAGCGACGATCGACCTACCTAAGTTTTTACTAGTCATCATCGGTTTACCCGCTTGCTGAAACCTCCCTCCATAGCCGATTGAATGGTTGGATAGCCACTCAACTGTTCACTATACTTCCTGTATCCCACTCTCCTCCCTATCTCTCTCGACCCATTCATCGGAGTATGTTGGGCTGGAATGCCTCCATTCCCATCCCATCCTTTATGATCTCTGGGCCTTCCCGCTATGAGAGATTTCCAGTGCACAAGCATATTCATGCATAATACTCTTTTACTTGTTTCCCCTCTCTTATAGGTGGGTAGGAATTCCTAGAAGAGGATATAAGGTCATTTTGTCATCAGTGGAGGAGCATGCGTGATAGAGATACTTCTCTATGCGAATGTTCTGGCTTTCAAAAGACGAGTAAGGGACGGGGAGTTCATAATTGCATAAAGGGAGTCTTCAAACCGTCTCAATCAATAGAGGCTAGATCGGACTAAGGAGAGAGACGGTTGAGTACGGAAGCGAAAGCGGCGATATAGGCTAGCTAAATGCCCAGTGAGAATACTGAAATGAATAAAGAGAAATCCGAATGACTAGTGGCCATAACTCATTAAGCAATCAACACCTTTTTCGCTTAGCGTTTCCTCTTTCTACCGTTACGAGGAAGCAGCAGTATCCTCTTAGGTCTTTGCACGGCTTTCGACCGGGAAGAGGTTTCCTCGTTGCATCTTTCCACACAGCATTGGTTCCGTCCCTTACCTTACCTTTATCGCCCGTCGGGCGTCAAGGTTCGTATTAGATCCTTATCGATCGTATTTTTTTTTTTACAAAAAATTCTGTCATTCATGGACGGTCACTTGGGGTATAACCATATTTTCATCTCCAAAGAGGACGAGGCAAAAACAGCGTTCCCTTGTCCGGGTGCTGTTGGACGAACGGACTATTCTGCTGGCAGGTCATGCCCTTCGGTCTGAATAAGGCGTCAGTTACCTACCAGCGAGCGATGAACCTCATCTTCCTTTACTTTATTGTCAACATCGTAGAGGTGGTGTATATTGATGATGTAGTTGTGAAGTCTTTCCCTGTAGAGGGTCATTTGGCTGATCTCAAGACAGTGTTTGAGCGCGAGAACACGGCTTGAAGATGAATCCGTAAAAATGTGCATTTGGCGTAACAGCAGGAAACTTCCGGAAGTTCTTAGTGCACAACAGAGGGGTTGAAATTGACAAGAAGAAATCCAGGGCAATCAAGGAAGCACCTCCCTCAAGAAGCAAAAAGGAGTTGCGGCGCTTGATCGGACAGATCAATTTCCCCGGCGGTTCATCTCCAATTTTGCACGGAAAATCCAGCCTTTCGCCCCACTTCTCAAGACAACAGAGGATGAAGAGTTTTTTTAGGACGAGAGCCATGGCCCAGTCTTGCAACGAGTCAAAAATGACCTCGCTGAGGCACCAGTTAGAATACCTTCTCGGCCCGGAGAACCGCTACAGCTATACATATCATATCATCAGCCTCAAACGAGTCGTTGGGAGCATTCTTATCGCAGAAGAACGGAGATGGTAATGAACAAGCAAGATATTATTTGAGCAGGGTCCTGCAAGGACCGGAGAAAAACTATTCCCCGGTCGAAAAGATGTGCCTATGTCTGTACTTTGCTTAGGTCAAAGTAACTCTAATTTGCCAAGGCAGACCTTCATCATCGCTCGCACAACACAAGTCAAGCTTAGCCGCCTTCCCTTTCATTCTTCGGGTGGTCTGTGATCTCCCATGCACGGATTCAAAGCATAGAACCGAAACAGGTTACCGTCCCGTACAGGTCTTCGATCTATGACTCTATTCCTAGAGCTTTGGATGGACAAGTTGCCAAATGCAACTAAAAGAGATCCCTCAGTTGGGGTGCACCACAAGCAAGAAGTCGGACTCCATTATCACGACAGTAACTTAAAAAGGGTTCATACTCCTGCCAACGTTGAATTGGCCAATGCAACGTATATGACTTTAAGCTCTCACCATCAATCCTGGCATAGAATATAAGTTCAATAATGGAAACTCAAATCATATGAATCAAATTGGGATTCATATCATGCTCTCAAGCCCACGGGGTCCTTGTACCCCGTTCATGTAACACATGAGATGTATAGGCATTTTGAAACCAACCGGTTGCATTCTTCCTTCAAATTCTGGAATATCTACCTTAATGTCATAATCTCGCTGGAAATCAAATCATAGTTTCTACGAGCATGACGATAGGGAGCAGCTTCATCACTCGATGCACGGCTTCTCGCACGATAGAAAGGGAGGAAGGGAGGAAGGGAGGATTAAATGAATCCTTCCTCCCTTCCTCTCTATTTGCTGATTCTTCATCTTCAGAGGCACGATGCGGTTGATTGCGCTCTAGAGCCTCATAGAGCTCCAAACGTTTTTGAAGCTACTGCACTTGATTTCTGAATTCCTCCATCTCGATGTCTCATTGATCTCTCACCGTAGCTGAGGTTTCCCAAACGGCCTTTGTACGACGAGGAGCCATTGAACCAAAGCTCTGATACCCGATTTGAAACTATTGTCCAACTTCCAAGGTTACATCTTTTCTGGGATCGGGTGGAATTCTGTGATGTGTCTCTTTAAATCTTCTTTTGCCTTGGACAGGTGGGGCTAGCATGTGCTTCCTCGGTGCGGAGAGCATCAGATTTACTCGAACGCTTCTACTTCCTTCTCGTTGCCTGCACCCACCACTCCCTTTTCCATCTCCATTATTTAGATTGTTATGACTACGGCGTGCCGGGAATTTGTTCACAGCGGAAGAAGACAAGTCTTCCTCAAATGGATCAGACACCTATGTTTAACACACCCAAATCGATCTTGATGAACTTTAAGACTTTAGCTTACTATTATCTATAAGTAGACTGGTTCTTGCTACTGCTTTTCCTTATCCTGCAATTGGATGCGCTATCCGGTCCAGTTCAACTGATCTACGATGGTCGGGTGCTTGCTTCGGGTCCTTTAATGTGAAATCATTCCCTCCCTCCATCTAAGGAACTAAGACTAATGCAATAAATAAGACTAAAGCCCTTATATTAAATTAAAAAAACGACTTTTATTTCAACACGACCGGTAACACCAAGAACATCGGATACACAAGGAACGGGTATTTCAAAGAGCGCATACGTTTCATGTGCACCGCTTACGTTCATAACTTATTCTCATCCTTCCCTCCTTCTATATGGATATCAGGAAAGTCCGCTCTCCCTTTTCTCTCTTTATGCGTGGAGATCTTCTTCTGTTTTCCTTACATCAAGTGAAAATCGGACTTCAGTCCTTCAATCATGCAAGCACTGAATATCCAAGAATGTCGGATTTAGCGATCGTCTCAATGAGACTCGGATGCTATCGAAAATGAGGCTGGATGGAATGAAGGTTGGTAAACTCCATTTTTTTTCTCACACACGTCCTAACATTTCTTATGCAGTGGGTAGTTTATACACGATCCTAAGGAGTCTCACATGGAGGTGGTTTATCGTATTCTTCGATTCTTTAAAGTTGCTCCTGGGAAAGGTATATAATTCTATAAGAATAAGAATATGCGAGTAGAAGCTTATACTTTTGCAGATTGGGCTGACTGATGGGAGATCTACCTCTGGATACCTCAGGCTGGTGGGTGGTCATTTTGTAAATGTTCATACTAAGAAACAATCCGTTGTGGCTAGATCTAGTGCCGAGGCAGAATTTTGAGCAATGGCGAATGCTATCGGTGAATTACTTTGGCTAGGAGGCTTATTACAGGAGCGAAGGCTTCAATTTGACAATCCTTTGAGGTTCTATTGTGACAATTAAAGCAGCGATAAATATTGCTCATAATCAAGTACGGGTAGTTTTTGGCAGATGTCGCTTCCTCAGAGAGGAAATACAGAAAGACCGATCAAATCTTGAAATTTGTTCAATCGAAGTCCCCAAATCGGCCTTTGTCTATGCCCAAATTCCTTTTAAAGAGACGAGACAGACGGAAACTATAGAATTTTTTCCGAAAATCCATCTACATCACTGGCCTCTGAGTCCATGTTGGCTCAGTGAATACCAACTCGAGAACTTCATGTCGTCATAAGCGTATAAAGATATACCCCAAAAAGGGAGGCTTTGCTTCGCTCCCGCATCATCTGTGGTTGGTTGGTGCATATGCACATTTCCCTTTGAAGGAAGGGAGATCGGCTTTAGAATATGCTTACGACGGGGTTGGATAAAACTGGCACGATTTCCATGGACAGCTACGAAGGAAAAAGGCATGCAGGCCAAAAAGAAGCTCTTTCTTGCAAGTCTCACGATTTTCATTGGACAACATTAAAGGCAATGGCATTGAGGCGAAAAACACGGGCTTTCCATTAGGAGATGGGACAGGAACCTTAACCATCGACTTATGTCCCAAAAGGGATCATTTCAAGACATCCTAGCCCTCGAGGAGTCATGGCACACAGCAGGTACAAATCTTCCTTGGCTTATATTGGTTTTTAAGTGTGTCAATCGGGCACACATAGTTCCGCTCCGATCCACTGGTCGACAAATGCGAAATCAATGCATTCTTTGACATGTGTGGAAGCTGAGGAATTTGTTCTACCGTTGGCTCGTAACCAGGGTGACGAAGAGCTATAAATCTTCCTCGAAAAAGAAGGTTTGATCCTGGCTCAGGAGTGCGGTATAGTTCCCCAAGAGGAATGGCAATGCCGTGAGTAAAGCGATTTCATTTGTTCCACATCTTGATCTCTCTTTCCGGCGGATCTAATTCGTCGAATTCTCCTCGAATGCCGCTGTCTTTCTTGCTGTTACTACACCCCGATCTTCCTGCGCTGGTTCTTTTTCTGGAAAAATGAGATGGAAACCAACTAGAGTACGTCCTTCCTGCATTTAATCGCTAGGTAGGGGTTTAGTTTAGAGATAGCCCCTCAGATGGTTGAAAAAGGGGTTCTTGCTACCTAAATATGGCTGGCTGTCTAACTCTTTTGAGCTCTGGACAAAAGATGGGAACCAGGGAGTCAGACCAAAAAGAATGAGTTCTTTGATCCGTCCGGAAATCCCTCATTGATAGATATCAAGAGAACACAGCTATTTAAGCTATTGAATCAACTGTGGGACTTGAGCTAGTTGGCATCTCTTAACTTTGTTCATCTTCCTCTAGAGCATCCGATTACTGATTCTTAAACTGACACAAAGGAGATAGAAGAGAAAAAGACAAAACCGGAGATGAACAAAGCGGAAGGAAGCTTGATTTCACTATTCCCGTGCTTTTTTGTGTGTTAGCCAGGTGAAAGGCTCACTCGGCCGGCAAATATGCACTTTCTATCCAAGGGAGGAGGCTCTCTCAAACTCCATGTTCTCAGCTGGCCCGCCCTAGCTGTCTCGTAACCCCCCTCATCTGGTCCAAGAACCCGGCCTTCTCCTCATCGAACGATTGCTTCTAGCGCTGGTTGAGCTCACTTCCCCTTTCCTTGGATTGGGACGCATACATCGAGAATATACAGAAAAGAAAAGATTTGTTTCATTCCCCGCCGGCTTCATCGGCAAGACAAGACGCACCCGTGGTGGCTGAAGATCCACTCCTGCAGACCAACATGCGGAGGGCATTGCCAAACACGCCATCGCGAGCGGCCCTATGTTGAGTAAGGGGGCAGTACCCCGAACGAAGCAAGAGCAACTGGGGGCATAAGCCCAACCCTCCTTGCAACAATGAATCAGTTGGTCAAGAAAGAAGTAAAAGAGGCCAAGGTAAAGGAGGAGGATAACCGCATGATCACCAAACCAACTCCGGCTTGGATAGATTCCGTGCCGTATACGCCAGGGTTCTCTCAGCCAGACTTCAAAATGTTCGACGGAAGGGGAGACCCGCACCAGCATCTAGCGCATTTCCTGGTAAGATGTGGGCCGGTAGCGCAGAATGGGATACTGTCTGTGCTTTAGGATCTTCCTACAATCATTGGAGGGGCCGGCCTAACCATGGTACGCCCACCTCTCTGAAGAGTCGATCCCGACTTGGGAAGCAAGGGTCTCGGAGTTCAGGAAGCAGTTCAACAACACACAAAGAAGGGTTGGAGTGCCCGAACTACTCAAGATCAAGCAAAGGGATAATGAACCTGTCACGGAGTTCATTGCAAGGTGGCGAGCCCTTACTTTTGCCTGTCCCCAGAAGTTTACTCAGGAAGAGCTCCTCAAGATGTGCATGAACAACTTCAGGCACGACTTGTCGTCGATACTCCTGCCCAAAACCTTGTTGGAAGGGGGATTCGACGACAAGTGCACTAAAGCTCACGATGTGGAAGCACATCTTAGCAAACGGAGGCGTCCTACGAAGTACTTGAAATTCGTTCCGTTACCTTATTAACAAAGTAGACGAATCACTCTCTTTCTCTATTATACAAATGGACTTCTTTTTCACAGCCTATATGCGTATGCGTAAAACGAGAGTCCTTACTTTTCTTTCTCTTGCCCTGACATAATTCGGGGCTATCGGTTCCGTTCTGTTCTCTCTCTCTCTCTCTCTACCTCTTCTTTTTGACCTAACTCACTTCAAAATCTTTTATGCCCGGCCATATAGCATACATCAAGAACCCCTCCCTTTGAAGTGCATTTATCAGATCAGCTCCCCGAGTCAGACGAAAGAGGGTTAAAGGCCCACTACTTCTTCATTCATGGCCTATTTTTTTGTTTGATTGATCTCCCTTTCGTATTCATTCATTCGACCTGAGGCAAAAGAGAAGTCATAGAAAGAAAGGTTCTTTCATGCAATGGATAACGGGCCGGCCTCCTATGGATTCCTCCAACTCCATGAATGAGGGGAGGAGTATGAGGAAGGCCGGCTTTCTATATGAAGATTCAAACAAAAAGGAAAAAGGTCAAACCATATCTTACTGAAGAATCTGACTGAATGAGGAAGAGCTCTTTATGTGGTCTCACTTTACCACCATCTGAAATGCGCGAAACTTCGATTGGTGGAAGCCAGTCCATGAAGATTCTCCCTTTTCTTACGTGCAATTCCCCTCTTTCGGTAAGCATCCAGTATCTCATCAGATGAACATTTCTCTAAGCTTATCCTGTAGCTTATACGTCGTTTGAAAGCTGCTTCAAGGATCCAACGAATAGCTAAGGTTTGTTGACGATCCTTGTCTACAATCCCAGGGACATCAACAATAGTACCTGCAACTCCTACTTTTTCCACTTCGCATATGGGCTTTATATTCGCTACGGCGTCAACCATAAGTTTGATTACATCGCCTTCAGTTCGAGCTGGGTGATGAAAAGTTTGATAAACAATAGCACGAACTCTCGTTCTTTTACCTTCTTTCATCCGAAAGTTGACCAACTTCTTGATCAATTGTTTTTGCTCACCATCCAAGCCCCCCATATAGCTGATAATTTCCGAGCAATTGGAAGCCGCTTTCGATGACGAGGCCGATAAATTGATATTACGCAATCCTTACTGTCCATCTTTTTCAGCCAACTCCCCTGTTTCCATCTTTCCTTTCCGAGTTCATAGCTTCTTGAACTTTTTTAGGGTCTCGCTCCCTGAGTTCAAGAGTCTACACTCTCGCGTCATAGGGCTCCGTCCCGGAATCAGGACCGCCCTTCCTTTGACCAAGGGGTCCTCGAACCAACCTGCCCTCCCTCTCCCCTTCCCGGTTTCCGCTCTGCTGTGAAAGTGAGCGTCTTGCTTTCAGCTTGTCTTTCTTAGCCGCTCTTCCAGTCAGAATAGTTGCTAACAAGCGAGCACTCCAAACAAGCTAATTGAATAAAGTGCCCTTTCAAAAAAGAAAGCCTGATTCGCAGTCCACTTTGATCTTTTTAATGAAGGTATCTTCCGAGGAAAAGCACTTTCGCTCTGCTCTCTGGGCTTAAGGACAGGGACCGACTAAAAGAAAAGCTTGGATAAGTAAAGGTGAGAGTCTTCTTATTTCCACTTTAGTCGATCAACTCTTGAGAAAAGAGCGCCCCTACTGTCGATCTCTTATTCTAGTGTCTCCCCTGCCACTGTCGACTTCTTTCTGTCTCTCGTACTAGAGTGCTATCTTCTTATCTCTTAGTTCTGGATGCCCCTCCCTTTCCCTTTGTGTCTCTCCCTAAGATGGGAGGTGTGAAGTTCTCTTGCAGCTTCTTAGCTACTATGAAAGTCCGTCCTAATAGTCGCCAAGCCAACCAGCGAAAAAAAATCATCATCATCGCTTAGATAAGGAAGGAATGGGAACACACTACACTTTAGTCAACTATACGTACGTATAACTTTCATCACTTGAGCTGCGCTGCTTTTCAAGTTGGAGATGGATAGCTGTCAAAGTCAGTCAGTCAAAAGAAAAGAAGAATAAGGGTACTAGACACTAGACATGAGTCAACCTTACTGCTCCCCTACGGATATTGCCCTATAAAAGGTCAAACCAGCAGTACATTACATCTGAGTTAGAAGCCCGTCCTTCTATTCTATCGGTTAAGATATGAATGAGACTACCTTTTCGGGGTAAAGAGAAAAAGAGAAATTAGATGGATTTCCCGGGCTTAACTTAAGTTATGGGTGAAGACATTCTCTTTCAGGTTATACTCTGTGTGGGAACTGTAGAAATGATCTGCCTTGGTACAGAGAAAGGAACTCACTTTCTATGCGGGCGGGTTGGTTAAGAAATGAGATGCCCCGTACTGAGCTGTGGTTCTAGCGATTAGTTGGATTCCTCACTAAAAGAAAAGATTGATGATTTTACTTTGCTGCTTTGATAGCAAGCGCTTTTCATTCAGCTAATGATTCCCGGTTCCTCTTCGCTTTATGCTATGCTCAACAAGTGAAAAGTCAGCGGTAAAAATGCTACTATTGAATCGGATGATGTGGTACTTGATGTAGCTGAAGAGCCCGCTTTATCCTTATCAATCGACAGGAGAATAGGTTCTTTCTTTCTTTTATTTCGCTTTCCCTAGAGTTCGTAAATACTGGCACGAATGCCCGAAGATGGAATAATTGGCTTTGCCAACATTTAGTTCACGAAGTTCCGGTACAAACGAAGGTGATTTGCGAACGTTCTCTCCATTCATTGAGAAAGGGTTTACGGGCCAACATTGGCATCAATACTTGGGTTTTCGACCAAGTTTGTTATGAGGAACCCGAGCTCAAAAGCTTCTCCATGAGGGACTTCCCTTTCTTTAGGAGACTTCCAAGGTGGAAGTAACTGGTTCCTTTCCTTTTCAAGAGGAAGTCGCCTAGAAAAAAAACTGTTATTACGCCCGTGGGACACCTCACTCCTCTTTAGAGGAGGATTCAAACTCGCCAAGGAAGGCTTTTATACTAAGGGATTTCACTCACTATTCACATTCAAAAGAGCCGGGGAATAATTTCCCCTGAGCTTTTGAGTAATATAATAATACAGCGCAATCGCAGTGAGCAAAGAAGCAGCTTACGGGTCTTTCTTTCCTTTCTTGAGTTTTCCCGGAGAAGACAGCTTCCCTCGAAGTTCCCCCGCTCTCGAATAATAATAAGTAGTCGGCCTTAAGCCTAGCCTCAATAAAAGTGTTTTACAGGATCGTGTTAAAGAAGGTCGAATAGCTCGGCTTCAAAGCTTGGAGGCCTTGCCCGCTCTCCGTTCTAAAATAGAGAAAGGGAATAGTGGGGCCAGGGAAGAATTAGAACCAGGGGAGTTGACTTGAGTTTGTATACGACATTCTTTATTTTGTAGCTTAGAAGGCTGTACCCATCCGTGTTCTATCTATCAGATAAGAAGAATTATAGCAGGAAGACAGCACCAACCGATCTGGACTTTCTTTAAGGGGGAAACTTAGAAGCTCGACTTGAAGGCCTTCCTCAGAACTAACTATCAGGGGAGCCCATACCTAAGAGAGTCAGCCTGTCAGAGTTTTACTGGCAAATGAGTCTTTCTATCTATTGTATTAATACCGCTGTCGCTAAATCTTTCCGTTGAAGAATCGGATGAAAGACTGCCAGAGGAAGGCTAAACTCTCGGAGCCTAGTATTAGCACTTCACTTACGGTTCTTCGATCTGAGGTCAGAGGAAAGTAGAACTATTAATCAGAGCCAGCATTTGCTGGTTGGTGGCTTCTTTAAAACGAGCATTCATAAAGTGGTCCCAGCGGTCTAATGGGTATAATGTCTTCGACGTACAGATCTGATTTAGTTAAATCCCTTTGCCAGGTCTTAAATGAATTCTATTTCGGATCCCGGTGTCAGGTGGGATATAAAATCTTGGCACGGGAACAGAGAACTGGGGTAGTCAAAGTCGGATGGTGTCATTCCGCCTTCTCTTGTCACTGATGGATCGAATCCAAATGATGGAGAGTTCGCCTCTGCACCCACTGCTTGTTCGGATGCTTCTCCCACTGGAAAGGAGGATTTTTCTTAGACTAGACTCGGAGTGGACCCATTCGGTGGGTCTAGGCAGCGACTTGGTTCCGTTAATGGTTGAAATGGATGATTTTGGAAGCACCCTTTCCTCTTTTTATACACGGCGTGGGAGCTTTCCCATTAGAGATCGTACCCGCGATCGAAGGAATGCCTTCCACCTCTTGAGCTTTCATTCGTGGGTTTAGAGATCGCTAGGGCCCAGCCCACCACCTACTTTATTCCTTTCTCCGCTTCTCAATGGCTCTATCAGAGGTACATAGTGACTCGACCAACCTCTACTTAAGAAAGTATAGTTTACTGGATACTAATGAAAAGCAATTTCTTTCCCTCATGGTCTCCCCAGAGCTAGGGGACATATATTTTTCGTTCACAATTAAGACCAGGTGCTCATACCCAACAACGGAAAGAAATCAGACTTCGAAACTAAGACAAAAACGCTTTTAAGCATCATTCAGATCGAGAAAGTCCGGTCCGATCGAAGAATCTAAGGGAAAAGGATTTCGCCCTAAAGCGGGCTGATTGTTGTTTCGGGGCACTCAAAGTAGTTCTTAGGATAGGCTGCGATTTTACACCCGGAGGGAAGGTGGGATCACCACTGTTCGCCCTACTTAAGTAGTAAAACGACTCTATAAGTAAATAAGTGAACGAAATACTATTAAAGGGTACGTGGTCGCGACTAGAAAAGAGTACGCTTTGCTGTTGGGCTGCTCGCCGGGTTCGCCTTTCGTCTTTAAGTAGCGCCTTTTGAAGTGAAAGCTTATGTTCAATTTAGTACAATACAAACAAAAACTACACCAAAGTGGAAGTGGAAGGGCCACTATAGAAGCTAGAAGTAGCCTATAGTAGTAGGCCTAACCAAAGCGTCACGACATGTTGTTGATATTGATTGAGTTGGAGGGACGAGGGTTTACTTCATTCATCCATATGGAACGCGGTTATTCTATGTTAAGGAGGATTCTAATCATTCTCAGAAGGGGGGATTACTTATTAAATTAAAGGGGGAGGTCCTTTATTAATCTTTGCGAATCTGGCATCACTAGGTGAATCCTCCTCGTCGACAGCCAGCAGTTGCCGGACTAGCTTTCCTTGCCTTACTCCTCTTTTAATTAAATCTCTTTCTCGCCCTTATTCCTGTTTGGTATATTGTTCAACTTTTTCCCTCTCTTGGGGCATTCAAAAAAATGAAAGTGAATCCGGGTCCGGTAATGCAGTAAACCTTGGAATTAAATAATGCATTCCATTCGCCCGGCGTGTCCTTAAGATCTTAAGATTAGAAAGGTTTTTTCTTACCCTGGCTTGGCTGTTCTTCCCGCTGTAGGTCGAGCGGAAAAAGTTCCTAGACATGGCTTCTTTCCCTCCCTATTGGGAAAGCTCGATATCTAGTCAATTCAATCATGCATGCGTTCGGAAGCTATTACACTCACCAACCATAGGAGGCGGCTCCATAGCACGAAAAATTCAGCCGTGAATGACTGTAACCTTCGCGGTATATTTTAAATCTTTGTTTAGTAGCGCGCTCTTGCTTCATTCCACGAAAGGATTAAGAGTGATCGACCAGTCATCTTTTTAGCTGGGAGTTGATATATTAAAAAATAACTTTCGCCCTCCACCCTATAACTCTATGCTTAAGTTATGAAGAAAGAATATAGAATCTTATTAGATCGTATGGAACTTATCTTTATATGCTATGGAAGGAACTATTCCCTTGCCTATCTTGCTTCAAAAACGATGCTTCCTTGGCCGTGCGCGCCAAAGACCATGACCTCTTCTGACCCCACCCTCTGTCCATGGAGTGGAATCTTCTCTTCGCGCTGTTCCTTCGAGCTGTGCTTTCTTTTTCTTGTTCGCTTCGGTGCTATATTGGTTATGCCCTTATATAGCCCTGTGCGTTAGCACAGTGTTTCTTTCTACTACGTCATATTTTCAATCCAAATAAAAAACGTCCTTCCCAGGATCAAGAGCCTCTGTTTAATCTGTGTCGATTTATTCTCCATTAGCATATGCTTCATCTGCTTCTGGTTATAAACCTTATGAACCTAGCTTCACCTAATTCTTATGCGTATGCGTTTGCTCTAGCTATGTATCACTTATCCTTTTCTTCTAGACGACCTGTATAGGCGGATTCCAAGTCAATCCTTTTGTTCGCTGCTTCATTGCTAGCTGAAAGGCTATCTATTGCTTCTTTTGAAGCGGACGATTCCGCCTCATCGGTGTCAGCCTCTGTTGTCGAATCGGTTCTAGAAAAACCCCCTCCTTCCCCGGAACAGCAACTAAAAGAGTGAACTTCCCGAGCTCACTGCCTCACACCACTGGCATTGAAGAATGGCCTTAAGTCTTAGCTTAGGTCAATCAGTTCCTTGGAAGGAATTTCCCGGGATCAGTACTCCTTTAATAAAGCGTCGAAGGGGCTAATTTGGTGAATCAGAAGCAGTAGCAATAGGACCAAGCATTGAGAAGGGGAGACTAGTAGGAATCCTTCTCAATTCAATAGAGTCTGGAGCTTTGCTTTATACTGATTCACGAGGATTGATAAAGGGCCCAGATAAGAAAGAAGAAAGGTGAGTTTAGACTTTATCTCACAGAATCTGGACTTTTTCTAAGAATCTTTAGTTGGCCTTTGACGAGAGAAGAATTCTTTTATTGATTCATTAGTCAGGGTCTTAACACAACTTCTCACCCAATTCCATTAAAAAAGAAAAGAAAGATTTCATTTCATTGCTGCTTATAAAATTCTTTCTGCTTTCTTAAAGTAAAGAAGGCGGGGAGCACCTTCCTCATGCATCTCAGCTCATGGATTGATGCTCGTTCCATTCTCTATATTCTCTTTTGACTTTGACAGGCTTCGCCTGGCCCTGCTATCATGTCAGCATATTGCTTGTAAGATCCTTTCGCGCATTCAGTTAATGCTTTCTCGCCTCTGAAGCTGCCGGCATCAAACATAAAAGAAGACAGATAGAATTCTAAGGGATGGCATTCTAAAAAATAGGAGCTGCATTAGTTCGAGTTGAGCACATGATCCTTACTAAGTTCAGGTTCGCTGAAAACCAAGGGATTGGGGGTATGAAGGAAGGAGGATATCCCTTCCTTCCGATTGAGGGCGGAGGCCTTAATTCACTATATAGGTCGAAGGGGATCAAACCCATTTTACTAAGAGAGGGGTTGAGCGCTTGTATGACTTGATGAGCTCCATCTTATCTGAATCAAAGAATTGAGATGGGCCCTTGTAGATTGAGATCTGTGAGTTTAACTTAAATACATGGTAATGAGATCATAAGCCGAGATCATCAAGAGACCTCACCACAAACTAATTCACAAAAGGGGAACCTGGATTAAGACAACGATTTACCTATCCGTGGAGAATATAAGAAAGGGGAACTCGCTCAGTAGCTCTTGCCTTTGATTCAAGTATCAGACCACATGACCGCTGAAAAGAAGATAAATAACATTCTATACTATGTAATGCAGCTCGGGATGAGAAGGCTTCTCCTCGCAATACAGTCCAATCTCTCTACGATGCCAGTCCTTGACCCCTTTTTCCTACGAGAGGCCGCAACAAGCCTCTTTAGCCTTCTGAAGGATTGAAGTCAACCTCTTGCCCTTCGTCTCTTCTTTTAGGCGGGCAGTGAAAACTCTCTTCTTTCATGCCTGAGCCTTGGATCGACGAACTAGCGAATTCAATCATTCATTCATTTGTTTACCCTCTCCCTCTGATTCAATAGCATCTCCTTCACAAAATCCTGGGGTTAGCATCGCAAGGATTAAGCAAGGGCACCCTCTTGTGCTCCACCGAAGGGAAATGGGCGTGGATTGGGTTGGACTTCATTGGTTAAAAGAGACTGGGTACCCATTAAATGAAGAAGCAACTGGCCCTTGGGTCTTACCTTCCTAGACCACTGCTAAAGCTCAATAAGGAAGCCGATCGATGGATCCATTCTGCAGTAGTAGGGATCAACCAAGATGAGCCAATAAGTCCATGTCTTGCTCTCTATCTCTGGTCTTGCCTTTCTACGCGATTTGTGTTAATTTGATGATTTAGTGCGTGCCTTAATCTTGGAATCTCAACTCACCAAAAGAGAGAACTAATGGTCTTCCAGCCTTCATCTGTCAAAGTGCTAAGAAAGAGAATCGGGATAAGACCCACGAAGGAAGTCTCGCCATAGAGTCTAGGTCGAGTGCCTTAAAAAAGGGAGTCCATTAAATCAAGAGTAGAGCCAATTAGCGGTGGATTTGGAGTTCCCCTCCTTCTCTGATATCCGCTTGTGCGTGCCCTTTGGTTTGGGCGCCTTTTTACGTACGGCGCTTCTTTACGATCTCAGCATCCTTCTTAAACACCCTCTACCTGAGCCAACAGGCTAGCTCATTGAAGTAGCTAGGCACCATTGATAGGAAGTCAATCTCACTGCCCGGCCAAGCCCTTCCATTGTGAAGCAAGTCAGCGTCTATTGTTTCTTGGTCCCTTCCTCTGCCCGGATGTTCGATCGAAGGATCTATGAAAAGAACAGAACACTACGAATTCCTAACCCATTAATCTTAATAAAATAGAGATAAGGATTCGAATAGTAGACACGCTACGATCTTTAGTATTCCAGTTTTCCCAAAGAGAGGGGAAAGCTAGAAGGAAGGGAATGAGCTAGAAGATGCCTGATGTTTGCAAGGCAATTCAATTCTGACTGTCCTAAAAAGGTACGGAAAGGAGGGAACTGATTCCCCTATCTTCCAGGGTTAATGGGCGAGTCAGGGGAGGTTGAATCCGCTTTTAGCCTTCATGGCTTTCGATCGTGTGCGGGTGTATTTCTTTCGTCCTGGTGCCTTTCTTGGTCAGTATGCCTAGTCCGTTGCTATAAAATCCGGTACTATTGAATCTAGCTAGGGCTATTTGAACTAAGCCGAAGCTTCATCTGAGGGGATTTTAGGAAGGAACTGACATGACATAAACTTACACTATTCAATGTCCGAAAGAGGAAGAAAAAGTTCGGCTGTTTAAAGGCATCGAGTCTCGAAAACCCATAGACCAATTGCCTTTCGTCACTGGATTTCCTGCGTCGACTGCTTTACGGATAAGGAATTACCGGTCTTGTGGAATAACAGCTCTTTCTGAATGCGTAACCGCTCTTTGATAGAGGAACTTCTTGCTCTAAGACTGATACTAGGATAAGAAGTGACATCGTGCCCTATGCTACAGTTGGAGAAGAAGCTTCTACTGCTCTCGAATCTAGCTATTTCTTACCGGAATGGATGTCCGAGGAAGGAACAGCAGGCAATGAATAGAAGGAATATGCCCAGTTAAGAGGAGAGATAGCATAGAATCAACTACTGGTGTCGGGTGCAGATGAATAAAGAAACGAATTCCGGATCCTCCTTAATAAGAACTGCATTTCTACCGAACTCTTTTGATGCTTTCGGCCCGTTTGAAAGAGGGAGAAGATAAGATATCGATAGTTGAGGCAGCAGACGATTTCTAACTACGAGTCTGTTTGAAAGCTAACTTCATGCCCAAGCGCTGGTACAGTAGCAGCTCTTACTCTTGCAGTTGCCCTTTCCTCTACTATTAGATTAGATGTCACTTCCTTGTCCTCTTCTGATTCAACCTCCTATTACTCGTACAACAACTATGGCAGACAAGAGCGCTGCTTATTCCCCTTCATGTTTAGATGTTTCCTGTACTGCTCGATGCTTTGAATAGGACCCACGGGGCGGTAACTAGTCTTTACCGATGAGATCCTTTTGTCAGACCGCGCCCTTCACCCCACCAGAAAGTGGGTAGTGCCTTTCCCACTCGGTCTTGATATGCGAATCTGAAATCTGAACGAAGGACTGACTCGAACAGATCACAGGCCCCTGAGCTCCAAAGGAATCAGACCTTGACTTGAATAGTGAAGAAGTATAGCACAATGACTGACTGCACTAGTGAAGTATAGAGCAGTCTAGCACAATATAAAGCCGTATAGCGCACTGACTAACTACACTACTAGTTACCCATTATTCACCCAGAAGGAAGAGGGGAAGGAGGGCGGTCCGATCAATTTCTATCAGATTGAGAACATACCACGTCTGTGCCGAATCCTGTGTTTTAAGAAGAGTAGCCAATTGGCTTTTCCGAAGGTTAACTTCCTTGGATTGAAAACCAAACCTTGGTCTCGTCCATGACCATTAGTAGCGATAGAACGAATCCCGGTTCGGAACCAAATCATACAATCACAACGGAATCAGAGGATTATCCTTTTCCTATTGATTTGGAACCAACCTCACCTCGCATAGATCACGCCGACCCACCCCCTGTGTGTGGGTGTGTAGTCCAGGCTAATTCAAAACGAAAAGGTTTGCATAAGGGTATAGAGGTCAAACCTTCAAGGAGAATCAGCAAAGGATGGTGGTCCGAGTGTGTTCTGGGATGGTGTAAAACCAGAGCTTCAGGAAATTGTGTTCTCCATTCAACATTTGCCAAGGCCCTATCAATGTACTCAAGATACGGCTTCCTATACAATGGCCTGTTAACTCTCTGCAATCGAGGGCCATACATCTGTTCGATTAAGTTGGCCAAAGACTCCTGGTTAACAGGGATTGTAGGCTGAGGTACTTGGCCCATCACAGGGTTCTTAGGAATCCAATTTTGACCATAATTCTGGCCAAAGTTTTGTCCCTGGAAAAGAGCTTGGGGTTGCTGATTCCCAAAGACAGGCTGCTGTGGTATGTTCTGATATGGTTATGTATTCGGTTGTGGAAAACTCCCTACAATATTTGGTTGCCCTCCTAAGTTAGGTTGATTCTGACCAGGGTTATAACCATATGGGTTTTCTACATTGGCTTGGTTCTGACCATAAGGCCTCCCAGTGTTCAGTGTTTGATTTGCCATGAATGGCTGATTAAAACCATAGTTGGCAGCCTGAGGAGTTTTGCGTCCATACCAGCTTATCTGCCTTCTTTGTCTTCGGTAAGCGAATAGCTTTAAGACTCTCCGCAGCCTGCGCACCCCAGTTGGGATCCTAAAGGTTTATGGACGCACCATTCCCTACTCGCCAGCAAACATTGTTCGAGACTAAACTCCATTCCCAACTAACCGCCTTCCACACAGCAGAAGTTTGCGATCTTTGTTTGGGAATTAAGCCCTACATACTGATACAATACTTCC
Source organism: Eucalyptus caleyi (assembly GCA_014182885.2). Classification (NCBI taxonomy): domain Eukaryota; kingdom Viridiplantae; phylum Streptophyta; class Magnoliopsida; order Myrtales; family Myrtaceae; genus Eucalyptus; species Eucalyptus caleyi. Next base: position 48,843,689 of record CM024471.2, read on the forward strand.
CCGTGAAAATTCTGCTTCAAAGACCATCATTATCAACTGCCAAATCCCAGCTCATGTTTCCCAAAAGCGCCTGGTTTGCCATGGAAACTCTCCTTATACCGAGACCACCCTGTCGAAAGGCTTTTTCACAGTTTCCCAATTAACCCAGTGAAAGCCTTCCAATCCTCCATAGACCAAAAAAAGAAAAAGTCTATATACTATTATTCAAGCTCTTCAACAGAATCCTTAGGCAGGTCCTCTAATGAATCATACAGAGGTTCCATCGATCGAGGATAAATCGGGGTCATTTACACTAAATACATCAAAACATTTATTTGTACATGTGAAGTACAGGATGGCCAAAAAATTCCTTGGGTAATGAAATATTCTACATTCTGAATGATTTTCGTTGCTTATCCCAGATGGCGATTGCATGCCCCTGTCAAGATCATGAATCTTAGGGGCGGAAGGGGTCAACCTAGTACAGGCATCAAGACGCTGCAATTGCTAAACGTAGCCTGTTCTATAATCATTTCGCATAACGATTAAGAAATAAATAAGGATTAGGGATTAGGAATAGAAGAGGTTCCCTCATCCATTAGTCTATATGATCCGATCCCTTCGTTTACCTACTTTTACTCATATCTTCGTTCAATAGCTTACCAAGGCGATGATCAGTAGAAGGATTTAAAGGCCAGGTTGACTCCGTACCGGCTGATGGCATTAGCCTCGACTGATAGGGATAGGGACAGCTCAATCCGAACTAATCTATCCGAGGCCATCAATGTCTCTCTTGTCTCGGATTCAGTCTGATTCCCGGCTTCTAGGATTTCCACCCGAGAGATGCGATAAGCCAAGCGCCTGCAGTTGGGGGGCATGGGATTGACCCATTGATGGGAACAAGGGAAGAAGGAATAGGTGAGCTTGCAGAAATCGAGGCGCCAGGATCAGACGAGAGAGATAGATATGAGATTAGCTCCCATTGGGGACGGGACCAGCAGGAGATAGCTTTGATCGAGGAGTTGGGCTTTTCTTCGCCGATGAATCGATTATATTATGTACCGATTAACTCGTTGGTTCAGAAGACGGATTGGACTTCGTTCCTGGTTCATCGCCCGTCACCATCAGGAGATATATTTGGAGACGGATCAGATTGGTTCCCCGGAGAGGAAAGTACTGGCGGAGAAGGAGGACTCAAGGTGGTTCAGTCAGGTAATCAGTAACCCTTGCTTCTGATCCTAGTGGCTATGGCTCAGGAGCGGGATAACAAAAAGTAAGGATTCGACTAGCTTTGAGCTCTCACGTAGTTCAGGTTGAATCAGTTTCCTTTGGTTCGGTGGTATCCTGTATATAGGATCAAGGCAGATTAAAGGAAGGAATGGATAGAGCTAGAGTCAGTTGACATGAATTTCTCTTATAAGTCAAGTAGATTAGGTAGGTGTTCCGTTAGTGAAAGATCTGAAATTTCAACTAACGAGTGAAAGGCAAATCCATTAAAGCCAGAGGCAGAGCAAGGTGATTCGGATGAAAGTGATCCCCCAATCCTCGCTCGGTACCAAGGGTAGAACTTCATGATTGATTCGGTGTAACCGGTCTTTGATTGATCAAGGAAAAAACACCTTACCTATTGAAGGAAAAAGTTCAGTTCAATCACTTTGCTTTGAATCACAAACAAATATTATTAAGATTCAGCATTCCCGATTTTCTATCAGACATGGAAATCAAACTGGAATGAGACCTTCCTTCTGATTCTGAGATGCCGAGAACCTGGTCTTCTTGTTCACACCTCAGCTGCTAAAGAAAGAAATAGATCTTCTTCCCCGAAAGCCTCTAAGGAAGAACTATTAACTAATCCAAAAGGCTAGACTTCCGGATTCACTTCTTTCTTTGTGAGTAAATACCGAGCCGAAAGGCCCAGCTCTGACTTATTTATTGGATACCGAGAATCCGATCTGCAGATGAAGCAGGCAAAAGGCTCAAGGCCAGCGAGGAATTTGCCATAATAGATCGACTCTGAACTCTGTTCATGGTTGGCTGTAAACAAATAGTCTCTTTAGTCCCATCCCTACAATCGCCGGGAAAAAGAAGAGGAATGAAAAGGGCGTTATTTAAGGCATATTCCAATTTTGAAATCTTGAACTCTTGACTCAAAGCCCGCTGCTAAAGTTGAACTATATAGGTCCTTTCACTCTTTTCCCTTCTTCCTTCAATTTCAGGAATGTCTTTTATTTTCTCTTTCCATTCTAGTATGATGATAGCAATGGTTCTATCTATCATTTACTAGAATTCTCCTCTCTAAGGTTATTCTGTAATTTGTCAATTGATCTTAGTTTCTTTCAGCTTTGACCCTTGAAGATGACTTTTGAACCTTACATCCTCAATTGCTGAATACCTTCAGCATGGACTTATCTAGTCAATGCCTATGCTGTTCCTTTTCTTGTGGTCTTCTCGGGGTACAAGACAGACCATGCTTTCGCACTTCGGCCGTAAGTGTACGTGGTGTTCTTAATGAAAGGGGCCAACAGGCTCTATTTCCTACTATTGTCTGCCCTTCATTAGGCATTATCGGTCAAGTTTGTTTAGAGACCTATTCTCTGTAAGTCCAAGTTGGCATGATGACATGACCTCTTTCTCTCTTCAAAGGAGGAGTCTCCCCGCGAGATGTACCCTCTGTGGTGACTCCCCTCTCACATTGGGGTCAATGCCCAGGTTGGGGATCCTGCTCTCTCCCTCATCCTTGCAAGGATGTCACTTCCTTTAAACTTTTTAGTGTACATAAGTGGAAGACAAGGTAAATGGCAGCAGATAGATGGAAGAAGGAAAATTCAACCAACCATCCAATAGCGCGCAAGCTATAAAGAAAGCACAACGAAGAACATAGACTCGTAAGGAAAGTGAGTGTATGTTAGTAGGGGATTACTACTTCCCTGAGTAGCTTCCAAGACAGAAGAGTCTATTAACAGCTAAACACTGACAAAGTAACAAAGAAAGTCAGAGTGAGAAAAAAATATGACTGATGAGTATTGGCCATATGTGATCGAACCTGCCATAACGAAGCCTAGGGTGGGTACATCCCACACCTGTACTCCAGGTCAGGATGCCAACTTTGCTCAGTGTCCGATTATCCATCCCTACTTGGGTCGGAGCACAGAACACACAGATCACCACGAGACCCGTTCTTTATGCAGTTCCACGGAAAGCCTTAATACACTCCCAGAAACACTACTCCGGTACATCTGCTGGAAATTGATTACCTTGCAAGGCAATGAATGTGGCCCCAGTATGCAAGCTATTAAGTCAGCCACACTACCAGGCAATCCTTACCCGAATAGCATAGTGACAGGTGGATCACCAGTGGGGAATAATATGGGTCCAGTACTCCCGTCACTAAGGACTATGGGTACACTTTCTCCCGAGTGTGAACGGGCCCTTTTTTTTTTATACAACTGGCTGAAAAGTCATCTTTTTAGAATCGTCTGATAGGGGAACGTCCCTATTATTCCTTTGATGCTTTGGTTTTCGCAGGAAAGGGTCAGGAGCTTTAGCCCTTAGCGTGTGAGCTTTGATGAAGACTTGCATCACTATTCGTTGCCTCTTGGCTCGATTGCTCATTTGCTTCCTCCTTTGGGCATGAAGTCTTTGGTGAGGCCTTTCTTCGCCTGTTTAAAAGCTAGCCCTTGCTCCAAGATCTTTTTATTTAGCACTAGAGGAGCCCCCCAATCTTAAAAACCGATGGAATGCGATCTCATAGGCAACTTCTATGAGGGCTGGACCCCCAGCATCTGTAGAAGGGGAAACTCAATCATGAAACTGAATTTCCAAGCGGAAGGAAGATAAAAAAAAAAGAAACTCTTGCAAAAAATCTTTCCTTCTTTTTTAGTAAGGAGGTCAGCCGCAAGTATGAGGGGACATTCCCTATCATACAGAAAGTAGGACAAGTTTACTAAAAACTTCAGCTTCTTCCCAAGCTAAAGATCCACCCTGTCTTCCATGTCTACGTTAAAAGCTTTCTTTTCTTATGAAATTTCGATTTCATAGCAAACAATGGTTATTTCAAACACCGAGTGAATCAAAAGTAGCAAGTTTCTTCCGTAGCCTTTCGAAGTCACCCGCAATGGCTCTGATAGTTGAATTTTTTGTTATTTCTCAAAGGGATCCAATTAATTAATCCCCCAATCCGGGGAAGCTTAAGTAGACATGAAAGAATAGGATGAGGGAAAGGGGGGGAGCCACTAAATGGAAGGCTTCACTCGCTCGCTCTAACGCTCGTTTAGGAGACAGCGAGTGGAGTGCAGAAGCCCCTTTAGAGATAGGGGGAGTACTACACGAGCTCGTAAGTCAAGTACGGAACGAGCCTTGTCTACGAAGCAGAGCGACCTCGGCTTGCTTGCTTTACTCCTCAGTGGCCCATATGAATCTGGTGACTATTGGTATGTTTAGTCTGGCGGCGGCCGTTAGGTCACCTATTTTGAGTTATGGACACACAAGGCCAAAACATGTGTGTCGGGCGTGCGACCCATCAACCTACTAGCAATGGGGGAGAAAAGATAGCATGTCGCAACAAAAGCTTGATTCTAGGCGTCAGCAAAACACTGCCGTCTATTCCAAAAACAAAAGCCCCTTAGCGCCCCGGGACGGGAGTGGGGGTTAGCGGAAGAGAAGAAGTAGCATAATCCGTCGGCTTGCCACAGAACTGATCCAGAAGAGTATGCAGACAGACTGACTCCTGAGATGGAACTCATTCCTTGACGCAGCATTATGTGAAAGCGCAGAACATCGCCCAGAAGCTTATAGCCCCTTTGGTTGGAGCGCTTTAGTTACGTGTTCTTTCTTCGCTGATTGAGTGCGCCGCCTAGAGCAGTTCTGGCTGAACTGCTTTCGCCGCTAGGGCTAGTCCACTACTGAATGATTCTGATACGCCATCTCGATAGATTGTTCTATACCTTGACTGGTATTACACACCAGCAGAGATCGGGGAAGACGTTCCACAGCTGCTTGTGAGCTAGACTTGCCTGTCTGATCACCATAGGTTGGCCCAACCCTAGTACGAGAGGACCTCTAAGACCTCGGGGGGTCGGGTAATCTTTGATCATTTCCCCTTCTCCAGTACACCGGTCGGTAAGAATTGAATTGAAAGAAACGGACAATGGCGATGGGCCGGGGGGAACGAAGGACTTTTGATGCCGTCCCTGAGCCGGGGATCCCGATATGCTCCGCCGGAATATACAGATGGAACAGAATATGGATCATGGCCAGGATACACTTGTTTGCTCGTCCCTTCTGTATTTCAAAAGACGAAGGCAGAAAGCCTGGAAGGAAACAATAAAGACGCTACTGGAAATATCTTCGGGGAAGCTAGAACTCAAACTACAAGAAAGGAAACTGGCTTGCTCACATGCTATTAGCCCACCGACTTTATTGCTTTCCTAAAATCTCTTTTCAAAACAAACCCCCAATTTCTTGACTGAAAACACTGAGCTGACTGATTCCCTTACGGTACCCGTTAAGTTGATTTTGATTATTATGAAAGGCTATTCAAATAACGAAGTGAAAGGTTACGAACTCACTCCTCTTTACAGATTGTTAAATAGAGTTATTACTAATTCTCTTGTTTCAAGAGATCAAGGTTCCAAAGTCACTCCTTATTCCGCTTAAAAGAATCAACCTTATTAGCGCCCGATCGGCCGGTCTTAACCTGATAGGAAGAGTGTCTGGATCTTAGAAGCCGGAAAACCTATTAGGTCATTTCTATTTACCCAGTTCATATCTTTGTTTCGTGTGTTCCCGGGAGGAATTCGATTGTGTGAAAGCAGGCTAGTCCCCGAAAATGCCCTTCCGCTGCCCCCCCACAAGGTACATCTTGCGCCTATGGGCCGCTATAACTATCCAAGAAGACACTCGAAGCGGAAGGAGAAAGAAACCCACCCGGTGGGACTGCCGAGCTACAAGTCCCACGACACGGGAGCGGGATTCTCTAAAAAGCCAAGGTCGCGGGTGGCCAAGAGGGCTCACTTGGAGACTTGGGATCTCAGCAGGAAATGTGAAGGTTGCAACAAGCCGGCCGGCCGATAGGCGAAAGAGAATCAACTAGTTTAGTTCTGATCTGAGTAGGCTCATAATAGGGAATACTCCATCTTACAGTTTTTTTCTGGGACGTCCTTGGATTGGATCCACATCGCTGGTGCTCTTCCATCTACCTTGCACAAAAAGATTCAGTTCATCTTCGATGACCAATTGATATGCATATATGCTATGCTGATTGAGGAAGACCTATTAGTAACCAAACCGCTCTATGCTAGAAAGATGTTATTTGCAGCTGTAGTAACCTTTCTAAATCGAATTTCCGCCTTTCTTTTTGGACGTTTTCTAGGTTCAGAAGGAAGGGCTATAATGCCCACTGGTATTCATCTCGTCCTTTTTGGAGGTTTCTTCAGCCCTTTTTCTATGTGTTGGTGTTCTATATGACCGACATAAGACTCGACTTGTTAGATATTATGGAGGTTCAGTGAGCACCATGCCGAAACCTGTTATAATAGGAAAGCCTTATATCTTAGCAAGCCAAAAGTGTGACTTTTTCCTACTTTGCTAAGAGAAGAGAGGGAAAGACAGACGGCCTAAAGCAATCCTTCCAACCAGCCAACCCGCGGAGTTGATTGGGCCCTGCAGTGGTAGAACCTGATGAACCGGGTGTACTACCTCTCTTCTCTCTCCTGACCCCTCACTTTCTTTTCTTTCTATATTATATATCGACCAATCCAATCTCGACTTATTCAGCTAAGCCGAACATTAGATGCAAATAGAACAATGAACACTGACAAGATCTCTTCATTGTTCCAATCGCCACAAGATCACTACTTCCAAGAAAGTAGTTGAATGGATATCCCCCGACTAAGGGATCTAAGCCTAAATTCAAGCAAAATTCAAAACATGTTCACTTATGTGAAGTTTGCACGGCCTTCCTTTGCTAGGAAGATAGCATTTCCATTCACTTACTTGTACGACGCCCTATCAACTCCTCTCTTTGAGTGGAACGCTTCTGCCACCTGAATCTTGATCTCTATCTCTATATAAATGCCGACCCTTTAAGCTGCAAGTGTCTTTTTGAGAGGTTTCAGTTCAACTAAAGTCAATCAACTTCTACGGAAATACCATGTCTTCAGGCAAGGTAGCATTAGCTATCCCAGGTTGTGAACTGGCTCCGATCAGTGCCTATTCTCCGAAAAATGGTCAAATATGATGCCGTTCCCCTATCGGTCAAGAAGTAAACTCCTCGGATGGGTAAAGAAGCCTATCTTATCCCGAAACCGGAGATACTGGAGGACTGATTCGAGTGGATCCTGTTGCCGTCAAGTGGTTCGGGTTCTCGGTCGGTTCCCGTTCGCCTGCCCCCCTCTAAGTCCATTAGTGGGTAGGGTGGTCAACTTAGAGGGCGCCGGCCTACTCTTCAGACGTGTCCTCGACAACCTGGCGGTTGTTCGGTCTCCGCTTTTGGGGGCGGGAGTGCTTGGTCGCTGGGCTTTCCTTTTCCTCAACCAATTCGGTCATCAATTGGAAACGGGCAAGATGGTGATGAATTGCAATTGGTCCAAACCTTCAACCAGCGACTGATTGCGACCTGCCCAGAATGCCCATACATACTAAGACCTTATTTACACAGCGAAGAAAGGCCGAGTGGAAGGGGCAGTCAGCTGGTTTCTCGTTCTCGTCTCTTATCTAAACTTGAACCCGTAGTGAAAGATCCATTTCTTTTGCGCTTGATCTCGTCCTTTCTTGAGCTTCCTATCATAGGCACGCCGGGGAAAGGATTGGTCGGAAAAAGAGGGCTTCCACCGGTCCATTTCATAACGCCCGTCTTATTCCATTTTTATTTGGGCGAGTTGGATGGGGCTTTTGAGACCAGCTTTCCACACTTCCCTTACGCTAGGTATGATTCGGAAGTCTATATTCCTATAATTAAAAGAATTTCGTTTCGAAGGGCCGAAGGCGGCTTTGCTCATGAGTTAAGGAATCTTTTGTTCCAAAATTGTTGGATTTAGTGGCGGAGTTGGGTCTAACGTGTACCGTAATAGGCGTAGAACCTGGTGGTCCCACAATTGACTGCCCCGGGGTATGCTTTTCCTAACAAAGGAGGGTTAGATTCAGGTGATTGAAGATGAGAATCGTTATTAAACATCTATTTTCTTTGTTTTTGGTAATTAAGGGGTCACGCGTGACTCGTTTTTGCAGAGTTAGATAGTCCCTAACAACATTATATAGACTGCTATTTTTGTCACCTATTTCTGCTTTAATGAACTTAACGAGCTCTTCGCGAAAGAATTCATAAACATCTTGGATTTGACCATCATCGGATGGGATGAGATTCGTTCTCTTTGCCATGCCTTTTTTCAATAGGAGCTTTAGATGCCATGGATAGTAACGGATAGGAATCAAGATAGCTAGGAGAGAAGACTTGAGAAAAAAAAGGGGTCCAGTCTTTCCTTGTGAGGTATCTCAGTCGGTATAGTCCTATCTCAATAGAAATATGCTAGATACCTTCTATCTCGAAATGGTTTTCCTCGGGACCAAAGTAAGTCCCTAGCAGCTACCGGGAAGAATGCTCGGTCTGAAAACATAATTAAATAGCAGGTCAGAGTGTATGGTGCTGATGGAGCTTAGATTATCATCGAAAAAAAAGATCTCTCTTATCCTTATTTAGTTAGCCTTACACAGGGAAACCCTTTTATTACACTACACGATCTTTACATGGATGGATCTTTTGCCCTAACCTAGCTTGTTGGAACTGACCAAAAGAGATTTAGAATCGACTTAAACTATATCTTTTCAAACTAGCACTTCTTTATTCTTTAGAATGATGGCAACTACCATTATTCATATTAAAGTGTTATCCTTACCTTTACAAAGTTTTCAATCCCGTATTCTTCCACGGTAATGGCGCATCAAAGGAAAGATTTTTGGTCAACGAGAAAGAACCTTCCCCCGAGTTCATGAGTTAAGAGATTTAAGACATGCCTAAGAAAGGTAATAAGAATAGGCCTAACGGGTAGTTCTTAGGTTAGTTCTTCTTGAGTTCTTTATTACGTCTTTCTTACTCAAGTTATGAAGAAAAAGACAACTCCGGAGTCTAGTTAAGATGATTCTTCTTGGAAATCTAAAGTCCTTGGCTTGTCACATGAGTCTGAATTTCATATTTCCGTATGTGAAAAGAAGTATAAATATCTTCATATACCAGACGCTCGCTAATGAGTACTGCATCTTCAAAATTGTAACCTTCCCATGGCAGATAAGCTACTAATACATTTTTACCCAAAGCGAGTTCGCCACCAACTGTAGCGGCACCATCCGCTAAAATTTGTCCTTTTTTAATGCATTTACCCCGCGGAACCTGGGGTTTTTGATGCATAAAAATATTTTTGTTGGAACGTTGATACATAACTAATGGAATGCTTAAAGTATCTCCATTGCCCAATAAAATGATCTTGTCAGTATTGGTATAAATGATCTTTCCCTCGTGTTCGGCTATAGCGGTAACCCCTGAATGTAGGTTTGGTTATAGGAAACAGTCTCTAGTAGTGGAAAAAACCTGTTTGTTTCGTTGCCCACCCTTATATAATAGGTAATGGGATATCTATCATCACATCACAAAACAAGAACTAAAAAAGTGTGCCTTTTTTAGTGCTTGAGTCTTAGTATCAAATAGGGCCTGATACTTCTCACCTACTCAAACGAGATTGAAAACTACCATTCCGTCGAATTGGAAAAGGTTTCGAAGAGCGCAGAAGGTGAGTTCGGTGGCATTAGTAGGCAAAAGCCCTTAACTTAAAAAAAATCAATCAGGACTGGTGCCATCCGCGCTTCTTCTGACTATTGAAAATGGAAGTTCAAGCTTTGAAGCTCATTTTCCAGCATTCGTTTCAATTTGGAGTGAGCGATCCGAGGGTGAGTTTCTCTTATCACTCTATCGGAAGAGGAGAGGCTATCCAACATCTTTTCTAGGCTTAGGCAGTACACTTCTACATTAGCGCACTCTCTCTTGCATTTCTGATTCATTTCTATGGGCGGTCTTTCTTGTGAGGAGCTACATCTTTCCTTTCATGAAGGAGTGAGGGGTTCATGGATATGGACCACGAACGGAGATAGACGGATTGACACTTCTTCTTACTTCTAAGAATCAGTCAACACAGGATTACCTACTTGGAAATCCCTCTCAAAGCCTTCGACGTACCACAGCCTCTTATCAAGCAGCTTCTTTTCCTGCTTCAGGACGTGTAGCTATAGGGTTCTTGGGGTTGTTCCTTTCGAATAAACGCTGTAGTCCTTTTAAGTACAAGAGGCTAAAGCCGCTGGCAATGCAGTGTAAGACATTGGTGGTCGAGCAAGTGGCTGATGATGCCAAAGCTTACTTCCCTTTCTGAATAATCGTTAAGATAGAACTAGGGAGTAAGCTTTCCTATTCCTTTTGCAGATAGGATAGATAGAGTCGTTCTTTCACTTTTTTTTTATTAGAAGATACTCTTTTCTTAGTGAAGGATACTACACTCGTTCGACTTAACTTCCTCTAGCTCTAGAACAAAAGTCTCGTCTCTAACTATAACAAAACTTTCTACATTGGAGAAGCATTTTTTAGGCTCTATTGTTGGGGTCAACCCTATCCCAATAGTGGGAAGTTCGAACTCTTCCCAGGAAGTCACGTCACAGTAGTCAATGTAAAGTGACTCGACTGAAAGGTAAGCAACTTGCCTTCTTTTATTAGATCCTTCGACATGGCATGATACATATCCGTTCTTTCGTCCGGTCCAGGGGCGTCCCAGCTCCCCGAAATGAATGTTCTCTTCTACTTGATTATCGTCAATTGCCCGATTCTCCCTCTCATTCGCACAGCCAACTCCCTTTGGAAGCATCGATCCCGGATTGTCTGGGAATTCCATTCTTACCAGCGATTAGAATTTATTGACGCAAATTCCCAGTGTTCCTTATTTGTGAAAAAATGAACAAAGAGTTTTTCATCATAATGTAGTATAAGCAAATGGATAGGGCGATGAGTTAACCTCTTTCTTTCTGAGAGCTTTTTCCTTTCGCCCAAGCTTTCTTTCATAGCTTGATGTGAAGCTTCAGGGAACTAGTCAAATGGATTCGATTAGTACCCACTCGTAGTCATAGTTGCTTATCTTAGTCATCTTAGACAGCTCGGCAAGCACTAGCCTCGAGCAACTTTACTAATAAAATAAAAAAAGGGCTTTTTCAGCTGGATCCAGAACGAATAGGAGATCTATCAGTACGCCATCCGCTCCATATCTTTCGTAGTTTAGGAACTCGTCCATCCACGGGACACCTTTCGTAGTGAGGGAACTCCTCTGTTTTTAGCTTGACGAGCGACTTGAGTTTCCGAAAAACGCATAAACCCCGGGATTTTCGTAAAAGAGGGACGAATGACAAGGGACTTGAGTGACTCGCCCTAATCAATAAAGCAAGAAACAAAATCAAATGATTGTTTTTTAATCAGCGCCCCCTTTTGGGTTTGCAGGTACTATTAGTCCTCTCACTACCAACCAGCAGACATCATCTGGCTGGGTCTTGCCGGTATCAACAACGAGAAAAAAAAAAGCGAGGCCTACTTCCAAATTCTTCAAGTCAACCCACGAAAAAAGTAAACTATGGTTGCCCACTGATCTGATCATAGGTGAAATCCAATCCCTTCGCTTCGCGCCAGGCTTGGAAACCGTAAGTCAGGCTCCCTTCGCCTCTCGGAAGCGAGAAAGCAAGCAGCAAGCTGAAAAAGCCCTTTCCCCCCCTAGAACCTGGCAAAGTAACTATCACGTTCATTCCCCCAAAGAAGTCAAAAAAAGAGCGCTAGGGATACTCCAATGAGGGAGAAAGTGCCCCTTCCCTCCCGCGAAATTCCCTGAATGGTTGTTGTCTCTATTCCCCCCCGGCTGGGGAAGAAAGGCTTGTTCAATGCCCACTTGGTTCAGAGTTGTCGACAGAGTTCGAAAAGGTCAAATCTTTGATGATTCCATCATACATGATGGAGTTGCGAAAACTTCTGGATAGGTACCCTACATCTAAACTGAATTCTTTCTGGTTAAAGAATCTCTTTCTAGTTGCTCTGGAAAAATTAGGAGAATGCGGCTTACAATCCGGAAGAAGCATTCGTGGATTTTTTAACCGCCAAGTGGGATCAAATTGACCTCCAAGGCGGGGATGTTGCAGTAAGGGACCAAAGGGAACTCCATTTTTTGAATGGAGTTTCCCAAGATCTTCGAATGCATGGCCCAAACTCCCCCTATATAAGGGAGATACTGGATATCGACTAAGAGTGGATTGGATTTCTCTCTTTTTTTATATATAATTTATATACATATAATTAATAAAATATATAAACATGATAACTTATTGCAACCAAAATTGAAATTTGAGGTAACAACCTCTTATGTGGCCAAGAGACTTTTAAAAACCTTTTTGTTGCTATTTTATTTATAGAAAAATCTCCTTATTAATTTCATCTTTTACTCGATGTGGGACTAAGGCTCCTCCAAGAATCCCACATCAACTAAACATTCAAAGAGCAGAAGAGAGATTGTCTATAAAATCTAAGCCAAGCACAATCTTTAGCCAAATTGTTAATGACCTTCATGGTTTAAGTTAAGTGTGAAACACACGAAGTGTGAATCATACGAAGTGTGAATCACACAAGTGAAGTTTGAATATTTTACACTTGGAAATATGTGTGATTAGTTTTGTTGAATTGCCCAAGAATCGAATTGTATTGATCGATCCGGAGTGTGATCACTCTTTAGTGCAAAAAAGTAGAGCCGATTTTGTTGGATTGGACCGGATCGGACTGGAATCGATTGTCCGGTCCGGTTCCCGATCCTAGGACCAAATGGTCTGGTCCACGGTTCTCAATTTTGGGAACCTGTGCTCCCAATCCGGTTCCCGGTTCCAAGGTGGAACCGGACCGAACCGGGAACCAATCACCCCTAATCATCACGAATGTGGGCAAGGCTGGCTCACTTGAAACCGCAATGGCCCCATTGAAGGCCAGAATTGTTAAAAAAAAAGAATAAGGAAGAAAAGGAAAAAATTAAAATATTCGGAGAAATAATTAAAAAAATTTCGCATTAATGCTAATTGCACCACTAGAAAGGCTAGATCTGTTTTAGCGATTTCAAGTTAAAATTGGTAAATCGACAAATTAATAAAAAATAAAAATATATATAATAAAATTGACAAAATTGTAATATATTTAAGACTTTTTGGATAACTTTCCAAAATTATTGGGAGGTCACTGACTTATCCCAAAAAAAGCAAAGTGTTAAAAAGGGAGAAGCCTGTGTTGGCGAACGTTTTGAGTCAATATAGCCTTCGTTGTCAAGTATAAAAGAAAATTTCTCATAAATGGACAATCGCTCCCCCGAGTCCACATCCAATACTGGGCCACCGCATTGACAGGGGAAATTTATTCCAGCCACGAGGTACTGAAACCAGGACAAAATAATGCTCCAAAATAGGACAAATTCCCAATTACGTCGCCCATAAAAAATGCCTTCTCGCCCTATGAGGAAAATGACAGTTTCTTTCTTCTTTTTTCTTTTGATTATCCTCTAAAATAAACATGAATCCCATACTTCATGTACAAATCCTCGTCACCACGATTAACTTTTATTAGGATTACTGTCCATAAATACTATAATAATCTTTTATGATTTTCATTATGATACGCATGAATATCTTTATCAGTACTCAGGGCAATAAATTATCCTAACAATTTAGCCACTCTCTGTCATCATAAGTCCAATTGTCTCTTATTAAATATGGGGACGATCCTCGAAACAACCCGTTAATTTCTATCCGATGTTGAAAGGAAGGTTCACCCGGGGAAAAGGATAATATGTTTGAAAAGAATATGCAGAAAAGGAAAGTAAAAAGAATCATAAATATGCGGAAAAGGAAAGTAAATAGAATCATCGTCGAGTTATATCAAAAAAAAAAAAAATGCTTCAGAAGCACCTTCCGATGTTGAATGTACAATCATGTCCCTTTTGATCGTGGGTCTCTCCTCCTTCCCGAAACCTCTTGCAAGTTGCTTTATTCGCAGAGAGTCTCGCCATGATTGACCTGGAATTTGCTCTCTTCCTTCTGCCTGGACCTCCAGCGCTTTTTGTCTTCCCATGGCCTCCCTTTCTTGGAAACCCCCACTAACCCAGCTTTTTGTTCAAGGGAACGAAAAAAGAATAGAAACATGTTTGGCAAAAAAAAAATTTCTTGGAAACAAAATACCTATTTTTTTGTTCCCGGAAATAGATCTAGAACAAAAATAAGAAGTAGAAAAAAGTAACTTCTTGTTCCCAAGAACAACTTTTTCTTTTCTCTTCTTTTTTCTTCTCTTTTCTCTTCTTCTCTTTCGTTTCCTTTTTCTTCCTTTTGGCTGGTCGCCGACCTCAGCTATGGCCAATGACCAATCGACGAGGGCCGGCGACCTCGCCGAACCGTCGCCAACCCCTAGTGACGCCAAGTCATGGTGAGGCCAAGCTCACCTAGCCACCGGCAAGGCCAACCTTGCGTTGCCTGGGCGAGGTCAAGCCTCACGATGGCCAGGCGAGCCTCCAACGAGCTCGTCGGCCCTCACCTTGGCCTAGCGAGGCTCCAGTGAGCTCGCCGGACCTCGCCCAACCGGTCACCGAGTGCCAAGGACCGATCACAAAGGAGGAAGAAGGAGAAAAGAAAAAAAAAAAAAAAAGGAAAAAAAGGAAAATTATAATAAAAATATTAAAAAATTAAAAAAAAAAAATCAACAAAATTATATAATTTTACCAAATGCATTTCTTTTTGGAAGTAGAAATTTTGTGTAATTACTAACTGCATTCTTAGCAGAAATTGTTCTTGGGAACATAAGTAAATAAATAAAAAATCATTTCGATAAAAAATTGTTCTTGGGAACATAAGTAAATAAATAAAAAAATCATTTCGATAAAAAATTGTTCTCGAGAACAAAAGCGTTACCAAACGCGCCATATATATACACATACATATTATGAGAGAATTCAAGAAATTTTAAAAAGCATTGGATTCTGAAAATCCTTTTACTGTGAGTTTTGGAATTTTACAATTATTCTGAAACATTTTGTCGGGCTCATCATGAGGATCCAAGATTTAGTCCTTTGCAAAGTATACTCGGTTTCTAAACCCAAAAATAAATAAATAAATAAATACTCAGTTGTGGCCGGAGGAAACTACTTGGAGCAAACATAACCAAATGGACATTATGAAGGTCCCGGTAGTGGTGTGCGAGGAGGAGGGATGGTGGTGCATCCATGCCTCAGTCCCCGGATGTGCGCAAGAAGGGGGCGTGTCTCTTGTCTCACATTGTCTGGGGAGAGAGTTATGGGCTAATTTATAAAGCTTGGCTCCCTCTAACTGTATATACAGATTTTCTCAGGATAGTATAAGCTGCTCTAAGAAGAACAAAATCTTAAGAATTTAGTGTCCAAAGCAAACGATATATGTACAGTGGCGGGTCCAAGGTCCTTACAGGCAGTATCATAACCGACTTTTGACTGTGTATGTGGGGCCACAATGAGCATCCTATGCTCTAAGCTAACTTATAAAGCTTTGATCCCTCTAACTGTATATACGCATTTTCTTGGGATAATATGAGCTGTCCTAAGAAGAACAAAACTATGAAAACTTAATGTCCAAAGCAGATAATATATGTACATGCTGAGGGTCCTTACAGAAATGGAGGATCCAATTCCTTCCACAAAACCAAACTCGCTTTGTCTTCGAAAGGTGAAGTTATCGGATGGGCAAAAAGAGAATGAGACCAACAATAATATAAATAAAAGTAATGATTAAAAAAATAGAGAGAGAGAGAGAGAGAGAGAGAGAGAGTCTTCGTTTTCGTCAAAGAGCACGGACGGAAGCTTCTAAGATCTATCGTTATCTTTGTAATGAACCTCGCACGAACATGTCAAGAACTAAGTAGTACTTCTCGGACAACACCCATGGGGAACCATTGCTTGGATCAAGCGTGTTGCTCAGTAGAGCGCCGAGGTAAGTCTGAGCTTGTAAATGGCCATCGAAAAATCTGATACTGGAAGACCCCCGGATCTCAGCCAAACATGTAGCTTGGGGGGGGAGGTGCGCGCCTCATCACCGGGCTTCTGATTATAATCAACTCGGATGCGCAGCTAAGGTCGAACGAAAGGAAATCTGCATTAGTTTTACCTGAACGTAATGAAAATGATCAATACGAAAATGCAAGAAAGGGAAACACGTATCCTAAGTGACGAAGTAATTATTGGCCGGCTGTTTAAATGTTAATGAACTTCATCTACCATCTTGGGAGTGGTACTCTGCCCATAAACGAGGTTTCCTCAGTGAACCAGGGTCCCATGAGGTCCTGTCCTGGGATCTTGTGTCCAGACCTCTCTGGTCTAAACAGGACGCATACAGGATGATACTTCGGCTTCACGTGTTGAGGGGTGTGGACTTGGGCGTTGATCTTGACCGGTTCCCCGAGATTGGATGTCCAATTCAAGCAACAGAAAGATTGGAAAGTACCGACCGTTATAATCGCCTTTTTGACAGCTAACACCATCTCGCATGTGATCGCCCAATTGATGTTCATTTCGTACCTTATCAAAGACTTCTCGATTGATCCTAGAGATTGAGGCAAAAGAACATTTCAAGTATCATAACTTTGTACAGAGAGACACTTAAGTGCCATAACTTATGAAATGTACACTTCAGTGTCATATTCGAAGAAAAACGAATCACTTGAGCGCCACTCCAGCCAAAGCCCAGCCAAAACGCCGACGTGGCATTTTTCCGGCGAAGCGCGCCCAAAATGATGTCGTTTTGCACGCTGACGTGGCCAAATAATGCAAAAACGGCGTCATTTTGGGCTGGCATGGTAAAAAATAATAAAAAATTAATTAAATTAAATTTAGTTAAAATATTAAAAAATAATAATTAAAAATTAAAAAAAAATTATTAAAAAAATAAAAGGAAAGTGGGGGAGGCGGCTGAGAGTTCAGCCCTCAGTTGCCACCGCCGCCGCCGCCCCGCCGTCTCCGGGAAGGGCCAGCGACGGCGGGGGGAGGGTTGGCCAGGGTTGTCGGGACCTAGCCAGGGGCCGGCGACCTTGGCCGGGCCAAGGGCGGCCGCCCGCTAGGGCGACCCTCGGCAGGCGGCGACACTTGGCCTGACTAGGTGAGGGCTGCAACCCTTGCCCCGATCTGAGGCGAAGGCCCGCGAGCCCCTGCCACTGGTCGGCCGAGGTCGCCAGCCCCTAGCCAGGGCCTGGCGACCCCAGCCGTCCCTCCCCCCGCTGTCGCTGGCCCTTCCTGGCAACGGCGGGACGGCGGGCGAGGGCGACCCCTTAGCCGCCTCCCCCTTTTCTTTTTTTTTTTCTTAAAATTTTTAAATTTTTTTAATTTTAAAATTATTATTTTTAATATTTTAACTAAATTTGATTTTAAATTAAATTTAATTACTTTTTTTATTATTTTTTACCACATCAGTCCAAAACTATGCCGTTTTTGCATTATTTGGCCACGTCAACGTGCAAAACGGCATCGTTTTGCGCTCTGTTCGCTGGAAAAATGTCACGTCGGCGTTTTGGCCGGACTTTGGCCAGATTGGCACTCAAGTGATCCATTTTATTCCGATTTTGGCACTTAAGTGTACCTTTCATAAGTTATGGCACTTAAGTGTCCCTTTGTGCAAAGTTATGGCACTCCAGGAGTCCGCACGTCTAGAGATCGAATATAGAACTAAAAGGGGTAGAAAATTCTTGTCAAATGAAAACTTCACGAGGACCAGCTCGTGGCACACGAATGACGCGGCATGGATATGTGGACCGAGTTTCACCCTAATTTCACGTGGATTGAAATTGTGTGCTGTGGAAGCATGTGCTGCTTGCCGCTCAGCAAAACAGGCACTTTTTTTTATTTCTTTGTTCTCAATCTTCTTGACTTATTTCATTTGGACACAGGGCATGAGGGCTGATACCGAGTCAACTTTGGGTACTTGCGGAATCGGCTCATAAATTGACTGATCTCCTGAATGACTCTTAAGTTCGAAGGAAGGACCAGACTGTTGATTTCATGACTGAATAGTTTGTCTTGTGGCCTATGCTCGTACAACATACAAGGTCTTGTGTCGTGATAATGACACTCTTCAAGTCTTCATGAACATTTTCTTCATTGAACTTTTGAACAATCAACGCCCAGGAAATTATGTAGTAAACTAACTTGAAAAGTTGAATAGACTGTCTGGACTGTTAGAAATCCATCATGGTTTTGTATCTTTCGAAAATGACGTCAAGACTTGTACCTGTAGAAGACCAATCGACTTTCCTATGCTATGTGTCTTAATACGGGTGAATAAATCTGATTGACTCATGCCAGTCATCTCTTGATAACAAAGAATGACCATCGAAGCAAATTTGAGAGCAAGCAGAGTTGACAGGCTTAAGGTTGTGAATTCTAACTTAGCTTCCCTCTTGGCTCCCCCAAGAGACGAACAGTTCCCAGATGACATTGTGAAAAAAAGAGGCAATGGCAATTTTACACTCTCGCTCACCTTCCAGCATATGATTCTGCCATCTTCATAGGTATACATGTTGTCAAATTCAGAAAAAGAAAACCGATGTTGACCAGTCCCGATCGATAGTGCCAAGACCATGACCAGCTTATGCTTCTTTCACGTTTGTAGTAGATCTAAGAGAAGGAAGAGCATACAAATCAACGTCCACGTTTAACGATAAAAAACCTAAAGCGACCTAGTTTAACGAGTTTCATTTACCGATTTCACGATTGTCCTTCTGTTGCTTTTCTTTCTCACTCGTCCACGTCGTTCGTTCTTTGCAAATCGGGTGGGATCGAACTTTGAGTTCCGGAATCCGGGCTCGCACATGACAGGTCCCTTGCGATTGGAACTCCTAACTGCGTCCCACGAATGGATCTAATGGCTAGAATCCGGATTTTCGCTTTGGTGGATTTTCTTCTTCTTTCCCTTGAGATTCCATCATATCTTCGTGAGTGTGAGGCAACAGCGAGGTCTCGTCTTCAACTGTTGTGATCTCAGTGAAGAGGATGGTGGTGCTTGGCGTGGCGGGCGGTGGCTCCATGGGCGGCAGTGGAGAGGATGGTGAAGGAGGAGAAGTGTTGCTCTTTAATTTTGCCCTGTTTTTCCTTGTTTCTCGGGAATTACCATCACCAAGTTCAACTGTTGGTGTCGGGAATAACTGATTCTCTAAAATGGATTCGACACTAAATCAAATCCCTAAAACAAATGCGGAAGACGAGCCAAAGAATAACATGTATCACCGATCAAAGATACATCACGGAATCGAGCGTACTTTATTGTGCATAGATTAAACACCAATGCTGAAGATCGAGGAAAAAGTTTGATCCCGTTCTATCAATAAGCATACTGTTGCTATTAGGGGGAGAAAACCCTGAAAAGACGTACTTTTCTTTTTCTTTGGAGCGTTCCTTTTGTCTTACGTTGTCTGGAGGGGGGGAGAGCGTCTTCACGTACGTACAACAAAAGGTACATTCCTTTTTCTTCTTTTTTTACTTTCCCTCGAAGCGTCTCTTCCAAAAGACGCAACCCCTCAACGTAATACCTATCCCAAAAGACGCAACCCCTCGCATCGCAACTGTTCCTCCATGGACCTTTATCTTGCAGGCCGAGCTTTTAGGTCCAACATGGGCGGACGGGCCCACTTAGGCCCATCAACGCATAAATAAAACCATCATCTCCCACTCGCACATAGTGGGCCGAACATGATCCTCTTTACCTCTCTACAATATTCATACTGGTGAATAATTCATGCGACCAGCATACTTTAAGAGCCCATTGCTATACATCTGTTAGGAATATATAACAACTTATAATGGACATTACACTCTTAGTAGATTTAGTATGCAATACCCTAGATCAATCAATCACATTTATATCTCTCTCTTGATCTCTTTTTAAATAATGATATATTATATTCAAAATTATGATTATCCCAAAAATAATCATAAGTGATCGACCAATGAATACAAAACTAGAATGTGATTCTTCAAATTTGATCTTCCTCTTTCCTTCAAACTCTCAATTTCAATTCAGTTTACTTTTCTAGAAATGTCCCTTTAGATCGAATCAATTCATGATCATTGGTAACATCCTAATATAGCAAACATTGAATATAAATTTTGAAAATAAGTAAGAGTCATGAGGGCAATAAATTGAGAAACTCTTTTTCTTAAGAGTCTCACACGGCATAAAAGCTAAGATCAAACTTTTGCCACTCTTATCAGTCATCTCATGCATACGTAGTATGAAATACATATTACGGTGTTTAACTCATTTCCCATGGAGCGTATGTTTATACCTTTAATACCGTACAGATGATAGTTCAGACATACCTAATGTCTAACTTGAGTTCATATATCTACTCATACACAGAATTCGTCAGAACTCACATCTGGCATCATAGACAGATAAAGTAAAACATGTGGGTTATTTTACTTTCGGACATAGTAAATATTATGTCCTCATCTTAACACTCAGTTAAGGTGACATATGTATTTTAAGCTTGAGCTTTCGATTATCACATAGATAATAAGCTTAAAATCCGTCTCATCTCTATTTATTACATAGTAAATAGATGCGATTACCCGTGTGAGTGGGCTAATCTTTTATCTATCCGACATACTTTCTCAACTTAATATAATGCACTGAGCATTAAAATGCATAAAAGTCAAACAAAGATTCATAGACATTAATAATGAAAAACACAAATTCATTAAATGTGAACACTTCAGGGAAATTACAATATTTAGTACATTAGCCTCTATGCAGTCCTAGAGATTTTATATGACCACAAAACATATCTCTAGGTATTGGCTTTGTCATAGGATCTGCTACCATTCTATGTGTAGATATGTACTGTAAGTTCACATCTTTTCGTGCAATCATATCCTTAACAAAATTATACTTGGTATCTATATGTTTAGTCTTACCATGATATTTTGGATCTTTGGTGTACGCTATAGCTGCTTGGCTATCACAGTTAACCAATAATAGATTTGCAGCATATCCAATAACACCTAAATGATCCAAAAATCTCTTAAACCAAACACCTTCTTGAACTACTGTTGATAATGCCACGAACTCAGCTTCCATCGTAGACAAGGCTATGCACGTTTGCTTCTTACTGCTCCAAGATATGGTGCCATTATTTAGTAAGAAAGTAAAACCAGAGGTAAATTTCATTTCATCTAAATCTCCTCCCCAATCAGCATCTGAATAGACTTCAAGTCGTAGATTCTTTCATTGGTAATTCAACTTGTAATCAGCAGTTCCTTTCAAATACCTCAGTATTCTTTTAACGACCTTCCAATATGCTTAACCTAGATTGAATTGATATCCATTCACCATTCCAACCGCAAAACATATGTCAGGTCTTGTACACATCATAGCATACATTAAGCATCCCACAGCACTAGCACAAGGAACATCTCTCATTTGTTCCCTTTCTTGTGGAGTCATTGGACACAATTTTTGGCTCAATCCTTTACCTTTTGCAATAGGAGTATCTATGAGTTTACAATCTTGCATACGAAATCGTTCAAGAACTTTATTTATGTATGTTTCTTGCGAAAGAGATAACGATCTCTTCGACCGATCTCTTGAAATCTTAACTCCAAGAATGTATGCAGCATCATCCATATCTTTCATCTCAAAGTTGGAAGATAACCAACTCTTGACAATATTAACAAACTCCATATTGCTTCCGGCAATTAGTATATCATCAACATATAATGATATGATCACAAATTGATCTTTGGAGTTTTGATATATGCACAATGATCATCATCTATTATTGTAAAATCATATGCCATTATGGCATTATGAAAACATATATACCATTGTCTCGACAACTGCTTAAGGCCATATATCGATATCAAAAATCGACATACATTTTCTTCTTAGCCTTTCATTATGAAACCAGCAGGTTGTTTCATATATATTTCTTCTTTTAATTCTCCATTGAGAAAAGCAGTCTTTACATCTATTTGATGTAACTCAAGATCCATATTAGCCACTATTGCCAGAATAATGCGAATCGAGGTAAATCTCACTACAGGAGAAAATATTTCTTCATAATCAATTCATTCATATTGATTATACCCCATTGCCACAAGGTGAGCCTTATGCATTTCTATCGAGCCATCAGCTTTACGCTTTATTTTGCAAACCCACTTATTTCCAATAGCTTTGCGTTCTTTTGGAAGATCAATCAGTTCCCAAACATGGTTTGACTTCATTGACTCCATCTCCTCTTCAATTGCATGAATTCATTTTTCCTTACTAGGCAATTTAAAGCCTCATTAATATTTCTTCGCTCATCTTCATCTCATAGAGTAACCATAAAAGTTTCCCCTTCAATGTCAAAGCGTCGACAGATAATACTTTTGCGACTTGTTTGCCGTATGAGAGATTGTACACTTTGCACATCATTCCTCATTATGCTCCCACTCGGATTAGATAATTACGATATTGTATTATTATGTGGTTGTAATTGAGAGTGAGTTGAATTAAATTCATCACTTCTCACGTTACTCCCACTTGGACGAAGTCCACTAAATTCATTATCTGGATCCAAGGTTTCAAATAGGGAGTAATCCTCACATCTTAGGAAATTCATTCTCTAAGAATGTGACATCTCATTATTCGAATTCAGTTATATTTCCATTATCCTACTCACCTATGAACACATACCCTTTCGAGTGTTCAGAGTATCTTATGAAAATACTCTTATTTACTCTAGGACCCAATTTCCCAAACTTGTGAGAGGGCTTATGAGTATAGGCAGCACAACCCCATGGTTTAAGAAAACTTAAGTCCGGTTTTCTGCTTGTCCATAACTCATATGGAGTGGAAGTAACTGATTTGGAAGGCACTCGGTTAATTATATAAGTAGCAATTAATAATGCATTACTCCAAAAAGTGATAGGTAAGTTAGCATGTGCCATCATGGACTTAACATTTTCAATAGGGTTATGTTTTTTCTCTCCACAATACCATTTTGTTGAGGAGTATATGGAATAGATAACTGTCTTTCTATTCCTTTTTCATTACATAATTTTGTGAACTCATCAGATAGATATTCTCGACCTCATCGCAATACTTTTATTTTCTTGTTTAATTGATTTTCTGCCAAGTTCATAAACCTTTTGAAACAACTCAATGTTTCAGATTTATGAGAAATCAAATAGACATATCCGAATCGAGTATAATCATCTATAAATGTGATGAAATAAACAGCCCCATGCCTTCCTCTCACATTCATCGGACCACAGACATCAGAATGGATTAAATGCAAAGGAAATTCAACTCTTTTACCTTTTTCAAATGGTTTACTTGTCATTTTCCTTACTAGGCAATGCTCACATATGGGCAAATTGACTTTTCTATGTTGCCCAACAAGCATTTTTTGACTAATCTATTCATACGTTATTAGCCAATATGATCAAGTCTAGCATGCCACACATTCACATAATTATCATATAAATTAGGAGACGTGAAAAGGGAATAACAAATATTGGCGTTACTATAGTCAATATTTAATACAATAAAACCATCCAGAAAATAACCACAACTATAGTAATTTATATCCAAATACAAATCCACACTACTATTATGGAAGTTCATATTAAAACCAAGTTTAACTAACACTAAAACAGATACTAAATTCCGATGAATCTTCGGAGCATACAATATATCATGTAGGAACAAAGTGCGTCCACCACGCATGTTCAGTTGGCAGGTGCCAATTCCTTTTACTTCTACTATGGAGTTGTTTCCTATATAGATCCACTTAATTCCAGTTAGTACTCGTCGGAATTCTACAAATGATTCTCTATTTTTCTCTACATGGTCTGTTGCTCCCGAATCTACAGTTCACAAAAGATTAGATTTGGGTAAGAATATAGAACTTGACACATTAGCAAAGTTCTTAAGAGGACAAGGGGTGAGTATCTTCTTTGACTCTCGACAGTCGCGATCCCCTTCTGGTCACAGTTGTAACACTTCACCTTTGAAATACTCTTCACTCGAGGATGTTTTCCTCTCTTATGTTGGTTAGCTCTTGGTTTCTTGCAAGAATGACTTGATCCCTTGCATTTCCACATATTGAACGAATCAATGCGCTTGCGCTTAGAGCTCGAAATTCCTTCTAAGCTGGAAGCAATATAGCAAATATGCGTTTCCTTCTCAAATACCTTGAAGCAGTCTTCTACTAGCTCAAGGTGGCGCACAGCATCCTCAAATTCTTCCATAACATAATCAAGAGCTTTTAGTGCTTCTTGCTTTTCAAGCACATATTAAATTCTCTTATTCAATATTTCACAATTCTCGCCGTTCAATTTATCTTCTTTGTTCAAATAAGCAATTATGTTCTTAGTTATTGAAGCCATCGATCTGAACATATCAGACACATATGCATAAATTATTAATGCCTATCGTTTATGCATTCATTTTGCACAGATCCATCATATTAATGAATAATTTCAAGTAAGGTTTCGGAATCAAAAGGTCACTATGTTTCTAATCATTATTCAAAAAGAAAATCCTAACTTAAAACTATCATTAATATAATATTCTATGCAAAATAAGTTCAGCAAAGTCACTAAAATTTTCTTGAACTTCCCACAACTAATTGTAAACTAATTTATAACAACAAATAACATTGAACTTTCAATAATTAAACATGTCCATTACACTAAGTAATATATCCAGAGGAAAATATCAATATAGAAAGAGATATTTACACCTAAAACATCTCAAATTAATCTAAGAAATAAGTAGGGAAAGTCTCTTCTGATCTATCAGTAAAAATCTCTAAGAAATCTGAAGGCACATTAGCCAACCACGGAAAAAACTTTTGGAGAGCTCTCATGCCACCTCCAAGACGCATTCACTCTGCACCATGTGGCACTCATCCCAAGGGTCGAAGTTTTGGTTAACTTGATCCTATAGTATTCTCTTACAAAAACTACTGTAAGTCTCCTATAATCCGGGACCACATTGACCTCCCATAGGCGATCTAACACTGCTTGTCATCCAGGTGGAAAAGTGTTCATTAAAGCTGACACCTTCTCAAAATCCGGCATAGGATAACCATTCCAAATGATTTCTTGTATCATTTTATTGACCCTAACCACGTGTGATACTACATCACCATAATTCCACCGATAATTAGCTAACTCCGTCATTAGCCCTTTAAGTCTTGTATTTTCTTCCTTCGTTCTTAGAAATGCAGGTATGTGTGCATAACGCATCATAGTTTCTACAACAAATGCAGAACAAAAATGGATTACTTATAATCCACAATAAACAAAAGGGAAAATACAAAATTTTCCATGGTTCATGCAACAAATGCAGAATAAATAAAAAATGGATTACTTATAATCCATAATGAACAAAATTAGAAAATACAAAATTTTCCTCCTTTTTTTTTCTTTTCGTCGGTCAACGCCAGTCAACGCAGGTCAACAGTGGTCAACTCCAGTCAATGGTCAACGGATGACCGGGTCGAGTCAACGGGTCAAACAGGTCGGATCAACGGTCAAAGGTGGTCAACAGTCAACGGTCAATGGTCAGCCAAGTCGAAGTCAACAGCGGTTGAGTCGGATGCCCCTGTTCGTTCCGGCCGCGCATGGCGGCGCGTCCGGCGGCCTTTGGCGGTGATCCACCACTCGTTTTTCTCGTATCGACTAGACCTTCAATCTCATAAATGATTTTGACTTACAGAAAAGGAAAAAATGGGCTAAACAGTATACGGGTGTCGGGATTATCCGTCCTCGATCAGTTGACAGCAGTGTTTCTCGAATTTCGACCACAAAAAATAATTCAATAACATAAAAAAGGGATCGGGAAACATGAACTACGGCTCTGATATCAATGTCGGGAATAACCGATTCCCTAAAATGGATTCAACACTAAATCAAACCCTCAAAACGAATGTGGAAGACGAGCCCAAGAATAACATGTATCACTGATCAAAGATACACCACGGAATCGAGCGTACCTTATTGTTTACAGATTAAATACCATGCTGAAGATCGAGGAAGAATTTTGATCATGTTCTATCGATA
This sequence comes from Eucalyptus caleyi, assembly GCA_014182885.2. NCBI lineage: Eukaryota > Viridiplantae > Streptophyta > Magnoliopsida > Myrtales > Myrtaceae > Eucalyptus > Eucalyptus caleyi. The sequence continues at coordinate 48,869,827 of CM024471.2, forward strand.
AGCGTACTGTTGCTATTAGGGGGAGAAAACCCTGAAAAGACATACTTTTCTTTTTCTTTGGAGCGTTCCTTTTGTTTTACGTTGTCTGGAGGGCGGGAGAGTGTCTTCACGTACGTACGCCAAAAGGTACGTTCCTTTTTCTTTTTTTTTTTACTTTCCCTCGAAGCGTCTCTTCCAAAGGACACAACCCCTCAACGTAATACCTATCCCAAAAGACGCAACCCCTCGCATCGCAACCGTTCCTCCATAGGCCCTTATCTTGCATGCCGGGCTTTTAGGCCCAACATGGGCAAACGGGCCCACTTAGACCCATCAACACATAGATAAAACCATCAGTTGGATTCAAAGTTAAATCGTGAGCAAATTGTGACAAAATGAGATGGATTCATGACAAATAGAGATCATTTTAGACTTTGCATACTATGTTTAGGCTAAGAAATACATTAAAATCAAGTCCAAGGTTTACATTTTAAAACGCCTAGCCTGTTCGATTATTTGCCTGAATGAGCTGATAAAGTTGTTTTTATGAAATCGATGTTCAGAGTTAGGATCGATTCGAGATTTCTTCCTTGATAATTAAAACTATGTCTGAATCCGTGATTCCCTATGGTTTTATGGCATGTCCTTCGATTGCCAGCCCTGACCACGGATGAGCATCTACATTGGAGTCCCAGCCCATTTTCCGGTGATGCCCACAATTTAAGGCTGTTATAGTTAGATCCCTATTAGCCGCAAAAATGGTGACCGGGGTGATGTTTTGGCGATGGTCTGGTGATTGGTAGCTGGGTTGGTCGCAACAAGAAACAACGAGGCACAAAAGAGGAAAAGAAAAGAACAAAATAAAAAAAAAAATTGAAAAAAAAAATGATGTGGAGGGAGAGGAAGAGAAATGTATATATGGAAATGCCATGTGTACCAGTTTTTTTGAAAAAAAAAATGCCAACTCATATTAAAATTTTAATTAAAAAAGCAATGTGTTAATTTTGATTGAAATTTTGTCATTGACATTTAAAGTGATGTTTTTCTTTCTTTTTTTCTGATTTGATATTTGAGTGAATCGACGAAAACTTTTGACACTAAAGTGAATGTCATACATAACTTATGACACTTCTAGTGTCCTTCTCCTAGACATTTTGATGATGAGATTTTTTTTTATATGAGTTGTTTATGTCTGAGTTTGCTGAGTTTAGTTGTGAGTTGGAGATGTACATATTCTTTTGTTGGTTTTTATTTGAGATTTCATCTTTCGAATGAAATTATGGTTGCATTATTACCTTCTTGTTGATTTCAGGGTGTAATACTAGAAGTGTATTTGTCAGATAATCAAAACTCTGCTGCAGAAAACTTCCATCCACATCTCTCACCACGAGATTTCCCGAATTCAATAGCTTTGTAAACGGATTACGGGCATGTACGGGCGAGTTGAGGACCAAATTTCGCTTCTGTTTCTGTCCAGAAGGAAACTTTAAGGTACCCGACGAATCTGTGAGGAGCGGCTCCTTTGGCAACCCATACTACTGTCCTTGTCAGTTCTTTTGTACAGTGTAACGCAATATTGCTTCAGGGGATCAACAGGGCTGAAGAATCCTAATTCAAATGTCTCATCGACGTAAACTAAGCCATCGCCATCTTGTCTAGACTGATTTGTAGTCATGGTACCTTGTTTACATTGAAAATAGGAGCAGTATACAACAAAGAGGAAAGAAGACAACACATGAAAATATCGCTGATGCTGTCATATTTGTTCCCTGAGTAGCTGATGGAGACCAAAAGGATGGGAGAATGCGGAAGAACAAATGACTCATTCAAGTGGGGAAATTATAAAAAAAAGTCATAAACTTATTACAATTGTGTCAATTCAATCTTAAACCTTTTTTTTTAACCAATTGAGTCATAAACATTTTGCAATTATTCTCGATTAGTCTATTCGGCCAAAATTAGCCTACCGCACCGACATGGTAGCCAATCGGCGCCGAGACCTTTTTTTAATAATATTTTATTTTTGAATTAATTTATTAATTCTTATCCTTTTATCCTTTTTTTTTTTCTCTTTTTCCCCCTCTCCCTCCTTCCTCCTTCTTTCTCCTCCTCCCTCCTTCTTTCTTTGGCTCCAATGACCAACCAGAGGGGAGGGCTGGTTAGTCGTTGGACTGAGACGGCCGAGCGAGCCCTCACCAGATTCGGCGAGGGGGGCCTCACCATCGCTGGGTCTAGCAAGGCGAGCCTGGCCGAATCTAGTGAGGCCTCGCCTTGCCAATCGGCGAGCTCACGTCCAATGACGACGGGGGCTCACTGACTAGTGAGACGAGCTCGCCAAGCCTCCTCTGTCCGACGACCAGCCAGCCTAGCCAATCGCCAGAACTAATAGAAGAAAAAGGGAGTAGGGAGGAAGAAGGAAGAGGGAGAAGGAAAAAAAATAAATATTTTAAAAATTAATAAAATATTATTTTAAAAAGGTCGTCAGCATCGGTCAACTACCACGTCGAGCCAATCGGCCAATTTTGACTGGATGGATTGATGGGGAATAATTGTAAAATGTTTATAACTTAATTGATTAAAAAATAAGTTTATGACTAAATTGGTACAATTATAATAGATTTATGATTTTTTTGGTAATTTTTCCCTTTCAAGTGTTTTTAACTTTTTTTTTAAAGTACTGGATATCCCATTATCATTATCAATTGTATCAAGTCATTGGAAATGTCCACTACTTCCTAGTCATCACGCCAACGGAGTTGCCCATCGTAACATTTACTTCACAATCCCTATCTTCCAAGTCATTGACAATTTGTTCACGTTTTTTGACTTAAAATACCTCCAACTCGTTGGACACCTTATAATTAGGAAACATTTGACAAACTGAGAAGCCCAACCGAAGCAACCATGACTGAAAGACTAGGTGACCTATATATTTAATCAAGCAATTTCTAGTAATTTAAAGAAGGGGCATTTTCACGATTCCCACAATCTCGGGTTAAATTTTTTAAGGTTGAATGCAGGTGATGCACGTACTGCAGTTAGATTAAATGGCAAAGTTACCAAAATAAATTCTAAAGTTATTACAATTATACTAATTCAATACTAAATCTTTTTTTCTTATTGGGCTAAATGAGTCATGAACCTTTTATGCTTGTGATATTTCAGTCCCTCGGATAAATTTTGGCCAACCTATCTAACATGGACACCGGTCATCCTACATGGACGAACCTACCTTTAGCCAGTCACCGAGCCAGCAACTAGCTAGAGGAAGAAGGGAGGGAAGGAAAAAAAACCAAAAAAGGAAAAAAGGAAAAAATATTTAAATATTTAAATATTATTAAAAATTGTTAATGTTAGTGCTGGTGGCACCATGTAGGATGGCCAGCATCCATGTCAATGCTGATCACCAGCGGACCAAAATTGGCTGGATTGACTGAATTGACCCAATTGCAAAATGTTTATAACTCATTTAACCATAAAAAAAAAAATGAAACTAGTTGGCTCATCTCGAAGCAACTCCTCAACAATGCTCTTGCACAGACAAAAGTGCACCTCAAATACCAAAACTCGGTATAGATAAACACACAAGTGTCAAAATTTTCAAAAAATATATTTAAGTGCCAAAATCAAAGCAGAATTGTACACATTGAGCGTGAATGATAATCATTCTAGTCAAAAATTGATTTCTGGAAGAGAAATTGATTTTTTTTATTTCTATTCATAGATGAGTTTCTAAGCAAAAATATGCGTTTGATAAAAACACAAAATTTATATTTTTAGAATATAAATTCATTTGATAACAACATAAAATTTCCCTCTATCGGGTGGCAGCAGCAACCAGCAATGATGACCAATGGCGAGGCTAGCAATTGGCAATTATGGCCCTAGTAATCAATGGCAGCCGAGGAGTGGCGACAACTGGCAGCAACGGACTAGGCAGTACCGACATTCTTTGGAAGGCTTCGTATCGTGTCGAATACTCCAATACGTGTTTCATACTCTCCGATACTCGGTCAACATTTGTTAACAAATTTGACACCTTGTCAACTTTCCCAATACTCTTCGACACTTGAGTTGGAATTCTAATATAAGAGTTTCTAATATGTGATTCCTGTTAGGGAAATCCCTTATGATGATTTGAAGATGACAAAATGACAAAATAAATCAAACACTACTAACATGTTTAATGGTTCAGTAATAGACTATACAGATGATAGAATGTGTAAAAGATATTATCAAAGTCTATTCTTAGAAGAACTAGAAGACAGACTATGAAGCTGAACCAGAAGACAAACTCTATGCTGAAGCAGAATATGTTCAGACTCAGATTATAAAGTCTATCACATTCAGACTCAGATTCTAAAGTCTATTGCTCTCAGACTTTACATCCGGATTCGACAGAACGTAACTCAAGCCCCGAAGATACAACGGCTAGTGATCTGGTTTGGATTCCACATCAAGTTTGATTTGATTAACTCAATCTATTTGATTGACGATTGGATCTTGAAGACAAGAACTTTCTATACGAAGAAGCTTTATTTATGGAAACCAAGATTTCGTTTGTATGGGTGATCGGAATCAATTTGGGATTCTACCTTTGTCACTCAACGGCTATCAAATCTTTTAGATACAAAGCTGTCCAATGGATATATTGGAAGACGATTCTCTGAGATACTGTCCAACGGCTAGTTTGGAAGTGGAGAAGTATTTAAGGAAATGAAGGACCGATGAGCAAGTAAGAGATAGAGCATAGAATTTATAATTCCAAAGTCCAAGCGATCTTTGTTCATACACTTGTCTTTAAAGAGCTTAAACGTTTGTGATCGTGAGAGAAATACCAAAAGAGTGACTTAGTGATATAGTGTGATCTACTAAGTGTTTGCACTCGAAGTTGTAATCTCTTATTGATTACATAGTGGAATCCAACCAAGAAGCTTGTTAGCGTGGGAGAGTGGACGTAGGCTTGGATTAAGCCGAACCACTATAAATCTTGTGTTCTTATTCTCTTCCCCAACTCCTTTGTTTTACTCGAAGTTTATTTTATTCTGCATATATTTGCCAATATTTATTTTAAACACATATTCACCCCCTCTAGGTGTTCATACTAGCACTCTCAATTGGTATCAGAGCCAAGTGCTCGGTTTATAAAAGTGTTTTTACTTTTGAGCTAAAAATCTTTTATGGCTAGTATATTGGCACCAGGACTTATGGAGGGACAAAGCAACACAAGGCCACCATATTTTGATAGAAAGGAATACAACGTGTGGAAGAACAAAATGAAAGCATTCCTAAAATCTAGAGATCCCTTGCAATGGGATGTTGTGGAAAAAGGAATCAATCCCACTGTTGCATCTATATCAAATAAGAATGGCAAAGATAAAGAAAGCAAACCCCTCGCTCCTATGTCTCGGACGGAGATGTACAAAAGAGAAGCGCTTGATGCAACAGTTATTTATTCTTTATATTGCGCATTGTCTCCTGTTGAATATAATAGAATCTCTTCATGTGAAACAGCAAAAGAAATTTAGAATAGACTTCATGTTACATATGAAGGGACCGATCATGCAAAAGAGACAAAAGTAAACTTCCTGCTCGGCAAATATGAATCCTTCAAGATAAAGCAAGGAGAGTCGATTGGAGATATGTTCAATCGTTTTACAGAAATTGTAAACGGTTTGCCATATCAAGGTCATCTAATTTCTTCTCCAATGAAGGTCAAAAAACTCTTGCGAGGTCTCTCAAAAGATTGAAACCATGTAAAGACCTCAATAAGAGAGACTCAGAGGATTATGCCACTTTCCGTTGATGAATTGATTGGCACTCTTCAATCCTATGAAGTGGAGCAACTTAACGATGAAGATCCCGAAGGTAAGAAGTCCATTGCTTTAATATATAATGCTGTTTTTGATGAAACAGACTCAGAAAATGACATGAACGACGAAAAACTTGCTTTTATGATTGAGAAATTCAAAAAGTTGAGTAGAAAAGGAAGCAAATTCAGTGGAAGAAGAAAATACAAACAGAATGGCCAGAAAATAACAATAAAAGAAGATGATGAGTAAGGAAATCTATGCTTGATGGCACGTTCAGAATCTGAGTCTGACTCCGACACAAACTCAGAATCAAAGTCTGACTCGGACACAGACTCAGAATCCGATGAGGAAATCGAGGTAAGCAATTCAAAAATTCCTCTCAAAGTTTCAAAGTATATAAATGAGCTTTATTCAAATCTCAAATCTTCTCTTAAAATGATTTTCGAACTTAAAAATGAGAATTCTCGACTTAGGCAACAAGATCTTTCTCAAAAAGAAAATTTTGAAATTTTGCAAAAAGATTTTCTACAAACAAAAGAAAATCGAGATTTGCTTATTAAAGAAAATGATTCTTTGAAGAAAGAATTTTCAAATATTTCGACAAGATTTTCAAATGGATCAAAAACATTAGAGCATATTCTTTCTAAACAAGTTCCTTACTATAATAAGTCGGGACTTGGTTTCAATAAGGAAAATAATTCTTTAATTGATTTTCCTAAAATAAAAGAGAAACTTAGACAAAAATCTTCAAAGGCATTTTACAAAAATCATTTTCAAAAATGTTTGTAAAACATATTGGTCTAAATGCATTCAAGTGTTCAAATTGTGGAGACTCATAACACTTTGAGAAAGAATGTCCTAAAGTCTGGAAACAGATCAAGAAAAATTGGGTAAAAACAGCATATTCTACTAACTCTCATGGACCCAAGAAAAAATGGGTACCAAAGAAAAGATGAGTTCTTTTTTGCAGGAAATAAAGGAAAAGAAGAAGTTGGTAAGGAATGTTTTTGGGCACATAATTCTCATTATACTTGAAATTCGATATATTATTGATTGATTCAGATTTTATAATTATCATATTTTTTGATTTGCTTTATTGAAGAAAGAATCGTGTGATTTATTATTCCAAAGTTGAGATTTGATACGTGTGGTTATTTTTTTGATATTTTGCTTAGAGACAAATGAATTTATTTGGTTTGATTTTATACTCTAAGATTTTATCATATTTTGCCAAATAAAAATCTGTTTTACATTATATTAATTTATGATGCAAGATATTTTTAGATACTCAAGGAATTTTATTCTCTCTGTTTTTATCGTACTATCACCAAGTGAGAATTTATTTTTCAAAATATCATTATGCATAATATTTTTTCTTTGAATACTTTGTTATGACGAATTAAGAAAGAATATTTGATTATGGAGATTTTATATTTTGCTCTAACGTCAAGGAAAGATCCAAATTGATGGATACCAAAAAGGAAATGAGTTTATTGCAGGAAATTCAATAAGGCAAGAATGATTGCGAATCTACGTAAATTTTGGTGCAATCAGAAAATATCTCCTGTGACAATTGGTAATGATTTTTTTTAATCAATGGTATATTGCAAACATATACCATGGGTAAGAGAATATTTTTATCATCCCGCCTTGCAAATCTCTACGTGCATTTTGGATGATTATTTATTATATTGCGAATATCTTTTGTCATAAATATAAGGTATTGCAATTTTGGCACGTGACAAAAATTTCTATTTTCCTTTTGCAAAATGCATATCTGAAATTTATGTTCAAGGAAATCTCTTTGATCTCGAAAGATATTACTGCATATTCATGGATATTCTTGCTATATTCTTAGAAGATATATTCTATCTAGCAAGTTTGATATGCAAATCAAAGGAATATATTACGTGACATTTTTGCAAAGATGGTTATCCATTATACAAGAATTTGCAGATAACAAAAGAATCTTCCATATGAATTTTGGAAAGCTCAATCTAAAAATTATGAAGATTCTATACTATCTTCTGGAGGTTCAAACATTCTATTCCTTATGCAAAATTTTTGCAAATTGTTGAGGAAATCCCTTATGTGTCGTACAAAAGGTTAAGTAGTTCTGAATTTTAATTTTACATATGCTATTCAATTTTTTTATTTGAAGAAAGGGCATTATTTATTACGTGGATATTATTACAGCTTATTTGTGGAAAAAGTTTGTTAAGTTGATGCAGGTTGAATTCGAGAAAAGCTTAATTGAAGAAAATAAATTTTTGCCTCAAATTTCAAAATGCAAGTGATCATTGCAGATGTTGTTGCTACAAAGGAAATACTGAAAAAATTCTGTTCAACAAGCAACAATTATTTCTATTCGCAAATATTGTTGTGATCACAGAGGGAGAAATCAAATCCAAAAGAAAAGGAAAAGAATCGTGATCATCTCAAAAAGGCAACAAATTAAGGGGGAGCATTGATCAATTATGGAAAAATCTTTTTGGATTGATCGTGATCTTATTATGAATGGAAGGAAAGGTAAATGTGTCAGAATTTGTTCTAACAAATCCGGTTAGTGCATCTTTTATTACCTTTTGTCATTAACAAATCTCTTATTGATATTATCATGACAAAATGGGTCAAGTGAGTTTTATGATACATCCGTGATTTTTATTGAATATTTGCTGATATATATGATCGAAGTGAGCTATATTGCATATCTTTAATATTCGACTTGCTTTATAAAAGCTGATATTTTGGAATTTGTGTTTCATGCAAAAAAAATTTGTTATCATTCTCTACGTGATACTTTTTCCATTATTATCGCTTTTTGATTATGACAAAAAGGGGAAGAAGATATGAATATGCATATGTGTTGATTGGTTGATATTATCTATGGCATAATATTGAGCTGCGATTATTTTTCTATATATTGTTATGCTCAATTTATTTGCTATCTTATGATATCCTTTGATTTAAATTAATATTTTTAAAATCATGTTTACAAATCTGCATATTCAGAGATTGTTTTGTCATCATCAAAAATGGGGAGATTGTTAGGGAAATCTTTTATGATGTTTTGAAGATGACAAAATAAATCAAAAGCTACTAACATGTTTGATGGTTGAGTAATAGACTATGCAGATGATAGAATGTGTAAAAGATATCATCAAAGTCTATTCTTGGAAGAACCAAAAGACAGACTCTGAAGCTGAACCATAAGACAAACTCTATGCTGAAGCAGAATATGTTCAGACTCAGATTGTAAAATCTATTGCTCTCAGACTTTACATCCAGATTCGACAGAACGTAACTTAAGCCCCGAAGATACAACGGCTAGTGATCTGGTTTGGATTCCACATCAAGATTGATTTGATTGACTCAATCTATTTGATTGACGATTGGATCTTGAAGACAAGAACTTTCTATACGAATAAGCTTTACTTATGGAAATCAAGATTTCGTTTGTATGGGCAATCGGAATCAATTTGGGATTCTAACTTTGTCACTCAACAGCTATCAAATCTTCTAGATACAGAGCTATCCAATGAGTATATTGGAAGACGATTCTCTGAGATACTATCCAACGGCTAGTTTGGAAGTGGAGAAATATTTAAGGAAATAAAGGACCGATGAGCAAGTAAGAGATAGAGCGTAGAATTTATAATTCCAAAGTCCGAGCGATCTTTGTTCATACACTTGTCTTTGGAGAGCTTAAACATTTGTGATCGTGAGAGAAATACCAAAAGAGTGACTTAGTGATATAGTGTGATTTACTAAGTGTTTGCACTCGAAATTGTAATCTCTTATTAATTGCATAGTGGAATCCAGCCAAGAAGCCTGTTAGCGTGGGAGAGTGGACGTAGGCTTGGATTAAGCCGAACCACTATAAATCTTGTGTTTTTATTCTCTTCCCCAACTCCTTTGTTTTACTCGAAGTTTATTTTATTCCGCATATATTTGTCAAGATTTATTTTAAACACCTATTCACCCCCTCTAGGTGTTCATACTAGCACTCTCAATTCCAACATGCGAGGTCAATAATAAAAATTTCAATAAATGATAATAAAAATGTATATATGTGAAAAATAAAATAAAAAATAAAAATAGTAAATGGGAAAGAGAAAAAAAAAAAAAACCTAACCTTCTTTTATCTTCGACTCTCACTTCCTATGATACATAATTTATCCTCAAGTTTTTTTCTCTTTTCTTCGACGTGTCGACATGCGAGTCAGAATGTGAATTGCTTTTTTTTTTCTCCAAGTTTTATAGATTATTGGAATGAAATTGAATTTGTCAAATTGAAACAATTAATGATATTAATAAATGACATATTAATATTTTTAGTGTAAATTTATTCTAGGCTTTTATTATTATTTATTTATTTGTGAATTTGAATCAATTTAATAAAAATGATAATTTATTATGTATATATAAAAATATACATTTAATATACAACGTGTCCCAGTGTCAGAATTCCCTGTTTTTTAAGAAATGACGTATTAACGTATCGTGTTGCATGTTAGGTGATGGTGTCAGTGCTACTTAGATGAAGGATGGGCGACCGGCTAGTAGCAATGACGAACGATGAAAAAAGTTTTTTTTTTCTCAAGACTTCAGAAATTGGAAAAGTAAAAAAAAATTTACTTCGATATCTGTTCTAAACCTATTTTTAGAGTAAAATCTATTCTAAAAATAGAAAAATGAAAAAGTTTTATGAAACAGAATTCTGTTCCAAAAACAAGTCTGGAATAGAAAAGTAAAATTGGAACTGAAATAAAATGGTTATTATGCGCGCTCTTTGAATACCAACGACAACAATTTCCAACCAAACTGCTGATCTGGCTTCTTCCAATGAATTTTTTTACTGATGTGGCAATTCTTCAAAAAGAAAAAATTATCCACATGACGCTGATGTAGCTAGACAAGCCCAAAACATTGTTGATTTGCCCTAAATTTTGATTTTTAATATAAATGTTAATTAAATTAAATACAAAAAATAAATTTAAAAAAAAAGGGAGGAGGCATCAGTTAGCAAGGGCCTCCACAACCCTTGATGTCACTGCCCCATCGTCACCAAAAAGGGCCGGTGACCATGGGCTGTGGGTCGATTGGGGTCACCAAGCCCTAGCTAGTGGCTGGCGACCATGGCCGATCGCAGGTGAGGGCCTGCAGACCCTCCCTTAGAGCCTTAGCCAAAAGGGGCGAAGGGCCACTGCTGGCTATGGCAAGGCTGGGTAGTGACCCCACCCTAGCTAGTAGCGGCCCTTGGCTTGATCTGGGCAAGGGTCAACGACCCTCATCAAATCTAGAGGAAGGCCATGACCGTTCAACCCAACTGTGGGTGAGGGCCTACAATCGGCCAAGGTTGTCAGCTGCTGGCTAAGGCCCAGCGACCTTAGTTGACCTCGGCTGTAGAGGCTCTCACTAAATGTTGCCTCTCTTTAAAAAAAAAATTAATTGATTAATTAATATTTATATTAAAAATCAAATTTGGGTGCAACACGACATTTTTTTGGGATAAGGAATGCTCAATAAACATTCTGAAGAGTCACATAGACCAATTTTATCATTAAAATAATATCATGTTGGATTTTCAGTGAGCATCGTTGAAATTGGCACTTGAGTGTCCAATTTTCAAAAAAAGTGACACTTATGTGTACTTTTGGATGTTTGGGCACTTATATGTCCATCCGTACCAAGTTTTGGCGCCTAGGATGTCCGGCCCTGCTTTTGCATAGTAAGAATTATCCAGAGTTGATGTTAATTGTTCTCAAACCCGGAAACAACTTAATTCCACACTGGTGAGTTTCCCCGGTCTTTTAGACTCTATTCGCAGCTAATGAAAGTTTGGTTTCCATGTGCACACATTCTTTTTTTCATCGACAGTCGTTAATAGAACCAAACTTGGCAGTGCACGCGCCAGCCCAAACTTCTGGTGAGTTTGGCAGGTCTTGAAGGTCGCCAGTTTTAGGGCCGAGGTGTCTGAGCTCCCAATTCCGAGTTTAAAATCAGGCATGGTTCAAGATTCTAGCCATGCAAATGACCAACTCGGCCATGCACGCTCCCAGCCCAAACTACTTCCTATCTTTCCAAAAAACAGGTGACTATTCCCTTATTTCTATTCAGAGTGAACTAGGACCCTATTTAGTTAAAAGATCAACGTTACCCAAATTTTGGTATGAAACCAGCATAGACCAGGTTATGTGCCGAGTCAACCGCGTTCCGAAAAAGAACTGTTTTGTTAAGGCTTCAAACTACTAGTCATGTTGACAACTATGAAAGAAAAGTAAGGACGTCCTTGACTTGGCCTGCGTGCATTATACCTAGCCCCTTTTTAAAAAACTTGATTTCAATCTCAACAAAGAATGCCATCATTCTTGAAGGGAAGTGATTTTGATGGTGATAGGGAACTCAATCAGACAGAAACTTGCTCTCTGAAGTCAAGATTAAGTGCTGAACTTATGGAAGATACAGAGTTGAAGAGATTTTCTTTTCTGGGCCAACGATGCAGAGTTTTCGGGGGAAGATGCCCTTGAACGGGAACTCTTGGCCTTTCTAATACAAATTTGTAAAAGAGGATGTCAGAATCTGTAGAAAAGACATTCCATGTACACTCAGCCTGCAAAAGAGAAACAATGCAAGTCATGGCCATGACTCTTTATCGAGCAGATAACACTGTCATGGTCATTCCATTTGGTTGACTTTGTGAAGTGCTTTCTTGGAGTAGATTCCTTTCATTGAAAAACCCTGGCTCTTTTGGAAGAGGCAATTCGATGTCGCTTCCCAGCATCATAACCACAGTGGACATACTTGGCCTATCATCAGGGCATCGCTGCACGCACAATAGGCCAATATGAATAGAGCGCAATGCTTCAGAAGTACTGCATGAGTCCTCGACCAACTTGTCAAGCAACTGCATGGACCTGCCTTCTGTGAATAGTCTCCAAGCCTGACCACATTGAAACCAACTATTAGGAGCAATTCTTGCAGCTTGAAGGTGAACAGTATTACGAACTTACATGTCCTAGAAGATTATGACAGTGGTCTGGATGATGAAACCCTCTGTTTCTCTTCCCACTTACAATCTTGAGCACCAATACACCATAGCTAAAGACATCAGATTTTGTTGAGAAAACTCCATCAAGAGCATACTCTGGAGACATGTAACCACTACAGAAATTGATGTATTGAAACCATCAGTTTGAAAGCGAATTGAGCACAGAGGTCATCACTTTCCGCATTAAAAGTACTTACTATGTTCCAACCACTCTGTTAGTATTTGCCTGTGTCTCATTCCCTGTGAAGATTTTAGCCAAGCCAAAATCAGAGATCTTAGGGTTCATCTCATAATCTAACATTACATTGCTAGCTTTCACATCTCTGTGAATGATCCTGAGTCTGGAATCTTGATGAAGGTAAAGAAGCCCTCTAGCAATCCCATTGATGATGTTGAAACGAGTTGACCAGTCCAGTCGCTTCCTCTGCATTGGACCTGTCAAAAATTCATTTCCCATTAGTAAACTCTGCACGGTTTGTAACTTACGAGGAGTAAGGCATCAATTTATTCATTTGCTAATATGCTACTTTAGTGACAGTATTTTGGAGCTTTCACAAAATTCGTGCTTCTAAGGAATTCAAAAAGTAAGCAGACCAAAGAGAAATGAGTCCAAGCTCCCGTTGGGCATGAATTCATAGATCAGAAGATTTTCTTCCTCAATGCAACATCCTAAAAGCTTCACTAGGTTCCGGTGTTGCAGCTTGGAAACATATAGAACTTCATTTTTAAACTCATGCAGCCCTTGTCTTGAGTTCCTTGACAGCATCTTCACCGCAATTTCTTGACCATCCCTCAGCACACCCTGCATATGGTCAACTTGTTTAGTGAAAATAATTCCTGGCCTACTCTTTCTCTCGCTAGAATTCCACTCACAGTAACCAAACATTTTGGGATCAAGTTATTCAGCCTCTCATAAACATATTCAGGAATCTTAAACAAATTATGCAAATGCAACAGCGAAGGCACTACTTTACAATCCTCAAATAGCAACAATGTCCTTCTCGAGAATAGCATTCACAACTTTAGTACCTTGTAGACAGGTCCAAAACCACCTTCTCCGAGCTTATTATCAGTCGAAAAGTAATTCGTCGCAAGAGCTACTGTAGACAAGTCAAATAGTGGCAACTCAAGATCCTCCTTTGGGTTTTCACAGTTGTCTCCTGATTCAAAACTGTCCCATTTAGCTGGAGCACAAATTATATGAAATTGATTTGCAAATATCTATGGGTGGCTTCTGCATTAATTCAGATTTCCTTCAATCATGATGCGACAAAGGCATGCTAATAGCTAAATATGAAAGCATTGAATTGTGAACATATTAGGATAATATGATCGCGATTGCAAGTGGTTTGTCATTGTTTTGCACATCTGACACTGCATACAAATGCCTTGAACAATTTGGTTGAGACTGACTGACTTTGTCAGCTCATCATGGAATCTTTTAGTGACCTCTCATTGGTGATGTGGAATAGTAACATAAAATCAACAGAAAATCTTATGACTGTTGGGCTTGGTGAGGATGAATGCTGAATGTGACATGGATGCAGAATCCCCTCTAATGATAGTCTAATTGGAAAAAAAAAAAATCACTTATACAAGAGGGTGACTAATGTAATGAACGCGAGACAAGAAATTCTTGTGCTCAATAATAGAATAATTACTGGGAGGTCTTGTAAAATACCTACTTGTAAGTGACGAAATGACTATTGTAAAAACTGGAAATGATCAGAACCAGAATACAAAATCTGACAGCACTGTATCATAAAGTACGGTTTACCTTCAGGAAGCTTCAATTTCTTCTTCTTGCATTGTAGAACACAGATGGTGAGAACCAGAATCAGGAAAACAGACCCGAAAGAAACTGCCAAGCCCATGACCAGCTTATGCTTCTTTTGGTGTGACGACAGTAAAGCTAAGAGAAGAAGCAGGAGCACAGAGGATCAGGAATAAGAACTAGGTATCACTGATATAAAGATGTGTCCATTTTTCTCTTCAGTATCCAGCAAATTCATGTCTATAATAAATGAATACCTGATTCTGACGCAGCCATCCTGATGTAGAGGTCCTGCCCGTTGTCGCTGTACTCTCTAATGTCAATCAGCTCGCTGAACCACAGCAAGCAGCCACTTCCTCCATCTCGGATGTTTAAGTTCGAATAAGCCATACAGGAACAATTTTTCATGCAAACAACTTCGCATTCTTGAAGATTCATGCCCTCGTTAAACCAGGAAGACCGAGTATCCGGCAATTTTAACCAAGAATACTTCACAAATATGTCCTTTTCACAATCCAAAGGATTTCTCCTCACACACCCACTTGACCAATCCAAAATATCCCATTCTTGAGAAACTCGGGGCACAAAGCCTTTCAAGCACCTACACACTGGGGAACTATTGACCCTACAGCTACCATAGGCACCACACGATGCATAGTAGTCACATTGGTCTATTGGTTCGGCGAGGTAAAGCTTCCAACCCTGCGTTCGGTCAATCCAAGTGAATCGCTGTACCATGCCATTGGTCAATATCAACCTGGAAATGACCGAACTGCTGAGGAGCTCGTAGTGATAGTACATCTCTTCCTCATTTAACACAAATTCATACCTGTAGTATGGGTTTGGATTTAAATTAGGCATGCCACTCCATCGAAGACCATTCCATGGTCCTGACCTGAACTTGATGTCAGAACCCTGCTTCAATAGTTCTTGTGGGTAGCCATTCGGATCAATTTGAAGCGTGAAGTTGCCTGGAGAAGGATCATCAATGCTCTTCCATGATGTTAAATAACGATTGAAGCCTGATGTTCTATTCCATCCGAACTTCATACCGGCTAGAAGTGTATCTGTAGGATGGTCAAAACTCTGCCACAGGAAATTATTGGGATCACTGCCTTCTGCATCTCTCACAACCAGATTTCCTGAATCCAAGAGCTGTGCAACTGGATTACGCACCGGTATTGACAAGTTTGATGACCAGACATCACTTCCATTCCCATTGAGAAGGACGAGACTTCCATGGCTAGTAACCCTCAAAGTGCCTGATGCATCCGCAAGGGGTGCGAGTCTATTTGCAACCCACACTATTGTCATTGTGGTTATTTTCTTGTACCATATTCCCAGATATTGCTTTGGCGGATCCCCCCTACTGAAGAACCCCAGCTCAAATGTCCCACCAGCAGAGATTAGGGTCTCGCTGTCTTGAATCGACTGATTTGTTGTTATGGTATCTAGTGCATTGGAAAGAAGGGCATTACAAGAGAAGAGAACAAGACACATGGAAAGTGCCACAAAAGCTTTCATAGTGCTTGAAGCTGGCAAGTTCTCAAAATCAGGGAATCTGCTGAGTGAATAAGAAGACGGAAGAAAGGGAGAAGAGAGATCACTGAAGAATGAAGACCCTTGCAATTTCAAGGCTGATCTGGAGCCACAGGCTTTTTCCGTAAACTGATAAGAAGCCATCGGAAAAAGCCTCCAAGTTCCAAGTCAGTGCACCAATAAGACAGCTAACTGTGAGTCTGTGACATCTACATAAAAAAATCCCAAAATTTAATACGCTATTGACTTAGACTAATTCCAACTTCCTACTGATTGCCAATCCTGACTCATTGAAAATCTCGTAATCTTTTTTGTGCAACACATATCTTTAAATCTTTAAATAAATTCACGATAAAATGCATTTGAATTATGAAAGAAGAACAGAGATAAATATGATACATCCAACTAGAACATGATCAATTAATAAAAATTTACAAAAAAGAGCAGAGAAAGAAAATATTAAAGTTCAACAATTTGGTTTTTTTATCTCTTCACTTTTGTGCTACATATGTAAGAGTGAGATTGAGCTCCTATCATTATGCAATCGCCTGAACTTTTAGGGCACATTTGACAATTATTCTATTCTCGAGAATAATTTTTGCTCAAAAAATGATTTTTTTAAATTATATTCCCAGAAACAATTTCTGAGTTTTTTAAAGTGCTTGGTAACTGTTCAAAATTTCTATTTCTAATATAAAAATGCAATTGGTAGGATTCTTAATTTTTTTTTTGTTTCTTTTAATTTTTAATAATTTTATTATATTTATCTTATTTTTCTCTTTTTTCTTTTTTTTTTTCCTTTTCTCCTCTTCTTCCTCCTTCTTTGTGGCCGGTCACTAGCTATTACCAACGCGGTAGTGGCAATTGTCGGCAATGGCCGGTGACCATCTAGGAGAAAGAAGAGAGAAGGAGAAAATAAAAAAGGAAAAGAAAAAGAAGAAAAATTAGACTTGATTCATGGCGGTGGTGGCTAGCAATGGCCAATGACTAGCTAGGAGGAAGAAGAAGAGAGAAGGAGAAAAGAAAAAAAGAAAAGAAAAAAAGAAGAAAATTAGATTTGATACTTGGAATTGTTCTCGAAAACAAGAAGCAATTTTTTTCTACTACTTGATTTTGTTCTAAATCTATTTCCAGGAATAAAAAAATGGATTTTTGTTTTCTCGAATAAAAATTTACCAAACAGATTTTTGTTCTTTTTTTATTCCGAGGAATAAAAGAATAGAACCAAACACTATTTGAAGTGAAAACAAACAGGCCCTTATTGGCTTGTTGGAGGACTATTTTTGCCCCCCTTATGAAGTAAACTTGCCTTATTTAAATTGTAATATTGCGGTGTTGATTAGTCAACTAGTCAAAAAGCAAAAACAAAACGTAGAGAGAAGAAAGGAAAAGAAGAGGAAAAGTTCAAACTTGACGAGCCGAATTAAGTACATTTTGCAGTGTTTGGTAAGAATTCAAGTCCTTAGTTCATATAATCGGAGTAATTTTCAAAGTTATTATAATATATTCGAGGGAAAATTCCAAATAAAGGTGGAAATGCCTTCAATTTTTCAAATAAGGGTTTAGAGTAAACCTTATTTCAAATAGGCGCTCCAAATGTCCTCATTTTTCTCAAATAAGAACTTGAAGTGGCCATATCAACCATAACGAAGGACCTGGCCTCATCGACTAGTCAATGGCATTTCCGTGCTTTCTATTTTCTTATTTTCTTCCCTTTTTTCATTTTTCTCTTTGTAAAAAGACTAACTAAAAAAACCAAAAAAAGACTAAAACTATACATAAAAAAAAAGACAAATTAAAATATAAACCCAAGCAAAAGGCTAAGGCTAGCACTTCGCCTATGACTGCCACCCCATTGCTAGTGGGGCATCGGCCATGGCCGGCGAGGTCGCCAGTGCTTCACCAACCCCAAGCCCCCACCAGAATCGGGAGAAGGCTACAACATTCTCCCAGATCTAGGCTAGGGGCACGGCCCTTGTCGACCGGCCCTTGCCACTGGTTAGCCTTTGTCGAGATGCTGGTGACTTGCCAGCCATAGCCAATGCCTACTGGCAATAGGGTGGTAGCCATAGGTCGGGGAGCTTGCCTAAATTTTTCTTTTTCTCTTTTTAGTTTTTAGCTTTTTTGAGGTTTTTTTAAAGGAAAAATGAAAGAAAATAAGAAAAAGTAAAAGATGAAAATGCCTTTGACCAACTGGTAAGGTCAAGTCCTTCTTTGAGATTGATATGGCTACTTCATGTTCCTATTTGAAACAAAATCAACTTCATGCCCTTATCTAAGAAAATGAAGGCACTTCATGCCCTATTTGAGACTACTCGTGAGGTTAAGTCATTCTTTGAGACGAAGGTCTCCATTCAAGTCCTATTTGAAATAATGTCTACTTCATACCCTCATTTGAGAAAATGAAGACACTTCAAGTGTTTATTTGGAATTTTCCCCATATCCGTCAAACCCCACGACTCCATAACGCCATAATCTACCATTTTTATATAATTCCAAAGCTTATCAACTCCAAATCTCGGTTTTAGAATATCCATCTAAGGTCAAGCCTTTGGTTGATAATAGATGGAGACTTTGCTAAGGGAAGAATTTTGATCACCTTATCACCAAGCTATCATGACCATGGTAAGATATTGAGTAATAAATTAGTCAATGGAATGAACCATTGGCGTGTGATTTAATAGAGATTGATCAATGGAATTGACTATAGATATTCAAATTTTGATGGTGGATTAAAAAGTATTTCTAAATTGTATAAAATTTTGTTAAAATGAAACAACTTATATTTGATTTAATATGTATATTATATCTTGGGTTTGGATTATGAGTTTCTAACATTACTCTTCATATGTGTATAATGAATACTTAATCTACTTAAAAGAGATATATTACTCACCAAATTACAGTTACATATGTGTTGCGACCTAATCTCAGGTGAACCACCTAGGATTTGGCTAATGGACTACTAAGCCTAAACTTAGCTCAAGCTCTCCCAAACCCATACCAATTCACTTAGGTTCAAGTTCTTAAAATGCAAATGATTTTTCAATTAGGAGTCGCAATTAATTTATTTTTGATGAGTCGATTAAAAGATGAGTTGATTAAAAACCCAAGTAAAGTAACGAAAGATTTACTTTACTCCTGCGAACTAGAGATTGTGAGTTCGGGGACTTTATTACGTTAGATTTTTCTAACGCCTTTTCGGTACCTTTTTCTTTTATTTTGAAAAAATGTTTTGCAGGCAGCTTGAATTGATTTTAATTTACTTCCTAACATGTGAGGTGACCATGTGGGTGCGTAAACTACCAATTTAACACCCATAAAAAAAACAATAAATAAATTATGAGATTTACCTCGTAACAACAAAAATACTTGTAATGTTAGGTCAGAGTTCACATCAACAACCCTACATATGATTTCTAATTAACACACAATCACTCAATTTTTAGGATTTTCTCTTGTTTAATGAAATTTAAGCTATATGTCATGCAATTCAACTAAATGGCCTAATTCTAATGATAGGCAATTTCTAGGTATATGGATCTAGCAATAATTACTAAATGACATGCATTTCATAAACCTAATTCTATATGACATGCGCATGATATTTTTGTATTTTTTATAAAAATTGTAATTAAAAATTACTAATAATAAAAATCTAACTAAAGTGAGATATTATCTATTTTAAGTTAGGAAATAGACTAATATGAATCCTATCTTAACTTAGAAATTTATCTCGACATGCAATTTAATTCCAAGATATAACCTAGATATCATCTAAACATACATTCTAATATAATTAGAAAGGTATCTAACTATTCTATCATGCAATTCTATCTAGAATATCAATTCTAATCTACATGATATGCAAATGAAATCTTTTTTTTTTTTTTTTTTTTGGGATAATTAAAGCAATTAAAGTAAGATAAGCACTAAATCACTCAAGATCATACATCATCCAATCAATGCAAATAAGGAAATAATATCTAACCAACTTGAAATTTCACGAATAAAATCGATGAGTTGATCTTAAGTCTTAAAGATCAAAATATCAATTTTAAAAATTCCCGCGGAATCAATAATTCCATCTAAAACCTTATAGGTGGAATCAAAGATTATATGCGGTTGCGAATTAGGAAATAAATCCTGATTGGGAGATATGTCTATCACTCATAGATATGCATGTTAGATATTAATAGACTTACATTAGGCAGTAAAATATGCAAGTATACTAAAGATGTGCATCTTACCTAATTCAAGGATATTATTTCCAAATTTGCTTGCAACGCAATCGGACCGGAATCGTGACCGGTTCCTTGATGATGAACGGCAACAAATGGCGGCGAGCGGCAGCGACGCGTTAGCGGGTATCAGTGGCACAACAGTTCACAACCAATGAGGACTCATTGACTACTTATACACCGTGAGTGGGGGAGTTTGGCGGCTCGGTGTGACACGATTACACGATGGTCAAGGACAGCAAGGACAACCAATTGTCTCGTAGTGGATCACGAACGGCTCATAAGAGTTGCAGCTCAGCACGTGGGACTCTACAGTTCGGGATTTTGACACAATTGCTTTTGGTAGTTGGAAGCTACTAGTCGTTCAGAAGCCGTGTAATCGTCTAAGAAATTTCGCCTATGATGGCAATAAATCACCGCGGAAGTTGCTGAACAAACATTAAAGGCAGCGTCGAGATTGGACTGCAAATTGACTGAAGAAAACCTGCAGCAAGAAAAATTCTAGTGGGGCTAAATCAATGACTTGACGAGGACAATCTCTAACATGTTGGGAAATTGGTGAGTGATGGTGCTTCGTTGGTCGTCAGGGCTGGGTCTTCGGAATAAGTGAGCTTGATGGAATGAGGAAAAACCATGATGTGAAGACCACGTGCAATTGCCAGAGGAACTTCACGATTTTCCCTCAAACTCACAATGGGACCATCTAAGAAGACAAAACCGCTGTCTCCCTTTTCTCTCTTCTGGCGTGTATAGCTCAATGTGCTTTTAGAATAGAATTGCGGACCCCCCCGGACAAGAAGAGAGACTCCCTTTTTATATGCAAAATAAAGAGGCCCAGCAAGGGAAGAAACAAAATTTATTTCCTCTCTCCAATATTGCACAAGCATGCTACATCTTCTTTCCTATATTTTGTTTCCTTCGTAGACCAATTGCATGCGGATTTCTTACGCATTTCTTTCCCTGTGTTGATACTTTTTGAGTATCACCAAATATATTCCTCTCACGTGCAATATTCCCTCTTATTATTTCGATATTTCTTCTGAAATCTTCCATTCTGCCACGAAATATATATCTTAGTGTGTATATTGCATGAATATATGAAAGATTTACTAAATATACCGAATCGTCATTCCTCATAAGTCATTTTTCGATCACCAGAGAATAGTAGGCTTGGGCCAATTTCCTCTCATCATGGGCTTAATCCAACTCGTCTAATTAAAGTTTAGAACGATCAAGTCAAACCCATCCATCACTAGTCCAATGCAAACGCAATAATAAAAAAAAAATGCTCCCAAAACTATAGGTTATGCAATTTAATTCTGATATTTTTGTTTAGGGGTTAAAATTAATCCCTAATGTTTAATGCAATAAGTGAATGATTGGATTGTCAAAATTTACGTGTCAACAGTTACCCCTCTTTGAAGGTGAGCTCGTAGAGGTTGCCTTCAAAGACAAATTGAGACCTAAATTTTGACTATGCACATGGAATGAATGATTTTTTGTTGGAATACAAATCCCATTTTAAAATGCAATTTATATGATGTATGGAAATGTTAATGCAAACAATAAAGGAACCTATATGGAATGACTTACCTTTAGGGAGGTAGAGCAATTCAAGATAATTGGTGTTATATGTCCAGAGCCCGTACATTTCTACGGTCGCCCATAATAGTAACAGGATTTTGTAAGAAAGCTGCTTCCCTAGGACCCGTACCTTTCTACGGTCGCCTAGTATGGCAGTATTTGACTATTTAGGACCCGAACCTTTCTTTGTTCACCTTGACGGAAAAAATTGTTTTTCTAAGACTCATTCCTTTTTACGATCGCCTATTAGAGCAATAAATATTGTCTAGAAACCGTACCATTCTACGGTCGCCTAAATGGGAAATCACTTTCCATGACCCGTACCTTTCTATGGTCACCTGTTAGAGCAACAAATATTGTCTAGGACCCGTACCTTTCTACAGTCACCTAAAATGATGTTTTGCTTAGCTAGGACCTAAACCTTTCTTCGGCCGCCTAGCATTGCGACATAGATTATCTTATCAAGACTCGAAACTTTTCTTCAGTTGCCTTAATCAGAATGAATCTGGAGAAAAATCTTTGGGGGACAGCTCGACTGAGTTGAGTGTCGGTGCACTTGAGAGAGAATACTTATACAATAACAAGTATTTAAAGTATGGGTTAAGATATACTTACTTGGTGATATCTCTTATTTTTGGGGATGTCTCTTGGATCTTAGCCATAGGAGAGAAAAGAAGACTAATCTGTGAAAGTCTCTCACCTCCCGGTAGAAAGGAATTGGAATATCGAGGACACACCTCAGATATTCATGAAGGTTTTAAATCTGTAATATCTAGGACGTGCCTTAGATATTCGTAAAGGTCTCTCACCTCCTAGTAAAATTAATTTTTGGAACAACGAGGATGCACCTTGAATGTTCGTGAAGGTTTCTCACCTCCTAATATCATGAGGCATTCTGAAAGGAACTTGGATGTTAGGAGCTTTTGAGAAAACATTACCTGTCATACATGATTAGAGCAAAAATGCATTCACCAAAGAAATAAGCAACCAAGGCTATTCTGGAACGCACACTTCAAAATCTATTGAAGTTTTCATCAATTTAATCAAGGTTTATGCATAATGACTTTTGCATCACCCAAATTTCCACTAGAGAGAATTATTGTTCAAGACAATTTTCACTCATGACATGGATTTCCTAAAAATACTAAATGAAAGGCTTTTAGTTAGAAAGGACTTTTCACTCACTCTCATTTAGAAGAGCTATTTTATAAGAATCACTACATCTCACCATCATCATATCGAGAAGGGTCCAAGTATCCTCGCAAGCGGTATGACCTTACCAATATGAGAGGTCTTTAGAAGGGACCATACTATAGGCTTGATCGATGGCTTAACAAATGAGATTTTTTTAGTCAAGGCTATTGAAAGAACAATTCCGCAATTATCTCCAAGTTTACAAGTTAAGAACCCTGCAAAATGAGAAAGAAATAATCTTGCTCGCACTTCTTCGAGCAATGCTTAAGACATGTGAACCCCTACGTTAATTCAAGTGCCCTAATTAGAAGAGACTTTGCAAATGACATAATGCAGGCTAAGTTCATGGATTGAGAAACGAAAGATTGTTAGGCTAAAAGATGTGTATAGGGGTCAAAGTTGATGGTCATCTAGGCATTGTCGCCGGTCTTCTCCTTCACTAGGGATTGTCATTATAAATGCACTATTGATCTTGACTCTTTGAGTACTGCTCCATTGAGATACAATTTTTGCAATTGATAGTCATCTATTTGACACTTTTTTTCAAGGGGTAAGTACACTATAAGTGCCAAAAGTTGTGTACGACGCTCACTTTGGTGCCAAAAGTTTATTTTGGATCACTTAAGTGCCAAATCGGAGGAAAAACGATCACTTTGGTGCCACCGGCGAGAGATTCCGGTCAAAATGATTATATGGCTTTTATTTTATTTTTTAAAATTGACATGGTTTTTAAACGACATTGTTTTCCGTCCTCCTTAAGAAAACAACATCGTTTTGCCGTCATAAGTGGATGGCCTTACAAAAACGACACCACACAGCTCATATGGGATTGAAATTAGGGTTTTTTTTGTCCAATCCTCGCCCAACGCTGACCTAACTCGCTTGGCCACCATTGCTCGGCCACCTTGCTTGGCCACCGTCGCTCAGCCTCCATCGTAGTTGCTCAACTAGGTGAGCAAGGAGAGGCCGAGGTTGTTTCTCAGGCAAGAAGCAACATGAAGAATAGGAGGCTGGTCCTACACTTGGAAAATTGACTAATCACGACGGTTACTCTTGTAATTAATTTCTGCTAAACAAACTTCTCGCTATCTCACTCCTTTAGAAGCTGGCAATCGGACCTTATTCGCTAATTCAGCCAGAGATTGTCATCATCAGGAGCATCGGTCGGTGTCGATTCTGGAAGGAGAAGTAGACATGGAGAAGAGATGCATGGCGCTGGTCCTGCTGTTGCTCCTCCTCCTTGCTCCTCGCAAGACCCTACCCACCATCCTCACTCTCCTGGTATTCATCTTGTGTTAATTTTCCTTTTACTAAATAATCTCTACACCGGGAGAAACAAACCAGCAACCCCCCCCAAAAAAAAAAAAAAAAAATGTGGAATAGGATGTAACATACAACTTGTGACTCCAATGTTCGATTTGTGCATGTGCCACTACAAATGAGTAAGCCCGCGGTTCATGTTGCATGTATCTAAATGCATCTAAACCGTAAGGAGCACAACCCACATTGGATCTGGTAGTCCATCTAGGTACATTTTTTAATAGACTTAACACGCTGGCCAACTACAAAGAAATCAGCGAGTTATAACATACAACTCGTAACTATGTAATGATCAATTTGGA
The DNA here is from genome assembly GCA_014182885.2 of Eucalyptus caleyi. Lineage (NCBI taxonomy): Eukaryota > Viridiplantae > Streptophyta > Magnoliopsida > Myrtales > Myrtaceae > Eucalyptus > Eucalyptus caleyi. The sequence goes on from CM024471.2 coordinate 48,894,624, forward strand.
CTTGTGTCATATAAAAAGGTAAGATCGCTATATAAACGAGACTGATTATGCTTTTTGTGACTCGAAGGATCGAGGGGCTACTCATTATATTGACGACCAAGTTAATCACTTTCCATCTATCAAGTCAACTTAAAACCCTTTTTTTTTCTTTTTTAAATGGGTGAATTTAGATCAATAACTTCCTTCTTTTGATCGGTTATCCAAAAAGACCTAACAGATTGGCGAGTGGTAAAATGATCGAGTCTTATACCTCAAGATGTATAGGGCCTCAAGTTTCCTATTTAGGTCACAAGGCCGATTCAAAACGCCACACAATAATTAAAAAAGAGAAGAGATGGAGAAAATCAGTCCATCAAAGACATGTCAATTCTACAAAATAAAATGTAATAATCTTTTTTAATCTATAAGCGGGGATGAGTAGGGTTTTTCTATTTAACCCAACAAAAATTATATCTATAAACTTTATTTTAATCTTTTTGAAAAAGAACTTGTCTTCCTTAAATTCTAGGGCTGCTGTCGCCCCTTGATCGGGTTTTAACTCGAATGCTCTTCTTTGCATATATATGTTGGTGCAGAAGAGATGGTGTGGCGTGTTGAAGGAAGGATGTGCGAGTCGCAGAGCCACAAATTCCATGGACTGTGCATGAGCGACCGCGCCTGTGTGGTGGTATGCAAGGAAGAGGGCTTCGACGACGGTAAGTGCAGAGGCTTCCGGCACCGCTGCTTCTGCCGCAAGCCTTGCTGATGCATCCCCCGGAAGGCAGCCTGGCCGAACTGATTAGGAGCCAATAACAGTACTAGCTAATTGTCGTGTAATAAGTCTGCATAAAATCATAAGTCGAGAACATTCGGTCAGAATTTGTGCTCTCACGATACTATCTCAAACATTATGGAAATGTTGTTGCGACTCTTAATATTATCTCACACCAGTTTGACTTTTTGGCTTGGATAGGGATCCAAGCTAAGCATATGTTTAGGACTTTTTGACTGATGCAACTAGGACATTAATTTATAGATTTAGCACATAAATAACAAGCATCTCAAGTAGTATATGGTCAGTTTAAAAGCTATAGAAAATAAAAGAGTAAATTATCCAAAAGGTCATAAATATATTGTTTTGCCAATTAAATCCTAAATGTTTTCAATTTTTTGCCAAGTGAGTCCACCCAACCAATTTTATCCTAAAATTGCCAATGCATATCCCAACCATCCTACCTGACATGATCAACACTGACTTAAATTTTTTTATTTTCTCTTTGTCTTCTCTTTTCTTTGTTTCTTTTATGTTACTGTGGTCGGGAACGGTCACTGAGCCCTCACCAAGTTTGGGCAAGGGCCGCGACTAGTGAATACTTCATGGTCCTTGCCCAAATCATCATCACTAGGGTTATGCAACGGGAATCGCCTGAACTGGGAACCAGCCGAACTAGACTGAACTGGTTGGTTTTGGGCGGGTTCCCACGGTCAGTGGTCTGATTCCCAGTTCCTAATCTTGGAACTGGTGGCCGGTCGGTCCCGTTCCAAGGTAGGAACCAGACTGAACCGGACCAACCGAACCAAACCAAATTTTTTTATATATAATTTATATACATAGAATTAATAAAATATATAAACATGATAACTTATTGCAACCAAAATTGCAATTTGAGATAACAACCTCTTATGTGGCCAAGAGACTATTAAAACCCTTTTTGTTACTCTTTCATTATGATACGCATGAATATCTTTATCAGTACTCAGGGCAATAAATTATCCTAACAATTTAGCCACTCTCTGTCATCATAAGTCCAATTGCCTCTTATTAAATATGGGGGCGATCCTCGAAACAAACAGTTAATTTCTATCCGATGTTGAAAGGAAGGTTCAGCCGGGGAAAAGGATAATATGTTTGAAAAGAATATGCAGAAAAGGAAAGTAAAAAGAATCATAAATATGCGGAAAAGGAAAGTAAATAGAATCATTGTCGAGTTATATAAAAAAAAAAAAATGCTTCAGAAGCACCTTCCGATATTGAATGTACAATCATGTCCCTTTTGATCGTGGGTCTCTCCTCCTTGCCCGAAACCTCTTGCAAGTTGCTTTATTCGCAGAGAGTCTCGCCATGATTGACCTGGAATTTGCTCTCCTCCTTCTGCCTGGACCTCCAGCGCTTTTTGTCTTCCCATGGCCTCCCTTTCTTGGAAACCCCCACTGACCCAGCTTTTTGTTCTAGATAATGAAAAAAGAATAGAAACATGTTTGGCAAAAAAAAAAAAATTTCTTCGAAACAAAATACCCATTTTTTTTGTTCCTGGAAATAGATCTGGAACAAAAATAAGAAGTAGAAAAAAAAAAAAAAAGTAACTTCTTGTTCCCGGGAACAACTTTTCTTTCTCTTCTTCTCTTTCGTTTCCTTTTTCTTCCTTTTGGCCGGTCGCCGACTTCGGCCATGGCCAATGACCAGTCTACGAGGGCCATAGACCTCGCCAGAGCGTCGCCAACCCCTAGCAACGCCAAGCCATGGTGAGGCCAAGCTCACCCAGCCACCGGTAAGCCAACCTTGCGCCGCCTGGGCGAGGTCAAGCCTTACGGTGGCCAGGTGAGCCTCTAGCGAGCTCATCAACCCTCACCTTGGCCTAGCAAGGCTCCAGTGAGCTCGGCAGACCTCGCCCAACCAGTCACCAGGTGCCGAGGACCGATCACAAAGGAGGAAGAAGGAGAGAAAAGAAAAAAAAAGGAAAATTATAATAAAAATATTAAAAATCAAAAGAATCAACAAAATTATATAATTTTACCAAATACATTTCTTTTTTGGAAGTAGAAATTTTGTATAATTACCAAACACGTTCTTATTAGAAATTGTTCTTGGGAACATAAGTAAATAAATAAAAAAATCATTTCGATAAAAATTGTTCTCGAGAACAAAAGCGTTACCAAACGCGCCATATATATATACACATACATATTATGAGAGAATTCGAGAAATTTTAAAAAGCATTGGATTCTGAAAATCTTTTTACTGTGAGTTTTGGAATTTTACAATTATTCTAAAACATTTTATCGGGCTCATCATGAGGATCCAAGATTTAGTCCTTTGCAAAGTATACTCGGTTTCTGAACCAAAAAAAAAAAAAAAAAAAGCATACTCGGTTGTGGCCGAAGGATGAAACTACTTGGAGCAAACATAACTAAATGGACATTATGAAGGTCCAGACAGTGGTGTGCGAGGAGGAGGGATGGCGGTGCATCCGCGCCTCAGTCCCTGGATGTGCACAAGAAGGGGGCGTGTCTCTTGTCTCACATTGTCTGGGGAGAGAGTTATGGGCTAATTTATAAAGCTTGGGTCCCTCTAACTGTATATACAGATTTTCCCAGGATAGTATAAGCTGCTCTAAGAAGAACAAAATCTTGAGAATTTAGTGTCCAAAGCAAACGATATATGTATAGTGGCGGGTCCAAGATCCTTATAGGTGGTATCATAACCGACTCCTGTCTGTGTGTGTGGGGCCACAAAGAGCATCCTGTGCTCTGAGCTAACTTATAAAACTTGGATCCCTTTAACTGTATATACGCATTTTCTTGGGATAGTATGGGCTGTCCTAAGAAGAACAAAACTGTGAAAACTTAGTGTCCAAAGCAGATAATATATGTACGGGCTGAGGGTCCTTACAGAAATGGAGGACCCAATTCCTTCCGCAAAACCAAACTCGCTTTGTCTTCGAAAGGTGAAGTTATCGGTTGGGCAAAAAGAGAAGGAGACCAACAATAATATAAATGAAAGTAATGATTAAAAAGAGAGAGAGAGAGAGAGAGAGAGAGAGAGAGAGTCTTCGTTTTCGTCAAAGAGCACGGACGGAAGCTTCTAAGATCTATCGTTATCTTCGTAATGAACCACGCACGAACATGTCAAGAACTAAGTAGTACTTCTCGGACAACACCCATGGGGAACCATTGCTTGGATCAAACGTGTTGCTCAGTAGAGCGCCGAGGTAAGTCTGAGCTTTTAAATGGCCATCGAAAAATCTGATACTGGAACACCCCCGGATCTCAGCCAAACATGTAGCTTAGACCTTAGTCAAGCATAGCCAGGGGAAGAGAGGGGGAGGGGGGTGCTGGTGGGTGGCGCTCATCACCGGGCTTCTGATTATAATCAACTCGGATGCGCAGCTAAGGTCGAACGAAAGGAAATCTGCATTAGTTTTACCTGAACGTAATGAAAATGATCAATACGAAAATGCAAGAAAGGGAAACACGTATCCTAAGTGACGAAGTAATTATTGGCCGGCTGTTTAAATGTTAATGAACTTCATCTACCATCTTGGGAGTGGTACTCTGCCCATAAACGAGGTTTCCTCAGTGAACCAGGGTCCCATGAGGTCCTGTCCTGGGATCTTGTGTCCAGACCTCTCTGGTCTAAACAGGACGCATACAGGATGATACTTCGGCTTCACGTGTTGAGGGGTGTGGACTTGGGCGTTGATCTTGACCGGTTCCCCGAGATTGGATGTCCAATTCAAGCAACAGAAAGATTGGAAAGTACCGACCGTTATAATCGCCTTTTTGACAGCTAACACCATCTCGCATGCGATCGCCCAATTGATGTTCATTTCATACCTTATCAAAGACTTCTCGATTGATCCTAGAGATGGAATACAGAACTAAAAGGAGTTGCATGCAAAAGGGGTAGAAAATTCTTGTCAAATGAAAACTTCACGAGGACCAGCTCGTGGCACACGAACGACGCGGCATGAATATATGAACCGAGTTTCACCCTAATTTCACGTGGATTGAAATTGTGTGCTGTGGAAGCATGTGTTGCTTGCCGCTCAGCAAAACAGGCACTTTTTTTATTTCTTTGTTCTCAATCTTCTTGACTTATTTCATTTGGACACAGGGCATGAGGGCTGATACCGAGTCAACTTTGGGTATTTGCGGAATCGGCTCATAAATTGACTGATCTCCTGAATGACTCTTAAGTTCGAAGGAAGGACCAGACTGTTGATTTCATGACTGAATAGTTTGTCTTGTGGACTATGCTCGTACAACATACAAGGTCTTGTGTCGTGGTAATGACACTCTTCAAGTCTTCATGAACATTTTCTTCATTGAACTTTTGAACAATCATCGCCCAGGAAATTATGTAGTAAACTAACTTGAAAAGTTGAATAGACTGTCTGACTGTTAGAAATCCATCATGGTTTTGTATCTTTCGAAAATGACGTCAAGACTTGTACCTGTAGAAGACCAATCGACTTTCCTATGCTGTGTCTTAATACGGGTGAATAAATCTGATTGACTCATGCCAGTCATCTCTTGATAACAAAGAATGACCATCGAAGCAAATTTGAGAGCAAGCAGAGTTGACAGGCTTAAGGTTCTGAATTCTAACTTAGCTTCCCTCTTGGCTCCCCCAAGAGACGAACAGTTCCCAGATGACTAGTGAACAAAAAAGAGGCAATGACAATTTTACACTCTCGCTCACCTTCCAGCATATGATTCTGCCATCTTCATAGGTATACATGTTGTCAAATTCAGAAAAAGAAAACCGATGTTGACCAGTCGCGATCGATAGTGCCAAGACCATGACCAGCTTATGCTTCTTTCACGTTTGTAGTAGATCTAAGAGAAGTAAGAGCATACAAATCAACGTCCACGTTTAACGATAAAAAACCTAAAGCGACCTAGTTTAACGAGTTTCATTTACCGATTTCACGATTGTCCTTCTGTTGCTTTTCTTTCTCACTCGTCCACGTCGTTCGTTCTTTGCAAATCAGGTGGGATCGAACTTTGAGTTCCGGAATCCGGGCTCGCACATGACAGGTCCCTTGCGATTGGAACTCCTAACTGCGTCCCACGAATGGATTTAATGGCTAGAATCCGGACTTTCGCTTTGGTGGATTTTCTTCTTCTTTCCCTTGAGATTCCATCATATCTTCGTGTGTGTGAGGCAACACTGAGGTCTCGTCTTCAACTGTTGTGATCTCAGTGAAGAGGATGGTGGTGCTTGGTGTGGCGGGCGGTGGCTCCATGGGCGGCGGTGGAGAGGATGGTGAAGGAGGAGAAGTGTTGCTCTTTAATTTTGCCCTGTTTTGCCTTGTTTCTCGGGAATTACCATCACCAAGTTCAACCGATGGATTCAAAGTTAAATCGTGAGCAAATTGTGACAAATAGAGATCATTTTAGACTTTGCATACTATGTTTAGGCTGAGAAATACATTAAAATCAAGTCCAAGGTTTACATTTTAAAACGCCTAGCCTGTTCGATTATTTGCCTGAATGAGCTGATAAAGTTGTTTTTATGAAATCGATGTTCAGAGTTAGGGTCGATTCGAGATTTCTTCCTTGATAATTAAAACTATGTCTGAATCCGTGATTCCCTATGGTTTTATGGCATGTCCTTCGATTGCCAGCCCTGACCGCGGATGAGCATCTACGTTGGAGTCCCAGCCCATTTTCCGGTGATGCCCGCAATTTAAGGCTGTTATAGTTAGATCCCTATTAGCCGCAAAAATGGTGACCGGGGTGATGTTTTGGCGATGGTCTGGTGATTGGTAGCTGGGTTGGTCGCAACAAGAAACAACGAGGCACAAAAGAAGAAAAGAAAAGAACAAAATTAAAAGAATTGAAAAAAAAAATTATGTGGAGGGAGAGGAAGAGAAATGTATACATGGAAATGCCATGTGTACCAGTTTTTTTGAAAAAAAAAATGCCAACTCATATTAAAATTTTAATTAAAAAAGCAATGTGTTAATTTTAATTGAAATTTCGTCGTTGACATTTAAAGTGATCTTTTTCTTTCTTTTTTTTTTCTTTTGATTTGATATTTGAGTGAATCGACGAAAACTTTTGACATTAAAGTGAATGTCGACATAACTTATGATACTTCTAGTATCCTTCTCCTAGACATTTTGACAATGAGATTTTTTTTATATGAGTTGTTTATGTCTGAGTTTGCTGAGTTTAGTTGTGAGTTGGAGATGTACATATTCTTTTGTTGGTTTTTATTTGAGATTTCATCTTTCGAATGAAATTATGGTTGCATTATTACCTTCTTATTGATTTCGGGGTGTAATAGTAGAAGTGTATTTGTCAGATAATCAAAACTCTGCCGCAGAACACTTCCATCCGCATCTCTCACCACGAGATTTCCCGAATTCAATAGCTTTGTAAACGAATTACGGGCGAGTTGATGACCAAATTTCGCTTCTGTTTCTGTCCAGAAGGAAACTTTAAGGTACCCGACGAATCTGTGAGGAGCGGCTCCATTGGCAACCCATACTACTGTCCTTGTCAGTTCTTTTGTACAGTGTAACGCAATATTGCTTCAGGGGATCAACAGGGCTGAAGAATCCTAATTCAAATGTCTCACCGGCGTAAACTAAGCCATCGCCATCTTGTCTAGACTGATGTGTAGTCATGGTACCTTGTTTACATTGAAAATAGGAGCAGTATACAACAAAGAGGAAAGAAGACAACACATGAAAAATATCGCTGATGCTGTCATATTTGTTCCCTGAGTAGCTGATGGAGACCAAAAGGATGGGAGAATGCGGAAGAACAAATGACTCTTTCAAGTGGGGAAAATTATCAAAAAAGTCATAAACTTATTGCAATTATGTCAATTCAATCATAAACTTTTTTTTTAAAACCAATTGAGTCATAAACATTTTACAATTATTCATGATTAGTCTATCCAGCCAAAATTTGCCTACCGGCACTGACATGACAACCAATCGGCACCGGAGACCTTTTTTAATAATATTTCTTTTTTGAATTACTTTATTAATTATTATCCTTTTTATCCTTTTTTTTTCTTTCTCTTTTTTCCCCCTCCCTCCTTCCTCCTCCTCTCTCCTTCTTCCTTTGGCTCCAGTGACAAGCCAGAGGGGAGGGCTGGTCAGTCGTTGGACTGAGATGGCTGAGCGAGCCCTCACCAGATTCGGCGAGGGGGGCCTCACCATCGCTGGGTCTAGCAAGGCGAGCCTGGCCGGATCTAGTGAGGCCTCGCCTTGCCAGTCGGCGAGCTCGCGTCCAATGATGACGGGGGCTCGCCGACTAGTGAGACGAGCTCGCCAAGCCTCCTCTGTCCGACGACCAGCCAGCCTAGCCAATCGCCAGAACTAATAGAAGAAAAAGGGAGTAGGGAGGAAGAAGGAAGAGGGAGAAGGAAAAAAAATTAATAAATATTTTTAAAATTAATAAAATATTATTTAAAAAAGGTCGTCGGCATCGGTCAACTACCACGTCGAGCCAACTGGCCAATTTTGACTGGATGGATTGATGGGGAATAATTGTAAAATGTTTATAACTTAATTGATTAAAAAAAATAAGTTTATGACTAAATTGGTACAATTATAATAGATTTATGATTTTTTTGGTAATTTTTCCCTTTCAAGTGTTTTTAACTTTTTTTAAAGTACTGGATATCCCATTATCATTATCAATTGTATCAAGTCATTGGAAATGTCCACTACTTCCTAGTCATCACGCCAACGGAGTTGCCCATCGTAACATTTTCTTCACAATCCCTATCTTCCAAGTCATTGACAATTGTTCACGTTTTTTGACTTAAAATACTTCCAACTCGTTGAACACCTTATAATTAGGAAACATTTGACAAACTGAGAAGCCCAACCGAAGCAACCATGACTGAAAGACTAGGTGACCTATATATTTAATCAAGCAATTTCTAGTAATTTAAAGAAGGGGCATTTTCAAGATTCCCACAATCTCGGGTTAAATTTTTTAAGGTTGAATGCAGGTGATGCACGTACCTGCAGGTAGATTAAACGGCGAAGTTACCAAAATAAATTCTAAAGCTATTACAATTATACTAATTCAATCCTAAATCTTTTTTTCTTATTGGGCTAAATGAGTCATGATCCTTTTTATGCTTGTGATATTTCATTCCCTCCGATAAATTTTGGCCAACCTATCTATCATGGACACCGATCATCCTACATGGACGAACCTACCTTTAGCCAGTCACCGAGCCAGCAACTAGCTAGAGGAAGAAGGAAGGAAAGGAAAAAAAAAGAGAAAGAAAAAAGGAAAAAATATTTAAATATTTAAATATTATTAAAAATTGTTAATGTTAGTGCTGGTGGCACCATGTAAGATGGCCAGCATCCATGTCAGTGCCGATCACCGGCCGATCAAAATTGGCTGGATTGACTTAATTGACCCAATTACAAAATGTTTTTTTTTTTTTTGGGTAAAAACCCAATTGCAAAATGTTTATAACTCATTTAACCAAAAAAAAAAAAAAAAAAATGGAACTGAAATTATAGGTTTGGGAACTTTTTGGTAATTTTCCCTAGATTAAACTATGGAGAAGTTGGCTCATCTTGAAGCAGCTCCTCAACAATGCTCTTGCACAGACAAAAGTGCATTTCAAATGCCAAAACTTGGTATAGGTAAACACACAAGTGTCAAAATTTCCAAAAAATATATTTAAGTACCAAAATCGGAGCAGAAATGTACACATTGAGCGTAAATGATAATCATTCTAGTCATAAATTGATTTCTGGAAGAGAAATTGATTTTTTATTTCTATTCTTAGATGAATTTCTAAGTAAAAATATGCATTTGATAACGACACAAAATTTCTATTTTTAAAATATAAATTCATTTGATAACAAGATAAAATTTCCCTCTCTCGGAGCGGCGGCAACCAGCAACGATGACCAATGGCGAGGCTAGTAATTGGCAATCGTGGCCCTAGCAATCGACGGTAGCCGAGGAGTGGCAACAGCTGGCAGTAACGGACTAGGAAGTACCAACATTCTCTGGAAGGCTTCGTATCATGTCAAATACTTGGATACGTGTTTGACACTCTCCGATATTCGATCAACATTTGTTAACAAATTTGACACTTGGTCAACTTTCTCAATACTCTTCGACACTCGAGTTGAAATTCCAAGATGTGAGTTTCTAATATGTGATTCCAACATGCGAGGTCAATAATAAACAATTTCAATAAATGATAATCAAAATGTATATATGTGAAAAATAAAATAAACAAAAATAAAAATAGTAAATGGGAAAAGGAAAAAACCTAACCTTCTTTTATCTTCGACTCTCACTTCCTATGATACATAATTTATCCTCAAGTTTTTTTTTCTCTTTTCTTTCGACGCGTCTGACATGCGAGTCCAAAATGTGAATTGTAATTTTCTCCAAGTTTTATAGATTATTGGAATGAAATTGAATTTGTCAAATTGAAACAATTAATGATATTAATAAATGACATATTAATATTTTTAGTGTAAATTTATTCTAGGCTTTTATTATTATTTATTTATTTGTGAATTTGAATCAAGTTAATAAAAATGATAATTTATTATGTATATATAAAAATATACATTTAATATACAACGTGTCCCAACATGTCAGAATTCTTTGTTTTTTAAAAAATGACGTATCGTGTTGTGTGTCACGTGACGGTGTCAATGCTACTTAGATGAAGGATGGGTGATCGGCTAGTAGCAAGGACGAACGATGAGAAGAGTTTTTTTTTTTTTTCAAGACTGTTTCAGAAATAGAAAAGTAAAAAAATTTTACTTCGACTTATGTTCTAAACCTATTTTTAAAGTAAAATCTATTCTAAAAATAGAAAAATGAAAAAGTTTTATGAAACGGAATTCTGTTCCAAAAACAAGTCCGGAATAGAAAAGTAAAACTGGAACGGAAATAAAATGGTTATTATGCGCTCTCTTTGAATACCAATGGCAACAATTTCCAACCAAACTGTTGATGTGGCTTCTTCCAATGAATTTTTTTACTGATGTGGCAATTCTTCAAGAAAAAAAAAAATTATCCACATGACGTTGATGTAGCTAGACAAGCCCAAAACAACATTGTTTTGCCCTAAAATTTGATTTTTAATATAAATGTAAATTAATTTAAATTTTAAAAAAAAAAAAAAAAAAAGGGAGGAGGCATCAGTTAGCAAGGGCCTCCACAACCCTTGATGTCGTTGCCCCATCATCACCAAAAAGGGATGGTGACCGTGGGCTGTGGGTCGATTGGGGTCACCAAGCCCCAGCTAGTGGTTGGCGACCATGGCCGATCGCAAGTGAGGGCCCGCAGGCCCTCCCTTAGAGCCTTAGCCAAAAGGGGCCAAGGGCCACTGCTAGCTATGGCAAGGCTAGGCAGTGACCCCACCCTAGCTAGTAGCGGCCCTTGGCTTGATCTGGGCAAGGGTCAACGACCCTCGTCGAATCTAGAGGAAGGCCACAACCGTTCAACCCAACTATGGGTGAGGGCCTACAATCGGCTAAGGTCATCAGCCACTGGCTAAGGCCCAGCAACCTTAGTTGACCTCAGCTGTAGAGGCTCTCACTAAATGCTACCTCTCTTTTTAAAAAAAAATTAATTTAATTAATATTTATATTAAAAATCAAATTTGGGAGCAATACGACATTTTTTTGGGATAAGGAGTGCTCAATAAACATTCTGAAGAGTCACATAGACCAATTTTATCATTAAAATAATGTCATGTTGGATTTTTAGTGAGCATCGTTGAAATTGGCACTCGAGTGTCCAATTTTCACAAAAAGTGACACTTATGTGTACTTTTTGGATGTTTGGGCACTTATATGTCCATCCCTGCCAAGTTTTGGCACCTAGGATGTCTGGCCCTCCTCTTGCATAGTAAGAATTATCCAGAGTTGATGTTAATTGTTCTCAAACCCGGAAACAACTTAATTCCACACTGGTGAGTTTCCCCGGTCTTTTAGACTCTATTCGTAGCTAATGAAAGTTTGGTTTCCATGTGCACACGTTATTTTTTTCATCGACAGTCGTTAATAGAACCAAACTTGGCAGTGCACGCGCCAGCCCAAACTACTGGTGAGTTTGGCAGGTCTTCAAGGTCGCCAGTTTTAGGGCCGAGGTGTCTGAGCTCCTAATTCCGAGTTTAAAATTAGGCATGGTTCAAGATTCTAGCCATGCAAATGACCAACTTGGCCGTGCACACTCCCATCCCAAACTACTTCCTATCTTTCCAAAAAACGGGTGACTATTCCCTTATTTCTATTCAGAGTGAACTAGGACCCTATTTAGTTCAAAGATCAACGTTACCCAAATTTTGGTATGAAACCAGCATAGACCAGGTTATGTGCCGAGTCAACCGAGTTCCGAAAAAAAAAAAAAGAAAAAACCGTTTTGTTAAGGCTTCAAACTACTAGTCATGTTGACAACTATGAAAGAAAAGTAAGGACGTCCTTGACTTGGCCTGCGTGCATTATACCTAGCCCCTTTTTAAAAAACTGGATTTCAATCTCAACAAAGAATGCCATCATTCTTGAAGGGAAGTGATTTTGATGGTGATAGGGAACTCAATCAGACAGAAACTTGCTCTCTGAAGTCAAGATTAAGTGCTGAACTTATGGAAGATACAGAGTTGAAGAGATTTTCTTTTCTGGGCCAACGATGCAGAGTTTTCAGGGGAAGATGCCCTTGAACGGGAACTCTTGGCCTTTCTAATACAAATTTGTAAAAGAGGATGTCAGAATCTATAGATCTAAAGACATTCCATGCACATTCAACCTGCAGCCAAATGAGAGATGCGTATTTTCGGAAGTATAGCTAGAGGAGGACATTGAAGAACTTTTACTTCGGTTTTCCACACGGGAGTGTATGGCTCACAGAAAGAGGAAGAATGCAAGTCATGGCCATGACTCTCTTATCGAGCATATAACACTGTCATGGTCATTTCGTTTGGTTGACTTTGTGAAGTGTTTTCTTGGAGTAGATTCCTTTCATTGAAAAACCCTGGCTCTTTTGGAAGAGGCAATTCGATGTCGCTCCCTAGCATCATAACAACAGTGGACATACTCGGCCTATCATCAGGGCATCGCTGCACGCACAATAGGCCAATATGAATAGAGCGCGATGCTTCAGAAGTACTGCATGAGTTCTCAACCAACTGGTCAAGCAACTGCATGGACCTGTCTTCTGTGAATAGTCTCCAAGCCTGACCACATTGAAACCAACAATTAGGAACAATTCTTTGGCTGGAAGGTGAACAATATTATGAACTTACATGTCCAAGAAGATTATGATCGTGGTCTGGATGATGAAACCCTCTGTTTCTCTTCCCGCTTACAATCTCGAGCACCAATACACCATAGCTAAAGACATCAGATTTTGTTGAGAAAACTCCATCAAGAGCATACTCTGGAGACATGTAACCACTACAGAAATTGATGTATTGAAACCATCAGTTTGAAAGCGAATTGAGCACAGAGGTCATCACTTTCTGCATTAAAAGTACTTACTATGTTCCAACCACTCTGTTAGTATTTGCCTGTGTCTCATTCCCTGTGAAGATTTTAGCCAAGCCAAAATCAGAGATCTTAGGGTTCATCTCATAATCTAACAATACATTGCTAGCTTTCACATCTCTGTGAATGATCCTGAGTCTGGAATCTTGATGAAGGTAAAGAAGCCCTCTAGCAATCCCTTTGATGATGTTGAAACGAGTTGACCAGTCCAGTCGCTTCCTCTGCATTGGACCTGTCAAAAGTTCATTTCCCATTAGTAAACTCTGCACGGTTTGTAACTTACGAGGAGTAAGGCATCAATTTATTCATTTGCTAATATGCTACTTTAGTGACAGTATTTTGGAGCTTTCACAAAATTCGTGCTTCTAAGGAATTCAAAAAGTAAGCAGACCAAAGAGAAATGAGTCCAAGCTCCCGTTGGGCATGAATTCATAGATCAGAAGATTTTCTTCCTCAATGCAACATCCTAAAAGCTTCACTAGGTTCCGGTGTTGTAGCTTGGAAACATATAGAACTTCATTTTTAAACTCATGCAGCCCTTGTCTTGAGTTCCTTGACAGCATCTTCACCGCAATTTCTTGACCACCCCTCAGCACACCCTGCATATGGTCAACCTGTTTAGTGAAAATAATTCCTCGCCTACTCTTACTCTCGCTAGAATTCCACTCACAGTAACCAAACATTTTGGGATCAAGTTATTCAGCCTCTCATCAACATATTCAGGAATCTTAAACAAATTATGCAAATGCAACAGCGAAGGCACTACTTTACAATCCTCAAATAGCAACAATGTCCTTCTCGAGAATAGCATGCACAATTTTAGTACCTTGTAGACAGGTCCAAAACCACCTTCTCCGAGCTTAGTATCGGTCGAAAAGTAATTGGTCGCAAGAGCTACTGTAGACAAGTCAAATAGTGGCAACTCAAGATCCTCCTTCGGGTTTTCACAGTTGTCTCCTGATTCAAAACTGTCCCATTTAACTGGAGCACAAATTCAATGAAATTGATTTGCAAATATCTATGGGTGGCTTCTGCATTAATTCAGATTTCCTTCAATCATGATGCAACAAAGGCATGCTAATAGCTAAATATGAAAGCATTGAATTGTGAACATATTAGGATAATATGATCGCGATTGCTAGTGGTTTGTCATTGTTTCGCACATCTGACACTGACATACAAATGCCTTGAACAATTTGGTTGAGACTGACTGACTTTGTCAGCTCATCATGGAATCTTTTAGTGACCTCTCATTGGTGATGTGGAATAGTAACATAAAATAAACAGAAAATCTTATAACAGTTGGGCTTGGTGAGGATGAATGCTGAATGTGACATGGATGCAGAATCCCCTCTAATGATAGTCTAATTGGAAAAAAAAAAAATCACTTATACAAGAGGGTGACTAATGTAATGAACGCAAGACAAGAAATTCCTGTGCTCAATAATAGAATAATTACTGGGAGGTCTTGTAAAATACCTACTTGTAAGTGACGAAATGACTAATGTAAAAACTGGAAATGATCAGAACCAGAATACAAAATCTGACAGCACTGTATCATAAAGTACGGTTAACCTTCAGGAAGCTTCAATTTCTTCTTCTTGCATTGTAGAACACAGATGGTGAGAACCAGAATGAGGAAAACAGACCCGAAAGAAACTGCCAAGCCCATGACCAGCTTATGCTTCTTTTGGTGTGATGACGGTAAAGCTAAGAGAAGAAGCAGGAGCACAGAGGATCAGGAATAAGAACAAGGCATCACTGATATTGCAATTCTCTAAGCTCTCCCTCAAAAATGTGTGTCCATTTTTCTCCAGTATCCAGCAAATTCATGTCTATAATAAATGAATACCTGATTCTGACGCAGCCATCCTGATGTAGAGGTCCTGCCCGTTGTCGCTGTACTCTCTAATGTCAATCAGCTCGCTGAACCACAGCAAGCAGTCACTTCCTCCATCTCGGATGTTTAAGTTCGAATAAGCCATACAGGAACAATTTTTCATGCAAACTACTTCGCATTCTTGAAGATTTATGCCCTCGTTAAAAGAGGAAGACCGAGTATCCGGCAGTTTTAACCAAGAATACTTCACAAATATGTCCTTTCCACAATCCAACGGATTTCTCCTCACACACCCATTTGACCAATCCAAAATATCCCATTCTTGAGAAACTCGGGGCACAAAGCCTTTCAAGCACCTACACACTGGGGAACTGTTGACCCTACAGCTACTATAGGCACCACACGATGCATAGTAGTCACATTGGTCTATTGGTTCGGCGAGGTAAAGCTTCCAACCCTGCGTTCGGTCAATCCAAGTGAATCGCTGTACTATGCCATTGGTCAATGTCAACCTGGAAATGACCGAACTGCTGAGGAGCTCGTAGTGATAGTACATCTCTTCATCATTTAACACAAATTCATACCTGTAGTATGGGTTTGGAGTTAAATTAGGCATGCCACTAAATTGAAGACCATTCCATGGTCCTGACCTGAACTTGATGTCAGAACCCTGCTTCAATAGTTCTTGTGGGTAGCCATTCGGATCAATTAGAAGCGTGAAGTTGCCTGGAGAAGGATCATCAATGCTCTTCCATGATGTTAAATAATGATTGAAGCCTGATGTTCTATTCCATCCGAACTTCATACCGGCTAGAAGTGTATCTGTAGGATGGTCAAAACTCTGCCACAAGAAATTATTGGGATCACTGCCTTCTGCATCTCTCACAACCAGATTTCCTGAATCCAAGAGCTGTGCAACTGGATTACACACCGGTATTGACAAGTTTGACGACCAGACATCACTTCCATTCCCATCGAGAAGGACGAGACTTCCATGGCTGGTAACCCTCAAAGTGCCTGATGAGTCCGCAAGGGGTGCAACTCTATTTGCAACCCACACTATTGTTGTGGTTATTTTCTTGTACCATATTCCCAGATATCGCTTTGGCGGATCCCCCCTACTGAAGAACCCCAGCTCAAATGTCTCACCAGCAGAGATTAGGCTCTCGCGGTCTTGAATTGACTGATTTGTTGTTATGGTATCTAGTGCATTGGAAACAAGGGCATTACAAGAGAAGAGAACAAGACACATGGAAAGTGCCACAAAAGCTTTCATACTGCTTGAAGTAGTCAAGTTCTCAAAATCAGAGAACCTGCTGTGTGAATAAGAAGACGGAAGAAAGGGAGAAGAGAGATCACTGAAGAATGAAGACCCTTGCAATTTCAAGGCTGATCTGGAGCCACAGACTTTTCCGTAAACTGATAAGAAGCCATCGGAAAAAGCCACTAAGTTCCAAGTCAGTGCACCAAGAAGACCGCTAACTATGACATCTACATAAAAAATCCCAAAATTTAATACGCTATTGACTTAGACTAATTCCAACTTCCTATTGATTGCCAATCCAACTCATTGAAAATCTCCCAAAATTTAATGCGGATGCTTCCTCGTGAGCCCAGTGAAATGCTTCCTCCTGAGCCCAGTTTGTATTGTCATCATATGTGGTAGGAATGCTTGGCTATGGCCAATTGGATGGCTGTGCATAAGAATGTGTCCATGCCCGAAAACAAGGACAAAGGTCCTTGGCTGTAGAGGTATTGGGAAAGAGGACATTCCCATCTAGCATAGGGGTCTTGAGAGGTTTGTGCAATGTGATCCGTGCCCGCTATTTCATGCTCCTGTGATGCATGTTCCTCGGATGATGTAGCTTGTCTAAATTCTTTGAGTGCTTCATTGGCTTCTGATGCTATGTCATAATGATCTCATGCAGTGAGTACATCATAATTCCATGCATTTGGAGGAATGGCTTTATCCGAGTGTTTCTAGGCTCTAAACTAAAGGGCAAAGTAGTTTTTCTGCTAAAAGGCTGTCCCTAAAGGGCTTGAACAAGAGGTTCGCCCATTGTGGGAAGACATACCTATGGGAAAACTGACTTTGTCCTCCTTGGTTCTAAGCCTAGGTCCATTCCATTGGTATCAGAGCCATGGTTTTGTTTCTAATGATATTCGTTCCATGCTTTTAGTAGGTGAATCCAGTGCTTAGAAGATCTCTTTACACCATGTCTACCAAACTAGAAATTCTCGAAGCACCTGTTTCTCTCACTACGACTCCATCATCCTCAACCCCTTCAGATTTTCGTGTTTCAAATGCCTCTAAGATAAACTATCTTTATGAAGTCTCTCTTAGTGATGAAACTAAGATCTCTAAAACCCAGCTTCCCTTTTATGAACCTCTATTCAGCTTTTGCCAAACCCACTTCGTCATTTTCGCCCATTCACTCTATTCGCCAACTCATTCGCCAAACTCCAAAGGAAGTAAAGGAATATGTTCAGTCCTCCAAGTTTGACCAGCACCCTATTCCTGCCACTGAAAATGAGTACTTTATTACTCTTCAAATCCCTCCAGATTTTCCCAGACAGTGGATCCATCAAGGATATTCTCATGTCCATTATGAAGTTGTTCGTCTTGCTCTTACTTTTCATGGTCGAAAAAGTCTGCCAATTGTGGCAAGAATTACATTGTTAGATACCCGATTCTTAGAATACCAGCATGCTTGCATTGGTACTGTTCAGACCACTTTATATGCTGGAACAGTCTTTGCAACACTGTATCCAAATTTCAACATCGCCCTTTCAAATCCATAGTTACTTTCTTTTCTAAAAGTCCAGATTTAGCTCACTAGAGCACCTCCAACTACTGATTCTGTAGTAGCAACTTTGCACTACCAGATGGTTTACAGAGTGTAGAACCATGCCATTGACTTAAATTTTCACAATGGAAATGAAGATGCTTTGTTCATTTCCATGCAAAATGATTAAGCATCCTGCATTCATGTTCCTAGACAGATCCCAAAGGAAAAGTTGGTCACGCTCCTTCTAGAAACGTGGATTACCAATTATGAAAAGCTGCATCAAAGTAACAAGCCTTTTCAATCATTAGACTCTGAATTTGTCAGAAAAAAAGATTGAACCGTTTCCATTAATTTGGCAAGGAAAAGGAAGAAGGACCTTCTACTTTCCAGATTCTTTTTATGATTGAACCATGTGTTCCTGAGTCAATTTCCGAGCCAGATCCAAAAAAGCTTGTTCGACACTTTAACAGTGATGGACATCCTGTCCATTACTATAAAGACCAGTATGGTCATTATTTTTGGGATCCTTTTTGTCAATACTCTTATTGCATAAAATCTCCTGATGAGGTAGACCCATTTGCAAAATCTCCACCTCGGAGAAAAAAGCCAAAAAACCCTATGTACCAAAGGTACTTGAACGGAGACTCCTTCGTTGATACTCTTGGTGAGTGTGATAAATTTCAGTTCATGGTTTCATATGCACCAATACCACCACCAGAGTTTACTACTCCCCCTTCAGTCTCACCAACTCCATCGTCCTCACCTCCTCCATATCCTCCTCAAAAAAAACCAGCCATTTCCCCTTTTTATAAGCCAATTGTAAAATGGGCCAAGAAACATTCATACCCACTTAAGGTTCCACCAAAAACACCACCTAGCTCTTCCATTGCCATGTTCCAAGAAATAGATTTTCCTCCTCTTGTTCGGAAAAATTCTAAACTCTCTTTTCCTACCTCAGAAGAGTTTATTGATCCACAAGGCAAATATAGGCATATTCCTAAGAAACCTGCCCCAACTGATGTGGATGAGCATGGAAGACAAAAAAACACTCACGTTGCTGAAGCTATCTTAAATTGGCAATCGAAGACTCTCCTAGCACACAACAATGCTTTTAAAGCAATTGATTCCAAAATTGGGAATGTGCATCAAGATTTGCAAACATACGACGAAACCACCAAAAAGATGCTTCCAGATTTCCAAAAGAGACTTCATGCCTTAGAATCTGGACAACATCTAGGATATCACCATCTTGAAAGTCCTAGAGCAGAAATAGAAAAGCTTAAAAGGCAAATCCAAATCCTTGAGGAAGGAAGGCTCAATCCATTTCCAACTACTTTGCGAGCAGATCCTCTCCCTCCTCCACCACCTCAGACGTCTATCTTTGCTGCTATCACAGATATACCTGTTAGACAAGACAAGACAGATGTAGCTGAAATGCAAAATCGCCTCAAAGAACTTGACCACATAAGGAAAGAAAAGGGAAAAGAGAAGATGCCCAAAGAATCCTCTCTTATCATAAGGGAGCCCGATCAAATGATGCTGTCAAACCTGTTGGAATCTTTCTTAAGAGACTTGGGTAATCAGGAACCACAGCCTGATCCTGTTACTCCACAACCTCCGCCCCAAGATGATCCTGTTATTCTAACAGACCAAATTCTGTTTTCAACAGTTGTCGACACCTGAAATTTTCGTCGACATTTTAATCATCCATTGTTTGCAAAAATATTAAAAAAAAAATAAAGAGCCAAAAAGAAAACAAAGAAAACAAAACAAAAAGAAAAAAAAAGAGAGAGAACAAAAAGAAAACAAAGAAAGAAGAAAAAAAAGAATATAAAAAGGGGGCCATTCGGAAGGGGGGTCTTTTTCGCTGGCTCTCTCAGGCTCTCTCTCGGGGGATTCTCTCTCTGGGTGGCTTGCGGGAGATACTCCTTTTTCTCTCTGCAACTCCTCTCGGAAATGCTCTTAAGGGCTCTCGCTCGCTAAAAAGATTCTGGAACGCGGATTCTCGCTCGGAGGGTTCTCGGCTTCCGCTCGCTCTCTCTCTCCAGGGATGCGCGAATTCTCTTTGACGGGTTCTCTCTGAGGAATCTCTATCTCAATCGCTAACTCTCGCTCGATCAGTTCTCGTAGGCGAAGCAGCTGCTGGTGGGGACATCGGTGGTTACAACGATGATGACAGGGGGTTCGATTGGCTAGGGTTTTTCCTCCATTGGCGAGGAATCGAAGATCGGAGGCCGGATCTTTGAGATTGGCTGAGGTTTCTTCTCTCGGACTCCCTCTCTCCCTGATTCTCTCTGGTTTGCTCAATCGCGTCGTCATCGGCGAAGATGGTGGCGGCCGCGGCAACGACAACGACGCTTAACCAATCTTCTCTTTGGACCAGGCTCACCGGATCGGTGAGCTCTCTTTCTATCCTTCTCGATCCGTTAGGGTTTCGATTTATGTTCTCTCTTTGAATCCGTTTGGGTCGTGGATTCTAATCTCTCTCTCTCTCTCTCTCTCTCTCTCTCTCTCTCTCTCTCTCTCTCTCTCTCTCTCTCTCATTCGGACGCTCGCTTACTTAATCGATCTGACGCCCTCGTCACGGATCACGCCCTTTCGGAGCTCAAGATACAGAGGTTCAGGTTCGCGCCGAGTGGGAAGTCTCGGCTCAGCTCCCAAAGATAGAGCTCCAAAACTGCTCGGTGACAGCGGTCTTCTCTGGCTTGATCAGGTTTTCTCTATCTCTCTCTCTTAATTGCTATGTCTCACGCACGGACTGTCGCGCTCTCTCTCTCGAATCGTTCTCTGACTCGATTGCAATCTCTCTTTCTCGCTCGATTTGTCTCTCTCTGTTTTCCCCCACCATTGGCATATTCGAAAACTGATTTGTTTTAGTAAAAATTGGTCTTCTGTTGGTGCTGTGTTCATTTTTTTTAGAGTTCCTCGTTCACGACATTAAATGTGTTCTTTGCCATAAAGTTGTGAATTCATTAGTGATTTTTGGCTTAGTCATAAATAGTTAATCCCTATTGCATCATGTTTACCTACGTTCCGATGTCCCATTAAAGTTGCAATGCTTGTGTCTTACCGCATTTCCCATATAAAGATTAATAGAATGCGATTATGTGTGCTTTTAGTGGGTTAAATGCAGATCATATGCAATTAATGTTTGCTGTTCATGCTTTACTCTATAGAGTTCATATTGCTGATTTGAGTGTCTCGATTCTTTGGTATTAATCAAATCATGCAATCTGGGTTCAAGAGTAGATTCCTTCATAATAGTTGCAAGTTTCATATCTTGAAATGACTACTCTCTTCTAATGTTTGCTTGACTGACTCGCCTAAGGGTTTTGTTTTGAAATGCATTTGCTTGCTGTTTTTGCAATCTGTCCTATAGAGTACTTCAAGGTTATCAGGTGACATGCATTTTGTAAATGTCTGTTCAGAAGGGAAAGATAGACAGGATCACGAAACTTTTGGTTCAAATGTTATACTGATTTCTTGATTTGAGATACTACTGTTGTGATTGTTGGGCATGCTATATTTTTTCAGAATTGTTGGAGTTGATTTGATTAGAGAAATGCTGTATTTTCTGTGGATAGTTGCTGTTATGCTTGAAATGAGATGGTAGATGTGTCTAATTGCATTCACTATGTTGTAAAATACCTGTGTTACATGCTACTATGTTCTATTCTTGATTGACTTGTTCATGTTCTTGAACTTTTAGAAATTCACGTGTTAAAAATTTTGAGAAGCTTCCTTGTGAAATTTGTTCCTATGATGCTGATTTCACATGATTTGCATATCAATTGAACTCGACTTTTCTTGTGATTCGCATGATAGAAATCTGTCATAAAAATGAAATTCATAACCCCCGTTTTTCCTTGTCAAAGCTGACCTCGTCATTTTTCTATGATTTTCTTGTTAAGGAATTCTAAGATTGGATCCTTAACAAAAGTTGTTTGTCTCTCTTTTGTTCGCGCTGTGGTAAAATTTCATATTCTTCAGATTTTCTTTTTAGGTCAAATCACCATTAATGTGTCATGACATCCCGATATTTTGCTGCAATTCCGACGTGATATTGTGCATTCTTGAATTTTCTTCAACTTCTATGTAGCTCACATTAAAAAAAAAAAACTTTTACCATGAAAGTTGTTACCATGATTGGGTGTGCATTTGATTCTAACTTGAGGTTAGTTTGGTTATGAATTGATGCCATTTTGATCAAGAAGACTCATACGTGCTTGTGGTAAGATATGGCTTCAATTTCATGGCGATTTGTCATCAAACAATCACAATTTATAGTCTTATGTGCTCTGTTACAATTCTGATTGCATGCTGGAAATTGTGGATTGAGCATAGATTATATGGATATACATGTAGCATGAACATGGTCAATGATGCATATTGTTTGGTGAATGATCTTTTGTCGGCTAATTCATTTGTTTGATTAACTAAGAATCAAGGTTATATGGCTTGGATGCCTGTCATATTATATGCTTTGCATGTGATCATTTGATGAATGATTTTGGTGCGACGCATATCAATGCTGAACTTTAGGATATCACTCGAAACTTGACTTTCACATTGTACTTCTTTTAAACAATTAATTTTTGATATGATGTATTGTTTTCTTTTTGGTTGCTTGATGTGTTTGATTTTTTCTTTCAGTTGTACGCACCTAGTTATAGGTTTTTTAGGCTAGGATTAGATTAGAATTCCGAAGGTGGAGAAGGCGTGAAGATGGTGTAGGTCGATGTCCACTCCGACCGTCATTATGTAATATTCATTTCTCTCCCGACATATGTCTCGGGTTCCATACATTGTATAAAACCCGACGAGTTGCGGGTTTTTCTCTCTTTTTCCCATATATTTCTCTTTTATATTTTCTTTTAGGTTTGCATGATAGATTTACTACTTTTCTTGATTGTTTACTTCATGTCTTGCAATTTCAATTTCATTGATTGTTTTCTTTTCATTTTTTAGGAATAGAATAGAATGAAAATAATCTACCACGCATGATCACTTAGACTAGAAATAGCGATCCTGAAGATATAAAAAAAGAAATGCATGGACACGTTAGGAAAAGATACAACATACTGTTTAGGTACTGAAAGGGCGCTAATAGCAATATTAGCGTAACCCAAGTTCCTGAATCTAGATATCTGGTTGCGTAGGAATCGAGGGAACACTCCCGACCCTCGATTGGGTTTCTAGCCGACCCCAAAAAAATGAGGTTAGTGGCGACTCCTGTATATTTTTAGGTTGTTATAAACAACTAGATCCTATAAATAAATCCGCTGTCACGTGGGGTATGAGCTTGGGAGAGCTCGTGATCATGTGAGGAAACTCTCATGATCAAAGTACCCCTAAACCCGACCTTTCCCACCTTGGACATTTTCTAGGGGCGGCAAGATCGGGTCGCAACAACAGTACCAGCTTTTCCAAATATTTTTGACATTGAATCAAATTCGGTATCTCTTTCATCCCCATCATCCTTTTCAATCCCTACCATTGATTCCTTTCCTATAGCACCAGTAACTTCATCAATATTCATGGACGACCCTTCAGACCATGATATGGAATCAAATCCTTCTGAACCAGAGGTTGTTCAGCCAAACAATTACTCTCAAAATGTATCCACCCCATCAAAAAAGTTTTTCATTATTGATGACATACCTTATTACAAATGGCCAGAAAGATTTGAGAAATTTCATACTTGGCTAAATACCCAAGCCATTACCAACCAGGACAAATATGATGTTCTTTTCAACTTTGTCACAAGATTCACGGGTAGCCTCAAACTTTGGTGGCAAACTGTGGCAGAACAAGATCAGCTTCACTTTTTGCTCTCACCAAGCTTTGGCCATGCCATTACTCTCCTATATCACTTTTTTGTGGGAAAACCTGTTGATCTTATAGAGCTCAAAAGAAGAGCATTTTTCGAAAGAAGCATTATCGTGAAATGCTTAAGCTCTTCTACCAAGTTGGAGGTGATGCAAATTTGAAGCATGTTTTATTGACCTCTATCCCCAAAGAATTATCTTAAACAGTAGAAAGAACCTTTCTGTCCAAACAGAGAAGGATCTAGGATGTTCCATTGGGAAAAATCCAACAAAAAATTCATTTGTGCCTCGAAGAACTGTATATCAAACGCCAAATAATCCAGACTTATGTCAGCGACAACAAAGAACTTGATAGAGTATGTTCCTGCCAAAACCTAAAAATCAAATACTCCAAGAAAGACTGTGATGGTTCTTATGGAAAATCTTCTAGAAAGAAGAAGCACTTCAAGAGGCTTTGGATAAACAAATCCAGACATGGCTCTAAGCACTTCAGAAGAAAGAAGAAATGGCGATACCTACGCAAGAGGAAGGATCATTCAGGCCACAAGAAATCAAAACGATGCTTCATTTGCAACCAAAATGGACATTTTGCAAAAAACTATCCTCAGGCAAAAAAAGGTTGGAATCATTTGATACATCACATAGAGAATGAAACTGGTATTTCTCTTGAAAATGATGATATCGAATCTCTATTTTCTGCGGATGAAGAACCATGTGACCAAACTCTTTGTGTCATTCCTTATTATCAAACTCCTAGTGAAACTGATTCAGATTCAAATCCCGAAGATATCTTCCATATATCTTTGACTCTTTCAGAAGAAAGCACTAACATATTTTCAAGCCAAACTCATTGCCTCTATTTTCCTGTGAAAAATATTCACTTCAAAGCTTGCTAAACCAATCACTGTCACTGCTTTTTTAGACACTGGAGTTGTTTCTTCAATCTTAAACACTAAAGTTCTTCCTGAAGAATATTGGACTTCTTGTGTCCAATATCTCAATTCTACTTGAGAAGACACATTCTCTACAAATGTGAGAACCACTTCGATTACCGTCCAATTTTTTCCACAGTGTTCTATAATCACAAAGATCTTTGGCTTAAGTCTTCCCAACAAAGATTTAATCATTGGTTGGGACATTATGACTTAAATTTCTCAACTTTGCATAATTCCTGAAAAATGTCTTAAGTATAAAGACCAATTTTCTGAATTTGTCAACATTCAGAGATTTTTTTTCCATTCAAATAAGCCTATTGGATCCGATCATGCAAAAGTTGTTGGAATCATGTTCAGAATCTCATTCTGAGTTTGCCCAAAAGTGTTCTCATCATATATGGAAAAACCCAAAATTCTTTGTTCACCTTCCTTTCAAGAAAAATGAAGATATTAATCCAACTAAAGCGAGTCATATGGGAATGAATCCAGAACATCTGGTTTTAGCTCAGAGGAAATGCTCAGAACTGCTGTAACAATGCCTTATTGAGGTCTCACATTCTAAATGGGCATGTGAAGCCTTCTATGTTAATTAGCGTGCTGAGCAAAACCGAGGAAAGATGAGATTGGTAATTAATTACCAACCCCTTAACCTTTTTCCTCCAAGACGATAAATTCCATTTACCTTCCAGAAACTCTATTTTTGCTGGATTATCCAAGGTTTAAATTTATTTCAAATTTGATCTCAAAGCCGGATTTTGGCAATTGGGCATTCATCCTGAAGACAGACCCAAAACAGGGTTCTGTATCCTAAATCAGCACTTCCAATGGAGAGTTCTTCATTTTGGTTTAAAGGTTGCATCATCCCTTTTCCAAAAAGCAATGTGCCAAATCTTTCAACCAATCCTATTAAGTGCAACGATATACATTGATAACATTTTGCTCTATAGTCCTGACAAACAACACACTGCCAACTTCTTGAGCAGTTCACTGAAATTGTACATAAGCATGGAATCATGCTTTCTCAAAAAAAGATGAACATCGCCTAGACAAAAATTGAATTTCTTGGTATGCACCTTAACAAAGGAATATACTATCCAAGGCCACATATTGCTCAGGAATTACTGAAATTTCCTGAATAAAACTTTACAACAAAACAAGTTCAACAATTTCTTGGGATAATTAATTATCTCAGAGATTTTGTTCTAGATCTTACAAGGCTACTGATCCCATCGCAAATAATGCTGAAAAAGAATCCCCCACCTTGGGGAAAATCTCAAACTAATGCAATTACTGAACTTAAAGAGATTATGCAGACTCTTCCTCCTCTACAAATCCCATCAACAGGGAAGAGAATTCTCCAGAATGACACCAGTGATGAATACTAGGCTGCCATCTTGTTTGAAGAAATTGATGGAAAGAGGCATTTATGTGCCTATAAAAGTGGAAAATTTTCCCAAGCCAAGATGCATTATCATTCCACTTTCAAAGAAATCTTAGCAATGAAAAAAGAGATAAAAAAAAATTCGAGTTTCATCTCATTGGCCATCACTTCCTGGTAGAATTAGATATGACATCTTTCCCTCAGATGACCAAATTCAAACAGAAGTGGTTTCCAAATTCTTAGCTGCTTCGATGGGCTGAATGGTTTTCAAAATATCTTTTTGAAACCAAACACATTGTTGGAAAGAAAAATGTGCTTACTGATTTTTTGTCAAGACCAAAAGCACCAGCAGAAATCAACATGTATATCATGAGGCATGCTTTCCATACTGCTACAATGATAAGTATAAAATTGAGAAAGTTAAAGACTGGCCAAGTTGGCAATACCCTTCGGAGATCATTGACCAAATCCATAAAGACGGTCATACTGAAAATTTGGATAAGCTCATGTGGCAATGCCACACAGATTTGTTTAGAGTTAATGAAGGTTCAATTCTTTATCATTTTGGATTAAATGCAAATTATCCGTTCATACATCCTCTAATATGGAAAAAAAGATGATTTTCCTGATCAACTTCGATGGTTATTATGGTACTTAACCAATAAGTACTTAATAGCTATTGAAATTCCAACCAGAAGATTCATTGCCAACCTCACCAGGATATTTGGACTCGACAGAGGTAAGATTGAAAATGAGAATGTCAAAAATCTTATAGATTTTCTTAATTGATTTTATCCCCTAACTCACTGAAGATGGCTCTTGGAGAAAGAATTGAGAACTACACGGCCAAACCCTGAAATCCATACCATTTTGTTTTTTCGAAGACCATGGGTTTTTTTCACTAATAATGGTAACATCATCAATGCCCCCCTGAGTATAGGTACCTCATCTTATAGACCTATTCCACATAGTGTAGAGGCTCAAGTTCACAAATCTTATCCAGGACATGTTGGTTGCTGTGAGCACCAGTATCGAGAACTCTAAAGAATCCTATGCCAAGAAAACAAAACCATTCCTCCAGATGCATGGAATTATGATGTACCCACTGCATGGGATCATTATGACCTAGCATCAAAAGCCAAGGAAGCACTCGAAGAATTCAGACAAGCTACATCATCCGAGGAACATGCATCACAGGTGCATGAAATAGCGAGCACGGATCACATTGCACAAACCTCTCAAGACCCCTATGCTAGATGGGGAGGTCCTCTTTCCCAAAACACTTACAGTCAAGGACCTTTGTCCTTGTTTTCGGGCATGGACACATCTTTTTATGCACAGCCAAGCATTCCTACCACAGATGATGACAATACAGATTGGGCTCAGGAGGAAGCATCTCACTGGACTTACGAGGAAGCATCCGCATCCATAACACAACAGCTAAACCAGATCCTCTTACCAGAAGACCTTGAAGCACTTGAACAAAAATATGATGAACATGTTCTGGTAATAGTGCACAGCTCAAATGACTCAGACTATGACTACAATGCTCATAACGGACGAGATTACTGAAGAAAAACACTATCCGTACAAGTGTACTATGGCAAGTTACTTTTACTATAGCAGTAGGCTAGGGAAATAAATGTTCATTGTCACTATTCATACCATGTGAATAATTCCCTACCGAGATTTTCGAAAGCCTCTATTTGTTTCAAGACCCGTGAGCTTGGTCCTTGTTTGTTTGTAACCTCTTATTGCTTATAAAAGGTAAGGAGGATGTAATGTGTTGGGGGAGTCCCTTTAAGTAAAGTGAGTGTCTTGTGAAATTCTCTCATGGCTTTCTAAACTCCTTACTCTTCTCCAGCTTGGTAGGATTCTCTGAGAAATGCAGCTCGGATAGTTAGAAACGTTACCATCCTAGTTCTATCCGAGTGTCTCTAGGCTCTGAACAAATGGCAGAGTAGTTTTTTCTGCTAAAAGGTTGTCCCTGAAGGGCTTGAATAAGAGGTTCGCCCGCTATGGGAAGGCATACCTGCAGGAAAACTGACTTCGTCCTCCCTGGTTCTAAGCCTAGGTCCATCCCATTGGTATAAT
Organism: Eucalyptus caleyi; assembly: GCA_014182885.2. Taxonomy (NCBI): domain Eukaryota; kingdom Viridiplantae; phylum Streptophyta; class Magnoliopsida; order Myrtales; family Myrtaceae; genus Eucalyptus; species Eucalyptus caleyi. The sequence goes on from CM024471.2 coordinate 48,922,759, forward strand.
TAGAGTAATTTTCAAAGTTATTATAATATATTCGAGGGAAAATACCAAATAAAGGTTGAAATGCCGTCAATTTTTCAAATAAGGGTTTGGAGTAAACCTTATTTCAAATAAGTGCTCCAAATGTCCTCATTTTTCTCAAATAAGAACTTGAAGTGGCCATGTCAACCATAACAAATGACTTGGCCTCATCAACTAGTTGATGGCATTTCCGTCATTTATATTTTCTTATTTTCTTCCATTTTTTTTTTTTTCTCTTTTTTTCCAAAAAAAAAAAAAAAAAAAGACTAAAACTATATTAAAAAGACAAACTAAATAATAAACCCAAGCAAAAGGCTAAGGCTAGCACTCCCGCCTATGACTGCCACCCTATTGCTAGTGGGGCGTTGGCCATGGCCGGCGACGTCTCTAGTGCTTCACCAACCCCAAGCCACCACCAGAATCAGGAGAAGGTTGCAACATTCTCCCAAATCTAGGCTAGGGCCACGGCCCTTGTCGACCGGCCCTTGCCACTGGTTAGCTTTTGTCAAGATGCTGGTGACCTGCCAGCCATAGCCAATGCCTACCGGCAATAGGGTGGTAGCCATAGGTGGGGAGCCTGCCTAAATTTTTATTTTTATTTTTTTTTTTTTTAGCTTTTTTGAGGTTTTTAAAAGGAAAAATGAAAGAAAATAAGAAAAAGTAAAAGATGAAAATGCCTATGACCAACTGGTAAGGTCAAGTCCTTCTTTGAAATTGATATGGCTACTTCATGTTCCAATTTGAAACAAAATCAACTTCATGCCCTTATCTTAAAAAAATGAAGGCACTTCATGCCCTATTTGAGACTACCAGTGAAGTTAAGTCATTCTTTGAGACTAAGGTCTCCATTCAAGTCCTATTTGAAATAATGCCTATTTCATACCCTCATTTGAGAAAATGAAGACACTTTAAGTGTTTATTTGGAATTTTCCCCATATCCGTGAAACCCCCCAACTCTATAACGCCATAGTCTACCATTTTTATATAATTCCAAAGCTTATCAACTCCAAATCTTGATTTTAGAATATCCATCTAAGGTCAAGCCTTTGGCTGATAATATATGGAGACTTTGCTTAGGGAAGAATTTTGATCACCTTATCACCAAGTGTTATATCATGACCATGGTAAGATATTGAGTAATAAATTAGTCAATGGAATGAACCATTGGTGTGTGATTTAATAGAGATTGATCAATGGACTTGACTATAGATATTCAAATTTTGATGGTGGATTAAAAATGTATTTCTAAATTGTATAAAATTTTGTTAAAATGAAACAACTTATATTTGATTTAATATGTATATTATATCTTGGGTTTGGATTATGATTTTCTAACATTACTCTTCATATGTGCATAATGAATACTTAATCTACTTAAAAGAGATATATTACTCACCAAATTACGGTTGCATATGTGTTGCGACCTAACCTCGGGTTAACCACCTAGGATTTAGCTTATGGATTACTAAGCCTAAACTTAGCTCGTGGTCTCCTAAGCCCATACCAATTCACGACTTAGGTTCAAGTTCTTAATATGCAAATGATTTTTCAATTAGGAGTCGCCACTAATCTATATTTGGTGGGTCGATTAGAAACCCAAGTAAAGTAACATGAGATTTACTTTACTCCTTCGAACCAGAGATTGTGAGTTTGAGAACTTGATTATGCTAGATTTTTCTAACGCTCTTTCAGTATCTTTCTCTTTTATTTTGAAAAAATGTTTTGCAGGCAGCTTGAATTGATTTTAATTTACTTTCCTAACTTGTGAGGTAACCATGCGGGTGCACAAACTACCAATTTAACACAAAAAAAAAAAGAATAATAAATAAATTATGAGATTTACCTCGTAGCAACAAAAGTATCTGTAATGTTAGGTTAGAGTTCACATCAACAACCCTACATATGATTTATAATTAACACATAATCACTTAATTTTTTAAGATTTTCTTTTGTTTAATGAAATTTAAGTTATATGTCATGCAATTTAACTAAATGGCTTAATTCTAATGACAGGCAATTTCTAAGTATATGGATCTAGCAACAATTACTAAATGACATGCGCATGATATTTTTATATTTTTTATAAAAATTTGTAATTAAAAATTACTAATAATAAAAATCTAACTAAAGTGAGATATTATCTATTTTAAGTTAGGAAATAGACTAATAAGAATCCTATCTTAACTTAGAAATTTATCTCAACATGCAATTTAATTCCAAGATATAATCTAGATATCATTTAAACATGCATTCTAATATAATTAGAAAGGTATCTAACTATTCTATCATGCAATTCTATCTAGGAAATCAATTCTAATCTACATGATATGCAAATGCAATCTTTTTTTTTTTTTTTTTTTTGGGATAAATAAAGCAATTTCAGTAAGATAAGCACTAAATCACTCAAGATCATATATCATCCAATCAATGCGAATAAGGAAATAATATCTAATCAACTTGAAATCTCGCAAATAAAATCGATGAGTTGATCTTAAGCCTTAAATATCAAAATATCAATTTTAAAGATTCCCGTGGAATCAATAACTCCATCTAAAACCTTATAGGTGGAATCAAAGATTATATGCGTTGCGAATTAGAAAATAAATCCTAATTGGGAGATATGTGTATCACTCATAGATATGCATGTTAGATATTAATAGACTTATATTAGGCAGTAAAATATGCAAATATACTAGAGATGTGCATCTTACCAAATTCAAGGATATTCTTTCCAAATTTGCTTGCATTGCAATCGGACCAGAATCACGACCGGTTCCTCAACGATGAACGGCGACAAATGGCGGCGAGCGGCAGTGATGCATTAGCAGGTATTGGTGGCGCGACAGTTCACAGCCAAGGAGGACTCATTGACTACTTATACACCATGAGTGGGGGAGTTGGCGGCTTAGTGTGACACTATCACACAATGGTCAAAGACGGCAAGGACAACCGGTTGTCTCGTAGTGGATCACGAACGGCTTATCAGAGTTGCAGTTCAGCACGTAGGACTCAATGGTTGGGGATTTCCACACAATTGCTTTTGGTAGTTGGAAGCTACTTGTCATTGAGAAGCCGTGTAATCGTCTAAGAAATTTCGCCTGTGATGGCAATAAATCACCACGGAAGTTGCTGAACAAACATTAAAGGCAGCGCCGAGATTGGACTGCAGATTGACTTAAGAAAACCTGCAGCAAGAAAAATTCAACTGGGGCTAAACCAATGACATGGCGAGGACAATCTCTAACATGTTGGGAAATTGGTGAGTGATGGTGCTTCGTTGGTCGTCAAGGTTGGGTCTTTGGAATAAGTGAGCTTGATGGCAAAAGGTGCACAATGGCATGAGGAAAAACCATGATGTGAAGACCACGTGCAATTGCCAGAGGAACTTCACAATTTTCCCTCTAACTGACAATGGAACCATCTAAGAAGACAAAACCGCTGTCTCCCTTTTCTCTCTTCTGGCGTGTATAGCTCAATGTGCTTTTAGAATAGAATTGCGGACCCCCCCCGAACAACCCCGAACAAGAAGAGAGACTCCCTTTTTATATGCAAAATAAAGAGGCCCGGCAAGGGAGGAAACAAAATTTATTTCCTCTCTCCATTATTGCACAAGCATGCTACATCTCCTTTCCTATATTTTGTTTCCTTCATAAACCAATTGCATGCAGATTTCTTACGCATTTCTTTCCCTATATTGATACTTTTTTAATATCACCAAATATATTCCTCTCACATGCAATATTCCCTCTTATTATTTCGATATTTCTTCTAAAATCTTCCATTCTGCCGCAAAATATATCTCTTGGTATATATATTGCATGAATATATGAAAGATTTACTGAATATACCGAATCGTCATTCCTCATAAGTCAATTTTCGATCATCGGAGAATAGTAGGCTTGTGCCAATTTCCTCTCATCACGGGTTTAATCCAACTCGTCTAATTAAAGTTGAGAATGATCAAGTCAAACCCATCCATCACTAGTCCAATGCAAACACAATAAAAGAAAAATGCTCCTAAAACTATATGTTATGTAATTTAATTCTAATATTTTTGTTTAGGGGTTAAAATGCAATTTATATGATGTATGGAAATGTTAATGCAAATAATAAAGGAACTTATCTGGAATGACTTACCTTTAGGGAGATAGAACAATTCAAGATGATTGGTGTTACATGTCCAGAGCTCGTACCTTTCTACGGTCACCCAGAATAATAACGGGATTTTGTAAGAAAGCTGCTTCCCTAGGACCCGTATCTTTCTACAGTCGCCTAGTATGGTAGTATTTGATTGTTTAGAACCTGAACATTTCTTCATTCGCCTTGACAGAAAAAATTGTTTTTCCAGGACTCGTACCTTTCTACGATTGCCTATTAGAGCAATAAATATTGTCTATGACCCATATCATTCTACGGTCGCCTAAACGGGAAATCACTTTCCAGGACCCGTACCTTTTTACGGTCACCTGTTAGAGCAACAAATATTGTCTAGGACCAATACCTTTCTACAATTACCTAAAATGAGGTTTTTCTTGGCTAGGACCTGAACTTTTCTTGGTCCGCCTAGCATTGCAACATAGATTATCTAATCAGGACTCTAACCTTTCTTCGGTCGCGTTAATTAGAATGAATCTAGAGAAAAAATCTTTGAGAAACAGCTCGACCGAGTCGAGTGTCGGTGCACTTGAGAGAGAATACCTACACAATAACAAGTATTTAAAGTATGGATAGAGATATACTTACTTGGTGATATCTCTTGTTCTTGGGGATATGTCTCCTGGAACTTAGTCATAGGAGAGAAAAGAAGACTAATCAGTGAAGGTCTCTCACCTCCTGGTAGAAAGAAATTGGAATGTCGAGGACACACCTCGAATATTCATGAAGGTTATAAATTTTGGAATATCTAGGACGTGCCTTAGATAATCGTGAAGGTCTCTCACCTCCTAGTAAAAATAAATTTTGAAACATCGAGGATACACCTTGAATGTTCATGAAGGTTTCTCAACTCCTAATATCATGAGGCATTCTAAAAGGAACCTGAATGTTAGGAGCTTTTGAAAAAACATTACCTGTCATACATGATTAGAGCAAAAATGTATTCACCAAAGAAATAAGCAACTAAGGCTATTCTGGAACGCACACTTCAAAATCCACTGAAGTTTTTATCAATTTAATCAAGGTTTATACATAATGACTTTTGCGTCACCCAAATTCCCACTAGAGAGAATTATCGTTCAAGACAATTTTCACTCATGACATGGATTTCCTAAGAATACTAAATGAAAGGCTTTCAGTTAGAAATGACTTTTACTCACTCTCATTTAGAAGAGCTATTTTATGAGAATCACTCCATCTCACCATCATCATATCGAGAAGGGTCCAAGTATCCTCACAAGCGATACAACCTTATCAATCTGAGAGGTCTTTAACAGGGACCATACTATGGGCTTGGTCGATGGCTTAACAAATGGTACTTTTTCAGTCAAGGCTATTGAAAGAACAATTCCGCAATTATCTCCGAGTTTATAAGTTAAGAACCCTGCAAAATGAGAAAAAAATAATATTGCTCGCACTTCTTCGAGCGATGCTTAAAACATGTGAGCCCCTACATTAATTCAAGTGCCCTAATCATAAGAGACTTTGCAAAGAATGTAATGCAGGCTAGGTTCATAGATTGAGAAATGAAAGATTGTTAGGCTCAAAGATGTATATAGGGGTTAAAGTTGATGATCATCTAGGCATTGTCGCCGGTCTTCTCCTTCACTAGGGATTGTCATTATAAATGCACTATTGATCTTGACTCTTTGAGTACTGCTCCATTGGGATACAATTTTTGCAATTGATAGTAATCTATTTGACACTTTTTTTCAAGGGTAAGTACACTATAAGTGCCAAAAATTGTGTACGACGCTCGCTTTGGTGCCAAAAGTTTATTTTAGATCACTAAAGTGCCAAATCGAAGGAAAACGATCACTTTGGTGCCACCGGCAAGAGATTCCGGTCAAAATAATTACGTGACTTTTATATATATATTTTTTAAAAATTGACATGGCTTTTAAATGACAATGTTTTCCGTCATCCTTAAGAAAACGACGTCGTTTTGCCGTCATAAGTGGATGGCCTCACAAAAACGATGCCGCACAGCTCATATGAGATTGAAATTATGGTTTTTTTTTTCCAATCCTCACCCAACACTGACCTAGCTCGCTTGGCCACCGTCGCTCAGCCACCGTGCTCGGCCACCATTGCTTGGCCTCCATTGTAGTTGCCCAACTAGGTGAGCAAGGAGAGGCTGAGGTTGTTTCTCAGGCAAGAAGCGATGAGAAGAATAGGAAGCTGGTCCTACACTTGGAAAATTGACTAATCACGACAGTTACTCTTGTAATTAATTTCTGCTAAACAAACTTCTCGCTATCTCACTCCTTTAGAAACTGGCAATCGGACCTCATTCACTAATCCAGCCAGAGATTGTCATCATCAGGAGCATCGGTCGGTGTCGATTCTAGAAGGAGAAGTAGACATGGAGAAGAGATGCATGGCGCTGGTCCTGCTGTTGCTCCTCCTCCTTGCTCCTCGCAAGACCCTACCCACCATCCTCACTCTCCTGGTATTCATCTTGTGTTAATTTTTTTCCTTTTACTAAATAATCTCTACAGCAGGAGAACCCCCCCCCCAAAAAAAAAAATGTGGAATAGGATGTAACATACAACTTTCGACTCTCCAATGTTCGATTTGTGCATGTGCCACTACAAATGAGTAAGCCCGCGGTTCATGTTACATGTATCTAAATGCATCTAAACCGTTAGGAGCACAACCCACATTGGACCTGGTAGTCCATCTAGGTACATTTTTTAATAGACTTAACACGCTGGCCAACTACAAAGAAATCAGCGAGTTATGACATACAACTCGTAACTATGTAATGATCAATTTGGACTTGTGTCATATAAAAAGGTAAGATCGCTATATAAACGAGACTGATTATGCTTTTTGTGACTCGAAGGATCGATGGGCTACTCATTATATTGATGAACAAGTTAATCACTTTCCATCTATCAAGTCAACTTAAAACCCTTTTTTTTTCCTTTTTTAAATGGGTGAATTTAGATCAATAACTTCCTTCTTTTCATTGGTTATCCAAAAAGACTTAACAGATTGGCGAGTGGTAAAATGATCGTGTCTTATACCTCAAGATGTATAGGGCCTCAAGTTTCCTACTTAGGTCACAAGGCCGATTCAAAACGCCACACAATAATTAAAAAAGAGAAGAGACGGAGAAAATCAGTCCATCAAAGACATGTCAATTCTACAAAATAAAATGTAATAATCTTTTTTTATCTATAAGCGGGGATGAGTAGGGTTTTTCTATTTAACCCAACAAAAATTATATCTATAAATGTTATTTTAATCTTTTTGAAAAAGAACTTGTCTTCCTTAAATTCTAGGGCTGCTGTCGCCCCTTGATCGGGTTTTAACTCGAATGCTCTTCTTTGCATATATATGTTGGTGCAGAAGAGGTGGCGTGGCGAGTTGAAGGAAGGATGTGCGAGTCGCAGAGCCACAAATTCCATGGACTGTGCATGAGCGACCGCGCCTGTGTGGTGGTATGCAAGGAAGAGGGCTTCGACGACGGTAAGTGCAGAGGCTTCCGGCACCGCTGCTTCTGCCGCAAGCCTTGCTGATGGATCCCCCGGAAGGCAGCCTGGCCGGACTGATTAGGAGCCAATAACAGTAGTAGCTAATTGTCGTGTAATAAGTCTGCATAAAATCATAAGTCGAGAACATTCGGTCAGAATTTGTGCTCTCACGATACTATCTCAAACATTATGGAAATGTTGTTGCGACTCTTAGTATTATCTCACACTGGTTTGACTTTTTGGCTTGGATAGGGATCCAAGCTAAACATATGTTTAGGACTTTTTGACTGATGCAACTAGGACATTAATTTATAGATTTAGCACATAAATAACAAGCATCTCAAGTAGTATATGGTCAATTTAAAAGCTATAGAAAATAAAAGAGTAAATTATCCAAAAGGTCATAAATATATTGTTTTGCCAATTAAATCCTAAACATTTTTCATTTTTTGCCAAGTGACTTGACACGATCAACACTGACTTGAATTTTTTTTTATTTTTTCTCTGTCTTCTCTTTTCTTTGTTTCTTTTATGCTACTGTGGTCGAGGACGGTCACCGAGCCCTCACCAAGTTTTGGCAAGGGCCGCGACCAGTGAATACTTCATGGTCCTTGCCCAAATCATCATCACTAGGGGTGTGCAATGGGAACCGCCCAAACCGGGAACCGGCCGGACTAGACTGAACCAGTCGGTTTTGGGCGGTTCCCACGATCGGCGGTCCGATTCCCGGTTCCTAATCTTGGAACCGGTGGCTGGTTGGTCCGGTTCCAAGGTGGGAACTGGACCAAACCGGACCAACCCAACCGAACCAAATTTTTTTTGTATATAATTTATATACATAGAATTAATAAAATATATAAGCATGATAACTTATTGCAACCAAAATTGCAATTTGAGGTAACAACCTCTTATGTGGCCAAGAGACTATTAAAACCCTTTTTGTTACTCTTTTATTTATAGAAAAAAAAATCTCTTTGTTAATTTCATCTTTTACTCGATGTGGGACTAAGGCTCCTCCAAGAATCCCACATCAACTAAACATTCAAAGAGCAGAAGAGAGATTGTCTGTAAAAACTAAGCCAAGCACAACCTTTAGCCAAATTGTTAATGGCCTTCATGGTTTAAGTTAAGTGTGAAACACACGAAGTGTGAATCACATAAGTGAAGTTTGAATATTTTACACGTGGAAACATGTGTGATTAGTTTTGTTGAATTGCCCGAGAACCGAATTGTATTGATCGATCCGGAGTGTGATCACTCTTTAGTGCAAAAAAGTAGAGCTGATTTTATTGGACCGGACCGGATCGGACTAGAACCGATTGTCCAGTCCGGTTCCCGATCCTAGGACCAAACGGTCTGGTCCACAGTTCTCAATTTTGGGAACCGGTGCTCCCGGTCCGGTGCCCGATTCCAATGTGGAACCGGACCGAACCGGGAACCAATCACCCCTAATCATCACGACTGTGAGCAAGGCTGGCTCACTTGCAACTGCAATGGCCCCATCGAAGGCCGAATTGTTAAAAAAAAAAAAAGAATAGGGAAGAAAAGGAAAAAATTGAAAAATTCGAAAATATTATTAAAAAAATTTCACATTAATGCTAATTGCACCACTAGAAAGGCTAGCATCTGTTTTAGTGATTTCAAGTTAAAATTGACTAAATTGACTCAATTAATAAAAAATAAAAATATATATAATAAAATTGACAAAATTGTAATATATTTAAGAATTTTCAGATAACTTTCCCAAAATTATTGGGAGGTCACTGACTTATCCCAAAAAAAAAGAAAAGTGTTAAAAAGGGAGAAGCCTGTGCTGGCGAACGTTATAAATGAAAATTTATCATAAATGGTCAATCGCTCCCCCGAGTCCACATCCAATACTGGGCCACCGCATTGACAGGTGAAATTTATTCCAGCCACGAAACGAGGTACTGAAACCAGGACAAAATAATGCTCCAAAATAGGACAAATTCCCAATTAGGTCGCCCATAAAAAAATGCCTCCTCGCCCTATGAGGAAAATGACAGTTTCTTTCTTCTTTTTCTTTTGATTATCCTCTGAAATAAACACGAATCCCATACTTCATGTCCAAATCCTCGTCACCACGATTAACTTTTATTAGGATTACTGTCCATAAATACTATAATAATCTCTTATAATTTTCGTTATGATACGCATGAATATCTTTATCAGTACTCAGGGCAATAAATTATCCTAACAATTTAGCCACTCTCTGTCATCATAAGTCCAATTGCCTCGTATTAAATATGGGGGCGATCCTCGAAACAATCAGTTAATTTCTATCCGATGTTGAAAGGAAGGTTCAGCCGGGGAAAAGGATAATATGTTAGAAAAGAATATGCAGAAAAGGAAAGTAAAAAGAATCATAAATATGCGGAAAAGGAAAGTAAATAGAATCATTGTCGAGTTATATCAAAAAAAATGCTTCAGAAGCACCTTCCGATGTTGAATGTACAATCATGTCCCTTTTGATCGTGGGTCTCTCCTCCTTCCCCGAAACCTCTTGCAAGTTGCTTTATTCGCAGAGAGTCTCGCCATGATTGACCTGGAATTTGCTCTCTTCCTTCTGCCTGGACCTCCAGCGCTTTTTGTCTTCCCATGGCCTCCCTTTCTTGGAAACCCCCACTGACCCAGCTTTTTGTTCTAGGGAATGAAAAAAGAATAGAAACATGTTTGGCAAAAAAAAAAAATTCTTGGACACAAAATACCTATTTTTTTTTGTTCCCAGAAATAGATCTGGAACAGAAATAAGAAGTAAAAAAAAGTAACTTCTTGTTCCCAGGAACAACTTTTTCTTTTCTCTTCTTCTCTTTCGTTTCCTTTTTCTTCCTTTTGGCCGGTCGCTGACCTCGGCCATAGCCAATGACCAGTCGACGAGGGCCGGAGACCTCGCCGGAGCGTCGCCAGCCCCTAGCAACGCCAAGCCATGGTGAGGCCAAGCTCACCCAGCCACCGGCAAGGCCAACCTTGCGCCGCCTGGGCGAGGTCAAGCCTCACGGTGGCCAGGCGAGCCTCCAGTGAGCTCGTCGGCCCTCACCTTGGCCTAGCGAGGCTCCAGTGAGCTCGCCGGACCTCGCCCAACTAGTCACCGGGTGCCGAGGACCGATCACAAAGGAGGAAGAATGAGAGAAAAGAAAAAAAAAAAGAAAATTATAATAAAAATATTAAAAAATAAAAGAATCAATAAAATTATATAATTTTACCAAACATATTTCTTTTTGGAAGTAGAAATTTTGTGTAATTACCAAACACGTTCTTATCAGAAATTGTTCTTGGGAACCTAAGTAAATAAATAAAAAATCATTTCGATCAAAAATTATTCTCGAGAACAAAAGCGTTACTAAATGCGCCATATATATATATACACATACATATTATGAGAGAATTCGAGAAATTTTAAAAAGCATTGGATTCTGAAAATCCTTTTACTATGAGTTTTGGAATTTTACAATTATTCTGAAACATTTTGTCAGGCTCATCATGAGGATCCAAGATTTAGTCCTTTGCAAAGTATACTCAGTTTCTGAACCCAAAAAAAAAAAAAAAAGCATACTCGGTTGTGGCCGAAGGAGGAAACTACTTGGAGCAAACATAACCAAATGGACATTATGAAGGTCCAGGCAGTGGTGTGCGAGGAGGAGGGATGGCGGTGCATCCGCGCCTCAGTCCCTAGATGTGCACAAGAAGGGGGCGTGTCTCTTGTCTCACATTGTCTGGGGAGAGAGTTATGAGCTAATTTATAAAGCTTGGGTCCCTCTAACTGTATATACAGATTTTCTCAGGATAGTATAAGCTGCTCTAAGAAGAACAAAATCTTGAGAATTTAGTGTCCAAAGCAAACGATATATGTACAATAGCGGGTCCAAGATCCTTACAGGTGGTATCATAACCGACTCCTATCTGTGTGTGTGGGTGCTCTGAGCTAACTTATAAAGCTTGGATCCCTCTAACTGTATATATGCATTTTCTTGGAATAGTATGGGCTGTCCTAAGAAGAACAAAACTGTGAAAACTTAGTGTCCAAAGCAGATAATATATGTACGGGCTGAGGGTCCTTACAGAAATGTAGGACCCAATTCCTTCCGCAAAACCAAACTCGCTTTGTCTTCGAAAGGTGAAGTTATCGGTTGGGCAAAAAGAGAAGGAGACCAACAATGATATAAATAAAAGTAATGATTAAAAAAATAGAGAGAAAGAGAGAGAGAGTCTTCGTTTTCGTCAAAGAGCACGGACGGAAGCTTCTAAGATCTATCGTTATCTTTGTAATGAATCTTTGTAATGAACCACGCACGAACATGTCAAGAACTTAGTACTTCTCGGACAACACCCATGGGGAACCATTGCTTGGATCAAACGTGTTGCTCAGTAGAGCGCCGAGGTAAGTCTGAGCTTGTAAATGGATATCGCAAAATCTGATACTGGAACACCCGGATCTCAGCCAAACATGTAGCTTAGACCTTAGTCAAGCATACCCCGGGGGGGGCGGTGGCGGAGGCGGCTCATTATAATCAACTCGGATGCGCAGCTAAGGTCGAACGAAAGGAAATCTGCATTAGTTTTACCTGAACGTAATGAAAATGATCAATACGAAAATGCAAGAAAGGGAAACACGTATCCTAAGTGACGAAGTAATTATTGGCCGGCTGTTTAAATGTTAATGAACTTCATCTACCATCTTGGGGGTGGTACTCTGCCCATAAACGAGGTTTCCTCAGTGAACCAGGGTCCCATGAGGTCCTGTCCTGGGATCTTGTGTCCAGACCTCTCTGGTCTAAACAGGACGCATACAGGATGATACTTCGGCTTCACGTGTTGAGGGGTGTGGACTTGGGCGTTGATCTTGACCGGTTCCCCGAGATTGGATGTCCAATTCAAGCAACAGAAAGATTGGAAAGTACCGACCGTTATAATCGCCTTTTTGACAGCTAACACCATCTCGCATGCGATCGCCCAATTGATGTTCATTTCATACCTTATCAAAGACTTCTCGATTGATCCTAGAGATGGAATACAGAACTAAAAGGAGTTGCATGCAAAAGGGGTAGAAAATTCTTGTCAAATGAAAACTTCACGAGGACCAGCTCGTGGCACACGAACGACGCGGCATGGATATATGAACCGAGTTTCACCCTAATTTCACGTGGATTGAAATTGTGTGCTGTGGAAGCATGTGTTGCTTGCCGCTCAGCAAAACAGGCACTTTTTTTATTTCTTTGTTCTCAATCTTCTTGACTTATTTCATTTGGACACAGGGCATGAGGGCTGATACCGAGTCAACTTTGGGTATTTGCGGAATCGGCTCATAAATTGACTGATCTCCTGAATGACTCTTAAGTTCGAAGGAAGGACCAGACTGTTAATTTCATGACTGAATAGTTTGTCTCGTGGACTATGCTCGCACAACATACAAGGTCTTGTGTCGTGGTAATGACACTCTTCAAGTCTTCATGAACATTTTCTTCATTGAACTTTTGAACAATCAACACCCAGGAAATTATGTAGTAAACTAACTTGAAAAGTTGAATAGACTGTCTGGACTGTTAGAAATCCATCATGGTTTTGTATCTTTCGAAAATGACGTCAAGACTTGTACCTGTAGAACACCAATCGACTTTCCTATGCTATGTGCCTTAATACGGGTGAATAAATCTGATTGACTCATGCCAGTCATCCCTTGATAACAAAGAATGACCATCGAAGCAAATTTGAGAGCAAGCAGAGTTGACAGGCCTAAGGTTGTGAATCCTAACTTAGCTTCCCTCTTGGCTCCCCAAGAGACGAACAGTTCCCAGATGACATAGTGAAAAAAAGAGGCAATTTTACCACTCTCGCTCACCTTCCAGCATATGATTCTGCCATCTTCATAGGTATACATGTCGCCAAATTCAGAAAAAGAAAACCGATGTTGACCAGTCACGATCGATAGTGCCAAGACCATGACCAGCTTATGCTCCTTTCACGTTTGTAGTAGATCTAAGAGAAGGAAGAGCATACAAATCAACGCGCGCGTTGTTTAACGATAAAAAAACCTAAAGCGACCTAGTTTAACGAGTTTCATTTACCAATTTCACGATTGTCCTTCTGTTGCTTTTCTTTCTCCCTCGTCCACGTCGTTCGTTCTTTGCAAATCGGGTGGGATCGAACTTTGAGTTCCGGAATCCGGGCTCGCACATGACAGGTCCCTTGCGATCGGAACTCGTCACTGCGTCCCACGAATGGATCTAATTGGCTAGAATCCGGACTTTTGGTTTGGTGGATTTTCTTCTTCTTTCCCTTGAGATTCCATCCTATCTTTGTGTGTGTGAGGCAACACTGAGGTCTCGTCTTCAACTGTTGTGATGTCAGTGAAGAGGATGGTGGTGCTTGGCGTGGTGGGCGGTGGCTCCATGGGCGGCGATGGAGAGGATGGTGAAGGAGAAGTGTTGCTCTTTAATTTTGCCCTGTTTTTCCTTGTTTCTCGGGAATTACCATCACCAAGTTCAACCGTTGGATTCAAAGTTTAATCGTGAGCAAATTGTGACAAAATGAGATGGATTCATGACAAATAGAGATGATTTAAGACTTTGCATACTATGTTTAGGCTGAGAAATACATTAAAATCAAGTCCAAGGTTTACATTTTAAAACGCCTAGCATGTGTTCGACTATTTGCCTGAATGAGCTGATAAAGTTGTTTTCATGAAATCGATGTTCAGAGTTAGGTCGATTTGAGATTTCTTCCTTGATAATTAAAACTATGTCTGAATCTGTGATTCCCTATGGTTTTATGGCATGTCCTTCGATTGCCAGCCCTGACCACGGATGAGCATCTACGTTGGAGTCCTAGCCCATTTTCCGGGGATGCCCCCAATTTAAGGCTGTTATAGTTAGATCCCTATTAGCCGCAAAAATGGTGACTGGGGTGATGTTTTGGCGATGGTCTGGTGATTGGCAGCCAGGTTGGTCATCACAAGAAACAACGAGGGGCAAAAGAAGAAAAGAAAAGAACAAAATAGAAAAAAGAAAACAAATGATGTGGAGGGAGAGGAAGAGAAATGTACACATAGAAATGCCACATGGACCAGTTTTTGGAAAAAAATGCCAACTCATATTAAAATTTTAATTAAAAGGCCATGTGTTAATTTTGGCAGGACTTTCTTGCCGTTACCATTTAATTGATTTTTCAGTAGCTGATGGAGACCAAAAGGACAGGAGAATGCGGAAGAGCGAAGGACTCTTTCAAGTGAAGAAAATTACCAAAAAAGTCCTCAACCTATTATAATTGTGCCGATTTAGTCATAAACTTATTTTTTTGACTAACTGAGTCCTAAACTTTTTACAATTATTCCCGATTAGTCCATCTGGCCAAAATTGGTTGGGCTGACACGACGTGGCAACCAATCAGCGTCGAGAAACCTTTTTTAATAATATTTTATTTTATGAATTATTTTATTAATTTTTATCATGTTTTCCTTTTATTTCTTTCTCTTTTTTCCCCCTCTCCCTCCTTCCTCCTTTGGCTTCGGCGACCGGCTAGAGGGGAGGGCTAGCAGGTGGCCGGACCAAGGCGGTCGGGCGAGCCCTAGCCAGATCTGGTGAGGGGGGACTTGCTATCATTGGGTTTGGTGAGGTGAGCCTGGCCAGATCTGGCGAGGGCTCGCCTCGCCAATCGGCGAGCTCGCGTCTAGCAACGACGGGGGCTTGTCGACTGGTGAGGTGAGCTCGTCAGGCTGCCTTTGTTTGACGACCGGCTAGCATGGCCGATTGTCGGAGCCAAAGGAAGAAGAATGGAGGAGGGAGGAAGAAGGAAGCGGGAGAAGGGGAAAAAAAAAAAAAAAAAAAAAGAGAAAAAAAGGATAAAAAGGATAAAAAAATTAATAAAATATTATTAAAAAAAATATTATTAAAAAAAAAAAAGGTCGTCGTATCGGCCGACTATCACATTAGAGCCAGCCGGCCAATTTTGGTTGGATGGATTGATCGTGAATAATTATAAAAGGTTTATGACTTAATTGGTAAAAAAAAAGTTTATGACTGAATTTATCCAATTACAATAAGTTTAGGACTTTTTTGGTAATTTTTCCCTTTCAAGTGTTTTTAACTTTTTCTTAAAGTATTGGATATCCCATTATCACTATCGATTGTATCAAGTCATTGGAAATATCCACTACTTACGAGTCATCACACCAACGGAGTTGCCCATCGTAACATTTACTTCACAATCCCTATCTTCCAAGTCCTTTACAATTGTTCACGTTTTTTGACTTAAAATACTTCCAACTCGTTAAATACCTTATAATTAGGAAACATTTGACAAACTGAGAAGCCTAACCTGAAGCAACCATGACTAAAAGACTAGGTAACCTATATATTTAATAAAGCAATTTCTAGTAATTTAAAGAAGGGGCATTTTCAAGATTCCCACAATCTCGGGTTAAATTTTTTAATGTTGAATGCTGGTGATGCACATGCCTGTTGTTAGATTAAACGACAAAGTTACCAAAATAAATTCTAAACCTATTACAACTATACTAATTCAATCCTACATCTTTTTTTTTTTTTTTTTTAAATTTGGGCTAGATGAGTCGTGAACCTTTTATGCTTGTACTAATTCAGTCAATTTGATAAATTTTGGCCAACTAGTGCTAACATGGACACCGGTTGTCCTACATGGACGAACCTACCTTTAGCCAGTCACTAAGCCAGCAACTAGCTAGAGGAAGAAGGGAAGGGAAGAAAAAAAAAAAAAGGAAAGAAAAAGGAAAAAAAATATTTAAATATTTAAATATTATTAAAATTGTCAATGTTAGTGTTGGTGGCACCACGTAGGATGGCTGTCATCCATATTAGTGTCAGCCGCCGACTAACCTAAATTTGTTGGATGGGCTGAATTGACCCAATTGCAAAATGTTTATAACGCATTTAGCCAAAAAAGAAAAATTGGAACTGAATTATTGGTTTGGGAACTTTTTGGTATTTTTCCCTAGATTAAACTATGGAGAAGTTGGCTCTTCTCAGAGTAGCTCCTCAACAATGCTCTTGCATAGACAAAAGTGCACCTCAAATGCCAAAACTTGGTATGGGTAAACACATAAGTGTCAAAATTTCCAAAAGATATATTTAAGTGCTAAAATTGGAGTAGAAATGTACACATTAAGCGTGAATGATAATCATTCTAGCTAGAAATTGATTTTTGGAAGAGAAATATATTTTTTATTATTTATATTCTTGGATGAGTTTCTAAGAAAAATATGTGTTTGATAAAGACACAATTTCTTTTTTTTTGGAATAGAAATTCATTTGATAACAACATAAAATTTCCCTCTCTCGAGCAGTGGCAGCAACCGGCAACAATGACCAATGGCGAGGCTAGAAATTGGTAGTCGTGGCCTTGGCGATCGGCGGTAGCTGAGGAGTGGTGACAAGTGATAGACTAGGAAGTACTGACATTCTTTGGGAGGTTTTGTGTTGTGTCGAACACTCTAATACGTGTCTAACACGCTATGATACTCGATCAACATCTGTCGACAAATCTGACACTTGGTCAACTTTCCCGACACTTGAGTTGAAATTCCAATATGCAAGTTTCTAGTACGTGATTCCAACATGCGAGGTCAAAAATAATATTTTTCAATAAATGATAATCCAAATGTATATATGTGAAAAATAAAAAAACAATAATAAAAATAGTAGATGAGAAAAGAAGAAAAACCTAACATTCTTTTATCTTCTGATTATCACTTCCCGTGATACACAATTTACCCTCAAGTTTCTTTTTTTCTCTTTTCTTCGACACGTTTGACAAGCGGAGTCTAGAATGCGAATTGCTTTTTTTCCTTCAAGTTTTATAGATTATTATAATGGAATTGAATTTGTCAAATTGAAACAATTAATGATATTAATAAATGACGGATTAATATTTTTAGTGTAAATTCATTCTAGGCTTTTATTATTATTTATTTATTTGTGAATTTGAATCAAATTAATTTGATTGAAATAATCATAAAAATGATAATTTATTATGTATATATAAAAATATACATTTAATATATAATGTGTCACAACGTGTCGGAATTTTCTATTTTTTCATATCGATGTATCGTGTTTCGTGTCACGTGGTGGTGTTAGTGCTACTTAGATGAAGGATGGGCAACCGACTAGTAGTGAGGATGAATGATGAGAAGAGTTTTTTTTTTTTTTTTTTTTTTATCTCATTTCTATTTGAGAAATAGAAAAGTAAAAAATTTTACTTCTAATTTTTGTTCTAAACCTATTTTTAGAGTAAAATTTTTTTTCAAATAGAAAAATGAAATAGTTTTACGAAATGGAATTCTGTTTCAAAAACAAGTCTGGAATAGAAAAGTAAAATTGGAATAAAAATAGAATTATTATTATGCACACTCTTTGAATACCAACGCAACGATTTCCAGCCAAACTGTTAATAGGGCTTCTTTTGATGAATTTTTATTTATTTATTGATGTGGCAATTCTTTAAAAAAAAAAACTTATTCACGTGACTAGACAAGCCCAAAACAATGCTGTTTTGCCCTATACTTTGATTTTTAATATAAATGTTAATTAAGTTAAATTAAAAAAATAATTAAAAAAGGGAGGATGCATCATTCAACAAGGGCCTCCACAACCCTTGTTGTCCCCACCCCATCATCACCAAAAAGGGCCAGTGACAATGGGCTATGGGTTGATTGGGGTCACTAAGCCCCAACTAGTGGCTGGCAACCATGGCCAATCGCAGGCGAGGGTTTGCAGGCCCTCCCCTAGAGCCTTAGCCCAAAGGGGCCAAGGGCCATTGCTGGCTATGGTAAGGCTGGGCAGCGGCCCCACCATAGCTAGTAGCGGCCCTTGGCTAGATCTTGGCAAGGGTCAATGACCCTCGTTGAATCCAGGGGAAGGCCACGACCCCTCAGCCCAAATATGGGTGAGGGCCTACAATCAGCCAAGGTTGTTGGTTGCTGGCTGAGGCCCAGTGACCTTAGTTGACCTCGATTGTAGAGGCTCTAGCTGAATGTTGCCTCTCTCCCTTTTTTAAAAATTAAATTAAATTAATATTTATATTAAAAATCAAATTTGGGAGCAGCATGACGTTTTGGGATAAGGAGTGCCGATGAACATTCTAAAGAGCCACGTAGACCAATTTCATCATTAAAATAATGTCACGTTGGATTTTCAGTAAGTCTCGTTGAAATTGGCACTTGAGTATCCAATTTTCACAAAAAGTGGCACTTATGTGTACTTTTTGGAAGTTTTGACACTTATATGTTCATTTGTGCCAAGTTTTGGCACCTAGGATGTATGGCTCTCCTCTTGCATTGGTAAGAATTATCCAGAGTTGATGTTAATTGTTCTCAAACCCGGAAACAACTTAATTCCACACTGGTGAGTTTCCCAGGTCTTTTAGACTCTATTTGCAGCTAATGAAAGTTGGGTTTCTATGTGCACACATTCTTTTTTTCATCGACAGTCGTTAATAGAACCAAACTTGGCAGTGCACGCCCCAGCCCAAACTACTGGTGAGTTTGGCAGGTCTTCAAGGTCGCCAGTTTTAGGGCCGAGGTGTCTGAGCTCCCAAGTCCGAGTTTAAAATCAGGCATGGTTCAAGATTCTAGCCATGCAGACGACCAACTTGGCCGTGCACGCTCCCAGCCCAAACTACTTCCTATCTTTCCAAAAAACAGGTGACTATTCCCTTATTTCTATTTAGAGTGAACTAGGACCCTATTTAGTTCAAAGATCAACGTTAACTAAATTTTGGTATGAAATCGACATTGACCAGGTTATGTGCCGAGTCAAGCGAGTTCCAAAAAAAACCGTTTTCTTAAGGCTTCAAACTACTAATCATGTTGACGACAATGAAAGAAAAGTAAGGACATCCTTTTCTTGACTTGGCCTGCGTGCATTATACCTAGCCCCTTTTTAAAGAACTTGATTTTAATCTCAACAAAGAATGCCATCATTCTTGAAGGGAAGTAATTTTGACGGTGATAGGGAACTCAATCAGACAGAAACTTCCTCTCTGAAGTGGAGATTAAGTGCTGAACTTATGGAAGATATAGAGTTGAAGAGATTTTCTTTTTTGGGCCAACGATGCAGAGTTTTCGGGGGAAGATGCCCTTGAACGGGAACTCTTGGCTTTCGAATACAAATTTGTAAAAGAGGATGTTGGAATCTGTAGAAAAGACATTCCATGTACACTCAGCCTGCAGCCAGATGAGAGATGCAGTATTTTCGGTAGTATAGCCAGAGGACATTGAAGTACTTTTACTTCGATATTCCACATGGAGTGTAGGGTTCACAGAAAGAGAAACAATGCAAGTCATGGCCATGACTCTTCATCGAGCAGATAACACTGTCATGGTCATTTCATTTGGTTGACTTTGTGAAGTGCTTTCTTGGAGTAGATTCCTTTCAATGAAAAACCCTGGCTCTTTTGGAAGAGGCAATTCGATGTCGCTTCCCAGCATCATAACCACAGTGGACATACTTGGCCTATCATCGGGGCATCGCTGCACGCACAATAGGCCAATATGAATAGAGCGCAATGCTTCAGAAGTACTGCATGAGTTCTCAACCAACTTGTCAAGCAACTGCATGGACCTGCCTTCTGTGAATAGTCTCCAAGCCTGACCACATTGAAACCAACCATTAGGAGCAATTCTTGCAGCTTGAAGGTGAACAGTATTATGAACTTACATGTCCTAGAAGATTATGACGGTGGTCTGGATGATGAAACCCTCTGTTTCTCTTCCCACTTACGATCTCGAGCACCAATACACCATAGCTAAAGACATCAGATTTTGTTGAGAAAACTCCATCGAGAGCATACTCTGGAGACATGTAACCACTACAGAAATTGATGTATTGAAACCATCAGTTTGAAAGTGAATTGAGCACAGAGGTCATCACTTTCTGCATTAAAAGTACTTACTATGTTCCAACCACTCTGTTAGTATTTGCCTGTGTCTCATTTCCTGTGAAGATTTTAGCCAAGCCAAAATCAGAGATCTTAGGGTTCATCTCATAATCTAACAATACATTGCTAGCTTTCACATCTCTGTGAATGATTCTGAGTCTGGAATCTTGATGGAGGTAAAGAAGGCCCCTAGCAATCCCATTGATGATGTTGAAACGAGTTGACCAGTCCAGTCGCTTCCTCTGCATTGGATCTGTCAAAAATTCATTTCACATTAGTAAACTCTGCACGGTTTGTAACTTACGAGGAGTAAGGCATCAATTTATTCATTTACTAATATGCTACTTTAGTGACAGTATTTTGGAGCTTTCACAAAATTCATGCTTCTCAGGAATTGAGAAAGTAAGCAAACCAAAGAGAAATGAGTCCAAGCTCCCGTTGGGCATGAATTCATAGATCAAAAGATTTTCTTCCTCAGTGCAACATCCTAAAAGCTTCACTAAGTTCCGGTGTTGCAGCTTGGAAATATATAGAACTTCATTTTTAAACTCATGCAGCCCTTGTCTTGAGCTCTTTGACAGCATCTTCACCGCAATTTCTTGACCATCCCTCAGCACACCCTGCGTATGGTCAACTTGTTTAGTGAAAATAATTCCTGGCCTACTCTTTTTCTCGCTAGAATTCCACTCACAGTAACCAAACATTTTGGGATCAAGTTATTCAGCCTCTCATCAACATATTCAGGAATCTTAAACAAATTATGCAAATGCAACAGCGAAGGCAGTACTTTACAATCCTCAAATAGCAACAATGTCCTTCTCGAGAATAGCATGCACAATTTTAGTACCTTGTAGACAGGTCCAAAACCACCTTCTCCAAGCTTATTATCGGTCGAAAAGTAATTGGTAGCAAGAGCTACTGTAGACAAGTCAAATAGTGGCAACTCAAGATCCTCCTTCGGCTTTTCACAGTTGTCTCCTGATTCAAACCTGTCCCATTTAGCTGGAGCACAAATTATATGAAATTGATTTGCAAATGTCTATGGCTGGCTTCTCCATTATTCAGATTTTCCTTCAATCATGATGCTACAAAGGCATGCTAATTGCTAAATATGAAAGCATTGAATTGCGAACTTATTAGGATAATATGATCGCGATTGCTAGTGGTTTGTCATTGTTTCGCACATCTGACACTCACACAAATGCCTTGAACAATTGGTTGAGATTGACTGACTTCGTCAGCTCATCATGGAATCTTTTAGTGACCTCTCACTGGTGATGTGGAATAGTAAGATAAAATAAATAGAAAATCTTATAACTGTTGGGCTTGGTGAGGATGAATGCTGAATGTGACATGAATGCAGAATCCCCTCTAATGATAGTCTAATTGAAAAAAAAAAAAAAATCACTTATACAAGAGGGTGACAAATGTAATGAACTCGAGACAAGAAATTCTTGTGCTCAATAATAGAATAAGAACTGGGAGGTCTTGTAAAATACCTACTTGTAAGTGACAAAATGACTAATGTAAAAACTGGAAATGATGAGAACCAGAATACAAAATCTGACAGCACTGTATCATAAAGTACGGTTTACCTTCAGGAAGCTTCAATTTCTTCTCCTTGCATTGCAGAACACAGATGGTGAGAACCAGAATGAGGAAAACAGACCCGAAAGAAACTTCCAAGCCCATGACCAGCCTACGCTTCTTTTGGTGTGACGACAGTAAAGCTAAGAGAAGAAGCAGGAGCACAGAGGATCAGGAGTAAGAACAAGGTATCACTGATATTGCAATTCTCTAAGCTCTCCCTCAAAGATATGAGTCCATTTTTCTCTTCAGTATCCAGCAAATTCATGTCTATAGTAAATGAATACCTGATTCTGACGCAGCCATCCTGATGTAGAGGTCCTGCCCGGAGTCGCTGTACTCTCTAATGTCAATCAGCTCGCTGAACCACAGCAAGCAGCCACTTCCTCCATCTCGGATGTCTAAGTTCGAATAAGCCATACAGGAACAATTTTTCATGCAAACTACTTCGCACTCTTGAAGATTCATGCTCTCGTTAAACCAGGAAGACCGAGTATCCGGCAATTTTAACCTAGAATACTTCACAAATATGTCCTTTTCACAATCCAAAGGATTTCTCCTCACACACCCATTTGACCAATCCAAAATATCCCATTCTTGAGAAACTTGGGGCACAAAGCCTTTCAAGCACCTACACACTGGGGAATTATCGACCCTACAGCTACCATAGGCACCACATGTTGCATAGTTGTCACATTGGTCTATTGCCACAGTGAGGTAAAGCGTCCAGCCCTGCGTTCGGTCAATCCAAGTGAATCGCTGTAGCATGCCATTGGGCATCAATATCATCCTGGAAATGACCGAGCTGTTGAGGAGCTCGTAGCGTAAGTACATCTCTTCCTCATTTAACACAAATTCATACCTGTAGTATGGGTTTGGTTTTAAATTAGGTGAGCCACTCCATCGAAGACCATTCCATGGTCCTGACCTGAACTTGATGTCAAAATCCTGCTTCACTAGTCCTTGTGGGTAGCCATTCGGATCAATTTGATACGTGAAGTGGCCTGGAGAAGGATCATCAATGCTCTTCCATGATGCTAAATAACGATTGAAGCCTGATGTTCTATTCCATCCTATCTTCATACCGGCTAGAAATGTATCTGTAGGATAGTCAAAACTCTGCCACAGGAAATTATTGGGATCACTGCCTTCTGCATCTCTAACAACCAGATTTCCTGAATCCAAGAGCTGTGCAACTGGATTACGCGCCGGTATTGACAAGTTCAACGACCAGATATCACTTCCATTCCTGTCGAGAAGGACGAGACTTCCGTTGGTAGTAACCTTCAAAGTGCCTGATGCGTCCGCAAGGGGCGCTACTCTATTTGCAACCCACACTATTGTCCTTGCGCTTATTTTCTTGTACCATATTCCCAGATATCGCTTTGGGGGATCACCCGCACTGAAGAACCCCAGCTCAAATGTCCCACCAGCAGAGAGTAGGTTCTCGCCGTCTCGAATCGACTGATCTGTTGTTATGGTATCTAATGCATTGGAAAGAAGGGCATTACAAGAGAAGAGAACAAGACACATGGAACGTGCCACAAAAGCTTTCATACTGCTTGAAGCAGTCAAGTTCTCAAAATCAGCGAATTTGCTGAGTAAGCTAAGAAGACGGAAGAAAGGGAGAAGAGAGATCACATGAAGAATGAAGACTCCTGCAATCTCAAGGCTGATCTGGAGCCACAGGCTTTTTCCATGAACTGATAAGAATCCATCGGAAAAGGCCACTTAGTTCCAAGTCGGTGCACCAATAAGACTGCCGATTGTGACATCTACATCAAAAATGTCCAACATTGAACACGCTATTGTCTTAGACTAATTCCAACTTCCCACTATTGCCAATCCTAACTCATTGAAAATCTCATAATCTTTTTTATGCACCACAAATCTTTAAATCTTAAAATAAATTCATGACAAAATGCATTTAAACTATGAAAGAAGAACAAAAATACACATGTCCAACCAGAACATGATCAATTAATAAAAATTTACGAAAAAGAGCAGAGAAAGAAAATATTATAGTTTAACATTTTTTTTTAAAAAACTTTTGTGCTGTCGATGTAAGAACGAGATTGACCTCCTGTCATTACGCAGTTACCTCAACTTTTATTGGCTAGTTGGAAGACTACTTTTACCCCCCTTATGAAGTTAACCTCCCTTATATAAAGTGTAATATTGCGGCATTGACTAGTCAACTAGTCAAAAAGCAAAGAAAAATTGAAAACGCAGAGAAAAGAGAGGAAAAGATGAGGAAAAGTTCAAACTCGACAAGCTGAATTAACTACATCTTGTAGCATTTGGTAAGGATTCAAGTCTTTAGTTCATATAATCGGAGTACTTTTCAAAGTTATTCCATATATTCAAGGAAAAATTCTAAATAAAGTCTTGAAGTGCCATTAGTTTCTCAAATGAGGGTTTGAAATACATCTTTGTCTAAAATAGGGGCTCAGAGTTTCCTCATTTTCTCAAAAAAGCTCTTGAAATGGCCATGACAGTCTCAACGAAAGACTTGATCTCATGGGCTGCTCAATGGCATTTCCATCCTTTATATTTTCTTATTTTCTCTCTTTTTCCATAAAAAAAGACTTAAACTTTAAGGAAAAAAAAGAAAACACAAATTAAAAAAATAAACTGAAGCAGAGGGCTGAGGCTACCTTTCCCGCTTGTGGCCGTTGCTCCATTGTTGGTGGGGCATCAACCATGCCCGATGGGGTCACTAGCACCTTGCCAACCTTAAGTCCTCGCTAGAAACTTGGCATTTTCGGTTACGTCATACTTCTTCCACTAGATGAAGATCTTTAATATCAATTGGCCATTTAGTTTTGTTGATAATAAACATTTGATTGCCTATCACATCAGTTGGGAAACATCATTGCTTACCATTTAATCTCAATGAATTTGTCTCTCATGCTCCTTTTAACCTTACACCTCCACGAAATAAATTTTCATATATATATGTATGTATGTATGTATGTATGTATGTATGTATATTAGCTTGACAACTTTTCAATCGAACCTCAATGTGGAGAATTGATAAAATTTTAGATTTATGACCTAACTTCGGAAATTAATCTGATTAAATAAATAATAAGCTTGAATACTTACCCGGCTTTACAATTTGAAGTTGATTCGGCTTGCCAGGCTATGTGGATCATGAAAATTCTCTCTTTTCCTCTTTCCTTTTCCATCTCCACAAACGCTCCTCTTTTTCTCCTCCGAATTCCTCTACACGAAGAGGAAATTAAATGTCGGGCTTGGGATTTTAGAGAAATGGACAGAGCGGGGCCCAATGTTACAGCAAAGAGCGGGAGATATAAATTGGAGAATACAAGCAATGTCGACCATTGTGGTTTTCTTTGTTTCTTTCTTTTTCCCTTGTTTTTTTTCCATGCTAAGTAATTTTAAGTGCCGGTTAATAAGGGTAGAGTGATCGTCAGGGCAAGGCCCAGATGCAATACCCTACACAAGGGAAAAAAGAGAGACCCGGCTGTCCATCAAAGGAAGGACGAAGCCTCAAACACTGGTTTCAAGGCCTCAAAATGTATAATTGTTGACATATAAACTTTAGCAACCCGATTAGCTATTTACCGCATTAAAAATTAGGAATTAATCTTTAATCCCTAAACAAAAATATCAAAATTGCATTATGCATTTTGCATCAGACCAACGGTGGAAGACTCGAGTAAATGATTATAAATTGGATTGATTGGACTAAGCCCGCAATGATAAAAATTTGAACAAAGCCCATAGCTGAAAATTGCATCAATTAGGCTATTATTTGTCCTGCAATGGTAGAATATTTTGAAATATTCGATGGGCAACAAGGAAAAGAAAGCAATCGGCGTGGATTCCCGGTATATTTATACATGCACAGCTATTTGGGGAAGAAAATAAGGAGGAGGAGCAAGGCGAGATTGGCAAGATATTAGACACTGCGTTGTAGGTGGGGTGAGAGGCAGCAAATGGTGATGATATCTTCTGGGGATTTTCGTAAGAATTTTCGTGAAAAAGGGAAAAGATATCCATCTTGGCAAGCTGGGCTCCAGTGAATATTTACATGATACAAAGAATATATTTTGAAGATCAAGTTTCCAAGAGAAGCACAGGATATCAGCTATTTAAGGAGCACACACGGACATGAAGTGGTCAATAGAATAGGCACCGAACCCTCACGCCACGCGCCTCCCTCTCGTACCGAGCTGCTGCCTTCGCCTTGACGCGACGCGACACATTGCCGTCGTTGTGCATCGTGATCCTCGAAGGCACTGTGGCTTTCTTCTTCGTTTTTGCGGCTTGCGGCTGTTACTGATTTATAGGGACGCTCCCTGCGACAAGCCCCATGGCCTCATCATCACCATCACATGCAGAAGACGCCCATTTTTGATAAAGTGGTGGTCAAAGTGGATTGCCAGGTCAAAGTATCAAGTCTTCAGTGGAAGCTCCGACAAATATAAATTCATTAAGAGATTTGAATATCGAGGGTCGAGGTACGCATCTAACTTGGTGGCTCACCAACGATCCCTAAGCTCAAAGGCCGCCGTCCGGTCCGCGGTTGCGAGTCGCCATCCCATTTGGAAAACGTTATCCGCGCGATATCAAGAGCTAGGCAAGATTCTTGATTGATTCAATTTTCTCATATTTTATTGCTTGATCCATGGGATTGCGACTTATTTTTAATATCGTTATTGCCATATCCAAAAATCTTTTGAATTCTTATGAATTCAAAAATTTCCTTAATCTCACAACATGCATACGATTAACAGTCCGATTTTACGACCGAAATATGACTTGCAATCACGTGGAAAAATCGCCGATCCGATCTCACGTTTGAGATATCATTCACGATTTTGTTAAAAATTGGTCAATCCGATCTCATGCGCGAGATACGATTCGTCAATTTATTATATGGATATCAATCATACCTTGCTTGATTTGTTGTCGTGATTTTGTTTCTGTAAATGAAAACCCAAATATATATATATTTGAGTTAGATTAGGTTCATGTTAGAATATCGCTTTTTTTAGGGTAGTTTGCATGTTTAAGATTAGGAAATTTATTTATTTCAAATTTTTAAATAAAAATACCAAAAAAATTAATTTAGGATGGTAGATTCTATTTTCATTAATTTAGATTGCACGTTTAATTACTGGACAATTTTAATTTTGAATTTTATAAAAAGAAAAAGAAAACCTAGAATTAGAGCATTCTTTGCACGTCATCTAGTAATTGTATATTAGGATAAGATTGCATGTTTAACTTAATTCTACATAATCTTCCTAATTAATTATAATTTTAGATAATTTTTCCTATATAGATTGCATTTTATGTTAAGGAAGAAAATTAAAATCAATTCGAGTTGCTTGCAAAACATTTTTTCGAAATAAAAGAGAAAGGTACTGAAAGGATGTTAGCGAAATCTAGCGTAATCAAGTCCCCGAACTCACAATCTCTGGTTCGCATGAGTAAAGTAAATCTTTTGTTATTTTACTTAGGTTTCTAATTGACCCACCAAAAATAGATTAGTGGTAACTCTTAATTGAAAATCCACTTACATGTTAAGAACTTGAACCTAAGTCGTGAATTGATATAAGCTTGGGAGAGCTTGAGCTAAGTTTAGTCTTAGTAATCCATTAGTCAAACCCTAGGTGGTTAACCCGAGGTTAGGTCGAGACAGCTTAGCGACTTCACTGGGGACTTGAGTTAAAACTTTTAGTGGATTTAGGCCAATTTTCTCTTCTATATGGGAAAAAAAAAATTGTTTGGCAACGAGAATCCTAGGTACATCCCTAACTTTTAAGGTGTTAAATGTTCTTGCAGGATATGAGGTATAAAGGGAAGTGTTTGCTAACTTTTGTTTTGTAGGGAGGTGTGGGAATATATGATTTATTTTGGTAAAAGACTATCTCAAGTGCCAAAAGTTGGCACAAATGAATACTTAAGTTGTGACATCCTGAAATTTCAATTTTGTTTTCAATTAGGTAAATCGGGCCTTTCATTGACATGCCTATAGTGCTATTCTCTGAGCTGATCACTCCTGAGATAACTAGACTATCTAGAGAAGTCATTAATGGATTTTAATGCAATAGACTTGAAAATT
Organism: Eucalyptus caleyi; assembly: GCA_014182885.2. Lineage (NCBI taxonomy): Eukaryota > Viridiplantae > Streptophyta > Magnoliopsida > Myrtales > Myrtaceae > Eucalyptus > Eucalyptus caleyi. The sequence continues at coordinate 48,951,028 of CM024471.2, forward strand.
TGACCAGGAATCGACTACTCGACCGTGCTCATCTGCAGAGATCATTACGGCATAGTTAAAATCGATTAGAGATCAGAGATAGGTCAATTCGACTGAGATGTGTGGCTAAACGTGGGTGATTCCACCAAATTACAAAATTCTCATCGATTGGTACTAGACTGATTTTTCTATCGTTTTGGTACCCTATGTTTGTATTCGAAACCTCGAGATTTTCATGACCATCAATAGTCGCCAATGTGTCGAAGAGGTTCATTGTGGCTCGAAGAAAATCTACCACGGATCATTTGCACCAAAAATTTCTAAAAGCTACTCGGTAAGCTATGTGACGCTAAAATTGTGCCAGATTGAAATTAATCGCGAATTTGAATCCGATTTTAGAAATTAAAAGTTCTGTCATGTCACAAGTCCTTTTAGGAATGTTGACTCATCCTCCGAAGATTTTTCTACACACCGAGATTTTTGGCAAAATTTCAAAATGAGGCCGCTTTCATCTGGAAAATTTAGGAGACCGTTTTTTATCGCATTTTTAGGATGCAAGTTAGTTCTATTGGCGATAAAAAATGTCAATTTGATCGAGGACTTGATGGTGGAATTTTTGACGGCCAAATTGAATCAATTCAAGAGAGAATTAGAGAGGAATTGAGGAAATGTTACAAAATTCGTAGCTCCCCTTGGACCACCACCTTTGGACAATCTCAATGGCTTCTAGAGGAAGATTTGTGGGCTGCAAGTGTGCTGAGGAAGCAAGCAACCGGTGGGGCCAAGTCAAGGGGATAAGAGGATAGAGAGGGAGACCAAGGTGGCCCCTCTCCCTCCATTTTCGTCGACCCCTCCATTTTCCAGAGCAGAGGAGCTTCAAAATTTATAGAGAAACCGGCCATCTTCCTCCCCTAAGCCGTCGCATGCCCGCTGGAGTTCCCTACCGCCCGTTGCTGCCGTTCAGTGCCGCTCGCGAGCCGCGCGTCCCCCGAGCACGCCGCCCGTTCGCCCTACTCGTTTAGAGCCCAACAGCCGTCCCCCATGCCCGTCGAGCTCAGCCGAAGCTCTATCGTCGTCGTTCCACCATTGCAAAGCCTCGCATAGCTGCTGCAGCCCGTCGCCAGCCCACCTTGGTTGTTTCCAGCTCAACTAGCCACTCAGGCTCCTCCTCGATCCACCGACTAAAACCGAAGCCCTGAGTTTGCTATGCACTGTTTGGCATATTTCTAAGCCCTTTCGGATCTCGAAAGGTGCCCTCGCTTTGGAGTTTGTGGGCTGTCTTCATGTCCCCGTCGAAGTGAACTTATCGGCTCACAAATCCAATGAGTTTGGGAGTTAATTATGCTTAAGGATTGTTTAGTTTAGGTTAAGCTTGGATTATGTGGTTAGTTAAAACAGATTAGCAATTTAGTTGTTTGATATTGCATGTTAGGTGGTTAGAGTAGTGCAATTAGCAAGTAGATAGGTCGTAGTATTTATTTAGTTAGGTTCGCAATTTTTCCAAGCTCATTTCGGTATTTATTTAGGCTTTTCCGGCCTAAGTTGCACTTATTGGTATTTATTAATTAATTTTCATAATTATTTAATTAATTATTATTTTTCGAAAATTAGACTAGGATAATCGGTGATCGGAATTTTATGCTAATTGCAATAGTGTGGTTGGTTTATTTATCTAGATGATAAATTGTGCAATTTGTGTGTTGATTGTAATTTTGGATATTTATCCCCAAATTTATTAATTTCGGTATTTAATTAGAAAATTACTGGGCGTCGGTTTATAGTGCCAAAAGTGTTTTTATCGATTATATAATTAGTGAGATTTTATAAAATAAAGATATTATATTTTTGGCTGAGACCCACCGTGTACCCACACACGATTATTTTATTGGGTACTATGAAAACAGTGAAATGGTTAGTGCATAAGTATAATGTGGCATCCTAAAATCTCGTGACAACCTCTGGAGCACCATGAACCATGATTAGGTAATGGAAGTGCCATTTGATTTTGTATTAGCCATTGAATTAATGAATTTCAATTAATTTAAGGCCGAGCATTGTAATGGATGATTGTTTGGATGAAGATTGTCTACAAGTGAACTAAGGATTTTATTAAGGTGCAAATTAATATAGAAATCTTATTCTTGGTGGTGCACTTTATAAGTAGAATTTTATTGATTTAAATTACAAAGTCTTGTGGATTTATAAGTTGAAATTAGGTGTTTGTAATAAAGATTAAAGGGGATAGGAATAGGAGAGGGTGGGCTGATCTTTAGGCCCAAAGATCGTCCAACCAGCCCACGCCAACCCCTTGGTCGACCGGCCCATGAAGGCCCAAGGCCGGCCCAGCCTTGAAGCCCATCAACTTTGCATGTGAGCTGCCAAGTGGCATGGAGGAGGAGCCAAGTGTGGCTGCCCCCATTGGCTTCCTTGGGCGGCTTCATGCAATCAAATGATTGCAAATGATTGTAGGGAAAAAAGCTAAAGGGAGAGAGGCGGATGGGTGGAGAGGAATCGATCGAGAGAGAGAGAGAGAGAGAGAGAGAGAGAGAGAGAGAGTACCGTCCGAGAGAGAAAGGGAACTGAGAGAGAGGAAGAGAGAAAGAGAGGAAGCGAGCGTGCGAGAGGAAGAAGAAGACCGTCCGTTCGCCGCTTTGCCGCTGTTCTTGTTGCTGTTTGTGCTTGAGTTTAAGGCAAGTGAAGTCCTAAACCTACCCCTTGCATTGCTGTGTGTATGTTTAGTAGATGGTAAGTCTTGGTTGTAGTAGATGGGATGAGATTTCGGAGCTTTGAAGAGAGATTCGTTGGTCATGCATGCTGTTTCTGGAAAGACCAGTCCGACCATCCATGAGTTTGTGTGTTGCATGTGACTTTTTAGTTGGAATCTTGTTTCAATTTCTTCATGAAAGTTGTATATAACACCTTGAAGAACAACATACTAAAATTTGAGGCAAAACAAACAAGTATTGGTTAGTGAAATTATTTTTCTTTGGAGGACTTAGATCTGGAATTCGTTGTGATGACCTTAAGAGATTTCGTGGTCTGTAAAGTAACTTTCTTGTAAAAATATCACTTTGACCTCTTAATGAAAGTTTTATTATACGTCTTTCAGAGGAAATTCACAAATATAGGTTGGTGAAATCGTTGTCTTTTGAAGAAACTGGATCTGGGAAAAACGTTACTTTGACCCAGCATGATTCCGTGATTTTTATAAAATCATAAAGTTAAAATTTTTCATGTGTCCTTAACAAAAGTTGTAGATATTATCTTGGGGAACAACATACTAAAAATTTAGAAGAAATGAACATATGTAAGTCGGTGAAATGAGTTTCTTTTGAAAGATGATAAACTGGAAAAGATAACACCGAGAATAGGGGGAATAAATCGTCTATATCTATTAATATAGAACGATTTGGGTTTCGATTTCTTCATGAGATATTTACCTCTAGGACTTTTCTATAACATGTCAAAACTTTAGAATTTTTGGAGTTCATTTGGGTATTTAATTTAAATTACTCCCGAAACTGTGCAAGCTGAAATATTGAAGTTTTGAATTCTGTGATGTATGGACCATACTGTTTTGTGTGAGATTGTTTTGGCATGGAGTTATTCATGAGATATATGCCTTTAGGTCTCGTCTATAATGTGTCAAATTTTCAGAATTTATTAATGTCATTTACTAATTTTTTTGGAGTTTTAATTAGAGGAATACATTCTGATTTATCCGAAACATTGATGTGTTTTGAAAAATGAATGAAATTATCGGTGTGATGTAATACCTTGAGTGGTTGATCTTGCTGCATATGTGATGACATATGACATGTTATATGACATGAAAAGTTGGTTCAGATCTTTGATAGTATTGCATTGAATATCATGTTGAAAATTGAGATACATGTGTGGATATAACTTGAGGAAATAACGAGACTGTCGTAGGTGTGAGTCGATAATGCCTCGGGAGTTTCGAGATGCTCGGAATGGGGGGTGCCGGATGCCCGGAGTGTGGGGGTGCCGAATGTCCTTGGGAGTTTTGAGATGCCCAGAGTGTGGGGGTGACGGAAGCCTCAAAGGTGTGTGCCGGGGGGATGCCTCGTGATGCTAGTTGGGATACGAGACGCCCGGAGTGTGGGGGTGCCGGATGCCCGGAGGTGTGTGCCGGAGGTTCCTCGTGATGCCAAGTTGGATACGAGCGATAAATTGTGGGATGAAAACACTGGTCCCTAGAAGGATAAAAATTGAGACTATATCATATGGCATGGAAATATGCATGAATGCTTGATGATGAGTGAATGGTGATATATGCACATATGGCATGGAAATATGCATGAATGCTTGATGATGAGTGCGTGGTGATATATGCACATATGGCATGGTGATATATGCATGAATGCTTGATGATGAGTGCATGGTGGTATATGCAACATATGGCATGGTGATATACGTATGGCTATAAGGTAAGGTATGCTTGAATGCATGAATGATATGTGTTTTATTCTTGATTGTTCTGTTTGACGCATTGAGTAGTGTGGTGGATCTTTACTGCTGAGTGGTTTTACTCACCTCTTTTGGGGATTAACATTTCAGATTAGAAAGATGCCTTTGCTGCCGGTTGCACGCGGTACTTACTATGGCATACCTACTGATGTGGATGTGGAGTGTACTGAGCATGTCTGTGTCGGTGCTCCTGGTTTAGTTTTTGTTCGAGTCCGAGTACTGGTGATGTACAATGTGGGTCGAGCTAATGGCCCGGTCATCCAGGAGTTTTTATCTGTCCATGTCCGACATGACGGAGTTATGTTAGGGATGTTACTGCCGCCGCCACCCGATGCACCAGATTGGGTATGATGGCGCGTATAGCTGATGAGAACTGACACTTTTTGGAGATAGCCGACGCTCGTTGATGGAGGGTGGTACATGTTCGATGTAGAATCGAGTCCTTTTTGGGGTGGTAGCCAAGTATAGTTAAAACCTTGGCCTTTTTGTTGTATCGACCTTGATGTCCATCATGAAAATATAAATAAGAGTAAATCGGCATTATCTTTTCTTATGGTGCGTAGTTGGTGTGTATTGCATTATGGTTATTGGAGGGAGAGATGGTGAGACTTGTTTATGCTTCCGCTAATAAGTTGCGCTAGGACCGCTTTAAAAAAAAAAAATCCCTGGTCAAAAGGGTATCGGTCTGTGAAGTTATATGAGATCGAGTAATTAAGAGAGATCACCTGTGGCGACCTCAGGCAAATCGGGGGTGCCACATATAATATCTATGAATCAGCTTCAATGAGCATAAATTAGCTTCGGTGAGCACAAATCAGCTTCGGCGAGCTATACTATCTATCTATATTAGCTTCGGTGAGCTATATTGTCTATCTATATCGGCTTTGGTGAGCTATACTATCTATCTATATCAGCTTCGGTGAGTTATACTATCTATTCTTGTCAGCTTAAGCGAGCATTTTTTCATATCAGCTTAAGTGAGCAACGATCATTTTAAGGAAATGACTTGATAGACAGTATTGGTTGATAGATAGTATTGGTTGATAAATAGTATTGAATGGGTTGATCAAGAGATGGTATTGATGACATGGAATCGACTAGATCGATTGATCGATGGCTCGATCTAACTTGATGAATTTATTTGTTGAAGTGATTTAATAAATACATGAATTGTACTGACTTATAGGAAGGGACTGAGATAAAGGTAAGTCCTCTATCTCGTGCGTGACTAGATAGCCTTTAGGCATATTTCATTCCTAGTCAGGACTTAGGGGGTGAACTTGCTGAGACATCATCTCACCCCGCTGTGCGATAACATTTTTAGGTCCTTAGATGGTAACTCCTCCCGACCATTTTGGCCAACCAAAGAAGGTCACCGAGCAGAGGTATTATATTCTGCTTCATGGGAACCTGAGGGGATGGGTCTATGAACTCGTGAGGTCCGTGGTCTGGGTTGATGCGGATCTACCCCATAAGGTACCCCATCAATACAGATCATGGTATTGTTGTGAGCGGAATGGATAGAACGAGGGTCCCATACCGGAGTCTGAGGTCCCTATGTTGGTGTTGGAGGTTGCTTTTGGGAAAGGCACGGCCGACTCACCCAGTGGTTCAGTGGTGGACCCGAGTCCGTTAGAGCCAGGGACCCAGGAGTACTCAGTCGAAGACTCGACTGATTAGAGGATCTGTAGCCTCTACTCCCCCCCCCTTTTTTGTAGACCCTATATATATATATCGGCTAGTAATGTAACTGACTTAGTTTGATATGTATAAAAGTGTGTTTTGGTTTTCGAAATTTGTGGTCCTGCTTTTTTATCCCATCTCTCTATTGTATGAGGATTATTTATTCATTTCCGCATGCGTATTAAAATGAACGGGTCGGTGACGCGTCCTGGGACGTCGCTATTTAATCAACCACAAAAGGATGGGCACGCGCTTGGAGGATCAAGGCGTGACATAAGTGCTAAAACTTACGAAATTGACACTTGAGTGCCACTTTTTATGAAAAATGGGACACTTGAGTGCCACATCGAGCAAAGCTCGCCGGAAATCCTACGTGGCATTTTTTTTATTAATTTTTTCGCTTACGTGGCTCGCTGGAAGGCTGACTTAGCAAACCACACACAAAAACGACATCGTTTTGGTATAATTCGAATTTTTATATAATAATTAATTAAAGTAAATTTTAAAAATTAATTAAAAAATTAATTAAAAAGGGGGCGGGAGAGGAGGGAGGCAGCTAACGGTTGAGGGCTTAGTCCTCGCCGCCACTGCCTCCCCTCCATCACTGGGAAGGTGGGGGAGTGTTGGTCGGGGCCGCCGAGCCCAGGCCAGGGGCCGGTGGTCCCAGCGGGCGGCGGCCCTTGGGTCGGCCGGGTGAGGGCTGACAACCCTCGCTGGATCTAGGGAAGGGCCGTGACCCTTGCCAGGGCTCTGCAGCCCCGGTTGTCACTCCCCCACCCTTAGCCACCGGCTGCCTCCCTCCTCCTCCCCCTCGCCCCCTTTAAAAAAAAATTAATTAATTATTTTTTTAAATTTACTTTAATTAATTATTATAATAAAATTCGAATTATACTAAAAACGACGTTGTTTTGACATTATTTAGCTACATCAGCATGCAAAATGACGTCATTTTGCGCGCAGCTCGCCGGAAAATTGTCACGTCAGCGTTTTGGCCATATTTTCGCCGGCGGCACTTAAGTAATCCATTTTGCTCCGATTTTGGCACTTAAGTGTCACTGGCACTTAAGTATCCATTTGTGCCAACTTTTGGCACTCCAGGGGTTCGGTTGTCGTTTATTTTCATATATAAAGCGTTGTTTGATATAAACTGTTGCATACCTATGTATTTACACTACACTTGTGCACACATAGCCTATCGCCGGACTTGGGCCGCATAGGATCATCTAGGATGGTATTGAGATATATACCACTCTGATGGCATGCCCGCGGTATGAGTCACCCATCTCAATCCCAAAATTTCTTTTTTGGTGTAAAAAGTACCCACCTCGGTCCACATGCCCGTGACCCGAGTCGTCTCTTTGGCCAAGCCAGAGTCATGAGGACCTGACTTAGTCCGCATGCCCACAACTAGTCTGATCATCCTTGTGGCTTCACTTTGTTAAGCCTGTCTAGAGTAGAAATCGAGCCTCACATCTCATGTGCATGTCTATGTGATTGCCGTCGATTTCCTTTGGTGAAGTAAGTCTTCTATCCCTATATTATGCAATTTACTTACTTTGTTATACTTTTAGTCTGTCCATGACAATCTAGGTCAGTCATTTGATCTAATTTCTTTGTCAATCAAAAATGAAATGAGGAAATTGCCATGGATTGAGCCATTTGAAAAATAACCAAAAAAACTTTGTAGAATTTGTTTTCAATTCATGTCTAGGAAATTTGGTCCTGGCTAGGGTGTCTATTTTTATTTTTCTAGCTCTTTTTTAGGAAATTCCCTTCTTGTATGGCATTTGAATAAAAAAAAAATGAAAAAATCGATTAGATCGTTGTCATGGATTGACTCTCTATTGACACCTCATGCTTACATGTTCCTGTTCCTTTGAATTAGGTGATTATGGAGCGATCCCGCTCACCCATCCGTACACGATTGAGAGCTAAAATGACGGATCAAAACGAGGTGCTGAACCGTATTGTTGATATTGACAATGACATGAATAAGTGAATTGCACGCCTCTAAAGTCAAGTCAATGAATTGTCTGCTACTGTAACTTATCTCGTCAAGCAAAAGTGCTGTGATGACATAGATACTCTATCTTCAATGAGAAATTGCGACTTGAAGAAGAGAGCAAGAGGACTTTTGAACCATCTCATTTCCCTGAGGTAGCTGAATTTGATGCCACCATGAAGAGACTAGTGACATATCTGAAAGGAAGAATATCTGACCTGGAGGGTTTGCATCACAAGACCAAGGAGGGTGAAGAACTCAAGCACACTTGATTCGTGGTCCTAAGTAGTTTGCTTTCCTTAGGGGCATGTTAAGTTGTACCTTCCCCTGCATGGGAATTTTTATCGCTTTTCAGGGATTGGTTTCAATTTCTTCTATTTCGCTTTCTTTTAGTGCTTGAATATCACATTTTTCTTTCCAATAAATGTAATTCAACTAATGAATATCAATAAAATTACAAGTTTTGTTTTGAGGGCATGATGGGGTACACTAAACCAGCCCGATGACGATATCCAACAATGAAAAAATAATCATCCAAGGAGAATTATGAGGACTAGGCTTCTTCATACTTCCTCATCCAAAAAATTCCCAAAAAAAGAGAATAAAAAAATCACTTTTCAAGCCATTTCCAAAATTATGCATTAGGTTAGTCCTAGTTAATTTTCTGACTCATTTACTTCATGTCTCAGAACACTACTTTCCGGCATGATGAGAAAGCATCTGAAAAAGGCACATCAGGTTGCAATGATAGATCAATTAGCTCATTTGTTACTCAACAAGTTTGAGAACACATTTCTAAATTGTTAATGTGGGTCACATCTCGATACTACTTGAAATATCCATCTTGAAGAGCCAAATAAAGTGTTTTACATTTCCATGCTTGACGGAATTTTCATTCTTGCCCATTAATAAGAAAATAAGGGGCAAGTAAAAAGAGGACCATCCATATCTGCTGGAAGAGGTACATCTCATCCTTGAACATAATTAAGTTTGGGAAATGACACTCTATTCTTTTCCTTGCAGATGACAGATTGGGGGCATGGCAGAATTTGGTATAGTGACCTGACTGAGATAAAATCTCAACCCAAGCCAAAATGGATATTCCATTTGCATTTACTTTCATGTTGCATAGTATCCTATTCATGGACATTGTTTTGTGTAAGGGCAAAAGCAAATACGGAGCGTCTATTAAACTGAAGATCGGATTTTCAGTCTCGATTGATCAATTTGCGTGTTCGTTCCCTTTTAATAGGGGCAGTCCAAGAACATCAATTGCTGAGACAGTCCCTTCATGGGACAATTCCTTGATTGAACGCTCAAAATCATGTTTTTCATACTTACGAAAGCATTGTTGAGTGTGGTAAATTGTTTGTTTTGAAGTTTGCAAAGGATTTTGCATGGTGATTGTTACATGTTTGGTCCACCAATTCCACTAAAGAACATTGAGATGGACTAATTTAATGAATGATATGAAATTGATTGAGCATACTAAATGAGATGAGTCGGGATGATGAAAGGCAAATCCTATCCTATACACAATCCCCTACACATACTCTTATGAGATGAGTGTAGGAAGATTCATATCCACAAGGTAAAGAGTTCTCTTGCAAAAGGTACAACAACCGAAATGATGAGGGAGAGTTTATTTCTCTATCCCAATCACTACAGGCAATCCATTACTTAACCCCTTTGAGCCTTATATACTTGTGGAGATTTCTTTCAAATTATCCCTATCAAGGATCACCCCACATTTGGGCAAATTGGAGGTAAATCAGCATCGGGTGGTGAGAAAAATAGATTGAAATTTTCTTGCTCTCACTTCATCAATTTTTGGGCACGCCCTTGATGCCGTCGCCGCAAGCCCGCCGCCGTTGAAAACCCGTGAGTTAACTCCCTAATCTTTGATTAGGCCATTAATTGCGCTTAGGGGTGAATAGATTAGCACTAATTGTGATTAGTCTTAATTAAGCTTGGTTTAGTTTAATTGAGATTAAGAATGGTTTAGTTTAATTTTAATTGCAATTAGTTTAATTAATTACGATTAGGTTAATTAATTATGGTTAGATTAATTAATTGGGTTTAGTTTAATTAATCGTAATTTACTTAATTTAATCATCATTTATTTAATTAATCGCAATTAGTGTAATCAGTGACGGATTAGTCATTACGTAGAATTTTATGCATGTTTTCTTGGATGAAATTATGCGTGATTTTGATGGTTTGCACGTACGATATTATGTGTTTGTTTATTCTATGGCAAGTTCCGATTTCATTGCAAAAGATGGCTTTATAGGTTATTAAATAGAAACAAATGAGGTGTCGGGTTTGGACGCCAAATTTTATGTGCTCAATAAAACAATGGGGTTTTAAATTAGATGCGTGCAAAGTTTGATGGGTTGATTTCAAATACGTGACCCCGAACAAATTTATTTCCGAAAGTTTTAAAGAAAAAAAAAAGGTTGTCAGGTATTATTTGAAAAGGGAAGTGTTATGTTTTCGGTTAAATAATGGCAATAAAAGTCAACTTGATTGATGATGTGCTTGAGTGGTCACGTAATTGAACCCGTCACCCAATGGGAGTTTAGGGGCGATGCCCAATTTTATCGGATGCCCGGCGGGGGTCTGGTAGCCGAGTCGTGGTTGAGGCTGGACCGATGCTTCTTTATGGAATGCTGTCTAGGCGGGGGTTCTAGACATTGCCATGCCCAATGGGGTGGGATGATGCCCGGTTACGCTAAAAGACCGCCGACACTTGTGTTGGCCGTGGCTTGAGGGGTCGTAATAATTGGAACACATGTGTCGACAGTGCGCATGACAATTCTTGTATGTGTTCTGATTATGATTTATGCACATTATACTATTATTGCTATGCGAGACGTACTAATGTGCAGGGACGTGCCGAGCCGCCCGTATGAAATGAGGTTGAGCAAGACATTGACCCGATGGATATCGACATCCCTGATACTGTCGTAATAGATCTAGATTTCGAGCCACAAGGACCCGAGGAGCCGTGCTCACCTGGCGACTTGCCCAACTTCTTGGCTGGGCCTAGGTATGGTTATTAGAGCAGATGTAGGAGTTTGTACAGTTGGAAGTTAACCCCAACCTTGACCCTTTTTGTTAGTAGGTCGCATAGGAGTCGCTTTTGTAGTAGGCCTATATATATCGAACTCCTCGGGTTAACCTATTAATAAATAAATCATAGTTTGTGAAAAATCGTTGTCATGTTTTTACTATTCCTATTATTGTTGATTGACTGGATGTTTAATTTAATTCGCTTCCACATGCATTTAATCGAAAGATAAAAAGAAATAGGTTGGCGACGTATCCTAGGAGGCCGTTTTTTTAATCGACCACTAAGGGATGTTCACGTACTCGGGGTTCGTGGCGTGACATCCCCATCGAAGTGGTATTAGAGCCTAGTCAAGATTTGGAGTGATAAGGTGCGATGAATTATGGGATAGTTAGTTAGGAAAAACATTTTCCTTACACCTATGCATGTGATTGATTGATTGTATTGTGCGGGTTGCTTAGATTTGTAATTCCTTGTGGGAATCGAAAAGCAAGTTCTATAAAGATTCTGCGAGATGAGCGATCCTAAGCAGAGAGCCCCTCGAAGAAGGGTCGTAATAGCTATGACAGGTGCCAAAGGGAGGGCACCAAGATGAGCGGTTACTAGAGGGAGAGTGTTAACTCAGACTAGTACTGAGGGAAGAGTACCACCTTAGGCTGGTGTTGGAAGAGGAGCACCAGGTGATCCTAGGCTGGATGGGATCGTGCAGTTGCTAGAGACTCTAGGGAACGTGATCGGCCAGCAGGCTCATAACCAAGCTGCTACTACTGTCGCCGCCACTACTACCGTTAATGTCGTTGCTGCTAAGCTGAAGTCTCACCAGAAAATGAGAATGGTGAATGGCTCATGCATAAACTAGTGGAGTAGTTCTTGAAACTAAAGCCGCCAAGGTTCACTGGAGCGGGCAATCTAGAAGCTACAACCTTCTGGATCCGAGAATTAGAGAAGGTTTTCGCATTGTTGAGGTACTCTAAAGAGGACAAGGTAGTCCTAGCAGTCCACTAGTTACAAGGAGAGAGTATTTCCCGAAGGTACAGTCCTAGAGTGGGATACCTTCATAGAAGTCTTCTACGGGAAGTATTTTTCGGATTGCGCGAGGGAACAGAAAATGGTTGAGTTCTAGCGTCTCTGTCAGAGTTAGATGTCTGTGGACCAATATGAGGCGAAGTTTGCTAAGTTGTCCAAATATGCACCGAGGTTGATTGAGGACTCGGTGGTTAGAGCGAGGAGGTTCAGAGATGGTCTGAGGTTAGAGATTAAGGACCAACTGGTACCGCTGAATCTCAAAGACTATGATGAGCTGTACAAAAGGGCCCAACTGATTGAGAGGAACCTGAATGAACGGGCCGCCGCAAAGCGCACAACAGGGCATATTGAGTAGGCCTCCGATGCAAGGAAGGGTGTATGCTATCACTCGAAGGGAGGCGGAGGATTCGTAGAACGTGGTTATAGATACGGTCTCGCTAAACGACCATGCTGGTCATGCTTTATTTGATCCTAGAGCTACCCATTCGTTTATTGTTGAGCAATTTGTTAAGTTAGTAGGATTAAATTCAGAACCGTTGGAAGCAGTCATAGTATATCCACCTCGTTAAAAGATAAAGTGTTGTCTGCGATAGGGTGTCCTGGTTGCAAGTTAGTAATTGGTGAGCGAGAGGAAATGATAGATTTGATTGTGCTAGCCATGTTTGATTTCGATGTGATTATTGGTATGGATTAGCTCACCAAGCAATGAGCTACTGTAGACTATTATCGTAAATCGATTCAGTTTAACCTGTTAGCGGGTGAAAGTTTCGAGTTTATTGGAAATTGAGGAGGACCCTCGATTACCTTAATCTCGTCGCTTGAGGCAACCCAATTGTTAGAGGTGGGTTGCCACGGTTATTTAGCAATCGTGGTCCATACGTCAATTGAGGAGCCGAAGATGGAGGACATCGCCGTGGTGCAGGAGTTTTCTAACGTGTTTCCTAAGGAATTGCCCGATTTGCCTCCAGAAAGGGAGATCGAGTTTGTGATTGAGTTGGCCCCTGAGACGGAACCAATTTCTAAGGCTCCTTACTGTATGGCGCTATCAGAGTTAAACGAACTGAAGGTACAGATGCAGAAGTTGTTAGACAAAGAATTTATACGTCCTAATGCATCGCCTTGGGAAGCACCAGTTCTGTTTGTAAGGAAGAAGGATGGTTCGTTGCGTCTTTGCATCGACTATCAGCAACTCAACTAGGTAACGATCAAGAACAAGTATCCGTTGCCAAGGATTAATAACTTGTTTGATCAATTGCAGGGAGCTTTGATATTTTCCAAGATTGACCTGAGGACAAGTTACCATCAACTAAGGATTAAGAATAAGGATATACCGAAGACGGCTTTTTGTACGTGTTATGGCCATTATGAATTCACCGTAATGCCGTTCGGTTTAACCAATGCCCCATTCACTTTTATGGATCTAATAAAATGAGTGTTCAAGGAGTATATAGACTAGTTCGTTATTGTGTTTATTGATGACATTTTGGTGTATTCGATAAGTCCAGAGGAGCATGAAAGACATTTAAGGACAATGCTTCAAACCCTGCGAGAACACGAGCTGTACACCAAGTTTAGTAAGTGTGAGTTTTGGCTAACTTGTGTAGCTTTCTTAAGTCACGTGATTTCTAGCGAAGGGATTTCCGTGGACGCGACCAAGATTGAAGCCGTTATAAACTGGCCGAGACCAACAACGGTGACAGAGATCCAAATTTTCTTGGGATTTGCAAGCTATTACAAACAATTCGTGGAAAAGTATTCTGCAATAGCCATGCCCTTGACACGATTTCTAAAGAAGGAAGAGAAGTTTAAATGGACGAATAAGTGCGAGTGTAGTTTCCAAAGGCTCAAGCAGAAGCTGACTACCACACCCGTGTTGACGATTCCATCTGGCCCTGGATGATATGAGATTTATAGCGATGCATTGTACAGAGGACTAGGCTGTGTTTTGATGCAACATGGGAGAGTTCTTGCATACGTGTCCCGTCAACTGAGGCCTCATTAGTTGAATTATCCGATGCATGACTTGGAACTCACAACGATCATCTTTGCTTTGAAGATTTGGAGACATTACTTATGCGGAGAAAAGCTCTAGACTTTTACGAACCATTAAAGTCTAAAGTAAATATTTTTCTTAAAAGGAGTTGAACATGAGGCAATGTCGTTGGATGGAGCTTCTCAAGGACTACGACTATGGCATCATGTATCACCCCGAAAAAGCCAATAAGGTCGCGGATGCATTAAGTCGGAAATCATCGATTGCACAGATGATGGTTCAGGAGTGGATCCCACTCGAAGGAGTTCGGGATTTGGATTTCAAGTTTGAGGTAGGCCACCTTTCAAGTCTCATGGCTACCCTTAGAATTGAACCGGAAGTGTAGGTGAAGATTAATACGTTACAATTGACAGACCCTAAGATCCAGAAAATTCTGCAGGAGGATGCAGAAAAGAGGAAAGTTGACTTTCAGGTTATTGAGGACGGAATACTAAAGTTTCGTGGGTGATTGTGCGTACCTAATGATGTGGAGCTTAAGGAGGAAATCTTGTCGGAAGCCCATTGTAGTAGTTACAGCATTCATTCGGATAGTACAACGATGTATCAGAATTTGCACCAACACTATTGGTGGAACGGTATGAAGTCGGATATCGTTAGACACGTTGCCAAGTGTCTGACATGCCAACAAGTGAAAGCGCAACATTGCAAGCCCGGAGAACTTTTGCAACCTCTTGAAATTCCCAAGTGGAAATGGAAACATATCACAATGGATTTTGTGATGGGATTACCGAGGAGTCAGAGAGGTAATGATTCTATATGGGCTATAGTCAACAGGTTGACGAAGTTTGCTCACTTCATCGCCTTACGAAAGGACTTTACATTAGATAGATATGCTGAATTGTATCTGTGACAGATAGTTCGTCTCTATGGAATACGAATGACAATCACATCAAATCGAGTCCCAAAGTTTACAATCGCATTTTGGAAAAGTTTACAAATTGCCTTGGGAATGAAACTGCAGTACCACACAGCCTATCATCCAAAGACAAATGGTCAATTTGAGAAGACTATTTAAACTCTCGAGGACATGCTGTGAGCTTGCGTATTGGACTTCAAAGGAAGCTAGGAGGAATAGCCGTTAGGGAAATCCTTTATGATGTTTTGAAGATGACAAAATAAATCAAAGGCTACTAACGTGTTTAATAGACTATACAGATGATAGAACATATAAAGGATATTGTCAAAGTCTGAAGACGGCCAAAAGACTAAACGTAACACATGTCCAAAGTATATCCTGAATATTTCTAGACTTCTGTGTCAAAGTCTGAAGACTGCCAGACTTTAGTGTCAAAATCTAGTCTACATCAGAAGTTTGCTCACTTTGACAAATTCCAGACTGAACCTGAATGAAGAACCAGAGGACAGACTCTATGATGAAGCTGAACTTATTCAGACCGTGTCCAAACCTTAAGGCTAAATTTGTTCAGAAGTAGAATATGTTCAGACTTATGTTTAAATTGTAAAGTCTATTTCAGATGGAAGACACTCAGACTCTACTTCAGTCTGAAGACTCTCAGATTTACATCTAGAATGAGATAGAACGTAACACAAGCCCCAAACATATAACGGCTAGTGATCTGGTTTGGATTCTACATCAAGATTGATTTGATCAACTTAATCTAATTGATTGACAATTAGATCTTGAAGATAAAAACTTTCTATACGGAGAAGCTTTACTTATGGAAACCAAGATTCTATTTGTATTGGCGATCAGAATCAATTTGGGATTCTACTTCTATCACTCAACGTCTACCAAATCTTCTAGATACAGATCTGTCCAATGGGGAGATTGGAAGATGATCGTCGAGATACTGTCCAACAGCTAGTTTGGAAGTGGAGGATTATTTAAGGAGATCAAGGACCGATGAGCAAGTAAGAGACGGAGCGTAGAATTTATAATTCCAAAGTCTAAGCGATCTTCGATCATACACTTGTCTCTTGTGAGCTTAAACGTTTGTGATCGTGAGAGAAATACCAAAAGAGTGAATTAGTGAGATAGTGTGATCTACTACTAAGTGTTTGCACTCAAAGTTGTAATCTCTTGTTGATTGCATAATAAAATTTAGCTAGAAGGTTGTTAGCGTGGGAGAGTGGACGTAGGCTTGATCTAAGCCGAACCACTATAAACCTTGTGTTCTTATTCTCTTTCCTAAATCTCTTTATTTTGTTCGTAGTTCTATTTAACTGCTAAAGTCTGATCTCGCTCAAAGTCTACTGTTCTTCAGACTCAGTTTCGAAAGTCTATTGTTCATCAAACTCAGATTCAAAAGAAAAATATTTCTACTGTTCTTTTGCGAAAATTTTTCTTACACCTATTCACCCCCTCTAGGTGTTCATACTAGCACTTTCAACAGCTTCATCTAATTGAGTTTGCCTACAACAACAGCTATCAGCAGAGTATCAAGATGGCACCATTTGAAGCGTTGTATGGCAAGGCTTGCAGAACTCCTGTTTGTTGGGATGAAGTTGGAGAACGTAAGATTACGAGCCTTGAGTTGGTTCAACAGTCAGTCAACGCCGTCAAGTCATTCAAGAAAGACTTAAGACTGCCCATAGTTGTCAGAAGAGCTATGCAGATAAGTGGCATAGACCACTGGAGTTCCAAGTATGTGAACACGTATTCCTCAAAGTGTCACTGATGAGGGGTACTTCGCGCTTTGGCAAGAAAGGAAAGCCCGAGGTACGTCGGTCCCTTTGAAATTTTAGAGCGAATTGGGACTTTGGCGTATCGTCTCGCGTTGTCGCCGAGACTTGCTCAAGTGCATGATGTCTTCCACGTGTCGATATTGAGAAAGTATGAACCTGATCCAACCCACATGCTGAATTTTGAGGAAATAGACGTGGACGAGAGAGTGTCGTACGTGGAGAGACCGGTTCGGATAGTGAATCGAAAAGAGTAAGTACTACGCAGCAAGACGATTCCCTTGGTTAAAGTGGTCTGGCAATACCACGGAACGGAGGGAGCCACTGTGACATCATGATTTTCTGATTCTATTTTCAATTCAATGAGTTGGGCTTTTCATTAACGCGCCTATAGTTCTTTTCTCTAAGTTGATCACTCACGAGATAACTAGTCTATCTGGTGAAGCCGTAAAGGGATTTTAACGCAATAAATTTGAGAATTCGACCAGAAATCGACTGCTCGACCATGCTAATCTACAAGGGTCAATACAACACTGTCAAAATCGATCAAAGGTTGGAGATAGGTCGGCTCGATTGATGTATGTGATTAAAGTGTAGGTGATTTCACCTAATTGCAAAATTCTCGTCGAACGGCATTAGACCAATTTATTTGTTGTTTTTGTACCCTGTGCCTGTGTATGAAACCTTGAGATTTTCACGACAATCGAGAGTTGCCAATGAGTCAAAGATGCACAATGTGGCTCGAAAATAATCAACCACGGATCAATTGCATTAAAAATTCCCAAAAGCTACTCGGTAGGTTAGGTCACGCTAAAATCGTGCCCGGTAGAAATTAATTGCAAATTTAAACCCGATTTTAGAAATTGAAAGTCCTGTCATGTCACAATTCATTTTAGGAACGTCGACTAATCCTCCGAAGATTTTTTTGCAAACCCGAGATTTCAACGAAAATTCAAAGTAAGGCTATTTTGGATCGGGAAAATTGGAGGGTCGTTTTTGGTAGCATTTTTTTTTCCGTCAAGTTGGTTCAATTGACGAGGAAAAATCATGAGATGGACGATGGCACTTTGGCCGAATTTATGGGGGCCAAATTAAGCTCAATTGTAGAAGAATTGAATCAAATTGAATGGAAATTGTCCAAAATTTGTAAGTCCTTAGGGTGAGCAACTTTTGGACCATTTCAATGGCTTGTTGGGGAAGCCATGGTGCAGCAAATGGCTGAGGATAACAGCCATAGGTGCTGGGGGCAAGAACTTGAGTGCTTTGGATATTTTGGTGGCCCATCTTCCATAGCTGGCTTCTTCTTCCTTGCGCTATATTTCTCCATACTTGTTTTTTAGCTCAGGAGAACCAGAGGAAAGCCCCTAACCAGCCGTCAATCGTCCCTAGCTGCCGTGCACGCCCGTCCGAGCCCCACGCCCCTCGCGAGCCATCCGCGCGCCCCTCACGCCTGCGTGCTTGTCCCGCCTCCTGCTCGCTTCCAGCCGCCGTCTTAAGTTGCCTTGGCCGCCGTCGAGATTGCCTGGCTGCCGTCCGTTGCCGTCCAGCCACTGTCCACCTCCGTCGAGCTCACCAGGAGTTGCTGCAGCTGCCGCTATCCCGCTGTGGCCGTTTCAACCTAAGTCAAGCCTCGATCAGCCTTCTCGGCCCAAGATGTAGAAGCCAAAGCTCAACTCTTAGCTAAGGCTTCGAGGCCCGTTTTAAGGCCCGTCCGGACCTCTATTGGTGACACCATAAGCTTAAGTGTTGCTCACCCCCGGTCGCTGTCGCTGTGGACTCACCAGCCCGCTAAACCAGTGAGTTTACTTGGTAAACTCTGCTTATGGAGTTAATGATGCTTAGTAGATAATTAGTTTAGGCTAAGTGTGGATTATGTGATTAGTTAGTTTAGATTAGTGATTTAATTATTCAATTATGCATGTTAGGTGGTTAGAATAGACTAATTAAGGGCGTTTCCAGCCTAAGTTAGTATTTATGGTATCTAATTTGCATTATTTAATTATTTTTGTAATTTATTTAATTATTAAATATTTTTCGAAAATTATATCGGGATAGTCGGTAACCAGAATTCCGTGCTGATTGCAGTGGTGTGCTTAGTTTATGCAATTGAGTGTTAATTTGTGCAAATTGAGTGGTGATTGGAATTCTAGTTATTTATTCCAAAATTGTGAACTTTTGATATTTAATTAGAAAATCCCAGGTGTTGGGTTTTGACACCAAAAATGGTTTTAAAGACCATATTAAACAGTGCAATTTTAAAATGGAGAATATCAATTTTTTTGGCTCAAATTGATTGTGTACCATCACACGATTATTTCCACTGTGTGTTTTTAATACGAAGAAAATGGGTCAAGCACATTATTTTAATTGGGACATTTGAGTGCATAGCATGTTGTCTTGGCCGGAATTGGATGGGTGCATGAATGGTATCATAACCTGTCCCGGGCTGTTAAGCTCGAAGATGCCCCTATATGGGATGCCCCTCGTCAACGGATGCTGGTCGCAGTAGAGGTTGGGCCGATACTCCTTTGTGGAATGCCGTCTTGTGTAGACGTTGCTGTGCTCAATGAGGTGAGACGATGCCTGGTTACCCCAGAAGACCGCCGAACGTTGAGTAGGCCATGCCCGTGGGGTCATGATTAAAAATTGGAACAAATGATGAGTGAAATTGACGCGCCTGATTATGGGATAAAATTATGTGGCACGGTATGGGACGTGTCAAAACAATTTGGCTTTATAATCGGGACTCCTGTGACTGTGTGAGATTTGAGATGTGGTGTTCCAATTGATTGAATTTGATTTTTGCATATGGTTGAGGATATGAACTGTGCTAACATGCATGGAGGATCTGAGGCAAGGTGAGTCTCTATGGTGAGCTCGTGGTGAGCACGAGACGTTGTTTCATCCCTCCGTGAGCTCGTGGTGAGCACGATCTTAGTTGATGAAGGCCTACCTGAGTTTGTACCTCATCGATTCAGGGTGTGGTATCGCCATGGGCCTAACGGAGAACAGAAGGGCCCCTTGGTCGACGCACTCGCTATTAAGGGTGAGGAGATGGTTGGCCCCCTCGACACCAACATCCCTAATGGTGTCGTGGAAGACCCATAACTCTCGAATATCTCAGAGGTCTCGGCTGAGGAGTCCTGTGCTTAGTTAGCTGGGTGACTCTTCTTTTTTGGAGTAGACCTTTGTAGATATACTAGTATTGTATATAAACTCAACCTGTTTATGAAAAGTGCTTTTGTGAAATTGTGGTCCTGCTTTTCTATCCCATATTTGTGTTGTCTGGGGATTTCTTATACGCTTCCACATGTGAAATAAAATAAATTGGTCGATGACACGTCCTGGGACGTCGCAATTTTATAGACCACCGAGGGATGTGCGCGTGCTCGAGGTTCGGGGTGTGACAGTCACGTGGGAAAGCGAAGAATCAATGAGACATCAATACCCTTACCTTTTCGTAGAAAGGTTGTAATGGTTTAAATTTCGAGGACGAAATTTTTATAAGAGAGGAAGAGTTGTGACATCCCGAAATTTGGCCCCTGTTTCGAATATATTAAATGGTTATTTCATCGACACACTTATGGTTATTTGACTCGGAACCGATCACTCACGAGTTAACTAATCTATTAGGTGAGGCCATTAAGGGATATAAATACGACAAACCAGAGAATTCGATTAGAAATCGACTGCTCGACCATAATAATCGGCAAGGGTCAATACGACACTGTTATAAATCGATTAGCGAATGGATATAAATCGATTTGATGGAAGTACGTAGTCGAATTGTAGGTGGTTCCGGATGATTACGATATTCGCGTCGAACGACAATAAACCAATTTTCTATCGATATTGTATTCAGAATACGTAATTGAACCCTCGCGATTACATGACAACCGAGGGTCGTTTATGATTCAAAGATGCACAAATGTGGGTTGAAAATTATCGGCCACAGGTCAAATGCATTAAAACCCCTAAAATCTACCCGATATATTATGTTGTACTAAAGTTGCATTCGATCGATTTTAATCACGAAATTTAATTTGGTTTCGGGAATGTGTCATGATTTGTTTATTGGATGTCGTCTCATCTTTCAGCAAATTTTCGACAAGTTCGAAATTTTGCGGAAAAACGATTTTTGGACAAAAAGAAAAAAAAAATGAAATTTGGATGGGTAGAGAAATTGGATTTTTCTATCCCAAATAGGCTTATTTTTGGGGAAATTAGAGTTAGAAAGCATTTGGGAAGGCCAAGGATGACCATAGAGACTTTTTAGGCATTGTGATGATGAATTAGATATTTTCCTAAGTCTTTGATTGGTTGGTTTTCTCTCTCTCCCTCTCTCCCGCTCTTCTTCCCCCTCTCACGCGTGAAATCCCCCCCCGCCCCCTTCTGTTGATTTTCCCTTCTACTCATCTTCTTCCCTCAGCCTCATCTTCTTCATTTCCCCTTCATTTTCTGCCGCACCACTCTAGCATCATCTTCACCACTCCACCCCTCACTTCACACCCTCAGCACCACCACCAGCTCACCCCAGCACCCTCACGACTCCACCAACATCACCGCAACTCCAGCACCGCCAGCCACCAGCGACACCGCGCCAACACCACCCCAGCGCCCTCATCACCTTCATCTCACACGTCCATCTCCACCCGCGCCTCAAGCCATCACCACCACATCACAGCCACAGCTCCACCACCATCCTTACCTCCATGTCCAGCCACCACACGCTCATCCCGGCCACTAGCTCCACTTCAACACACTGAGACTCCACCACATCAGCCACCATCCATCCAAGCCGAGCCTCCCCTGTTTCGCTGAGAGCTTGGAAGGACCGCCACCGTCGCCGTTGAGCCCCGTTTGATCCGTGAGTGGCACGCCCTTGACGTTGTCGCGTCGCGGTCGCCACGAGCCCGCCGCCATCAAAAACCCGTGAGCTAACCCCCTAATCTTTGATTATGCCATTAATTGTGCTTAGGGGTGATTAGATTAGCATTAATTGTGATTAGTCTTAATTAAGCTTGGTTTTGTTTAATTGAGATTAAGAATGGTTTATTCTAATTTTAAAATTGATTAGTTTGAGTAATTACGATTAGGTTAATTAATCATTATTAGATTAATTAATTGGGTTTAGTTTAATTAATCGTAATTTGCTTAATTTAATCGTCATTTATTTAATTAATCACAATTAGCATAATTAGTGACGGATTAGTCATTACGTAGATTTTTACGCTCGTTTTCTTGGATGAAATTATGTGTGGTTTTGATGGTTTACATGCACGATATTATGTGTTTGTTTGCTCTATGGCAAGTTCCTATTTCATTGCAAAAATAGAAAAAAAAAATGAGGTGTCGGGTTTGGATACCAAATTTTATGTGCTCAATAAAATAATGGGGTTTTAAATTAGATGCGTGCCAAGTTTGATGGATTGATTTCAAATACGTGACCCCATACGAATTTCTTTCCGAAAATTTTAAAGGAAAAAAAAAGGGTTGTCAAGTATTATTTGAAAAGGGAAGTGTTGTGTGTTCAGTTAAATAACAGCAATAAAAGTCGACTTGATTGATGATGTGCTTGAGTGGTCACGTAATTGAACCCGTCACCCAACGGGAGTTTGGGGCGATGCCCAATTTTATCGGATGCCCGGCGGGGGTCCAGAAGTCGAGTCGCAGTTGAGGCCGAACCGATACTCCTTTTATGGAATACTGTCTAGGCAGGGGTTCTAGATATTGCCGTGCCTGATGGGGCGGGACGATGCCCAATTACACCAGAAGACCGCCGAAACTTGTGTTGGCCGTGGCCCGAGGGGTTATAATAATTGGAACACGTGTGTTGACAGTGCGTGTGACAATTCTTGTATGTGTTCCGATTATGATTTATGCACATTATACTATTATTGATATGCAAGACGTACTAATGTGCAAGGACATGCCAAGACAAGGTGAGTTTATGTCTGGCGTGTGCTTAAGCTGCCTTCGAGGTGAATTCGCGATTGAGGCTTAGGAATTTTACTCGCTGAGATTTCATCTCACCTGTCATTGTCAAAATATTTTTGGGTTCGTAGAATGAAGATCCACCCGGTCCATTTCGGGGTCCTTTGGGAGATAGAGGTAGAGACTACTCTCTACCATATCCCCAGGACCAACCGATGCCATGAGTTGGTAGTGACGACGGTGTGGGTAGATAAGGGTTTTGTGAACGTGGTGTGGTGCCCCCCAACGGCCCTTGATCCATTAGGGTCGCCACACTTCTTTCCTTATCCTAGATGTCCTTCTTTCTCATGATCAATGGACTTCAGGGAATCCATGTGGGGGTTCTATCACACACTTCATTGGTCCTTACACAAAGTATATGGCAGAAGCGTATCCAACAACTCTTCTTTCCCTACACATGGAAATGATGCACACACTAAACACGTTTATAGATAATAGCCTGACACTTTTATTTACACATATCTACTAGATGGACATTGTTTGTTGGTACATCCAAAATGCCACAGTTTCCTATTCTCGGCTATACTTCAAAAGTTAACGGACATCTTCAGCAGCCATTTACATAGAGTCCATCATTCAGTGCCGGCGTCCAAAAATTCTCCCTGCTGTCCTCACCCTTGTGGTCACTCCATGCCACTCGATCCCCCGTTGTCGTCTTCTGGTGGCGGTGGCAGCAGCCATAGAACTCACTCATTCCTACGAACGAACAAGACAAATATTCATGGAGTACAGGACCTGAGGGAAGACTAGTGTCAATCATCACGATCACCCTCACTCGAACGTAAGTCAATCCCTATAAGTCAGGATCCTGGTATTCCAACTGCTCCCACTATAAGTCAATAGGGATCCCGTAGAATGTACTAGGAGGTGCGAGTAGCAGAGACATCTTCCTTACTCTGAAATATGTTAGTCACCACAAAGGGTGAGTACAACCACTCAGCAGCTAAAGATCTACTAAACTATATTATGTAGAATCATCATCATCTGATTTCATCTGATTTCATGCAAAATACATAAAACACATCCCTAGAAGAATCGGTACGCATTAAATCAATAAAACTTTTCCAATGAAATGGCAAGCGCAATTTAATAATTGGAACACATCATTTCAACCACATGGGTCCCAATTACAAAGCCAAACCGTTATGACACGTCCCATATCATGCCACACAATTTTGTCCCATAATCAGGCGCAGCTATCAAAATGGCGTAACTCAGCAGAATAATCGGCTTTTAAAATTCAAAAGATTTTTTCTCCCTGAGGACCAGTGTTTGTGTCCCTCCAGGCATTCACACCCAACCTGGCGTCACGAAACCCTTCGATTCCATATTTCAGTCACCGAGCATCTAGAGCGTGTTACGTCACACCTCCAAGCATCTCGCACCCTTACCTAGCATCATGAGGAATCGCCAGGGCTCACCAAATCAATGACTGCCCCTACCCTCTGGAATGTGTATCATCATACGTCCGGGCATCTTGACTCTCCCGAGGAAACTCTGGAGCTCACCAGTCCCCAGGCATCCAAAGTGTGTCATGTCTCACCTCTAGGCAACCCGACTTCCGAGGCATCGTTGACCCGAGGGTCCAACGGCAGCAATATCACACCAACCATGGTGTAATAATTAAATCATTTCAATGCCAAAACGTTTTTGAATACGGAAATCCTTTGGATTTTTCCCCGAAAGTTCCACTTTCACAAATACTTTCCAATCATTTTCAAATCCGTATAAAGAAACTTGAATGGAAATTACCCTTCCCGGCTTGGAACAAAATAATTTATTGAAATTTATAAATACATTTGAAATCGGCACGTTGATAAATTCAAATCTCAATCCCACTCCAATGGTTTGGAATGTTTTTTATAAAAAGTTCATAAGTCTTTAAAATATAAAACATCTCTTAAAACATTCGGGTACGGTGCCACAGTATCCATAAGTTTTGATGCAAATCAAGAGATTTCTAAAACAGTTTGCGAACAAAATCCCGAGGTTCCACTATCGCAACATCTAGGGTAGATTCAAAGGCCTAAACCAAAGCACTCACGAAAACTTCTCAATTTTCTAACCTCAAATCGATTCGGTCATTCTAGATGTCACTATCCAACATTAGAATTCAAACCATTACAATCTAGTAGCATCTCCTCAAACAACAGCAATACTACACTATATAGGTTATAGACTTCAACTTGCCTTAATGTCAGTAGTGTCGGCGGCGATGAGTGTGGCACCCCTCAACGGCCCCCGATCCGATTAGGATCGCCACAGTTCGCTTTCCATTCACTTTCCTTATTAATATATCACTCTGATACCATTTCAATTGTAGCGGGTCCATACAACCTGGGGGTTTACATTTTTTTTTTTCGATCGGTCCCTTGCGCAATTTAAACACGGAAGCACATCCAACAAACTCCCTTCCCTATGTTCATAAATCGATGCACACTAACTAAACATTTTATATAAGTCAAAGCCGTACACTTTTATTTACATAACTTGATGGACATCATTAGTCGATACATCAAAATGCCATAGTCTTTCTATACTTGGCTATATTTCAAAAGATGACCAACGTCTCTTCCAACAGTCGTATACTTTAGAGTCCATCGATTAGTGTCGGCGTCCAAAATTTCCCACCTTTGCTATCCTCCTTCTTACGGTCATATCCAACCGCTCAATCCATCTACTAATCTGAAATGTTGGTCCCCAAAAGAGGTGAGTACAACCACTCAGCAGGTAAAGGAATCCAATAACCACTCATTGCATCATACAAGTCATACATGCATTGCAGGCATTACTTACCTTGAAGCCATGCATATACTATCATGCATCATCACCACAGTCATAGCACATACATGTGTATCATCATGTCATACTCATATCATCGTCATCATGACATTTTTATATTACACACATGTCATCATCATCATGGCATCATCATGGCATCATCATATCACACATGTCACCATCATCATGACATCATCCTATCACACATGTCATCATCATCATGACATCATCATATCACACATGTCATCATCATCATGACATTATCATCATCATATCATGCATATCACAATGCCATATCATATATCATCATCATATCATGTCATAGGTGATCATCATTATTTCACATAACATATCATCATCATCATCATCATGCATGTCATGCCATGGGTGATCATCATTATTTCACATCACATATCATCATCGTCACCATCATCATCATGCATATCATCATGCATATCATGCCATGGGTGATCATCATTATCTCACATCACATATCATCTCATCATCATCATCATCATCATTATCATGCATATCATCATGCATATCATCATGCATATCATGCCATGGTTTAATTTCCACTTTTTGCTTTCAATTTGATCACCACATCACCCATTTCTCAAATCATCAATTTCATCATCCCCTCGGGCAAAGACCTCCGAGGCTTCCGACATTCAGCCTCCCAGGCCACAGGGCATCCGGCCCCCCACATTCCGGGCATCTCGCATCCCAACTGGCATCACGAGGCATTCCCTTCGGGAAGAAACCTCCGACAGGGCTTCCGGCATTTACACTCCCTAGCCAGGCATCCCGCATCCCAATCCTAGCATCGCGAGGTATTCCTTTCGGGCAAAGACCTCCGACAAGGCTTCCGGAATTATGTACCGACATACCACCAGGCCTCCCTTGGAATTACATACCGTATACCACCGGGCATCCCGATACTCCCGGGGAATCTCCGGAATTACGACACTAGGCCACCGGGCATCATCATCTACCACAACAATCTCCTCATTTAACATTATTCATGTTCACCATTATTTTGATCTCAATTTAACATGGCATATGGCGTAACATCAAACAAGTCATACTTGGCATAACATTCACACATGCATCACAATTCAATGTCATACATACACCAATATCTCATCATACATGCAACAATGTATAATTATTTATTAATAAATTCAATGGAATTTATGGCCAATAAAATAATACATTTTATTTATTTATTTATTTATTTATTTATTTATTATTATTATTATTATTATTAAAAATAAATATTAAATTCAATATCTATAAATTCCCAAAATTATAAAAATTCAAGAAATTACAAACCAATAGAATTACATGCAAAATTCATGGCCAAATCGAATTTCACAAAATTTCACAATTTCCACAAAACAGCCCATAATATTCGGATAAAACCAGAATGCACAGTTTCCGAAGAAATTCGATTAAAATATCCATACGGTCTCCAAAAATTATGAAATTTTACAGAGTGATAGCCAAGGAATTTTCGTACAACTTTCATCAAGAACTTCAAGCCAGATTATTTTTATATTATTTTATACGACCTCACGAAGCTTCTGGACCCATTACCGCATCGTCCAGTGTACATATCACCGAAATATTGAGATTTCACCTACCTATTCTCTTTCATTTTCTCTGAAATTTGGATATGTTATACATCAAGATATCCTCTACAAGTTTCATGAAGAGATCTAAGTCAAATAACCAGATTATAGTCATCATCTATGTCCATGAAGTCTCGGGTATCTCAGAATACATCACCAGAATCATCATCTTCAAGATTTAGTCAATTTACTAGGCTTTACTTGTTCATTTAATTTCAAATTTGATTATGTTATAGTTTAAAATATCACCTACAACTTTCATGAAGAAATCGAAGTGAGATTCTCATCAAAAACCAACATGCAACCACGAATCCAGCAAGAGGTCAGTAAAAACTCTCCAGATCTGAGGTCTCCGTAGAATAAGACTTTAACCCCTCAAATCTCCATCATTTTCCACGAAATTTCATTATCTTGTAGTTCAAGATGTTAGCTACAACTCTCATGAAGAAATTGAAGCCAAAATCGGACTCCAAACACACATGCAAGCTCAAACAAGTTTCTGACTCACACGGTCCGAACAAGAACAGTCACACTCTTCACACACAACTCATCCATGCTTCGGTTTTTCTCATCTAACATCCAAAAATTCGACATGCAAACAACATACAAACATGCAAGAGAAGCTAGAGGACTCCCACTTGCCTCTAGACCACACGAACGGCAGCACAAGGCGGCGAGCACGGCGGTCGGACGGGCGAACTCCTCTTCTTCAGCCTCCCACTCTCCCGCATCTCACTCTCTCGGCTCACTCTCTTGGCCGAACAAGCCACTCTCTCTCTCTCCCTCTCTCTCTCTCTCTCTCTTTTGGATGCTTATATATTGCATGCATTCTAGGTTTGCATGGGGGACAAGTGTTCTCATGAGGAGAACAAGTGGCAAAAAGGAGAGGACAAGTGTTGGAGGACATGCAAGGTTAATGGGCCTTCTTCTTGGGCCAACCTTGGGCCAGCAAATGGGCTGGTCGACAGCCCCTCCTTGGCTCCAATGGGCCGACCATTTGGCCCTCCAAAATCCATACTCTTGGGCCTAAGGCCCAACCTAATTAAACCCACAATTTCACTTTCAATTATTCATCTTTAATTCTTTCTTTTGAGAATTTAATTACTAAATTCCACATGGCCAAAATCTTGAAATCATAATTCCATAAATTCCAATTTATAAAACACATGGCCAATGATAGGATTTTCTTTCCTATCAAATAATTATCCATTAAAAGCTTGGCCATAAATCTTATTGCAAATTTTGGATTAAATGGCTATAAAATAACTTGATGGTACTTCCATCACCTATTCATAGACTTTAATGTAACTAGAGGTCATTATGAATTTTGGGATGCCACAATGAGGTGGCACGGTGGTGCGGTTTGGTCGCCGATGAGCAGTGAGAAGAGCGGAACAGCACCAGCTCTTGAAGGTTTGCTAGGTGAAACAAGATCGGTGAGGGATGGAAGCACCGAGGGTAACCCCACAATTTCCTTCTTCTGTGGCTGCTGTGTGTCGATCGAAG
Organism: Eucalyptus caleyi; assembly: GCA_014182885.2. Lineage (NCBI taxonomy): Eukaryota > Viridiplantae > Streptophyta > Magnoliopsida > Myrtales > Myrtaceae > Eucalyptus > Eucalyptus caleyi. The sequence goes on from CM024471.2 coordinate 48,979,893, forward strand.
ATGAGAATGGCTGAGAAGGAAAGGTGCTACTCGCTGAAGGAAGGCCAACGTCTTTTTGAAGTTGACTTTTGCAGTCAACAATTGGGGTCCTTTAGTGGCTGCGGCAACAATGGCCAGGTGTGCCATGCGTGTCCATCAGCCGAGCTCTCTCTTGTTAGGGAAAAAAGAAAAGAATATTTATGGAGAAGGCCCAAATAATTTTTCCTGCTACTATTTCTGTGAAAATTAAATAGGATAAAATATTAAATGAAAGCAGTAAATATGAATAATAAATAACACTAGAATTTTAACGTGGAAAACCCTCCAAGTTGAAGGAGAAAACCATGGGACCGTAGTCCACTTCAAACTTCCACTATGATAAATAATGGGATATAACTTCACCCAAAGGTGTATCTCTCGCTGTCTTCAATTTGTGGATTTGAACCTCTCACAAACTAGATAACTCACTCAAAGATAACTTTTTTTCTTGGAAGAAGAAAACTGTTTCTTCCCCTACGCTGCTCTGATATTCTTGCTTTTGGATATTCTTCTCCGTTGAGGAGGACTCCTATTTATAGGAGCAAATGCAATCCCAATTGGAATTGTACAATATGAAAATCATGTAGATTTATCTCTTAATCTCTTGTGATTTGGTAGATCTAAGAAGATCACTTTGATTTCTTTTCCAATCTCCATTGATTTTCTGGATGTGGAAGATCACGTTGATTTATCTCTGGATCTCTTTTGATGTTTTCTTTTTCTTTTTCTCCTTTTTTTTCTTTTTCTTTTACACACTCACTGCTATACATATTCTACTACAGATATACATAATTGCATTGGCCTCTCCAATTGGGAGTGACCTACTTAACAAATCTCCCCCTCACGAGCAATTTGGAGAAGGTGTCAAACCTGCAAAAGTTCGACAGGCTTGCATCTTCACTGTAGATAGAGATTTTGTCATCATATCTTAGCCGTTGTTGTCAGTGTGTATTTTCTTTAGCTGTAGGGCTTTTTCTTCCAACACATCACGTATCCAATGATATCTGATGTCAATGTGTTTGGATCTGGAGTGGAAAGTTGCATTTTTTGCTGAGGTGTATTGCACTTTGACTATCTGAATACAAGATATACTCCTCTTGGTTGTGGCCCACTTCTTGTAGAAACTTCTTCATCCACAAAAGTTATTTACATGCTTCCGTTATCGCAATATACTCTGCTTCAGCACTAGATAAGGCAACACATTTTTGTAGTCGAGATTGCCATGAAACTGCTCCTCCTGCAAAAGTCATTAGGTATCTCGATGTAGACTTTCTTGAGTCCACGTCCCCTGCCATGTCTGAATCTGAAAAACCTTCTAAAACAGTTTTACCATCACCAAAACATATGCAGTTATTAGATGTACCACAAAGATACCTGAATATCCATTTGACTGCTGCCCAATGTTCCTTACCAGGATTGGATAGAAATCTACTTACCACACCAACTGCATATGCGATATCAGGCCTCGTACATACCATCGTGTACATTAGACTGCCAACCGCTGATGCATAAGGGACTTTTTCCATTTCCTTCTTTTCTGTCTCAGTTTTTGGGCACTGCTCTAAGCTGAGTTTGAAATGATTTGCAAGTGGAGAACTAACTACTTTGGATTATTCATATTAAATCTTTCAAGAACTTTATTAACATACCGTTCTTGAGATAACCAGAGTTTACGATTCCGTCTGTCTCGCAAGATTTCCATCCCAAGAATTTGTTTTGCCGGTCCCAAATCCTTCATCGCAAAGCACTAGCTTAATTCCTTCTTTAAGTTGTTGATCTTGCTTTTATCCTGGCCAACAATTAGCATGTCATCAACGTAAAGCAAAAGAATGAGGAAATTACCATCAGTAAATTTCTTGATGAAAGCGCAGTGATCAGCGGTGATTTTGTTGAACCCATTTTCTTCCATGAAGGAATCGAATTTTCTGTACCACTGTCTTGGTACCACAAGATTTTCTTTGCCTTTGATTTTGAAACCTTCCGGCTGATCCATGTAGATCTCCTCATTTAGATCTCCATTTAAAAACGCGTTCTTCACGTCAAGTTGCTTGATCTCCAGGTTCAAGCTTGTTGCCAAGCCAAGGACAACTCGAATAGAGGACATTTTAACTACAGGAGAAAATACCTCATTGAAGTCGATATCTTTCTTCTGAGTGAATCCCTTCACAACCAACCTAGCTTTGTATCGTGGCTATAAGTTACCTTTTTCGGTCTTTAATCTGAACACTCACTTGTTTTTGAGAGCTTTTCTTCCTTGTGGCAACTTGACTAAATCATAAGTATGATTTTCATCTAAGGATTTCATCTCCTCCTGCATAGCTTTTAACCACTCCTCTTTATGCTCGTGGAATACAACTTCTTGGTAGTTCTCTGGTTCTTCCCCGTCAGTGAGCATCACGTACTCATTGGGAGAATATCTACGACTAGATTGTCGTTCACGAGTTGATCTCCTCAATTGAGGTTCTAACGGGACCTGTTCAACAATTGGTTCAAGTTCAGTTGAAGTAATCTTACCTTCAATCCTAGATTCAACTTGCTTGTTGATAGGAGGAGCGACTGGGCCAAGATCAACTGAGTATTCGTCTATTGATGGAGATTTCTCGTGCTTCTTGAAGTCCTCGATTGTCTGATCTTCAAGAAATACCACGTCCCTGCTTCTAACTATTTTCTGGTTAATGGGATCCCAGAGTCTGTAGCCAAATTCTTCATGTGCGTACCCAAAAAAAATACATTGCTTTGATTTCCCATTAAGCTTTGATCTCTCATCTCTTTGAATGTGAACAAATGCTCTACAGCCAAACACCTTCAAGTGGCCATAAGAAGAATCTTTACCAGTCCAGACACTTTATGGTACATCACCGTTAAGTGGAGCTGAAGGTGATAGGTTGATTAAATCAACTGTCATCCTCATTGCCTCACCCCCAAAAGTGGTTTGGTAGCTTTGCGTTGGAGAGCATACATCTGATTTTTTCAAATATGGTTCTATTTATCCACTCCGCGACACCGTTGTGTTGAGGTGTTTTTGGTACAGATCTTTCTAGTTTGATCCCAAGATTTTTGCAATAATCTTCAAAAGGTCCTTGGTATTCGCCACTGTTGTTAGAGCGTACACACTTCAATTGCCTGCCTGTTTCTCTTTCAACTTTCATATGAAATTGCTTGAAGATTTCCTGCACTTGGTCTTTAGTTTTCAAGGCAAATGCCCACACCTTTCTAGAGTGGTCATCAATAAATGTTACAAAATAAAGCGCACCTCCAAGTGTCCTAGTTTGCATTGTGCATACATCAGTATGTATCAAATCTAAAATTTCAGCTTTTCTAGATGGTGGGGAATTGCGAAATGATACTCTATGTTGTTTTCCCATAATGCAGTCGACACAAGTATTCAACGATGTACCTTTCATTCTGGGTAGGAGTTGCTTTCTAGTGAGAATCTTAAGTCCTTTCTCACTCATGTGTTCAAGTTGCTTATGCCATAACTCGGTGGTGACTCCTTTTCCAGTTACATTCACCTCTCCTCTACACGGCTTGAATTGTGTGATATAGAGAGAGTTAGTCTTTTCTCCTTTGGCTACCACCAAATTACCTTTAGTGAGCTTCCATTTTCCATCACTAAAGAAATTGATGTAGCCTTCGTCATCAAGCTTGCCGGCAGATATGAGATTGAAGCGTATGTCCGGAACATGTCTCACATCTTTGAGTAGTAACCTACATCCAACATTAGTCTCCAAATAAATATTACCCATACCAATAATTTTGGACGTACCTTTGTTTCCCATCTTTATGAGTCCAAAATCGCCAGTGGTGTAAGATGTGAAATGATCTTGACGAGCCGTGACATGGTAGGATGCACCAGTATCAACTACCCATGTCGAATCTTGGGATGCAAGATTAATGGAATCATCACTTTGAATAATGATCACCTCATTTGCAATATTTGCAGTGTCATTCGTCTTGTTCTCATTAGCTTTGTTGATGTTATGGTTTTTTTATTTTTCCGCCTTAAGCTTTCTGCATTCTTGGATGAAGTGTCCCAATTTGCCATAATGATGGCACTTCTTGTCTCGTCTAAAGTTGGATTGGGACCTTCCTCGTTGCTGATTCCGGAAGTTTCGGCTTTTGCTTCTCCCTCTCCGTTCTTGATTTTCTTGTCGATTAATGACAAGAGCCTCGAACTCAGGGTTGACTCCACTCTCTTTTCGCCGGGATTCTTCATTCAACATTCTATCTTTTACCACATCCATGGTAAGCTTGCCGTCAGGAGCCAAGTTGCTGACCGACACAACAAGTGTGTCCCAGCTATTTGGCAAAGAGCTAAGCAGCAGCAATGCTTGCAATTCATCATCTAATGTCATCTTCAAAGAATTGAGTTGGTCTACTATACCTTGGAACTCGCTCATGTGTTTCGAGACATTGCTCCCGTCTTTGTATTTCAGATTCATGAGCTGCTGCATGTGATTTGCTTTATTTTGCACCGTTGTTCTTGTATACATTTTCTCTAATTTTTGCCAAAGAACAACATCATCATGTTCATTAGCAAAATTTTGAAAAATGCTCTTATCAATCCATTGTCGGATTTGAGCAGCACACTTCCGATTGAGCACTATCCATTCGCTTTCGGACATTGTCGTTGGTTTGCCACCAGAAGACGATGCCAATTTGGCTTCCGCTACAGGATCGTACTCCTTGGACGTTGGTACTGGTACCTTTGTCGGTATCACAATTGGCCTCCAAAGATCTTTAATGTATAGCAAATCCTCCATCTTTGGTTTCCAGATTGCATAATTGAATGCAGTCAATTTTATTATGTTGCCAAAATTTTCCTCCATTTAATTCTGCACAGAAAAATAATAAATAGAGCAACCTTGCTCCGATACCACTTGTTGGGGAAAAAAGAAAAGAATATTTGTGGAGAAGGCCCAGATAATTTTTCCCACTACTATTTCTGTGAAAATTAAATAGGATAAAATATTAAATGAAAGCAGTAAAAATGAATAATAAATAACACCAGAATTAATGTGGAAAAACCCTCCAAGGTGAAGGAAAAAATCACTGGACCATAGTCCATTCAAACTTCCACTATGATAAATAATGGGATACAACTTCACTCAAAGGTGGATTTCTCGTTGTCTTCAATTTGTTGATCTGAACCTCTCACAAACTAGATAACTCACTCAAAGATAACTCTCTTTCTTGGAAGAAGAAAATTGTTTCTTCCGCTACGCTGCTCTGATATTCTTCTCCGTTGAGGAGGACTCCTATTTGTAGGAGCAAATGCAATCCCAATTGGAATTGTACGATATGAAAATCATATAGATTTATCTCTAAATCTCTCGTGATTTTGTAGATATGAGAAGATCACTTTGATTTCTTTTCCAATCTCCCTTGATTTTCTGGATGTGGAAGATCACGTTGATTTATCTCCCGATCTCTTTTGATATTTTCTTTTTCTTTTTCTTTTTTCTTTTTCTCCTTTTTTTCTTTTTCTTTTACACACTTACTGCTATACATATTCTACTATAGATATACATAATTGCATTGACCTCTCCAATTGGGAGTGACCTACTCAACATGTCTCTCGCTAGCTTGCTGTTTCAGTCGCTGGTTTTGTTGACAACGCCGGTCAACAATTGAGACCCTCGGTGGCTGTTGCAATGAGTGGCAGCTGGAGGAATCGTGTCTTCCGCATGCGGGGTCTCGGATTTCCGTTGGCAGCCGAGCGTGAAGCAACGTGGCCGTTGCTGGCCACACTTCTTTGACCAATTCGTCAACTCTTCTTGCCTCCTCGTGGCTGCGTGAGGGAGGAACACACGAGCAAACCGTGTCCCTCAGTCGGTGACTCCCGCTGCCACCTGCCCCTCCCTCCTTCACGCGCGTTGCAGCTGCAGCGTCGGCCAAGGCCTCTCCTCTTTGCATGCATGGCAGCGGACGTAGCTGCTCATTAGTTGACCACATGATTCAACTCATCCGAACCGTTAGCCCACTATGGGATCATTCCATGCGTGCATGCTTTAATGGGTCGTATGGAAGAGATAAGGTTGGCGTGAGTGCATGGCCGGGCATGGGCAGGTTGATGGACGTGGCTGCATGGTTTTGCATGGCCAACTCCTCCATTTGTTGACCAACAAGAAGAAAGGAACGTGCATGGGAATTCAGGGTCAATGGTCTTCATTCCTTGGCTGTCCATGAAGAAGAAAACGTGGTGGTGGTGTTACGTAAGAAGATTTTTGACGAGACGATAAGCTATACAAAAATCGGATCGTCTCGATGCGGCAAAGACGCAACCACGGGGGTATGTCATAAGACCATCACGAAACGTGATGTCTCGATCTAGCGATGGTGGTGAAACGGGGTCGTAATTGGTGTCAATGACGTAGTCCGACAACATAATCGTCAACCCGTCACAAACCGTTATGTATTCGAGGTCCGGCGAAATCCGGATGTCACACATGGTGCCCCACCGCTTCAAGGCTTGGTTTATTATGGAACCAAACGGTGGTCGGGAGGGTCCCATGCATGGTTTTGATGGGCCGCCCGTAGGAAATGAGGTTGAGCAAGACACTGACCTGATGGATATCGACATCCCTGACGGTGTCATAATATATCCAGATTCCGAGCCAAAAGGGCCCAGGGAGCCGTGCTCACCTGGTGACTTGCCCAACTTCTTGGCTAGGCCTGGGTATGGTTATTAGAGCAGATGTAGGAGTTTGTACAGTTGGAAATTAACCCCGACCTTGACCATTTTTGTTAGTAGGTCGCACAGGAGTCGCTTTTGTAGTAGGCCTATATATATCGAACTCCTCGGGTTAACTTGTTAATAAATAAATCGTAGTTTGTGAAAAATCGATGTCATGTTTTTACTATCACTATTATTGTTGATTGACTGAGTGTTTAATTTAATTCGATTCCACATGCGTTTAATCGAAAGATAAAAAGAAATGGGTCGGCGACGCGTCCTGGGATGTCGCATTTTTAATCAACCACTGAGGGATGTTCGCGTACTCGGGGTTCGGGGCATGACATCACATGTCTTAAGCATTGCTCAAAGAAGTGCGGGCAAAATTATTTCTTTCTCATTTTGCAGGGTTCTTGACTTGTAAACCCGAAGATGATTATAGAATTGTTCTTTCAATTGTCTTGACTCAAAGAATCCTTTTGTTAAGCCATTGACCAAGCCCACATCACGGTCCCTGTTAAAGACCTCACAAATTGGTAAGGTCATACTGCTTGCGAGAATACTCGGATCCTTGTTGGTATGATGATAGTGAGATGGAGTGATTCTCCTAAAATAGCCCTTCTAAATGAGAGTGAATGAAAGTCCTTTCTAATCGAAAGTCTCTCATTTAGTATTTTTAAGAAATCTATATCATTGTCTTGAACGACAATTCTCTCCTGTGGAAATTTGGGTGATGCAAATATGGTAAAGTCATTATGCATAAACCTTGATTGAATTGATGAAAACCTCACTAAATTTTGAAATGTGCATTGTAAAGTAGCTTAGATTGTCTACCTCTTTGATGAATGCATACAAGTTTTTGCTCTAATAGTGTCTAACAGATAATATTTCCTTGAAAATTGAGTAATATCTAACGTTCAAGTTACTTATTTTATAAGTAATCGATGCGGTGTGCTTCTGTAACTCGAGGTCTCCCCATCAATCTGGCATGCTTCCATAACCCGGAGTTCCTTTATATTGACCTAGTGTACTTCCGTTGCTTGGAGTCCTTTTCATCGACTCGGTGTGCTTCCATAGCCCGATGTCCCTCTTGATTGACACAGCGTGCTTTCATAGTGCGGATTTTCTTTATATTGACCCAGCGTGCTTTCGTAGCCCAAAGTCCTTTTCATTAACTCGGCGTGCTTTCTTAGCTCGATGTCTCTATTAATTGACACAATGTGCTCTCGTAGCCGAGAGTTCCTGACCTAGCATGCTTTCATAGCCCGATGTCTCTCTTAATTAACACGGCATGCTCCTGTAGCTCGGACTTCCTGACCTAGCGTGCTTCCATAGCCCAGAGTCATTTTTATTGACTCGGTGTGCTTTCATAGCCTGATGTCTCTCTTAATTGACACGGTGTGCTCTCGTAGCCCGAAGTTCCTGACCTAGCGTTCTTCCGTAGCGTAGAGTCATTTTCATCAACATAGCGTGCTTCTATAGCCCATAGTCCCCCTATCAAATCGGTGTGCTTCCATAGCCCGAAGTTCCTCTTAATCGACACGATGTGCTTCTGTAGCCCGGAATCTCTTTCACCGACATGGCGTGCTTCCGTAGCCCAGAGTTTCTCTCCATCGGTCTGGCAAGCCTTCGTAACCCAGAATCACATCATTAATTTCACGAGCTTCTATAGCTCAGAGTCTCTTACACGGCAAGCTTTCACAGCCCATGATTTACAAAATCCTTTTGTGTCCAAGTTTACTTTCTTAAATCCTTAGGTAAGTAACCAAAGGTGGTACGTTTTCATTTGCATCATATTCTACTACATTGCATTAGAAAATGGGAATGGGTTCATCAAAACACATATCCCCACAAAAAAATTATCACATTGCATTTGCATAGTCAAAATTTAGGTCTCTATTTGTATTTAAATGCAACCTCTGTGAGCTCACCTTCAAAGAGGGACAGCTGTTGACACCTAAATTTTGGCAACTTGATTAGCTATTTACCGCATTAAACCTTAGGGATTAATCTTTAACCCTTAAACAAAAATATCAAAATTACATTATGCATTTTGCATCAGACCGATGGTGGAAGACTCGAGTAAATGATTCTAAATTGGATGGATTGGACTAAGCCCGTGATGATAAAAATTTTAACAAAGCCCATAGCTGAAAATTGCATCAATTAGGCTATTATTTGTCCTGCAATGGTAGAATTTTTCGAAATATTCTATGGGCAACAAGGAAAAGAAAGCAACCGGCATGGATTCCCGGTATATTTATACAAGCCCAGCTATTTGGGGAAGAAAATAAGGAGGAGGAGCAAGGCGAGATTGACAAGATATTAGGCACTGAGTTGTAGGTGGGGTGAGAGGCAGCAAATGGTGATGATATCTTATGGGGATTTTCGTAAGAATTTTCATGAAAAAGGGAAAAGATATCCATCTTGGCAAGCTGGGCTCCATTGAATATTTACATGATACGAAGAATATAAAGAATATATTTTGAAGATCAAAGTTTCCAAGAGAAGCACAGGATATCAGCTATTTAAGGAGCACACGCGGACATGAAGTGGTCAATAGAATAGGCGTCGAACCCTCACGCTGCGCGCCTCCCTCTCGTGCCGAGCTGCTGCTACCCTGCCCGACGAGCTGCTGCCTTCGCCTTGACGCGACACGACACATTGCCGTCTTTGTGCATCGTGATCCTCGAAGGCACTGTGGCTTTCTTCTTTGTTTTTGCAGCTTGCGGCTGTTACTGATTCATAGGGACGCTCCCTGCGACAAGCCCCATGGCCTCATCATCACCATCACATGTAGAAGACGCCCATTTTTGATAAAGTGGTGGTCAAAGTGGATTGCCAGGTCAAAGTATCAAGTCTTCAGTGGAAGCTCGGACAAATATAAATTCACGAAGAGATCTGAATATCGAGGGTCGAGGTACACATCTAGCAAGTTGCCATCCCAATTTGGAAATCGTTATCCACGTAATATCGAGAGCTAGGTAAGATTCTTGATTGATTCAATTTTCTCATATTTTATCGCTTGATCCATGGGATTACGACTTATTTATAATATTTGTTTTATTTTTATTTTTATTTTTATAATATTTGTTTGTTATTGCCATATCCAAAAATCTTTTGAATTCTTATGAATTCGGAAATTTCCCTAATCTCACAACGTGCATATGATTGATAATCTGATTTGACGCCCTAAATATGACTCGCAATCGCACAGAAAAATCGCCAATCCGATCTCATGTGCGAGATACGATTCGTCAATTTATTATATGGATATCAATCATATCTTGCCTGATTTGCTATCGTGATTTTGTTTCAGTAAAAGAAAACCCAAAAATATATATTTGAGTTAGATTAGGTTCATGTTAGAAATTTTTTTTTTTTTTTTTTTAGGGTAGTTTGCATGTTTAAGATTAGGAAATTTATTTATTTCGAATTTTTTAAATAAAAATACCAAAAACATTAATTTAGGATGTTAGATTCTCTTTTCATTAATTTAGATTGCACGTTTAATTACTGGACAATTTTAATTTCGAATTTTATAAAAAGAAAAGAAAACCTAGAATTAGAGCATTCTTTGCACGTCATCTAGTCATTGCATATTAGGATGAGATTGCATGTTTAATCTAATTCTACATAATCTTCCTAATTAATTATAATTTTAAATAATTTATCTTATATAGATTGCATTTTATGTTAGGGAAGTAAATTAAAATCAATTCGAGCTACTTGCAAAACATTTTTCGAAATAAAAGAGAAAGGTACCGAAAATGCGTTAGAGAAATCTAGCGTAATCAAGTCCCTGAACTCACAATCTCTAGTTCGCAGGAGTAAAGTAAATCTCCCGTTAGTTTACTTGAATTTCTAATCGACCCACCAAAAATAGATTAGTGGTGACTCCTAATTGAAAAATCACTTACATGTTAAGAACTTGAACCTAAGTTGTGAATTGGTATGGGCTTGGGAGAGCCCGAGCTAAGTTTAGTCTTAGTAATCCATTAGTTAAATCCTATGTGGTTCACCCGAGGTTAGGTCGCGACAGTAATCTACACAAGTATGTCTCCAAAACAGTTATTCCCGAACAACCAACTATACCCAAATGAGGTACATCTGGGCCAATGACTATACCGAAAGAATATGTCCCCAGGAATTAAGTTTATTTTCTTATAAGACCTTGACTCCTCTATAGTCTTCGACCCTGAGGAAATGACATCTCTCTGATTATTTAAACTTCCCTTTTGGTGTTCAGCTTCATATAAACTTTTCTTTTCTTTGTTACCCAAAAAAAAAAAAAAAACTCTTCTTTTCCATTAAAATAAGACGAAGTATTAATGCAGAATGCTAAGACAATGAGACATTTCAATGTTTGTAGTTGGAAGTGTTCTACAATGTGCAACAATTTGAGGGGATGAATCGTTCCAGTTTGTGGTGTACACTATTGGTGATGCCACTCTTTCACATTCCAACACTTGGCTCTACCATCTTCACAACGTATTCAAGTTGCCATAGAACATATACTTCTTCAGATCAGAGAGGTCAAAGATCATCGTGAAAGCATCTTCTACCGAGCAAAAAATGCTGTCAAGGTAACCTCATTAGGAGAGCATGTCTGGGCTGGCTTACACAAGCATTGGTGTGAGGCCCTTTCATTTTGCCAAAAAATCCGGTCTCTTTTAGGCATACAATGCCATATCGCTTCCCAGCATCAAAATCACCATGTACATGGTTGGAGTTGTTAGAGAAAACTCATTTATTGTTTTGAAGCTGACAAAACCTTTCCAAAAGTCTACTTTGAAGACTTGTAGACTCGAGTGTTATAGTCTGAAGAACTCCAGACTCTATTGTCAAAGTCTGAAGATGGCCAGACTTTAATCTTAAAGTCTGCCCTCACTGATAGTTTCCAGACTAAAGAATGAAGACTTATCTAGATGTGGGATTACCTTCAAGAATTTGATTCGTATGGTTTTTAGAAGACCTTATGGCTGGATTTAGCATGTACTTGATTGATTGTTCTTATTGGAATCAAGTTCGATATGAAGATCTTTTTGAAGACGAACACACTTGGAAGATTCTACATATGGAAACCAAGATCCTGATTGTATGGGCGAGCAGGATTGATGGGCTTTCATCACATTCCTAAAATGACTCGAGATCCCCTTAATTGATTATGTCCAATGGGTAGATTGGAAGAACTCTTTTGGAAAGTGCCAACGGTTGTTTTGGCATGAAGGAGTATTTAAGTCGATCTTGCTAAGTTGTTCGAAGTAGTGCGTGAAAGAAAATTTTCAAAGTTTGAAGCTTTCTAGTTCTTTGCTTTCTCATTCATCGAGCTCAAAACTGTATACAAACAAGAGAAACTCTTAGTGAGACTTTGTGAGAAACCAGGAGAAACTCTTTACTGAGAAAATCAAGATCACAATTTGTAAAATCTCTTTTGATTCATAGTGAAATTCAACCAGTGGACTGTCAGCGCGGGAGGGTGGACGTAGGCTTGATCTAAGCCGAACCATTATAAACTTTGTGTTTTCAATTCTCTTCCCTGAACTCTTTTATTCATTCGTAAATCTATTTGAACTTGTTCTAGTCTATTACTTTGTAGATTCCATTTCGAAAGAAAAGTTTTGATCAATGTTTCCATAAAAATTTCTTTTAAAACCTATTCACCCCCTCTAGATGCTCATACTAACCCTTTCAATTGGTATCAGAGCTTGTGTGCTCATTTTATTGAAGTATTTTTACTTTTGAGTAAAAGATCTATGGCTAGTATTTTGACTCCAGATTTGGTTGAAGGCCAAAGCAACACCAGACCTCTTTACTTTGATGGGAAGGAATACAACATATGGAAAAACAAGATGAAGGCATTCCTAAGACCGAAAGATCCCCTAGAATGGGATGTGGTAGAAAAATAGATCAATCCCAAAGCTACATCAACCTTATAAAGAGGAAAAGAAGTTGTAGATGCTGGCGAAATGACACGAGAAGAATTAACCAAGAGACAAGCTCTTGATGCTAACGCCATCTACTCTTTATACTATGCTTTACCTCCTACTGAATATAATCAAATTTCCTCTTGTGAAATAGCCAAAGAAGTTTGGGATAGATTGCATGTAACCTATGAAGGAACTGATCGAATAAAGGAAACAAAAATCAATACTCTACTCGGATAGTATGAAGCCTTCAAGATGAAGCCTGGAGAATCCATCACTGATATGTTCAGTCGTTTCACTGAAATTATAAATGGATTAGCATATCAAGGACATCCAATATCAGGACCAATGAAGGTCAATAAACTGTTATGTGGTCTCTCCAAGGACTAGAATCATGTGAAGACTTCAATTAGAGAAACCTAGAGGATCATGCCTCTTTCAGTAGACAAACTTGTAGGCACACTTCAATCATATGAAGTGGAGAAAATCAAAGAGGAAGAAGATCCCAAAGGTAAGAAGTCAATTGCTTTAAAATCTAATGATGATTATGATGATACAGATTTAGAAGAAGACATGGACGATGAAGAACTAGCACTCATGATCAGGAAATTTAGAAAATTGAACATAAAGGGAAGAATATTCAACTGGAAGAAGCAAGGCACTCAAAAATTCCAAAACAAATCAACAGAGGATGATGAAGTCAACAAGGATGTGATTTGCTTTGAATGCAAGAAAAAGGGACACATCAGACCTAACTGCCCTCTGTTGAAGAAAAAGAAAGGAAGAACTGAGAAATACAAGAAAGCTCTCAAAGCAGAAACATGGAGCAATATTGATGTGAAGAAAGTGATGAAAAATATGCCAACATATGTCTAATGGCAAATTCAGAATCAAACTCAAACTTTAAAACAGATTCAAACTCAGACTCAGACAAAGAAGTCGAGGTTAGTAATTTAAAAATTCCTGTTGAAGTCTCAAAGTATATAGATAAACTCTATCTTAGTCTTAAAACATCTCTTAAAACGATTTCGAGTTGAAGATGGAGAATTCTAAATTAAAGTAACAGGAAACTTTTGGAAAGAAAAGTTTGAAAATCTAGACAAAAGTTTTGTTAATTTGAAAGAAAATGCAAATTCTCTTTTGAAGGAAAATACATTTTTGAAATATGACATTTCAAATATCACAAAAAGGTTTTCAAAAGGATCTGAAAAGTTGGAAAATATTCTTTCAGTACAAAGATCTTATTTCAACAAATCTGGTTTTGGTATTACACCAGAAACCATTCCTTTAATTGATTTTTCAAAAGTGTAGGAAAGAATCAAACAAAGACTTACAAAAACATTTTATAAAAACCATTTTCAAAAAGCTTTTGCAAAACCTGTTGGCCAAAGTGCTCTCAAATGTACAAAGTGTAACAGCTCTGAACTTTTTGAGAAATAATATCCCAAGGTTTGGAGATCTATTAAGAATGATTAGGCAAAGACTGTATTTAGTACTAACTCCCCTAGACCCAGGAAAATGTGGGTACCAAAGAAAGCTTGAGTTTTTTTTACAATTGCAAGTTACTATCAAGAAAAAGATCATGTGGTATTTAGATAGTGGCTATTCAAGACACATGACAAGAGATTCAAGTTGTTTTATAAAGCTTGTGCAATTAAACGGAGGAAAAGTTTCTTTTGGTGGAAACAGCAAAGGAATAATTGTTGGATGTGGAACTGTGAAGATTGGAAGTCTCACAATCAACAATGTTTCCTTGGTGAAAGGTTTGAATTACAATCTATTCAGCATTAGTCAATTGTGTGACACTGGATTCAAAATTAATTTCCAAGAAGGCATTTGTTCAGGAACTAGTAAAGATTTATCTCAATCTTTTATTGGACAAAGACACGGGAATATTTATCTTCTGGATATAAAACCAGAAAGTTCTAATATTCATTCAAGATGAAGCAAACTTTTGGCATCAAAAGCTTAGTCATGTTAACATGAAGCAGATTGCAAAGATTTCCTTTAAAAAGCTTGTCCGTGGACTCCCCAACCTAACTTATCAAAAGTCTTAATTATGCATGCCATGTGTTTTAGGCAAACAGGTTAGAAACTCTTTTAAACCTTTAAATTAAGTTTCTACTAATCAAGTTTTGCAGCTTCTGCATATGGATATCTTTGGACCAACCAGAACTCAAAGCATTGGTGGAAAGAGATACTGCCTAGTAATCATGGATGATTATTCTCATTTTACTTGGGTTTACTTTTTGACAAATAAATCTGAAGCATTATCTCACTTCTCAAAGTTTGCCAAGAAATTTCATATTGAAAAAGGTTATGCTATTTCGAGCATACGAACAGACCATGGAGGTGAGTTCGAAAATCAAGACTTTGCAAAATTCTGTGATCATTCTGGTTTCCAGCATATTTTCTCTTTTTCATGCACTCCAAAATATAATGGGGTTGTGAAAAGAAAGAACAAATCTTTACAGGAAATGACAATAACCCTCTTAATTGAGAGTAAAATTTCCTCTCGATTTTGGACTGAAGCAGTTTCAACAGCCTACTATGTTATCAATAGAGTGTTCTTGAGGCCTATATTAGAGAAAACTCCTTATGAAGTGTATAAAGGAAAAAAGCCAAATGTATCTTACTTTCATGTGTTTGGTTGTAAGTGTTTTGTTTTGAAAAATGCAAACGATCGAATTGGTAAGTTTGAAGAAAAGTCAGACGAAGAAATTTTCCTTGGATACTTTACCTCAAGCAAAGCATACAGAGTTTTCAACAAAAAAGACTCAATCTATGAAAGAATCTATGAATGTCATGTTCCAAGACTTTATGATGAATCAACCAGATCAGACTCAATTCGAAGAATCTAAACTTGCTCCAGACTTTACAAAGTCTACTTCCCCCGAAGTGGTTCAGACTTCTGAAGATTAGCAACAAGTTAAAAAAGAATATTTAACTAAAGCAAAGGATCAACAGACTTTTAGACCAACTAGTAACTGGAAACATAAATCTAGTCATCCTAAGAAACTCATCAGTAGTAATATTGATGAAGGAATTTGTACCAGATCCAAAAGGCAAGAAGAGTCTAGTGCTTTAGCACTTATTTCTGAGATATACCCTAAAAGTGTAGAGAAGTCTTGGCTGATGAAAGCTGGATTGAAGCTATGCAAGAAGAGCTCAGACAGTTCAGCATCAACGATGTTTGGGAGCTAATTCCTAAATCAAAAGGTAAATCTATTATTGAAACTAAATGGGTTTTCAGAAACAAAATGGACGAGAAATGAAAAGTAGTTAGAAACAAAGCAAGACTCGTGGCCAAAGGATATACGTAAAAAGAAGGGATAGACTATGATGAAACCTATACACCAATGGCGAAGATAGAAGCAATTAGATTATTACTTGCTTTTGTTTGTTATAAAAATTTCAGGTTATTCCAAATGGACGTCAAAAGTACATTTCTCAATGGACTTATCCAAGAAGAAGTCTATGTGAAACAATCCCATGGTTTTGAAGATCCTAGAAAGCCAAATGTAGTTTATAGACTAAAAAGGCATTGTATGGATTAAAACAAGCACCTCGAACTTGGTATAAAAGGTTAAGTAAATTTCTAATCCAAAATGATTTTGAAAAAGGAAAGGTAGATACTACTTTGTTTATAAAGAAAGAAGGAAAAGACTTTTTATTAATTCAAATATATATCAATGATATTATTTTTAGATCTTCTAATGAAAATTTGTGTAAGAAATTTTCTAAGTCTATGCAAGATGAATTCGAGATGAGCATGATGGTAGAATTGACTTTCTTTCTCGGATTACAAGTTAAACAATTGAAGAAATGAATTTTCATTCATCAAGAAAAATATGCAAAAGATCTCATCAAGAAATTTGGATTGAAGAATTGCAAAAAGACTGAGATACTAATGTCAAGTTCTTTGAAGCTGGACAAAGATGAAGGAGGAAATAAAGTTGACCAGAAGCTTTATAGGGGCATTATCGGTTCACTTCTTTATCTTATTGCTTCCAAACCTGACATTTTGTTTAGTGTTTGCATTTGTGCTAGATTCCAATCAGATCCCAAAGAATCTCATCTAAGTGCTGCAAAATGCATCATCAAATACATTGCAACTACTCTAAAGCTAGGTCTGTGGTATTCTAAAGAATAAGACTTTACTCTCATTGGATATTCAAACGCATACTTAGTAAGATGTAAAGTTGATAGAAAGAGTACTTCTGGCACTTGTCAACTGCTGGTCAACAAGCTGGTGTCTTAGTTTTCAAGGAAGCAGAGTATTGTAGGTCCATCAATAGCGGAAGCAGAATATGTAGCTCTTGGAAGTTGTTGTTCTCAAATCTTGTGGATAAGGCAACAGCTAAAAGACTTTGGAATCGAAGAATCGTGCACCGAGATCAAATGCGATAACACCAGTGCCATCAATCTCACAAAGAATCCAATTTTTCATTCAAGAGCAAAACACATAGAAATTCGACACCATTTCATTAGAGATCATGTTCAGAATGAAGAAGTTATGATTCAGTTCATTGACTCAAAAAATCAATTGGCAAACATATTTACAAAGCCACTGGAGAAAAGTCTATTTAAGTCTATTCGCACCAGACTGAATATCATATCTTCTATCGATTAAAGTCTGAAGATGATCAGACTAAGAACGTCCAAAAGTTACGACCGTAAGTTAATTCTTTTATGAGTAATTTAATTTTGGATGAAATTTTGAAAATGTACGTTTATTTTATTTTTTTGAATCATTACTTACTTATTTTATTTTAGAAATTATCTTTTTCGAGTTTTGAATTTATGGCAGTTTTTCATTTTCAAAAAAGGCAGTTTTTACATTTTCTTTTATGACGATCCGTATACCCCGTTTCATATGCTTTATATACCATCAAAATTCTTCTTCTCTATTTACACTCACTCAAACCCTAGAATACGAAGATATTACTTTCTCTCATTTTCTCTCAAGTTTGATCCAAAAAGTTTTCACATTTTTCATCAAGCGAGTTCAAGAAATCCTCCAAGACAGTGACAACGTCTTTCCAAAGGAAGTCTTCTAGAATTGCAAATAGGGGACTATAGCACATGCCAGAGGATACTACCCATTTTGATCTCACTAAAGAAGATTCTCCTCAGCAGCAACAACAACATTCTCAACAGTGTCACTCTTCACAGCAAAGGACTCAAGTCCCTCCACAGCAACAAGCAGAAGAAGAGATCATTGAAGATGTTGAACCTGTAAGAACACTGAAACCCGAATTTCTCTTTAAACTCTACTCTAAGTTAAAGGGGGTGGTACTGCAATGACTTTCATCGATGAGTTCTTACAAGAGAGAGGTTACAAGAACGAGACCTTGTTTCTAAGGCAAATGGAAAGGTTAGGCATTGCACCTGAAGGTTTGGCAGATGGGACTTTTGCCAACTTTCCAAGTGATCCGCGGTTTGGTACTTTTAATCAGCCAGAAGGGAAGGATGATGATGAGAAGATGTATACGAATTTTCAGCCTAGGATGGGCGTTGCTGCAAATGTTCGTGGTGAGAGGATAGACTTATTTCATTCTAAGGACCATAAGAAGACTTATTCGAAACTGCTGAAGAGAGGGGTAATGAACCCTAGAAGTGTGGACTTTGATTTTCTTGATTCTTTGAAGGTGAAATTGAGGAGAAGTTTGCGCTCCTTCAACTTGAACAATTTTGTTCAGAGACATCTGTCGCCTACCCTAAATTGACTGCCTATTTTTATTCAAATCTGTCTTTTCTAGATGCGAATAGATTTTCTTTCACGGTTAGGGACAAAGAATTTGTGGTGGATGTAAATACCTAGGCGGATGTGATTGGTGTGGAAAGAGGAAGTTTCCAACCAATCAGTGTGTCTGTTGGTCACGTAACTTTGGCTCTTGTTTAGGACAAGATTGCTAAAGGCAGGATTTCTTACTTTAGGATGACTGCCTCCAATATTTTGCTTCACAAGATTGTGATCAACTGCATCAGACCCAAATCCACTTCAAAAACTGATGTCTCTCACTCTGAAGCAAAGCTGATGTATGCAATCAACATCGGATTTAAGTTCTCACTACCTCACACTATTCTAATGCACATGTATAGGATAGTTATGAAGGACAAGAGGCAACTCCCTTACTCTACGCTTGTTACTCAACTATTTAGACATTTCAACATTCAGCCTCCTGCTATTCTGTGTGTTCGAACCATTGCTCCAATGGTAGTTGGACTGAAAATGGTTTTGAAAATGAGACTGAAGGAGCTGAATAAGGCTTTGGAGGGCTTGAAGGAGAAATCCCTTGCCAAAACTAAACAAGACTCTACATCGAAGAAGAGGAAAGGCAAAGAGCCAATGAGTGCACCAATCAAAAAGAAGAGAGCCCTTATCTTGCAGGATGAAGAAGATGAGGACAATGTTACTCTCTCCGCTTTTGCCTTAAGAAATTTAAGGAGCTTTGTTAGTTTTAAGGAGCCAAAGGACACAGAGAACAGAGAAAGAGAAGAGACAGAGAAGAGAGGTGAAGAAAGAAAAGAAAGGAGAATAGAGGAAGAAAAGAAGAGGAAGAAGAAGAGGGTCAAGATAATTCTCTTGAGCCAACATTTGCTGTATCCTTGTCAAAAGACTCAAACAAGATAAGAAGTGGAAATGCAGGAGAAGAAAGAGAAAAACATCACCTTGGTGCTAAAGAAGAGCAAGAATCAAGAAGATGAATTATTTTCTCCACCTGAAGACATAGAAACAAGGGGAGCAACTGAACAAAGATGTACTTCTTCACATGTTTTTACTAGTGATGTTAGTAGATCTCCAACATATCTAGAGGATGTCTATGCCTCTCAATTCCCTAAAGCTGATGTTGAGACATCCTCTCCAAGTCTGGATGTTCCAGCTGAGGTTCCTTCATCAATTAACACTCCTCAAACTAAACGAGTTGAAGCTAGCACTCAAACAGAACCTACAGCAGACTTTAAAAGACTACTCAAGCTCCTTGTGGAGATTAAGGCTCAACAATATGGGATGGAGTGTGAAATTCAGAACCTTCAATCTGCACATCAAGCCACTTCAGTCTCTCTACATGACCAGGTACAAGCCCTTAAGCTTCAAGTTCAAGATAATGCAAAGGGTGAGGATATTCAACAACTGAAGGAGACTATGAAGGAGCTGGAGGAGACTGTCAAGTCTATGGGGGATTTCTAGATCGTTCGCATCCCCAAACAACCATGATTTTACCCAACTCTTTTTAAAGTTTTTCTCTACTTTTTGCTTATGACAAAAAGGGGGAGAGTTTGTGCAGATTTGACCTGACTTAACCTAACTTTGTTGGAGAAATCTTTCTAGAATATTTTGAAGCTGACAAAACGTTTCTATCAGTCTAGTCTGGATATTCGCAGACCTTCTGTTTTGAGTCTGAAGACTTTCCGATCACCAGACTCAGCACTCAAGACTCAAGACTTAGGACTCAAGTCTATTCTCATTGACAGTCTTTCTGATCCAGTGACGAAGGAAATCCAGAGCCGAAGTATATGGCTGAGGATTTGATCCTATCCTCTGGAGAAGATCTCTTGGTTGGATAAATATAACGGATTCTTACATTCGTATCTAGATCGATTGAAGATCCGGTAGTCGATGAAATATTCTTGGAAGGTTCTATTCTTGGAAACCAAGATCCTGATTGTATGGGCGAACAGGATTGATGGGCTATCGTCAGGTTCCTTTAATAGCTCGAATGATCTTCTTAATTGATTCCGTCCAACGGGCAGATTGGAGGAATTCCTTTGGTAAATGCCAACGGGTATGATGGCATAAAGGAGTATAAAAGGAAGTCGTTCTAGTTGTTTTCGTAGTGTGATCGATAGAGAAATTCCAGAGTCTGAAGCACTTTGATTATTAGTCGATACATTTTGAGCGAAATTGTATACACAGAGAGTGTCTATACTTGGTGATACCTTGAGCGAGTGTGGTAGATCATCTACACCTAGAAATCAAGGAAGATCAACGCTGTAACATCTCTTTGTTCATAGTGGAATCCAGCCAATTGGTTGTCAGTGCAGAAGAGTGGACGTAGGCTTGAATCAAGCCGAACCACTATAAACTGCGTGTTCAATTCTCTCTCTCCTTTACTCAGTCTTACGTTGATTATTATTTGTCGCAAATCATTCAACTGTCTAAGTATTGTGCAATTATCAAGAAAAATCTTTTATATACCTATTCACCCCCTCTAGGTACTCGTACTAGCTATATCAATTGGTATCAGAGCTCGTGTTCTTACTTTATTTGAAGTGTTTTACTTCAGAGTAAAGGATCCATGGCTAGTATGCTAGCACCAGGGCTGGTGGAAGGGCAAAACAATACCAGACCACCCTACTTTGATGGAAAGGATTACAACATCTGGAAGAACAAGATGAAAGCTTTCCTACGATCAAAAGATCCTCTGGAATGGGACGTTGTAGAAAAAGGAATTACTCCTACAGCTGCATCAGTCTCTGAAAGAAGGAAAGAAATTGTTGAGACCAGCGGAATGACTCAGGAAGAGATAAACAAGAGACAAACACTCGATGCAAAAGCAATTTACTCTTTATATTGTGCTTTGTCACCAACTAAATATAACAGAATATCTTCTTGTGTTACAGCAAAAGAAGTATGGGACATATTACATATCACCTATGAAGGAACAGATCGAGTGAAGGAGACCAGAATCAACATTCTCCTCGGTCAATATGAAGCCTTCAAAATGAAATCAGGAGAATCTATAACCGACATTTTAGTCCATTTTACAGATATTGTCAATGGTCTTGAGAACCAAGGACAAAAAATTTCTGATCCCATGAAGGTGAACAAGCTACTGCGTGGACTCTCCAAGGATTGGAATCACATAAAGACTTCAATAAGAGAGACGCAAAGAATTATGCCACTATATGTCGACGAGCTGATTGGAACTCTTCAGTCTTATGAAGTGGAACGAATTAATGAAGACGAAGATCCAAGAGGTAAGAAATCCATTGCATTAAAATCAAATGATGATTCGATGATACAGATTCGGAGATGATTTGGACGATGAGGAGCTTGCTTTCATGATAAGAAGATTAGAAAAGCTGAATAGAAAAGGAAGAAGGTTCAACTCAAAGAAACAAAATTTCCAAAGACAGTAGACCAAGTTTGTAGATGATGAGGAACCAAACAAAGATGTCGTTTGCTTCGAATGTAAGAAAAAGGGACACATCAGACCCAACTGTCCTCTTCTAAAGAAAAAAGAGGAAAAGCTGAAAAGTTTCGAAAAGCTTCAAAGCCAAAACCGGAGTGATACGAGTGTGAAGAAAGTGATAATGAATATGCCAACATATGTCGATGGCACATTCGGACTCGGACTCAGATTCGGATCGGACTCGGAGACGGTGAATTTGAGGTAAGTGATTTTAAAATTCTGTCAAAGTTTCTAAATACATTGATGAACTGTGTTTTAGTCTTAAGACTTCTCTTAAAAGAATTTCAGAACTTAAAAGGAAAACTCAGCTCTAAAACAAAAGGAAAACATTTTAGAAGAAAGAGTTAAAAGTTTAGACTTGAATGTTTCTACTCTTAAAGAAAAAGAAGATAATCTTTTGAAAGAAAATGCTTTTTTAAAAACTGACTTATCAAATATCTCAAAAAAAATTTCGATAGGATCCGAAAAACTTGAAAAAGTTCTTTCAGTTCAAAGACCTTACTTCAATAAGTCTGGTCTAGGCATGATAGCATAAACAATTCCCTTGATTGATTTTCCTAAAGTAAAAGAAAGAATTAAGAAAAGACCTCGAGAGAGGCTTACAAAAATCATTTCAAGAAAGTTTTTGTAAAGTCGTAGGTCGAAATGCTCTCAAGTGTTCAAAGTGTAATAAGTCGGGATCACTTTGAAAAAGAGTGTCCTATGGTTTGGAAACCTGTTAAGAAAGTATGAGCTAATATTGTTTATCTTACTAACACCAAAGGACCCAAGAAAATTTGGGTACCAAAGAAAGCTTGAGACTCTCTTTTAAATGCGGGTCTCGTCAAGAAAAAGGTAAAGTGGTATCTTGACAGCGGATGTTCAAGACACATGACAAGAGACTCAAATTGCTTCATAAAGCTTGTTCAAGTAAATGGTGGAAAAGTTTCATTTGGAGGAAACGACAAAGGAAGTATTGTGGGATTTGGAACTGTGAAAATTGGAAATTTCACAATAAGCAATGTTTCTCTAGTGGAAGGACTCAACTATAACCTTCTCAGCATTGGCCAATTGTGTGATACTGGTTTTAAGATCTCATTTCAAGAAGGAATATGCTCTGGAATCAGTAAAGACTCTACTCAGTCTTTCATGGGTCGAAGACATGGAAATATCTACCTCTTAGACATGAATCTAAATGAATCGCAATGCCTAATCTCAATTCAAGATGAAGCAAGCTTATGGCACAGAAAGCTTGGTCATGTCAACATGAAGTAATTAGCCAAAATCTCATCAAAGCAGCTTGTTCAAGGTCTACCCAAATTACCATACCAAAAGTCCGATCCATGCACAACATGTATTCTAGGAAAGCAAGTAAGAAATTCATTCAAGTCAATAAATCATGTCTCTACTAATCATGTACTATAGTTGCTGCATATGGATCTCTTTGGACCAACCAGAACCCAGAGTATTGGAGGTAAGAAATATTGCCTAGTAATTGTGGACGATTACTCCCGTTTTACTTGGGTATATTTCCTTGCAAGTAAGTCACAAACCTTCTCATATTTTGAAAAATTTGCTAAAAAGGTTCAAAATGAAAAAGGATGTGTTATCTCAAGTATAAGAACAGATCATGGAGGTGAATTTGAAAATCAAGATTTTACAAAATTGTGTGATGAATCTGGATTTAAGCATGTGTTCTCCTCTCCATATACTCCTCAGTAAAATGGAGTTGTGGAAAGAAAGAATAGATCTCTTCAAGAAATGGCTAGAACCCTTTTAATTGAAAGTAAAATTTCTTCACGATTTTGGGCTGAAGCTGTTTCAACAGCATGCTATATCATCAATAGAGTCTTCCTAAGACCTATTCTAGAGAAAACCCCTTATGAGTTATTCAAAGGTAAGAAACCCATTGTTTCATACTTTCATGTATTCGGTTGCAAATGCTTTATATTGAAAAATGCAAAAGATCGAGTTGGTAAGTTTGAAGAAAGATCAGATGAAGGCATCTTCCTTGGATATTCTACATCAAGCAAAGCCTACAGAGTCTATAACAAGAAGAGCCAGTCTGTGGAGGAGTCAATGAATGTCAAATTTCAAGACTCTACGCAAGATGAATCCAGTCAGACTCAATATGAAGAGTCTGAACCTGCTCCAGACCTTCCAAAGCTTACAACTCAAGAAGTATCTCAGACTTTGGAAGACCAGCATCAAGATGTTCATGAAGATTCAAATAAAGAAAGAGATCATCATCCAGACAAATCAACCAGTAACTGGAAGCATAAGTCCAGTCATCCCAAAGATCTCATTATCGGCGAAATTAATGAAGGAATTCGCACGAGATCCAAAATACGTGAAGAGTTTAGTCTTTGTGGCTCTCATTTTGAAATAGAACCAAAAAGCATAGAAGAAGTTTTATCGATGAAAGCTGGATCGAAGCTATGCAAGAAGAGCTCGGCAGTTCAACATTAATGATGTCTGGGAATTGACATCTAAACCAAAAGGTAAAACTGTTATTTGAGCCAAATGGGTGTTCAGAAACAAGATGAATGAAAAAGGAAAAGTCGTACGAAATAAAGCAAGACTCGTGGCCAAAGGTTATACGCAAGAAGAAGGAATAGACTATGATGAGACTTACGCTCATGTAGCAAGGTTAGAAGCTATTCGACTATTACTTGCGTTTGCTTGTTATAAAAATTTCAGGTTATTCCAAATGGATGTCAAAAGTGCCTTCCTAAATGGATTTATCCATGAGGAAGTTTATGTGGAACAACCACCCGGGTTTGAAGACCCAAAAAAGCCAGACTCAGTCTTCAGACTGAAAAGGGTCTTGTATGGTTTAAAGCAAGCACCTCGAGCTTGGTACGACAGACTAAGTAAGTTCTTATTACAGAATGGTTTTGTCAAAGGTAAAGTAGATACTACTTTATTTATCAAAAAGGAAAACAAAAGCTTTTTACTTGTTCAAATATGTGTGGATGATATTATTTTTGGATCCTCTAATGAAAGTCTATGCAAGAAATTTTCTAAGTCTATGCGGGATGAGTTTGAAATGAGTATGATGGGAGAATTAACATTCTTTCTTGGTCTTCAAGTAAAGCAATTGAAGGAAGGAACTTTCATTTACCAAGAAAAATATGCTAATGATCTTGTCAAAAGGTTTGGATTGGAAAATTGCAAAAAAGACTGATATACCAATGTCAAATTCTTTGAAGATAGACAAAGATGAAGAAGGGAAGAAAGTTGATCAAAAGCTGTACAGGAGCATCATTGGTTCACTTCTTTATCTTACTGCTTCTAGACCTGACATTTTGTTGAGTGTTTGCATCTGTGCTAGGTTTTAATCAAATCCTAGAGAATCCCATCTCAGTGCTGCAAAATGTATTATTAAATACGTTGCTTCATCTTCAAGCATCGGTCTTTGGTATCCTAAGAAGGGAGACTTTAATCTTCCTCGGGGATATTCGACGCAGATCCTGGTCGGTTGCGGTGTCGATAGAAAAAGTACTTCAGAACTTGCCGTTGCTTGGAAGCGGGGACGGTGTCTTGGTTTTCAAGGAAACAAAGCACTGTGGCTCTCTCAACAATAGAAGCAGAGTATGTAGCTCTTGGAAGCTGCTGTTCGCAAATTCTATGGATAAAACAACAGCTACAAGACTTTGGGATTGAAGACTCATGCATAGAAATCAGATGTGACAACACCGGCGCAATCAATCTCACTAAAAATCCAATCCTTCATTCAAGAGCAAAGCATATAGAGATTCGACATCACTTCATTAGAGATCATATTCAAAATGGAGAAATCTCGATTCAATTTGTTGATTCAAAAAGTCAACTAGCGGATATATTCACAAAGCCTTTGGAGAAAAATCAATTCGATTTTATCCGTTCCAGACTCAACATTTTGAAGCTCGAGGAAGTTAAAGTCTAGAGACTCTCCAACCCTCTGACTCTAAACCGTCAGACTCAGACAATCATGGCTATAGACTGTAAGTTGCTATTTTATCTAAAACTCAAAAAGGTACGATCTTTCGTTCAGTTATTTTATAGTCTCCGTGAAAAACGAAATCTTGTCTTTTCAAAAGGATTAATTTTGGCAGTTAATGATTTTAAAAAGAGGTGTTTGTACACTTTCCTTGTGCCGATTGAACTTTCCTTTTCAAAACTGAGTTATGTATATACAGTTTTCTTTTTCACCCAATCTTCAAAACCCTAAAAGGCATTCTCCTCCCAATCCGATTTCTACTTCGTGTTCATCTTCGAGAAAGTTGTCATCTTTTCTTGGGAAAGCAAGTAAAGGAATCTTTCAACAACAAGGAAAGATGTCTTCTTCGAGGAAGTCTTCAAGAATCGCGAACGGGGGACCCGAGAGAATGAAGGAGGGACCTACCCATTTCGATCTCACCGAAGAGGAAGAATTATCGAGTCAGCAACGAGCCCGATTCACTCTCCACCACGTCACTCAACGCCATCTACCCCACAAGGTGCGGGTCAACAACCGAGAAGGAAGAAATAATCGAGGATGCGAGACACTGTAAGAGTCCAAAACCCTCTTTTATTTACAAACTTTACGTGCGTTGAAAAGCACTGGGACTCCGTTGAACTACGTGGATAATTTTCTTAAAGATAAGAATTATGGGAATGAGTATATCTTTCTGAGAAAAATGGAAGATTTGGGAATTGCTCCCAAGGGAAAGGCCGATGAAGCACTTGCGAACATTCCAAGTGACCCTCGTATGTCGGGACCAAATTCGGCGACGGGAACAATGATGATAAAATGTTCAGTGATTTTCAACCTAGAATAGGTGTTGCTGCGAAGGTGAAGGGAAAAAGAATGGAGTTGTTTAAATCAAAGGAACAGGAGAATATGTTCTTCAGACTGCTGAAACGAGGGGTGATAAACCCTAGGAGTGTTGATTTCGATTTCTTGAATGCCATTAATGTGAACTTAAGGGAGAAGTTCAATCTGCTTCAACTTGAGCAATTTTGCACTGATACCACAGACGGTTATGCGCAATTGACAGCATATTTCTATTCGAATCTCAGCTTTATAAATGCGAATAGAATATCATTCAGTGTTCGAGACCAGGACTATGTGGTAGACGTGGACATGTTGGCGGACATAATTGGAGTTGAACGAGGACGTTATCAACCGATCAAAGTCTCAATTGCTCGTGCCTCATTAGAACTTGTCAAAGATAGAGATACAGAGGGAAGAATCATCTATTCAAGGATGCGTGCCATCAATATCGTGCTGCACAAAATTGTGATCAATTGCATCAGGCCCAAGTCTACATCAAAGACTGATGTGTCTAATTCCAAGGCAAAATTGATGTACGCAATCAACTCAGGGAAGAAGTTCTCTCTCCCTCACACCATTCTCTTTCACATGTACAGAGCAATGTCGAAAGACAAGGGCCAATTGCCTTACCCAGGTTTGGTGACCAAGATCTTTAGACACATGAATATTGAACCGCCACATACACTTTGTGTACGACCGTGCGATAAGATGGTGGTAGGTTTGAAGATGTTGACGAAGATGCGTCTGAAAGAACTCTCAAAGGCAATGGAGAAATTCAGAGTGAAGACTCCAGTACCGTCTGCTTCAACGAGAAAAGGGAAGGAGGCCATTGGTGCCCCGTCCAAAAAGAAGAGAACTCTCATCTTGGAGGATGAAGATGAGGAGGAAGATCTCACAATCTCTGCCTTGATAAGGACCAGACGTTCTGTACCTCAATCGACAGAACTTCAGAAGAAACAGAGAGAAGAAGAGGAGCAAGCCAAGAACAGAGAAGAAGAAGAGCAGCGAGAGAAGGAGAAAGAAGCTGAAGAAGAAGGAGAAGAAGGGAAAGAAAAGTCTGCAGCTGAATCTGGAGAGAAGGGGAATCAAGATACAGAAGAGCATGATCATCACTCTTCCCCGTTTGAGGTCCTAGAGACAAGGGGAGTTGGCGAGCAAGAAAGGTCCACACCTCATGCTGCCAATAGTGAAGGTCTAAGACAATCTCCAGCAGATCTAGAAGAGTTTCAGGCTTCTCAATTGCCTGAAGAAGGACACGATACGTCAACACCAAATCTGCAAGATTATACAGAAGCTCCATCGTCTGAATTCACTCCATCCGAGAAAGCAAATGCAAGTACACAAACGGACAATTCAGCAGATTTTCGTCGTATTATTGATGTTCTTCTGGAAATGCGGGGCCAAATCTATGCTCTAGACTGTGAAATTCAAACCTTAAAGAATGCTGGACAAGCATCTTCGGTTACCCTAGAGGACAAAATGAAAGATCTCGCTCTACAACTTCAAGCCAATGCCAAAGGAGAGGAGGTAGCTCAACTGAGGGAAGACTTGAAGAGGCTAGAAGGCATAGTCCAGTCCATGGGAGATTTCCAGATCGTGCGCATTCCCAAGTAGACCTGACTCATTTCTCACATTTTTTTAATGCTGACAAAAAGGGGGAGAAGCAATTTGAACCAATCAATTTGAACTTTAAACTTTGACTTTAAATTTGTTTTTGTGGTTGAATATGTTTGTTTTTTAGTATGACTTGAGTGAACTTGGGTGTGAACTTGAATATTGACTGAATTGACTGTAGAGTTTGATGCTTGAACTGTTTGCATTTATATCAAGTGTTGTTATATGGTATTACCCATGAAAGACTAACCAATTTTCTGTGGATGCGAGTCTAGTTGTTTTATTAATCTTTATGAGATAGCCATATTGCTTGAGAAATGTTTTTGCGAGGTCAAAGTTGTTCAAATCTACAAGAAAGTTTTGTCACCATCAAAAAGGGGAGATTGTTGGAGAAATCTTTCTAGAATATTTTGAAGCTCGACAAAACGTTTCTATCGGTCTAGTCCTGGATATTCGAGACCTTTGTTTTGAGTCTGAAGACTTTTTGATCACCAGACTCAGCACTCAAGACTCAAGACTTAAGACTCAAGACTATTCTCATTGACAGTCTTTCTGATCCAGTGACGAAGGAAATCCAGAGCCGAAGTATATGGCTGAGGATTTGATCCTATCCTCTGGAGAAGATCTCTTGGTTGGATAAATATAACGGATTCTTACATTCGTATCTAGATCGATTGAAGATCCGGTGGTCGACGAAATATTCTTGGAATGTTCTATTCTTGGAAACCAAGATCCTGATTGTATGGGCGAACAGGATCGATGGGCTATCGTCAGGTTCCTTTAATAGCTCGAATGATCTTCTTAATTGATTCCGTCCAACGGGCAGATTGGAGGAATTCATTTGGTAAATGCCAACGGGTATGATGGCATAAAGGAGTATAAAAGGAAGTCGTTCTAGTTGTTTTCGTAGTGTGATCGATAGAGAAATTCCAGTCTCGAAGCACTTTGATTATTAGTCGATACATTTTGAGCGAAATTGTATACACAGAGAGTGTCTATACTTGGTGATACCTTGAGCGAGTGTGGTAGATCATCTACACCTAGAAATCAAGGAAGATCAACGCTGTAACATCTCTTTGTTCATAGTGGAATCCAGCCAATTGGCTGTCAGTGCAGAAGAGTGGACGTAGGCTTGAATCAAGCCGAACCACTATAAACCGCGTGTTCAATTCTCTCTCTCCTTTACTCAGTCTTACGTTGATTATTATTTGTCACAAATCATTCAACTGTCTAAGTATTGTGCAATTATCAAAAAAAATCTTTTATATACATATTCACCCCCCTCTAGGCACTCGTACTAGCTATATCAAACTTATCTTTTGGTACTTTTTGCTTGGTTTGATTTTGATGACTTTTTGCTTGGTATTTTGGACTGACTTTGGACTGGTGTACTTTGGACTTTTGACTACTGCTTGATTTTGAATCTTTTTTATGCTTGCAATAACTAAGTTTGTGATATTGATTGTGGCTAGATAGTTATTTATCTTGCAGGATTAACATGTTTTCTATGGTTGCAGAATCGATGCTATCCAAGTCCTAATCAACTTATTTTTATAAGATATCATGTTTTGCTTAAGTGCTGTTTTGCAGGTCAAAAATTTTCAAATTTGTAGGAAAGTTTTGTCAACATCAAAAAATGGGGAGATTGTTAGAGAAAACTCCTTTATTGTTTTGAAGCTGACAAAACCTTTCCAAAAGTCTAGTCTAAAGACTTGCAGACTCGAGTGTTATAGTCTGAAGAACTCCAGACTCTATTGTCAAAGTCTGAAGACCACTAGACTTTAATCTTAAAGTCTGCCCTCACTGATAGTTTCCAGACTAAAGAATGAAGACTTATCCAGATGTGGGATTACCTTCAAGAATTTGATTCGTATGGTTTTTGGAAGACCTTATGGTTGGATTTAGCATGTACTTGATTGATTGTTCTTATTGGAATCAATTTCGATATGAAGATCCTTTTGAAGACGAACAAACTTGGAAGATTCTACATATGGAAACCAAGATCCTGATTGTATGGGCGAGCAAGATTGATGGGCTTTCATCACATTCCTAAAACGACTCGAGATCCCCTTAATTGATTATGTCCAACAGGTAGATTGGAAGAACTCTTTTGGAAAGTGCCAACGGTTGTTTTGGCATGAAGGAGTATTTAAGGCGATCTTGCTAAGTTGTTCGAAGTAGTGCGTGAAAGAAAATTTTCAAAGTCTAAAGCTTTCTAGTTCTTTGCTTTCTCATTCATCGAGCTCGAAACTGTATACAAAAGAGAGAAACTCTTAGTGAGACTTTGTGAGAAACCAGGAGAAACTCTTCACTGAGAAAGTCGAGATCGCAAGCTGTAAAATCTCTTTTGATTCATAGTGAAATCCAGCCAGTAGGCTGTCAGCGCGGGAGAGTGGACGTAGGTTTGATCTAAGCCGAACCACTATAAACTTTGTGTTTTCAATTCTCTTCCCTGAACTCTTTTATTCGTTCGTAAATCTATTTGAACTTGTTCTAGTCTATTACTTTGTAGATTCCATTTCGAAAGAAAAGTTTTGATCAATGTTTCCACAAAAATTTCTTTTAACACATATTCACCCCCTTCTAGGTGTTCATACTAGCCCTTTCAGGAGTGTCCTAAGGGCATTTCTGGTCACCTGAAAAGCCAATGTGTATGGTCCTCATGATTTTTGATATGTTATATAAATTCAATTGATCTTCCTTCTTGAAATAGTTTACATGCCTAACCACATCAAAACCAATCTATTAAAGGGTAGTTCTTGATATTCGGTGAACCAAAAAAAGAAAACAGAAAACAGAATTTCGAACTTACGTCTCCAAGAAGATTCTAAGGGTGATCTAGGTGAGAGAACCCTCTGTTTCGTGTCCCACTAATTATCTCCAGCATCAAAATGCCGTAGCTGAACACATCCGACTTTGCTGAGAAAACTCCATTAATTGCATACTCAAGGGACATATAACCACTGCACGAATAAATCCACTCGGTACAATGAACTTGATATCCATTTGATCACAGACGTTGCAATGATTTAAGTGCTTACTATGTTCCAGCCACTTGCTTTGTGCATGCATGTGACTCATTTCCTCCAAAACTTTTAGCAAGCCGGAAATCAGATATCTTAGGATTCAACTCACAATCTAGCAAGACATTGCTAGCTTTTAGATCCTGGTGAAATACTCTCAGCCTAGAATCTCGGTGAAGGTAAAGAAGACCCCCAGCTATTCCACCGGTGATGTGAAATCACTCACTCCAATCAAGCAACTTCCTCTACTCCTGATCTGCAGAAATTCAATTCATGTACTTCAAGTAAGGCCTGCACAATTCATTACTACAATTTGAAGAAGACAGATGAACCGATTCATGCTAATGAATGTTACTCTTATAGAGTTGATCAATCTTTATGCTATTGGTAAATGAGCAACAATTCCAAGTTCAATTTTCGTGAGATCTCATGTCATAAGAATGGAGACATCAATACAATCATCTGTGATGACTGTTTGCAAGGTCTTAGAACATAGAACTTCGTTATAGCATGCTTAAGAGATGTTGAGCATCATGAATCATGACAGAAAGCAAAACAAAAATGAATGTATCCAAGCTTTTGTCAGGCATTTATTCGTATTTCAACAACATTTCTTTCTGAACGCGACATCCTAGAAGCTTCACAAGGTTTCTATGATGAAGCCTGGCAAGGTGTAAGGCTTCACTTTTGAACTCGTTTACTCCATGGCCTAAACTCCTTTTCTTCACTGCAATTTCTATGACGACCTAGGCAGCGGTGCGCGGGGAGGAGGGATGGCAGTGCGTCCGCGCCTTGATCCCCGGACGTGCGTAGGGAGGGGGCGCATCTCCTATCCCACATCGTTTAGGAGAGGAGTCTTTGGCTAGTTTATAAGGCTTGGGTTCTCTAACCTGTGTAACGATTTTTAAAGCCGTGAGGGCCGAAAGCCCAAAGCGGACAATATTACACAATGGGAGGCTCGGGTCCTTACAAATGGTATCAGAGCCAACTCCCGACTTCGTGTGGGGCCACAGCGAGGGCGCTATGCTCCCAAGGGGGAGAGAGTGTGACGGCCCAGGCAGCAATGCGTGGGGAGGAGGGATGGCCGTGCGTCCGCACCTCGGTCCCCAGACGTGCACAGGAAGGGGGCGCGTCTCCTGTCCCACATCACTTAGGGGGAAATCCTGACCTAATTTATAAAGGTTGGGTTCTCTAACCTATGTAACGCGTTTTAAAGCCGCGAGGACCAAAGGCCTAAAGCGGACAATATTACACAATAGAAGGCCTGGGTCCTTACAATTTCTTGACCATTCTTCAACATACCCTGAAAATAATCATAAATTGTAGGACTACTTATTTTGTTCATAGGTATTTTCTAGTCTTTAATATTCAATTTATCTCTCCTCTTTTTTTACATTCTCAAATCTTGTAGAAATTTCCGCACAGTTAAACCTAAAAGTTCACAGAAAGTGATTATGTTTGTATTAAATTGACAGAATCAGAAACTTTCTTTGTCATCATATTCTTCCAATGTAGTTAAATTAGGCGGATTGTACTCCCAATGTAGTTACATTATGCTATGTCCCAGGATGCAAGGTAGCAAATCCATCCAACATTTGCCAATAGAGCCAAGGCCATTCAAAATGAATTCTTTTCTGGGATTGATCAGAACTGATATATTGCTGAGTGTTTGAGGTGCAAGTGCAACTACTTTTGTGCAATATGTTGAGACAGTGCGTCCATGCTATTTAACAGAAGAGGGTAGATAGGTGCATATTCCATCCATTGATGGCATAATGTATTTTATACATATGGCTTGCACTACTTATTACCCTGTAGACAGGTCCAAAACCACCATTCTTCAAGCTTGTTATCTGTTGTAAAGTCATCCCACCTACATCGAGGAAAATAGAACGTTTTCCTCATTAACCTCACACAGAAAAAGAACAAACTAATCAACAATTCAGTGGATTTGCAGGGACCCACAAAAGGAAGCTATCTATGCATTACTTCCCCCTTGTGTTCTAAAGAATTTTTTCCAAGTTTCCGAAAACCCATTTAACCATTTCGAGATAATTGACACCCTTCTGGTTAGAGATTGCGATCATTAAGATTGTTTTATTTCCAAATCAGATAGAACAATAGATATCAGTAGAAGTACAGCCCAAGTGCCAAAACTTGGGACAAATGGACACTTAAGTGCTAAAAGTTAGGAAAGTGACACTTAAGTGCCATTTTTTTTTAAAAGTAGCACACTTAAGTGCCATCTTCGGTGAACCCCACCGGAAATCCTACATAGTAATTTTTTATTATTTTTTTGTCTACGTGACTCGCCGAATACTAACTAAAAAAAAAAATGACGTCATTTTTTAGCGGATTCAAATGTTAATATAAAAATTAATTTAATTAAATTATAAAAATTATTATTATTTTAATTTATTTAATTTTAAAAATGTGGGGAGAGGAGGCAACGGCTGAGGGCTAAGCCCTCACCGCCGCCTCCCCGCCGTCGCCAAGAAGGGCCGGCGACGGTGGGGGGAGTGTTAGCCAGGGTCATCGAGCCCTTGCCGCTAGTCGACCGGTCGGCCGAGGGCTGGACCCCAGCCGACCCTGCTCCCTCTATCGCCGCCCCTTCCCGACAACGGCGAGGAGGTGCGAGGGCCCACGAGCCCTCTCCGCCAATCGGCCAGAGGCCGGTGACCCCGGCCGACCCTCCCCCTCCATCGCCGCCCCTTCCCAGTGATGGCGAGGAGGCAACGAGGGCCCGCGAGCCCTCGCCGAATCTAGGCGAGGGCCACAACCCTCACCCCAGATCTGGGCGATGGCTCGCGGCCCTCGCCTAGATCCAGCGAGGGCTCGCGGGCCCTTGCCGCCAGTCCACCGGGGGCCAGTGACCCCGGCCGACCCTCCCCCCTCCGTTGCTGCCCCTTCTCGACCGCGTTGGGGAGGGAGGTGGTGACGAGAGCTCAGACCTCAGCCATCTCCCTCCCCCACCTTTTTTTTATTTAATATTTGTATTTGTATTTTTAAATGTTTTAAAATAAATTTAGTTTTAAATTAAAATTAATTAAATTTTATATTAATTTTTTATCACGTCGAGACACAACGACGTCGTTTTTGCATTTTCT
Organism: Eucalyptus caleyi; assembly: GCA_014182885.2. Classification (NCBI taxonomy): domain Eukaryota; kingdom Viridiplantae; phylum Streptophyta; class Magnoliopsida; order Myrtales; family Myrtaceae; genus Eucalyptus; species Eucalyptus caleyi. The sequence goes on from CM024471.2 coordinate 49,014,235, forward strand.
AGCCACATCAGAGTGCAAAACAACGTCGTTTTGCACTTAACTCGCTAGCAATCGCCACATCAGCATTTTTGACTGGATTTTGATCGGATTGGCACTTAAGTAATCCATTTTGCTCCGATTTTGGCACTTAAGTGTCACTTTCCTAACTTTTGGCACTTAAGTGTCCCTCTGTGCCAAGTTTTGGCACTCCAGGTGTCCGGCACTCGATAGATCTCTCACATGAAATGAAATCTTCAGCAAGTTGCATATTTTCAGATTCTTCAGCCATTGCACAACATAGGGCCTGCACAATTATTTTTGGTTGAACCGATTCCATCATTCCGGGCATTTCTCTTTCAAGCAACTAGGCATTTGGCCCAGTGACAAGGGTGGGTCGAGGGGTAGAGTCAAGGTCAGGGTCAGATTCAGAACCTTTTGACTGGAAGTTTATGCAGGAAAAAAGGTAGAGATTTTTTTTTATATATATAGCTTTATTTACTTGAAAAAAAAAATCAAAGTATGGGGTTTGGGACATTACATAAAATTCGCAGCAAGCTGAGGTACATACGATTTTAAATTCTCTAGCCATGGTGAACCTTTGTCTCTAAATTCTACGAGCCGAAATAAATGCATATAGAGAGTTTGAAATCAGTAATATTCTAGCAAAAGACTTCGTAGATATCATTGTCCTGCATCATAGCCATTCGAAAGCTAGCAGAAAGCATCGAGCAACAGTTTGCACATTACCAGAGAAAAGTGAATCATCATGAAAAAATTTACAAGAGAAAACTGAGTTAGAAAGTCTAACTTGCAGGTGCTTCATCACGGCCTTCTTTTTCTGAACATACACCACAGACTGAGACTTAGGAATTGCAGCAATGCTACAGATATCAAGCCTAAGATCAGCTTCTCCTTCTTGCATGAGTGACCTGGACTAAAGAGAACCGTTGGAGCACAAAAAACATTAAGACTCACAACTGTTAAAGCATACAGTGGGGGCGTTACACGAAAGACGTCTCTCATCAAGCATAAGGTGTAATGCAGGCAGTTAATAATCCTAATTAGCCCATGACTTATTAGTTTGAGCTTTTAGGTAAAAGTGGAGTCAATTGAATATGTTGACGGACTCGGATTTTGGCTCTTTATTGCCTGTTGAGAGAAGGAATTGGGCTCTGCTGAGCTTCAAACAAGAAATAGGACTTATTGAATATTAAAATAGAATTGTTCGGTGTCCATGTTTTGTTCCTGAGGCATTTCTGTCTGTGTTTACTGACGGGGAAATTTTCTCGTTGGTAGAAAAATAATACCTGGATCCAGATCAAACATCCAAACGTAGAGAGGTCTTGCCCACCTTCATTGTATTCTCTAATATCAGTCAAGTCCCCAAACCACAGCAAACATCCATTTCCTCCACCTTCAGAATCTAAATTAGAGTATGCCGTACAAGAACAGTTCCTTTTGCAATCTTCTCCACATTCTTGAAGATCCATGCTCCTGTCAAACCAGGAGCTCCGTGTGTCTGGCAACTATAAACCAGAATACTTTCTGAATATGTCTCTTTTACAGTCCAAAGCGTTTATCCTAACATAACCAATCCGGTTCAATGAACTCCAATTTTGTGGGACTTTTGGCAAACATCCATTCAAGCATTTGCACACCGGGGACATATTGATGTTGCAGCTAGCATAGGCTCCACAATATTCGTAAAGGTCACAATCATCTGATGGTCCAACAAGATATAGAACCCAATTCTGTGTTTGGTCAACCCATGTGAAGCGCTGCAAAACACCATCTAGATTCAAGTACAAACGGGATATCGCTGACCTATTGAGGAGTTCGTAGTGGCAGTACACATCCTGCTCAGTCGGAACAAGTTCATATTTGTAGTTCAGATTCAGGTTCATATTAAGCATTCCACCATGTCAGACACCAATCCACGGTCCTAACCTAGACTTGACAGCAGAGCCCTGCTTAAGAAGTATCAGGGGAAACCCATTCGGGTCAAGTTGATATGAGAAATTACCTGGAGAAGGATCATCTACACTCTTCCAAGACGTCAGAAAACAATCAAAGCCTGTAATTCTGTTCCTCCCTAACTTCATCCCCGACAGAAAATTATCTGTTGGGTTGTCAAAACTCTGCCATAGGAAATTATCAGAACCAGTGTTGCCTAAATTTCTCACTACAAGATTCCCCGAGTCCAGAAGCTGAGCAACTGGATAAGACCAGATTTCACTCCCAAGAAGGATGAGACTTCCCTGTCTAGTGATCTTCAGAGTACCAGATGAATCAGTGAGTGGACTGACTCTGTTGGCAACCCATACTACTTTGATGGGATTTATTTTCTTGTACCATATTCGGAGGTAATGCTTTGCAGGATGATGGAGGCTGAAGAATCCTAGTTCGAATGTCCCCCCAGCTGAAACTATGCTCTTGCCATGTTGCATTGATTGATCCAAAGTTAAAATGTCGAGTTCACCAGAAATCCCTGTGATAGAGGATGAAATAAAGTACAAAAGAATAACCAAGGCTCCTACTGCTGTTCCCATGCTGATTGAACCTACAAATTAACCAGAGAATAGAAATGTTTGAAGACTAGGCTGCTGTCTCAGAAATTCTATAAGTATCAGGGGTCATCCTCGTTATATTTGACTTTGGGAAGTCACTAGAAAGGATTCTTAAAGAGACCAACATTCCAATGACAGAAAATCTGTGCATTACAGCCCCTTCTGCGGGTAATGACACTCTTCAAGTCTTCATGAACATTTTCTTCATTGACCTTTGAACAATCAACACCCAGGAAATTATGTTGTAAACTAACTTGAAAAGTTGAATAGACTGTCTGGACTGTTAGAAATCCATCATGGTTTTGTATCTTTCGAAAATGACATGAAGACTTGTACCTGTAAAAGACCAATCGACTTTCCTATGCTATGTGTCATAATGCGGGTGAATAAATCTGACTGGCTCATGCCAGTCATCACTTGATGACTCAAGAATGGCCATTGAAGCAAATTTGAGAGCAAGCAGAGTTGACAGGCTTAAGGTTGTGGACTCTTAACTTAGCTTCCCTCTTGGCTCCCCCAAGAGACAAAGAGTTCCCAGATGACATAGTGAAAAAAAGAGGCAATTTTACCACTTGCTCACCTTCCAGCATATGATTCTGCCATCGTCATAGGTATACTTGCCGCCAAATTCAGAAAAAGAAAAACAATGTTGACCAGTCACGATCGATAGTGCCAAGACCATGACCAGCTTATGCTTCTTTCTCATTTGTAGTAGATCTAAGAGAAGGAAGAGCATACAAATCAATAACTATAATTAGTTATTGCAAGGGCCTAAAACCTTTTACTACCTGATTTTGAGGCAGCCATCCTGATGTATAAGTCTTGCCCGTTTTGATTGTACTCTCTTACGTCCATAAGCTCTCCAAACCACAGCTAACAACTACTTCCTGCCCTTTTGATATCCAAGTTTGAAAAGTCATTACAAGAACAGTTTTTCTTGCAAATTACTTTGCATTTTTGAAGATCTCTTGTCTTGTTAAACCAGGAGCCGCGTGTATCTGGCAATCTCACCCCCAGAATTCATCACAAATATGATTACAATTCAAGGGACTTCTCACACACCAATTTGACCGATCCACAATTTCCCATTCTTGAGAAAACTTCGGTGTGAAGCCTTTCAAGCAGCTACACACAGGACTTATCAACTGTATCGGTACCATAGGCACCACAAAATACTGTTTTCTATTGGAAAAGTGAGATGATCCGTCCAACCCTTTGCTCAGTCAATCCAAGTTTTGCGTCCTAGAATGCCATTTAAATTTAATACCAAAACGAAAACGATCGAACAGTTATGAAGCTCAGCACGTCTCCTTCTCATTGTGCACAAAGCCGTACAAGATGGGTTAGGATTAAAATTAGGTGATCCACTATCTAGTCCTGACCTGAACGTGATAACAGAGGCCTCCCTTGACAGTAGCTGTGGGACTCCATTTGGGTCAAGTTGGAATGTGGAATCACCAGGAGCAGAATCGTCAATGCTTTTCCACAATGATAAATAGTGTCGAAGCCTGATGCGTTATTCTTCCCTTCTTCATACAGGCTAGATGTAATATTGACGGGGTCAAAAGGCTGGGAAGAAAATAGAGGAAATTTTGAGTAATCAACGAAGAAGTAAAAGTGCTCAGGTTAGTCATGAAGGACGGAAGAGCACCCGCATGAAAGAAAAGGAGAGAAAGAAAGGGAAAAAAAAAAAAGAGGGAACTAGGGCTTTTGTGCATACATACCACGGGGGCTTCACCAAATCGGATTTATTTCGTTTGCAAAGCCTGGTAAGTATTCATACCCTTCTTTCATTTAATTGGAGAAGTTTTCAAAACCAAGCCCTAAGAATTCCGAGCTAATGGGTTCAATTTAGGAGTTTTTAAGCTGACAAATATAGGGGATATGTTAGATTAGGGTTTTATGGAATTGTGGATTTGAGCGGAGTCGATTTGAAGTAATGGTTTAGTTAGAGCAAAATTTTAGAGTTTTGCAAGTGAGCTCGGCATTTGTGGATAGCTTTAAATAATTGTTTTGGATGAGCGATTAGTTGACGTATATGAGTCATATAGTTTAGTCAACCACCAGGGTTGGCCCCAATGGCCACCCTTCCGAAGTGGGGGGTTCGAATCCCCATCTTCTCGAGGGGTTGGGATGGGGACGATTTGGTTTCAAATGTGGGTTTCCACTCTCACGCCCTGCAAAGAGACGGGGCAAAAGTCTGAGAGTTAGAATTAGAGTAAGAGTAGAGTAGGACCGACAAAAAAAAAAAAAAAAAAAAAAAAACATAGTTCAGTGGAGTTATAGTTGTACTTGGTGTCGACTCTCCTTTAATTGATAAGATTATGAGATCATCAACTCATATAACTACGTTTAGTTTTGGCCATCCTCAAATGAGTAGTGATATCTCTTGTTCGAATTTCTAAACTCATATTTCAAAAGCAATATGGATTAAAAATAGTATGAGATATGAAATGACATTTTTGTTGCATAAAAGTCTACATGAGACATTTACTACCTTTCTTTTATTTTTAAATGGTTTGAGAAAGCTTTTATGAAAGGCTTTACGAAAAGTTATAAATATCAATTTGTGAATTTGGTTTATGAAAAGTTCTGAAACAATTTGAGAAATGTCTTGTGAAATGTATTCGGTTTGATGAACATGGTTGAGAAAGATTATCCGTCTTGATTTGTAGAAACCGATTTGTGATATAGATTCTACAATGACTTTGTAGATTTTGGAGGATACTTTTGTGGGTTTGTGTTGATGCTCGGTGTTTCTTTCAAGGGGTTTGTGAGTATGCATGCTAATTTTAGGACATCTTTATGAGCGGGCCATCAATAATATAGGTGGAGACCTAACCAAAGGGAATCTTAGTTGCCTTTAACATGAGGCGTTATGTATGATCATAATTCAATATTCAAACACAGGATTGATCAATGAATGAGATTGATAAGTTGATTGGACCATTGATGGTTATTTTGATTTTATTGATATGAATATAGTTATATCGAAGTTATATATAATTGATTTTGTTATATCTTGGATTTGTTATAAATGAGTTATGTTTTTGTGTCTTAAACATGCATGTAGATGCTCAACCTACTTAAGAGGAATGTATTACTCACTAGTAGGGATGAGTATGGTTCAAGTGGGAAATTCCCACCTTGAAACTGAAAACTGGTCATTAAGGACCGATTCCGAAAAATTGGAACCAAGACTCGCCCGTTGATTCTATGGATCTACCCAAGAACTGAACCCAACCTTATATTCGGATTGAATTGCGAGCTATTAATTTTGATTAAGAATCAAAAACTATAAGACGAAACGAATGAACAATATTCGTTAACTAAAAACTTAATTTCTTTAAAGGTTATTATGTGGTCCTCTTACGAGCTCCTAACACTAGAAATAAGTGGAGAATTAGATTTTACGTTAAAAGTCCCAACCTCCATAGAAGTTAAAACATTAATTGCTTAATTCATCTTTTTTCAACATTAACCTAATTATATCATGGGAATGGCTAAGGAATAACTTAATTATACTCTTAAAATGAGCCGTTGGCTCTTATAGACATCTTTAATAGATTCTCTCCTTCCTCTTATCTTGTTTTGGTTGAGAAAACAATTAAAAGGATTATTAGAAAGAAAAAAAAAAAAGGTAGGGAGTTAATCCTATTATACACGCAAGAGAAAAATTAGTCAATAATGTCCATTACAAAATAATTAAGTAATTGAGATAGACTTTTTTTTTAAATATATATGTGTATATTAGTTCGATCCGACTGGTTGGGGAGACGGTTCCACGTTTAGAATCAAGAACCGGGCCAACACTCACCTGTTCCACTAAATTGGAATTGGGAACCAGATCGGCTCCTATGGGAGTCACCGATTCTAGTCCAGTCTAGTGTGGTCTGATTTTAGGCAGTCCAGATGGTCCTCAATTCTTTTGCACAACCCTATGTGCTAGGCTATGGTTGCTCATTCCATTTGACTTGCTAATTTTTTAGGTTTTTCAAGTAGCTGCAAGTCGGATGAGAGTGTATACATTTCCATGAGGACATTTGGGGGAGGACACTATAAGTTGTGTATAGCGCTCATTTTAGTATTAGATATTTTCGCTAGGTCACTTGAATGCCAAACTTTTTGAAAACCAATTTTTTGGTGTTAATTCCGATCTGTTTGGTCAGAAATTTCACGCGTCATTCTTTTTATTAATATCTTAAGCTGATGTGGCTCACCAGAGGTCTAAATTAACATAAAAAGCCTAAAGCGACGTCGTTTAACTTGTTTCACGATTGTCCTTCTGTTGCTTTTCTTTCTCACTCGTCCACGTCGTTTGTTCTTTGCAAATCGGGTGAGATCGAACTTTGAGTTCCGGAATCTGGGCTCGCACATTACTGGTCCCTCGTGATTGGAACACGTCACTGCTTTCCTCGAATGGATCTAATGGCTAGAATCCGGACTTTCGCTTTGGTGGATTTTCTTCTTCGTTCCCTTGAGATTCCATCATATCTTTGTGTGTGTGAGGCAACACTGAGGTATCGTCTTCAACTGTTGTGATCTCAGTGAAGAAGATGGCGGTGCTTGGCGTGGCAGGCGGCGGCTTAATGGATCGCAGTGGAGAGGATGGCGAAGGAGGAGAAGTGTTGCTCTTTAATTTTGCCCTGTTTTTCCTTGTTTCACGGGAATTACCATCGATAAGTTAAACCGTTGGATTCAAAGTTAAATCATGAGCAAATTGTGACAAAATGAGATGGATTCATGACAAATAGAGATAATTTAAGACTTTGCATAATATGTGTAGGCTGAGAAATACATTGAAATCAAGTCCAACGTTTACATTTTAAAACGCCTAGCATATGTTCGACTATTTGCCTGGATGAGCTGATAAAGTTGTTTTCATGAAATCAATGTTCAGAGTTAGGGTCGATTCAAGATTTCTTACTTGATAACTAAAACTACGTCTGAATCTGTGATTCCCTATGGTTTTATGGCATGTCCTTCGATTGCCAGCCCTAACCGCGGATGAGCATCTACGTTGGAGTCCCAGGCCCATTTTCCGGGGATGCCCACAATTTAAGGCTGTTATAGTTAGATCCCTATTAGCCGCAAAAATGGTGACCGGGGTGATGTTTTGGCGATGGTCTGGTGATTGGTAGCCAGGTTGGTCATCACAAGAAACAACGAGGGGCAAAAGAAGAAAAGAAAAGAACAAAACGGAAAAAAAGAAAACAAATGATGGAGAGGGAGAGGAAGAGAAATGTACAAATGGAAATGCCACGTGGACCAGTTTTTTGGAAAAAAAAAAAAGCCAACTCATATTAAAATTTTAATTAAAAAAGTCATGTGTTAATTTTGGTAGAACTTTCCCGCAGTTAGTATTTAAATGATTTTTTTTCTCCAATGTGGCATTTAAATGATTCGATGAAGACTTTTGATACTAAAGTCAGTGCCGTACACAACTTATCACACTTTTAGTATCTTTCTCCAAGACATTTTGATAGTGGGATTTTTTTTTTATATGAGTTGTTTATGTCTGAGTTTGCTGGGTTTAGTTGTGAGTTGGAGATGTACATATTCTTGTGTTGGTTTTTATTTGAGATTGTGTCTTTCAAATGAAATGATAGCTGCATTATTACCTTCTTGTTGATTTCGGGGTGTGATATTTTCTCAGTGGAGTCTTCGTGTTCTTGTTTCGCCGGGCGTTCAGGGTGCTGTGATGCCCAAAATGATGGGTCGAACTAATCTAATGCTTTTGGAAGCCATGTTTCCCAATAGATTTTCAACTGTCGGGCTTTTTCAGCCAAAAAATGGCCGGAAAGGGAATTTTCTATAGAAAAACATGGAATTTTCTCTGTGGAGTCTTCGTGTTCTCTTGTTTCGCCGTGCCTTCAAAGCACTGTGATCTCCAAAATGATGGGTCGTACGGAACTCAAGCTTTTGGAAGCCATGTTTCCCAGCAAATGTCATTGTTTCAACTTGTGCTTGGGTGAGAGCACCCTACCCGAGCGGCCCTGTCACGGTTGTTGTCAGAGTGTCGCCAGCTGGACGAGAGTCGAGTGCTTGGCCCTAGGTCAGCTGGGGCGATGCATGGACGGTTTTGCTCGCGAGGTTTTTGGGGTCCGATTTGAGTTCTTTCCTCTGTAGATCGGTGAATTCACCGGGTGTTTACGAGGGTAATTGTTGATATCCTTCCTTTGTTCGGGTGAATTTGGCGATTTTCGGAGACATTAAAAAAATCTAGGGTTAGGGTTTTGTCGAATTTGGGGAGGTCTTACGACCCAAGCTGACGTGGCTTGGGTTCCTCCGACCTTAGGCAGCATCGCCTGAAGTGTATTTGTAAAATAATCAAGACTCTGCTGCAGAACACTTCCATCCACATCTCTCACCACAAGATTTCCCGAATCCAAGAGCTGTGTAACCAGATTACACGCATGTGAGCAAAAAAAAAACCAGATTACACGCATGTACGGACGAGTTGAGGACCAAATTTCGCTTCTGTTTCCGTCTAGAAGGAAACTTTAACGTAACCGATGAATCTGTGAGGAGCGGCTCCATTGGCAACCCATACTACTGTCCTTGTCGGTTCTTTTGTACAGCATAACGCGATATTGCTTCAGGGGATCACCAGGGCTGAAGAATCCTACTTCAAATGTCTCACCGGCCTAAACTAAGCTATCGCCATCTTGTCTAGACTGATTTGTAGTCATGGTACCTCGTTTACATTGAAAATAGGAGTGGTATGCAACAAAGAGGAAAGAAGACGACACATGAAAAATATCGCTAATGCTCTCATATTTGTTCCCTGAATAGCTGATGGAGACCAAAAGGACGAGAGAATGCGGAAGAGCGAAGGACTCTTTTAAGTGTTTTTAACTTTTTTTAAAGTACTGGATATCCCAATGTCTTTATCGACTGTTTCAAGTCATTGGAAAACTCCACTCTTTCCCAGTCATCACGCCAAGGAAATTGCGCATCGTAACATTTACTTCACAATCCGTATCTTTCAAGTCATTGACAATTGTTCACGTTTCTTGACTTAAAATACTACCAACTCAGACTCATTGAACACCTTATGTTTAGGAAACATTTGACAAACTGAGAAGCCTAACTGAAGCACCATGACTGAAAGACTAGGTGACCTATATATTTAATCAAGCAGTTTCTAGTAATTTAAAGAAGGGGTATTTTCAAGATTCCCACGATATCAAGTTAAGTTTTTTATGTGAATGCTGGTGATGCACGAGGAAAATTACCTAAAAAAATCATAAATATATTACAATTATAGTAATTCAATCCTAAACTTTTTTTTTTTTGGCTAAACGAGTTATGAACCTTTTGTATTTGAGTAAATCCCGTCCCTCCAATCAATTTTCGCTGGCCAACTCTAACATGGAGACTGGTTGTCCTACATGGACGGCCCTATCTTTGGTCGGTCACAAAGGCGACGAAAACTGGAGGAAGGAATGGAAGGGGAAAAAGGAAAGAAAAAGAAAAAAAAAGGAAAAATTCAAAAAAATTAAAATATTATTAAAATTTATTCACGTTAGTGCCATTAGCGCCATGTAGGATGGCCAGTGCCCATGTCAGTGTCAGCCTACCAAAATTTGGCCCGATTAACTAAATTGATACAATTGCAAAAAGTTTAGTACACATTTGGCCCAAAAAAAAAAGGAATTATTAAAAATGAATTGGCACAAGCACAATGGATTTAGGACTTTTTTTTTGTAATTTTCCCCATATTAAACTAAGGTTAAGTTGGCTTATTTCAGAGTAGCTCCTCAATCATAATCTTGCATCAGTGAGAATTATCCTAAGTTGATGTCAACTCTTCCCAAACCTCAAAACAACTTATTTTTATACCAGCGAGTTTCCCAGGTCTTTAAGACTGTTCATTGTATTACCAACTAATGAAAAGTTTGGTTTCCATGTGCACATATTCTGCTTTTCATCGACAATCATTAATAGAACCAAACTGGTCGGTTTTCGAGTTGGCCAGTTTTAGAACCAAGGTGTATGAGCTCCCATTTCCAAGTTTAAAATCAGGCTTAGTTCAAGATTCTAGCCATGCAAACGACCAACTCGGCGGTGCACGCCCCCAGCCCAAACTACTTCCTATCTTTCCAAGAAACAGGTGATTATTCCCTTATTTCTATTTAGTGTGAACTAGGACCCTGTTTTAGTTCAAAATCATCATTACGAAAATTTTGGTATGAAATCGACATGGACCAAGTTTATGTGCCGAGTCCATGCCATCATTCTTGAAGGAAAGTGATTTTGATGGTGATAGGGAACTCAACAGATAGAAATTTGTTCTCTGAAGTGGAGATTCCCTGGTGAACAGCGGCCGTTACTATAACAGTCCTATTAAGTGCTGAACTTATGGAAGATATAGAGTTGACGAGATTTTTCTTTTTGGGCCAACGATGCAGAGTTTTTGGGGGAAGATGCCCTTGAACGGGAACTCTTGGTCTTTCTAATACAAATTTGTAAAAGAGGATGTCGGAATCTGTAGATCTAAAGACATTCCATGCACATTCAACCTGCAGCCAAATGAGAGATGCAGTATTTTTGGATGTATAGCTAGAGGATGACATTGAAGAACTTTTACTTCGATTTTCCACACGGGAGTGTATGGTTCACAGAAAGAGAAAGAATGCAAGTCATGGCCATGACTCTCTTATCGAGCAGAAAACACTGTCATGGTCATTTCGTTTGGTTGACTTTGTGAAGTGTTTTCTTGGAGTAGATTCCTTTCATTGAAAAACCCTGGCTCTTTTGGAAGAGGCAATTCGATGTCGCTTCCTAGCATCATAACAACAGTGGACATACTCGGCCTATCATCAGGGCATCGCTGCACGCACAATAGGCCAATATGAATAGAGCGCATTACCTCAGAAGTACTGCATGAGTGCTCAACCAACTTGTCAAGCAACTGCATGGACCTGCCTTCTGTGAATAGTCTCCAAGCCTGACCACATTGAAACCAACCATTAGGAACAATTCTTTGGCTGGAAGGTGAACAATATTATGAACTTACATGTCCAAGAAGATTATGATCGTGGTCTGGATGATGAAACCCTCTGTTTCTCTTCCCACTTACGATCTCGAGCACCAATACACCATAGCTAAAGACATCAGATTTTGTTGAGAAAACTCCATCCAGAGCATACTCTGGAGACATGTAACCACTGCAGAAATTGATGTATTGAAACCATCAGTTTGAAAGCGAATTGAGCACAGACGTCATCACTTTCTGCATTAAAAGTACTTACTATGTTCCAACCACTCTGTTAGTATTTGCCTGTGTCTCATTCCCTGTGAAGCTTTTAGCCAGGCCAAAATCAGAGAGCTTAGGATTCATCTCATAATCTAACAATACATTGCTAGCTTTCACATCTCTGTGAATGATCCTGAGTCTAGAATCTTGATGAAGGTAAAGAAGCCCCCTAGCAATTCCATTGATGATGTTGAAACGAGCTGACCAGTCCAGTTGCTCCCTCTGCGTTGGATCTGTCAAAAATTCATTTCACATTAGTAATAACTTACAAGGAGTACGGAATCAATTTATTCATTTTCTAATATGCTACTGTAGTGACAGTATTTCGGAGCTTTCACAAAATTCATGCTTCTAAGGAACTGAGAAAGTAAACAAACCAAAGAGAAATAAGTCCAAGCTCCTGTTGGGCATGAATTCATAGATCAAAAGATTTTCTTCCTTAATGCAACATCCTAGAAGCTTCACTAGGTTCCGGTGCTGCAGCTTGGAAACATATAGAACTTCATTTTTAAACTCACGCAGCCCTTGTCTTGAGTTCCTTGATAGCATCTTCACCGCAATTTCTTGACCACCCCTCAACACACCCTGCATATGGTCAACTTGTTTAGTGAAAATAATTCCTTGCCTACTCTATTTCTCGCTAGAATTCCACTCACAGTAACTAAATTTTTTGGGATCTAGTTGTTCAGCCTCTCATCAACATATTCAGGAATATTTTCTCAAGCAAATTATGCAAATGCAACAGCGAAGGGAGTACTTTACAATCCTCACATAGCAACAATGTCCTTCTCGAGAATAGTATGCATAATTTTCGTACCTTGTAGACAGGTCCAAAACCACCTTCTCCAAGCTTATTGTCAGTCGAAAAGTAATTGGTAGCGACAGCTACTGTAGACAAGTCAAATAGTGGCAACTGAAGATCTTCCTTCTTGTTTTCACAGTTGCCTCCTGATTCAAAACTGTCCCTTTTAGCTGGAGCACAAATTATATGAAATTGATTAGCAAATATCTCTGAGTGGCTTCTGCATTAATTCAGATTTCCTTCAACCATGATGCTACAAAGGCATGCTAATTGCTAAATATGAAAGCATTGAATTGCGAATATATTAGGATAATATGATCGCAATTGCGAGTGGTTTGTCATTGTTTCGCACATCTGACACTGACACACAAATGCCTCGAACAATTTGATTGAGACTGACTAACTTTGTCAGTTCATCATGGAATCTTTTAGTGACCTCTCATTGGTGATGTGGAATAGTAAGATAAAATAAATAGAAAATATTATAACTGTTGGGCCTTGTGAGGATGAATGCTGAATGGGACATGAATGCAGAATCCCCTCTAATGATAGTCTAATTGAAAAAAAAAAAAAAAAACTGTACTTCTACAAGGGGGTGACTAATGTAATGAACACGAGACAAGAATTATTGTGCTCAATAATAGAATTAAGTACTGGGAGGTCTTGTAAAATACCTACTTGTAAGTGAGGAAATGACTAATGTAAAAACTGGGAATGATGAGAACCAGAATACAAAATCTGACAGCACTGTATCATAAAGTACGGTTTACCTTCAGGAAGCTTCATTTTCTTATTCTTGCATTGTAGAAGACAGATGGTGAGAACCAGAATGAGGAAAACAGACCCGAAAGAAACTGCCAGGCCCCTGACCAGCTTATGCTTCTTTTGGTGTGACGGTAGTAAAGCTAAGAGAAAAAGCAGGAGCACACAGGATCAGGAGTAAGAACAAGGTATAACTGATATTACAATTCTGTAAGCTCTCCCTCAAAGATGTGTGTCCATTTTCCGCTTCAGTATCTAGCAAATTCATGTCTACAATACCTGATTCTGATGCAGCCATCCGGATGTAGATGTCCTGCCCATAGTCGCCATACCCTCTAATGTCAATCAGCTTGCCAAACCACAGCAAACAACCACTTCCTCCGTTTCGGATGTCTAAGTTCGAATAAGCCATACAGGAACATTTTTTCATGCAAACTACTTTGCATTCCTGAAGATTCATACTCTCGTTAAACCGCGAAGACCGAGTATCTGGCAATTTTAACCAAGAATACTTCACAAATATGTCCCTTTCACAATCCAAAGGATTTCTCCTCACACACCCATTTGACCAATCCAACATATCCCATTCTTGAGAAAATCGGGGCACGAAGCCTTTCAAGCACCTACACACTGGGGAAGTATCGACCCTACAGCTAGCATAGGCACCACATGATGCATAGTTGTCACATTGGTCTATTGGCGCAGTGAAGTAAAGCATCCAACCCTGCGTTCGGTCAATCCAAGCGAATCGCTGTACGATGCCATTGGTCATCAATATCATCCTGGAAATGACTGATCTGTTGAGGAGCTCGTAGCGGAAGTACATCTCTTCCTCATTTAACACAAATTCATAACTGTAGTATGGGTTTGGATTTAAATAAGGTGTGCCACTCCATCGAAGACCATTCCATGGTCCTGTCCTGAACTTGATGTCAGAACCCTGCTTCAATAGTTCTTGTGGGTAGCCATTCAGATCAAGTTGAAACGTGAAGTTGCCTGGAGAAGGATCATCAACGCTCCTCCATGATGTTAAATAACGATTGAAGCCTGATGTTCTATTCCATCCGATCTTCATACCAGCTAGAAGTGTGTCTGTAGGATAGTCAAAACTCTGCCACAGGAAATTATTGGGATCACTGCCTTCTGCATCTCTCACAACCAGATTTCCTGAATCCAAGAGCTGCGCAACTGGATTACGCACCAGTATTGACAAGTTTGACGACCAGATATCACTTCCATTCCCATCAAGAAGGACGAGACTTCCATGGCTAGTAACCCTCAAAGTGCCTGATGCGTCCGCAAGGGGTGCAACTCTATTTGCAACCCACACTATTGTCATTGTGGTTATTTTCTTGTACCATATTCCCAGATATCGCTTTGGCGGATCCCCCCTACTGAAGAACCCCAGCTCAAATGTCCCACCAGCAGAGATTAGGGTCTCGCTGTCTTGAATCGACTGATTTGTTGTTATGGTATCTAGTGCATTGGAAACAAGGGCATTACAAGAGAAGAGAACAAGACCCATGGAAAGTGCCACAAAAGCTTTCATACTGCTTGAAGCAGTCAAGTTCTCAAAATCAGTGAATCTGCATAGTGAACTTAGAAGACGGAAGAAAGGGAGAAGAGAGATCACTGAACAATGAAGACCCCTGCAATTTCAAGGCTGACCTGGAGCCACAGGCTTTTTCCATGAACTGACAAGAAGCCATCGGAAAAAAGGCAGTAAGTTCCAAGTCAGTGCACCAATTGACTGCTAATTGTGACATCTACGTAAAAAAATCCCAAAATTTAACACGCTATTGATTTAAATTAATTCTAATTCCTATTCATTGCCAATCCTGACTCATTGAAAATCTCGTAATCTTTTTTGTGTAACACAAATCTTTAAATCTTTAGATAAATTCACAACAAAATGCATTCGAATTATGAAAGAAGAACAAAGATAAATACGACGTCCAACTGGAACATGATCAATTAATAAAAATTTACAAAAAAGAGCAGAGAAAAAAATATTAAAGTTCAACAATTTGGTTTTTTTTTTTTTCTCACTTTAGTGCTACTGATGTAAGAATGAGATTGAGCTCCTATTATTATGCAATTGCTTGAACTTTTTGGACGCATTTGGTAATCATTCTATTCGCAAGAACAATTTTTCCTCAAAATGATTTTTTTTATTTTGTTCCCAAGAACAATTTTTGAGTTTTTTAAGGTGCTTGATAACTATCCAAAATTTATGTTCCTAAGGTGAAAATGCGTTTGGTAGGATTCTTAATTTTTTTTTTTTGTTTCTTTTAATTTTTAATAATTTTGTTATATTTTTCTATTTTTCTATTCTTTTTTTTTTTTCTTTTTTTTTATTTTTCTCTTCTTCTTCCTCCTTCTTTGTAGCCGGTCACTAGCTATTGCCAGCGGCAATAGTGGTGGTGGTCGACAATGGGCGGTGACCAGCTAGGAGGAATAAGAAGAGAGGAGGAAAGAAAAAAGAAGAAAAATTAGACTTGATTCTATGAATTATTCTCGAGAACAAGAAGCAATTTTTTTCTATTTCTTGATTTTGTTCCAAATCTATTTGTGGGAATAAAATAATGGATTTTTATTTTCTAGAACAAAAAAATTTACCATATAGATTTCTGTTCTTTTTTTGTTTCGGGGAATAAAAGAATAAAACACGACACTATTTGAAGTGAAAATAAACAGGCCCTTATTGGCTAGTTGGAGGACTATTTTTACCCCCTTATGAAGTTAACTTGCCTTATTTAAAGTGTAATATTGCTGTGTTGACTAGTGAACTAGTCAAAAGCAAAAACAAAATGAAAACGTAGAGAGAAGAAAGGAAAAGAAGAGGAAAAGTTCAAACTCAACGAGCCGAATTAAGTACATTTTGCAGTGTTTGGTAAGAATTCAAGTCCTTAGTTCATATAGTCAGAGTAATTTTCAAAGTTGTCCTATATATTCGAGGGAAAATTCCAAATAAAGGTTGAAATGCCATCAATTTTTCAAATAAGAGTTTAGAGTAAACCTTGTCTCAAATAAGTGCTCGAAATGTCCTCATTTTTCTCAAATAAGAACTTAAAGCGGCCATGTCAATCATAACGAAAGACCTGGCCTCATTGGCTAGTCAATGGCATTTCCTTCCTTTATATTTTCTTATTTTCTTCCCTTTTTTTTCCTTTTTCTCTTTTTTTTCCAAAAAAGACAAACTAAAAAAACCAAAAGAAGACTAAAACTATAGTAAAAAGACAAATTAAAAAATAAGCCCGAGGAAAAGGCTAAGGCTAGCACTCTCACCTGTGACCGCCACCCCATTGCTAGTGGGGCATCAGCCATAGTCCACAAGGTCGACAATGCCTCACCAACCCCAAGCCCCCACCAGAATCGAGAGAAGGTTGCAACATTCTCCTAGATCTAGGCTAGGGCCACGGCCCTTGTCGACTGGCCCTCACCACTAGTTAGCCCTTGCCGAGATTTTGGTGACCTGCCGCCATGGCCAATGCCCATTGGCGATAGTGTGGCAGCCATAAGTGGGGGAACCTACATATGTTTTTCTTTTTCTTTTTTAGTTTTTAGCTTTTTTGAGTTTTTTTAAAAGGAAAATGAAAGAAAAGAAGAAAAAGGAAAATATGAAAATGCCTGGTAAGGTTAAATCCTTCTTTGAAACTAATATAGTCTCTTCATGTCCTTATTTGAAACAAAATCAACTTCATGCCCTTATTTGAGAAAATGAAGACACTTCATGCCCTATTTGAGACTATCGGTGAGGTTAGGTCATTCTTTGAGACTAGGTCTCCATTCAAGTCCTATTTGAAATAATGTCTACTCCTTACCCTCATTTGAGAAAATGAAGACACTTTAAGCATTTATTTGGAATTTTCCCCATATTCGTCAAACCCCACGACTCCATAATGCCATAATCTACCATCTCCATATAATTCCAAAGCTTATCAACTCCAAATCTCGGTTTTAGAGTATCCTTCTAAGGTCAAGCCATTGGCGGATAATAAATGGAGACTTTGCCAATGGGAGAATTTTGATCACCTTATCACCAAGCATTATATCATGACCATGGTAAGATATTGAGTAACAAATTAGTCAATGAAATGAATCATTGGCATGTGATTTGATAAAGATTGATCAATGGACTTGACTTTAGATATTCAAATTGTGATGGTGGATTAAAAAAGTATTTCTAAATTGTATAAAATTTTGTTAAAATGAAACAACTCATATTTTATTTAATATGTGTATTATATCTTGGGTTTGGATTATGAGTTTCTAACATTGCTCTTCATATGTGCATAATAAATACTCAATCTACTTAGAAGAGATATACTACTCACTGAATTGGGTTACATATGTTATTTGTGTGCAATGATTTTCAAATTCCTCGGTTAGTGACAAATAGAGTGATAACGTTCGCATTATCGCCAAGACATTTTGAGAGAGGATTTTTGGGTGTAAGCTAAGTTAGTTGTATATTTCTACGTTGTATATGATTGAGATGATTTTATTGAGTTTAGTTATTAGTTGGAGATGTACATATTCTTTATAATGTATTATATAAATTCCAATATTGTGACTAACCTACTAGTTTATCATATATTTTGAAATATATATCTTGATAGTACGTTATTGGTTATATTTGAGGTTGCATCCTTCAGATAAAAGGACGGCCATGCCATCTCCTATTTTTGTTAAATTTGGAGAGTGACATAAAGAGTTTGACAAAAAATTTTAATTTCGACAAATGGGTGTTCCAAAAAATTTGACATATCATTTGCAATTTATTATATGGGAATGGCTCAGATTAAGCAATGGTGCATTTGGTTCAACATTCCCAATGGACTTTCAACCTCAAAGCCCCTTGGGGAAATGTTGAACCATTTGGCAATAATTTTAAAGTAGCTTTTATATGAAAACCAACATTGGGAATGTCGAAAGCCCAATGCTAGTAGGGACTAGCATTGAGCTTTTAGCATTTAGCCAAATGTCAAAACTCATTTTTTTTTCTTCCAAAACTATTCTCACCCATTCTTCAAATTTCCAATTTTACCCTCGTTATTATCTTTTAAAATGCTAAAAAATTCTTTAAAAAATCAAATATATATAAATGCTAAAAAAAAATCATATGTTTATTTATATTTATATATAATATTTATAAAAGACCAACCATTCGCCAGTCCGACGAAGGGCTATGGCCACCAATGGCTAGATCTAGCACCGACGGCCGTCAATCAAAGTCGTATGTGGTTGTGCAACCTCCGATAGCCCTTGCCATTGGAGGTCCACGACCTAGGCAACCTAGGCGGCCCACGACCCAAGCGACCAACGCTTGGGTCTCACGGCCTCAAGTGGTCCTCGCCTAGGTCCCACGAGGGTCGCGCAACCGCAACTATCGGTCACCATTGCACACTTGATAAAATTGGACTATATAAAGACACAAATAATGTTAAAACTTTTAAAGCAAACATTTAAGTATCATATTTTTTTAAATTAAATCATTAAGTTACATTTTTTTTTAACTAAGAATTCATATATGGCATTGATTCTTGGCAAATCACATTGGTGATTTAATATTAAATTAATGCCATAATGGATTTTCAAGTAAGGAAAATCATCGATGTAATTTTAGGAATTTGTTTTTTAGAAGTTATACCACCAATTTTGGAGCAAACACTGTAATCTCTAAATTTTGCAATTTATGATTTTGTTAGAATTTAAACAAGCATACCGGCCGAAAGAAAAGGATTTGAACTATGTAAGGATGGATCTTGCACACATCCATCAAGAGGTCAAGATCTTTTGGGGTTTCCATGTGTGTTGACTTTGGGATCAATACATGGTCAATGGTTCATTGGAAGTCATGGTCTTGATGACGCTTTAACAATATGATATTTGGCCCTAAAAATTTCTAACCCATCGTAAGGGAAAGGTCAAGGACCAATTTCTCAGCCTTTTCTTCTTTTGACTAACAAGTCTTCAACTTTTTTTCTTGAAAATGACAAGCCTTCAACTTATAAAGAGAAAAATTCTTGTAATTCCAATCACACAACGTGTAAAGCGGGTTACGCATCTGAAATGATAGTGACCCTAGTGGCATCAATTCTCAAAACACAAATTGCACTCCCCCTTCCATCATGTACTCATAAACCAAGAACACCTAACGCTTATGTAAGCAAAAATCACATAGCTAAATTATTATTTTTTATATCGACCACTCGCCACCTTGTTTTTTTTTTTAAAAAATATTTATATTTGATATTTTATTTGATTTATTATATTTGAATATTTTTTTTTAGCATTATTGTCAAAATTTATATTTAAAAAGTTGCATATATATTTTTTTTTCAATTTTAAACAAATAAAAATTAAAAAAAACTAATATTACTCACCTAAAGCTTTTCAAATGTATTTTTTACTAAACAACATTTTTCTCAAAATTGCTTCTCAAAACATAGTTTACCAAACAACATTTACATTTACCCAAAGTTTTTTAGGCTAAACTGCTTTGCATTTTCATAATGGATTTTCAAAATACTAAACCAAACGCACTCACTTAGATGCAAGACCCATCGCATTAATGGCAGAGATCCATCCGGCCTCCAGGGGATCATTCTGGATCAGATACGCCTCAAGAAAAGGTTTACAGGACAAATGGAGAAAAGCACGCAGCTTTCCCTGGCATGAGAAGAGACACGCGTCACTCCACTTTGGGACTAAACTCCTGCTGGACCCGCCCACGTCACTTTCTCGCTCCTTTATAAGAGGCAGTCGGGCCTCATTGCTAATTAAATTCCAACCAGAACTTTCTTATCACGAAGACGTCGGTCGGTGTCGATTCAGGAAGGAGAAGCAGAATGGAGATGAGATTCATGGGCCTGTTCCTGATGTTGCTGCTCGTCCTTGGTCCTCGTAAGACACCTCACTCACCATCATCACTCTTCCTGGTTTTCATCTTCTGTGTTTCTTGCTTTTCCTAAGTAACTCCCTATTCAAGAAATGCCCACATGGCGTATGAAGGAAAATATAGCAAGATCATCATATTATTAGTTGGGCCCATCTCTTCTAAGCAACTTCGTTCCCATCAACCTATTAATTTATTTGGGACATGTCGTGGATCAATGAGAATTCTTTTGTCAAACTATACACAAAGTTAGTTATCATGGATGAAGGAGCTATAAGAGTTTTTCTTATGTAGGCTACATTAATTGAGATTATAATTTATCATTTTACGGGGTTGGTCTAATAAGGTAAGGCATAAAGTTTTCTTAATGGTCAAATATGGGTCTGGCTTGTGTGGGCCGAGTTGGGTTCGGCCCGTGAGGAGAAGGGCCATCCAAAATTCTATAAATAGCACTAAGGTCCCTCTTCTAGCCCTCATTCTTCCACAAACTTTCTCTCACCTCACATAAGCCAAGCTGTGAGTGGTAGTCTCATCAAGCCAGGAAACGAGGATCATAGATGAGAAGAACTTGAGCTTTGGCTCGTCATTTGAGCGTCGGATCGTCGTCATTCCGCATAAAGAATGATGGATTCCAAATCAGGTACGCAAATCTTCGTATTCTCCTCCTACATGTTCAGGTTTCTAGCTATGTTGATCCTGGGATGCCGCTACGATAGCCAACATTTGGTATCAGAGCCTCGTAGCCTAAAACTCGAACTGTTGTATTTGGCCCGTTTTCAAAAAATTTGCATGTTGAAACTTGATTTTGAAAACATATTCAGATTCGTCTCGTTGAACCAAGCATTTCGGTGGGTGGCACGCCTTTGGCGAAGGCCAAACGCGCCGGCGATGAGCATTTCGGATTTCACCGACCCTCGGACCATTTTACCTGTTTTTGTGAATTTTGATCCAATTAAAGTAGAGTTTGAGCACATAAATGGATTATACATGCTGAGACGAGCATTTTGGTGGGTCGTACGTGTCGAGAAGAGGTTGGAAACTGCCACACGTGCTGAGACGGAGCTGGGAGGTGGCACCACGTGCCACCGCGCGAGCTCGTGCTCACACGCCAGGCGCATGATCGCCTATGGCGGTTAGTGATGTCAGCAATGACATCACTCGCCAACTTGGGCCACCGCCTTACTGTGCTGACGTCGCCAATGACATCACTCACCGACGGGTCAACCCAACCCGATGGTCTATTGATCGGGTTGATCGACCATTGACCGGTCGAACCCGGTGGGACTGGTTTTAGGCTGGCTCAAGGTGGCAAGCATGTAGACCTCATGCGCCATGCATTCCGGCGACGTGTGATGGCGGGTGCA
This sequence comes from Eucalyptus caleyi, assembly GCA_014182885.2. Lineage (NCBI taxonomy): Eukaryota > Viridiplantae > Streptophyta > Magnoliopsida > Myrtales > Myrtaceae > Eucalyptus > Eucalyptus caleyi. The sequence continues at coordinate 49,035,872 of CM024471.2, forward strand.
ACGTCAGATTGACACGTGGTTTGGACTGTTGTGCTTATATGGATGTTCTCTACACAGTAATATATTTATTTTACATGTTTGATGCTTTTATTGATATGAAAATGCATGTGAAACCCTAAGGTATATGATTTTTGGGGTATTTTTGAGTGTTTTTCATGTGTTCCTTTATGATTTTAGAAATACGTTGTGAGCTCACATGTATATCATCACATAAAGATTGTGTAGAGCATTGATTCATTAATAACATGTATAAGGTCAGCATGGGTTAATGAATAGAGCAATATGATTGGCATTACATGTGATTTTAGTGACGAATTGTCCATTATCTGGTCTAAAATCACATGTATAAGGTAAATGTGAATTAAAAGTTTATATATCTGGTATAAGAGAGTTTTAATTATTTGATTGGGTTGTGACCGCCAAAGTGACACACTTGATTGGATTTGAAAAATATTCGGTCTCACATTGTGATGGGATGTGTCTTATTTAATGCGTAGTCATACTTTCAAAAGAGTTTATTGTGTATTAGTTCATAGATGGATGCATGCACAGTATATGATTAAGGAGTGACTGACCATAATGGTTCATACACCCAAAGATGATGAATTCGTGAAAGGTCATAATATATTCTCATGACCGCTGTCATATGGAGAGTGTACAATTGCATGTCATGTATTCTGCCCAAATGTGTTTATCTAATGATGCGTGTAACTTTTAGAATGTGTACTTATAAGGTTTTTAAGTTACACGGTACTCACATAATAATAATTGCATATGTTACTTGTTATTAAGTCATTTTCTCTATAATGGCAATGTCGTTGTGATTGAGGTTCCTACTGGGTCAAATTTTAAATAGTGAAAAGAGGATTTTTTGTTTTGGATGGAGCTGGTGGATGTTCATATTGCTCTTACTAAGTTTAAGCTAGCGATCTCACTATTAGTTATATGGAACTAGAAAGTATATTTTGCTGCTTGGGAAAAGGACAATTGAATTTTTCCGTTAACCATGAGGAGTTCCATTTAGGAACACTTGAAAGTGGTTTATCAGCTTATCGCATTGCTAAAAAGATAATAAAAACCTTGGTAGCTTGAAATTGTATCTTATCTATTGCCGAGATTAAAATAAATGCAATGACTCTTCGACATAAGGTGTAATGATTTTGATGAGGTTAAGGATTACGTCCTAAGGATAGTAGATTTGAAGTCCAAAATCATACTCATAAAGGAATTCATGAAATCACTGGTCATTCTAATAATCTGATATGAAGATAGCACATTTTAAAAGAAATTGTGTCATTCATTACTCTTGTGGAAAAAGAAATGACACATAAGGGACATTGTAATGAATATAAAGCTTGGTTGTCCAAGCGTGAGTCTGGAGTTGATGATTCATTGGCATTCATTTATGAATCCAATTCCTATCAAAAGTCTTATCCGATTCTTAATAGCTAGATAGTAGTATAACAAATTATATTGTTTACCATAAAGAGATTTATAAATATAAGAAAGTCGAATCAAAATGAATCATAACTCATCATGGGAAACAACATTTAATGTCAATTTAATGGGAGGTATTGTTTTGACTATGAATTATGGATTCTAGCTTGCATTTAATCTTGAGAAACACTTTATGTACCTTCCTTTAGACGGAACTTACTTTCCGCACCATGTCTGGAAGTGCGTGACTACTCTTTTAAAGTATAAAATAATGTTGTTTCTATGTTTTCCAAGTCAAATAAAGTTGGGTGTTGCTAGGGGTGAGCATGGTCCGGGTTGGGCCGGTCCACCCTCTAACCCTAGAACCAACCCGCACAATACCGGTCCTTAATTTTTGGGACAAAGGACCGACCCTATTGAGCTTGGGACTGAGGATCGGACCGACCCAATAAACAAAAATACAATTACATTCATATAGGACTAGTCCAAGTAGGAGTCAAACCTCTTACAAAAGAAGGCCTTAATACTTCTATTCTCTTAGTTTTAAGAGATTCACGTCTTTTAAACTATGATGAATCCATTCTCGGTACTGTAGATACAAGTCTTTGCAAAGGACCCATACATTTTGACTGTTACCCCAATTTTTCTGTATCCCTCAAGGATAAGAACATTCTTAAAGCCCTAACACTCCAAATCAAAACCCATAATTACAAAGTGGCAGATGGTTCTATTCCTTTAGCCCTTGTCTATAGAATTCATTATAAAGCCATGTCCTCCGCCTTTGGAGAAAATGCTTTCAAACATAGTCCTCAAGGAGAAACACTTCTTCTCCAAACTGACATTTCTAGAGCTAATACAACAATTCCTAGGTCTATTAATTGGAATCAAGTTACTTTACCAGAACAATGGGAATTAGAAAACCAAATTCCCCAACAAGTTGTTCAAAATACAGATCCGACAAATGTCATTCAGCATCCAGAAGGAAGAGTGACTATTAGGTTTCCTAGAAGATCTTTCGATTCAAGATCTAGTCCTTCTTTTCATACTTCTTATACAAGGTCTATAGATCTTAATCCCAATCTTCCTCCTATAATCAGCATCCCTCCAAGTACTCATAGAAACACTCCTCCTCCTAGTATGCATAGAGACACTCCCACACATGATACAACACCTTTACCACCTTCCACCAATAGAAGTAATCATGAGACACCTCATGAACCGGAAATTAGTGGTTTAGATAATAGATCAGGGATTTCCAGGCCCGTTTATCAACAAAATCAGCATGAACCAATCCTTGAAAATACAGATTCTCCTCATCATTCTCCCACTTATTCGCAAATGATAGATGCTGAACTTAATGTTTTAGAAAAACATTTTGAACCAAACAAGGCTTTCCTTAATAAAGAATTTAATTCTGAAAACAACAAACAAATCAGAGAATGGTTCTTCAAAACCTTTGCTGATAAAGCAAAAGACATCAAACAAAAATATTACGACTACAGATATGAATATGAAGTCCATATGTTTTTCTTTGATTGGTTAGAAGAACAATTTCTCGAACCAAAAGAAATAATTGTTTTAGATCATCATTATAAGTGGAAACTGGATAATAGTGAAACCATAGAATCCAATCATCCCCCTCTTAGGAGAATAAAAATACAACATGGAGAAAGCAAGGTTACAACTACTCCTTTTAGGCTTCCAGATCAAGGAGACCCTTCACACATTAGAGATAGGAATCAAGATCTCTTATCCAATATGCGTTGCAAATCCTTAGGGAGATTTAGAGAATACAAGGAACTCTTCCTTCAAAGGGTACTAATCAGACCTGATTGTAATCAACCCTTTTGGAAAGAAAAATTCTTAGCAGGTTTACCCCAAATTATAGGTGACCAAGTTAGAGATAGAATTAGAGAAGAATACAATTGTCAAATACCTTATGATCTTCTTTCTTATGGAGAAATAGTCTCTTATGTTTACAGACAAGGAACCCAAATGTGTAATAACATCAAATTACAAAGACAACTCAAGGAAGAACAATCTCTTACCAATAAAAGTCTAGGAGATTTTTGTGCTCAATACGACCCCTCTTATAATGAAAAAACAAAACCAAAATGTAAGGGAACTTGTCCTTTCGAGAAAGAAACAAAGACACGGAATAAAACAAAGACACCAAGACAACCAAAATAGACCTCATACTCGATAGGAAAAATTTTAAAGACGTTAAATGCTATTCTTGTGGTAAAAATGTCATATTTCAAAATATTGTAGGATTAATAAAAAATTAAATGAACTTTCTCTTGATGACACTACTTTTAACCAGTTAAACAACATCTTCATAGAAAATGGTGATACTTCTTCTGATGAACTTCTTGAGGAAGAAGGTCTTCAAATCAATTAAATAGATTCCTCTTCTGATTCGGATTATGAAGACGCCTCTCCTGAAAAACCTGTTCCTGAAATAAACATGTTAACAAAAGAAGAAGAATTTCTCCTTAGCACTGCTGATAAGATTACCGACCTAGAAGCCAAGAAAGAATACCTTGATAGATTACATTCTTCCTTGAATATTACCTCCAAACCCAATACTTCCTACAATTTAAAAGACATTTTAAATAGAAACAAAAAACCCCAGTCCAGACCCGTTAATATTAATGATCTCCAAAATGAAATAAAACAACAAAAATTAGAAATTCAAGCCTTGAAAGCAACACAGTTAGAAATGAAAAAAGAGATTTCTGACATAAAATCTCTTGTCATAAAAGGTAAGACAGGATTAGAAGACCAAAACGAAATCACCAATACATCAGACAATCCGGACCCAGCCTTCCTTATGTTATTAACATAAATAACATCTAGAAAATGGATAATAAATATTATGATAAAAATTAACAATGAGTTTATTATTGAAACAACAGCACTCTTTGATACAGGAGCTTATCTCAATTGTATCAAAGAATGCCTTGTTCCAACAATATACTTTGATAAAACTTCAGAATCTTTAAAATCAGCCTTAGGTGATAAACTTAATATCCAATACAAATTACCATAAGCCTTAATAATAAAAGATCAAATGTCTTACAAAATATCTTTTCTTTTAGTAAAAAATATGAGGCAACAGGTAATTCTTGGAACACCTTTCATACAATTAATACAACCTTTTACAGTTACCAACAAAGGTATTGAAACCCATGCTCTAAATAGAAAAATCACCTTCAATTTCATAACAAAACCACAAAAGAGAAGCCTAAATATTTTACAAGAACATTCTATTTCAGAAATAAATTGCCTTATAAAAGACAAAGAAAATCAACTTGAATTCTTAAAAGAAGATTTAGAATTCAAAAGAATAGAAGAAAATCTTATAAAACCAAACATCATAGAAAAGATAGCTTCCCTACAAAAACACATAGAAAAGACTATATGCTCTACTCTACCCAATGCCTTTTGGGAAAGAAAAAAGCATATCATTGATTTACCTTATGAACATGATTTTTCTGAAAATAAAAACCTACCAAAGCCCACCCAACATAGATGAATCAAGAAGTTTTGAAATTCTGTCAAGCAGAAATACAAGATCTCTTGAATAAAAAACTTATAAGAAAAAGCCAATCACCTTCGAGTTGTTCGCTTTTTATGTCAATAAAAATGCTGAACTAGAAAGAGGAGTTCCCAGGTTAATTATTAATTATAAACCTCTTAATACAGCTCTTAGGTGGATAAGATATCCTATACCCAATAAAAAGATTTGTTAAACAGACTTTGTAGATCAAAAATATTTTCAAAATTCGACATGAAGTCAGGATTTTGGCAAATACAAGATCAGTGAAAAAGATAAATACAAGACGGCCTTCACAGTCCCTTTTGGCCAATATGAATGGAATGTTATGCCATTCGGTCTCAAAAATGCCCCTTCATAATTCCAACGAATTATGAATGAGATTTTCAATCCTTATTCAGAGTATATCATAGTTTATATAGATGATGTTTTAGTTTTTTCTTCCAATTTAGAACAGCATTTCAAACATTTATCTACTTTCATAAAAATAATCATACAAAACGGTCTTGGAGTCTCTCCTACTAAAATTGCACTTTTCAAAACCAAAATTAGATTCTTAGGTCATTACATCCATTTAAGCACCATCACTCCCATAGAAAGATCAATCTCTTTTACTGATAAATTCCCAGATGAGATTAAAGACAAAACTCAATTACAAAGGTTTTTGAGTAGTCTCAATTATATTTTAGATTTCTTTCCCAATATAAATATCATTTGTAAACCTTTACATCAAAGTTTGAGAAAGGATCCTCCACCTTGGACTTCTGTCCATACAGACATTGTCAAACAAATAAAGATACATGTGAAAGATGTACCATGCTTACATCTAGCTGACCCTTCCGCTTTCAAAATAGTTGAAACAGATGCATCGAGAATTAGGATATGGTGGCATTCTCAAACAGGTCAAAAACAACAAAGAACAAGTTGTTCAGTTTATATCAAAACACTGGAATCCTACTCAACAAAATTATTCGACAATTAAAAAAGAAATACTTGCTACAGTTTTTTCTATATCAAAATTCCAAGGAGATTTATTAAATCAAAAATTTCTCTTACGAATTGATTGTAAATCAGCCAAAGACATTTTACAAAAGGATGTTTTAAACATTGCATCAAAACAGATTTTTGCCGGATGGCAAGCCATACTTTTAGTATTCGATTTTGACATTGAATTTATAAATGGTTCTTCAAATTCATTGCCTGATTTTCTCACAAGAGAATTTTTACAAGGGATACTAATATGCCAAGATCCAAAAAAGACAAAGACAAAGGCAAAGCCACTGCCGAACCCTCCAATATACCACCAAAGCCAAAAGGCTTAACATCTGTCAAAACATGGCTTGAAATGACAGAAGACAACCAGTCATTCTTACGCCAAACACCTGTGAAAATAGAACATATATCACGTGATCCCATGCTAGTCTTTAATCAGCTAGCCGACATGATACCAAAAGAAACCATTTTGTTACTTGCACAATCTATACAAAACAAGACAAAGAAAGAGCCATTCAATGCCATCAAGGTAAGCAACAATCCTTCCCCGTTGGTTACACAAAAACCAGCAGAATACAAAAGGATTTCGAATGAGGTGGTTATTAGGCCACAGGCAACCCCTCAATCTCAAAAATCAAAATTTTTCCCCAAAACATCATTTCAAAAAATATTGACTGTAGAAGATGGATTCTTCGATGAAGATCCAATCAAATTTGCAAAAAACATCTTTCCAAAGAATTGGTTATTCAAACCACACAATACAAACAAAACCCTTGCTTATTATGAGCAAATTCTAGTGGAGACAGAATCAACAAGATTTACCCATTTTGCTGACAAAAACAATACAGAAAACATTCTATACTCCACTATATCCATCAGTAAAGTCATACACCCCTCACACTTGGGAGCCTCACCTCATACACCCAGAAAATTCCAAACCAGACTTATCCAAAGCCTACCATATTCTTCATCATACACCTACTGGGACTACCAACAAGCTTGGTGGAACGTTTTCTTCAGACAAAATACAAATTTCCAACACACCTGGTTGTTATTTTTCAAAGATAACTTCCCAAGACAAAGCTTACCAAATTGGTTTGACTCTTGGTGGGATCTCTTTGGTCCTTTGGACATAATTCTACACCCCACAGTCAAACAAGGTTATAAGGTTTTTAGTGAATACTTCGTACCAACACCACATGATATAAGGTTCCCATACCTTATGCATTTCTTTATAATATTCAGAATCTCTTGGGTAACGGCCTTGGAATTTGAATACAATACATCCACAAAACCTGGGGTACCAGTCCTTGTCCGAAAATACAAAACAAAATGGTGGGATGGATTCAAATACCATGAACAAGGATCCGAAGCTGCGGTTAGAACATGGCTAAACAGCCAGAAAAACATGATAACCACAATCCTATCAAATACATTCTTTTTACAGGAGAAATCCATGGCAAGTGCAGCATTTGTTGCAGTGCAGAGCAGAGAGGAATACTGTAACATCCTCAGGACAATGCTATCGGAAGCAGAAGAATCACAATGTGGATCTTCCAAATCTCAAGACAATACAGACGGATCCTCACAGTCACATCACAGTGGAAACACCAATGAAGACGACTGCTATGGGATCAACCTAGACAGAGATTAAATTCAAGACATCACATGCCGACACTGTTGCAAGTGGCGCAAAGGCTATACATCGTAGCATACACCGTTCACTATTCACTATTCACTTTACACTGTTCAGCACTGTAGCACTTTCACTGTAGCACCCTTATAAATACACCCTCTCGACACAAGGAAAGGGGAGCTCGAAATTTTCCAGATTTCTCTCTTCTTCTCTCTCTCCCTCACTTGTAAACCATCCTCTCTTTCATCTCCATCCTCATCTCTTCCATCTCCAAGCTCTCTTACCTTGTATCCCCTGATTTCAAAGTAAGTTAGTTTTTCATATACATAGTTTTATACAGGGTTACCAACTTACATGATAGTTGGTTAACCATTTCTTGTAATACAAACATCAATACTCCTTGGAGTGCGGATTACCGCCCTAGTGGATGACTTGATGCTTTAGTTTCTGCATCCTTCAATACATGTAATCTCAGCTTTCAACTTTATATAAATACAAGTTCATACCACCTTCATGGTTGGTTTTTGTTTATGCATACTCTTACTTTATTTCTTATATATTGCTTTCGGTCTTTACATTATTTTTAATTCTCGCGATTTTATTTAAGTCATTTACTTTCTTGTTCTTATACATCATTTCCTTTTAGATACATCCCTCTCCGTTTTCATATAGATCTGTTAATCTTTATACTTCCTTGTTCTCTCATATAGTACTCCGATCCAAACCCATATATATATTACATATTTAATAAAGTGTTCATGAATATGTGGTCACCATATTGAGTTGATTATATGTAATGGAAATCTCAAGGTATTGTGTAAGCCTTAAGTGGAGGCTGGGAGCATCTAGTTATCAACCTTGAACATATGTTTTGATTATACATAAAGAAATGTTAACTCATAAAAATAAGACATATGTGAGTTCATTGGAACCATAGGAATATTATTTCGTGGCACATCCAGTTTTTTGTTACACTTAAGGTAAGAGAATAATGACCGACAATGGAGATAACCAGGTATTACTCTTTATGAATCCATTTATCAATAAAATTAAAAATACTCATGACCATGGAAAGCTCTGTGTGAGTACATACAATTACAGCCATAATTCGGTATTGAAGACTTTGTAGAATAGGATTGACTATTAAAAATTGCCACTAAACCAACATAAATGTGTGCACATACAATACAATATCAATTAACATAGCCCAAGTGGGAGAATGTAAGAGTTTTCTTTATGTGGGCTATATTAATTGAGATTGTAATTTACCATTTTACGAGGTTGGTTTAATAAGGTAAGGCATAAAGTTTTCTTAATGGTCAAATATGGGTCTAGCTTGTGTGGGCCGAGTTGGGCCTAGCCTATGATAAGAGGGCACGTCCAAAGCTCTATATATAGCGCTAAGGTCCCTCATCTAGCCCTCATTCTTCCACGAACTTTCTCTCACCTCACATAAGGCAAGCTGTAAGTGGCGGTCTCATCAAGCCACGAACCGAGAGTCATAGAGGAGAAGAACCTGAGCATCGGCTCGTTGTTTGAGCGTCAGCTTGTCATCATTCCGCATAAAGAACGATGAATTGCAAATCAAGTACGCAAATCTTTGTATTCTCCTACATGTTAGGGTTTCTAGCTATGTTGATCTCGGGACGCCACTACGATGATCAACAGGAGCAACATTATTTGCGAGTGTAACATCTTTGACACCTATTTAAAAGTGGCGCTTGTGTGATATTTTCTTACAAGACACATTATCTCATGAAAGTTTTATAAAAAGTGATGCTTGTGTCTTGTGTTTTCCATCTAACAAAAGTCTTCATGAGTACCTTTTGTTTTTTTCTTTTTGTGAAATTAATACATACAAATTTGATAACATACCTAAAGAAAGAAGTATTAAAGGGGCTGCCAAAAGCCACAATCATAAGGCGAAACTACTTTTGTGTGTATATATTCTAAAATGTATATGGAAAGTCAAAGTTATTATGATCCACTTGAGATCCATCAAATCTGATAGTCCATAAGAGATCGGAGTAAAGCAATCCACCAACGCCATGTCAGTTTTACAAAAGAAAGTTCACTAATTTTTTAACCCAAGACAGTAAGATTGAGCTGTCGAACCTTCTAATGTGAGCTCAATCCAAGATGGCCGTTGACCGCGCTGGACCTAGGGAGCCTGCGATGGCCCCGTCCCGCTCTGCATCGGGTCTAACTTGTATACTCTTGCATGCATATGTTGGGTCTAACAAGGATATTTGTGCAGAGGATGTTGTGAGTGCATATGACGGACCGAAGTGCGAGTCAAAGAGCCTAAAATTCAAAGGAATGTGCATAAGCAGCCGCCACTTTGGCCTGGTCTGCAGGGACGAGGGCTTCGAAGGCGGCAAGTGCAAAGGCCTCCGGCGCCGCTGCTTTTGCTTGAAGTCTTGTGGAGAGGAACCACCACCTGGAGAGGGACCACCACCATAAGGAGAGCAACCACCACCATATGGAGAGCGACCACCTGGTGGGACAGCCCGGGTTCATTAGGAATCGATAACTGCAGTAGCTAATTATCATGTAATAAGTCCGTAAAATCACATGCCGAACATGTTCGGAGAGAAATGCGCTATCACAAACGATATCTCAATATATTGACATGTTAGACGATGGTATCGGCAGAATCCATGACTTGTTAGAGTTTTTGCTTGGTCCTCTTCAAAGAATGAAGATAATGCCGATGCAATTAGGGACATTAATTTCCAGATTTAGTGCATAGATAACAAGCGCATGATATAATATATGGTAAGTCTAATTGCTAAAGAAAATAAAAGGTCGATTACTAGTAAGAGCCGACACTCAAGGCCGAGATGATTTCGTTGTTTTTAGTTCTACTTAAAAACACGAGTTTCATCGTTCCATAATTCGAGAGTGGAGATGTATCTGCAATATTTAGAAAGCACCTAAAACCTCTTGAGAATCAAAAAGGGCAAGAATGCCTACCCACTTTCTGATATTGTACGACGATGCTTGTGATTCTGCCTCCTTTTGAAATGACTCCTAAGATATAGGAGTAGTAATATTTTACGCACCTCAGATGACAATGTATTTAGGCCGAAATGCATTCAAATTATAAAAAAAAGACGAATAATGATAAATATGACACGCCCTGCGAAAACATTATCAATTAAGGAAAGTTTAGACCGAAGATAGTTCAAATTCACGCTTGAATTTTTTTCCTTTGTTAGCATATTGCTAGAGATGCAAGAACCAGATTGAGCTCATGAGCAGTGTTCTTAAAGTCCAAAACTTTTGTTTACTAGTTGGGGCACTAATTTTTACCCGCTGGATTAGTTGAAGATAAGAAAATGCAATTTGCTGCATTATCGAAAGAGTTCGTAAATTCTCCATTTTAAATGAATAAGAATGGGTGTTCCAAGAAAGATGACGATATTATTTGCTAGTTATTACAAGAGAATTGCTCAATCGAACCCACGTTTATGGAGCATATACCAATCACAATAGTCAAACGATGTGAAGTCCATTACTTTAATTGTGACATCCAGAAATTTCTTACATTAGTTGATAATACTTAGGATTTAAAGATCCATAAATAATTTACATGGATGATAATTTTAACAATTTATTTAACTGGATAAAATTGGACTTAATTGCATAATTAGTTTAAAAGGGGGCTGTTTTGGTAATTTTATGAAATCCATGACATGTCCATGGCATAAGTAAAGTATTCATATGTTTTAGATAACAAATGAATGGCCTTCGATATTTAATTATTTGCTACGGTTTACACAAGAAATGCCCAAAGATCGTTGTGTTATTATCTGCACAATAATTACATGGTAATTGTTATGTAGTGATGTTGCTTGTGATGAGATGAATAAGAGTTTGTGGCTTTGTAAATGATGATAAATGGATATTTGGTTTCCATTGTCCATGCGAGTGTTGTGCGGAAGAACACCCTAACTAGATGAGAAAGAAAACAAGAATAATCAAGAACACGGAGATTTACGTGGTTCGGCGAAAAGCCCGCCTACATCCACGGGAGAGAGAGAGAGACGATTTCTTATTTGAGCGTCTGTCAAGAGTACAAGGTACAATGCTAAAATAAATAAATCTTTAGATCCCCATTTTCCTAAACCTAGTAGGAAAGGAATTCCACCATAAAGATATTATCAAATTTGAAACCCAAATCTAGGAAATATATTAGGAAACAAATAGTTCAAAATCTTCAAGCCTTCCTAGATTTCCTGATTGAATTTTGTGGAATTCAAGACAACATCAGCAAATCTCCACCTTTGGCTTGAATAAACCACAAGCCTCCACTTGAACCAAGAAAACAATATATCTCTCCCTCCACCGTACCTTCGCAAAGGTACACCCGCACCTAGATCGGTGCGGCCTCCATCAACTTCAATGATGAGTGAGAGAAATCAAGTCCCTGCAGGACTTGAACTTCTCTGTAGTAACCGTCTTCGTGAGCATATCTGCAGGATTATCTTTAGTATGGATTTTCTTCAAAGCAATGCTACCATTCTCCACAAATTCTCGAATTTTGTGGTATCGAACTTCAATGTGTTTCGTTCTGGAATGGAACACTTGATTATTCGCAAGACATATTGCACTCTGGCTATCACAATATAATGTAGCACTTTCTTGCTTTATACCCAACTCTGTGACCAAACCAGTCAGCCATATTCCCTCCTTCGCAGCCTCAGTTACTGCCATATACTTAGCTTCGGTTGTAGACAATGCTACAGTAGGTTGAAGCATTGCCTTCAAAAAAATTGCTCCACCACCAAGAGTAAAGACATATCCTGTGATGGACCTTCGCTTGTCCAAATGTCTAAATCCAAATTAAACGATCGAGCGAACATTAAACCCATTCCAGCAGTATCAACATAACCTACTAAATCGATCGATCCTCCCTTGGAACTGAACATTAAACCCATTCCAGCAGTTCTAGCCAAATAACGAAAGATCCACTTAACAGCTTCCCAATGCTCCTTACACGGATTGCTCATGTATCGATTGACGAGACTCACCGCATGAGCCAAATCCAGTCTGCTACAAACCATAGCATACATGAGGCTCCCTATTGCCGTTGGCATAGGGTACTCGAGACATCTTTACAACTTCCTCATGTGAAACAGGCATTGTTTCTTAGATAATTTGAAGTGATTTGCTAAGGGTGTACTAACTGGTTTAGCTTTACCCATGTTGAACCGCTCCAAGACCTTCTCAACATACTTCTTTTGATTCACCCAAAGCTTACTTGCATGTCTATCTCGAAAGATTTCCATGCCAAGGATCCTCTTTGTAGCACCAAGATCCTTCATATCAAACTCACTACTTAACTGAGACTTTAGGGAATTAATGTCTCTCGTTTTTCTTGCAGCAATCAACATGTCATCAACATAGAGCATCAATAGAATAAGCAACTTATCATCCAAAACTTTGTAGTAGACACAAGAATCATGCACACTCCTCATGTAGCCAATACGAAGCATAAAAGAATCAAACCTTTTATTCCATTGCCTCGGAGATTGCTTCAAACCATAAAGTGATCTCTTGAGCAAACAAACATGATCCTCTTTCTCTTCCACCTTGAAGCCTCGAGCTGCTCCATATAGATTTTCTCCTCCAAGTCACCATGAAGGAATGCCTTCTTCACCTCTAGCTGCTCAAGCTCCAAGTCATACATGGCTGCCATAGCTAGTAAAACACAAATTGATGTGTGTTTTACAACAGGGGAAAATATCTCGTTGTAATCAATGCCCTCCTTCTGTGCATAGCCCTTAGCAACAAGTCGGGCCTTGTATCTCTCTTACTCTTTCTTCGTTGCTGCTTCCTTTCTTCGAAGAACCCATTTGCAACCAATGACATTCCGATCATTGGGCTTCTTCACAAGTTCCCATGTCTCATTCTTTTGTAACGACTTCATCTCCTCCATCATTGCGGTCATCCACTTTTCTTTGTGATCACTTTTCAAAGCTTCATGGTAGGAGCCTGGATCGCCAGAGCCTACGGTAAGAGCATAAGCAACCATATCCTCAAAACCGTACCTCTCCGGTGCTTTGGGAGTGCGCCTTCCTCGACCTGTCGCAATGGTACAAGGAACTTCTACCGTTTCTTTGACTTCCGGAGCCTCATCGGATGACTCGCCATTCTCTACAGATTCTCTGGTTTCAAGCTCCACCTTAACGATAGATTTATCACTCTCCTCTTCAGCAGCCGCGTGTGACACGCAGCTTGACTTCAACATTGCAAATTCATCGAATATAACATCCCTGCTCGTTAGAACTTTCTTCTCACTTGGATCCCATAATTTGTAGCCTTTCACTCCTTTCTCGTAACCGAGAAATATGCATTGTTTTGATTTTGGATCCAACTTCAAGCGCTTTGAGCTCTACACATGTACAAAAGCAGGACAACAGAATATTCTTAAATTAGAATAATCGACAATTTTACCAATCCATAGCTCTTCGGGAATTTTGCATTTAATTGCAGTTGATGGAGACTGATTCACAAGATAACATGCCATGCAGACAGCTTCTACCCAAAACTTCTTGCTCAGTCCCGCATGTAGCCTCATGCTTCGAGCTCTCTCTAATAAGGTCCGGTTCATCCGTTCCACTATGCCATTTTGTTGGGGCGTATCCGGAACTGTGAAGTGACGTTTAATCCCTTCATTCTTGCAAAGCTCCATGAATGGTGTTGATTTGTACTCTCCTTCATTGTCCGATCTCAAGCACTTAACCTTCTTCCCCATTGAAGTCTCAACTTCAGCTTTCCATTCTTTGAACTTTTCAAAGAATTCACTTTTGTGTCGCATGAAGTAGACCCAAACTTTGCGAGAGAAATCATCAATGAATGTCACGAAGTATTCCTTCCCTCCTTTTGACTTTACCGGTGAAGATACATCCGTGTGTACATACTCGAGCACGCCCTTGCTTGTATGAGTGGCAGTATTGAACCATACTCTATATTGTTTTCCAAACACACAAAATTTGCAAAAATCTAATTTGCATGTTTTTATACCTTGGAGTGCATTCCTCTTGTGAAGCTCCATCAACCCTCTTTCTCCCATATGCCCGAGAAGCATATGCCATAGATAGGTGTTATCTATCTCCGTGATAGCATCTGTGGACATAGATGCTCCACCTTGCACTGTGGTTCCTATAAGTCGATATAGGTTCTCGTGCCTCTATCCCTTAAGAACAACCAGAGCTCCCTTAATCATCTTCAAGACTCCACCTTGAGCCGTGTACTTGTATCCATTGGATTCAAGTGCTCCCAATGAGATCAAATTCTTCCTTATACCCGAAACATGACGCACGTCTGCCAAGGTTCTAATCATGCCATCAAACATCTTGATTTTCACGGTTCCAACATCCACAGTCTTGCACGAAGTATCATTCCCCATGAGAACTGAACCACCATCATATGCCTTGTACTCATCGAAGGCTTCTCAATGAGGACACATGTGAAAAGTGCATCCGGAGTCCATGATCCACGAATCTTCAAAGGTGTCTTTCCCCGATGATATGGACAAGACATCCCCATCATTGGTCTCAATGCTGTCGGCTATACTTGCCTCATCCGAGCTCTTCTTCTTTTTCTCGTTCTTATTTGGACAGAATCTCTTGGTATGCCCTTCCTGATTGCACCCGTAGCATCTTCCTTTGAACTTTCCCTTGGATTTTGATCGACCCCTACTGCTCGATCCTCGATCCGTTAATCTTCCTCTTCCTTGATTGCTTTTCTCCTTTGCAAAAAGTCCCTCTCCCGAAGATTTTAAACTACTTGCCCTTTTCCGGGTGTCGTTTGAAATTAGGGCAGTAGTCACCTCTTCGATCTCCAGGGTTTCCTTGCCATAAAGGAGCGTAGTCACCAAGTGGTCAAACGAATCCGGCAACGATGCCAGTAGTAGAAGCGCTATGTCTTCATCCTCAAACTTTACCTCCAAGCTTGTAAGTTCACTAATCATCTTATTGAACACGTTGAGGTGTTCCAACAGATCTCCTCCTTCACTCATTTGAAGTGAATACAATCTCTTCTTCAAGAACAACTTGTTCGTAAGAGATTTCGTCATGTAAGTGATTTCGAGTTTGAGCCATACCTCTGGACCAGATTCGATTTCCACTACATATTGAAGGGCCTCATCTGATAGGTTCAATCTGATTGCGCTACGCGCCCTCTCCTCCATGTCAGCCCAATCATCATCAGTGATGGAGTTTGGCTTGTTTGATCTTCCCAGAAGAACCTTTGATAAACCTTGTTGAATCAACAGATCCTTCATCCTTCTCTGCCATAGTGTAAAACTATTCTTCCCGGTGAATCGTTCAATATCAAATCGAACGGTTGAATCTTTTCCAGCCATCTAGTTAGAAGTCGCAATACAGGAACAGAGAACCTGGATTGCTCTGATACCAATTGTTGTGCGGAAGAACACCCTAACTAGATGAGAAAGAGAACAAGAATAATCAAGAACATGGAGATTTACGTGGTTCGGCGAAAAGTCCGCCTACGTCCACGGGAGAGAGAGAGACGATTTCTTATTTGATCGTTTGTCAAGAGTACAAGGTATAATGCTAAAATAAATAGATCTTTAGATCCCCACTTTCCTAAACCTAGTAGGAAAGGAATTCCATTATAAAGATAATATCAAATTTGAAACCCAAATCTAGGAAATATATTAGGAAACAAATAGTTCAAAATCTTCAAGCCTTCCTAGATTTCCCGATTGAATTTTGTGGAATTCAAGACAACATCAACAGCGAGAAATGCCAAGAGACTGTGATGATAAAATTGTATATTGGAATTGTTATCTTATAACGATTTGCATGTTGAAGAGGCCATGTGAGGGATATCTTTGCCATGACCTATTCGCCAAAGAGTGATTCCCTTGTATGAGCATGTATATAAGGCTCTAGGAAAAAATAGATGTTCTACCATCTACGATAAGTCTTTACAAGATTGAGAGGTCATGAAGTACTGTGATTATACACGAGATAATATGGCATGTATGCTCTAATATGACTTGAGTAACCTGTTATGAGAATAAGTATGAAATAATTATCATCATGCAATTGTATCATGGTATAATTATCCTTGCTAATCTAGAGCACATTCATGATGGATGGGTTAAGACATTTATGATTATACCCCCATAGATTGGTAATGACAATATCTCGTTAGTTGAGATGAGTCCTACTTAGAGACAAAGATTGGGGAGCTGCATCGTGTGTACTCGCAACCCCAAGATTTAACAGAACAAGAACATATATTGGGAAGCTACTGTTTTGAATGCATCGGTAGCATGAAATAATACGCCATCTCACGTTTGCACTTCAGTGAATAATTCTATGCCACATTGACCTGTAATTTTCATTTGCAAATTACAATATCAATTAATTTAGTCCACATTAGGAAAACTCTTACATCGTAAAATAATGTCATCTACTTGCACTTCAGTGAATAATTCTATGCCACATTGACCTGTAATTTTCATTTGCAAATCACAAGAAAAGCAGGTGCATTTACCATATTCATTTTGTATATAAAAATATTATGCACTCGTCTTGAGTTCATGTTGTTTTGTTTAATATCAAATCAAGTGGCAAGATGATCTCCTACTTTAAGCCTCACTGAATTTAGTCTTCAACCAAAATATATTTTAGATTGGTCCAATTCATAATTCAGGGACATTCAAATGAGCAACCTCTTCAAGGATTAGATTAGAGTGCACAACAAAAGTAGGAGAATGTCTTCTATATTGGGAAGTTTTGATTCTCAAAATAGTAAAAGAAAGCTATAAACCCCCAGTGATTGTGCACATCATTGTGAGGTCAAACTATTTGTTGCTTTTGATGTTCAAATGGTGTGGAAATTTCAGGTCACGGCATTAATTGTGGAGATCCACCTAGTGGATCGGGGGGATCGAATTTTCACGAAAATATGCCTCGAAATAGGGTTTATCGTACAAATGGATAAAGCATGCGGTTTCACTAGGCATCAAGGAAAGAAGTGTGTCACTACACTTGGAAAATTGACTAATCACGATGGTTACTCTTGTAATTAATTTCTGCTAAACAAACTTCTCGCTATCTCACTCCTTTATAAGCTGGCAGTCGGACCTCATTTGCTAATCCGGCCAGAGATTGTCATCATCAGGAGCATCGGTCGGTGTCGATTCTGGAAGGAGAAGTAGATATGGAGACTAGATGCATGGGGCTGGTCCTGCTGTTGCTCCTCCTCCTTGATCCTGGCAAGACCCTACCCACCATCCTCACTCTCCTGGTATTCATCTTGTGTTAATTTTTTTCCTTTTACTAAACAATCTCTACACCAGGAGAAACCCCCCCCAAAAAAAAAAAAAATGTGCAATAGGATGTAAGATACAACTTGCGACTCTCCAATGTTCGATTTGTGCATGTGCCACTACAAATGAGTAAGCCCGTGGTTCATGTTACATGTATCTAAATGCATCTAAACCGTTAGGAGCACAACCCACATTGGATCCGGTAGTCCATCCAGGTACATTTTTTAATAGACTTAACACGCTGGCCAACTACAATGAAAGAAATGTCAGCGAGTTATAACATACAACTCATAACTATGTAATGATCAATTTGGACTTGTGTCATATAAAAAGGTAAGATCGCGATATAAATTAGACTGATTATGCTTTTTGTGACTCGAAAGATCCAACAGGCTACTCATTTTATTGATGACCAAGTTAGTCACTTTCCATCTATCAAGTCAACTTAAAACCTTTTTTTTTTCTTTTTTAAATGGGTGAATTTAGACCAACAACTTCCTTTTTTCGATGGGTTATCCAAAAGGACCAAACGGATTGGTGAGTAGTAAAATGACCGAGTCTTATATCTCAAGATGTATAGGGTCTCAAGTTTCATGCTTAGGTCACGAGACTGATTCAAAACGCCACACGATAATTAAAAAAGAAAAGAGATGGAGAAAATCAGTCCATCAAAGACATATCAATTCTACAAAATAAAATGTAATAATCTTTTTTAATCTACAAGCGAGGATGAGTAGGGTTTTTCTATTTAACCCAACAAAATTAATATCTGTAAACGTTATTTTAATCTTTTTGAAAAAGAACTTGTCTTCCTTAAATTCTAGGGCTGTTGTCGCCCCTTGATCGGGTTTTAACTCGAATAATCTTCTTTGCATATATATGTTGGTGCAGAAAAGGTGGTGTGGCGAGTTGAAGGAAGGATGTGCGAGTCGCAGAGCCACAAATTCCATGGACTGTGCATGAGCGACCGCACCTGTGTGGTGGTCTGCAAGGAAGAGGGCTTCGACGACGGTAAGTGCAGAGGCTTCCGGCACCACTGCTTCTGCCGCAAGCCTTGCTGATGCATCCCCCGGAAGGCAGCCTGGCCGGACTGATCAGGAGCCAACAACAGTAATAGCTAATTGTCGTGTAATAAGTCTACATAAAATCATTAGTCGAGAACATTAGGTCAGAATTTGTGCTCTCACGATATTATCTCGAACATTATGGAAATGTTGTTGCGACTCTTAGTATTATCTCACACCGGTTTGACTTTTTGGCTTGGATCCCCTTCTTTGAATGAAGGGGATCCAAGCTAAACATATGTTTAGGACTTTTTGATTGATGCAACTAGGACATTAATTTATAGATTTAGCACATAAATAACAAGAATCTCAAGTAGTTATGGTCAGTTTAAAAGCTACAGAAAATAAAAGAGTAAATTATCCAAAAGGTCATAAATATATTGTTTTGCCAATTAAATCTTAAACATTTTTATGTTTTGCCAAGTGAGTTCATCCAACCAATTTTATCCAAAAATTGCTAATGCATATCCCAACCATCCTACCTAACACAATCAACATTGACTTGAATTTTTTTTTTTTTCTTTGTCTTCTCTTTTCTTTGTTTCTTTTATGTTACTCTGGTCAAGGACGGTCACTGAGCCCTCACCAAGTCTGGGCAAGGACCGCGACCAGTGAATACTCCGTGGTCCTTGCCCAAATCATCATTACGATTGTGGGCAAGGCTGGCTCACTTGCAGCCGCAATGGTCCCATCGAAGGCAACAAGGGCCTGGCGACCCTTGTTTGTGAATGGTGAGGGTCACTAAGTCCTGTTAGCCAAAGTTGTTAAAAAAAAAAAAAATAGGGAAGCAAAGGAAAAATTCAAAATTCAAAAAAATTATTAAATTTTTTCACATTAATGTTAATTGCACCACTAGAAATTCTAGCATTTGTTTTAGCGATTCAAGTTAAAATTGATTAAATTGATTCAATTAATAAAAAATAAAAAATAAAAATTATAATAAAATTGACAAAATTGTAATATATTTAAGAATTTTTTGGATAACTTTCCCAAAATTAATGGGAGGTCACTGACTTATCCCAAAAAAGGAAAAGTGTTAAAAGGGAGAAGCCTGTGCTGGAACGTTTTGAGTTAATATAGCCTTCGTTGTCAAGTATATAAATGAAAATTTATCATAAATGGTCAATCGCTCCCCGGTCCACATCAAATACTGGGCCACCGCATTGACAGGTGAAATTTATTCCAGCCACGAAACGAGGTACTGAAACCAGGACAAAATAATGCTCCAAAATAGGACAAATTCCCAATTAGGTCGCCCATAAAAAAAATGCCTCCTCGCCCTATGAGGAAAATGACAGTTTCTTTCTTCTTTTTCTTTTGATTTAGGGATTAATCTTAACCCCTAAGAAAAATATTAAAATCTCATGTGTAGTCGCATTTGCATCGATGTACTAAGAGGACAACATGAAGCAGGGGCTCGCGGTCGATTGCATACACAAACTCGGTGGAGTGCGGATTTGGGAGAAATCTTCAAAAAAAGCAAAAGCCACTCACAACATACTATATAATATGCCCATATTGTGTTATTATAATATATCCATAATATTATACAATATGTCAGTTTTAGTAACACCAAGAAGAAACCTTCTCATTAATGCATCACCATGCACGCACGAAATGGGACAGGCGTTTGCCTTGCTGAAGATCAGGGGGGGAAAAATAAAATTCATTTCGGAGGTCTGTGAGGGGAGCGAAAGTTCACTGGACGAGGTCTTTAAAAAAACGGTGGAGGGCTTCTCCTTCGTTCACGCAAGCGGAGAGAAAGGTGGGGAGATTAAAAGATAGGGGCTTGTCAGAGAAAGAAAAAGAAACAAATCAGGTTCAAGAGCTAAACAAAAAAAGTACTCTGAGGAGAAGAGAGAGAACCTACAGAGAGAAAAGAAAGGTGAAGTCAGAGAAGGAAATAAGAAAGGAAAAAGAAGGTGAAAGCAAAAGAATAAAAAAAAGAAGAAGGGTTGTCTTTTTAAAGGAGGCTTCGAGCAACAGACAAAGGGGGAGCAAAAAGAGAAAAATTTTCATTGGGAGGACTTCTTCGGTCAGACAAAGGGGGAGAGAGAAAAAGAGACGTGAAAGAGGAGAGAAAAGGGGGAGTGCGAAAGGGGGGTAAAAACAAAAAAGATGAACAACTGTTCATCTTCTTCGTGAGTTTCCTCCGGTTGCTGCTGCCCGCGTCCGTGCCCACGCCGCCGCGCTCGCACCGCCCCATCTCCACCTCCGCCGCGCGCCACCTCGCTCGCCAGTCACCGCCACTCCGCCGGCCATCTCCTGTGCGAGCACCTCCCACGTGCTCGCACCGCCGTTCGTCGCCCCTGCTGTGGCCGTGACGACCCGCGGCTTCCGCTCCTGCAAATCATCGCCACCAGCAACGCCTGCACCTCCGTCTGACGCCGCGCCACCGCCCAAACGCCCGCAAGCTGCAGCACTCATCGCAGCGCCCTACACGTTGCTGCTGTGCCTCTGACCACCCGCACCAGTAATTCCCGCTGCTCCCGCGTCGCTCGTCACCGCACGCTCGTACCCCCTGCTGCTGCCCCTGTTGCCGAGTCGCCGCACGCCTCTGCATTGGTCCGACGTTCGACGGCCCCCCTCTCCGAGTGACGCCCGTTGCAGCCCGGAGCCGCGACCCAGCACCTTCGTTCGAGCTGCTGCTCCTCCCTCGCTGCCGCGCCTCCGTTCTTGCTGTGACCCAGCGTCCAGCGCCCACGCCGACGCTGCCCGGAGCTGAAGACCACCAACCCGACGCTGCAAATCAGCTGATCTGCCCGGTCCGTTACCGTTCAGCCCTCTGTTTCGCCCTCTGCCGCCGCTGGTTCGCCGGTAGCCTCCCCTCGCCGGTGCCCCGAACACCGGCAGCTTCGTCCGCCGTCGCCCCTTCACCGGAACGCCGTCGACCAGCCCCCTTGGCGACCAGACCGACGGTGACCCCACCAAAAGACCCACGAGCAAGCCGTGCGTGGGAAAAGAAAAAAAGAAGAAAACAAAAAAGAAAAAAAAACAAAAGGGAACATTAGGTAGTTTTTTATTACTCTATCTTTATTTTTTTACATAGTTTATGGTTTGTTTAGTTTATAGGTTGTTTTTTTTTATATAGCTTTTTAGCGTGATTATTCATTAATGCATGATTGAGGTTCCTAATGTGAAATAACCCCTCAAATTAGGGATTATGAGTCCGATTTTCGCGCCCGAAATCCGACTCACGATCTGCTTATAAAAATCGACAATCCACGTCTACGCCCGAGATTCGATTTGCGATTTAATTTAAAATTGACCCACCCGATCTCATGCGCGAGATATGGTTCGTCAATTTTGGGCATTAATCTTATCTTGATTGAATTGGATATTTTGCATAAAAAATTCAAAAAAATGCAAGTTAGATTAGGGCTAGGGTTAGCGCACTTAGTTATTTCGTTTTTCAAAAAAAAATCAAAAAAAAAAGAATGCATTCATGATATTAGTTTTTTTTTAAGAATTGCACATGTCATTTTAGAATAGGTTTTTTTTATCTCTACAAAAAAAAAAAAAAACCCAAGAAAAATCAATTAATTTAGGATGCTATTTTTTGTAGGTTGCATAATAGGTTTTTTTTTTAAAATGCATGCTTTAGAAGAGATACGTGTCCCTTTAATTTTCACTCTAGTGTTTTTTTTTAGTGTTTTTTTAATTACGAATTTCCATAAAAATTCATCATGCATTTTAGAATAGAATTACATGTCTCATTTAAGATTAGACCAATTTGCATCTTAGGTTAGAAATTGCTAGATTAAAATAACGTCTTAGTTTAAATTAGGATTTAGCATGACTTAATCCTAAGTTTAAATTGGATGGAATTTTACTTTAGCTAGGTAATATTTGCATTCGTCTTAATTTCGAATATCATGAAAAATACAAAATTTGTCTTTAGATAAATTAGTTTCAATTCTTAGGATAAATTGCATTTTTAGGAATAGAAATATCATGTGCACGTCATGTGGGATTATGTTCATAAAATGTACGTCATGTAGAATTAGTTTCGTTAAAAATTGCACGTCATTATAATTAGGTCATTTTGATTTGCATATTTGATTATTGCATGTTCATTAAGAAAACAAAAAAATTTTACTCATGTCATGTAGTTTAGAACGCATTGTCATGCCATTTCATGTTAGATTAGATGCACTGCATGGTTCGCATTGAAAAAGTGAAAACAAAATAAAGAAATTGCGTGTTAATTAGAAATCATATCTCCAGGGTTGTTGATATGAATTCCGATCTAACATTAGATCTTTCGTTCTTTATGAGGTAATCCTGTCATTTATTCACTGATTTATCCGGGTGTTAAATTGGTGGTTTGTGCATTCGCATGATCACTTCATATGTTAGGGAGGTAAATTAAAATCAATTCAAGCTGCCTGCAAAACATTTTTAAAAAGAAAAGGTACCGAAGGGCATTAGACAAGTCTAGTGTATCCAAGTCCCCGAACTCATTTAACCTCCTGTTCGTAGGAGTGAAGTAATTCTCCCATTACTTTACTTGGGTTTTAATCGACCCACCAAAAATAGATTAGTGGCGACTCCTGTGATAAAAATCATTTGCATATTAAGAACTTAAACCCTAAGTCGCGAATTGGTATGGAGGAGAAATGTAAGCTTAGCAATCCATTAGCCGAACCCTTAGGTGGCCTAAAACCCGCTTCGGGGAGGTCGCGACAGTATCCTCTGAAATAAACATGAATCCCATACTTCATGTCCAAATCCTCGTCACCACGATTAACTTTATTAGGATTACTGTCCATAAATACTATAATAATCTCTTACGATTTTCATTATGATACGCATGAATATCTTTATCAGTACTCAGGGCAATAAATTATCCTAACAATTTAGCCACTCTCTGTCATCATAAGTCCAATTGTCTCTTATTGAATATGGGGACGATCCTCGAAACACCCAGTTAATTTCTATCCGATGTTGAAAGGAAGGTTCACCCGGGGAAAAGGATAATATGTTTGAAAAGAATATGCAGAAAAGGAAAGTAAAAAGAATCATATATATGCAGAAAAGGAAAGTAAATAGAATCATTGTCGAGTTATATCAAAAAAAAAAAAAAAATGCTTCAGAAGCACCTTCCGATGTTGCATGTACAATTATGTCCCTTTTGATCGTGGGTCTCCGTCTCTCCTCCTTCCCCGAAACCTCTTGCAAGTTGCTTTATTCGCAGGGAGTCTCGCCATGATTGACCTGGATTTTGCTCTCTTCCTTCTGCCTGGACCTCCATCGCTTTTTGTCTTCCCATGGCCTCCCTTTCTTGGAAACCCCCACTGACCCAGCTTATATATCCTCTCGCCCTCTGGCTTCCCCATCTCAAACCTCTCTGCTTTCTCCTCTGTTCTTGATACTTCTGCCGATGGGGTCTTCACCAGCGTCGCGCGGGCCAGCTCCGGCTCCGGCTCCGAGCTTCCACGACTACTTGCCGGGCATGGCCGAGAAGCTCGGCGGGACGGCCTGATCGGGGAGCTGTGCAAAGGGTTCCGCCTCTTGATGGACGAGGACAAGGGGGTCATCACGTTCGACTCGCTCAAGAGGAACGCCGCCCTCCTGGGGCTGCACGGCCTGGGCGACGACGACCTGCGGTCCATGCTGAGGGAAGGTGACTTCGACGGCGACGGGGTGCTGAGCCAGATGGAGTTCTGCGTCCTGATGTTCAGGCTGAGCCCCGAGCTCATGGAAGACGCGGAGTCGTTCTTGGAAGATGCTCTTGAACAGGAACTCAAGGCCTTTAGACGATGATGTTCTCCATCTCTCTTCTTTCTCTTCTTCTTTTTTCCTTTTTCTGAGGTTAAGACTTGAGGGCTGATCATGGCTGCCCGGGGGCAGGGCTTGCGCCCTTTGCATCAATGGTGGATTCTCCCCTCTTTCTAAAATAATTTTCTTTAGCCTTTTTGCTGTCCGAAGGCGACACAAAATATTTTCGAGCAAATCAAATCAAGAAATATGTACTCCGATTTTCGCATCAACAATTCGACGGTCCGTGTTAGGAAAATCGGCCGGTAAAAGAAAAGGTAACGGAATGAGTGGAACATTTTAAAGAATACAAGTAATGTTTTGAAACATAAAATTGTGAAGACGAAGATTCTAATCCTATGCAAAGAGTACTTGGTATGCTCTTTTAAGAGCTGCTAATTACATGGATCCGACAAAATAAAACAAGAAGCACGAATTTAATGGTAGATTGGTTTCATTATCTTCGGAGAAATTTCGAAGAAAAAAAAAAAGCTTTAAACGTTAATAGGTTACATTTATGCCAACCCAATCCTATTTTTTTTTTTTAATTTGATCAATTTAATTGAAGCCTTTTGACAATTTGCTAGTATATTCCTTTCGGTCAATTTTAATTAAAAATCGATTGTCCTACACGGCATCATCGAAGCTAGCGTAAACAGTATTGCAACCTTTAATAATTATTCTGAATATTTTCTTTTTCCGTTCTCTGTTTTTTTTTCTTTTTCTTTTTCTTTTTCTTTTCTCTTATTTCCCTCTATCAACCCACAGCCTCAATGGTGGCTGCCCTCGCCCAAGAATCCATTGGAGACCTCATTTAAAAAAATTAAAAAGAAAAGGACAAATGAGGAAAAAAAAAAAAAAAAAAAAAAAAAACAAACATTATTTAAAAATTATAAAAATTATCCACATCAGTATTGATCGTATCACGTAAGACGGCTAGCATACACATTAATGATTCCTAACCAAAACTAACTGAATAGACTATATTGGTAAATCATCAAAAGGTCTAAGAAAAATTTAATTAAATTAAAGGATTGAGAACTAATAATTATCCCCATTATCTTTTATAAGATTATAAGTCATAATTTCAAATTACGTTCTAAGCGAACCACTAAATAGCTTATGACTTAATAAGCATTTCCCAACTTCTAGCACACTTAGAGAGGTATAATAATAGACTCGTAAACCTATGGATGGATGATTAGTGATGGCTCAGAAACTGAAACTTGCATATAATGTGTGAAAACTTATGATAACACTCCGAGAAATAGGACATCTCTTCTCGCCATTTTTCACCAATTTAAAAAAGGATACTTTGCTTTGGCCAAAAAAAAAAAAAACTTACTATATATATACACACATATTATGAGAGAATTCAAGAAAACTTTTAAAAGCATCGGATTCTGAAAATCCTTTTACTGTGAGTTTTGGAATTTGACAATTATTCTGAAACTTTCTATTCCAAACTCCAAAGCAGTCGCTCACCTATTCTCACTAAGAATCCAAAATCGCATTCCTTGATTTTACCGGGCTCATCATGAGGATCCAAGATTCAGTCCTTTGCAAACTCGGTTTCTGAATAAATAGAAAAAAAAAAGCATTCTCGGTTGTGGCCGAAGGAAGAAATTACTTGGAGCAGGAAAAACCAAATGGAGATGGAGGACCTAAGTCCTGCGAAATCATAGTCGCTTTTGGTCTTCTAAAGGTGACGTTATCGCTTGGGCAAAAAGAAAAGAAGACCAACAATAACTTAACAGATAGAGAGAGAGAGAGAGAGAGAGAGAGTCTTCGTTTTCGTCGAGCAGGACAGACAGAAGCTTCTAAGACCTGTCGTCATCTTGTTAAGGAACCTGGCACGAACGGGTCAAGTACTCCTCCCTCAGACAACCATCCAGGGGGAACCATAGCTTAGACCAAACACGTTGCTCAGTAGAAGCATGTGTTGCTTACCGCTAATTCCACGTGGAGTGAAAATGTGTATTGTGGAAGCATGTGCAGTTTTACCGCTTCGCAAAACCAGGCACTTTTTTTTTTTTTTTTTTTTTATCTCTTTGTCCTCAATCTTCTTGACTTATTTCATTTGGACACAGTCTGATAGCCTAGCAATCAAATAATTGACGATTTTGGTACCATATTGAAGTAGTCTTTAACAAAATCATTTGAGAAGGTTCAAGCTAAGGTTTAACCCGCATATTTTTAATTTAATCAATTTAATCCAAAATCTTTTAACAATTTATTAGTATATTCTTTTTGGGTAATTTTTTAATGGAAAATCACGGACATGGACATTGTGGCACGATCAAAATTGGCATAAACGATATTTGCAAATTTTAACAATTATTCTAAATATTTCCTTCTTCTTTTTTGTTTTCCTTTTTTTCCTCTTCTCTTATTTCCCTCCACCAACCCACAACCTCAACAATGGCCAATGAGAGCCGCAATCCCCTCGCCCAGTGCCAACAAGAATCCATTGGAAACCTCATTTTAAAAAAAAAGGACAAAAGAAAAGGAAAAATGATAAAATAAAAAGATTATTTAAAATTATAAAAATTATCTACATCAATATTAACCGTACCATATAAGATAGCTAGCATATACTATCAATAATACTTAATCAAAATTGACTGAATAGATCATATTGGCAAATTGTAAATAGATTTATGACAAAATTGGTTAAATCGAAAGATTTAGAACTATTAATTATCCATATTATCCTTTAAAGATCACAACTCATATGTTCGAGTAATATTGTGAGCGAACTTCTAAATAGCTTGTGACTTAGGCACTTGCTGCCTCATGTTGAGAGGCTTCCCAACTTCTGACACATGTACAGAGATTTGATAACAGACTCGTATACCTATGAATAAAATATGTAAGAACTTATGAGAACGCTGAGAGGAGGAGCTCCATTGGACGTCTTTCCTCGCCCTTTTTCACCAATTAAAAAAAGATACTTTGCTTTAGCCAGAAGTATAAAAAAGAAAAAGAGGAAGAAAAGAAAAAAGAAAGCGACTATGTATTCACACATACATATTGTGAGAGAATTCAAGAAAATTTTAAAAAGCATTGGATTTTGAAAATCCTTTTACTGTGAGTTTTGGAATTTGACAATTATTCTGAAACATTTTGTTCCAAAGTCCTAAATTTTGTCGGGCTCATCATGAGGATACAAGATTTAGTCCTTTGCAAAGTATACTTGGTTTTTTAACCCAAAAAAAAAAAAAAAGCATACTCGTTTGTGGCCGAAGAAGGAAATTACTTGGAGCATAAATAACCAAATGGAAATTGTTACGACCCATGCGGCAGTGCGCGAGGAGAAGGGATGGCAGTGCATCCATGCCTCAGTCCTCGGACATGCACAGGAAGGGGGCGTCTCTTGTCCCACATTATATAGGGAGGTAGTTTTGGGCTAACTTATAAAGTTTTGGTCATTCTAATTGTATATACGCGTTTTCTTGAAATAATAAAGATTATCCTAACAAGAATAAAATCGTGAATAAAACCGTGAGAACTTAATGTTCAAAGTAGACAATAAATGTACAATGACAAGTCACAGTCCTTATAGGTGGTATCATAACCGACTCCCACCACATGTGGGGTCACAGTGAGCACCCTATGCTCTAGGCTAACCTACCCAATTCTTTCCACGAAACCAAACTCGCTTTGTCTTCCAAAGGTGACGTTATTGGTTGGGCAAAACGAGAAGGAGACCAACAATAATAAAAAAATAGAGTAATAATTAAAAATAAAAAATAGAGAGAGAGAGAGAGAGAGAGAGAGAGAGAGAGAGAGAGAGTCTTCGTTTTCGTCAAAGAGGACAGACGGAAGCTTCTAAGATCTATCGTTATCTTTGTAATGAACCAGGCACGAACTTGTCAAGAACTAAGTAGTACTTCTCGGACAACCACCCATGGGGAACCATTGCTTGGATCAAACGTGTTGCTCAGTAGAGCGCCGAGGTAAGTTTGAGCTTGTAAATGGCCATCGAAAAATCTGATACCGGAACACCCCCGGATCTCAGCCGAACATGTAGCTTAGGCCTTAGTCAAGCATAGCGAAGGGGGCCGCTCGTCACCGGGCTTCTGATTATAATCAACTCGGATGCGCAGCTAAGGTCGAACGAAAGGAAATCTGCATTAGTTTTACCTGAACTTAATGAACATGATCAATACGAAAATGCATGAAAAGGAAACACGTATCCTAAGCGACGAAGTAATTGTTGGCCGGCTGTTGAAATTTTAATGAACTTCATCTACCATCTTGGGGGTGTACTCTGCCCATAAACGAGGGTTCCTCAGTGAACCAGGATCCCATGAGGTCCTGTCCTGGGATCATGTGTCCAGACCTCTCTGGTCTACACAGGACGCATACAGGATGAAACTTTGGCTTCACGTGCTGAGGGGTGTGGACTTGGCGTTGATCTTGACCGGTTCCTCGGGATTATATGTCCAATTCAAGCAAACAGAAAGATTGAAAAGTACTGATCATTATAATCGCCTTTTTGACAGCTAACACCATCTCGAATGCGATCGCCTAATTGATGTCCATTTCATGCCTTATCAAAGACCTCTTGATTGACCCTGGAGACCGAATAAAGAACTAAAAGGAGTAACATGCAAAAGGGGTAGAAAATTATTGTCAAATGAAAACTTCATGAGGACCAGCTCATGGCGCACGAACGACACGGCGTGGATGTGTGGACCGATTTTCGCCTTAATTTCACGTGGATTGAAAACGTGTGCTGTGGAAACATGTGTTGCTTACCGCTAAGCAAAACAGGCACTTTTTTAATCTCTTTGTTCTCAATCGTCTTGACTTACTTCATCTGGACACAACATGAGGGCTGATGCCAAGTCAACTTCGGGTATTTGCGGAATCGGCTCATAAATGGACCGATCTCCTGAATGACTCTAAGTTCAAAGGAAGGACCAGACTGTTGATTTCATGACTGAATAGTTGGCCTTGTGCGCTCTGCTGGTACAAAATACAAGGTGCTTGTGTCGTGGGCAAAAGATACATACCAAGGGAAGAATTGAAGATGCACTGTCTTTTTCGTTGCAGTACATGATGCCAGCAAAACCCAAATCTGACGCAAATTTTGACGCGGTTCCACTTGCAGTCCCGCTTTTAATTTGAACCTTTTATCCCCAGCGGCCACCAGGATCAATCATATGGTTTCATTAAAAAGGTAGTTGGGAGTAGTTAAAATATGCCCAGCAAAAGTTTTCCAGTTCTCAATGTGAAATGCTTTTATGCCTATCTTTTTCGACGAAACCAATATCGATGTTTCTTAACTTGAATGGGTTTCCATTCCCACAAATCCAGTCAGTGTCACTGTCAACCACCTTTGCTTACGAGTCAATGTTGGTTCTATTCTCTCTGAAAAAGTTTGCTGTGCCCTCGTATTATATGGCTTGTTGCAAGACCTTTCTTTTGGATTAGGTGACGGGTCCTTTTCCACTGTATTACCTTGGTCTTATTAGGTCTTCATCTTGGGTGCATAATCTCATAAATAATTACCTCAATTCAGACAACAGAATTAATCAATGGATGCTCCTTACCTGTTCCTGTTTTTCAGCATCATTACCCTTCGCCACCTCCCAGGTTTCTGCACTGCAGGGGACACAATCACCCCATCTCAGTCAGTCAGAGATGTCAGAGGAAGCACCTTATCTTCCCGAGATGGGACCTTTGAAATGGGCTTCTTCAGCCCAGGAAATTCCCAGAAACGTTTCTTGGGAATTTGGTACAAGAGCATCCCAGCGAAAAATGTTGTCTGGGTTGCGAATAGGCTCAATCCGATCAATGACTCGTCCGGGGTTCTGGTGATTGATGACTCAGGAAAGCTTGTCATCCTCAGCAGCAAGAGCGCCGTCGTTTGGTCTGCAAACTCAACTGGGACTGCACGAGATCCAGTAGTGCAGCTTCTTGATACTGGAAACCTTGTCCTGAGAGACGGGAATGACGGGGATTCAGGCACGACGTACTTGTGGCAGAGCTTTGACTATCCGACAGACACGGTCTTACCGGAAATGAAGATCGGATGGGACTTAAGAAGGGGTCTTGATCGCCGGTTAACAGCATGGAAGAGTCCGGATGACCCTTCTCCAGGTGACTTCTCGTGGGGATTGGAGCTCCACAACTACCCTGAAGCAGTTGCCTGGAAGGGAAATCAGGAATATTTCCGTAGCGGCCCATGGAATGGCCTGAGGTACAGTGGTGCGCCAGAGCAGAGGGCCAATCCCCTTTTCTCATTCGATTTTGTTAACGATGAGGATGAACTTTACCTCACTCTCCACCTCAAGAACAAATCTGTCCTCACCAGGACTACCCTCAACCAATCAAATTACGCGTGGGAGCGGTATGTTTGGAGCGAAGCCACTCTGGCGTGGAAGCTCTTCACGACGGTTCCAAAAGACTACTGCGACAAATATGGCCTTTGCGGTGCATATAGTAATTGCGATGTGACTGATCTGCCCATTTGTCAGTGCTTATCGGGGTTCAGCCCTAAGTCACCTGAGAAATGGAACTCAATGGATTGGTCTGGGGGATGTACGAGGAATAAGCCCCTTGACTGTGGAGACGGAGATGGATTTATCAAATTTGGTGGATTGAAATTGCCGGACACCACATTCTCTTGGGTGAACAGGACTTTCGATCTGAAAGAATGCAGGGCTAAGTGCTTGCACAACTGTTCTTGTATGGCCTACACGCATTCGGATATCAGGGGCCTGGCAGCGGCTGTGCCATGTGGTTTGGTGATCTTGTGGATATTAGGCACTTTGAGGAAGGCGGGCAAGATCTCTACATCCGAATGCCCCGGTCCGCACTAGGTAATTCTCGCTTAATTTCCAAGGTTTTGCTATTTTCTGGGGACCTGTTGACGTAGAACAATACTTCTATAATCTAACTTGTCGGTTTCACTTGATTGACAATTTGAAGAGTTGAAAAGCAGACATTGGTTGGAAATAGCGGTCATAGTCATAGCTGTGATAGTCACAGCTTCGGTGTTATTCCTAACCTGCTATTATATCCGCAGATGGAGGAAGAAACCCAAAGGTAAACTTGATGCCCCTAAACTGTCTAGTGGCTCTTTCTCGTCTATCATAATCAGAGAGACTTGGTTGATTGCATAATTGGCTTAGACCAGGCATACTAGCAAGTTTGTCGCTCAACCAAACTTCGAAAGTAAATTAAATCTCATTCAACTATGATATATGCAGTAGTTACAGTAATATATCCTTTGTTGCCACAAAGTAATTTACTTGGTGTAATTTCAGCTCTTTTCGAATTGCCTCAGCTCTTATGTTGCTGTGATGCTAGGTAGTAGAAAGCTCTTGAATTTAGAAAAAAATCTCAAATTCTGACCTATATCTTGATCTCCAGCGTGAATTGGAAGTAGAAACCTTATGGAATTAGAAAGGCTAAGGAATAAAATTCACGCTAGACGTGGAGTTGCAGACAGAAAAATATGCATGCTGATAAATTCACCTTCTATTTTTGTCCTGCAGAATATAATTTAAGGTCTTGTTCAGAGTATATTTCAATCATGTGATTACCCACCAACCCTCACTTTCAATTACCGCAGAGGCAAAGATAGACGAAGGAGAAAAGGAACCCAAAAATGAAAGCTCCAAGGAGGACTTAGAGTTACCATCATTTGACCTGGCCACAATTACAGATGCGACCGACAATTTTTCATTTAACCAGAAGCTCGGAGAAGGAGGGTTTGGACCAGTATATAAGGTACATTTTTAATGTGCTAATTCCAGGACTGTAGAAGCAAAGTAGAGATTTCCCCATAGTTCAGATGCCATAAAAAGATGCCACTCAATATTCAGGGTACGCTACCAGATGGACAGCAAATCGCAGTGAAGAGGCTCTCAGCCATCTCTCGACAAGGAGCGAGGGAATTCAAGAACGAAGTGAAACTGATCGCCAAACTTCAGCACCGAAATCTTGTAAAACTTCTGGGCTGTTGTGAAGGAGAGGAGATGATGCTGATCTACGAATACCTGCCTAACCGAAGCCTGGACGCCTTCATTTTTGGTCTGATAAGTTTTCTTTTCTTTTTTTCCTCTTCCCTGAACCATTCTATAGCTTTCAAGTCTCGTCAAAATAAATTATGATCTATATATTTAATTGACCTGTAAGCAAATTTGCAGATGGCACGAGAGGTAAACTACTAGACTGGCAAAATAGATTCAACATTATTTGCGGGATTGCTCGGGGCCTTCTCTATCTTCATCAAGATTCAAGATTAAGGATAATACACAGAGATCTAAAAGCAAGCAATGTCCTGCTTGATGAGAAAATGAACCCGAAAATATCAGACTTTGGCATGGCCAGGACTTTTGGAGGAGATCAGGTTGAAGGGAATACAAACAGAGTGGTTGGAACTTAGTAAGTATCCAGCCCGATTACTTTTGACAAGTTTGACTTGAGACATGAGTGCCTGATTGAAATGATGCTTTGCAGTGGCTACATGGCACCAGAATATGCCATTGATGGCCTATTTTCAGTGAAGTCCGATGTCTTTAGTTTCGGAATACTAGTCCTGGAAATTATCAGTGGAAAGAGAAACCGGGGTCTATTTCATTCAAACCAGAATCTCATCGGACATGTAAGTTTCAATTCGAGCACAAATTTCACATGGCATTTGATCCATACTTCTGTGAGCGCCTTCCGTGATGGTCTCATCTGTTTCAAATTATGATCGACGGAGTTTTGCTAGGATCAGCAATCCACGTAATAATAATCTCTTGAATTTGATGATGTAATTGCAATGGTTCAGGCCTGGAGATTATATGCAGAAGGGAGGCCTCTAGATCTCATTGATCCATGCTTAGACGGATCGTGCATCCTGTCAGAAGTACTGCGATGCATCCACCTGAGTTTCCTTTGTCTACAACATCATCCCGAGAACAGACCGAGCATGGCGTCAGTGGTCGTGATGCTGGGAAGCGAAGGCCCTCTGCCTCCGCCCAAACAGCCGGGCTTCCTGATAGACAAGAACCCTTTCGAAGGAGACTCTTCGTCAAGCAAGCAAGAGCTAAACACGGTCAATGAAATCACCATCACACTGGTGGAAGCAAGATAGAATACTCCCCATTGAATTCTGCAATTGTTCATTGTTTTTTTTCCCTTTTTGGTGCAACTGTTTATCTTTAGGACGCCAATGAAATTAACCTTTCTGAGCAACTAACTTGCTGAGAGATCAATTAGCATTTGAGCTTAATCAGAAACCATACAATCTGTAACGGTTTGTCCTAGAGACTATGTACTATCAATGGTGATGGGAAGGCTTTCAAATTTTTTGCGGGCCACAATGATCAAATGTCCTCTTCTCAAAATCAGTAGGATCTGATTATGTCGCCAATGAGGACGACAGGAAGGTACTGTGGAGCCATGATTGTAAGTTCCCTCCAAGAAAATTTGGCTACACTAGCCAAACTGTGCGCGTCTTCTTTTCTCATGATGCTTGTGGAATCAATTAGAAGTGAAGTTAAGGCTAGTGAAGATCTGGTCAGGAAAATGCTAATCTTTCCAAGCAAGCAAAAAAAAAGGGATTGGAAATGATGAAATGGAATGATAGGATGTTGGACTCAGTGAAGCAAAAGCTTCTTTCAACTTCTCATGCATTTGTTCGGGTCTTGTTCAAGGAAATCTTGATGTGGGGTGACGATGATGATGATCATGATGATCATGATGCTTCTCTCTCCTGATTACTGATGAGAAAGAGGAAAGCAAACCTCCTAAGTTTGCATTCCATTCCCCTCTTAAGCAATAGATTGTAGACATGGGAAAAGGTAAGATCTTCTAAGAATCGAGATTAATGGGAATTAGTGAGGACTTCGAGAAAACGTCAGATCTGAGATCCATCTTTAGATCTCGAATGGGGCTGTTATTGATGGCTTGGTGTTAGGTGGAAAGAGGAGATTGGGAACAATTGCAAGAGTTGTGTCAAATCATGATCGAGGAACGCTTAAAACATGGGACCTTCCTGCTCCTAATGCGCCCATTTTCTAGTTTGTACCACCAAAAGGAGACGTGGACCGTTGGATCTTTTGGACCCAGAAGAAAGTTATCTTATTATGGAGAGTGGGCACATTGATTTAGCCGAAAACTTTAAAAGTTTAGGTCAAATTTAAGGCACCCTTTTTTTTATAATCTTCGTAAGATCTATTTGAATTCAGACAGAAACCAAGATTGACGGTACCAACGTAAGAAGCGAACCGGAAAACTTGGTCCATATAGAGTATAATTTGATGTTGCCTTCGATTGGTTCTAACAAACCAAAAACTTGAAATGCCAATGCCATCATGTTTGGGCATCCACGGCTAGGGGTGCTCGATTTCCAGGTGGAAGGGTTCCGGATGGAAGATTTTGAAATTGGGAAGTGGCCAAGCTTTTTTTTGTCAAGCATAAATACAATTTCTTTCTGTTGAAGAAGAATATGTCAAACATAAATTTCACAAATTTTTTTCTGTTGAAGAATAATACATCAAACATATTCAATTTCACCAAATATTTCTATTTTAAAAAAACAAAAAAAAAGAACTTATGATATCGATTCCAAGTTCTATCTTGGAACTAACCTTGCAAGTTTTAGGTAATCAGATAAAACCAATTGGGTTGGGATATAGGTTTCCAAAATCAAACTAGTCGAGGCCAAATCCTAGTTTTTAGAATGGGAAACCAAACTAGCTTCCTTGTGAACTAGCTGGTAAAGTCAATTCCTAGATTAAGCTAGCTCAGTTGTTCACCTCCATGCATGGCCTTGTCACCGATTGTCGTATTTTTTAACTTAAGCAAAAAGTACAATACATGATAATTACTGATAAAACGACACTCGTATTTAAACATGTCAAAAGGGATCTCAAGCCCATTCACTAACCCAAAGTTATTAAGATTTGTCATAAATGGGTCACCTCAAATTTGAGATGTCTAGTTATAATAGGTTATAAAATAAAATGTCCAAAGGGTCAAAATGGATAAGACATAATATTGAGAATTCTTATTGAATTGAAATAAGTTCGGCAGCAAATCACGAAATCTTGGCTATCTTCTCTATTTAATGAATGGAGAAGAATGGTAATGTTATGAACCCATTTCCAATCCACGCGATAAACGAGGTCACAGGACGACACCTTCATCGCTGTCAAAACTCTCCTCTCTTTCCCTCTCCGACGTGGTTTGACAGCTGCCACTGTACGAAGGACAAAGCTCTCAGCTTCACGGGGGTCGCGGTGGAGTGGGAGGGAGGGACTCGAGGAAGGGGACGACCAAATCGTGCCATTACCCAATCGGCATCCTTTGACTTCAAAACCGTTGTCCTACTCAGGTCCCGAAACGTGGCGGCTCTATTGTACAGGGAAAAAGGGACCATCCCTTGCCCCGAACTTTCTCAATGCACCAAATCCGATCCACAACTGCTGACCACATTTATTGACCCGTGGGACATCAAATCCCAAAAAGACCTCAGTAAGCCTCCCGAAAAAAGACAAAAAAAATTGCGATAACAATTTCAAGAACTTCGGGCGGTTCGATCAGCATGGCGTCGGCGATACGTCATTGACGAGGCGCTGGATCCCCACCAAACCGCAAAACACGTCGAAACCTGATTAGATTCCGCCCATTCGATTAGACCCTAAGAAGGAAGGTGCCCTCATTTGGCGTTTTGGCGATCGACCACGCCCCCACCCCCGTTTTGGCGTAACTCGCTCGGAAGGATCGGACGGTGGTGATAAGAGCGTGACGATTCCACGTGGATCCACGGCCCTCGCGCGCCGTCGATTCCCCCTCCACCATCCCCAGATTTTTGACCCACCGAGCGTCGACGCCGTGTCCACGTGTCCCATACTATCGTTGTCGATCGAAAGAAGAGGGATCGGACGTGTTATCAGGATCGAAACTTTCGTGCTTAAGCTAAACACCCCCGACTTTATGCATGGTCCTCGTTGCTTTGAACCGGTTCGTTGCGCAATTAGAATGTAAATTTAGGGTCCGGTGCCCGCAAGAAATTCCGCATGTTTAGTTCGCTGAAAATAGTGAGTAAACATAAACACATTTATAGTCAAAAAAATCCCGGCACTTAAAAATTAGGAAAATGAATTCTCATTTCTCGATAGATGAAATCATTCTCCGGAGCAAACCATGTCTCATGATATACGTTCACTCATTATCTTCTTCAATACTCATTATTTCAAACAAGATTCAAACTGCCGAAACTTTTTTAACTGCATATCTTTATAATATCATCAAAACAAATATTTTCCCTTATTATAAAAATTCGACGCGAAGCAAACACATGCTTAAATTCATTGGTTCATTTGTGAGTTAATAGACATCTCTTCAAATTCAAAATATACAGCAAGAATCAATGGGACTCCCGATCGTTTTCCGACTCGCGTGTCGTGAATATTTTCTCAGGTCCATCAAATGCCGTGTACGAAAAGCACAAGAATAAAGGTGGCGAAAACCTCAGGGACTAAACGGGGGTAAATCGTTTAGGACAGCATCTTTTAAGACGTGAAAAGAACATCACGCCTGGCTCATCATCAGTCATCACATTCGTACTATTTGGAAAAATTCCTTTCCGGCAGCCCCTTTTTTGGTACTTCTTTGAACTTGGGATTCAATATCCAGCGCAAGAAAAATATTAAGTACGGAAAGAAGAAGAGAGAAAGAGATAAAAGAAGAGAAGAAAAAGAGGGAAAATGAATAAAAGAAAAGGTGGGCATCTTCTAGAGGAATGAAGGAGGAGCTCGCAAGCCGCAACGACCACCGCGATGATGATGATGATGAGGGGCGTGACAACAACACACCATCATTAATCCACCCCCATCCCGCCCAATCCCCAAGGCCCCCCAAAACGACGCCGGGCCTGGTCCCGTCCCGATTAGCTGACTAATTAATCCCACTTAAATTTAATTTAATTTAATTTAATTTAATTAATTGATTGAAGCCCCGCATTAGGAGCAGTCCCCCCACCCCACCACCTTACCTTGGCTTTTTTTTCGCCTTTTTAAGTGGTTCGCCAACTGTATAAATGGAGGCTCCTCGCCTCCCCAGTTTTTGTCAACGTGCTCGCATCGACCCCTTCCGACGCCCCCACTCCCCCACAGCCCCGGCCAGCGACAGCGCAGAAGCGAAGCGGTTAAGCGACTCTCTCTGAGGACTCACTTCAATGGCGGCGATCACCAAAGTCTACATCGTGTACGTTTCTCCCCCCTCCTCTCATTTCTCTCCTTCGCCGATCGATTCGATTGCCGATCGTTTTCCCGCTGTTCGATGTCCTCTCTCTCTCTCTCTCTCTTTTTCCGCCGGCTCTCGTGGCCTCTCCGAGTCGCGTGCGCTCGCGTCCGGCATTTTGGATTCGATCGGACGGACCGGTTGACCGGTTTTGGCGATCGCTTTGCCGTTCGATCGTTTCGACGCGATGCCGTCCGGGCTCGATTCGTGGCCGTGGAAGTCGTTTTCCGGTTCTGTGGTGTTTGGTTTAGAGTGCTTCGCATCGGCGGTTGCGTCCTCGTGTGCGTGATTTGCTTCGTCCAGTCTGTTCGCGTGGCGTTGGATACCGGTCAGTGGATGTGATTGCTCGAACGATGAGGGGGCGCTTGGTTCGGCTTGAGTGCGATTGTGCAGAGATCTGTTGGTTAGACCGCTTATTTGCTAGATATCGTCCGTTTCGATGCGATGCGATGCGCAGGGGTTGTGTATTTCATTTGTGATGATCTTACTCTGTTCGCTGTGTGATGAAACATAGGCCGCGCTTCGTTACTGTTGGTTTGACTTTTTTTTATGAACTCGCGATATTTGACGAGTTAATACAGATGGTGGAAGTGATAATTTCGCCAACGTTTGAGGCTAGGGTTCTGATGTTGCTCGACTCTAAGTGCTATGTTGGGCTTCTACTGGATGATCTTTGCTGAAATTACTGGTGTCGGAATATTCTGGTTTTGGATCGCATCATCGCATTGCCTAGCTCGCGTTTTGTTAGTGTGCGTCTTCCATTTTAAGATGATACAGATCCTCTGTCTAATACTGATATTTGAGTTTAGCCAGAAGTTTGGGGGTATATGTTGTTGTCGGTTGTACTAAATCAGACGCCTGATCTACAAGAAAGCTCAGAAATCATGTTCATAGACATACAGTCGAGTTGTTCATACTCCCACATTTAGAAATTGACTTTTGAAGATCCAAATTAAAATATTAAATGTAAAAGCCTTTTTCAAAGTAAAATATTAAAAGATCGTTTGACTTGTAGTAATCAACAATTTATTTTTTAACTATGCTAAGGAGGTTTAATAGTCCAGGAGTAAATTATTTCGATCGGATGCTAAGCTACATTGGTGATCATCAATCATTTTGGCATTCACTCGGATGTGCAATTAATTGATAGAGATACTTTTTAAATCCCATCCGTCAATTTGTTCAGATTAGTCTTCTGAAATGACATTTGATAAACGTAGATTAATGTTTTCATGTTGTTGACTGCATCTGTCATTTAGCTTTGATGGAAGAAGTGATTTTGTTTTGGTTGCAAATTCAACCAACTGTGATGCCCATGAACTGGCAGAGTTCATGGAGTTCAGGGGCACCCAACCATGAGTGGAACTGTCTTTCGTATAGTGGCTGTGTTACTTGTATAAGTGGCTGCTATATTAGGATAGTTTTGGGTATACAATGTTAGTCTTTTTGTGAGCCATGTATACCTAGTTTCATGCTTTTTGATTGGATCTATAACTTCTGCATGAGTTGAAACCTGCATTGCCTAATTCGGGGAGGGCTATCTAGTAGAGACTATCCTATCCATATGATTGAAGGGCCTAGGTGTTGGTAGTGGTGCTTTTTAAGCCAGTCCTGTGTACGTGTTATAATCTTTGGGTAAATTTTGTCTTAGGGTGTGTTTGTTTGAGTGAAAGAAACTTCCGCGAATTGATTTTCCAGACTTTCACATGTTTGGTTTGTTGAAAATGATTGGTCAGCAGAAACCATTTACAGTCAAAGAAAATATGCATGTATAAAATTAAGAAAATGAATTTCCTAATCTGAAACCAGAAAGCATTTTCCTTTATCATGAAATTTTCCCTAAAACAAACACACTCTTAATCTAGTTTTTATTTTTTAACTTTACCCCCGGTTGCCAAGATTAATTTTTATATCCAAGTTTAATGCGGTCAAAGTCCTATCAATTGAACTCTGTATTTATTGGTCTCATTCCAATGATTCAGGGTGAAACATTCACATGTTGAACATTTAGCCAGAAGCGAGCAAACTAAGTAGACCGACTATCTCTACTACTCTCCCTCTTGTGTAGGCTCTTATAATTCTAAAATGCTGACTTGGCAATTATGCAGTGGACTCTAATTGTCTTGAAACAGAGAGATGATAGAGTGCGATTCTCACATGTGATATTAATCTGATGTTTTTCTGAAGCCATCACAAGTGTCATGTTACTGGAATTTTATGTCCAGAAAATGGGGAGACAGGACATTTGGATCTTTTTCTTTGGCTTGTGAATTGATTTTCACTAGGTGGTATGTGGTTCTCGTGTGTGAATTGGTCTGATGATTTTATAGGTACTATTCCATGTATGGACATGTGGAGAAGCTGGCTGAAGAGATAAAGAAGGGGGCTGCCTCTGTTGAAGGAGTTGAAGCACAATTATGGCAGGTAATTTCGTTTTACTTTCTATTTCTTCATGTTTCTTATTATATATCGCTCGATTCTTACTTTTTTTTTTTTTGAATTTAGCCAATAACTTTAGGTAGGCTCCTGCCTGAAAATTTATATTAAAAAAAAAAAAAAAAAAAAAAAAACTTGTGTCATCTCCTGAATCATGGCTTATTCTAGGTTTCACATTTTAGAGCTTTTTGTTGACGGTTTTGTATGCATGTGCTTCAACCATGTTACCATGCTTTGTTATGATGAGTTTAGAGACTGGATGAAATGCCATTGTTTTTTCCATTCCGCGTATGCATCAATTAGCTGTTTGACAGAATAAGTTTTTGAGTTACAAAACATGATGTAAATTTGGCTTAACTGCTTTATGATACATCAAATATTAACAATGTGCTTAAACTTCCTGTATCATTAACTGTCATTAGTTGGAAAGATTCTTGTATATAATATGCTCACTTATTGATAGACCGCTTTCATTTCTGTGTGAAATGAGGCAATTTGCTGATGTATTGATTTGGGGGTGGAGAATAGGTGGCTGAGACGCTGCCAGAGGAGGTGCTTGCAAAGATGAGTGCACCTCCCAAGAGTGATGTACCAATCATTACACCAAATGATCTTGCTGAGGCCGATGGATTCGTTTTTGGTTTCCCAACAAGATTTGGTATGATGGCTGCTCAATTTAAAACCTTCCTCGATGCAACTGGAGGTTTGTGGAGAACACAAAAGCTTGCAGGCAAGCCTGCTGGAATATTCTATAGCACCGGATCTCAAGGAGGTGGGCAGGAGACTACAGCGTAAGCAGCCAGCATCTTTTCTAGTGAAAAAAATTGACTTTCAGGTGGGAGAATGTTGTGTTCTGAAAACTTGAAATCGTGCCGCAGGTTGACTGCTATCACACAGTTGGTCCACCATGGGATGATTTTTGTCCCCATAGGATACACCTTTGGGGCCGGCATGTTTGAGATGGAGAAGGTAAAAGGTGGTAGTCCATATGGCGCAGGGACTTTTGCCGGTGATGGCTCAAGAAAACCCTCTGAGCTCGAGCTGGAGCAAGCTTTTCATCAAGGGAAGTACATCGCTGCCATCACAAAGAAGCTCAAGGGAGCTGCCTAAAGTGACCCGAATGATTTGCCAAATCATTATGCTTATCCTATATCTCGATTCTTTTTACAAACGATTTCAGATCCTACCTTAAAACTCATTCCAGTCAATAATTCTTCGCACTCGTATTGCGAAGTACAGTGTTTGTTTTTCCATTCTTGATATTGAAGTTTTTAGTTGCTTGATCTGTGGAATAGCACCCTTCAAGTTAATTACACCATATCATCCGGAGTCACGTTGTTCTTTGTTCGAGTTGTCGGGCGTCTGTCCCACTTGAGGAATCAAATATTGAACTTTGGACCATTGTGCTGGTCAAATGATTTGCTTATTAAACTTTACAGAGATGAATTGCTTCGAAAACATCACTGCAAATGAACACCCTTGATCTCTCATCCCTTGCATGCCTGTACGTATAATTCAATATGGCACAGGCCCATGATTCTTTTCCCTCTTTCCTAATTGTTGAGGAAGTCTCTCTAAGGTTGATAGGCTTGCTCATGAAATAGCTCATCTCAACGATTTAAGGAGGAACCCCACGTGATGCGACACTCGAGCCCGAGCCCGAGCCCGAGCCCGAGCGAGCCCGAGCCCAAATTAGCGCTTTGAAAAAGGCTCTTGATGTCCAACTGCTCACTGGACTGAAGTCACAAAGCGGCAGCGTTGGGGGCGAAGTACACCCGCCTATCATCAGAAAGCAATGTAATAGTAGTACCTGCGCGGAAAAGAATCACGATACTCCATTCTTGCTGATAAAGTAGATGCCGTTACTTTCAGTTATTATTCTCGATGGGTAGAGCTTTGGTCAAAGGTCCTTGTTGCTTGATAACGCAGGGAAAATTCCTGGGGTGAGGTCACCGAGAGGACCGATGAGCGCGAGGGTTCTGATTCTCTCGTCTTTTCCAGGGCCCGTCTGGGGTTACATATTACATAGCACGTACGCTTTGCTTTCCACGGATTGGAACCGTACAGAAGGGGACGAGAACAAGAGCTCAAATCCATCCCCCCATAAATATACAAATCGACTAGGATTTCTCCTAAAAAAAAAAAAGACCTTCAGCTTTTAGGATTGTTCTTTTCCTCGATTCTTTCGTAGCTTTTTGGTTTTATATTCGTTGCCCTCTTTATCTTGGTATACATATATTCAGAGGCGTAGAATCGCATAAAGTTGATTATGTTCAGTCAAATTCTCTCCTGTTATTTTTCAAGAATTAAGTATTGCTTTATACTTACATTGCGTGCAAATTTAGCTAAAATGTTTCAAAGGAGGAATCAAACCAGATCCACTTGATGTACACCCCCTCCTTGTTTTTGTTCATGATTGGCAAAATAAAAGTGGGGAAGGGCGACAAGTATTGTTATTCTTCTAGGTTTTATTCTCACAAAATGTTCAATTTAATCCATAATTACTAACCCATCCATTGGTGTGTGAGCTCATTACCATAACCCTACTGGTGTGATAGAATTCAAAAAGTCGCTTTAAATAAGGTAGCCAATACCCATGTCACGAAATTTTAAATGGCAAAAGTAGAAGACGGTCAGAATTTTAATCACGACATTACTTGAACTTATCACCTCATGAAAATTAATGTGACATTTTTATCATTGGGCTATCACACTCAATGGTAAGTTGATATCTAATTATTGCTTTTTCCATTCAATTGAACACCTACAAGTCTTAAATTGACTAATCACGATGTTATAATCAAGAGGTGAGAAATTTTCTGAAATCATGCAAAGATGTTCTGAGTTTATGAATACATGATTTCATGATAGTGATTACGGAACAACATTGTTCAAGTTGTGTTCAACAAAATAAAAGCAGAATTCAAGGCAAGGAATACCGAGTTCCGAGTTTGGGAAGATGGGGATCCTCCATGACCACCGCTTTTAATTGCGGTTGCCGACGCCACCGCCACCTCCCTCCATTGCCACCACCATCACCTCCCCGCCACCATTCTTTCCTTCAAAGTTTATTTTCCCCTCCTCTTTCGTTAGTGTTAAGGTTGCAATGATGATGATGATGATGAAGATGACTATGATACGATGGTTGCATTTTTGTCAGGTAATGGTTCCTAATGATTGTGAAAATAATGATGACCAGAGTCGGAAGATGAAGAAAAGGAGAATCGACGACAAATCTATGGCGGCAGCGACATCGATAGTTAGTGTAATGATCATTTGGAGAAATGAAGAGCGGATTAATCGGGGTTTGTCCTCACAGTTTTTGCCTACTGGTCAAGTTGGCCCTTGAACCTCCTGTGAAACTCTAGTTTCAGTCTCTTGGTCTGAACCGGGGATGTGATCAATTTTCAAATGCAAGTGGGGTTTAGTTCGAGTGGATACTACGGACTGCAC
This sequence comes from Eucalyptus caleyi, assembly GCA_014182885.2. Lineage (NCBI taxonomy): Eukaryota > Viridiplantae > Streptophyta > Magnoliopsida > Myrtales > Myrtaceae > Eucalyptus > Eucalyptus caleyi. The sequence goes on from CM024471.2 coordinate 49,079,779, forward strand.
GTTGCAGGTTAAAGCATAATTTAGCGTCGGTATGCCGTAGGCTAGCTACTTTACATAGGGTTGATTTTCAGGATTCTTAAGTCACGATCATTAGCCAATTTATTATAATGAGAAATCTGCCATGATCCGATGCGAATAATAGATGGGAGCTCTTGCAAGTCTGTATATGGTCGTCTTCAACCAAAAAAAAATGAATGTGCCTAATTCAACTGACATTCTTTTGTATCTTTAAATCTTGATGTTAGTTGTTAGGTTTATATCGTAATCCTAACCTTTAAGCCAATAGAAAATTTACTTGAGAACTAAGTGCATCATTATTTTTTTCTCTTTTACCGAGTAAAGCCTGTTTTAAATGAGTAAAAAATCCAATCACATTAACTATCGCGCCAATCTCACGATCCGTGAATTAATAGATGGAATCAGAGTAAACAACCTAAAATGCACGCTATACATGACACAACGAGAATACATCCGAAACCCACATGTGCTCTCGATCTTCAATCACTGAACCAACTCTAGAAGATTTAGTATATTCCTGGAGGTGTTCTCTCCGCCTACTTTTTCCTCTTGAATTCGGTATGTATATCGATTTCTCTCCACCTCCCAAACGTTACCAACCGATGTGACCACTGGGGCCTCTCTCCCGTTAACAACTCGTTAGCAAAAAGAGAGGAGGGGAAGGATAATCGAGTGCTGAAATCCGAAAGGAAGAGCGGGGGTGGGGTAGGCTCTGACCTCCACTATCATATTCCAAAAACGTAAACAAATGAAAAGTGAGATTTTCCGATCGAACGACATCTCCACCACGATCACTCATCTTCTTTTGTATTGCGAGACTTCAATTATTCCTTCCATCTCTTTTCTCCCTTCATATCTCTCTCTCTCTCTCTCTCTCTCTCTCTCTCTCTCTCTCTCTCACACACACACACATTGTGATAAAATAAAGGCAATGCCAGCTCTATTCACTGTATAGTGCAAGGAAACAACAGGAATAATTAAAAGAAGCTCCTTTCCTTGCTCTCTTTTTCTTGTACTAAACTCGGCTAATGACAACAAAATGTTCCTATAAAGGTAACCCCTGCCCTACAAATTAGCACCTGTTCTCATCCCTACTAAACCAACCCCCAAATCATAATAATTCCTCAATTATTAGTACAAATGTTGCTTTTCTTCTTTTGTTTCTTATGCCCTCGGCTGGCCCAACGATGGCCTCTCCTTTGGATTGCCATTCCTTTTCATCCCTCTTTCCTCCATTCTTGTTCTGGGTTATTTCTTTACATTTCAAACTATATAAAAATTACACAACCGGGGGCCACATCCGGGTCTTCTGATTCTCCTCTTTCGCATCGCCATCGTCATCAACACCGTCCTCAGCTGTGGTGTGGAAAACAACTAGCCCCTCTCATCGAGCGGGTGTCGGAATGGTGTCTTTCTTTTGGGGGAGGAGCTGTCGATTTGAATTATCTGAATGTTCCTCCAAATGTAGGAGTCCAAAAATCAACGGTCGTCTCGTGCGTGACTGGGTAGGTGCTTGAGACCGGTACGAGACATAGACCTCGGCTTCTAAGATCTGGTCTAGGCCCATCTGGGTCTTCAGATTTATCAGGAGTCTGCATCATTCAGTGTTTTTTCGCTATTCAATACATTCTCAAATCAGACTATTAAACAATCCATTTATCAGATGTAGTGACATAACGCGAATTTTCACTTAATGTTCCTATAAGCAACCCTTCTTCGTGGCAACTATACGAGTTTCCATATGTCCAGCTGCATATGAGTAGAGTAGATTGTGAACCGTGCTCTATCATTTTCTTTTCCATTTTAGATTGCACGCCATGTATCAACCTAAGTGAAATTTGGCATACCAAAGCATGGTTACGACTAAGCCCACGGTGGTTTTTAAATAATGTCGTCTCTAGCAGAGAATTCCACATAGATTAAGACTTAGGAATTCGTATTCCAAGAAAAATCATAGAAATTCTAATCCATAGACCATAGAGACTGTCCAATTAATCACATCTAAGATATATAGCTGAAACAATAAATAGATCTTTTAGAGAAGGGTTAAAAAGGTGCACACCTGCTGATGTTGCACGGCACCTCCATTTTTCATGTATGGGGTACTTAGAACCTGACAAGGCAAAAACATGTTTTTCTCAGAAGAGGCTTCAATTGAGTTCTCCATAAGTATGGTCCCACATGGTAATAAATGGCTTGGGTTAGGTTACATTAATCTCAAATGGCCTTGTTCTTCTAAGCAATGTATGTTGGGACTTACACTGATTTGTTCGTGGAGGAACTTGATGTACTCAATGGCTTCAGTGAGCACCGAGGCTGTATCGGTCTGACGACAAAAGAAAGGAAAATTTAGCAACAAAATCTCCATTGTAATCTTCAATGGTCTCTTCAATAATGTTTCAAAATAGAGAATGATACCATATCTTTGGGTACTCATATGTGAAGGCAAAAGAGAGATCTCGTCGAAATGAACTCATTTACCTTTCCGAAAGGCGAAACCAATTGTTGGAGCGCAGTGATTCTGTCCCCCATCTTCTCTTTCCTCACCTATATTTAGTTCACAACCCTCTCTTTTTCATTGTCTATGCAAGTTATAAAGCTTAGAGGCAAAGAGAAAGGAATAAAGAAAAAGCTAAAGACGTCTCTTTCTTATCTTCCAAAAGATTTGTTAAATCTATTCACTGGAAATTCAAGTACCTTAAAAGCTGGCAATGGCGAGGGAGTCTCGCTCCGCGGCCTTTTCCCCGCAGGCTCGCCGCCGCTTTTCTTCATCGCAGCGCCCGGATTGGCAACATCCGTTAAATTCTGCACCACACAATCAATGATACGAAAATCGGATATTTCCGCAACAAACGCTCGAAACCCTAATCATGACCATGCATAGCAATTGGACACGCCTGTGCAATGATGTCTCTCTCTCTCTCTCTCTCTCTCTCGTTTTCTCTTTTTGTATGCTCTCGATTAAAGATGTCTTGATTACCTTTGGTTTCTCGTCAAAGCCCGGATGCGCGAATTGGGGTTGGGACTGTGGGAAGTAGGTGGTGGTTGTCGTGGACCTGACGTCGTTCATCGCCGTAGCAGACGCAGTCCAGAACGGCGCGTTGTTGGAGAAGTGCAACTGGCTATGGTGGTGAGGAGGCGGCAGCGGCGGCGGCTGGTGGTGCTTAGGCGGTGAGATTTTCAAGAACTGAGGCACTTTGCTGGACCAATTAGAAGTCAAGAGCTCACTAGAGCTCGGAGCATTGTAGCTCGTTGGGTTATAGCCAGGATAATTCACATTTTGCTGTTGCTGTTGACTGTTTTCTGATGATCCAGTCAAAATTCCTTGCAAGAAAGTGGCAGGACTACCGTACAAGGAGGAGGGTGATGAATCAGCAATCTGGTGATGAAAACCTTGGCATGTCACTGTACTACTGTGATCACCTGTGTTTGTGCTCTGAAAGCTTGAGTTCATGTTCAAGTTCTCCTGAAGCATCGACCTAAAGCTGTTCTCAGTCCCCTTATGATCTCCTCTTCTAGATAAATTCCCAAAAAGAACACACTTGTAAGTGAGAGAATCTTTTGTCTTAAGACCAAACCATGTGCCAAAAGTTGCTGAAATTCATGCTAATTCATAAGCTCGAGCTATGATAAAATTCGACTAGCAGAAGAAATGTTTTCCTGAGAATCACTCCTACTTTAAAGATTGAAAGCACGATAAATCATATCGAGATTAAGGGAAAAATTTTCGACTTTCTGGAAAAGAAGGGAAAAGTTGGGGACTTCAGAGACTTAGAGACTTACATTAAGTTTTGGTTGTTCCAATCCATGGCTTGAGAAGAGAGGCCCAAATTCATCATATGCAAATTGGGGTCAACCAAAGATCCACCAGAGTCGCCCAAGACAGCAGAGTTGTGGGGTTGCAGCTTCTGGGTATCATGAAAAACTACCGAGGAACCGCCTGGAGACTCCATTGAAGACCTTGCAGCTTTCATGTCGCCGCCCAAGTCTGTGAGCCACCCACCAAAGCTCCCCAGAGAGCTCAGCCCCGACGACGAGGACGACGAGGTCCCGCTCTCATACCGATTCCTCGACGCGTCCCACCAGTTGCCACTTGCATGGAATTGATCATCCGCCATGTCTAATATAGCTTCGATGGCAAGAGGATAAAAAAAGCCTCTTGCTGCTTTCTTTTGTTGCTATCTGTATGGTTACTTCCTCACCGAAATGAATCTTGACCTTCTCTCGATGGCTTGGCTTTGTCTTCCAGTGGATTGTTTTGGTCGCATAAAATGATAAAAAGCGATGGCAGATTTCAGTATTTATATATAATTCAGCAAGAGACTGTGTGCGTGTGCGTGAGCGTGTGCGTATGCGCGTGTGTGGAGCATCAGCATCAGTGGTGATGGAGGAGGAGCTCAAAGGTGAGAAAAATGCGGTTGACATTTGAGGGGCTGATTAGACATTGAGGCAAAGGTCAATTTGAAATTGAATTTCTCTTTTGTTTGATGCTGCGTGTTATTCCCTTCCCTGTCCATCCTTCTTTTTTTTTGTCCCTTTGAAGAATTTGTTTTTCTCTGGTAATTTTTCTTTTTTTCTCTTGCTAATGATGAGTTTTTGGATTCTTCTGTTCCCTTCTTAAAATAATTCATCCTTTGCGCCGCTCTGCGAAGGGGGGAATCATTAACAGCTGCATAAGGAAGGACATTTGCGCCACTTGCAGGTACAAAAGGCGTAGAGAAAGGTGAGGCTCCTCTCAACATTTCCTTACTCTATTTCTTGAACTTCACAGATTAACATGCTAGTTGTCTCGAGAAAGCTCGAAAATCTCAAGCCAGATTAGAGAGTGGACATTGGCTACATGCAAACCTATTTTGCTTTCATTCAGAAGGGTGGGTGATAACTAGCTGCAATATGATCATCGAAGTACTTGCTTGATAGATGGAAGCAGGAATTATATGAGAAAGTTTAAAGTTTCAGTAAGGAAGGAAAGAAAACCCGGTGATGAGATCCAATAAAGATCATTTCTACCCCTTTCATGCATAAGTTATCTAAAGACTATCGAGATAAGACCGTCATAAAATACAAAGATGAGGATAATTGGTAGGCGATTAATGAGTATCTATAAGGATAACTTCACCAGAAGCATAACAAATGTGAGTTGGAACTCCTGGGCAATCAAATCTCCACATTTGAATAATGTGGAACTCGTGAAATTCAAAACCAAAAAATCATTAATCTTCGGCACTTGTATACATGTATGATTCGTCGAACCTCCCTCTCTCGACCTACCGAGATCATAGAACCCTGGTAACTCTAGATTCTCTAGCGACAAGTTTCGCAACTTAGAGAAATTTCAAAGATTTCTCTTTTATTTTAAGATATAATTATATCAATAAAGAATAAATCGACCCCTCAACATTCTTCATGCATAGGCAGCTTATGCACCCTGATCTTTCTTCATCCATACCCAAGAGCTCCAGACCCTTCTAACTAGATGGAAAAAAGAAAGAATCACGTCGCTACATATTAAAAATGTGATCCCACAGAACAAGATTAGACCAAAACAAAAAAAGAAAAAGAAAATCGAAGGTATATTTTCCGGCTTGCTTTAGACCGCCCAGTTGACTGCGATTAAAATTCAAGAAATTCTACACCATGGTTCATGCAAGATTGACTAAGGGAGTGGACAAACTGACCTCATATCATCGAGTGAGAAGTGGAATTTGACAAAAGCGAGGTTGACTGGGGGGATGAATCAGCTATTCGAGAGTCAAAAGGTGTATCGATGGCGTGAGGGGATTAAACAACAAAAACAAAAGGAAAAAAACGATTTTTTAGTTGTCCTAGATTCACTTCGATTAATTATGTTAAACTTGACCGGCTGCGTATGGTTTAAGTTAATCAAACCCCCCTCCTCGAGGATAAGCCCCCGTTGACATTCGGCATAAGTCAAGAAAAATCAGATGTTATTGGAAGACACATTGAAACTCACTCACTGCATCATATACGTAAAGAAACTTTGTTGATGAAGACGCCGAGGTAGAGAGATCGCCCATTCTCTCTTCTTATCAAGAGAAGTTAATAGCATTTCTAAACTGAAGCACTGCTAATTATATAAGATAATCCGATTTTTTAAAAAATCATGTGATTTTCTTATCTTAAATAATCCAAAAAGATATAAAGACCTCGAAAAAGTGTAGATGGAGACGAGCCCATAGGGAGATGGGAAGATCATATCGAAAGATCGAATAAAAATTCCCTATAAAGTAAAATAGGGAATTACGTATTCAAACAAATCAATAAATGATCTAATTCACATATATGTTTTTAAAAAAGAATCAAATATTAGTTGGTAACATTAAAAAAAAATTCTTAGTTGGTAAGATGAGATTTTTCATCGTCCCCTTTTTTTTTTCTTGGGCTTTATTGTTTTAATATTATTATTTTTATACTTATAATACAAGAACAATTCGGGTGGACAAAGAAGAAACGAAGAAAAAAAGAAAAGGATGGAGGCGCAATTAGGTTTTGACTTATAGAGAGGGAGAGAAGGCGGCAGAAGGAAGAGTGAGGAAGGGAGAGGGGGTGACAAATCGGACTTTGGAGGTGGCGTCATGCTTAGAGAGAGAGAGAGAGAGAGAGAGAGAGAGAGAAAGCTTTGACAGGAGTCAAACGGGTGGGGTCCACGCGGCGTGCACGCGTGGGAAGACATGTGGAGCCCACCCCTCTTCTCTCTCTCTCTCTCACCTCAGAGTCAGAACCCAGAAAACGACCTCTGCTTTGGGGATTTGATGGATTTGATTATTACGAAGTTTCCCCTCCTTCCCTCCCTCCCTCCCCTTCTCCTCCTTTCTATATAATAAATAATAATAATGATAATGACAATAATATCATCCGTCCAATTCCGATGTTTTTCCCCCATCTCCCATTCTTTCAAATGCGCTCATCATTCTGGCCTACCCCCCTCCCCTCCCCCACACGCGAGACGCCTTTAGCTTGTCCCGGATTCAGTGAGCCCCGTCTGCGCATCCCCACCCTTTCCATCTCTTACATCAATTCAGGCTCGCGCGCTCCCCGCTTCGTCAACGCGGCTTTTCCAAGCTTTAATTGCCGTATATTCCGGCGGCCCGCGTCACGTTAACGACCATGTGTATTTGACGCCTTCACTTTAAAAAATCGTTAAGAGAAACCCCAAATTCAAACTCATCGGCATTCCCTATCGAATCTATATTCATTCGAAAGTTTAAAATAATAAATTATAAGCCAAAAAGAATATCTTTATTACTCCACACCACGTCAATTCTCTGATGTTGGGCTTTTCCTAAATGTACAATTCAACAATCTCGCAATTACGTGTAAGCTCGACATCTTTTTAATTTAAGTATCATTCTGCAACGACACGTCTCGACTTGAATCTCCATTAACGTCCACATTTATCGTGGTCTTTTTCTCAATTTGAATCATGAAGTCTGTCGTTGGACCCGCATTGCTACACCACAACGCCCACCACCTAAAAATTGCATTGGTCATCAAATTCATTCCTTGAGATATTCACCAAAAATCGAAACAAATTGAGCCATCAACACTAATACCAATTATTAGAAATGTGTAGTAGAAGTTTTATACATTTACTTGATAAAATCGTCAAGAAAAAACCCAAGTCCAAGCCCATTAACATATTCGAGTGGACTCAACTTTCATTCAAAAGTTTAAGTTAATAAGTTACGAGCGAGTTGAAATATATTGACTAATCCACAATACATCAATTCTCTAATGTGAGATTTTTCACACAACTTACCCATACAACTCAATAGCCATCACACCATAATGTCTATCACTCTACCTCTCTTTGAAGCAAGGCCCACTTGTGGTGATTAAGATCGTATAGATCGCTTCCATTGCGCCTACTATCATACTAACTTACTCACTTAAGGTATTGTTAGCATTTGGTTACTTCCATACCAAATCTCATGGTTTTATTTTTCTTTTATCATACATGTAATAAAGATTGTTTAGAAGGCCATCCATCTCATAGTGCTCTCACATGCACCCCAAAGGATAAAATCATCAGGCTTATTATAAATTGGGTCAAAGCACACAATACCCCAAATAACTTAAATTATAATGTCATGCTTTGGCATCAAAGCAAAATGCCCTCTGAAAAATGTGTGATTCAAAGTTGATGGACATGTAACAACCCCGGTCCAACAAGGACAAAGAGCGATATTGCAGTTAGGTGGCCCGAATAAGGTGTTGCCCCTAACTGGCTTATTTTAGAGTAGTAGAAAGGGTAATAATGAACTGAATCATAAACTGAATATGGGGAAGAGCATTCCCACATTATATGCATAAAACTTCAATTATCTCAACAGCACGAAAGGGTGATGTTGTGCCCAGCCTCAACCTACCTCGGATCCCAAATCACCTGCGGCTAGGCACCTTGAATTTTGAGGTGGTAGCCTCAGATCTCAGGCGGCTACCGTCGAAGAGAGAGAAGGAAAAGGGGGGGGGGGGGGGAAGAAATTAATAGGAAGCAAAAGGGGATCTGAGATCTATCTATTTACCCTTAAATCTATTCCAAGGATCTCAATTCAGAAAGCATAAAACCAGACCTCAAAATCAACAGGGTACAACGATTTTTGCTCATGGTATCGAAAACATAATCGCAAACCCCACTTAGCTTACGTCCATAATAAGATATTAGCCTTAAAGTATCCAACAAGGCTCTCGCTCCTGCAGATTTTCCACATCTTCTCCCCATGTCTCAATTCATGTGTTCTCATCATGAAATCATGGACGAAGGGTGCGACATTTGGTGGGACTCATCCATCAATGATTAGGGTTCACATGTAGTATAGATTAGATTGACGAGAGCACTGAGACATCTAATTCACTCCCTCCATTTATTGCCCGTGAGAAATAATTCGTGCATGATTATCGCCTGAGATTGTTTGTATAGACATTCGTACCTCATACAGCACTGAAACTACTAATTACTCCTTTTTTTTTTCTTTTCAACCCTATTATTGACATGTTGAAAACCATGAATAAATATCCAAGGATGCCACATATGGACCTGGAATTGGACGAAATCCAAGTACAAAAAATGCACTAAATCAAATGTGGATCATCTAGGTAGCATGCATACATAAAAGCATGTGCAGTCATCGGCCGATAAATCGGCGATTTGATGAGGTCACATCTAATGTTCGAAGCAATCATCTCTTATTCTGAATTGTTTTTGTTTTTTTATTACATAGAGTATCCAAATTTTCTACCCGATCAAATGTATCGTCAATTGTTAATTGATAACTTCTCCCCATCTTTCGCTCTCTCCTTCACGTGGCACTTTTACAACATATTAATGCCCTGATCGTAAGCAATGTTTAGCAACCTAATATAGGTTAAGTTGTGTTGAAATTTGATCAATCATCTTATTATTTTAATAATTTCAAAGATTAAACTTGCAAATTTGAGCTTGAAGATCATTAATGTATCATATGCTTCTCGTTTACAAACCCGATCTACTATATACAACTGACATTCCAGTGTGCAACTACAGGTCTCATTTTTAAAATGAGATGGTGGTGAGAGCCTGCGAGAAAAGAATGAAGAAGTTGATGTCATGATAATGTTAGCATGTTGTAAGCAAGCTAAAACAGAATAAACCCCGTCCTTTTCTCTGCACAACACGTGTGAAAGTGTGCGTGAAAGTGTGTGAGCGTGTGTGTGTGTGTGTGTGTGAGAGAGAGAGAGAGAGAGAGATTTCTTTCTTTGGGCAGAATGAAGGACAAGCTGACCCCCTGAAAGGGAATGAGGTCATGGGATAGAGAGCAGCCCACGTTTAAAGCCGTACGTGTTCTTGGTCATTTCGAATTCGAAAATAACTTGTTTATTTATGCTTTTTTTTATTGAAAAAATAGAATGGGGTCAACCCAAATTGATTCGTATGTATACTATCCAAACCCCGTGTATAGTGCTAGCGGTTGTGATCAATTGGTCGGTCTAAAGCACCATGAATTTGATATATACATCTTAAGCAATTATCTCGATCATTAGATGATAAATACATCACTGCTACTTTCTCTCATGTAAATCTCTCCTCACATGCATTATAAATGAGTGTTGCAAGAGACACAAAAACTCACAAGATCGTAGGTGACGAACGAGACTTATTAGGGTTTGTATTATCAAGCTTAGAAACCCAAGTTTTTAACCAAACTGACTCGAGACCCCTTATCAAGCTTAGAGACCCAAGTTTTGAACCAAACTGACTCGAGACCCTAACAAGGCTAAGGCTTTAGCAATGCATGCAGCTGTAGCAAAACGAAGTCAGTGGCTATAGACAACACTGACAACACGACAGGACTTAGCGGAGGGTGTTTCAATCGTATGAAGTTAGTCTTAGGGAGACTAGCCCAATTCTTTTCTTTTTTTTTCTTGCCAGGCGAATGAAACCTCGTTGACTCACCTGAGGGTTGATTTGAAAGATTGATCTGCCGAGGGATGATGTGTTCTCCCCTCCCCCAAAAGTCAAAACATCCTCACCATTAATTTGAGAGAAGTCGACTCACATGATTTGGGAGATTGACTTTGAGCAGGGGATGAGCCAGCATCGCGAGCACTTTCAGTGGCTCAAAGCGACCCTCCTCTCGGGTCCAAATTGAGATTTTAACCAATTGGATCTTGGGAGTACTCATTCGACTTCCCCATTTTGTCGCTTGGATTTTCGACAAGTTGAGTGCTTTGGTCATTCTAATTGCCCATCTTTGTCTATGCTGACACGGTGCGGCCAGCTTCTCGAGCCTTGAAACCTTGCGAATTCGATGTGGGTAAAACTTTCAATTCCAGAAGGTGAGATTTGTAAGATTAATTGACCGTTATCTTGACTAAGAATAATTTGCTAAGAACTAAGAGACCAAGAGAAATGCCCAGGATCACCTCCTGTTTGATAATCTCAACTGGTGCCTAGAATGTTATTGTGACGTGCACACGCGCTCGTACTGTATTCAGCTAGTAAAATAAAGTACAATATCTACATCAAGCTACTTGATGATGAGTAGAATATCGCCGCTCATTCATCAGAAAAACAAAAAATTGCTATTATTATTTGCCCTACCGCCCCACTTTCTGGTAGATTATATATAGTCCACATAGGTTAGCAATGAAACCCAGCTAAGACTTCCACTTTGTTCAGCTGGACCAAGCTATTATTTTTAATATAGATGAGTCAAGAAATAATATTTTCAAAAAAAAAAAAAAAAAAAAAGCAATAAACCAGTTGTTACTTAGCTTTCCAAAAAGTGGGCTGCAAGAGGAACAGACAATGGAGTGTATGAACGAAATTTTGAGGCCTCATATGCGGTGTCAATTGAAATGGCATAAAAGAGGAGACATTTTGGTGATAAGACATTATCGTCAAGAACGCAAAACACTGGTATGTACACGTTCTATTTGTGGGGATTAACTCAAATGCAAGAAAATAGAGTAATTACCATGATACAACCTATTATTCATATCATGGCATACGCTATCAATTTCTTTCCGATTCATCTCAGTGATAATGAAGCATCGAATATAAACTATCACGAGGACATGATAATTTAATGTAAAGGTCCTCACCTTTACATCCATTTGGATCCGGTTAAAGACTAAAACATGAAAAATCAAGAATGAGTAGAGAGGTAGATCTTTAGTAAGGAGATTCGAACACGTGCATGATCAAACTTCATTGTTTCAATACCGTGTGAAATTGATATTATTGTCATCTAAAATTTCAACCTTTCATATGCTATAATGATTACAACCCCTTGACTTTCATGAATATGGAAAACGCACGCATCACGACTCTCTGCAACTTTAATAAACCAGATATTTAACCTAGACACTACATCAAGTAGGAACCAGGATCCGTCACTCCTTTCATTGACTTCTGTCTGAATCCTCCTCTTTCCTAGAAATAATTTATATTAATCTCTGACAAAGAGAGAAACCCTTCTTCCAATGGATGATTAGATTGAATAAACAAGTTGACTAGTGCGTTCATATGCTGTGTCACCAAATTAGTCATCCGACCTTAGTGGGTTGACATGAATTTTGACTCTCGTTGATGCAACATTCCTGTGGTCATCGTTTGGCCCCCACTCTCATCACCCCCCTTCGTTACTAAATCCCACACGCATGCTGCAGACCTTGGTCGCCGTTGAAAATTCGAAAGCTGTTCCTATCGCTTGTCCCCATCTGCCTGCTTGCTGTTTTGCACAAAACGAGCAGAAAGCCCGCTTAATAGATAAAAATTCTGAGCTCTTGAAAGATTCAAAAGCATGTTCGTGTCACTGATCCGATTCTACAGGGTTAAAGGCTCCTCCTCCTTCTTCTGCTTTGTTTTTCTTTTAACGTTGACCTCCTCTATTTTGATCTCTCCAGCAACGTCAAGCTGTCAGTACGATTTTTAGAACTTATACAAATCAGTAGGGTTGAATCTGCTTCGTACACTTGTTGGGGTTTCGTCTCCTCCTCTTTTTCAGCATCAGGAATTGGAAGGTGACGCAAACTTCCACTACGCGCCCACGCACGCTCGAGAATGTTGTGATAATATTCTCAAAAAAGGTGTACAATTTGGCTACATAGGAGGGGTTTCTTTCTCTCCGTCTCTTTCTCCTCAAACGTCCAGACGTGTGGCTGCTGAGTTTGCATGTGCGAGAAGCGTGCCGAGCCGGTCGGCGATGGAATGAGATCATGTACATACATCTATAATCTATACGTCGAGGGCACGTGATGGTTCATAGACAAGAAGACGTGACCTAAGACCTGCATCATCATTGAGTATGTGCGTACCCACGCATAGTCCAGGGTTTATATTATTTGAAGGTTGAAGAAGAATTTGGGGACGGTGACCCTACGGTATCGTGCCTGCGAGAGATAGTTTAGGGTTTCATCATTGTAGCAAGAACAACGGAAAGAGAAAGGGAAGGGGCCTACTTGGATATATATGAGCTTCGTTTCCACATTTATCATGATTCACTCTTCATATTTCTAAATGAGAAAAATACCTTTAGCTGAGTTTAGTAAAGCTTTACCTTACAAAGTGAAGGCGATAAGATATCGTATATTTGGTGATTGTCAACCACTTTTCCTATTGTGGTATGATGAAAAGAAAAATTAATCTGTTTCGTCTAATAGTACTTACCCATCTTAAACTTTCATAACTCAACCACACTTTAACTTCATGCCATCGTACAAGATATTTTCTCCTTGATTGATCTGGTTGATTTCTAGTTTAATGGCGGCATGAACCCTAGACCAAAGATATGATCTTGCTTCCGCTTTGTGATCGAGTCTTGCTTGAGTCGGGGAAAGTTGAGGAAAATTTTGCATGACTTGATGATTGGGAGTTAGCACCGACTGAAGGCAACTTTGATCTGTTTCCTTTTCTAAAATAGGTGAGCAACCTGTTGCAAACTCGAGCTATTACGAATGAGATAAGTCCCTAATCAATTGTTGACAAATTTCAAATCAACTGGGAAAATTAGATAACAAGAAGAAGAGAGTATCTTTTGAATCCCTTGGTGGCTCTTTTGTCTAGGCTCTTTGCTTTTAGGAATTAGAATTCATTCTTGGCATGTGGGTTAAGTGTTGATTTTTGTTTTGTTGAGTTTGGACAAGAAAATGAAAACTGAAGATGTAAACGTTTTCTAAGATACAACACTAAAAAAGTATCCAATTGACAACGTAATTGAACCGTATAATTCGATTCGGGAATCAAATAATTAGAGCTGGAAAAAACAAAAGTAAGTGTTTGGAATTGCAACACGAGGCAATTTCGATCCAACGAATGGCTCTCTTAAGGAAAAACAAAGAGCGACCTCAAGAAAGACTGAAGGATGCAATGGTTGATGGGAACTTTGGGAAGATAGGGGAATGAGAGGAAGTAGAACATAATATTTTTCTGGGCTTGGGCTTGAAATGATGTTGAGATGGGCCTTTACTCATTTCTTGTTGTTGGGCCCAAAAGAAGCACTCGTTGTTGAAGTGCATTATTGCTCGACTACGCAGCATCTTTACGCATGCGTAACCAGTATTACATGGAAGAAAGAGAGAGAGAGAGAGAGAGAGAGAGAGTTATATATACTTGACCATGGTAAATATCATTTAGTGGGAATGCCCAAAACAATGACCAAGCTATTCAGATGTGTGCGTGCGAGATAGAGATTGCTGCTCATGGAGTTGATGAAATATGCAATCAATTTATGTCGAATAGAAAATGCCGAACCAAATTTCTTTTAAGTAAAAATTGTTCGATTTTATGAAACCGTTGAGTATCTAGAAAGAACATGTATTATAAAAAGTTTAGAAAGAATTTAATGGACACTCGAGTACCCATATATATAATGGAAGTTTAGAACCAATTGGCATGAAAATGGAAAATCATGGGCCGTCATTTTCCAAACCGGCAACTTTACATTCCTCATTAAATAGAGAAGCACTAATATAGTTTTGTTTAATGCAGTCTTCAGCTGAAAAACTCATCATCATCGTCATTGACCAAAACATATCTACCATGAACCTAAAAACCCACTTACTTATATATGTGCATATGGTTAAACCATTTTCATAACTCTTATGTTTAATAATTGAGGAAACTTTATACCTTGTTAATATATCAGAGAAAAACTTATGAATTTACATTTATTAACTTATTTATTAAATTACCTCAAGATTGATAAGTAAAGCAAATTGACGTGGTTACATTGTCCAAAAAGCATTAAATTAGATTCAATGATATGAGTACCACTCTCTTTGATTCATCACTCTTTGATAATGTGATTTGATCATCAAATTTCTTTGTACCCGACTCTCTTCTTATATATAAAATCTCAATTTCGAGTGCTTAGAAATCTTATATGTTGTTTGATACATGTGCTTCTATATTATAATTACCAAGAAAAAAGGGGATAAAATTTATGAGATAATTTATTGATCACGGTCAGTAACTCGCAACAACTAATGGAAATAAATTACTTGAAAAGCATCATAAAATACGGCAAAAAAAAAAAAAAAAAAAAAACGAACCTAGAAATAAATTACCCTGTCAAGCGCGCTGACAAGAAACATTTGCGATCTCTCGAGGTGACCGAACCCGAACGAAACCAACCGGCGGCGGCGACGACGACAGGCTCAGGCGATGGACCTGCTGCGCAGCGCCTACTCAAATTCCTCCGACGAAGAACCCGAACCCGCACCCGAACCCGCACCCGCGCCCGCACGTTCCTTCGGCTTCCACCCTCCTCCTCCGAAGCGACCCAGACCCGAAAACCGTACGATCTCCATCCCCACCCAATCCAATCGCTCGCATCCTCCTCCGACCGAAGCTCCCGTCCATGGCAGGTACGTGTCCAAGAGGGAGCGAGCCCTCCTGGGTTCGGGTTCACCATCCGCTGCGGTTCCCGACCACCCAGAAACCACTGCTCCTTCAGCTTCGACTTCCGCCGCCGGTAAAGGTCGTGACTTTGTCTCCGCGCCTCCCCTGTTCTTGGTTATTCTCGTGATAGTGTCTGTCTGGTACAGAATGTTTGGGGACGACGTTTTTAGTGGTTTAAGCGCTGGTAATGACGGCGGATTGTTTGAGTAGTTGGATAATTCCCGTTTCCAGTGATTTAATGAGCAAAACCCAGGTTCGGTCTGCATTGTCCAGCTATCAAAACTTCACATTTGAAGATGATGCTTTTTCAGAAGGCTTAAGCTCCTCTGTCATGCCATGAAGCTATCCCAACGAGTAACTGAGCCTAGGTTAAAGGAAAGAGGCTCATTTCGCTGAGAGTCAATTTGGTTTCGTAGTTGTCAATGTCCTATTTATTTATCGGAATTAAGTAAAGAGATACGGTTAATTCTAGATTCGAAGAGAGCGTGCTCCGGGCTTCCTTGGAAATGTTCGTAGAGGTCTTTGTATCAGAAAGGCATATGAGATACACATATCCGAGAAATAAAGAACATCTTTAAATGCTTTCACAAGGAATGTGCTTGGCAAACTTCACATACTGTTCATTTTGATAGATCGCTGATTTTACAAAAGTCAAGCTTTAAAATTATCTAAGATGATTTTCAGTGTTCATCTTATGTGTGGATTTTTTGAAATTACTCCCCTTGAATGGCAACATGGAGGTTTGAGATGAATGTAAACCAATTCTTGATGTGTTGTTCTTTCTTTGGCAGTAATTCCGCATCATATCTGCATACATGAATATCACTTTCTGATGTTGCATCTCTAGTTTGAGTGAATCTTATCTATCTCACTAATGGAAATATGAGATCCTGACATTATGCTTTTCTGCCATTAGTTTCATGTATGGGAAGTTTATTGGATTCAGACCTTCCATCTGATGTTCTATCGCTGTTGAGGCATCAAACAAAAGGTCATGGGCATCTTGGTCACATACAAGGAAGGCTATCTGTAGCTCTGAAGGGCCATACAAAGGCTATCAACACAATCCAATGGTCAGAAAGTCATGGTAAGATCTGGCTATGTCAGTGTTTCTGCCTCACGTGCTTCTATTGTGGTTGCTACCTGTCCTATATTTTGTTGCTTCAATCATTACATCGTAGGATTCAATCTTTGTTATTTCTCTAGAAGATGGTTGGTCTGGGCACTATAATATTTTGAGCTTACTTCAGGATGCACTTATCAATTAACCATGCTTCACGAGCTGACTTGTGGGGACACGTTACCTGAACTCAATCCCAGAAGCATCTTCAATTGTGATTCCTTCAGCCATGGCTTGGACATATATCAAAAAATAGGAAACTTCTGATTTGCTTATCCCATTTTGTCCATTATTTCCTTGAGCTGTTGTGTTAGTGACTCCAAGGATCAGCTGTTGAACCTGAAATACAAACTTAGAGTTAGCATGTGAATAGCGTGAAGAACAAAATGCAATTGAGGAAATTTGGTTCTCTGATTTTGAACTTATCCTTGTTTTCTCTTGACATTCCGTATGCTCAACTGTGGTTTTAGTCTGGGACAATTGATTCATGTCTAAATTTCTGTGTGAATACGGCAAATTAGAGAGAATTTGCAAATGCAGGATCCATATGGTGCGTGTTGGCAAAAAAAATATCCAGAAATCTGTCGTAATTATTGCATGAAGAAATTTGCATTATTTCTTTTTAAGGTCAATGCATGATTTTAAGTTTGAAACTTGCATTCTTAGGTGGTCTCAATATGATAAAACCAAACGTGAAACACCCGCATATTGATGGGCCCTCTCATCTCATGTGTATGGACCAAATGATTTATTCATTCCTGTTCTGTTTTGCCTCCATTTATATGATGGCAATTGCTTTGTACTCATGATCTCCCAATTAATCTGTTTACTAGAGTTAGTTTACAGCTCATCTTCTTGCATCGGCTAGCATGGACCATAAGGTCTTCATATGGAACGTGTGGAGTAAAAACCACAAGAAAGCACGCATCCTGAGCCACCACAATGCTGCAGTGAAGGATGTGAAGTGGTCAAAGCTTGGTTGGCATGTACTTTCTTGTGGATATGACTGCACATCAAGATTGGTTGATATTGAAAAGGGGATAGAGACTCAGGTATTCAAGGAGGACCAAGTTGTTAATGTTGTGAAATTCCACCCAGACAACTTCAACCTTTTCCTTTCGGGAGGAGCAAAAGGCCAGCTTAGGTTATGGGATGTCAGAACTGGCAAAGCAACACATCAGTATATACGTCGACTTGGTCCAATCCTTGATTTGGAGTTTTCCCTAGATGGCAAGCAATTCATCTCTTCCAGTGATGTCTCCTTTAGCAATATCAGCGAAAATGCAATAATAGTTTGGGATGTTTCCCGGCAGGTTCCTCTTTCCAATCAGGTCAGCATTCACTAATTATGACCGATTTGCCATAGTTGTTTCAGTTTCTTTTAGAGAGCAAGTCTTATTTGGATGCGCAACTTGCTTGTAATGCTCTCATAAGTTTGGGCTTTTGAAGTGGTATGCGCATTTAATGAGTATTTATAGTGTTTAACTTAAGAAACTGCTAGCCAGAGCAGAGCATGCTGAAGATTGTTGTCAAGAATCAAACCTGAAACTCGTCTTTTGGCATTGGGATACAATCATTTATGTATATGGCAAGCCAGATCTATTGTCACTTTAAATGATGAATATTGCATATTAGAAAACCAGACTATGATATTTTGGGCAAATGATAATACGTCAATAAAATGATACTGAACATGTTAAGATTCTTCTACTATGTTTGCTTACTAAGTGATGTGCCAGATTCCTGTTGGATGCTTAAATGGACTTAAATCGCCACTACAAAAATTGTTTAGTAACCATTTTGTTCGTGGGAATAATTTTTACACAGAAATAGTTTTTTTTTATTCTATTCCTAGATGAGTTTCTGAGTATTCGAACATATTTGATAACTGCACAAAATTTATATTTCCAAAATAGAAAAAGAACACGAATGCATTTAACACGAACTTCAAATGCTTTTATGATGTAGAAATTCTTTTAATTTTTTAATAATTTTATGAGATTTCTCTTCTTCTTTTTTTTTTTTCTTTTTTCCTTTTATCTTCTTGTTCCTCCTCTAGCCGTGGTCATCAGGCCTAGGCGATGGCCCAACTGGCTGAAGACAAAAGCCGGTGACCTTGCCAACCTTGGAGGCGGGGGACCTCGTTGGTCCCTCGCAAGGTCGATCTCACCCAACCACCAATGAGGCTCAACCTCACCAAATCTAGGCAAGGCTCCAATGAGGTCACTTAACTGAGTCTTTGGCCGGTTGGCGGCCATCACTAAGCCTGGCAACCAAGTTGAGGAGAAAGAAGAAGAAAAATAAAAAAAGAATATGGTTTTATTTCAGAAATTGTTCCCAGGAACAAAGAAGTAACTTTTTTCTACTTCTTGATTCTGTTCTAGATCTATTCTCTAGCTACCGATCTATTCTCGAGAATAGAAAAATTAGTTAACATTACCAAATGGATTTTTGTTCTTTTTTTGTTCCTCGGAACCAAAAAAAAAAAGACAGAAATAGCCGAGAATTGGCTGGTTACCAAAAAGGGATTTAGGGTCCAAAGCATTGCCCAATTCAATGTCATTTCCTGGACCATAGTGATAGATGCTGCCTCTAATATCCATTAAATTAGACTGTTTGAGGGGACTCTGCATCATAATCGTCATGCAGTCCTTGGCCACATGAGTCAATAAGTTCGTTCTAGAACTCAGTCTCTCATGGTCTCTTTGCTAGTCTTAGAGAAATCTATCTAGAGCTTCTGTACTTTATGCCCCCAGAGGTCTCTTTCCTCAAGTCAAGTTCTTGGAGTCATGACACATAGACAATATTTTAGGACTGCCTGATTAGATTTTTTTCTTAATCCAGGACCAACATAATTACCAACCCATTCTTATGCTGGCCCCACCTGGCTCCTGGTCCTGAAGTACCTACAACATTTGCTCCTGGAGGACCTAATACTTGCTTACTCGTGTTGAAGCCCTAAGTTTTTCCCCCTTTATTAAGCATAGATGTATGGATAAAAGAAGTAGGTAGAGTTAGGTCTAAGGAAATTAATTACAACCAAGCAAAGAAGAGGGAAATAATAGGAAGGAAAATAGTAAAAACTCTTGCAAAGTTTACCTTCAGGTCAATCCCAAGTCTATCTACCTGTCTTTGATGAAAAATGACCAGACAGATTTGTATGTGGAATTGATTGAAGGGATGTTCCCAATCAACTAGAGAGAGGTTGATTTATAACCTATCTTCTAATTAGGAAACAAAATTTGTCACGCCAACATTAGAAGATGGCATAAAATATTGGAATTGCTTTTTACCTAAGAAAATATTCTGGTCATCTCATGCTTCGAGCATTAGCTACATGTTACCTTGACCGATAATAATATTGATTTAAATGGTGGATCTTATTGACAATAGTTCTACGAAGTTCTTTATGCATATCTACTTATCTACAACGGTAAATCCCTGTGTCTCTCTCACAGGTTTATGGAGAGGCCTATACCTGCACTTGTATTAGGCATCATCCAACTGAGCCTTGTTTTGTTGCCCAGTCAAATGGAAATTATATTGCCCTTTTCTCTTCAAACCCCCCTTTCCGGCTTGACAAGTATAAAAGGTACGAGGGTCATGGAGTCTCTGGGTTCCCCATCAAGTGCAACTTCAGCTTAGACGGTGAGATGCTTGCGACGGGCTCCTCAGAGGGTTCCATATACTTTTACAAGTATGGGTCATCCGATCTTCTCAGGAAAACTAAGGCGTACACATCACCATGTGTGGACGTGGCTTTCCACCCTACTATGTCAAATATTATTGCAGTCTGCAGTTGGGCTGGAGATATATCAGTGTTCGAGTAGCTTTGCTGTAATTCAGACTCACACAAGTTTATAGACAACGTGTTTTTTCCCCCATTTTCAGCAGTAAAAGGAGAAGGTACCGCTACTAACCGCATGCGGTTGCTAATAGACGCGCAAAACTATCGATTATTGTTTTTCCCCCATTTATCATGTAATTCTCAACATCCAATCTGGAATTCTTTGAAATTTGTGGGAAGAAGTTTGTTTTCTCTCTTAAGGAACTATTACGACGACTTGCTTGCTTGCCACAAAAATGCAGATATTTCATCAAGCCGTTGCCTTTTCCATTTTTTTATATATATTTTTTTCGAAGCCTTTCCAAATTTAAGAAGCATAATGCGGAGTGCAGGTGTGAAGTTTGCCACATATGGATCTGATATGATATGATCTGAGATTATGTGGACAACACTAATGAGGTTTGCCACATTCGGATCTGACATGATATGGTCTGAGGCAGGAGGCAAAATGACTAATGAGTTGCCATCTGAAATATGGTCAAGTTGTACCCGTGTAACATGGTGATTAATAGTGGAGACGAACAGTCAGTGTCAAGGTTCACCTTTTTCATATGATAGGTGGTAAATCCATTTTATCGCTCTCCGAGAGCAAGCACATCCACTGAAAGTGGAGATCAAATGGCAGAATCAAATTGAGATTTTCCCCCGTGCAGGTGTACCAGTTTTATTTTAAAGTAATTTCTGGGCATTCGAACCGGAGTAATTGGACTTGCCGTTGGCCTGTTATTGGTGAAGAATTTTCGATTTTGTGGATCCATTTTCGATATTTTAAAATACATGGAACGCAAAGATAGGAAAATCTCACCTGGTGTAGGGCCTGGCCCAAGATGAAGTCTCTTATTCTAGTCAGTGGGCTTTAATATCCCTCACGTTGCTTGTTAAATGGGTGCTTCACTTGCAAACCAGAGCTACCGATCCTATTCTCTGACCCAAATTTTCATGAGAAAGACCCATGAAGAAAAAATTCATGTTTGGCAATTTCCTTTAAACCTACATCGCGAGAACTGGAGATAAAGGAACTGAATAACTGGAAAGGCCAAGTGAAGTGATGGAAAGAGGCGGAGACTGTTGGTTCCATAATCGACACCATGAGAAAGGTCTGCGCAAGCTGAAAACAAAGAGGACTTCAAGTAAATGGACTGTGGAAAAGGTTCATTTTCACAAGCCTCCCCAATCAGATGAAACTAGACAATAGCATGTACATGCCATTGCCATTGCCATCTGTGAGACATAAATAGGCCGAACCCTATGTTTCTGCGAAAGTTCATTGTCTTCCCCCTCGCATCTCATGAATTCGACGTGGTGTCACTTTCTTTTTCCTTGTAAACATGTAGGAGACACGGAAAAAAAGGAGAAAGAGAGCATCCTAAAGGTTCAAATAATGGAAATAACATGTGTCTTCTAAAGGTAGGTACTCCTAACCCGTACCTACCATAACGAGACACATGTAGGATTGATTGAAGAGCTTTCATGTGGGGCAAAGAGGCCCCGGCGGGGGGGAGAGGGTTGAGGGAATAACCAAAGGGAGCATGAACTGAGTCCATCCCACTTCCCTTTCATGAGAATGAAGGCAAGGCAAAGAGAGGGGGGGCCAGAACAGAGAGAGAGGACTTCAAAGCAAGACATAATCATGAATTTCACTTTCCATTCTTCATGGGGGTCGATTTCAATTTGTATTAGGAGACAAGACACACCACCGCTAGAAAAAAGAAAAACCTCTTGCGTTTAGTTGCATTTTGTCATTGGGACCATCTCTCCTCACTAAATCGATGACCCCCCCTATCTTTCAGCACCACTTTACCAGCAAGAACAAGGCCAGTCAAAGAAATTGAATTATTCGAGAGGAAAATTAGACATAGATTAATAAAAAAAGTGATTATATTTCCATCTTGCAATAGCACTATCTAGACAAGCTAGCAATTATCAGCAACAATCATGGGTCCACAATGCCCCTCTTAAAGCTATTTTCATTGGATAACAGTATTATCCCTACTCTATTTAAAGCAACAAACACTGTTATAATACCTATGTGCCTATTGTAAATTTTCTTTCTCTTTTCAACTTTGACATAAATCTGTTCCCCACCTTAGTTGGTCTCAAACATCCCTTTCCAAAAACTCACTGAATCTAAATCTCTTATCTCTTTGTCACCCCATTTGTAAAATATTCACACACAATTTCTTTTCAAGAACACATGGAAAGCTATCAAAAGCCAAGAAAGAGAAACATAAAAAGTTGAGCTCCCTCTCTCTTCCTCCCTCCCTCTCTCTCTCTCTCTCTCTCTCTCTGAGTATGCCCCTTGTTCCTCTCGCCATATGACTTCAATCATCAGCTAAAAGAGAGATATATACAGTTGTTATGTTGGCTACTTCTTGTGGTCAAGCGGGTGTTGGTGAGTTAGTGACCCACTTACATAGGCAGAAGGGGACATGAAAAGATGGGTCTTAAAGTGCTAACCTATGCAAATCAAGTCAATGAGGATTGGTCATGAACTCCACGCCCTAGATCAGCCCCACTTGTTGAAGAAAATTTGGTTTCTTCTCGATTAATATGAATGAACATTCATTATTAAAAAGAATACCAAAAGGACAAAACATAAACCAGCTCAAGGGAATCTGAATTCATCCCCGTGCAAACCCACCGTTTGTGGGTGTTGGGCTCATATTATAAATGTTATGTCTTGTTCCTCTTCCTTTTCTATCCATCTTGTCATCTTTTCCTTTTCCTTGCATCAAATCTTGTCACCTCCAATTCAACGTACTCGTGATACATAATCGCATATACATGTTTATCTTCATCTACATGCTCGACCATATTCAATGTCCGTGCCTCAACACAAAACACATCTCTCAATCCTGGCCCTGAAAAGTGAGCCGACAAACTCATTCTATGGGTACTGCCACGTGATCTATGGCCAACACCAAAGAGCCGTCCATTTGGGTTGGTCATTAAATTCTATGATTTCCCCTCTTTCCTCTCTACAGTGATCAAAAACTATTGTTTAGGCATGGAATGATACTGTTCAAAACAGTTCCCTTCTCCCATTTCCGGAAGCATTTCCTTATAAGGAATCCAAAATGGGCCATGGAGGCATTTGGCACTCCTATTTTGTTTAATGAGAAGTCGTACATGAATCATGCTGTAGCTCGCTACAAACCTGAAACAGATGATTATTAACCTAGGCTTAGTTTTGTTCGTAATGATGTTGCTCAGTACAGACACATTTGGCAACATGTTTGATTGTTGTCACTAGTTGAAGACAACATCTAGAAGAAGGAAGCTGAGTGCAGCTTCTCTCTTTTCTTTTTTCCCTCCCTTTCTTGCAAATCTCTATTTGGATTCTGATTGCGATAAGCAGTGGTGCCCTGAATAGTAAGACAAATTTGATTTTTAGTTTTTTCATGGGGCATGCGAAAGACTTTTTTCTTATACTATGATTGATTTGTTACGTCATAGTATAAGAACTCATCTTATGATGGGAAAACATATAAATTTTGCGTTTATTTATTCTTGTTTTCTTTTCAAGTACCCATTTTACTCCATGTAAAATTCCACTAACTAGAACGAAAATTTGGCTACAGTTTACATTGACACAGATAGATCACATATTATCTGCACAACAACGTGGTCTCTAATATATTTTTCGATAAGCAAGCGATCCAAAGTAATTATTTGGAGGCGGACTTTGTCCACCAAAATAAAATTTATATTTTAGTAAGAGTCTTCGCCTCTTGGATGATGAATGGTGATATATTATTGCTTTGGTTCCATAACAAATATTATTCCGGGAAAGGGTAGATAAGAACAGATGAAAGATGCTTGAAACCTTTAGGAAACATGTCGAATTTTGTCAACAGCGTCTATACACCCTAGTCACATCCACCATGAATGCACCCGATATCAAGTTACATATCTCTTCATTAATTTATCATGATTTAATGCAGCATGAAAACGACGTCATGCTAGCACGCGTAATTTTGTATGGATTGACTTTAGGGTCCCGATCACATGCAAAACCTAAGGGTTCTAATTCTTCTTGTTCTACAATAGTGACCATACTGTTCAAGGAAACATCATCTACTTCTCCCAACACATGATTAAAGATAAAGCCAGATATTTTTTTTGTTGTTTGGTATGGATTGCAATCATGGAATGTGACACAATAATGAGGAAACTCGAATTGTTAGCCGTCGGCACATACATAGATACATGTAACTTCTCTAGATTCTTCCACAAGATGTGCAAAATTGACTTTCACGACTATTGTCGAGAGCATGAATAGTGTCCCTAGGTCATGCATTCTAGAGAGAGAGAGAGAAAGAGAGAAGAGAGTGCTAGTTAAACCAGCAGGATGTAGACCTTAGAACAGCAAGCTCCATCACAAGACATGAGAAGAAGAAAAGGAGAATTATAATGGCCGTGAAAGTGTCGAATGCGGGTGAGATCGCTGCCCATGAAAGCTGAGAGGATAGAAGGAAAAGGAGAGAAAGCACCTCCAAAAGGCCAAAGTTAACGGAAACATCCACATCCGTCACAGATTTTGAGGGATGTTCGGGGGAACAAGTTCTTACATTCTGTAGATTGATGGATCGATGGAACTAATCGGAAAATCGTGGGGAAGACATGGACCCTTTAGTGGCACTCGGTGTTCGTTGAAAACGTCCTGCCGGGGGCATCCAATTATTTATGAAGTTAGTTTAGGATATTATGTGTTTAGCTTGATAAATCAGTCAATATCCAGCTCCAAGGAAAGTTTGTGTTGTCACTTATCAAACCAGTGTCTTTTGAATCATTAGCATTACCATCCTATGATATATAATTGACTTTATCTAATAGAATGAGTATTAACAAATATCAATAATTCCGAGCGTTTGGCATGTATGCTCTAACATTTGGCTGAGTAGTGATTTGTTTTTCGACTTTTGGCTTCATCTAGCAAGGTCAATATATCTTCTTAATCATAAGGTAATATAACCTAACTTTGACTAAATATGTTTTTCATGACACAAAAAGGTAAGCCCTAGGCACATGATACATATCCTTAACCTCATCGACCAAGAAAAGTGGGAACCTAAACGCGGCTCAGAGATGGGAACATAAGATTTTCTTGGCAATTAGTGTTGTGGGAAATCAAATATGCGTCATAACCTTATTCGACCGCACATTTTCAGCCACTGTACACTACTCTCATGGGATTAAATGAATTCGATATTTAGAATTTTGTGTCATCTAACTTTTAGTTTCAGCTATTCTAAGGATACCCGTAGTTGAGCTAATTAATCTTAAAAATTTCTTGAGAATTCTACTCTAAATATATTTTGTTAAGAAAGTGTGGCGCAATATTAGAATAACATGGCTAATTTCTAAGCACGCATCGTTTACGTGCTCCTGGTGATCTTAGGAGATTATATCATCTATAAAGACAAACATTGCACCTTCCGCATTTCGTCTTGTTTACTCGCCCCTCTTCTTGAGGGTTCTGTCTTCAATAATATTGTCCACTTTACCAGTGATAAGTCTCATTCATCTCGACAAGAGCTTGGCCATGCATTTTCCTTTCTTTGCCGACAGGATGTCCACTATAACTTGTCAGAGATTTATGAACCGAAATGACACATACTGTTCAAAGGTCTCCAAGAACCTCCCACCCAAAAAAGAAGACAAACAGAGGGAAAAAAAAGAAAAAAAAAAGAACCAAGTACTCGGTCTGTACCGTCTCCTGGTACGTGTCCTTACACATGCTTCCGATAAAAGAACCCTAAACAATTATCTTTTACGAAGAGACGACCGCGTTATACTTTTCCTTTTCACTGCAAACGCATAATGCATTGCTCTCCATTTCATGCACACAGTATGCGCTGTCAAGTTCTGGATAACGCACAGTGCTGCACCGTTATATCGCTGCCATGGAAAAGAGGGAATGCATATGCAGGAAAAAGCAAAATACTGCAGAATATTTCTGGCCTTTTCTTTTGTACACCCTTTGGAGGAACAAAAGCTGAATCGGATATCGGATGGTCGATCTTTACTGTCGTGCTAGGGCATTCGGTGAAGGAGATGTTATGGTGGGATGAGGCCGTAATAATGCAACGAGGTGCTCCCGATCTTTCAATAACAAAATCATATAAAGGATGTGGATTTTCCTATGCCTAAGATGGTGGAAGATCCTCTTAGTGAAAGCAAAGATTTTTAAAGAAATGCCATGACATACATACGTCATAAGCACACTGTTTTCAGCACGTCAAGACCCCGTAACTAAAATGTAAATAAAAACAAATATATATATATATATATATATATATATATATATATATATACTAAGAGTTTCTTTGGCATGTGTGGAACTTATCTTAACCATCGGCATGGACTCTTACGGAGTTTTGATTACACGTTTAAAGTTAGAAATGTCTTAGTGAAATTATTTTATGTATAATAGAGACACGGGCACATGCAAAAATAATTGCCTACGCTACATGAGATTATCTCCCGGAGAAATATTGTGTGCCCAAGGGCCACAGAAGAAAACATATTGCGCACACAAACATTTTCACAACCAATGCGCTAGCGAATCAGTCCGGTCTATAAGTTAGAATATTTTTCACATTTTGTGTATTTTAATCTATGAGAATTAGATGCAAGCATTAAGGGAAAATGCCTAAAACGCGCCTCACTACCTATTTATTTCTATTTTTAAAAATACCACTTACATACCTCTAAACAAAATTCCGTATTCAAAAAGCCAGATCACCGCTCCTTACAAACCCATTTCAATATCTTGCTTATTATATGGGTGGTTTGCTTTTTAGTTAGTCTTTTGGGTGTGTACGGATTTCAGGTTTGGGGATAAGCTGTTTTTTAATAAAGAAAATGGTGTTTTTATAGATACAAGAGTAATTGAGAAGTGAGAGCAAACTAGTCTCTAAAGATCAAACTCATGTAGGTATTCAATATTTTCAAAAGTAGAGATACATAAGTGGTCATTGGATGAAAAAATGACGTGCGATTTCGGTACTTTTACTTATTATTTAAACGGAGGGACATGATCAAACTAACTATTTATACAAATATATGGACGAAAAACCACGTGCCCTTAAGATACCCCATCAGTTTGACATGCTTCATACAGATAATACTTTTCGACTCGTTGCTTTTTTATTTTCTATTCTTTTTCACTAGAGGAGGACGAAAAATCCAGCAATAATAATGAAGCGAGGTTACTTTTACTGATCAAAAAGGTGAATACATATGTTGCCGCACAGTTGCATGCACCCAGTTGTTACTGTTATTTGCATGGAAAGACATGTAAAAAGCGAGGTAGCTTTTCCCTTCCTGTGGGCAGTAAAGTATCTACTGCCTAAGAAAAGGGCATGAAAAACCATGATATTGCACCCCAAGGGAGCGACGACTCCTCGACATAACACAAGATCCAAAGACCCTTTTGAAGTGTCAATTCAGCTCATTAGTGCATTAATTTCAATGTCATTGTTAAAGAAAGAATGACCTTTAATTACCATGTCCCGTGTCGATACAAAAAACCGTTTATGCAAATGTCAACAAAACGATGATTCGGTTGTATATTCATGTGGTATATTCATGTGGTGAATTGGTATATTAGTCGTACACGTAATAATATCCCGATAATTTCATGTGAAATCAAAAGTTCCTATTGGCGGTGGTGGACAGAGCAATTATTCCAAAAACTTCTAAGTGAAAAAGGAGTTAGTATGTGTTTTGCGCCAAGTTGTACTTTACTTTTAACGAATGTGTTCACCTCAGATCTCCTAATTAGCCAATAGGGTTCCAGTCACGCCGTTTAGTCAATGGTAATAATGACCCTAATGTCACATTAAGCAAGATCCGGGCTTAACGATCTCATGAAGATTCTTCCTTTTATGAATTCGATAAAGGTCATCATATTACTTGCACACATCTCTCTTCCCTCCTAAAACCCGAAGTTCCCATGTGATTC
The DNA here is from genome assembly GCA_014182885.2 of Eucalyptus caleyi. Classification (NCBI taxonomy): domain Eukaryota; kingdom Viridiplantae; phylum Streptophyta; class Magnoliopsida; order Myrtales; family Myrtaceae; genus Eucalyptus; species Eucalyptus caleyi. Next base: position 49,108,136 of record CM024471.2, read on the forward strand.
GGGACCACACCATGGGCGTTCACTGTTCTTAAAGAAACTCGTGTGAAAAAGGAAAAGAAAATCTCGTTTCTTTTGACTGTGGTTGAATTAATTATCTTCCATAAACTATTTAAATGTGAAAAAATAAAGAAGAAGAAAAAAGGAGACAGAGGAAAATTCTCCGAGGCAAGTTGGCAAAGCCAGGATCTACTTCCTAAAGATGTAATCTCACACGTTGTGGTATCATGATGTTACGGAATCCTGAGCAACGTGAAGGAGAACCAGTGTCTTTTTAACTCATAAACCGATCTATATTGCTGACCTTTCCTCGTGCATTAATTTTCTTTACGTAGATTCATATCTGCATGGAGGAGTTTAATAATAACCCTAATATAAGGGTTATTATTAAAACGGAAGAAAAAGCTCTCGACTCACAGAAGTCACTGTGCCATCATTACTGCCCCGATCTCTGGTAAAAAGGAGATAAAAAGAATCGGCACTTGGCTCAGATTTTGTAGATTTTCGAGGATTGAATACTGGTGTTTCTGTCGAATGGTCCTAGGCCACCACCACATAATGCTGTCGAAGTGCACAGTTCTTGAGAAATTGTCTCCCCTAATTAATGTCGTTTCAATTCTCTTTCCCAGAAATCTGATGCGGAGGACATTTATTCTGACAGGCACAACTGTTAATATATCGCGGGGGAAAAGAGGTATCTCCCATTCTCCAGTTTTATTATCGTCTAGCTGAATCTGATTTTGCAAAAAAGATTTCCCTTCTTTAACGGCTATGAGTTTGATTCAAACAGTGTTTGTACATTCTTGACAACTGAACGTATACAAAAAGGAATGTGCATGTAAAGTGAAGAACACGCCGCTAAAAAGGGCAGCCATAGCTGTCATTGGTCTTCTTGCCTTCTTCAAGTTGGAAAAAAATAATTACGAGTTGGGTTAACCATATATGTCCTCATGAAGATACTAAAATGATTTTATAAGCAATCTTACTATTACTCTTTCAACATAATCAACTGTACATTCAAATTAGCAAACAATGTTGAAGCATAGAAATTTATCAGTTCCTCGTGTTTTAGAGCCTTTCACAATTGTGATAAAAAAGACCCTATTGATTTTGATATTTATAAAAAATTACCTGCTTCCCCCTCCCCCTCTTAACACGATTTTCCCCCTTCACTCTTGGTTTCAAAGGTTTTAACTAGCTTCTTTCTATTGAGTGAAGTTTACTTCTTCATTTGTTAAAGCTCCATGGCATTACGACCATAGTTTTATTCATAATTTTGATGCACCCGAGACGCGTGTGTACCATTTGCCGAGACTTATCTCACATTACTCTTATCTCATTCGCCTATCATTTTGAGCTTATCCATCAGTTGAACCTTAATTCTAGGCAGCTAGTAATAAGTCTACATTGGGGTCGCGCACAGATATTGATGTGGCAAGGTCAAAAAGCTTATCATCATCCCATGAAGAAAGCGAACCCTCTTCGGTCCCATCAGTTAAAATAACAGCACCAACAACTCATAACTTGACGAGCCAGTCTTCCTCCCGTAATCCCCCATTATGCACCAATCGCTTCCTCTCCTAGGAAATACAAAAAATTTAACGTTGTCCAGGCGCTTAGGAGAAAGATATCCACCACCACCACCACCACCACCACCACCACCCCGCGATCCTGCATTAGAAGCAGGACCAAAACTAAGGACCTCGGAATACTTCACGGGCTCGATCGAACCTTGTCACTGACGTTAATCATGGAGTCTCGTTCTAGGCTCGAAGAACCACGCACGCTTGTTGTGTTCATTGGTTCGCCCACCGTAGTCCTTCGCAACATGTCCAAGAAGGGAGCAGAAAAGAAAGCGGGGCACGAAGAAAGGGACAAGAGAAGCTGGAGTAACGGGGGACAAAGGAAAGTATAGCAGCGATTCGAGGGGGTCTTTTTTTCTCGTGTATTTTTTTAACCTAATGGAAGGCATTTTGGATATGTTTATTTGCCCCCCTTGCACGTACACTCACACACCATTTTCCTCGAGATGTTAAATGAAATGGGAATGGGGAATATAATAGAATATCTGCGACCCGCAAGTCAGCGGTCAAAGATTTGCATTACTGTCTCTGTCTCCCACGGACACCACACCCTCCCTCGTCCATATGCGCTCTCTTTCCATTCGAGGCCCGCACGAAGTAATTTTCTTTTGCCAGAATGAAAAAGAATTGTCTGCAGACGCTCCATACGGCTCCTGTATCGTATCCTCCATGATGCAATTAGAAATATCACAAGAGATATGTTGGAATGTTTGCGTGTGTTCTCATTGCAACATCTTCAGAGTTTCGGGAATAATTCTGAAATAATCCGATTTCTTTAAAGAACTTTAAGATCCAATTGATTTAGAATCAAATGCATTGATTCTCATTGAAGTAAACTAGAAATATGTTGTCAACGCCATTCCTTAGCAGAGAACCCACCATGTGAGAAAGTGTTTTCTTTAGTGCGCTACATGAATGAATACAACGATGCCCTTTCAAAGTTTCTATAGAGAACTTTAAGATCCAATTGATCTAGAATCAAATGCCTTTGTTCTCGTGAAGTAAACTGGAAATACGTTATCAACGTCGTTCCTTAATAGAGAACCCACCATGTGAGAAGGTGCTTTCTTTAGTACGCTACATGAATGGATATGACAATGCCCTTCAAAGTTTCATCATGTCAACCAAATAACACTTTGATTGATGTACCACACCCAAGAAAAATCTATATAATTAGGTTCAAGCTTACTCAACAGTTGAGCAAGACTAACGATTCTTATCACCATATCGTGTTAGATCCTAAGTTTTTCTTTTTATTTACGTTCATTACTTGCATTACATATTCTGCCAAATTCGTCGATTTTCTATAAGTCTGTTACATTGATATCAAAAATATCGCGAAATTTGTGGCATGAGATGTTTTGAATGCTAGAGACACTAATATTCGTGAGATTCAAAACTGGTCAACGCTCTCTTATGCTTTTCTTATTATTATTTTTTGGGTATCTATTTCGGGGTCTCTCGTTAATTAAAAATCATTCTCCATGGACCCTCCCTCTCTCTCTCTCTCTCTCAACACCCCAAGCACGACGCGCGCTCAACTAGGGTGCGGGCCTACCTGCGGCCTCGGTGCACCCGCCCTCACCAAAGCAAATGGGGAGGGGTGGGGCCCACCTCCCCCTCTTTTTTTTCGGAAATTATCAATAATAAAAATAATTTCTTACCGGGGGGGTGTCAGTCAACTGTTGCTGGGGCTCTTGACCATCCAATCATGCTACCGGTCGGCTCGTTGACAGGTCAACCGGCCCTCGTGCGCGACACGTGACTCTCTTTCCCCTACCTGTGGGGCCCTCCGATCGGGCAAAAAGCGGGAGACAAGGGGCGACATGTGCGGGGTGCGGACACGTGGCAGAGCACGGAGGCGTCCTCAGAGGAGGGTCGGGCTTTGACGTGGCGATGACGTTGCACCAGCTGGCCTAGTGTTTTTTTTTTTTTTTTTTTTCCTCTTCTTGCTTTTTCGCTTTGGGTGATTACTGATTGATGACATTGACAAGAGAGCATACTCTGTATTGATCGGCTATTTTCTCGCTGATTTTCACTTTTATGGGGATTATCAATCATTTTGTAAAATCATAATTAGAGACTAATAATATGAGGTGAGGTTTTATGTAGTATTAATTATCATGGTTCAGTGAATTTACACAACATTCATCAGGATGAAAAAAATAAGAATAATGCAGAAAATAGAATTGAGGAATTTTTTCTGTAATTTGATATATACTAATGAATAATATGTCAACTTATTGTAGACTTTCTTAAATAATTATTTTAAGATAATATCTCAATCAATATATACACAATCAAATGGAGATATGCATACAATCTTTAAAATACGAATAATCAACATTAATATCATAGTTATCTCTAATATAGGATAATATCCTATTGAGAGTAAAACATCTAAGAAGATATGATCAAATAAATATTTGAGTATTTGGATGTTTGGCACGTGAGTGTGGGGAAACAGCCTAGAGCAAAGAAATGTATCTTTCTTAGTTATGCTTATGGTGTAATGCATAATAAACTTTGGTGTGCTGATTCATCTAAGATTATAATTAGTAGAAATATTACTTTTGATGAGTTTGCTATCCTTCATCCTAACAACAAATCGTCTGTTACTTGTCATGAAATCTAGAAATTCCTACAAAGTAGGTGGAATTTGATGTAATTTCTTCACAACTAGTTGTATTCATCTACCAATAATATTAAGATTGAATAACCTAAAGGGGAATAGTATTCTATTGCTAGACATGGACCAAGAATGACAGTGAAGCCTCTGTAGAAATATGAGTAGGTAGAGTATAATGAGCCTAAAATCTACAAGGAAGCTTTCTCTTCAAAAGATTAAGCAAAGTGGTTGGTTGTTAGGAATGAAGAGATGGAATCTCTTAAAAAAAAAAAAATTAGACTTGGGAGCTTGTCAAGCCACCAAAAGGGAAGAAAATTGTGGGCTACAAATATGTTTTCAAAAGAAAAAAAAAGAAAGTTATATTTAGAGTTGAAAACATCAAGTTCAAAGCTCATCTAGTTGACAATGGCTATAGTCATATTAAAGGGAGTCAATTTTAATGATGTGTTACCTATTGTTAAACATAGATCCATCTGAGTTTTTCTTACTTTGGTTGTTATGCTTTCAATTGGAACGATTCAATGTGAAAATAGCTTTCTTACATGGTGAAATTGAAGATAAAATCTGCATGAGTCAACTAGAGGGTTTTCCGTTTTATGGTAAAGAAGGTCGTGTTTGTCTATTAAAAAACGTCTATATATACCTTAAAGTAATCACCTAAAAAGTGGTATATTTGATCTATTTATGGTGCAATTTGGCTATTATAGAAGCAAATATGATAGTTGTATATATCTGCGCAAACTTCCAAATGACTCTTTCATTTCTCTATTATTATATGTTGATTGTAGCAAAATATAATTCGAATAGACAAAATTTGAAAGCATGGTTAAGCGCTAATTTTGAAATGAAGAATTTAGATATGGCAAAGAAAATTCTAGGTATGGAACTTCGCTAAGATTGAAAAAGAGAAAAATTGTATCTCTCTCAGAAAAGCTACATGGAGAAGGTGTTAAATCATTTTAGCATGAAAGATGTTAAACCGGCAAGGATTCATCTTACTGCTCATTTTAGATTATTAGCTAGTTTTTTGTCCACATACAAATGAGGAGATAAAATATATGTCACATGTTCCATAATCAAGTCGCGTGAAAGATGTCAAATGAGCAAAGATTCATTTTGCCGCTCATTTTAGATTATTAGCTAGTTTTTTTTTTTTTTTTGTCCACATACAAATGAGGAGATAAAATATATGTTGTTCATTTTAGATTATTAGCTAGTTTGTTGTCCACATACAAAGGAGGAGATAAAATATATGTCACATGTTCCATACTCAAGTGGCATGAAAGATGTCAAACCAACAATGATTCATCTTGCTATTCATTTTAGATTATTAGCTAGTTTTTTGTCTACTTACAACTGTGGAGATAAAATATATATCACGTGTTCCATATTGTAGTGCAATTTTGTAGCCTTATGTATGTCATAGTTTGCAATCAACCCGAAATTTCACACTCTATGAATATGGTAAACATGCCCAAGTAGAGTTCATTGGCAAGCTATGAAGTGGATTTTGAAATATTTGAAAAGTACTTTTGATTTTAGTTTAGATTTGGAAAAGTCGGTGACACTCTTATAGATTATGTTGATTCTAAATATATTGGTGACCTTAACAACAAAAAGCCTTTGACTTGATATATTTTTACCATTAGAGGTTGTGAAACCAGTTGAAAAGTTATTTTACAACATATGGTTGTTTTGTCTACTACAAAGGCAGAGTACATCATTATTACAGAAATAGTTAAAGAGGCCATATATTTAATAGGCTTATATGGATAGCTCAGTACGAATCATGATGTGACTGTTGTCTATTGTAATAGTCAGAGTGTTATACACCTTATTAAAAATTAGATGTATCATAAGAGGACAAATCACAATTTACTTTGGTATTATTTTATTTGAGACATTCTTACTAATGGCTATATTAAGATTTTGAAGATTGGTATAAAAAACAATCCAGCCGATATGTTGACGAGACCTTTGCTTATTGCCAAATTCAAGCACTGCTTGGATTTGGCTAGTCTTCGCTACAACTAAGTTTTACTCTAATGGGAGGAAAAGCTTGTTTGTTACTTATATCTATTTAAAGAATTCAAGCCAAGGTGGAGATTTGTTGAATATGTCTTGAAATCTTTTGATGTATTCAACCTAAACAGAAATTTGTGACAACTTGATTTAAGAAAAATTGGAGGTTTAGTGTTAGTAGCATAGGGTTTGGACCGTTTGCCCAAGCCCATAACCCAACAGTATAAATATTGTTTTTTCTCAAGTTATTAGGTTTAAGAAGTAGAGACAGAAAAGGTCTTTAGGTTTTCTAGAGCCACCATTTGTAATATTTGAATTTCCATAGTGAATTTTGTTTCTCATCTCTCAGTGGTTTTTCTTGATAGGATTTTTTTTTCATAAATATGTGCATGTGTTTTTTTCCTCTTAGCTTTAATTTCATTGTAGTGTCAACACTGGTCATAACACACAAAGATAAAGTAAGATGTTCAATTCTCAATTGAATTCAAGACGTTGATTATGCGAATCAACTGGCTTTAGCGCAAACGGTATCAACTCGTGAGCGATGAGTCATGATTTGACTATCTTGAGATAGTCGTAGAAATACACGAAAGCGGCTTCTATTGCCGTTCGCGCTTCATATGCCAAACGCCTCCATGTTTCATTTGCTTATTCAAATAAAAGTGCTACGGCGAAAGTTAAGTTTTCAAAGAAATCAGCAGACCCAAAAGCAAGTCTAAAAGTCATAGGAGATAAGCTAATCTCCTCCTCTTCTTCTTCTTCTCGTTTTGCGGTTGAAAGGGAAGTGGCATGAGAGAGAAAGATTGAAAACCCAAGAAAGTCAATTTCCACGCCATGCACACATGGAAAAAGATGTCACCAAGCCTTGTCACAAGACATTAGAAAGTCTTCTAGCTTGCCTCAACACGCCAAAGGGGTAGAATCATCCCTAGATATATGCGCTTTCAAAGCATAATATAAATCAAAGTCAGAACTGTAATTATCAAGTCCGATTTTCATTCGAGAGGCTTCAATAATTGCACACGATTGGCCATTTAATAGGGGTCAAATGATAATCATTCTAATCAAAAATAAGTTTTTCTATTTCTATTCCTAAATGAGTTTTTGAGCAAAAATACACATTTAATAATGATACAATTCTTTTATTTCCGAAATAAAAATTTATTTGATAACAACATAAAATTTCTCACTTCTAGGTATTGATGGATGGCTGGCGAGAGGCAGGCGAGCAATGGGCAGGCAAATGGCCAGTGGACAGTAGGCAGGCTAGTGGCGAGCAATCAGAGGATGGTGGGTGGGGAGCGAACAGCGAGCGAGCGAGTAGATGGTGGGTGGACGGCAAGTGACAGCAGGTGGGGGTGAGCAGGTGGGCAGCATGCCACGACAGCTGGCCTACAAGCGATGGAGGTAGACAACTGGCTAATAGTGAGAGCAAGCGACAAGAAGAGTTTTTACTTCTCATTTTTATTCCAAAAATAGATAAAAAAAAAATTACTTCTTATTTCTATTCCAAACCTATTTTTGAAAATATATATATATATATATATACACATGTTATAGGAATAGAAAAATGACATTGTATTATCAATAGATTTCTATTCTAGATTTATTTTTGGCATATAAAAAATAGTTTTGAAATAAAAATAAAATGGTTATTGTGCACACCCTTAGTTAGGTTATCTATTTCTTCAATCTAACTCTTTAATGGCCATCCCACTTTCACATTTTGCAAAAGAGAAATCGAACTTGTTCCTTTTCAACCAATGTGGACTCCATATTGGGATAAATCATTATGTTGAAATATTGTCTCGCATCGCTTGACAACATGTCTTATATACTCTTTATTTTGGTGTGATCTTCCTTAACCTAAAAATTCACATTATTTAACAACGGATCTTATATGCTTTTTATGTCTAAAAGTTTAAGTTTTTAGGTTGAATTTTCCAGCTTGTTAATACAATCGCATTTCAATGTGCATGTATATATGGGTAATGGGTAACTTTGCAACTACTTCACGCTAGAGGATCAACCCAATTCAAGATGAGACCATTCAAGTTCCAGAGTTCGGTCACTTATGGTAGGACATGCGTAGATGGCCTTTATTTTTCTAGATTAAGTGAGTCATGCGTCCCGGAGTAAGGCACGGGCCCCATTTGATAAATGGTACGAACAAAACCCATGTCAAAGGTGCGTCAAGTCATTTGAACAATGACTAATCTCCGCCCGATTAGAATCATGGTCAGTCGGAGCAAAGCATTTGATTACCATGCGCATTGGAAAAAGTGAGATACCGTATCTTGACTACAACTCCCCCGAGCGATTGCATGACCCAACCAATGGGCTGCATCGTGTCGACTCGGCGTCGGACACCTCAAATGACGTGCACGAATTCAATTATACAGCTGACCAAGGCATAATTCAATGCACAGCCCAAATTTTCCTTTTCGAATTACTCGAATAAGGAAAATCCCTCCCCAGAAGGCCTTCTTCTGCGTCATAGACTCCTTATGCGAAACCTCTATTGTTTGTTAAAATGTGAACGCTCGAGAGCCTCGCGGATTTCATGAGCCACATACATACTCACATATATATACATACATACATATATATATATATATATATGCGTGTGTGTATATATGGTTACAATTTTTAGCAAGGTACGTGAAGGCAGGGAACACTCCCATTTGCACACGTGTCAACCTAGTGATTAGGTAGCCAGCTGTCGGGGCCCCACTTGGATGCTCCAACAAGGAAACCCCTCTTCCCTCTTCTCCCGTCCCGACCCCCACTCTCCCTCCTCCTCCTTCTCTCTCCCAAAGTTGTTTACCGTACTGGAACACAACTTCACGGTGTCGCCTCGCGAGATGTTGACTCGAATTCTCGGAGCGCGAGACGAGATTTTCTTCTTCTTTTTTTTTCTTTCTCTTTTTATTTATCAAAGGATCTTTCGGACAGGCGCCGTGTTTCTGTTCCCGGGAAATGCAAGCGACCTCCGAAGGCCAATTCGGAGGCGTGGCTGCCGGTATTTCGTGGGACACCCGCGGTACAAGCGCGCATGTAACCGGTGTACTTGCTGCGCATTTACTGCGGGTTGCCGGTCAACCCCGCTAACCTGAACCGGGCATAGCCGGTCGCGGGGCTTCCTTGCGCCTCTCGGACACCCCCACTGGAGGGCGGATTCCGAGTGGGTTCCCGGTTTGTCCCTTGTACGGCAAGCACCTTTGATCGCTTCTCAAGAGAGCTGTGAAAGCGGGGGGGTTTTTCTTTTCTTTTTTAGCATGTGCAAAAGTGCCGAAAAGGATTGAAATTGAGGCTGAGGTTGGTTCTCGTAAGTAGCGAGATGAGCTATCATAGGCTAGAAAGATAAGGAAAAGAAATGCGTGCTGCATTTTCTCCCGAAAAGAAAGAATCAAGTAATCCTCTTTTAAGTACTTTGGCAATATCAGATAGAGCCAAACCACTTTTTAAGTACATTCAATAGAGAATTGTCGAATTTTTTCACATGGGAAAATTTAAAATAAAGATACGAGTTAATGACTTCTGATTGACCGATACAAATCGGACTTTTTAAGAAGAATATCATTCAAAAGTGAAGTTTACCTATTATTGCATCCCAATTAAAAAAATGGGCGCAATCCCAACTTTTTTTTTTTTAACCCCGCCTCATAGGCCAACTCATCATGGGGGGTGAAATAGCTGATGTGCCCTGCCAAATTGGGTCAGATGACAAATGATAGTAAGTCAAATCATTGTGGACTTTGCAAATTGCATGTATTGCATGTCATTGTTTTTCTATGCCTACATGACCATGAACGCCCCACTATTTCAAAAAACTTGACCTCACAATGCATGGCGGAAGGAGAAAATGAAAAAGGTGGGGGAGGGAGTAGAAAAAGGGAAAAAGAGAAAAAAAAACAAAGAATGGGGACGGGAAGGAAGATACGCGATTTGACGAGAATGCCCTCGACTTCGCCGGGGCTTCACCGAGCGTGAAGCATTGCCACCTTCTGTATATATTGATCCTCTCTCTTCTTTGTTCCCGCACACACGAAAGCCATTTCCCCTCTCTCATTCCTCTTCGACTCTCCATCTGCGTACTCCTCCCCCTCTCTCTCTCTCTCTCTCTCTCTCTCTTTCTAGCGCACGCATATTCCCCAGCCAAATCTCTCCCTCTCCTGTCCCGTAGCCATGCCTGAAGCACCGAAGCAAGCGCCGAAACCGGCCGACGACAACCTCCACGACAAGAACAGGAAGGCCCTCCAGTTCATCGAGGACGTCACGGCCAACGCCGACGAGGTCCAGAGGCGGGTCCTCGCCGAGATCCTCTCCCGCAATGCCCACGTCGAGTACCTGCGCCGCCACGGCCTCGCCGGCCAGACCGACCGCGAGTCCTTCAAGAAGACCCTGCCCGCGATCACCTACGAGGACCTCCAGCCGGACGTCACTCGCATCGCCAATGGCGACAAGTCCCCCATCCTCTGCTCCCACCCCATTTCGGAGTTCCTCACCAGGTAAGCGAACGCGGCGGTCTCCCCACCTGTTCTTGATTTTTTTTTTTTTTTTTTTTTGGGGGGGGGGGGGTCGACTTCTCGGGTCAAATGGGTAAAGTGGGTGGTTCTTGATTTTTGGCTGGGTCTTGCTAAATCGGGTCGGTTCTTGATTTTCGGTGCAGCTCAGGGACGTCCGGAGGGGAGAGGAAGCTGATGCCCACCATTGAAGAGGAGCTGAACAGGAGGTCACTGCTCTATAGCCTGCTGATGCCCGTGATGAGCCAGTATGTGCCTAATCTGGAGAAGGGCAAAGGCATGTACTTTTTGTTCATAAAGTCAGAGGCTAAGACACCGAGTGGGCTCGTCGCCCGACCCGTCCTCACCAGCTACTACAAAAGCTCCCACTTCAAAGAAAGGCCCTATGACCCGTATACCAACTACACTAGCCCCAATGAGACCATTCTCTGCCCTGACTCCTACCAGAGCATGTACTCCCAATTGCTCTGCGGCCTTTGCCAGCACAAGGAGGTCCTCCGGGTCGGGGCCGTGTTCGCCTCCGGTTTCATCCGGGCGATCCGGTTCCTCGAGAACCACTGGGCCCTCCTGTGCCACGACATCCGGACCGGGTCCATCAACCCAGAGATCACCGACCCAGCCATCCGCGAGGCCGTGATGAGGATCCTCAAGCCGGACCCGAAACTCGCGGACTTCATCGAGGCCGAGTGCGGCAAGGACTCATGGAGCGGGATCATAACGCGGCTGTGGCCGAACACCAAGTATGTGGATGTAATCGTGACCGGCACTATGTCACAGTACATTCCCACTCTCGACTACTACAGCAATGGGCTCCCTCTCGTGTGTACCATGTATGCCTCTTCCGAGTGTTACTTCGGGGTCAACCTTAACCCGCTTTGCAAGCCAAGCGAAGTGTCCTACACATTGATCCCCACCATGGCCTACTTTGAGTTCTTGCCGGTGCACCGTAACAACGGAGCTGCCAACAACCCGATCTCAATGCCCAAATCGCTCAATGAGAAGGAGCAGCGGGATTTGGTCGATCTTGTCGATGTCAAGCTTGGCCAAGAGTATGAGCTTGTGGTCACCACCTATGCCGGTAAGTGGCCGTCTTTTTCATGCTTCAATTGGCGAAACACTTGACAGAACTTTTCATTTACTGATGGCGAATGTATTAAAACTTATTCAGAGAGACTTTAAACCCAAATTGGTCAAATCCTGACTCCAATCTGCAAGACTGAATTTCATTCAGAGTGTTTCAAGAAACATTTGTGTGTTGACTAGAGCTTAATTAGTTGTGCGTACTCATGATGAGCACTATCTGTAATTTCGCAGGACTCTATCGCTACAGGGTCGGGGACGTGCTCCGAGTCGCGGGGTTCAAGAACAAGGCGCCTCAGTTCAACTTCATATGCCGCAAGAACGTGGTCCTGAGCATCGACTCCGACAAGACGGACGAGGTCGAGCTGCAGAACGCGGTGAAGAACGCGCTGAACCACCTGGCCCCGTTCGACACGATCGTGGCCGAGTACACCAGCTACGCCGACACCTCGACCATCCCCGGCCACTACGTCCTGTTCTGGGAGCTCAGCCTGAACGGCTCGAACCCGATCCCTCCTTCCGTCTTCGAGGACTGCTGCCTCGCAGTCGAGGAATCGCTCAACAGCGTCTACCGCCAGGGCCGGGTGTCGGACAAGTCGATCGGCCCACTCGAGATCAAGATCGTGGAGCCCGGGACGTTCGACAAGTTGATGGACTGTGCCATCAGCTACGGAGCCTCGATCAACCAGTACAAGACCCCTAGGTGCGTCAAGTTTGCGCCGCTTCTGGAGATACTGAACTCCAGGGTCGTGTCCAAGTACTTCAGCCCCAAGTGCCCCAAATGGGTTCCGGGACACAAGCAATGGAGCAACTAGAGAGAGATAGAGAGAGAGGGAGAGAGAGAGAGAACCACTGATGATGGGAAGAATCAAGAGATTTGTGATTTAATTCTGATGGTAGTTGAAGTTGAAATTTGGGGTTCATCAAGAATTGTTCCTTCTGATTATCTTTAGGGTAAAAAGTCAAGCACCTTTTTTTCTTTTCTCCTTAGATTAACCCATGTGTCACTTTTTCCATGCTTTATCTTTCCCACCCCTTCCCCTTCCCTTTTATTGGGTTCTTTTCTTCATTACCTTTGTTTAATAATATTTTAGTAGAGACCCTCCTTTATTAGCCATGTACAAAAACGGTTCCTCTAAAAGGAAGCTTTCTCATCTCTCTCTCTCTCTCTCTCTCTCTCTCTCTCTCTCTCTCTCTCTAGTCTCTTCCAACTTTCATTTTTTTTTTTTTTTTTCCATTTCTTTTCTTTCGCTGCTTGTAGCCGAGTGTTGTTGACTGCACGTTCTAGCAATTATAATCATCACATTTTATTGGGAATTTGATTCTTAATTCCAGCCAGGATTCCTGCCCATCGAAGTATCATGGGCTCGTTGCTAAAACGGCAAATGGAAGCCAACCACTCTTTTTGAGAACTCCCATTATTTTTTTATTGTTCTTTTGGGGGAAGAGAAAAAAAAGTGTAATGACTTTTTCCTTGCTCGAGTGTATTGAAGGGATTAATATAATAATCATTTTCGACAAAAAAAAGTTTACTATGCTCAGTAAATAGATACTTATGAAGAAAAGAAAATGAGGGCATCATCTACTCCTGTTCAGCAATATTATGTTCTCCAGTGAAATCTTGTGCAATCGGCCTGTTCAATCAGTTCATGCCAATGATGTTGCTGAACATGTATCATGGATGTTATGGTAAACTCGAGTCTGGCATTTACCCAATGCAGTGACGGAGTCTGACTTTAAGCAGCCCCCTGCCTTGGCAGTTAGCAGACTTTGGGCTATAACAAGAGTTTGAAAGCAACTCGTTGGTCAATTGGCGCTAATCTAGTTCCTCTCTCCTACCACTAGCACCTGGATATGAAAAATTATTGTCTAGGATCAGCAATATTCTCCTAATTATTATTTCATAGAAAAGTCTAGTAATCTCTGTGCCTTCCCCTGAATATGAACCTTATCACAAAAAACTACTTATCGGCACGCGAGAGGAAGATAGTTATGAATCAGGTGATGGCAGCATTTGTTTGACATCACGATGGATTTGTCCCTTCAATAAAACCCAATTTTCTGGCCAAGAAAGTCTCCGGAAAATCATGGAAGAGGAGGTCCAGGGTCAGACAAAAACTGGGGAAAGGCCAGAAATTTTTTTTGTTTTGGAGTGGCAGGACAGATAAGATTATAATCCCTGGTGTTGCTTCCCTACTGTACAGTTTGTCTGGAGAAACAAACAAAAGAAAAGCGCACACACAAAAACACACACACACACACTCGCACACGCCGCGGTCGTTCCGAAAAACCAATCGATGTCAGGGTCCATGGGGTTGGTCCTCAGACAAAACCCAGAAAAGTAGAGAGGAGACAGTTTCAGCAACTTCCTCAGGTTCTCTGATAAAGAGTTTTGCCCTCTTGTGGTGCTTAAATGGAGAGAGAAAATCTTGAAAGTGGGTAACGCGTTGAAGAGATAAGGGGAGTCTTTTGTGCTCTTGTTTGTTTCTCCAGTTGAGCTCCACATCCGTCCTTCTCCCCCATGATTTCCACGTTGGTTGTATTTTAATCCAAGGGCGTTGCCATTTTCCCAACGCCCCCAACAACAACAACAAGAAGAGGGAATAAAAAGAAAAGATGTGTCCTAACCAGTGCTAATTAATTATCAGATGCTGATTAATCGCGTACGGTGGAGTACACATGAATACAAGATGTTTTGTAGGCGTGGGGGGTGATCAATCAAGATCTTTCTCGAATGGACATCCGTATCTTCTGCCTCGCCAATGTTTGGTCCGGTCCCCATGAAAAATGGATGAGACGCTCCATTTTTTTTTCCAAGCTCGCCCTTTATTTAAGTTCAACGACATTGTTTATTGCATCCTGGCCGGCATTATTTGGATTGCCACATAATCTTTTTTGGCAACCCATTCAAGGAAAACAAACAGAAAAGAACAATGAATCTGTTCCTCTTGAGGTCAAATTGTCTGATCCATTTTGTCAACGAATCTGTACCCCTTGAAGTCAAATTGCCTGATCCATATGTTCATTTACCTAAGTAGAGTAGATGAACTCAGCCGGAATGGGTTAAATCATGCTATCATTTGGTCTCGTCTCACAGTGCAAGCACGCCAATTTTTGTCTTCGCCCCATGAACAAAGAAAAGGTCCGAAACAAAGAATGGTAAATTCTTTAACGGTAAAAAGAACAAGATTGTCCATTGTGAATTTGAGTTCTGCATTTACTCAAAGATCCCGCACTTTTTGGGGATAGATTGCAAGAGATAACAAAAAAGAGAAAAAGTAAAACGTCGTCTTGTCATGTTAAGATATGACATTGGGCAATCATTAAACAATCTCTTTAGGAATGTGATTTGGTCAAATTAAATCGGTCACCAACCTATCTGAGAACCAAAGTTATAAGCAGATCTCGCATTCAGAAAACTCTATAACACCCGGGGACACGTTTGGTTTCAATCAAGGGTATCCCCAAAAATATCAAACCAAAGTCAACTAGCTACCATATTACTAAAACAAAGTGCTTTTTTTCTTGAGGTTACTCAAGGTTTTCTAGATAACTTTAAAGCACAATTATGACTCATTGAGGTAATTACATAATCGATATTTTATTGAAATGCTATTTGTTCAAGATTTTATTCAAAGAAAGTACGATCAAGCAAGTTTCTCATCCTCCAGCAATTATTTTGAGATGGATGTGAGATTGTATATAAAAATTCTTCTCGAGTTTTGAAGGATTCAAGGAGTATTCCAGACTTTTCATGTTCCAATATCTGGAATAGTTGAATTATAAGAAATTAATATATTGTCATCAGCCCAACTACCTCTGTTGAAGTTTTGATAGGTTTTCACTGCCCAGGAAATCAAGGACATTAAGCTTCATTTTCAGTGATCTGCTCCTCATGTTATTGTCAATCTTTTCTTTTTTTTTTTTGGAAAAATAAGACAAATAATTTTTAACTATGACTAGATATGGAATGTGATTCTTAAATTTTTAATTTATTTAATGTAACCCTGAACTTTTAGTATATATTTAATATAGTCTCTGAATCATAAAAAATATTTGGCCAAAATTCAAAGTCCATTTATGTAATTATCATAATTGTTCCCTCTAAAAAGGAAGCTGAAAAAGATTTAAAGAAAGACAAGTATTTTTCCTAATGACTTACTTTTTCTCTTGTCAACTGATGTTACCTTGATTTTCCATCTCTAAAGGCATTCATTTTCAACTCCCTTGTCTCCCGCCTTATCCATTACAATCACAAGGAAAGATCAGTCACTCAGACAAAAGCCCTTTTTTTTTTTCCTTTTGGGTTTTCCTCATGCACTTTGACTTTATGGATGGGGATTTCCACAGCTACAAGACAGTTGAAAAGCCAGTTCTACAATGGGTTTGGAGATTTGTGAAGTCCAAATGGGAAAAAAAATATAAAGCGTGACCCCGATGCATGATGCAGGTGTTTTTCCTAGGGCGGTCACCAGCAAAGTGCACGAACCACTTAGGCCATTAGGGGCCGGATAGGGCGCGCACGTCCTCAATATCTTCTCACGAGAAAAAAGGAGATTCACTATGTGAGCTAGGCCTAGGCGTGCCTTAATGATTTGATTCGTTGGTTGCAATCCCGAAACGGACGGATCCTCGTGTCACAATGCGTGTCTTATTATCCTAGATTATCACTCTCGTCTTTGATGAGCTTTGAGTTTTTAGACTACTTGATATGCACCTCCGATTTAGAATGTCAAATTGAAGATTTATATAGCTCATTTGTCATGTAGACATCTTTGGAAAGGTAATAGAAATAAAATCACCTAACAACAAAATTACCATGTCGATATCTCTTTTTTGTCACGTGAAAATAGTGATGCATAATAGCTATAAGGTAAAAAAATCAAAGAAATACAACCATACATTTTTAATCATCAAATTGGATATATAAGAGATGTGTTTTTTATTTTAATTACAAAAGCGCTCGATTTTACGGTTTTAACCAGATAAATTACCAATCAAAGCCCAATAGACAAGTTTATTAATTAAATCTCCGGGAGAATACACATACATATGCTCTAATTGAAGCGTACCGACCTGGTCTAACGGTCCAGTAAACTGAATTCATATGATTAGGGTGAAATTTAGAACTTTTTTTTTTCACACAAGGGGTGGACCACATCCTAGAATGTTGCCACGCGGCATTGAAAGTGTCATTTGACTTGACGTGTTGGATGAAAGCTCTCCCTAATCACGTGGGACCCAACAACAACAAGCCAATAACATCACGATGATCCACGCATGGTTGTTCCCGATTTGCAAGTGTTCTTGTGGGGGGGCACGGGGCAACAGCATCATCATGCATGGATTTTATAATTACAAATTGCAGAAAAATCGATGGATGAACAGCCTATTGAACTATCTGTAGAATGGAAAAGTGGCTCACTAATTTTGTTTTTCTTTAAAAAAACAAAAACTGACCATTTTTTATATTGGATGATTGAATGAGAGGAAATAGCGTATTATTCGATGATATTTAATGAGAAGTGCAACAACTATGAATTACATATATATGGACATAACCTTTAAGAAATCATGTGTAATTGCACGAAATTACCCGAGAAAGTATGCAAATTATGAAAGATAAAAAAAGAATAAAAATATATAATAATATTTCTGGTTATATTCTCTAACACATCCCCTAAAACTCAACAGGAAAATTAATATCAAGTTTATAAATAATATCTTCGAATATGGTCGACGCTTGAAAATTTAAAAAGCAAAACAAAACACATGCGACAAGCAATGGAACTAAACTAAGAATACTCCTACGTGATGGCTAAGCTGGTCCTTACGCAAAATAGAATATAACTTCATCGGACGGATTACCGAGTTAGTGTTATTGTTGTGGTTGGGCACCAATACCATCAAAGTTGCACTAACTTTTGACTAACTTGGGCAGCACCTTCAATACCATCAAATGTTGCACTGACTCTCAACTAACTTGGGCAACATCACAACAAATGCAATTGTATTTTTGAGTGGAATGTCTCGATTTTACACTTCGCATCGCATATAAGCATGAGCCTTTCGCACAAGCAAACGGAATAAGGACGTAACTATGTCAACATAGGATGTGGGTGTCGCCACATTGATGGGAGAATTGGGGAAAGGTCGAACGACCAAGGGTGCACAGATAGTTGTAAGATCAAATTACTAGAACACAATCGGACGAGACTAACAATGTTGAGGACCAACTCGAGAAAGGGATATTGGTAGTAATTGAAAAAGAGAACGGCACAAGGAGCGACATGCTTCGGATTTGCATCAGGTGTGATTTACCTCAATGTTAGAGGTACAACTGGAATGAATTATCGTTCATATAAGCAAAGGCAAGACGAAAGCATTTGAACTCATTCTAGTGCACATCGGCTAGAGGCGACAAACATCCAGGGCATATGGCACGCAGAGGAAATCGAATCTCGATAAGACTGGATTTGAATCGTAGTTCAGATTCAAGTTGGTTCAATGAGGGCAATCACGAAATTCACCAAATGGGTCAGTCTTTTCCTTCAATTTATCCTATTTAAAAAATAAAAAAGCGTGGGAGGACGTTACATATGTCCGAGACAGACACAACTTCTTCTAATACTAGAAAACCGCTAGAAGATACTGAGGACCAGAGCATGTCATGAAATAAGCACATTGGGCGAGCATGCTTTGACTGTCTCCGGGGCACAATTGAATGTAGATATCATGAACGCGAGATGCAAGATGCCAAGCTAAGAAAGCTGGGCAACCACTCCCCTATGTGCTAATTGCTAGTGCATACAAGGCACCAGCGCCCAGCTCAGTTGGAGAGGCCTAGCTTGATATGATAAGAGTGAATTCGATTCAAATAGACTTCATTCAAGAATGCTGCTGCCCTTGGAATCAATAAGAAAACAAGTGTTAAGTTTCATATCAGTGAATAAAGCGAAAGGAAAGAATAGACCTTTCTTGCTCGGCATATTATGGAATATAGAGATGTCATTTGAAAAGTTTCGTTGTCTTTTATAGTTTTGCATAATATCATGTGTGATTGTGAGAACCATAGAAGATCTTTGAGGGTCATGTTTCGCGACTTATCATAATTGATAACTTGGAATTAGAGTTAGGCGATTTTGAGTGCATCGAATGCACATCTCACGCTGTGCACACTCAAATACAAATGGCCTCACCACTTACTGTATCAATCTAGTTGCAATGGCCCCAACCAAATTAATGATAAATCCTTATCATGTAGTTATCAACATGACGTCCTTCGTCGTATTTTTTTGATACCATGTTCCATAATTTCAAATCGTCTATCTAAAAGATAATCCGAATTGCAGTCACTTTCAAATGATTTAGCATTCTTTTAGCATCGACCACTCGAAAGAAAAATCTAATGTTGCCTGCTTTCAATAGTGTTAGTTATCACTTATCGGTACATTTCGTTAGAAAGCCCATTCAAATAGTGCTTGCTTGTTAAAATGGTGTTTAATGCATATTGACAATAGGAAAAGCTACTGTTGACAGCACTAACTCCGAAATGTGTTCGTGGCATTGTCTACCCAAAAGTTTTGCAAATCTGTTTAATATTACTTCCAAACTCAAGTTATTCTACGCTACCAACTTGAATTGAGTTTGAGGGGGTGTGTTAGAGATATCTTCTAGATATTATGGAGATATAACCAATACATCATAGATTTTCCAAATCATTTAGACATTAAGCTTATTATGTCCATCTTGTACACGATCAGAATTGATCTCAGATTAGTGACATGTTATATTAAACCAGATTTTCTTTGATTTAGTCTGACGCCTACAAGTAAGCCATGGTCATACTCATCATCTAAGTGCACCAAAGAAAACGGAATATCCACACACTATGCGAGAACTTTTGTTGTCTAATGCTTCATGCTCTTGACATCTTGACAAATAAAATGAATGGCTGTTCAGTTATTCTCAAGAATTTGGCCAACATACATACTTATTCTCAAAGCCACATCTCGGGAGTGTTCCGTGCATCTATCTCTCTACAGATCATTCTCACACGCAAGGGGGGGAAGAAAAATGGAGGGACAAAATGGATAAGATAAGGCACATATACTATCTTATGTATAAAGGCAATCTCCAAACCTTGCCTACATGATTAATACTGTTATCAGATGCCGTAATCTGATGCTTCTCGCTCGTATACAAAAGTCTGAGAAGGCGAAAAAAAGAATGATGAGGTCTCCATCATGCTGCAAGGAGCGATAGCGATTGAGAGTTACCGAAACCCTAGCTGATGGCGATGGTGAAAGCGAAACATGCTTGCTTTTAGAGACAGTTTAACCCTACAAAACGAAGGTGATGGTTGGCAGTACAACGACGTGGCTGATGATGAACCGGAAGATTTCATTGATCGACAGGTGAATAATAATTAACTGCGATGAATTTGAGGGTGAGTGATCGAATTTGGACCTCGTGCCTAACATATTTCATAGACCCTAATCGATTTTCTTCTTGTTTTTTCCCCCTAGATGTGTTATTACTAGGTTGGACCTAAATAGTACTGTGTTTGTACCAGAAGTGCAGCTTCCCTTGATGGCCCTGATCGCAAAACACACGCATATGTCTAAAAATTGGTAAACTTGTTACTTTCTTAAGCATTTTGACCGCCCAATGTTCGGACACACTGACGATAAGCTATTATCACCATGTTTTTTTCGGTCCTTCAAGTATTGTCATTCGTTCAATTTGACTTCTAACTTAGAAATTGACAAAATAGTCAACTTCATTTGAACTTAGCAAACTTCATGGTCAAATTAGCGTTGCCCACTAAGAGCCATCTTAAAAGCCACACTCGCTATCACACACCAACTTATTTACGTTCGAGAGAGTATAGAGAAGTTAAGGGTAATGCTAGGGAGAAACTTTATAATAGGTTACTCACCACCCTAGGTAATCAAGCTAACAGATTAAGGCAAAATAAGAAAAACTTCTTGTTCTTAAGTCAAAGACTCAAATAAGTTATAAATCAATTAAGTCGTGTCTTTTCATTCATCATAACATGCTTATATAACTAAGCATGAAACAACTCCAAGCATCGGAAAAACAAAAAGACTCAAAGGAAAGACAAACTAGTTTTACTAGAAGACAATTAAAATTAAATAGAGACTTTGGAAACTTAAGCGATATTTACTAAACCGTGAAAATATGATAAAATATATATAGTTGGTTGTAAGTCTCCAAGTTTTACTAGTTCCAAAGTGGCTGAATTAATGGTCTTCAAGGAATGCATTATGCAAGTGGATATTAAGATTTGCACATGTACATGCGAGTTAGCAAAGTCGAAATATTTGAATATATTGCATTACGAAGAAGAAGAAGAAGAAGAAGAAGAAGAAAAAAAAGAAGGCGACTAAAATTTTGGTTTCTTGGGAAATAAATAAGGACGAGACCTAGCACTCGTGGGACATGGAATTTTCGAATATATCTTATTCACTGCCCTTGTTATAATTATTGTTGCGGGTGTGGTGACTGGACGGTGGGGGAAAGGGAAAGGAAACACAAATGAAAACGAGGGGTGGCGCCACCCGACCCAAACAACGGACCGGCCGTTGGCCCCATGATTCACGTGTAAGTGTCTCGGTCCGAGCCGAAGGCGACGGCACATCACGGGCCGGCCGTCGAGGCACGTGCGGCCTGTCACCTCGCACGTGGGCGCCCCGTAAACGACACGGGACACCAACACGTGTGGCCCCCACGCCCAACCCCCAACCCCCCGGGGATGTTGACTTTGACTGGCGCCCGAACACGTGAGCATATCTGCTCTGTCCCCCTTGCCGGGCCCTCACCCCCCCCGAACAAGGCCCATTCAACCCACTAGGGGCCCAGAAACTCGTCATCCACATTTCCCCCGTCCTTTTTTTTTCCTTTTTTTTAAAAATTTATTATTTAAACAGTTTGATATCGCGATGTCCTAACTCGACTAAATCTTGACGAGTCACGGCTCGACCGTCCCTCCCCTCCTCTTGCCAGCTCGGGCTCCTTTTCATGCTTCCTCAATCGATCCATGCCGAACCCGAGCCGACTTGGAGGCGGGGGGGCGTGCTTCTTGAACAGCACATCGCCCGTGTTCTAGGTCCTATCAATTCAATGTGCACGTACCGTCCGCAGCAGGCGCTAACATGGAGAAGTGGGGACGCCAGTACCGGGCGTGGCTAGGGACACAGAGCCGTGGTTCATGGGAATTTATTATAACACGAAGGGGTCCAAAAACATTTGTGGAATGGAGAGATGAAAGTCAAATGAACCATTCAAATCTAGATAATGCCAACAGTCGTGCATAAAACAATGAACATGTCCTTGTTCCCACCCGCAACGTGATGATGCAAGATTGATGTCTGCATTGCAACGGTTGACGTCTTCTCTTTTAAATCTGAGATTTTTATGCTTACAATTTTCTTTTTCTTTTGATGGAACACTACCGTGCTGCATGCCCCTTACTTTAGGCACGAAGAGAGTTGAATATTTAGCAGACCGCACCAATTATTTGGAGCACCATATCTTCCCGACGGGGCCTGTCGGAGAAGGTCGTAAGATCGTGCCCGGTGTGTAACCCTAACGTCAGGCACTGTTGGGCAAAGCTGTGGTCAATGATCACATAATCGGAACACGAGACAGTTTGTTTAAGTCGAAAAGCAAAGGATTAGTAAATTTATATGAATTTCGCTCGTATGGGAGCTGAGCGGAGACGGATTAAACAATGGGGGGTGAGGAGGAAAGAAGCAACCCGAACACCTCCCCCCACCACTGCTCGGCTGATGATGCAAACACCTCGAGATGTCTTCAATGCGCACTGACCACTTGGCCACCGGATAATCATTAAAACAATTTGGGTTTTATCAGATCGAAGATGCCTGCCCCCCCGCCCGGACATTCTTTTATATTCCACCCCCGAAAAGGCATGCTGGAACGGATGATAACGTTCTTTTTCCTTTTATTAATGATCTTCTCCTTCCTTCCTTGGTCCTCTCTAGTTAATATTATCGTTGGGAGGGCTGCTGCTTGCTGCTTGCTGTTTGCTGCTTGCTGCTTGCTCTGCGGTTGCTTTCCGAAAAAGCGAGCCTCGACGATGATGATGATGATGCCATGAGTGATGCAACATTTGCAGGAGCGCGCCCGAGTGCAGCAAATAATTGTCGACCTTTCTCGGTTTTCTCCATGATTCATCGCGGCCGTTGAGCAGCATACGTCGATGTCTTCCGAACGTCTGACATTGCTAGAATCCAAAGCCCTTTCAGATTAAAATAAAACTAGCAAAGTAGTCGCCTGGGTCACGCAAGAGGTTACGTCTTCGAACCCGCAAGGCAGATACCCCCCTTGCAAAAAAAAATATGCCGATTCCGAAGATAAAGAAGAACCCAGAAGGAGGAAAAGGGCGTGCCATTAGAATATGTTTTGCGAACCACGACCGAGTACCCACTCCTGATTTTCGGCAATTAGACTCCACACTCATCTCGCTTACGTTTTGAGGAGGGCAGAAAGAACACGGGCGTGGCCGCAGATTCCTTTACTTGATAGTGACAATGGGGGAACGTTTCATTCGGGCAGATAGCTGCCAGGGAAAGTGCTTTCTTTTCTCATGATGTTGGAGCGTGGCTTCGAAAGTGATGGTTAATCAAACGTATTTTGTATATAGATGGTTGGTGTACGGTTCGCTTTCGGGAATCTTATTGCTCTTAAATCTGGCGGGTGCGAATCACCCTGTTCATTATCGATTGGTCCCGACGAGCCAATGATGCACCTGACGGGTGTCAAGCCCGAAGTGAAGATACATGAGTATGAGTCTTGGCAAGCTATCTCCTTCTTGGGCACCGAGCAACCGAGCTCGTTCCGTTTTATAAAGAAAATCTAATGCATTTTAGTTCATGGGCTAGCCCTTTTAGGCCCATCATGCAACCTCTCTCTCTCTCTCAGCCCCATCCCTTATTCAGGTGTTTGAGAGCATAATTTTGCCAAACATGCAATCAATCTGGGGCTGTGCCCAATGTGAAGGCAGATCATTTGGGCATCTGCTGTCCTAGCTCAGTTATGCCCAAGTTTTCTGTTCAAATATAGCAATTTGAAATCAGATCTGATTACTTAAGCATTAAGTACTGGCTCCTGATGGATGACCAGCACTTGCAGTTATCAGGTTAAGCGCTTTAAATCACTTGTTAATTGCCTAATGTGAACGAGTTTAAAGGCATTGACATCAAGTCTGCTCAGGATTTGACCCGACTCCAAAAGACCAGACATGATCCCGGGCTACGATTCATGTTTTCAACACGATAGGTGGTCGACTGCAATCTGCGGGTCGATGTCATTGTGATATAGAAACCAGACAGTTCACCACCAGCACTGTGACAAATCATTATGTTTGTGTAGGCAAAAATATCTTTGGAAAAAGAGACGATGCACTGGTGACGATTTGCAACGAGTGAGACAAAAAGACGCCATTTGCACACGTCATTACCGGTTTGACATCGAAACGTTGGTTCATAAAAGGGAACAGGTGATATGATACTATCTCCATTCCTCATACCATCTTCCCTGAAAATTTGTATTCCTATGTTTGCCCATTCAAATTATACTATTGTATGGTTGAATAATCAAAGCCAAATGCCATTTAAAGGGTTTCTCATTCCAACCCAGCCTGTGGCTTTTTTACCCAAATAAGCAAGATTTACCTTTGCCAGCTTATTCCAAGAATATTTATGTCAGGACTAGCATGAGGCAATGTGAATCAGCATCCATGAAGTGTATAAAGGAGAATGAGCAGACTGACATATGCAAATTTTACGGCCTGGAAGTGGCTCGGATGAAAAAGAGTCATTTATTACTCAAAGAGGGTCTTGCTTCAGAAAATGGACCAAAGGTGCAAAGTAGAGTAAAAACTAACTGATTAGGCATTCCTCCAGCCAGTCAGGAGAGCAATGGAGGTGATTTATAACATGGAACTGGTTGCCAAATCTAATGAAACATGGAGAAAAATAGAGAGGACAAACAAGCTATGGCCATTAAAAGACGGACTTCTAGTTCACATAAGGCAAGTATGCTGCAGTAAGTGTCATGTACAGAGGAAATAGATCTTCAATCCAGCATCAACTTTGTTGTTTCCCTAAAGCCTCCATTCCAATCCTCAATGTATCCTTAACCACAGATGGATATTTATTACCAAGCACGAGCATCACAGATCATTGTTGTTAGAGAATATGCTTTTGATCACAACATGGCAAAGTTCATCCATGGAAAACCTAGCTTCACAATTTGTCAAAATTATTCTTATCTTGATTTCAACATCCTTTCCCATGAATGTTTTAAGGATCTGATTGATCAATAGGGACACCAAGCAAAGGCTAACCAGAAAACAGTATGATAGACGGAACACTGCTTCTTCTGCAGAAAGAACGTAATACACATAATAATGCACTGCTTCACACCCCATTAAAGTAATGATTATCTCATCAGCAGTTTCTGAGCGATGCTAATACAAATCAAAACAAATGGTCATTTTTTCATTAAAGCTACCAATAGTACTCGACTAAAGATAGTCTTTCATATTATTTACAAAGGATGTTCAGTCAATCATTAAGAAAGGAATGTACGATTAGCCTGCCAAAGTTGCATGCTCATAAGTCAAGAGTCAAAGACCTACTCAGTCTTGACCCATTTTGGCATTTATATGCTGCCTCTAAAGTTTCCTAACATCGCTTAATATTTATACCTAGTCAGTCGATTGGTCAAAGAGTATCAACAATCACCTTCTTATGATTGGTTGGAGTCAAGTTAACATCATTAATGCTTACTTATACTATTTAGGAATGCAAATGAAAGAGTTCATGATTCAAACGATCTTGCAAAATTCCTATCCGAGCCAAATAGCTATGTGACTGCAAAATGTAAATTACAAACTAAGCCTTCTATTAGAATATCTAAAAAATAAACTACTTCTTCATTTAACAGTTTAAACTTTTAGAATAGTTGATAGTGATCCCTCAAATTCTCACATGGTATCAAAGCCCAAGTTACCAACAAGTTTAGACCCAATAGCCACACGAGTAAGAGTTACGGTTGTTCTTGCTCTGACCCATGCCCAATGTGTGAAGGGAGATTGTTGAGGTTGGAAGGGGTTGGTGGTCGGTATGTAAATATGAGAGAAAGCCTTACCCTTTAAGCTCACTTTTGGGATAAGAGAGGCCTAAGACCACCTCCAACATGATATCAGAGCTAGAACTCCGAAGTTCAAAACTTTCCAAACCCCCTTAATACTAGCTAAAAAGACCAGAATAAGTGTGAAGTGGAGTATTAGAATATTTAAATAATAAACTACGCTTTAATCTAACGGCTCAAGTTTTTAGAACAGTTAGCAGTGGTCCCACAAAATCTCATACCTTCAAATGGAGTCAAGCGGTCCATTTTAATCGTAGGAAATATGGATCCATCTCCTAGAATTATGATGCTAATGATGAATAGGTTGCATTCTGGTTGATGTGTACATATAAGTCCCCATAAAATGAGTAAATATGTTTTGCCATCCCTAACAAAATACTTGTAGACATCTGTCAATTACAACAGTTTCTTTGGTTCCTAATTCTTTAGATACCATGCAGGGAAAAATCCCCCATTAGTCAAGTCTGTTATAGCCAAAAAATCAACAGGCATCTTAACTATGTCCTTTCGTTCATGCTTTTCATAATGAGATCATATTGACTACATATCACAACTCCATTGTGCAAAACCAGTCCATAGATGCCTACTAAACACCAAGAAAAAAACATTTTTTGGTAAGTGAAAAAAGTGGGGAGGGATGACCAATGTTGACTATCCCTTAGGCCTTACCATAGGAGTTTCCTACCCACCATAGAATATTTGATTAGGACCATAACAAATCAGTACCACCCGAGACCTTAAAGTCAGAGATTGGCATAGCCCATTCAGAAAAGCCCAACCAGCGTGTTTGCTGTTCATAACTCCTCCGCATAAGGTAACAGCACCCAAAATCCAACAAATCCTCTTAGAACATTGAACACTCTTTAGTACTAACTGCAAGTAATGCTAAAATTCATAGACGTTGAATACACTCCGGGTTTTAAGAGAGTAGGCTATTAATGACATTGGACCAAACCATTTCACATGAAGCGTGCATGTCATGCAAATGCGTCACAACAGTGCAACATGCATGGCCATCTGTGGCCACACAAAAGCCAAACAGACTATTATCCTGGCTTTGCTGCCTTTTTTGTTTCTCAATCCTCTCATTTCCTTCCAAACATTGCAAGTTTCAGAGAGATCTATGGCTATCACTCAAAGAGATAAATCTCATATCAATTGAGGGGTACAAGAAACTCAAGGTTTGAAATGGAACTCAAAGCTACATTTAAAGTCCCTTCTATTTGATTTTCATATTTGGAGAAAAATGTCATTTTCATCTCAGAAATAAAAATTCCTAAAACAGGTCTAGTTCTTCATAGTATTTGTGAGATTCTTTTGCAGGATTCAAGTTTCAGACCTCTAGCTCATTCATCCTAGAAATCCCAGGTAAATCTGAGCAAATTCACGATTATATGCATGCATCCTCCTTAAAAGATGAAGTATATTTTATGGTCTTGTTTGTAATCATTTTCTGCTCATGCAACTCAACTAGTTGAAAAATCTAGCTACGAAGTTATGTGATTGTTCAACAAGTATCTTTGCACTAATTCCCTCTATCCCAACAAAGCAGCCAATTTTCAGAAGTAGGGTTATGCCATGGTTCGATTTGATTTAGTTTGGTTCTTCTTTAGCAGTAATTTTCAGACCAAACTGAAAAATCCTCCTAAAACATAAATGAAGACATCGTTTGGGCCTTATGATTCTTCTAAACAAGACCTCTGCATTCTTCGGGACCCATTTGTAAAAAGGTCTCCAGGTTCAAATGTAATCAAAGTGTGGCCATTTAGACATAGCTAGCAAAATATTTGATGAGATGCCAACTAAGAATGTTATCTGTTGGACAAGCACAATTTCTGGGTACATGAACTGCGGTCAGCTTGATGAAGGCAGAGGGTTATTCAATACAAGTCCAGCCAAGGATGTTGTCCTGTGGATGGCTATGGCCACCACAATAGTTTTAATTCTTATAAGGAATAGAACACTTTTAGCTTAAAAGTAAAGCAAGTGTATAAGACTACAAATTGACAATGTGAAAGTAGTTTCTATACAATAGCAATTCCTAAAATTTTCTCATAAACAGAAGAAACGTTTGAGAAAAGATAATCTCATTGGTTTTGGTTGGCAAACCTGAATTCAACAGAAAATTCAAGTTGAACCCTTTTCATCCCAAACCAAAGAAAAGTTAATTAATTGAGTTCATTCTTTTCTTCTTCTTCTTTTTAAGTATCTTTAATTATTTCTTTTCTGCATGCCCAGCTTAACATGTTTAGTACATCAAGCAAACCTCTTAAGTGTTTTAGAACATCTCTTATCATTCCATGGGCGATTTGATTGAGATGGCTGCCATTCTGCAAACACGTAGATCTCATACTACAACCTCATACATTGGAACACAGAACTAGGGTGCAGTCAGTGGCCAATCCAGAAACTAACAAACTACCTCTATTTAGTATCATATAGGAGAGGCTAATAAACACATATATGCTGATTATTATTACAGTCCTCACTCGTGAAAATTGTAATCAAACATTAGATATATGACTATTAAACTCTATTCCAAATATATAACCTTTAAAATTCACAGAAATGTGAAAAGACAAAGGCCAACTAATGTCTAGGCAACAGAGGAATGCTCTATTAGGAGCTGATATGTTCCTTCCTAATTTGGGAAAAAAGCAAGAAAAGCTCTTCACAGCCTTCAAAAACCTATAAGCTTGAAAAGATTTCACTAGTTACTTTAACGTCTTCCAGATCTGACATCCAAGAGTAGTTTTGTTTGGTGTGGTTTACAGCAACAGCAGCAAATTATGGACAGAAGTATCAGCAGACAAAAAACAAGAGCTCATACATCTGAAGCCACCGACTACATAAGCTGACTACCAGATGTAAAGACTGCATCAAAATAAGTGCCCTATCCAAAAGATGGAAGTACCTTTGGACAAAGACTTCTCGACTAAATATAAACGAAATAGAGATCATTGCTAAGCTAGTGAGAAGCAATTTCTACTGCACCATCTGTGAGGACATTTGGACTTCTTCTACTTGTTGCCAAAAGCATTTGCTTAAGGTAGCAAGGAGGATGTTTGCAGATGTTGTAGACCGAACTCTCCTACTACACTCAGGCTGCACCCTGGACAAATTCCAATTGTCTTTCCTTTATGATGTCTATGATGGATTGACAAAAAAGTTGATATCTGGGTTAGGTATGCTTGGGCATCCAACATCAAAGATATGGAGTTGAGCTTCTTTAATCCAGGTCTGCTGGAATACTTCGATGAGAGGGTACCTGTTCGCATAGGTGTCAACCTTAATTTACTATATGAACTGCCTCATAACTGTTTGGTATCAAAGATTCTAAGCAGTTTGAACATGAACTGCTGCAAGCTAAGAGCATCTGCTTTAAAAGTTTTTCCTTCTCTTCAAAATATTCCTAAAGCAGGTTGTCATCCTTGATTCTTCAGTTAGAGTTCTGGCATCAAAATTTCCTCTTCTACAAGATCTGAGCCTGGAAAATGGTGTCATCTCCATACAATTTTTTGTATGAGATGAAGACTTGATGATTAAAAGACTTTATGTGACCAACTGCAAGCCCAATGAGATCCCCACCTTCGAGATTAACATATCAACTCCGCGCCTAGTACTACTGGTGTTACATGGAGTCTATGTCAAATTGACTTCTATGAGGAAAGTGACACAACTGGTTGACGTCACAATCAACATCAGATGTTTGCTTGTCAGCGAAGAACGAGCAGGTCTTACTTCATTGCTGAGTGGATTACACCACTCCCAGAATCTGACATTAACATCATGGTGCATTCAGGTAGCTTTTCTCTATTCCTCTTGCTTGCAAATTTTGAGCCAAATACACTCAATAGTCATATATCAGTCTGTGGTCATCAGGCCCTGCCTGCAGATGAAAATCTGACAGATCAAGCGAGATTCCGACTTCAAGAGGTGGTGCAACTAACTTTAGCGCTGTGCTTAGTAAAGCATGATCTTCCAAGGGTGGCCTGCCTCCTAAGGAGCTGCCCAAATCTGAAACAGCTGACTCTAACATTGCAAGGAAATCTTAGGGCATATAACATGGTATCAGAAGAAAGAATCTTACAAGGATATATTATGATGTTTTCTGCTCATCTATCAGGAGCATCTAACTGTGATCTTATTGTTTTCTTTATGGTAATTTCTTCCATAATGGTGGTCCAGACATTTCAGACTGTGATCCAGAGCACTACTTTCAATCTGAATGTTTGCCATTCCCTTGTCTGGAAAACAGTCTCAAGAAAATTACAGTTATTGGGTTTGCTGGAAGAAAGGATGAGATGAACGTTGTCTGTTTTCTGCTGAGAAGCGCAAGAGTCTTGGAGGAAATTTCCATATTTTATGAAGACGCAGAGGAGTATTATAGAGGAGCAATGGGACTGTGGAGGCAAAATGGGCGATTCCATCAAATATTTTGTGAGCTGCTAAGGTGTCAGAGGGTATCGGCTCGACCGAGGTGATATTTTCAAGCCTCCCAAGTGAATATGTTAATTAAGACGGGTCCTACTATCTGGTTCAGTAGTTATGTCTATGCTGTTCCTAAGTTCTCCCTTTCACATCGTCCTGCTGAGGAAGGCATATGTTTTATATGGCAGATCTCTTATGTTTGGTACCAACTTGTTTGCAGTACTTATAAATAAATACCGTTCATGTGATTATGACGTCCAATTGTGACAAAATGACGTGTGGCCTTTTATCCGTCTATTCTTGTTAGCTCTATTGAATATCCTCAGCTATTATCAGGAGTAAACCAAGCCTCTTGCTACCAAGGACCCAATTCATTTTGAGGTAGCTTGACTTCTGGCGAGTATTTAACATCCACCTTGGGCCAAACAAAAGATATGTACATGCTACATGCGCACCTACTCAGTCAAGCAGTACAAATCTTGTTTTATTTTTACAGGGACGGAACACCTAGCAAACCATCTAATAAAAAAGCATACAAAAATCAACTCGACTGCCCCTGCAACATATTTTCAGCACCCCTGTGCCTTGTGTTTCTACATTATAACACCGTTACAATAGTTGAGAATGAGTAGTTCTAGTTTAGATGGAATCCATGAAGTGAATATGACATGACAGATTAAACAGAATCCCATTAAACCATATCACATTTAGAGTCCCACATATAGCCAATGCAATTCAAACACCAAAGACATGATTAACTATAACATTGCAAATTCAAGAATGCAGCACATACCAACAACATGAAGTGAGCAGGCTTCTTTGCCTTGGGTGCAAAAGAGTAAGAGGATCCAGCTTCACGTGATTGATGAGAAAGCGCTCCTGGTTTCCATATTAACAGAAAGCAGGCGTATTACAGAACAAGTAGCAAAAATCCAGCCCGTGGTGGCGCCAGCACCTCAAATAGAGACGTCCCATCCGGTAGAGAAATTAAAACTGGGCTCAGGTTGGAATGAGAGAGAAAGCTAAGAACCCTGAATAAAAAGCAAGAGAAAAGAAAAAATGGATGGAAATTGTCAGGTTGGATCTCAAATTGGACCCAGTGTTAGATCTTCTATGGAACTAACCATACAGGCATCCATTTGTACTGTAATCTTGGAAACATTTACAGCGTGTTCTGTGTTTTGGCTAAGAGTTTGTGCATAAGGAATTTGACATGTGAAGAAAACAACTCTCTCTCTCTCTCTCTCTCTCTCTCTCTCTCTCTCTCTCAAGCAAGTTTAAGATTGATTGACCAGAAAGAATTACTGAAACAGGAGCTATATTACTCAAACGGAAAATGAGCGCAACGAAGCACAAATCAATGGAAGAAAAAGTTGCGAATTGGTGCAGATAACCCCCATAGCAACATCCAGTTCAGCATCGTATATTATCGATATTCCTGGAAATATCGGCTAAAGTCTTGAACTTTTCGAGGTTATTTTCACCTACAAACGGTGTGAACGCGGCAAAAACCAAAAACCCAAAAAAAAGCAAACTTTAACCGACTTCGATCCATAAAAACGCACTGAAAATAGATTCGCGGAGAAAAACGCCATCCGGGTACCTCTCGGAAGAAGTTTCGCAGTCTGGAGCGAAGTTTCTGAAAGAAAGCGGAGGGGGCGACGATGGGGGACCGCTTCACGGTTTTGCATTTTCTCGAACCGTGCTCCGCGACCGCAGATCGTCCTGGGACGATCCGTGCTTTTCCAGATGACTATCGTGGGAACGATTTTTGAGGCGTCCGATGATTCGAGCCAGCGGGAAACGGAAGGGAAATCGAAAGGCGAGAGTAATGCGTCCCGCCATGCTTTGCGCGCTTTCTTTTGCTTTGTCGCGGACGATTTCTCTACTGCCAACGCCAAGACACTCAAAAACCAGAATGTGGTCTTTTCATTGTGTTGCTGTTGTCTGATAATTGCCAATTTGCCACCAGCTTCTCTTTATTGCGGATTTTTAATACATAAAAAAGTGTACGATAAACGATATTATACAATTGATGCATATGAACAAAATCGGGTGTTGGGTACAACTCCATCTCTACGGTCTTTTCTACTCTTGCGGGTACTAATTAATCTTTATAATTCATAGATTACTCGCTCTTGGACTCTTATCGCCTCTTGGGCAGCTGGGTATTAGAGCAATTTTTCATCGAGGAACCCATTGAGACCTTCATCCTTGTTGTCTTCCTTTTGGGTCACATCCGACCAATTCATCTTGATCTTCGTATCCTTCGGATAGACTATTGAAAGACCAAACGTATTACATTTGCAAATCCATAACATTTATCTCAATTAGTACAAATTCTTGCGTATATCTAATTATTGTAAATTTAAGTCGTCGAGAACGCCGACGCGTTAAATTCTCGCGAGTCTAGTCATATAAAAATAACCTTAAAATCAATTCGCAAAACGAAAATATATGGCCCGGCTGTACATGATCAACAAGTTTGTAAGTTTGTAACCCCACAAAGGCTTCATTGTCGCTAAACAGTACATCCACCGTGAAGAGAATGGGGGTGGTCCGGCGCTTGGTCGCGCGTGGCTCCTTAATGGGCCCATGCCTTGGGCCCAAGGAGACCGGCAACCTGCTTTACAGCCCAACCCAGGCCACCGCTCCCGGCAAAGCATCATTTGGTGAATTACCTGAAAATCCGGTAGAAAAGTAAAACTCCGGGCCGAGCATGCTAAGCCACTCCGTGTACACAGATGAGAGCACCTCTCCTGCACCGTCGGATGAGGTGGGGTTGGCTTGGGCCCCACCTGATCTAGTGGCGAACGCCCCGGTGGTCGCCATACGTACGGAGCATGCGAGTGCCCTTCCCCCAGAGGAACCTAATGATTGTCGTCCATGGAAACGCTGGTCAAATGCCACTTCCCTGCACGGTGCACGTGACTCTTTTAGAGTGGCAAACATGAGAATAAAATCTATTCCATGTCCTTTTCTTTTCTTTTCTTTTTGTCTATACGCTCAAAAGATTCTTTTTTTTTTTTGGGTAATTTCCTCTCCTTCTCCTTTGAATCTCAGCATCCACGACTTTTCTTATTTTTTTTAATTCCGATCCAATGACGATTATTTGGAGAGAAAATATAAAGAGATCCTTTTTTTCCACAGCTTATGTGGTCACGCTAATAAAAGTAACGGGCATAAAGAATTTCACCATTTCTTATAATTAGATTCATTTCTTTATACATGTCATACATTAAATTGTGATTTTATAAATAGTTAATTAAGAGTCTTGCAATTTACTTAAACTCGTTGTTATCTATTGTTATGATCTTTTTTAGATGTAGCTTTAACTTATTTCCTTTTTCATATTTTTCGAACATGATATATGGTTGTTCTCACTTCGAGCTTTTTTTTTCCTTCGCTTTAAGTTAATTACTAAAGCAAGAAGGTCAAATGTGATTTACGAGTCAATTAACCTTTCTAGTACTTTTGACATTGAAGTCAAGGGAAAAAAAAACTATAAAACCGCTAGTGAATCTATAATATACATAGGCTAGTAAAAATAATACTTTAAACGTGCTGCCTTTTGTGTCGGTCTTCTTTTATAGAGAAATTGTGAAATACATCATATGCCCAGTACATGGGATTGAAAACTAGCTACTTTTATAAATTGACTATTTGCCGCTTCAACATCCACTTATGTTTCACTTTCATTCTAATCTCGTCGAATCTCCAATTCAATCTACCATCAATAAAATAAAATAAAATAAAAAATCGACCCACCTCCAGTCCTTCCCAACTTAGCCTCCTAATTCTAAATTCATTAAATCCCTTATCAAAAATTATCATTGACGTTTGGAAAGATCAAATGACTTATGGCCCCTAATTTGATGGTCATTATTATGGATAAGTAGTTTCAGGTTCCGTACGGATTTCATTTAAATTTAGAACCTACTCATTTAAACATGTTCCTCATTTTGTTGAACATAAAACATTCATTACATACTTTGGAACCTACCCTATCACAATTTTTAGGGCCTAGCCAAGTTTTATCTATATTATTAATTGGACAATCGTAGTGAATTATCATATTTAATGACCAATACTTATTGTTATTATCCACTAACCATGATTTATATTTGGACTTACGAAAAATATAAAATATTAATAAAGTAAAAGTCTCCATTATAAGATGAAAATTTAGACTAGTGGTTCGATATTATATACCCTTCATCGAACGTCGTAGAATGTCGTAGGATTGTGCGAAAACATAAATTAAGAAAGATACAAATATATATACGGGTTTCACTAACCTATTGGAACCTATCCCTAATTTTTAGAACATGAAATTTTACTTTATATACTCTGGAACCTAAAACCGAATAAGTGTTCATTGGTCCGGACCTCGAAATCATGCTCATTCCTAGTCACTATCAAGAGGGCATGTGATTTTAATGCAATTCAGTCTTTATAAATACATTAAAATCGAAGTATCGCCTGACTTTTTGCTAGCGCATTGGGGATTCAATATTTTTTTCTCCCTTAACCAAGAACTACGACGGTTTCTCCAAAAAGAAACCGCCCCGAATACGTTACCCCCCAGGAGCTGCCGGTCCGTTGACCTTCCCCGCTCCCGGTTCTTCCAAGAACCACAATTCCGGTCGCTTCTCCTCTCGCCCGGATAAACCTCGAAGCCGACCCGAAAAACCAACTCCTCGCTCGCCACGCAGACGCAAAAACGACAGGCGTGCGGAATCGCGTATTTACCCCTCACCTACAGTTACGAGAGTCTTCCCGGTTTCTCTCCGTCCCTTCGAGAGAGAGAGAGAGACTCCGTAAATTCCAGCCGTTTCCATCACCCGATTTGGCCACCCCACCCTCCCGGTCGTAAACCCCGATTTAGAGCAGGCAAAGCGGGGCCATCCACGACGCAGATCCGGGCCCCAAATCGTGCGGGCACCGCCGCTAATTATTATACATGATGCCATGAACGAGGACCGGTTTGACCGCCATGAACGCGAGGCGCGCCCACCCCGTCGAAATCATTTTAAAAATGCGAAGCAAGGCAAGGGAGCGACCCTTTGCTTGCGGGAACCGAAAAGGCGAGCCCCGCGGGGCATATATGGACGGACGAGCAGCGGCCGACCAGTCCCCTTCTTCCTTCGTCCTCTTCTAAATCAAAACCCATTAATAATGTGTCCGGAGCTCAGGATATTATATCGAGGAGGGACCCTTTTGGAATCTTTCCCCCCGCAAATCCTTTCTTTTGTTCCCATTATATAAATTGTTTCTTTTTTTCCTCTTTTCATTTCCCTCCATCCGCATGGCCGACCTAATCGCGGAGCATTATTAATGACATTCCCCCGTCGGTGCGACCACGCAACTTCCTTCCATAGGTAACGAAAAGATAAGCGAAGATCGACGTAATGCATCTTCAACTACCCCCTTAATGAGGTCACGGAAGATTTTTTTCCGTCCATATTTTACCCATTAAATTTGACCTTCTTTCTTTTCGAGCAAGCAAAGGAAATGGACATGGCATGCCATGCTCACGACCAAAAGGTGAACCCTGCTTCGGAAATTGGCGAATCCGCTACCGTTACGAAGATCTACCATGATCTTTGTTCTTCTGTTCTGCGCGAGTGTGGTTCATGCTGGTGGCGCTCAATGATTGTTCAAAGGGCATAGTGATGCGGGGTGGACCGTGGAACGCACCCCCATGATGGGGACTCCATGCCAATCCCGCGAATCATGACATGAAGCTAAACACCAAACTCACGTTTCACCCCACCCCATAATAATCCCCCCACCAACAAAACATCCCAATCCCACCACCTCCATCAAATGGAAGGGGCATTTAGGCAATTCCAAAACACGCAGCACAGAATCACTGGAAAACCCTAAATCAAAGGATCACCAAACAAGGGCAAAACCGTCATTTCAATCCCAACCAACTTATCTTTTTTTTCCTATTACATAGTCTTTCCAAATATCACTTTGCACTCTCACTCGCTCGCTCTCTCTCTCTCTCTCTCTCGCCCTTAAACCCCTTCCGACCTCTCCCTCTTCTCCGATCTTCGCCATGCGTTTCTCGAACCCCCACCGGTCCGCGCTCCTCTCTCTATCGGCATGCATCGTCCTCGTCGTCCTCTCCTCCGTCTCCCCTCCGGCCCTCTCCCTCTCCTCCATCCACGACCTCCTCCGCTCCCGGGGCCTGCCGGCCGGCCTCCTCCCGCGCGAGATCAAGTCCTACACCCTCTCCGACGACGGCCGGCTGGAGGTGCTCCTCGACGGCCCCTGCCTGACCAAGTTCGAGAACCGTGTCTTCTTTGACAGCGTCGTCAAGGCCAACCTCACCTACGGGAGCCTCATCGGGGTGGTGGGCCTGTCCCAGGAGGAGCTCTTCCTGTGGCTCCCCGTGAAGGACATCATCGTCGACGACCCCAGCTCCGGCCTCATTCTCTTCGACATTGGGGTCGCTCACAAGCAGCTCTCCCTCTCGCTCTTCGAAGATCCGCCCGACTGTAAGCCCCAGCAAGGTAAAGATCACGGCCACCCCCCATCACTTCTTGTATATCCTTTCTTTTCTTTTTCTTTTTATCTCTTTTCTCATGTGCCTAAGTTTCATGTTCTCCTCTGTTCTGTGCTCTGTTTTTTTGTCCCTTCCCCTGGGCTATGATCTGTCTCCAATGTCTTTCCAAAACGAAACCATTTCGAGTCACTTTCCTTGAGGAAATCGCCGGCGGTACCACATTTTTAAGCAGTTGTATTGTACCTACAGTACATCAACACGAAGTTTTCCTTTTCACTTGTAAAATTTCTCTCGAGGAATGGATCCCGTGAGGGATGCGGACGTGCGTTACGGAATCTTTCCACCTGCTTCGTCACGGTTCGCTGAGGATCTCACTAGGCCGTTTTTTTTTTTTTTTGTTGTTTCTTCGCAGGTCTGCTGATGAGTCATGTGAGGAAGGAGAAAGGGTTCGAGGATCGGAGATAGAGAATGTCCAAGGCTGTTCCAACTTTTGTCCGCTCCTCCTCCTCCTACTCCTCCTCCTCCTGTCTAATAATGAAGAATTTTCCCCGCATCATAATAGCAAATATAATATTAAATATATATGTGAGTAAATGTCATTAGAATTTAGGTTGCCGGTAGCTTGGTCATAAGTAGGGATTGTAATTAAAGATGTGAATTTGGAATCCAAGATTTAGCGATGAAGAGACTTTTCGAAAGAGAGCTTTTTCTTCTGATATTTTTTTTTTTGGCTTTTGGTTTGCTTCGCTTCGTTCTGTTCTGGGTTCAATGCCCCTTTGCCTCTTAATCCCATTCGTGAAGGAAGAGATTAGCAAGAACCAAAGCAAAGCATCTCCATACCCTTATCTCTTTCGTTGCGCATTTCGATTCTAATCTATCTCTAGCTTCTCTTTTTTTTTTTCCTTGAGGTGGAAGGGAAAAAGGAAGTGGGGGTGGGGTGGAGGATTTCAACATGAAAATAATAGGAAAAAGGACCTCACTTCACGGGCCAAACCCTAAATTTATGCTGTCGAGCAGACCCTTTTCCCATGATCAAATTTAAAAAAAAAAAAAAAATTCTTTTTTGGTTGATACTGTTTCTTTGGACATGAATAAAATTCAGGGGATAGCATCTTCATGGTCACTCCTCCCTCCGTAGGAGGGGGCAGCACTTTATGTCAACGCGGGAAATGTGGGCCTAAATGAGGCCCGAGTGGGCCCCTCCCTTCCCCTCAAAACCGATCTCCCTCTCTTCTTGTGGAGAGAGATTGGCCCACGAGAGCATTCCAAGTGGTGGGGTTCGTACTCTCTCTCTCTCTCTCTATTCATGCGCTCGCCCTTTTGTTGTTTTCGCCTTTAATTATCATGGCTTGGCGCTATCGTGGAACGGACTTTATGTTACGGTCGCAGCACAGATGGTGGTGGGTCTCCATTTTTTTTTTTACCCATTCGGCTTATGTCTAGGTTGGACCAGAGTGGGGCCAGTAATTTCCTCGGATCCACCCCTTAGGACATAGTGGTAAAAGAAGAATTGCTCTTAGTAAAAGTGAAAGAATAAAAAAAAGGCAGTTTTTCCTTCGGTGGTCAGTACTCATTCGAGGGTTTCCGATCTCAACCTCGACCTCTTCGAGGGATGTGACCGGGGGGAGTGGATCCCCCACACGTCGTTTTCTGTGGCTTTGCTCGATCGTCCCGCGTCGAAGGGTTCGTGCTTTAGATGATTCGAGGATTAAAGATTGGTGATTTTAAGGAGGAGTCCTAAAGCGTTAGGACTCGATTCGGTCCCTCGCCAATCCCGACATTGGTTGGGTGTAGTCGGATTTCTAATGTTTAGGGCTGAGGAACGTGACATTGGGAACGACAAAAGGGGGCGGCCAGCTTAATCGGCCGCTTTCGGCTTATCCCTCGATCATTAGCGGTCTTCGAGAATGATGGGGCATTTTCTTTTTCCCCCCGAGTCAAATTTATTAATCAACAAAACATTCGTTAGGAGACAGTGGCGGGTGCCGTTCACATCAATGATGATCGATTGGTCACGAATTACGAAGTGCTAAATCAAGCATTCTTATGGAGGGGGCCCCTTATAAGAATGGAGAATTCTAAAGTCCCCTTTCGTAAAGATTGGATAGTGATATTTTGCGGGGGGTTTTTGAATTTCGGTGGCAAAGCAAATGGAGGGAAAAGGAGAAGTGCTTTGTTATTTGAAGTCCAAGATTGGCGCTCGAGACTTGGCAAATTTAGTAAATCAAAATTTCGACGTTAAATTTTGCTCTTTTGGGAATGTTTTCATTTCTGGATAATTTAAGCTCCCGGAGATAAATTTTGTTTATGACGGATTTATCTTTACTTGTTTTGATTTTCTGAAATAATTATGAAGGAACGTTCAAATGCATATAAGCCTGTGGCTTTTGCTAATGGTGGCCAAGGGCCTGTTTGTTAAATTGCTAAACAATGTTTATTTCTATTATTTTGTTTCTGAAAGTAGTTTTGAAACATAATCGTGTTAAGTAAAATTTTTGTTCTCAAAACAGATTTTGAGTATAATCAATAATAAAAATTAATTAATTATTTTTCGCGGAAACAATTCTAGAATTAAGCATCTATTTTCTCTTTTTATTTTATTTTCTCTGTTCATCTTCTCTTCTTCTTCATATGCTACCACCACCACGGTTGTCGTCTGTCACCATCTGTTGGCCATTGGCGTCGATCGCCGGCAACCAATCCAACGAGCTTGTCGGTGGCCGAGTGGGCCTTGCCCGAGCCTCCCCTGGCCATCGGCGAGATTCACCCAACCCCGCCGAGGCTTGACCAAGCTCCCCTAGCCGTCAACGGGGCTCGACCTCGCCAGATTTGGGTGAGGCCGCTCACCCAACCATGGCTCGGCCAACGAGGGCCGGCCCTCATCTGGCCGTTCGCCGGTCATCCCAAGGTTGGCAACCGGAGACTTAAAGAAGAAGAAGAAGAAGAAAAAAAAAAAAGGAAAAAAATAATAAAATTATTTGAAAATTAAAAGAAAATGATTTGGAAGTATAAATTTTAAGACAATACCAAACGCAATTTATTTAATTGAAATTTTGGATAATTTCCAAAACGCTTAAAATACTTAAATTATTCCCGAAAAAATAAAATAAAAAATAATAATTTATAATAAAAAATTATTCCGATAATAAACATTACCAAATGCGCCATAACTAACCAAATTCAAATCTTATGTTTATAGGTTTACAACCGTCGGTTCAAAATCAAACCAATATGTCTATTCGTGTGATCCTTTTTCAGAGTTATGCTAACGGTGGCCAATTAACCAAATTTGAAATCTTACGTTTCCTTTATTCGGAGATATGAAAAGAATTACGTCATATAAGAATTTTTTTTTGTGGTATTTACTATTCCTGAAAGTGTATTCCCGAAACACCGTACTAACAGTTGAGGAGAATCAAACACTTTCTAAGGATGATGTCTGTTCACGGGCAGAACAGCGGATTCTTTATTTCTTGGTTTTTCTTCTTGGAATCAAATTCTCGAACGCAAATTTTTCGCCCACAGATTGTGTCTTCTGGTCTTTGGCCTGAACTCTTTCCACTTCCCCAGAAACGCAAAGACGCAGGCGAAAAGCTACGTTGGCTTTGTCCTTTGGTGCTTGCAGGCTTGTGAATTGTCATTTTCTCGCGTCAGTTTCTATGTGTCACGTTCTAAGTTGAAAAATAGTATGAGAAAAATTTACACTTAGAACATGCAAGGGGATTACGAATTTCAATCGAGGGTTGGCCTGATTATGAACTTACGGAGGTTGCTTCTGTTTGTCGTAGCATACCGCAAGTTGCACGGGCATGTTTATTTGGGTAAAGTTATATTATGTGTTTTACCACAAATTATTTGTCATGTGAAATAACCTTTCTTCGAAAAAAGTGATATTTTTTTGTTCATGGGTCCGTAACTTTTTAGTCAATCTTTTAAGTGGCATGATTTTTTAAAAACAATGAATCTTACGTGAAATGCGGCGTTTTCTAAAGAGAGTTAGGTCCAAATTAAAAGAATGATCAAAGTGACAAGGCAAACTAGCCCTAAAATGATGCCACTGTCAAAGATGAAAAGAAGGATATGGTGGTGCAAAGAACAGCTAGAGGAGTAGCTGAGCACACAGGCAAAGCTGACATGTCAACTGCCAATCGCGGCTTCAAGATAAATCACCATGCTTTTATCTTGTTAGAATATTTAAATAATAAATTATGCCTTCATCTAATAGCGTAAATTTTTAGAATAGTTGGCAAATAGTCTTATAAAACTTCATATGATATCAGAATTGAGTGTGCTGAGTTTGAATATTTTAAGGCCTTATTTGCCTTCTCAATCAAATTTTTATACTTAGTACTTGACAATGGACCAGACTAAGTATAAGGAGAAGAACAATGATCCTGCAAAATTAAAGGGCACAAAGCCAAAAGAACATCTTCTCAACCCAAGCACATGAGGTTTAATGGGCTAATAATCATGCTACGTGAATCTAAAGCTCGCCCACTTCAAATGGTAAAATGGCGCAAAGCCAAAAGAAGCACACTATCTGTTTGATGAAACTTCCATATGGCAACGAACGTTGTTAACTCAACTCTTTCAGTTTGGGTTCTTCTAGGTTAGGGTTTTTGATGGGGACATAAAACTTAGCCCAAATCGTCAATTTGAGTTAAGGAAATGGTTAAATGATGTCATTCTCTATTCTTTTAATGATATCGCTTTCCGGCCAGCCTCATTAGAGAATTTTACGTTAAATTGGGAATACAACACCTAGCCACTCTATTTCTAAATGCCATGTAGAATTTTCAGGAAAGCAAAATTATCTATATCACTCGAGCCAACGTATATTTTGAAATTTATGACACAAAATAAGTGTCGTATAAATATTATAATATTATTAGTTTCCTTTTCCCATATTTATCGTTTAATTAAAATGAAGTTGGAACTCTTCGTTATTATACCATGTATTAATGTAAAAATGAGACCTCGATTATAATTAAAGAATTCTTAATTATAATGTTACGTGACGCATGGAAATTTCTACATATAGTCAACGACATTAGTATATCAGGAGAAACTAATAGATTACTCAAAAGAAATAGTTAAGGATGAGTTATGATATTTAAATTTTCAATAATTACTAATTTGCAACGTTAAAACTCATTCAAGCTAATGCTTCTTTTTTTTCGTGGTCTTGAAGAGCAAGCATCCATTCTAGTTGCGAGTACATTAACTAGAGGGGCCAAGAGAAGCATCCCTTGGAAGGAGGAGAATGATCAATTCCTCACAATTCAAGGGGGAAAATACCAAATAATGGTATGAAATGTTCTCATTTTTTAAATAAGGATATGTAGTAAACATTATTTCAAATAAGAGGTGAAGTGTCATTATTTTCTTAAATAATAACCTGAAAATGGTCATGATTGTTTTAAATAACAACCTAGCCTTAGTGGATTCGCCTGTTGGCAAAATATTCTAGCCAATCAAGAATATTTTCATCCAAACACATTTATAATTTAATTTATAATTAAATTATATTTAAAATATAAAAAAGATGAATTTTTTATTAGAAAAGCAAAAGTACACGCAGGAGGCCTTCCTACCCGTGTGTTTCTTTTTCTTAATTTAAATTTTTTAGTTTATTTTTTTACGAAAAAAGAAAAGCAAAGGAAAAAATGAATAAAATTTAGAAGATAAAATTGCCCTCCTCCAAATAGTGAGTTGAAGTCTTTCTTTAAAATTGATATGACTACTTTAAGCTTTTATTTGAAACAAAGCTTACTTTAGATTTTTATTTGAGAAAATGATAGTATTTTGGGCCTTTATTTGGAATAAGGTACACTTCAAGCTCTTATTTGAAAAAAAATGAGGGTACAAGATTACTTCATACTCTCATTTGGAATTTTTCCTAAGTCAAGAGTCATAGGAATTGTTATTAGAGACAGCCTAGAAGCTTGTTATTATATATTTATATAAATATTTTGAACCAAGAGGTGCGATAGAATTAAAAAAAAATTGACCAGCTCTATTGCCGATATATATCTAGAACAAACCTGACTTGGTATTTTCTTGGTAAATTATTAAATAACGTAAAAATTAATAAATACAAATAAAAAGATTTTAAAAATCAATAAAAACATGACATGGCATGCCAAAGGAGATATGGTGTCTTACTCATGTTAGGTATTTTGATAAGAGGCATGTCTCAATTATCTTATAGTAACTAAGCGACAACTGCTTCATTTAAATTTAGACACCCAAATCATGTTTGGTTTTCTTTCATTCCACATAACTCATCCAGAAAGTGCATGAGTGACCTGTTAAAAAATAAGTGATCAAAAGGATAAAAGAATCGGTTAATACTATAAATAATCATAATCCAATACACCCATGCCATGTTTGCTGAAAAATTACTATTTACATCATAAAAAATATATCAAATCGGTACAATCATGTTACATTTACTCAAAACTAATTTTTTTGTTATAAAAAATCTAAAAATATTGCACTCATGCAACATTTACCCTAAACTAGTACATTCATGCCATATTTACCTTGAATTAATTTTCAAATTAGTCACAAGTGTACATATGTAATGGTTTGAGATTTTTTGTAACATGAATATTAGTTTGAGGTAAATGCAACATATATATATGATTTAAGGTAAACCATATATATAATAGTTTGAGATTTTTGACATTTTTAGTGACACAAGAATTAGTTTTGGTATATATGACATGTATGTATTAATATAATTTTTTTTTATAACACATAAATTAGTTTAGGATGTGGACCAATGTATCTATTTCAGGATTTTTATGGTAATTTAAAAGGAATCACTTTCTATCCAATTTGAATTTCTTGAGAATTTTTAAGATTATGTTTGATAGTTTGAATCATTATTTGAATAAGAATCATTATCCAATGATTGGCAACATCCTTTGGACTAGATAAACCTGGTTATACCCGAATAATGTGCTGGGTAAGAGAATCCAAGTGGAGGGATGGGATAAAGCCAGATTTGATTAAAAAAATTTTAAAAATAGCAAACTGTATTATCTTCTAGCGATAGAGTGATGTAGTGACTGAATATGAATTGTTTCCTGCTCTCCAATTAATTCACCAAATTGTCAATTGTTTGACAACTCGTTCATGTCCTTATCAAACGGTAGCGATTTTAAACCTTAATGCATCGAACCACCAAAACGGAGAATCCATTGAAACTGGCCTTCTCAGTGGAATGACCCCTCCTCCTTCGCAGAACCCAAATGGTCGTCATGACTGTTCACATCAATCTGTTGTTGTTAGTTTCACTTGATTGACTGAACCTCGCCCTCTGGTCCTCCCGCCTTGCTGATTCCGCCACTGCCAACGGTAGCCTGCACCGCCTGATCATCGCCTTGGAGACGTTGAGAGACACGATCGAGCGGAGGGAGGGATGGGCCCAGTAATTGACGGTGGCTCATCCCGGTTAGCCAATTGTATAGTTGGAGGATTTTCATTTATTATTATTATATATTATCCATCATATCTCAAATTACTTGAAACATATTATAAAAAATTAAGAAATGATTATGTGAA
The DNA here is from genome assembly GCA_014182885.2 of Eucalyptus caleyi. NCBI lineage: Eukaryota > Viridiplantae > Streptophyta > Magnoliopsida > Myrtales > Myrtaceae > Eucalyptus > Eucalyptus caleyi. Next base: position 49,152,698 of record CM024471.2, read on the forward strand.
AATATTTAATGCATTATGAAAATAATAATTTATTATAGATAAAAAAATAGATAAAAAATAATTATAAATTATTATGGGGCTCATTTTTTAAGAATTTGTCACTCATAATAGTATGTTATTTTCATAATATCATAATAAAAATTTTCAAATTCAAAAGAAATTTTTAATCCCACTTTAGTCAATCCCATCTTAATCTAAACACAACGTAACATAACAACTTACATCGGTCCTCCTATTCAACTACTTCAACCATTTTCCCAATGCGGCCACCACACTTTCCAAATATCTCGTCCTTCTATTCGGCCTCTTAAAAGAAAATATAGAGATTATCAAAAAACAAAAAGGAAATCCGAAACTCATGATTCCAAGAGATCTTTCTATCCAACGTACCTTTATCAACAAAAGTAAATGCTTTGATGAAAGGGGAATGTAAGAAATAGATCATACTCGATTAGATTTGATTATTGCGGGAAACAAGGAGACTATTGCTAAACAGCATACTTACACTTGTTCAAAAAAAAAAAAAAAAAAAACAGCATATTTACACAACTCACGAAATATTTGCAAATGGCTTTAATCCTTTTTTCCTCGAAGTTTCCTACGTTTCGAAAAAATCTAAAAAGTTAAATTCACTGTAATGGCATCCGAAACGAACGGACGGCTGGATCTTGCTTGGCGAGGATCTTTAAACCGAAGAAGAATCCAGCCTCTTTCATATTTCATTTTCTTGCTTCGGTGCTAAGCAATCGGCGAGCGATAACAGGGACGTACGTGGCGCGAAGGTGAAACCGCCACTACTCGATCTCTCCCCTCCGATCGCTTCTCTCTTCTTCCCGCTCCGTCCGGTCCGACGCTATGGGAGGCGGCGCAGCGATGAGGTCCGCGGCGGCGAAGGTCGCGGGGATCGGCGGCGTGCTCCGCAGGGCCCCCGCGGCCCCCGCGGCGCCGCAGTCCGTCCGGAGCGGCTCCGGCCCCGGCTCCGGCTGGGCGCCCGCCGTCGTGTCGGCGAAGGGCGACGAGGTCGCCGCCGCGGCCGCCGGCGACGCCCCCCACGGGACGGCGGCGCAGATGGCGGCGTGGGAGGTGGACGATTGGGATTTCGAGGGGTTCGAGGAGAAACCGGTGGGCCAGCCGATGGGTAGGGTTGTGTTCGGGGGCGTGCCGAGCTTTGAGGAGGCCAAGGCGGCGACTGCTGATTTGAAGGATGCTATTGACAAGTACGTTTGGATTTGAATCTGAAACTTCGGTATTTTATGTGGCGTGTCTTGACTGTTACTTGCTACCGCTAGTGTGTAATTCCATCGTTTATGTGTCCGTGGATTTGGGATTTGGGGTTTGGGTTTCTGCATCGTTTGTGCTGTGTTGTTGTACTTGTTCTGTCGGATTAACTGCTAAGAAGGATATCTTCCATATGTAATTAGGCTCACTATGAGTGTTGGTTTGAGAGGAAGTCCTGATCTTTCTTCTGAAAAATGGTGGTTTGTAATTAATCCGGAGTTTGGGTTCGATGACAGAAGCTGATAGCTGTGAATGGCTTTGTGATAACAGACATCCTGTGTCCGAATTTCTGTGAAGAAAATCGCAGTGGTGATTCTTGATCATCATAAGAAAACCTACCCCTTATTGGGGGAGAGAACCAAAAGAGAACTGTGTAGTTACTAGTTACCATATTTTGTGGCGATCTAGGATCATATGTATTTCTTTCTGCCTTCACTTTTTTTAAACTGTCGCTTCTGGTTGTCAAAGATTGTCTCCTCATTTACTTGAGTGATTACCAAGTTGGTAGAGGTAATGAAGCACTGTATACATTGGCACTGCCGCCGATTATGCGGGTCTATTGGCTAGCTGACTCCTAATGGTATATGAAGTGCTCAAACTCCTAGTTTGATTATCATTTGCAAATTATCATTTTCCTCATGGAGAGTCAGATTCAATTACATGGCAAATGAATTTTATGGGATTATGGTTCTGTTTTCCTCACAGCGTTCGTCTTTCATTTTTCTATCTAGCATATTTTGTGGAGGTTAGATGGAAACTTCTATTGGAATCTATTATGGTTCGTGCATTTTCAGTCCATCGTAAGTCATTCTTGAAAACCATAAAATGCATGTTTTGTTTGAGCTGTTCTACCTACTCATTGTACACTGAGTTTATCATCTTGTTTTGGAGTGGGTGCATATTCGATATTCTGGGTGACTCTTGCCCTAAATTTGCAACTTTCATTTATTTTGAGTGCTTGAGGTTCCTTAGGAGAGAGGTTCATAAATTATGAGTTAAAACAATATTCCACTTTTCAGGGAAGTTTGAAAACTTTTCACTTTGTTCCAGTGGATATACTTTCCATGCTCAATTGGTATGACGTTAGTTTATAAAAAGATAGTTGTTTACTTTTGTGTCTGTTGTTTTATTGATTGTCATTTTAGACTTGATTATGATCTTTGGGTCGTTGACACATATTGATGATTGTTTCCGGGCTGAAGACAAGCTTCATTTGTCCGGGGAAATAAAAGCGTGGCTTCTGATGGGGGTCACCTTTTTTCTAATTTGTGCTTTTCTCTACAATCGTGTTCTGCTTCTTCTCTCTCTCTCTCTCTCTATTCCTCCTGTTTGATGGAATGGTCTTTGTCTGCCATCTTCACTTCTTCCTTGGATCTTATGCTTTTGGTAATCTAGGGTATATTTGTCATCCACAAACATCACTGGATGGGAAGGTCAACTTCCGGCAGACCAGGCCTCTGGTCTGCCCGTGCTTGCAAATTCTGTTGAGACCCAATCTTCAGTTATTGATGAGGCTCTGGCAACTTTTCCAGTACCCAAGCATGCTGTCGAGGCTTTTAAACTGCTCACTCAAAGTCCTGAGGCTCAGGTACTTACCCTTCTCAATAACGAATGCGTAATGTTGTTTGTAAAAGTAATATGTGGTGTAGCTATCTGATAAACAAAAGCAGCATTGCTGTTATGTCATTTCACTAATAGAACAATCACGTGAGTTCCTTTTCTTTACTTTTGTCTTCCAGACTGTGGTTGCTTCAATTGCTAGTGATCAAAATGTCTGGGATGCTTTTTTGAAAAATAAGGCTCTCCAGGACTTCCTCCAATCACAGAACTCCAGTAAGGATATCCATTTCCTCCTTTTGCACTATGATCCGGCTTTTACATATCCCCGCCTTACGTGGGCATGAATCTCTCACATTTGGATTATTGCCTCAAAATATATTCCTGGTGCCATAAGCAGGTATTCAATTCCCATATATGGAGCCAAAAGTGGAGGAATCTGCTGATGATGCTTTTTCTGATGATTGGAAATCCCCAAGGGTGGATGAAGAGACTTCTGAAGGTGGCCACAAAAATGGATTCATGTCCTTCTTGCAGAACATTAAGCTTAGGGTGGAGCAGATGGTTAGCAACATATCCAGCTTCCTTGCTGACATCTTCACTCCCCCATCTGTGGAGAAGATGTCTTCGAACTCAGATGGAAATGCTGGACTGGCTCTTGGAGCGTCTTTCATGGGGTTGGCTCTGCTGACTCTTCTCGTTGTCCTTATAAGGCGAGGCTAAACTCATGAAAATTTGTCGAAGTTACAAAAGCTCTAGTTTGTGATGTATGATTTGACTATAGTCAGGGAAAAATGTTATGTTTTATGGGATGATGATGGAAAGATCGATGTTTTGCGTGCCGCACATTAAATAAGAATGTATAGTTTGCATTGCACTCATGGTTTATGGACCGATTATGTGACGGTATATACTTTTATTGGCTCCGGGCCTCTATCAGTTAGTCCGCTTCCGTAGCAGGTTCTAATAACTACTGCATGTGGAGTCTCTCTCCTTCCTTCCATCAGATGTCCTGCATGGTATTTTCTTGTCAACTTGAGGAACTACTACATGTCGAGTCTCTCTGCTTCTAGGAAAGTGGGTTAGCTAACCTGAGTAACTACAGATTCAGTATTGTGGGGCTCGGAGAGTATTTACAGATGTGGATAAAGATTGGGCAACGATCTTCCGTTTTCCCATATTCTTTGCCTTCTGGTAGCAACAATCCATGACATGCTGGGGGTTATACTGCGATTCGGCATTAACCAAGACATAGGCGAGAAGAAAGAACGCGGACTACACCTAGCGCTCGGCCTTGCAAAAATCGGTAGCATCATAGTATTTAGTTTTACAAGGAATAAAGCAATTGATCGACTCCGTTGTATTCCCATCTAGACTTTGTATCTTGAATATCACCATAATACAAGATCCGGGTTTTGCTATTGTAATCTATTCTCAAGGAGCTACAAAATTTGAAGCAACCTTTTGAAGCTTGCAATATTAGAGCAACGGGATGACGTACAGCCTTCTTGAATATGGTAAAAAAAGTCTTGCTGCTTCATGCTCTGCTCTGCTGAGTTATTGCGTGGACTAGAAAGGCATGGTCAGTCTAAAAGTCGTTATTAATGTACAAGATGTCTTCTTTTTCTAGATGCATCTTCCCTTTGTCTCTTCCACCATTTACTTGAGATCTGTCTGGTTGGCCTCTCTGCAAGGACAACAGCAATACATATTCTTCAATGTAAGGCAAAAAATGACAATGACAGAAGAAGGGGAAAGAGACAAGAAAGATGTTTTCACCTTCCTCAATACAAATGACAAGTATAGATAGGCTACTTCCCACTCATCTGGGGATAGCGTGCCTGAGTAGGAATGAAAAGATATTAGATAGTTCCACAGCTAATTGGGGGACGCCACGTGGTCCACACCCGAAATTGCAGTTATCCACAATGAAAACAAGAAAAAGTAAATCATGCAAATACTGATTGGTACAAGCAGATTCTTTTCCAGCAATTTTTACATTAGAAGGGGCTGATAATGTTCAGCAATACCACCTTTGAATACTCCGCTGTTATGAAAAAATGCGCATGGAATTTACAACACAAAGATTATATGAGGCGGAAAAGTGTGCTTCCTCCTTTGGATGGTTCCTAGTTTGTAGTGAATGCAAGAAGTCAAAAAACCAAAAGTGCTTCCTACTTACGGCTCATGGCTTTTAGTTTAAAAGTATCTTAATTTTATGAATAATGAAAATATTAAATGACCTTCGCTAACTAAGTGTCTAAAGATTTGAGATACGTACTTATGAAATAGAACTTAATCCCAATTAACAAAATCTACAAGCTACAAAGAAAACCAAAAGGTACAGCCACAAACAGCCAAACTGCAGTCACCCCACGTGGGCATCACATCAGACAAAAGAGGAAACTTACTTTGGTCTTGATTACCATCCCCCAAGGCTCCAAGCCTCCGCATCAATTCCACATATTCTGGCTTCTTCAAATATTCGTGTACAAATTCATGTGAGTTCTTCACGAAAACTAGGTCCAACTCATACTGCCGAAGATGGAAAAAGAACTTAGTGTGGACGGCAGGCTGCAGTTTCTTGCTCACTCACTATGAGAGAACTCCAGAAAACTCCAGAAATAGTAACTGGACTGCTGGGAACAATTACCTCTTCTGCCAAAGCTTTGAAGACATGGAAGGGAACAATCCATTCAGGGCAATCAACAGCATCCTGAAAGCATATATACTTGCAAAATCAGCTATCATTGCAAGACGCGTACATTTTCTTAAGTGGAATACAACATACATAATAGATTGATTGGTCAAAAAAGGAAAAGAGAGATGAAAGAAGGATAATTGGGCAACTAAAATGGCTTCTTGGAGTGGCCAACTCAGTGTACACAGCTCAAACAACAGCAAGAAAAAGAGTAGAAACTAGTACCTCTAGGTGAAACTTGTACTTGATCCCAAAGGGGCTTGATGATTTAAATTTCTGTACACAAAAGCACAAGTGAACTTTTTCATGACTTAATATCACAATTGTAAATATGTCAACAGTGATGGAGCATTCACCTTCTCAGAGAATTCTTCATCAAAATGTATCCAGTAGACACTGTTGCCGAAAGCAAGCTCATCCGCTGGAAATTATATTGAATTTAGCAAAAGTTGAGGGTTGAACATGACCGCATCATTCCTTAGTTTTACTGGGAAAGAACAGGCCTTATCGGCATGTAATTGCAATAGACCAATTAGAATAACAATACCTTCTCTAAGCTTTTTTATTATTACATTTGCATCTGGCATTGTTCCGATGAATATGCCTCCGGGACGAAGTAAAGCTGACACGTTGGCTAAAGCTCGACGAGCCCGTGCTTCAGTTGACCAGGAGTAATGCATAGCAAACTGCAATATTTGAATTATTAAAAGTTCAGTGATTGGCAAAGTCACATAAAGGCAAATGCACACCACATAAGGCCCATGCACTGTAAAGTTTGATAGATGAGGATTTTGTTGTCATGCGGCAACCGTGACCAAAAAAAGCAGTCTTGGATTGTATGAGAAAGGCACAAACATAGTCAGCATAATATAAAATAACCAAATTTTACTCAAGGATCAGTTGTAATCTCCAGCAAATGGCATGAGTCCCATGTTTCAGAGGCCACGAGGAACACTCAAACCAATCATGATATTGTGTGTGTGAGTTTGTAAGAAAAATAAGACCTTAAATTAGACACACTTACCTGGCAACTGCAAATGTCAAAAGGTGCATCAGCAGCCAAAACTTTGTCCAGTTGAACCTATTATAGGCAGCGAAAAGAGAGAGCTCTTATCAGTCCTCTAAGATTCTTGCAAGAATTGCATAATTCAATGACAATTCATTGCAATTCAATTCTATTCATAATGCCATCGTGATTTACCGATTTAGTTCAGTTTTTGACAAAATCTCGAATTGATGATATATGGAAAGTCTAATATCTTAACGAGACTTAAAAGTTAAAAAATTAGTGAGATGTGATGCTGAGTTGGATTAAATAATGTGATGGACCAAAGAACTTAATCAAGGTCGAAAGATCATGCTGCATGCATTAACCTCTTTAAACACGATGGGAAACTACATCCCCCTTCTCGAAATGAGAGTTCTGCTAAGGTTGGCAAACCAAAGGAGAAAGGAGCTTCATGAAAACTTCCCAGCTTCTTATTGTTTGCAGTGAAGGACCACCTAACTATGACCTTCCTCTGACAACTATGCTCACATTTACCTCAAAACAATCTCCACATATGAGACGTGCCGGAAATGTGAACTTCTTACGTCGCTGATGGTGGTCTGCATCACCATTATAACGGGTGCGGCAATCTTCTATCTGAAGATGTTTTACATGCAGTAAATTCTCTCACTATAATCATATCAGCTATGTACAAAAAGATTAAGAGAGCAAATTATATAAGGAGAGAGTAAAATACAACAGCTCAGAGAGATTGATCCCTACCGAGCCTTCAGCAATGTCTATCCCAACGTAATACCCAATTTTTGCTTTGTCCCATTTAATGAGATCGCCGCCCTAGTAAGTAGGAAAAAAAAATTCTGGAAAGATATCCAAGCAACTAAACTGGAAATAAACTAATTTCTGAAAATGAACATAGACATATGAGAGCTGATAATCACCTTGCCACATGCAAGATCAAGAACTGCATCCCCACGTCGGGCATAGAGCTGAATTAATACACTTTTAATCTGCATAGAATAAGAGTTAAGACATTAGAGAGGGCTACGGTCATCTGCCATCTTCAAGAGCTAATGCATCTAGAAAACCAGAGTGCGTACCCAATTATTAAGTTTCTTCAAGTGAATAATGGGACTAGCTTCCCTCTCTTCAAGGGTCTGGTTCGTCCTCGCACTGTAATGGTCAGCGACTTTCCGGGCGAAAATCTTGGTGGTTTCATCTTCTAAGAACTGGCCATCACCTACAGTGACGACCCAAAGCAATCTATATGTCAGCATAGCAATGCCAGAGGAAACTGAAGTGCTAGATTCAGCAACCGAAACTCTTGCCACAGGTTCATTTCTCCATATACCCGCCAACACGAAAAAGCAAAACCTTCACAGATTCCCGGTACCAAAAGGGGCAAGCGATAATACAAACCACTCATTCCAGCTCCATCATCAATCGCCAAACGGAGAAAAGCCGTAGCCACGGGGCTCAAAACCAAATGGGTCTCAATCGAAGAACTAGATCTTGCCCTCCAGAAGCACCCAACCCCCAATTCCGCGAATCCCAGGAGCGCAAAAAGAAAAAGCGCGACGAAACACAGGAAGAATCCAAAGCCAGGCAGCAGCAAAGGAACTACCTTCAGGGTTGTACTTGAGTCTGGACTGAGGCGGGCCGAGAGACGTGGATGGAGACGGTTCTGGGTATCCTCTTTTCATCGCCCACGACAGCGCAGCGGCGAAAAGGATCGAGCTTGGGGGTTCTTCCTGGTTCGACTTTTCCGCAGGCGAAGGGGCACGGCCGGAGGAGCAAGAACAGGAGACGGACGGCGGGGCGAGTTGGGTTCCTAGGGAGAGCGGAAGGGACGACAGCGGCGGCGGCGGCGGCGGCGGCGGCGGCGGCGGCGGTGAATCGCCAGGTGCCGGGCGAGGAGACGTTGCTGCGAGAGGGGGAAAAGCGACGACGAATGGCCGGATGCGGTTCGACCCGGAGGTTGATTATAGCCGCATTGCAATGGTCGGTGGGGGCTTTTTGTTTATTTTTTTGTTGTAACTGTTGCTCCTTTAACTCAGGATTCTCGATGTCCCGATTCAACAACTTTCGTCCATCCGATTAACTCCATTTTTCGCATCCGGTCCAAAGCATCCCATAAGAGGTACGGAGTATTCATAAATTTGGGGCAGAGTATGTCTTAGAATTACTTCGTTTGAACTATAGGACATAAAAAGGGTGAGGTAAGAAAAACATTTTCTCCAATTAATAGGAATAAGGTGTGCAAACATATTAAAATAAGGCTTAAGTTAGATTATCGGACTACCACTGAAAACCTATATTGGGAGTTTGCTTCTTGTTGGTTAGACATGTGCTTTGCACAATGTTTAAAGTCGACATTTCTAACTAGTACTTCCCGTTTGTAGCTACTATAATTTTTTTAGTCTATTGTGTTTTTCTATAAGAGTCGGATCCGATTCTTCTAATAGCATCATTTCGATCATATTTTCATTCAATTGATTTTTCAACATTATGTATAAATAAAATTTATTTAGAACCCTTTTTTTTTATAAGTATTTTGGATGCCTCGGGATTGGTCATGATCATGACTTCATCTCTTGCAGGCTTGTACATTTGTTTGTCCAATCTTGCATCGCATTTGAAGCTAAACTGCATCATGTTGGTTTACAATCAGGGGATGGATAATGTAGAAATATGGATTTCATCGAAAGATTTTTCAATAATTAGTTATGAATGCATTTAAAATGGATGATCCTAAGATAACATGATTTTACATTGACTAATTTCTCATATTTATTCACAAGATAACGTTTAGCATTTTGGTTCTCTTGAATGTAAGTACACATTAAGCTCATGAGATGCACAAGCAATTAAATGCTTTGATCAATGAGGAGCATAACACAAGAATGAAACTTTGTGTTTTTTTGTGGATTCGACGGTACTTATCGTTTTACTTATCTGGTTAGTCGTTAATGTTCATACTCACTTGGGATTTGTGGTGGGCTGGATAAGCAATTGCACACCCTTAGAGGGCCCAAAGCTTAGCTAGAGTAGGCCCATATTACATTTTGATTGGATGCTTTAGACATTCTCCTAAATTGCCATCATCTTGGTTCCCTATCTTTTTTCCAGCGGAGACCTCATCATAGGTGAAGTATACAATTCGTAATGATGCTAAGATTACACTTCAATGAATACACAAGTAAGGATTGTCGGCACATCAATTTGAGCTATGCAAATTTGAGAATGATCCAATAACAATGTTAAAATGACATATTGACATCTGAGATCTACACATGATATGATATCTTGACTCATGAGCATTGTATTAGCCAACTGGATGCTAGGATATGCAACCGGCTTTCCTTTCAAGCACCTGCTCCCTCGTATGCTGATGCATGAACTTTATTGCCAAACCTCTAACCTGGGACGTAACCGAGTTGACAAGAGTTAGTCTGTTTTCTCATTTGACCACTAGTAAGAAGCTTGTGTCTTTTCCAACAAAAAGTGTAGATGTTTGTTTCATGAATGATTTGGTTGATGAACATAATGACAATGTACTTTACCAGGTGTCCTATAGGAAGGACACCACTGTTTGTTGATGCATTAAGATGTTACTAGTAGAACGAATTTAGGCAACAATGAGCGTGATGATCATTATTAACGTCTCAACTAACGCTCGGTTATTAATTATGTGCGTTGTGCCGGCCTCCGAGGTAGCTGGAGAGTTGTCCACATAATTTAAGCGAAAGGCACTGAGATGATGTCTGTACACACATAGCGGAGCATTAAATGCATGACCTACCACCGCGTCAAAAGTGGAGGCCATTCTGAGATCGCCATTGATAAAACTTCCCTTCCTATTTTTAGTTGCTTCACCCTCTATATCATCGACGGTCTTGATGAACATGACAGAATGAGAAGCTCCACAGGTGAAGGGTCCGATACACAGTTTCTTCATTCCAGAATCTCATTTGACTTGTGAGACAAACACACAAGTCTAGCTAGATGGCTTTCAGCAAAGCGCATCGTCTTGCCCTTCTTCTTAACCACATCGTTGTTTGCTATGTCACGCTAGCACCGGGCTTCAGTGGTGGCGTTTGTGCTCGGATCCCAACGATGCAAAGGCCCTCAAATGGCCGCTTGGTCTCGGCTGTCTTTGCATTCGGAGACTCGACGGTGGATACGGGTAACAATGACTACATAAACACTCCCTCCAAGGGCAACGTCCCACCTTATGGGAAAGACTTCGTGAACCACATTCCAACGGGAAGGTTCAGCAATGGGAGGTTGACTCCTGATCTTATAGGTGAGGTTTTTCTCTCAATCTGAACGACTAAGATTGAAGAATGGTTACTTCAATTTGTGTGTTGTTTGTGGGAATATACCTGTTACAGCGGCACACTACGGGGTTAAAGAACTTTTGCCGCCGTACTTAGACCCGGCGCTTAGCATGGAGGATCTGATAACCGGAGTTTGTTTCGCCTCCGCGGGCTCCGGATATGACCCTCTTACTGGTCAAATGCATGTAGGCAATTCTTCCACTTCAGTCGGTACTCATTACCAATTGCGCTTGGCTAGAAAGAACACTGAACCTTAGTCTCCACTAATCGCAATTGTTGTTTCTTTTGTGGCCCTCCTCTGTTCATGAATGTGCAGAATGTGATATCAATGGAGAAGCAATTGCAGTACTTCAAAGAGTACACGAAAAGGCTTGAGATGGCAATCGGAAAGAACCGAACCAGAAACATCATCAATGGGGCCTTGTTTGTGATTAGCAGCGGCACCAACGACTTCATCATCAATTACTACGGTCTTCCTTTCAGACGGCAAAGCTTCACTCCCCACATATACCAGCAGTTCATATTGAATCATGTAAAAAATTTCACTCAGGTTGATTACTCAAAATCTTTGGGCTCTATACAAATTGCAGATATGATCCTAAGGGTTTTGATGCTCACTTTTTGCTCTATATCACAACGTTCTTAGAGACAATCTTGCTTGGATAGTTAATTGTGGTTGTCGTTGATAGTTTAAAATAACTGTCTAAGAAGGTACTTTGCGCGCCTCGAAGTCGAAAATTCTGTTCACTCTATTCGAAATATTATTGTTTCGGAGTAGGGTAACTTTAGCCTGATTAGACTCATGATCGGATGATGCTGTCAATGTAGACTTTGTTGAATCAAGGGGCTCGAAGAATTGCAGTAGTCGGACTGGCGCCAATGGGTTGCTTACCTTTAGTCATCAACATTAATTCAGGTAACCCTTTTCGAGATCGCGGCTGCATCGAGAAATTCTCCTCGGTCGCTAGGAATTACAACACGATGCTTCAAAGGGAACTAGGCAAGATGGAAAAGAGCTTCCGATCTCTTGGTGTGGTCATAGGTTACATTGACACATACAATTCAGTGGTGCGAATGATCAAAGCCCCGCACAGTTTTGGTGAGTTTTCAGATTTACTTTCTTATATTATGTCCTCTCGTGTTTAATGCATGAAAATTGTGCATCTTAAAGCTGGTTAATTACATGCATTTGATGTTTCTTTTTGTTGAGTAGGTTTTGAAGACGTGGATAGCGGATGCTGCGGGACGGGCATCATCAAAGTGTCATTCTCATGCGATATGAATTCCTATGTATGTCCGGATGCGTCCAAGCATCTATTTTGGGACTCGGTGCACCCAACTGAGGGGGCTTACTCCGTCATCTTCCATGCTCAGTTACCCAGTTTCGATGCTATTCTTAAGGGCATATAGTTCCATTCCAATCAACTTTTTATAGGACTAAATTATATCTTTCTGCTTAATTGATTTTCTTTCAGTATCTTGTTTTCTGGTTATTGAAGAAGTATTACTCTTTACGTGCCGGTAAATGCAATTCTCGATCTAAATTGTCATTTACAAGTTGAGGCGATTAGTTTATTGATTGAACACAGATGACCGATAAATAGGCAAAACATGCTTATCTTTACATAAGCAAGTTTCCGTGGATCAAATTTCCATTATGAGCAAAATTACATTATAAAACAGAAGTGAAGTTAATGAATCACGGTAACCAGACTGTAAAAAACATTGTATTTAGCACCTCAGACTTTGCACCACCCAATCTCTTTTGGCCTGCTGCAAAGTTTTGTTTCCCCATTATACTCGATGCCCATGGATGGGATGATTTTCGTGCATCCATTGTTAGTCGCGTTGACAACTTTGTCGATTGATGGATGATGCATTTTCGAGTGATGTCTCTTCAAAACTTCCGCAATCAACTCTGTCGATCACTTAATGTCTCTCACATGCTTTGGCCACAAGTTGCTCATTAAGTTTTCTTGCGATTTGTATTTTTTTTCTCCCTCCTCATGCATAAAATTTCTGGCAATTGACATTATTCTCTGAGCATGTTAAGGCTCAGCAAACTCATGCAACATTGTTGTAATTAGTCCGACTCTGACCTCCTTCAACTGAGCTCAGACTCAGTCCGAGTCAGAGCTACTGGTGTTATGTCAGTAACAACATTAGCATTGTTAATCTGGTTGAGAAGGAGCGTGCCGAAATGTCAGCGAATGCTGCATTGTTATAGTAAAGTCCGAAGAACTTGGTCACTGTTACAATCTGATCTGCTCATATTAGTTGCCACTGTCGTGGCCCAGTATTTCCAAAGTAAATGAGAATGAGATATGCATCTTAGGAAGTCAAAAGTTGGAATTAGAACAATTTGCTGTGGTAACCAATTTCATTTACAAGAGTTTTCCTTTTTTCTTTTCCCTTGCTCATTGGTTTTACAATTTCCCAAGGCAAGATACAGCATCTGCTTGATTAAATTTGTAAGTACAAAATTTAAATCTGGTTGCTTAGATCACCTTGTGACCTGAGTAAACTTTTGAACCACTCAACTGATGATTTGGGAATTCTTGTGAGGTTATTTTTATAATCAATATAGTAGAGTCCGAACCGAACTGTGTATCCCAAGTTCCACTCCCAATTGTCGAGCAAAGACCATACAAAATAGCCACGCACGTTGCAGTTATCTTGCCTGTAATTAAGTCATGCTCCATGAGCTACTACCATGGCCTCAATTCTCATGCTTCCATATATCGGCAATATGTAGACAAAACATGGATTCCTACTTTACCTTATAGCAGCAGATAGGTTTGACAGATAGTCTCTGTGATATTCTATCCTCTTGTCGTCCTGTAAAGCCTTGTCCAAACCTATGTAAGGTCTATTAAGATCATCCATACCTGCATAGTTGATTCACATTCACAATAAGAAATGTCCTATTGATATGTAGAGGTGATTTTGAGTGTCGTTCATTCAGTTCTGAAATTTAAATGGACAATTGTGTCTATAAGGGCAATCCTCAGCGCTTGTGATGTAATCACTCACCGTTTTCTGTCATGACAACTGGTGGGTTTCCGTACTTATCTCTTACATATCTAGCTAACTTGCTGATGCCCCACGGCACCACATGTAGCCACCGGGAAGCTGCCTGGAAGAGGAAAGGTATAAACCATCTTTTTTGACTCGAACCTGTATTAACTACATTTTGCAAAACCAAGAACAGCAGGAACATACTCTTTCTCCTATAGCAACTCCTGCTCGAAAAGCTACAATGAATGAAACCACAGAAAGATATTCAATATGACTAGCAGTTCCAGTATATCTTTGGGTGTGACAAGAAAATAGGTTGAACTTTTGTTCGACTGCTTACGGGTTGTTATAACAGCATTATCAGAGGAAGCATCCTGAAGTATTAGCTTCCGAATACGGGTCCTGTCATTTCGGGCGTATAAGGTCGTGTAATGATTTAGTCCAACAAAATCCAAGGAACCCATCAGGAACTTGGACATCTCTGATGAGATCTCGGGCAGTCTTTCTTCTACTAGATTCTTCATTGAAAGTGGGTATTCCCCAAAGAAAAGTGGATCAAGGAACCTGGATCACCTTAAGCTGCTCAGACATTTTTATCACTGACAACTGATTGGTATATGCTGAAACAAGTTATCTCTTAGCTACTCACCAGCCAATGCTGAAATCCATCGCTCTATCTGCGGCATCCTGGTCCTCATCGCTGTCTGATATCGGTTCGTACCATTTGGCGTCCAGTGATATTCCTATCTGCCCTCCTTGCTTCTCCTGCCCAAAAGGCGAGTGAAATTTTTAAGAGGGTTTCGTTTCCCAGATAAATTTGTGACTGGTAGAAGTTTGGAGTAGTACCCTGAAGTTCAGCTTGTAGTTTTGGTAAGTGGCAGCGTGAGACAGGAGGATGTTGTGAGCCACAATGTAGGGTTCAACGGATGATTTGCCCCTTTTACAGAATATATGGCCGAGAATAGAGCACCTCCCGGGTGCTTGAAGTCCAGTGTCATAGCCTTGTATTGAGAAGCCATGAGGTTCATTGAATGTGATCCAGTACTTCACTCGGTCTCCAAAAGCCCGGAAGCAGGTGGAAGCATAGTTCTCGAAATCTTTGCTGCAAGTGATCCGGGGATTTTCTGTGAGCATGGTTCATTTACCATTTTCCTGCTAGCGAATGCATTTTGGGATCAAAATCAAACTCACACTATTCTTTCGCTCAACCATCCTTCGTACTCGTCTTCAAGCATCTGTGGAAGATCCCAATGATATAGCGTTACATAAGGCTCGATTCCTGATTAAAAACCACAGGCTAGCCTTAATATCATCCTATTCTTGGCGAGATCAGACGTTAAGCAAAGACCAAAAATAGGACCTTGTTCCAATAAAGCATCAATGAGTCTGTTGTAGTAATTTAACCCTTCTAGATTTGGTTCCCCTGTTCCATCTGTTTTTCAAGAATTGTGGAAGATTAGGGCTCTAATGAAAAGGATAGATGGAGAAAACGATTATAAATGAAAATAGTGGTGGTGATGGCGTTCTTACTTGGAAAAATTCTTGGCCAAGATATTGAAAATCTGTAAGCATCCATTCCCAGATCCTTCATCAAGCCTATGTCATCCTGCAATATTTTTTTAATTAGTTTATGATTGGAATACGTTGACAAAGGATAAGCGACATTTTCTGATTGACTAGTTAAAGCCCTTTTAGTTTTAGCTTGTATAAATTATTGCTTTTTTTAAGTATGCCTCAGAGTACGAAATTATAAACTAGGTGGTAGGTCGCTGTCGTCTGTCGTTCTCGATCTTCCTTTCTACATTAGCACTACTTTTCAAGAAAGGGCAAGCTAAGACTATATTTCGCTGAAGTGAAATTCTCCCCTGGAATTGGTCACATATGGTTTTGGCATCCATTGGCAGCATATTGCCATCAGTTCATTCTTAGTACCCCGAAATGATCGACAAACTTGAGATACAGAAGGCCAGTTGGTGGTCGATGTTAACCGTTTGTCTGACGCAGGTTGGGCATAGAGTAAATGCGATATAAGGCAAACTTTATGGTCTAGGAAATATACCTTGAACCGGTGGTACTGATCAACAGCGGTGTCCGCAGTGCTGAAATCTAGTATCTTACCTGGTAACAACGTCAATAAAGAAGCAAAAAGTTGCGTTGCTCTCCGGACTTCGTTTCAGTAAACATTAGATTGCTTCACAAGAAAAAAACTGATACCTGGTTGCCTGGTGAAGGTATCCCATATACTCGTTCCTTTGTTTCCTTCGTTCACAGCCCCTTCAAACTGCCATAACAGACAATTAATACATCTTTGACAATAGCTGGCTCCTCGCCATATACTTCAAGTGCTCGCAGAAACGGAATTGGGGTCTGTGAAAGCAACCTGATAGGCCGAAGAGGCGGTGCCGAAGACGAACCCATCTGGAAAATCATCTCTGCTGATGGACTCCGAGTTTGAGAAGAAGTAGAATATCAAAAGAATCTGTATGAAGGCGACTCTCATGGTGTTTGTGACTGTTTTCGAAAGAACTCCTTGGCTTCTTACGGATATTCTTGGGGATCCCTTATAAGAAAGAAGGGGGGAAAAGGCAAGGAGTGCTCTGTTTGTTGTCTTTGTTTTGAAGGCGAAGAATAAGGCCGGATAAGAAAATTAATAGGCGGAAATGGCCGATAGTCCCTTGCTCTGAAAGGTGACTTCAGATTCAATAACCCGTCTCTCTCTCTCTCTCTCTCTCCCTCTCCCTCTCGACCTCTTGAGTGCACGTCGAAGGGTGATGTTTACAGGTGGCTGCAAGTGACAGAGGAAACGTTGAAGAAGAGGGTAGTGAAAAAACGCGAGAGGTTGGATCGTTGGACAAGCAAAAGAGTTTTCTTACTTGAATGGACCTGGGTCTAGGACGAGCGTTTGTTCAAGAAAACTGCAAAACGAGAGAATCAAGAAATGAAAGTCCACACAAGGGAAGAGAGATAGCTTAGGCCTAGGGCAACGGGGAAAATCCAAAGTAGGTAAAGAGGAGATTCAGCATCCTTCATCTAACAAGATGGAAGACGTATATCTCTATGATACACGCCCGGCGTGTGTTTATTATCTTGTTATGGATTTTGCTGATGCGCATGGCAGGGTGGACATATCTTTTTTTTTTTTTTTTTTGGAAAAATGAAAATTTTGATCAAAATGGAGAACTTAACCCCCAAAAATAGAAAAGGTGGAGATGCTTAGAGTGTGGGGAAAGGTGGGGAATGAATTGTGGGATGGGATTTGGCCTCAGGTGCGACACGTGTAAAGAATTAGTCTTTTATCAAAAGTTTTTCATTGGATAATCTAAAAATTTAAGGATCTAATTACAACGAATATGCGGTGCAGACGACTAAAAGTTTTGGTATGAGAGCTCACCTACCTCAGGTCATTCAGTCGTTGGTTGACTTGATCGATTTTACTTGCCCATATTTCCAATGGGTTTTATGTTGTATAATTTTTTTTGGAATTCTTTAGTTACTAAAATTCCTTTTCTTTTTTTACACAAAAAATAACGTAAAGAAAGGAAAAAACAAAAATATCACGTGTCAACGATATATATTGATTTATATCATAAATTGAATTGTCTTACACATAAATTTATGTGTTTCCGATCTTATATTGTATATTTCATATTTAACTATATATATATATATATAATATTAAATTAAATTCATTCTCTATGGGATTTCATATCTTATTTGACATGCTTACTTTCTTGCCATCTTGTCAATACTGGCCATCCTTTTAGTTAATAATAATAAAAAAAGACACGTAATTCCACTACATGTTGTATTATAACAAAAAGAAGTAATTTGACCATCTATATTGTGAAGCAAACACATGTTTATATAATTCAAGATATATCTCCATCACAAAGTCTAATATTGTGCATAATAAAGCTATAATTACTTATATTACAGTTGCACATGCTATATGCTCTTTCTGTCACCCGATGTATATTTCATTGAAATCAGCAGAATCTTGGCCATATCACTTATTGTATTGCCCGCAATAAAGTTAATCTTGGTGAAAAATACAGGTGTTTGTAATTTTTGTTTGCAGCATTTTCTCCTCAGCGCATGATATGATGTTGAAACTACAAAGAGGGAAAACGAACCCAGAAAGAAAGAAACTAAAGCAACCTTCATCTTCACATAAAAAGTCAACTAATAATAGAAAATTTACATGATCAATCCACTCACATCAAATGCTTGCAAGCTGCAAAAGCCGATTTTTAGTATAATGTATTAGAATTTATAATATATTAGAATTTATAATATATTAGATAAGATAAGATAAGATTAAAATGATTGATCATTCATGTAGGCTGTGCTTGCACGCATTTCTCATCCGATAATGCCCAAAAATTATTTTAGAAATATGAAGAAAATTCAGGAAAGAAAGCTCCAATTTTAGATGGGGACGGTGTCGTGTTGCTGCTTTATGGGGGTGGGTGGAGTTCTCGAGGTGCCCTCGACATTATTATAAAACATCTCACCAAACCCTTGTCAACCTTGTCTAGATGCTCTTTTAATTTCTCCTAGAGTTATGTATGGATTTGAATTTGACTTATCATTTTTTTTGGCCTTTCAATTTCTCAAGGTAAAAGGTCATAAACTATATCCACTATAACATATTTATCCCAAATTTTTAGCCGTGACAAAAAAAATCATAAACTTATATTTATATGAGACATTTATTCTCTGTCAAGATGCCATTAGATGAATTTTTTAATCTAAAATAATATCATTTTTATTTCACTTAAGTTACGTCGATGTCATGTCAACACCTCTTGCATTCCGATGTTCATGTAAACATATTTTTAACGGTTCTTAATGAAAGAACTTTTGTGGAGGGTAAATGTGCTATATAAGTATAAATTTAAAATTTTTTGTGTTATAGAAAAAAAGCTTATTATTTAGAAAATGTATCGGTGGACATAATTTAGAGTTTTTGATAGCTTTTACCCTTTATACTTATATCTTATTTAACGAAAAATATTATATCTTTCGAACATTAAGATTTTTAAGATTTCCAAGAAAATATTAAAAAACGTTTTCTTTTTGGGTCGAACCAAATAAGCATAATTTGAAATTGCTTACCATCATTCTAGTTTTTTCTTTTCTTTTTGTTATTCCTCATTGTACTATGATTTCTTTCCGTTTCCGTAGAAAATTTGCATTTGACAAACAATTCTATTTTAGTAATTGGGTTAGGTCAATTTGGGTATTTGTAACTAATTTTGTGTTGTCTATAAATGAACTAAAATAGATTAATTGAATTAATTTGTGTCGGTTCATATTTAACCCCACCCCAATCCGACCCACTCCACCCCACCTCACCCCACTTATTTGACGGCTTTACTTGATCATACTTTTAGAAGTTTTTATGAGAAAGGAGACAAACATACATAATTGAGGTAAACCATCACTAAAGCAAGGCAATAGGATAAGTTGGTGAACACTCTAGACGATGACAAAGTATTTCGTGAACTTTTCATTTAAAATACCTGGGGTTGCTCCCCGGACCTTTCATTCTCCTGAATTTGCCCCCCACGTTTAAGGGGGAATTGGCTTCATGGGAGTCCAGGCTAACCCCCTAGCCCTGTTAGGAGCGTGGACAAGGTAGTCAATGGGGCCAGGCGTGGACGGCCAGGCGTGGACGGGGTAGTCAATGGGGCCAAGATCTTTTTTGAGGCTTGGATCCTTGCCTCTACCCGAACTTTCTCGGTGGTCAAAGCCTTTTAAAGTCTTACTTAGGACCAAAAATAATTTTATTGGTAAAATGAAAATTATATTATACTTTTACACAAAAAAGTAGACAATTCCCAATAACTAACCCATAGTTAAATAAAAACCATCAATTTGTGGCGATTATGTGTTAAGCGATGTGGGATGTAGTCGCATCATTATTAGCGAAAAAATTCAGAATGTATGGATATAGTTTAAATAAGAATCTGAGGATCTATATATATATATTTGTCAAATTAAGGATAATATTTTGAAGTGTAAAATTAAAATTGTCGTAACGTTCCAATAAATCAACCTGACGAATATGCCCTCTTCTTTTCCGTGAAAACCCCGAAATACTCCCTCTCCCTCTCCCTCTCTCTCTGCCGTCGGCGCAAAGGCTGAATCCACGACCCATCCATGGCGCCGAGCGTGGCGGCGCCGAGCAGCTTGAGGAGGCTGTTCTCAACCTCTTCGTTCTTTCCTCCGCCGGCTGCGGCGGCTCAGCCCCGGGTGGAGCCAGAGCCCAACACCAACCTATTTGTCTCAGGTGACTGCTTGTTCTGGTGTTTATATGGATCCCTCGCGAGCATTGTCTCGACTCTTTGCTCTCTTCCGTTGCTAATTATTATGTCGCCTCTTTTCTCCTGACGCCATGTCCGGAAGTGCTTTGTCTCGGTGGCAATTTGTTTTCTTCTTGCTTAGTGAGACGAGTCTCGAAATTTTCCGAGTTTGATGCGTATTTTGCATGTTGGGTCTTCAGAAAGTCCGGAACTTGGAGCTATTTAACGATGCTTGGGCGAAAAGAAAGTGTCGGATCAATTGATTTTGAGAATGGTGTGAATGGGCATGCGCATGATTGAGCGGCAACGGTTTATTAGACCTTTGTTACTTGAAAGGTCTGGCAAGCGGATGCTTGATGAGTATTTAGCCTGGGGTTTCTACTGGGTCTTCCAGTTAAGGCATATCAATCAAATGGATTAGTTATGATCAGGAAACTCGAATGTATTTTCATTTCCAAAGAAACACTGGGTAAAGTTGCATATGCTTGCAGATCAAAGAGTTATTCTTGAGTATTTTAGACTTTGTTGCATATCTCTTCCTAAGAGGGGCAGACTAAATTCTAAATTGTAATTTGGAAGCTTTTGGCCAAGTGAAAATATTTGGACTGCAGTCGTCATCACACATTTTGTTCACTCTGGATGAGAGAGTAGTGGATGATTGTGGCTTGTATGTTGAAAAGCAGGTAGATTGTTCCATGTTCTCGTTACTTGCTTCATACTTGCTTCTGCGCCAAAATTCTGGCTACCAATTATAAGTGGAGCACACAGTCATTTGCTTGAGCATATCTGTTGTTTAATAAAGTCATCTTTAGACGCAATATTGAATAATTGTCATCGACTATTTAATTGGGCCTGGCACTGATATATAATTGATTCTGCTTTGCTTTATCTGATTTGGAGATTGACAATAATCTCAGGGCTGAGTAAACTTACTACTATGGAGAAACTACGGGAAGCCTTTTCTCAGTTTGGTGAAGTTGTTCATGGTTTGTCGTACCTCTGAATGGTTAGTTGTAAGTTACCCTGGCAAAGCTTAATGCACTAAATTTGCAGCATGCTGGTTCCATGCAGCTAGGGTGGTGTCTGACCGGATTTCAGGATATTCAAAGGGTTTTGGCTTTGTCAGATATGCCACGTTAGAAGATGCTGCAAAAGGTATTGAGGGTATGAATGGAAAGGTGAGTTTTGCATTTGTCTCTCTGCTTTCACTCCTCTGGAAGTAATAACAGTGTTTTGCAAAGCAATTAACTGTTACTTAGCTCTTTGGCATGTTTGATACAGGATATATGTGTTGTGTTTAAGGAATTGCTAAAAATAGACTAAAAATCTGCTTTTCTTTTGGTTTTGAACAGAAGAGGTTTCCGTTTTTTTATTTTTTATCTGTGAACATTTCAGTAGTTGGAAACAATTTTGAAACTTAAATGTGCTTAAGATTTTGGTGTCATGGTATGTTCCCCAGATATCATAGAATCGTATATTTCTTAGAGTCTGTTGACAACAATCTCAGAACTCTCTTTAGTGATTATGGTGTCTTGAGATTTTGGCTCTGTATAGAAAGGGTTACAGTCTCATTAACATTTAAACCATAAGTGTATTTGCAAAAATTAAAGGAACTACATTAAAGCATGGAATGAAAGGATACCATCTCGTGGTGCATGGGCAAAAAGGACCCATATCAGTTGTGGCTGTTGAATAATTCTCGAAGTAGGTGCTGGCACCATTAAGAAAAAATAATTTGACGTCATTGGTTTTGTATTTTATAAGCAATGGTAACTGAAGAACTCTATGCTCAATGCATGTAAAGAGTTCCTCTGAGGAAAACTCTCTCTCATGTTTGCAAGCAATTAGTTTCATGATTCCTCTGGGAAAAACTATCACTGTCATGCTTACATGCAATAAAATTCATGATCCGTTAGTAAATCAAGTGCATATATCTTACCCTGCACATATATCCCAATTTACTGATTGAAACATTAAAGAAAGAAAAGTCTACTCAATGTGTTGATGTTAGGATGAGTTGACAGAAGCAAGGTCCTCCATTCCTTGAGATCACTTGTATGCATAATTTGGTTATCTAAAATGAACTTGGTCCGATCGCCATTACATTGCTCATTTGACTAAATGTTGTTATATCTGATAACTTTTCCAGCCCTCTACAGCACCATGCCCAGTTCTGTTTGACTACTGATTGGGGACCACCCCCCCCCTCCCCCTCTCCCCCGCCCCCTTTTCCTTTTTCTCTCTAGCTTGCACATGCATGCACGCATCAGCGAATTGTGGCAATTAGGAGTTTCTTTTGATTTCCTTTCTTGTGGATACATTTTCATGATTTTTGAACATACGGTCATTTGTAATCTGTCTTCTGGAGAATAATTCAGTCCATATTATGCCTTGTATTGCCATTTACAGCTCCAATCGCTTATGTTTTCGAAAACATCTTATCTGATATGAGAAACTGAAGTAAAGGTGTAAACATGGGCCTAGAGAACTGACAAGTTCATTTCTTTCATCATTTAAATCACCGACAGGATGTTTGTTAATGGAGCTGCCGTTCGCATCATAGCAGAACACTGAAGACCCATAAATGAGCCCACTCTCTGTTCTTACCGAATTATTTTGTGTTATGCAGTATCTAGATGGTTGGGTCATATTCACTGAGTATGCAAGGCCCAGGCCACCACCTGCCTCGCCTCCTAACAACGGGTTTCCTTCATACGGTCATCAAAGAATTTTTCCTTTCCATTGCTGACACTTCCTCCATGCTAACAGCTGATCGGCCTTTGAGGGTGTAGTATCTCTGGCCAGAGTAACTTCTTATCGGCATGCGATTTTCTGGCTGTTGGAGATCAGCCTTGTATGAGAGAAGGAACAAAATCACTGAAATGGAGGCAAACATTTTCCAAATCAACGAGTCCGTTGTCTGCTGAAGTTCTCATCTGCTCTGAGTCTCATGATCTTTTCTTGCATAAGAGCCCAAGAATCACCGTAAGGTTTTAGGATTACATGTATCCAAAAGAGTTTCATTGGATGTACATATGAGATCAATGCAAAGTTAAGTTCTTTTTCTTGCACAAGTTATTGCAGCAAACTTTTTTTCTACGGGATAAGAGCCCAGAGTAACTTCTTATCGGCATGCGATTTTCTGGCTGTTGGAGATCAGCCTTGTATGAGAGAAGGAACAAAATCACTGAAATGGAGGCAAACATTTTCCAAATCAACGAGTCCGTTGTCTGCTGAAGTTCTCATCTGCTCTGAGTCTCATGATCTTTTCTTGCATAAGAGCCCAAGAATCACCGTAAGGTTTTAGGATTACATGTATCCAAAAGAGTTTCATTGGATGTACATATGAGATCAATGCAAAGTTAAGTTCTTTTTCTTGCACAAGTTGTTGCAGCAAACTTTTTTTCTACGGGATAAGAGCTAGTAAAGAAAAGTTCTGCATGATCTTCCAACTCGCGCCATTCCAAAGAAATGGTAGGATTTGCACCATTATGCTTTCTTTTATTAATAAAGTTCAACGAGAAAATGGTATAAGTAGTGGAGAACAAGAACGTAATAGGATGGGCGATTGGGGTGTCTTTGTACAAAGTTGTCATACAACACCCACGAAAGATTAGTAGAAATTTCATGTGCATACTCCAACCTTTTTACCTTCCCTCTCAGGATCTGCCAGGAGGCAAATCTATTGATTAGTCGAAACAGAAAGAAAGAAGAGGAGGAGGGGGAGGCAAATCTACCGACGGGACAAGAAACTCTCTTCGGAGACGTCGCTGCTAGTGCAATGCATGTGGACGCGATGTAGGAATGATGATCTGGCGCAAGTATCATCAGTCGCTATGCTGTTAGTGCAATGCATGTGGGCGCGATGTAGGAATGATGATCTGGCGCAAGTATCATCAGTTGCTATGCTGTTGTCACTGACTCGTGCTATGTGTGTGGCCTGAACTCGGCCAACATAAAGAATATCAGTTTTGGAATATGCAGCGCGAGCAGCACACCAATGGGCATTTGCCCTCTCACGCAGGCAACGAGAACAAGCAGAAAAGAAACGCAGAGAAGCTCGCATTAAGATCGATAGCAACGTAACGCATTGATATTTTGGCTTCCTTCTCAACCGCGACAAATTACGCAGTTGCGGGTAGCGGAAGAAGACGCTTCGTGGCGTCTTCGTTTCTCGGCAGCTATGAATGTGCCCTTTCGGCGTCTATTCCGGTGACACGACTCGTCGTGCCATCAATTACGAAGGTGATCATAACAGATTCCGCGAGCACTGCTCCTCTTCCTGAAGTTGGATGATGAGGAACGAAGGGAAATTTCTGGAGGAAAAAGATGGGACGACGTGCGCTCTGGATTCTGGAAATTGCTGTGGTACATGCGGGGTCTCGATCACGTCTGTGCGGACGTGTCGGTCCATTTTTGGTTACGACCCTCGCGCTTGTAGCCAAAGAAAGAAGATGTGTACTTGAGAAAAGAGCATGCGAATTCCTTAAAAGGTCACAGATGAACCCCGACCAGGCGAAGTTGATTGAAGTATCGAGAGATTTCAAGCTCAAGAACTAGAGGCTTGCAAATTCCGCCTATCGCGTGCAAAGAGTCCTTGGTCGGGGCCGCCGTGTAGATCAAAGACTTGCGCTTAACCGATTCATGAGATTACAGGGCGTGTCGTGGAGTCGACAAATATGTGGGTCCTCCGTTCCTGTGTACTTGGATTATTAGAAAATGAAAGAGTTTAACAAGTCAATGAATGCGAAATACGAGTGTGGCCGGTAGGATCAAAGTTTATATATTATCACATAAAATTAGTTTGTCAAGTTGATTTTAAGATTCAGCATGTCAGTAGAACCACCCTCACTGAGGTCAAAACAGCCTCGCCCAATTATAAGACCAAATTATTTAACTGGATCATGGTTGTTGAGAAACACGTAATGAAAATGACTAGTTTTTCTCATTTGCAAAATGACTTAGCATGTGACGTGAGGGTAATTATTGTTGTATTACTTAATTTCGTCCATGAGTGAAAAGACAAATTAGTCAATTAAATCAATCGACCAGTTGGGCAATATCCTCGAGAATTGGATGCGTGTTTGAATTCTACTAACTACGTGTGAACTATTTGAGATTAAAACCGTCTGTACAGACTAATCTGTACGTAATCGTTTCACGACATTTGTAGGTGTACTATGGGTTCTTAGATACGGGTCTCCGTGCCAGGTGCCATGAACTATCAAAAGCAAAAAAAAAAAAAAAAAATTCAAAGATCAATTCTACCATCTGCTCGTTTTTGCTCCATCCAAATAGCATGGTTGGAACTGGTTGGAAGGCTCATCGAAACCTCAAAGAAAGCCGCATCTTACTTGCGACGCTTAGTGAAAGGGCGAAAAATATCATTGATTAAGGTGCTTCCACGTTTCAGACGATCTTCATTTATAAACAGTGTTAACAACACGATCTTTATAATAACACCTGTTCTTGCGTCTTAAGATGAACCCTACAAATTTTCCACCGGTGTAGCAATAAAATTACTCCATCTTTCTCACTTTTCAATGAGTTCTTTCCCCAGTCAATCATCCGACTACACTAGTCCAATTCATTCCCGTGTTGGGCAAAAGCGTATTTTCTTTCCCTGGGGAAGAACACTTAAACGAGAAGAAGAAGAAGCAGCTCAAGATCCAGTGAACAGAGTCGCAACGTGTTTTCCATGTTTGAAAACCAAGTACGAATCGTAGTCAGAAAGCAGGAATCGACTTACATGTTTGCCCCGACAAGATGTCCAGACCCCTACCCCAGTTTCGAACGATTTTAAGGGTTTTGTCTTCCTCCCGTGAGGGGAGTAAAGCTCAATTTTCTTTCTCGTCCAGTGGGGAAGCAGCGATTGCTGTCTTGGAGTCACTGGATTGGACTGCTGGCATCAGTCTCAACCGGGACGGAGCTAAGCAAATTCGATGACTTCAAAGGGGATAAAATAATTGGCCATGGCTTTCGAGCCATAAACGTGGCCTGCAATACCACACATTTTATACGCCCCCTTCACATGGACATAATATTCGGACAAGACACGCACTGTTATGTCATAGAAAACGACGCAAGGATCGCGTATAACGCCCATCGCTTCTCTTCAACTGAATCTTATTTAACCTTCGATTGTTTTTTCTTGAGGAGGAGTGGTGCAAATTTTGTATGTAACACGCCAATCCCAAATTTCTCTTTTGTTTTCAAGGTCAACGGTGAGCCAACATCTTTCATGTTGAGAAATTGAGCGAGTGGATCCTCTTCTTTTCCTTCATAGATTTTCTAGGGAAAATTACTCCAAAAAAGTCCTAAATGTATAGCACATGTGTCAATTTAGTTCTAAATATTCCAATTTGATCAATTTAATCCTAATTTTTTCAACAATTTATCAATTGAGTTTTTCTAGTTAATTTTGGTTGAATATTACTGATGTGGATGCCGATCATCTCATGTGGCATGACTAACACAGACGTGAAAATTTCTTTATATTTTGAATATTTTTCATTATGGTCATGCGACTCGCCATGGCTGACAAGGCCATGATACCTTCATGTCCTTGCCCATGACTAGTGGGACTGTGATGCCAGATTTAGGTGAGGCCATAGTTGGCCTTGAAGGTCCTAGGTGAGCTACAATTCATCGACCGGAAGCGCCAGCACAAAGGCCCTCGCCTTTCGTAGTTGCTAGTGAGGGCTTATGGGTCCTTGCTAGTCAAAATGAAAGGATAAAAAGAAAATGAAAAAATTGTTGAAAGATTTAAGATTAAATTGGCTAAGTTACAATGTTATGAATTGAATTGATATAAGTACAATAGATTTATGACTTTTTTGATATTTTTTCATTAATTTTTTTTTTTGGCTGTATTCTTCAAAGCAAACGCGAGAAGATATGGAAGCACTCTCTCTCTCTCTCTCTCTCTCTCTATCTCTCTCACATAGCAAGTCCAGGACTTAAATTCCCCAAAAAAGTCCACCTAAGGATGCGACTATTTAACTTCTTCGTTTTTTTTTTATGGATATAATGTTCATATGTATAGATTTCTCAATTTAGTCAACTATCAATTCAACAAACATTTATTTAACTCACAAAAAAGTTATTGTCATGATCGCAAATTGCAAGAACACCAATACTTAAACCAATCGGTACATAGGGACCCGCAAATGGTGTTGCTAAGGTGTATCTCCCTTGACCTATGCAGCCTGTATCTAATGTCACATGTCTCTACTAAGCTTCTACTGTTCAGGTATTACCGCAATAAGTATAACAGTTAATTCTCCTTCTTAATAACAACCGCTTTATTTACACACACACACATATATATTTCATGTCTGCCAGGTGTAATCCTAGACTTTTGGAGACCCTTTATGAGGAGCTATCCCTTAAATTCATAATCCCCATCTTGGAAAGAGGAGTTTCGGACTCTCCACCCCCTATTCTCACAAGAGAATGATAGCCACCGAGACAGCTCCAATGGTTAATCACAATTTAATTAATTTACCTTTTAAATAACACTCAATAAAGTGAAATTGTTTGGTTGAAATGATTTGAATTCGCAAGTTTTACCGAACATTTCCAGCTATGTAAGTTGTTTGTTGTTTAACTTTCACTTTTTATTAAATGTGGCTACTTTTAAATTAATTTATAATTTTGAAAATATTGACATATGACATAAATAGTCGATTGAAAAATTCCTTGTGCCATGGGCTAATCATCTAATCTTTAAATTTCACTTGCTGCAACACCTCCTTACAATCTGTGATACTAAATAGATTTTCAAATTCAATATTCACTTTTCACATGACCAAAATAACTTCATCTCGTTTGCATTTTAAATCTTCACACTTTAACAAAACATATATCTTATTCAATTGAACTTGCAGTTCTCAATATCGCTTCCAATGTTGGTCAGTTCCCACCCTAGAATAAAGAATTGGATTAGATAGGGTTGACTTTCAGTTTGTGGAATTGGGAATCAACTGTGTCTACCATGGAATTAGACTAGATTGATTGATCTCGAGTTGGTTTTAGGTCCCGAGAACCAATAATATTATTATTATTATTATTATTATTTTTCAATGATTTTTGCTATAAAAAAGTGTAAATAGAGCCAGTTTGGTCGGTGCACAAGGAACCGGAAACAAGATCAATTTCGGCGAGGAATCACCTAGCCGGCCAGTCAAGATCAATTTCCCGAGGAATCACCTAGCCGGTCAGTCCCATTCCCAGATTGGAACCTGATCAATGCGCTCCCAAGATATAAATTGCACAAACAGATTATATGAATTGAAAAAAGAAAAAGAAAATAATAAGAAAAAGGGAGCAAAAAAGAGATTGGACAAGAATTCTTTATTTGCCGATTCGACTCCGCATAATAAGTTGGGTGATCCAGGTGGAGGCAAAACAGGGCGAGGCGATCTGTCAAAAAAGACAGCCGTCGGGCCCACCAGTAATTTAATCCCCTTTACCGATAAAACCAGAAAAACAAGGGCTCGTTCGTAATTTCCATTGTAAAAGATAGGCTCAACTCTCATCCCTTCCCCGGATAAGACAAGAAAGGCTCTCTCTCTCTCTCTCTCTCTCGTCGCCATGGACGTGCATGAGGAATCGAGGCTTCCTCCCTCTATATAAACGAACCCAGAACGCAACCCACTCGTCGTCTTAACGTAATTCGTCCCACCAGCTTCGCTCCCTCACTCTCCACTCAGAAAAACCATCGCTTCCGGAATGAAGTTCCTGTTCGAGTTCGTCTCCTGCTGCGGGTCGCCGCGCAAGGAGGGGGAGCGGATCCGGGCGGCGGCGCCGGCGGAGCCCCGCGCGCAGGGCGAGGAGTGGGAGAGGCGGAGGTGGGCGGGGCGGAGGAGGAAGCGGAGGAGGGGGTCGGCGGGGACGGCGGAGGAGTGGAAGCCGTCGCTGTGCGCGATATCGGAGGACGTGGTGGCGGTGACGGTGGAGAGAGTCGGAGGAGGAGGAGGAGGCAGAGAGACGAAGAAGAAGGCGGCAGCGGCGGATCCGGCTCCTGAGCCGGAGCGGTCCGCCTCGCGGAAGAGGAGCGGGGGTTCGTACGCGAGAGTCCACGACCGGGGCCTCAACGGCGACGAGTACGATCAGAGGTGACGACTCTGCCTCTTCTCCCCTCTTCTCATGATTCATATGCATAGTAATTCTACAGATTTTGATTAATCAGCGACTTTCCCGGGTTCCTAGCGAGCCAGTAGGATGATCATAGATGTTGCGTCTCTGTTTCTTTTTGTTCTGGGAGCAAATTGCAGAATACCGCCGGTCTTGTATCAGATGTAAAATGAAATAGATGAAGTATAGCGTAGAATCGCGGCCACGCTGTCGGCATCACTCGAACAGGGGTTAGCAGGTGAAGCTTCGGTTGTGGTGGTTGCGATGAATTTGATATCGCTGATGTCGACGCGCGAACTAATTTGGTCGTTCGAAGGATATTAGAGATGGGTTCAGGCATGATTATCTTTTAAACGTAAATCAAAATCCAAGGATTAAGACTTTCATAGCTTAATATGCAAATCAGTAGAAGATGAACACGCCGGTTTGGGGTACTAATCACACTTTCCCCCTAAATTTTTCTTTTCCCCCTTTCTTGGACGATAACATTGCTCTTTCAGAATCAATTCCAGACTCCTTTTGTTTCTATCTCAAGAAGATGATGAACGCACAGATGAATTTGATTGAATCGATCGATTAAAGACCGGGTTGATGTTTCAGGAGGGCTTCGTTTCAGGCGGTCATTCCGGCTTTCTCTCCGGCTCCATTCATGTTCTGAAAGTCGTTCTTGGTGTACAGGGTGAATCGCTACAGTTTTCTTAAGTCTGGGTGTGGAAGTGGAGGCCAAAGAGTAGATTTTGCTTTGTATATACGACCACTGTGTCCCCCCCTTTTTTTTTTTTTATATCAAATATATGTGAATATATATTTGTATATTTTGGCATGCATTTGTACAGTGTTTGCTGAGTTGAAGGTATATGGAGAGGTTCTTCTACCGAAAATTCATGCAGAGAATGACGCGACACATTCCTTTCTGAGAGAACTCGATCAAAATTTGGTAGAATCCAATGTTGCCCGACTTGGAGAAAACTGTCTTTTCATTTTATTTTATTTTCCTTCTCCTCCCCTCAAATAAATGGGAGAAAAAAAAAAAAAAGACCATACTAATACTTTTCAGTGCAAATGCCATAAAAATCCCCCAAATTATGCCTACTCCGACATATACATCCAAACTTTTTTTGTGCCACCGAAAACTACACAAATACCCATAACTTTTTCTGTGACACAAGAAAACCCAAATTTATACATGTGCAACATATATATATATATATATCCTCTATTTCAATTCAATTTACGACATTAATATAAGTTTGGGGATTTTTATAACGTAAAAACAAAAAGTTTGGGGTATTTGTATCATAATGGATAAGATTAGGGTTTTTAGTGACAAAAGGAAAAGTTCTAACATTTATGTCTCATTGGCATATTTTTTGCGTTACGTGTGAATATTTCTTTTCCTTACTTTATTTTCTGTGTGGTTAGTTTTTTTTTTTTTTTTTGTCAGTCCTACTCTATTCCTATTTTACACTTACTTTCAGACTTTTGTCCTGCCTTTTGCAGGGCGTGGGAGTCGAAACCCACTCCTGAAACTTATGTATCCTCACCCCATCCCCCCATGAGAAGGTGCGGATTTGAACCCCTCACCTCCCCCTTCCATGTTGGAAGGGTGGCCACTGGGGCGAATCCCAATGGTTTGTGTGGTTAGTTCAATTGCACACTTTCCGAATTGATAAAATGGGTGGTGAAAATTTGACGGCTGCAATTTACTTAAGAGCTTCTAAAAATGAGGCTTAAAGGCCTTCATGAGCTTAATTAGGCCATGGACCGTGATGGCGATGAGTCACCACAATGCAAAGATAATAAACAATAATGGGCCTCACAAAAAATATGATGCTGTATAGACACTAGTGAGTCACATTGGCTAGGGAAATTGATAAAATATTGCAACGTCATATTTGGACAATCCAAAATTGGAGTTGGTACTTAAGTTGTCGTTTTTTTTTTAAAAAAAAATAGAATGTAAGTTATTCAAGGAAAACTTTTTGCACCAAATGAGCGCTGTACAGAAATTTTGGCATATTTAGTGTCCTGATGTCAAAAAAACTTGATTAATGATGAAAGTGAAGTTTTATGAGAAAAAAGTAATCATGTTTTCTTATTTATGAACCCGTAACAAAGAAAAAGTTGGCAATTTCTTAAAAAATGTGGCCAATTAAGAAAACAGAAAAAAAAAAAAATCAATAAGTAACTCAATAGACAAGTTGGAAATTTTTTTGAATGTTGATAAGTAACTCAAGTGAAAATTAATATTCTAAAGTAGTTTGTAATTCAATTCGACAAAAGTTGGTAAACCATTCTAACTTAGGTTAGCAATTTCATGTAAAAGTTGGCTTATTTGAAGTTTTGGCACACTACGCAAATAAAAGCAAGTAGATTAGAACAAAAATCATTAATTTGCAAGTTATCATAAAAATGGATAATTTTATAAACATTTTGATAAGTTATGGAAAGTTACCTACAAAAAAAAAGTCACGCGTCATTGTCTGTACAAACCGGTTTTTTTTTTTTTTGGACACTTTTGAACTTATTGAAATTTTTCGTGCAGAAAAAAGACTTATTGAAATTTACAGGCACAAAAAAAATCCATATTTACATGAATCAATAAAGTTCTGCAAGACAATGTGATGGATTATGGCCAACACATCAAGGATCATACCATACAATAAAAGCTCCGACAACATTAATATCTGCCCCTTTTTCTCATTTTGCCGGATTTATCTCAAACTTATTATTGCCAAATGAGAATACATACAGCAAAGAAATGAAGAATCCAGTTTAACCACGGAGTAGGTTCAATTATTTATGTAATCTTCGAAGCAAATAAATAAATCTTGATGTGAAAGTGTAAGGGGGGAAAATCGTTAAGAAAGCCCTAAATCTATTGTATAGCGGTTAATTTTGATTGAAACTTTTTAACTGTGTGAATTTAGTCCCGAAATTTTTAACAATTGACTAATTTACTTCTTAACTTATTAATTATACCAATTTAGTTTTAAACCCTTAGACGATTTGTCAATTTAGTTCTAAACCTTTTGATAATTTACAGCCAAAATTTCCCGACTTGACTAAATTGATAAATTAAAAAGTTTTGGATTAAATTGACATAATTAAATATTTAGGAATAAATTAAAAATCATTAAAAGGTTTAGCAGTAAATTGGCACAATTGAAATGTTTAGAACCTACCATAAAATAGGTTTAGAATATTTTGGACAAAGTGGTTGGAATTATTGAAATATTACAATTACATGATACGCTAGACTTACAAAATTAGCAACACCATACCCATATATGCATCCCTTTAATTATGAGTCTTATTAAGCACATCAATCTGAAAGTACATATTGGTAATGATATTTTTCCCCCGTACATCCAGGAAAAGTAGGGTCTCAAGGAATAATCAATAGACTATTGATTTACAATGACCAAATTGGTGTGATAACATTTGGTCCAAACTTTACATCAGCAAAGGATTGACAAAGAGTGATGTCACATAATCTTTGAGCTTGGTTTTAGAATGGGTGTAATTATCTCCATTACTATATAACACATCTACCACCCGCGAGAAATTGAGTATTCGCATGAGAACCGACATTGGGACTGTGGTTGGACGAAGAAACTCTTCATTGATGTCCTTCCATGCATCAATGACTCTTTTTAGGAGTTCCTCCCTAGCTTCCTGCTTCCGAGATGCCATGGTATTTCATGAGCAACTCCACTATAGATACTACATGCCCCCTCTTTTGCTCAAACTATATGTCAAACAACATTGGTGTAATTAGATTAACTGGTGGTGGGATCTAATTTTTATTAGAATGATGGAGGATAATTATGTCTTTATAATACCTCGTGCGAGGAAACATCATCCATGAGCCTACAGATGGTTTTTGCAGCCTTCACAATATTGTAATCACCGACCAACCATTTAAGAACATGTTTGTGACCACATCGCCCATTCTTACAAGTGATGTAGTCACTAACATTCCATAACCAATTGTTATTAGTTGAAGCGACATGTACTCTTCTAGTGTTGGTATTTAGTTAGTATGGAACCATTTGGCTTCCTGATAGTATGCTCTCACTAGCTTCTTCATCTGAGAAATTAAACATGCACAAGAATTTCAGATTTCTAACTAAAGATTGCCTTCGATGCATGTAAAGTTTATTGATGATGCTTACGACTTCTTTTGCATAGATAAGGCGGTACGATCTTACTTTCGCGGCCAATTGATTCCCAATATATTCATAGAGATGGAGAAACTCCTTGAAATAAGCTTGCATATACTCTGGTAATCCATCCATGGCATCAACATCCCACCTGAATTCAAGTTGTAGAAAGTGACACACTTAACTCTATACAAAGTTGATCAAATTCAAAAATTTGTGAAAGAGAATGTGGATTCCGTACTTTTGGATTGCTTCATTGAGGAGTGCAAGTTCTTCCAATGTGCCATAGACATTGTAGATATCGTCCATAATGGAAGTGAGGGAGATCACTTTGGTTAGTATCTCTTTGGCCATGGCAAATTCCGGCTCAAAATATACTCCCGTAGTCCAGAAACAACTCCACAATCCTGTCTCTAGCGAATGGGAACTTTCTTGGAACATCTATATTCTTCCACCACCTATGATTAAATGAACATGAGCATAATTGAAAGTACTTTAGCCCAACAAATCGCATAGCTATACTCCTTTTTTCACTTGTAAAGGACTTTGACAAGCACTATTCAAAAAGGTAAATTGAAGATAGACGAGTTAATCTTTGGAAAACACAACAAGAAAAATCGATAGTTTGGGCATTGCCAAAACATAATTGATAGTATGGTCATTTAAAAACATAGTGTAGAAGCTAACTTTTGATCATATAGTTAAATGATGTTATTGAACCTAGTAATCTTGCCAAGTTCCTTATGGTGTTGCTCTTGTAGTAAGTTGAAATATTATAGTGTTTGAAAATTTACTGATTTGCCTAAAGATCACAAGCTCATTAGTTGCAAATATGTGTATAAAACTAAAAGGATTTCAAAGAAAGATTGTGGAGTTTAAAGCTAAACTGATAGCCAAAGTTTTCGCTCCGAAAGAGGGGTGAATAGTAAATAAATATATATTTTTCTAGTATCTTTTAAAGATTCTTTAGAGTGAACATGACATTAATAGTTCATTTTTTTGATATGAAGTTACACCAAATAGATACTATATTTTCAAGTGGACACATTGATAACAAAAACTATATAGTGCAAACGGAGGATTTTGTAGTAAATGATTCAAGTAAACTTGTGTGTAGACCAAAAAAGATGTGCGGACCCCTAGAGTACCATAACTTTGCACAAAGGGACACTTAAGTGCCATAACTTACAAAATATATACTTAAGTGCCAAAATCGGAGTAAAATGGATCACTTGAGTGTCAATCCGGCCAAAATCCAGCAAAAACGCCAATGTGGCATTTTTCCGGCGAACCGAGCTCAAAACAACGCCGTTCGTACTACGATGTGACCAAATAATGCAAAAGTGGCGTTGTTTTGGGTTAATGTGGTAAAAAAAATAAAAAATTAATTAAATTAAATTTAGTTAAGATATTTAAAAATTTTAAAAAGAAAAAAAGGAAGGGGGGAGGCGGCTAAGGGATTAGCCCTTAGCCACCGCTGTTGGGAAGGGCCGGCGATGGTTGGGGGAGGGTCGGCCGGGGTCACCGGCCCTCACCGAATCTGGGCGAGGATTGCGAGCCCTCGTCACTGGCCATAGATCTAGGGAGGGTCGCGGCCCTCACACAAATCCGGCGAGGGTTGGTAGCCCTTTCTTGGTCGGGCCAAGGGCTGCCATCCATCGGGGTGACCCTCGCCGGATCTAGGCGAGGGCTTGTGAGCCCTCGCCTAGATCCGGCGAGGGTCATGGGCCCTTAGGGGCCGGTGACCCCGCCGACCCTCCCCGCCGTCGCCGGCCCTTCCGGCGGTGATGGGGTGGCGGCGGCGGCGGGCCGAGGGTTGATCCCTCGGCCCGCCTCCCCCTCTTTTATAATTATTATTTTTAAATATTTTTAACTAAATTTAATTTTAAAATTATTATTGTTTAAATATTTTAACTAAATTTAAATAATTTTTAATTTTTTTTACCACGTTAATCTAAAATGACGTCGTTTTTGCATTATTTGGCCATATCGGCGTGCAAAACGGCGTTGTTTTGGGCGCGTTTGCTGGAAAAATGCCACTTGGCATTTTGGCCGGATTTTGGTCAGAGTGGCACTCAAGTGATTCGTTTTTCTTTGAATGTGGCACTTAAATGTACCTTTCGTAAGTTATGGCACTTAAGTGTCATTTTGTGCAAAGTTATGACATTTGAAGCATTCTTTTGCCGGCCGAAAAGTCTCATTTATGGTCTTAAGCAAGTTTCCAGACAATATTAGTAAAGTTTCATAGTGTTGTCATTTCGTTTAGTTGGGAACAAATTGAATATATATATAATTGCAAGGTCAGTGGGAGGAAATTTATTTTTCTCATACTCTATGTACATGATATTTTACTTACAAGTAGTGATATTGAGGCATCTTTTGTCCTTTGCATTGTGGTTCGTAAGAATTGTTCTCGCCATATATATAGGATTTATCTTAGATGACATTTGCTAGAAATATTCAATACACATCACTGCAAGCCAGGATTTGCTCCTGTTATTTAGGGTGATGGACTAAATTTATTACATTGTCCTTATTTAGATATTGAGAAAATCTAGTTAAAGAGTATACCCTGTATTAGTGCACTTAAAAGTATAATGTATGCTGATTTACATACATGTTCAAGTCTTGCAGCTAGTAGGGTATTTATATGTAAACTTTGCTGGCTGTTAGGATGACATGAGATTAATAACGGAATACATATTTATGTTAGTAGGAAGTTCAGTAAATAAAGTTCTATGTCATCTTCTATTGTGTAAGCAGAGTTTGTAATATTCTTTTAGGTTATTACTTGGGCTATTAGGCACTGGAACATCATTAAGGAATTGATCATTTTTAACTTTATGAATTGACCCATATGATTGTATTGAGACAATAAATTTATAGTATTTTTTTTTTTATTAATAACAAAGGTCTCAAGGGGTCTAAATATATACCTGTCAAATTTTTGATCATAAAGAAATGGTACAGAAAGGTGACGTTA
The DNA here is from genome assembly GCA_014182885.2 of Eucalyptus caleyi. Classification (NCBI taxonomy): domain Eukaryota; kingdom Viridiplantae; phylum Streptophyta; class Magnoliopsida; order Myrtales; family Myrtaceae; genus Eucalyptus; species Eucalyptus caleyi. Next base: position 49,189,193 of record CM024471.2, read on the forward strand.
TAATATAACATATTTCCATAGATAATATGGTTGTAGATCCACTAGCTAAAGGACTTCGCTCTTCTGTTCTTGAATGACATGTTATTAATATGGGCTTAAGAGCATCATTAGATACTGTTGTTTGGTGGGAGTTATTTCGGTTTAACTCTAATAAAGTTTATATATGTGTTCGTTACACTTAGTAACGGTTTGATATATATCAACTTTTGCATTCAATAAAATATTTTTGAATATATTGTTATTATATTGAATACATATTGATAAAAGTCTCAAGATATTGTATAAACCTTGAGTGAAGGCTAGGGCCATCCGGTTATTAGTTTTGTGCATATATCTTGTTATATATAAATAAATGTTAACCGTAAAGACAACGTATATGCGGGTTCATTAGAATTATAAAGACATTTTCTAGTGACATAAATTTTTTGTGACACTTAAGGTAAGAGAATGGTGACTGACAAATGAGATCTCTCTATGAGAGATGTCTATTTGTCACACTACCATATTGAATCCATATCAATAAAGTTGAAAGCACTCGTGACCATGGAAGGCTCTGTGTGTATAGATCCAGTTATTGCCATGATTCGGTGTTTGAGACTTTATGGGATGTGATTGACTATTAAGAATTATCTCTAGATCAATATGCGCACATACAGTACAATTTCAATCAATATAGCCTAAGTGGGAGAATGTAAGAGTGTTTCTGATGTGAGCTATATTAATTGATATTGTAATTTACCGTTTTATGGGGTTGGTCTAAGGTGAGATAAAATGTTTCTTAATTAGTCTAATATGGGACTAGCTAGTGTGGGCCAAGTTGAGCCTGATTCGTAATGAGAGGGCTTGGTTGAAAACTTTATAAATAGTGCTCAAGTCTCTCCTCTAATCTTAATTCTTACAAGTATTCTCACAAAAAGGAGCATTTACCTAATGCTAAAGGGTGAGGGGATCGTCTCATTGTGACGACCTTGGGCTGCGACGGTTTTTGATCCTTAAGGTCTGCTATGCCCAATATCCTGGTCCCTGCGCAATTTTACTGCAGAAGCAAATCCATCAACTCCTTTCCTAAACTTTGAAATGATGCACACTAGATATACACATAGATAACAACCAGACACTTTTTACTTACATATATCTGATAGACGTCGTTCGTCGGTACATCAAAAGCCAAAGTTTTCTATATTGGCTATATCTAAAAATTGATCGACTTTTACGTTAGCTATTTACAATGTCATCTATCTTCAAGTGCCGGTGTCCTAAAAATTCACTACTGTCCTCTCATCCTCCTCTACTCTATCCACTCGAGCCTCCATCATCGTCCTCTAGCAGCGGTGGCAGTGGCCCCATGGTGCGTTCGTCCCTCCGGACATAGGACCCAAGGGGAGGCCGGTGTTAACTGTCAGTATCACCCGTATCCGAATGAAAGTAAGTCCTAGTAGAACATGGTCAGGATGCTTTGATTGTTCGCATTGCAAATCGATGGGAATGCCATAGAAGGTATCGGAAGACACAAGCAGCAGTGACATCTTTATCACTCTGTAATATGTTAGTCCCACGAGGGGTGACTACGACTATTCAGCAGTCAAAGTTCTACTAAACTATATTATGGAGCCTATCGCTACCCAATTCTACGCAATCCAAATAAGCACATATAATAATGGTAATAAACATGCATCAATTTAGAAGGATTCAATAATGGAATAGCATATCAAAATAATGAGAATTCAGAAATTCATTTTATCTTGATCCACTAACACCATCTTCCGGAGAACCAGAGTTTGCGTCCCTCCAGGCATATTGCACCCTACCTAGCATCACGAAGGCATCGGGTTCCATATTTCAGTCACCGGGCATCCGGAGTGTGTTACATTACACCTCCAGACATCCTGCATCTTACCTAACATCACGAGGAACCTCCGGGGCTCACCATGTTAATGATGTCCCCGGGCATTCGGTACATGTTATGTCATACTCCCAGGCATCCCACCTTCCGGGGAACCTTTGGGGCTCACCATGTCAATGATGTCCCATAGGCATCTAGAGGCATCGCCATCACGATCCTCCAAGCAACCTGACACCCGGGGCATCGTTGTCCCAAGGGCCTGACGGCATTAGTAATGTATCAACCATGGTGTAGTAGCCAAATCAATTCAATGTCAAAGCATTTTATAACGCTAGTGTAGAAACTTCTTTGGTTCTCATAATCATGATATAAACCATAGTGCAACAAATCCTTAAAATACCAACTCCCGTTGATGAGAACAATCCATGAAATCAAGGTTTCAACATCGAATCCATCAAATCAATTTTCCACGGTCTCACTCAAAATCCGTATGTAAGGCTTTAAACAATTTTGACAACATCAAAACTAGTGAATCCCTAGATCAATATTCTTAAAATATAGCTTAAAAGGGTCCGAAACCGTTTATATAAAAACTAACCTTTGAAAAACGTCAAACTCACATCATCAAAACAATTTATAAAAATCGAGAATTTTATACTGAATTCGTCAAAATCCAATCTCACGGTTCAATCCCAAAATTCCGTTAAAATGTATTTCGAATTACTAGAATACTCATGCCAATACACAAGCACACAGTCCCCGACCCGAATCTGGTCATAAATGCAGTAAATTTCCACGTCCAAGATTCGTGATAGTTCAACGACATCCGAACTCACTAATTCACATAATCATCATAAATCAAATACCAGTTTATAAATCTTCGACGGAGTACGTCTCACCGAGCTATGATCACGTCAACATAATCTAGGTTAGTAGATATTAACTTGTCTTCAATTTGGTGGTGTCCACAGCGAGACAACCCATGAACTTCGGCTGCGGACGCGGTTGAGGAACCGTGGTGAGGAAGCTGGTGACGTTGGTGGTTGGCTGTGGGCGACCCATCAGCGATGAGGAAAGCTCGGGGCGTGGCGAGTAAGCCGGTGATGCGGCGGTCAAAGGCAGCAAGACACGCAAGAGAAGGGCGGGGAACCGGCAGCGATGATGGAGAGAGAGTTGCGGTTTCTCTCTCTCTCTCGTTGCCGTTTTGTTGACAAAACCGGCCAACATTTCTTGGAATTCCGCAGCTGCTCGAGCAAGGGACAAGTGGTGGTGTCGTGGCCATCACCCGGATTCTCCTCCGCCAGCGCACGAAGGCTGATGCGTGGCTTCCGCTGGTCAGCTCCGCTCCATGCGGTGAACGTGGCAGCAGGGTCAACCTTGCATGCATGCAGGACGTGGCTGCTCCTTCGGTCAACACTTCCTCTTTTGTTGACAATTGAGAAGACGTGGCTGCTTGGTCGAGTATTTTTCTCTTGGTTGACCGGTTGAGAGGAGATGGGAAGAAAAGCGAAGCAGCCCTTCGGTGGTCGAAGGCCTCGTCTGCATGGCATTGCCATGGACGTGCACTTGGGTTAGTTGACTCAATTAGTCAATGAAATGAAAGTTCGGGGGTAGCTTGGACGGAAACGGTTCTATGCATGGGTATCCTTCATGCATGGTCAAATCTTCACCTTGTTGGCTGGCTAAAGAGAGGGAACGTGACTGCAAAATTGATGTCCAAAATCTCCTTTTATTGCGTGGAAATGCATGGGGTATGTGGCTGTAATTTTCGGAAGTTGATGTCTCCGTGTGCATGAAAAGCTAGCTTGGTAAGGTACCAACGCGGGAGGTGTCGGTCTTGCGAGTGGCATCGCGTGAAGAAATTTCTAGATAAGATGCTATCGCGAGAATGTGATGAAACGTGACGTTTCCATATGGTGAGAGTGGTGACGAAATGGCATCTACAAGTGGTGCCAATGATGTAGTTCGACGATAAATTCGTCGATCCATCATGGACCGTTACATATTCGAGGTCTGGCGAAATCCTGATGTCACACTCATTGAGTTAGTGATACAGAGAACAATAAATGAGAAAGACTTGTGCGCGGATCATCACTTTTCTGCTTCTGCATCAAGAATGATGGATTTCAATACAGGTGTATTAATTTTTCTACTCAATTATCTATGTTCTTGTTCTAGTTATGGAGATCATGCGATTGCATGTTTTGCATCTTACATCATATGCATAGTAATTCTACATATTTCCTGAGTTCCTAATGACCGATTTGGATGATTATAGATGTTGCCTCTCTGTTTCTTTTTGTTCTGGGAGCAAATTGCAGATTTCTGCCATTCTTGTATCAGATATAAAATGAAATAGATGAAGTATAGCGTAGAATTGCGGCCCCGCTGTCGGCATCACTCGAACAGGGGATAGCAGGTGAAACTTTGGTTATGGTGGTTGCGATGAATTTGATATCGCGATGTCAACGCGCGAACTAATTTGGTCGTTCGAAGGATATTAGAGATGGGTTCAGGCATGATTATCTTTTAAACGTAAATCAAAATCCAAGGATTAAGACTTTCATAGCCTAATATAAAAATTAGTGGAAGATGAACACGCCGGTTTGGGGTACTAATCACACTTTCCCCCTAAGTTTTTTCCCCTTTCTCGGACGATAACATTGCCCTTTCAGAATCAATTCCAGACTCCCTTTGTTTCTATCTCAAGAAGATGATGAACGCACAAATGAACTTTGATTGAATCAGTCGATTAAAGACCGGGTTGATGTTTCAGGAGGGCTTCGTTTCAGGCGGTCATTCCGGCTTTCTCTCCGGCTCCATTCATGTTCGGAAAGTCATTCTCGGTGTACAGGGTGAATCGCTACAGTTTTCTTAAGTCTGGGTGTGGAAGTGGAGGCCAAAGAGCAGATTTTGCTTTGTATATACAACCACCGCGTCCCCCATTTTTATATATAATATATATAAATATATATTTTGTAAGAGTTTTTCTAATGTGGACTATATTAATTGATATTATAATTTACTATTTTATGGGGTTGGTCTAAAGCGAGATAGAATGTTTCTTAATTAGTCTTATATGGGGCTAGTTAGTGTGGGCTGAGTTGAGTCGACCCATAATGAAAGAGTCTAGTTGGAAACTTTATAAATAATACTCAAGTTTTTCTCTGACCATAATTCTCACAAGTATCTTCACAAAAGGAGTGTTTACCTAGCGTTAAAGGGTGAGGGGCCATCTCATTGAGCTAGTGATACAGAAGGCAATAGAAGAGAATGATTTGTGCGTAGATCATCGCTTTTTCACTTATGCATCAAGGACGATGGATTCCAAACCTAAATTTTACAATTCTATTTATGACTTACTCGTGTACAAAATTAGGAATTAGTCACTAAAAAAGAATACAAAAAAAAAGAGAAAAAGAAAATGTGGAAGGGGCTGGGCCAGATCTGGCCTTGGCTTGGCCCATGCCACCTTCTCCCTCCTCCACCTTCGCATGAAACCCTAGAGAATTAGGGACCGGGGGGGGGGGGGGTGCAGCAACAAGGGGGACAAAAGACAGAGAGAGGGAGCTCGAAGAGAACACAGGGAGCAAGGGGAGGGAATTGGAGAGTGAGGAGAGCTTGAAGAGAACACAAGGAGAGGGGGAGGGAATTAGAGAGAGAGAGAGAGAGAGAGAGAGAGAGAGAGAGAGAGAGAGAGAGAGAGAGCTTGAGAAGAAACGGCGGTGGCGGCAGCGGCGGCGGCGGCGGCGCCGGTAGTAGTGCTCGACCAATGTCGACGCCCGCCGCCGCTTGAACCAGAATCCAGATCTGAAGGCGTCATGTGGAGGAAGTCAGATCAAGCAGGACTAGATACGTCATCCGAGCCGTCATCACCCTCCATCCCCGACGTCGTTCGAGCCACCACCCTTCGAGCGACACCAGGGACTCCACCACCGTAGCTACTGTTTCGCGCTCGTCGAAGCTTTGGATGCTGTTGTCGTTGCAGCCTTCGGCCAAGCCAACGCCCTACCCGTCGCCGCGCTGTCGTCGCCGCCACAGCCGCTCGACTCCATCGCCGTCTCCGAATGCCGTACCCCACCTCACTTGGAGCCCGTGCCGGCCCGCGACCCGACTGGTCGTGACTCCATCTCCCTCGTCGCGGCCCACCATCTCCGTTCGTCGATTGAGCATTGACCCCCCTTCACGTTGGTTCGAGTCATTCCCCCTTTCGAGCAATGTCGCTGCTGCCCGAGCAAGCTAGATTTGGATGGACAAGGCTCACCGTTGCCACGCTTGAGCACCACTCGCCTCTGCCAGCGACGACCCGATGCTATTTGAGCTGTCGCGCTTCGCCTTTGCTCCGCTGTGCCTCCACTTGCAGAACTCGGGTTCGCTGTCGCCCGCCGCTACTGTTCCTCCATTGTGCCGTCTCTTGCTGCGTCCCAACCGGCGTTGAGTCAATGTCATTGCTGTCGTCACCATCAAGCCCGTTGTCACCACCGCCGTCGTTCGTCCGTTCGCCCAGCGATGCCTCAGCCGCGAGTAAGGAGAGGGACGTCCATTAGGTCATGACTGGGTAGGGTTTCGGCCAAAAATCGGATCGGGCGCGAGTCACAAATTGGGTAAGGTTTTTGAGCAATTCGGGCTTGTGGTTTGTGGTTTGTGGGCTTCTGGGCTTATGGGCTTCCTTTTTTTTTTAAAAAAATATTAGACTGGACTAGGCTTGCACATCAGGCCCGTCTTGGCTAGGTTTTCGCCTAGCTTGATCAACCGGGTTGCCGGGTCCAGCCTCCGAAAAAAATTATTATCATTTTGTTATTTTTTAAAAAATAAAAAAATCCAAAAATGATGGGATTTGGTTAGGAATTGACATATTTTTGTTTTTGTAGCGTAATTATGCATTTATGTGCTCATATTTTGATTATATCGTATGTTTAATTTGCATGTCTAATTATGTTTAATTGCACATGTTTAACTTTACTACAATTAGGATCTTGATTGCTATGATTGTTACTTAATGATTGCGCACCCACATGATCACCTTACATATTAGTGCATAGGTATAAAATCAATCCAAACTGTTTGCCAAAAAATTATTTTGTTAAAATGAACAAGATTAGGTATCGAAAGGGCACTGATTGATCAATTAGTGTAATTAAGTCCTTGACCCTTGATTCTCTAGTTGTGTAGGAAGTGAGGCACACTCTCATGCCTTACTTGGTTTCTAGCCTACCCTAATAGGCTAGTGGCGACTCCTTTTGTGCAAAATTCCTAGAAATATTCCAATGTCACATGGTGTATAGGCTTGAGAGAGTCTGTGCTTAATCAAGGGCTATAAGCCAATATTTTAGGCAATACCCCTAAGAGGGGAGGTCGCGACAACTTGGCGACTCCGCTTGCGACTTGGTTTTAAACCTTAGAGGACTTAGGCCAAAATTAATCTTGTTCAAAAATATTTTTGTTTGGCAGCAAGGATTCCAGGTACGCCCCTAATGTGTTAGGTATTAAATGTTTTTGCAGTTGGGAGTTATAAGAGGAGGAGTGATTATTAAACCCTTGTCTTGCCTATAAATTGTCATGTTTGCATTTTCTACATTGTACTACACTATGGCACACACTACTTGCCGCCGGACCTGGGCCGCATAGGATCATCTATAATGGTGTTGAGGTGGATACCACTTTGATTACAACCATGTAGTACGAGTTGCCCATCTCAACCCCGAAATTTCTTTCTTGATGTCAAAGATCCCCACCCCGGTTTGCGATCATGCGACATGGGTTGGTTCTTTGACGAAGCCAGAGTCATGGGTAACACGACCTAGCCGCGATCTTGCTGGTTCGGTCCGGTGATCCTATGGCTCCATTTTGAGCCGGATAGAGTAGAAATCGAACCACATCTTATGTGCATGTATATATAATTGGAAAAAAAAAAAAACAGAGACAAAGGTCGGCACCCATTGTAAGTATCATTTTCCTTTTTATTTGCTCATTTTGTATTGAACTTCCATCTTGGAATTCGCGAACATCAATCAATTACCCTCGATGTCGTAGGCTTATAATTGAAAAAATTGGCAATCACTTTTGATAAGTGAACATTGAATGCAAGTTTTAAACACTTTGATTTGGCCCTATTGAACACATGGTTTTGTTTAAATTTCTAGTTATGGGCTTGAAATCATTTGAAAAAAAAAAAAAAAATTGGAAGTGGTGATTTTATATTGGGGCACAAAAATTGAGATTGCATTACTTATTTATTTATCAAATAATCTCATTCTCACATTTTGGAACTAAAATGCAAATCATTTTGTGTACAAATTTCTCAAAATAGAAGTCACTTCATTTTTCTAGGAGTAAAATCACAAATCAATCTTTCAAAAATCAATGACACTTTTGCATACGAAACTTTTGGAATAAAAGTGGACATTCGATTGATGGCCGTGGATTGATTATTTTAATGATGTATTCTCTTATGATAAAATCTTGGCGAAATACTAAAACCCCGTAATAAGGACTATGGGGCATGTACCGTCGCCTCGATTTTATTGTAAGAAGCGACCTCATTGAGATATCATTTTCTCTCATTCACGTACTGACATTGTCGTCTTTTTGCAGGTTATGTGCGATACTCCTTGACATTCTCGTGGTGACCACATAAAGAAGTGAATTCTAGAGCTAGGACAAGAGTTGATTTTTACTTTCATCTGTGCAAGAGTTTCTTGTATTTTATCATTGTCTTATTTCTTGTTAAGAACCATATTTTTAGTTTTGAGTTTTGCATGCGAGCCCAATCAGCACTTTTGTAAATCATGCAACTCACATTTTTGAGTAATTAAATCTGATTTCATAAGAAAAAAAAAAAAAAAAAAGAAAAAAAGAAAAAAAAGAAAAAATAAACATCATTCTTAAGAAAAAGACACTTGAAGTACTTCAAATGGACCCTTGGAGCTGAGTTGTTATCCCTTAACTTTGAAATGTTTTGAAAAAAAAAGTTTCAAGAAGGATTTGCATAAAATTTTATCTCTTCACTTAGTCGCTTCCTCGAGTTGGTCCATAAATGATATTTTGAGATGGTAAGGTTGTAATTGTTCCAGTAGGGACTTTTGATATAACAACTCATTCGTTCATCCATTTTTGTTAAATAGGTAAAATAAAGGGATGTGTATAGTTCCTAAATGATTCCCAATCGAGCAAGGAAATAATATGTCCAATCTTTTCTTTGCAGGCAATAAATGGGCAAAGCATCTAAAGAACAATATCCCCAAATGTGAAAACAATGAGCAATCCCTCTCATTTCAAAGCAAGATATTGAAAAACACATCTAATGATCCATATTTAAAATTTTCAAGCTCCTTGTCAATTAAATGTCTCTTCAAAAGAGCATTTGAAAAAAAGTAGGAATTGAACTTTGCAAATTGTTGTATACAATAAAGAAATGCTTTTTATGGATAAAATCATGGCCACATAGCTATTTTTCAATCAATTCTAGCAACTTCAAGCGAAGTTCATACTTGAAGAACGGAAACATGTGAAGGGTAAATGGTGTCGATTCCAATTGCTCATTTTGATAGCGTCTCTGACATGATTCTATCTTTCCTCTGATGGGAAGACATCAAATGCTTAAAGGCAAATGCAAGTGAAGGGTAATGCCAAGTTACCAAATATTCACGAAGATGAATCCAAGAGATGTTAGCGCCTAAAGGATGAAAGCAGATGGAGTTATAATGTATTGTTTCCAAAATTTCAATCCCTAAAGATTTTTACACTAACATATTCTTTCACATTATTTACAGAGTTATCGAGTCGCCATGCTGTAGGTAAGTACCCTTCTTCTCAATTTTTTAAAATTAATTAAAAAATGGGAAATTTCCATTACAAAAAAAGAAGGAACTTTTGGCGCTTTTCTAGAGACGAGCACAAAAATGGATAATTGAGAAAAAAATTTCTACAAACTTTTTGAGCATCCTTTTTATCTCAAAATTGTTTTCTCGTTTTGAGGATTATTCACTTTGAATCAAAATTTCCTATGGAGATTAATCTACTCAAACGATCTTAGCGGAGTGAAAAGGAGATGTTAATCATGCCAAGTAGAGGATACTTAGGATGAGGAAAGGCAATCCATTTCCAAACACATCCTTCAAACACTTTTGAGAGTTGTGTGAAAAAAAAGATGATCCTTCAAAGTACCCCTATCGAGAATGACCCTACTTGGAGGCAACATAGGAGATAACAATTGTGTTGTAGAGCGAAAGATTGAGACAGATTCTATTACTTTCACTTGCATCAATCTTCTGTTGATAGCTTCAGAGGAATTCTCATCAAGAGCTTGACTCATCCCAAGGTTAAGAAGAGCATTTCCTTCTTTACCTAAACACCGATACCCATTACTTTAACCAATTTGGAGCCGATTATTCATTTCTAAACCCTGAGTGGTGATCATCTCCCTTCATTGGGGCAAGGCATAAGAATTGACCAATTACAATTGACAGTCACGAGAAAATGTGAAAAACATCTTGAAAGTCATAAGAGCTACAAAAATTCCAAGAGCAAAAAGTTCGACAAACTAGGGGGCATGAAAAAGTAGTATGTTTGGTAAAAGCAAGACCAATGCCCATCAAGAAAAAGAACCAAAAAGCTGCATCTTATGTGAAAGAAAAATTATCAAAGTCCAAGTGCCTACGTAAAAAAAATCATCGCAAGTATAAATGAAATTAGAGAGGAGCCAACGGGTTGATTGGAAGAATTCTTTGGAAAGTGCCAACGGTCGAAAAGGCTTAGAGGAGTATTTAAGGAGGTTTTTCAAGTCATTCGATAGAGAGCGTGAAAGAAGAATTCCAAAGTCTAAAGCTTCCGAATCACTTGTTCTTCATCATATAGTGCTCAAACTTGTATTTGAAAGAGAGAGAAACACTAAAGAGTGACTTTGTGAGAGTAATAAAAACTCTTCACTAAGAAGTCAAGATTATAAGGTTGTAATTCTCTTTTGATTCATAGTGAAAACCAGCCAGAAGGCTGTTAACGTGGGAGAGTGGACGTAGGCTTAATTTAAGCCGAACCACTATAAATCTTGTATTCATTTTCTCTTCCTTGAACTCATTTACTTTATTTGTTGTGATATCTTTCTGTGTTTCGAAATAGTTGTTAAAGTCTGAAATTCTTTCAAAGTTTATTGTTCATTAGACTCAGTTTAAAAGTAAAGTAATTTTAATGCATTTCACAAAATTTGTTTTCACATCTATTTACCCTCTCTAGGTGTTTGTACTAGCTCTTTCACTATCGTCTGCAAATAGGTATACAAGACTAAAAGGGATTTCAAAGGGAAGATTGAAAAGTTTAAAACCATACTAGTAGCTAAGGGTTTCAATCAAAGAGAAGTAATAGACTATAAAGCAACATTTTCTCCAATTTCTTCTAAAGATTCTTTTAGAGTGATTTTGGTATTGGTAGCTCATTTTGATATGAAGTTACATTAGATGGATGTTAAGACTACTTTTCTAAATGGAGACTTTAATGAGGAGGTTTATATGGTACAGCCTAAAGGTTTTGCGGCAGATGACTCATGTAAGCTTATATGTAGATTGAAAAAGTCTATTTATGGCTTTAAGTAAGCTTCTAGACAATGTTATTTAAAGTTTTATAGTGTTGTCACTTTATTTAGATTTATTGAGAATAAAGTAGATCGGTGTATATACTGCAAGGTTAGTGGGGAAAATATTTTTCTCATACTTTGTGTGGATGATATCTTACTTGCAAGTAGTGACATCGGATTATTGCATGAGACAAAGCGAATGTTATCGAAATTTTTTGATATGAAAGACCTTGGTGAGGCGGCTTTTGTTCTTGGCATTGAGGTCTAGAGGGATCGTTCTTGTCGTTCATTAGGTTTGTCTCGAGGGCATATATTGATCGTATTTTAGGAAGATTCAATATGTAGCATTGCAAACTAGGAAATGCTCCTGTTATTAAGGGTGATAAATTGAGTTTTTACAATGCCATAATTCAGATTTTGAGAAAGCTCAAATGAAGAATGTACCTTATGCTAGTGTGCTTGGAAGTATTACGTATGCTCAAATTTGTAGTAGATCAGATATTACCTTTGCGACATGACTTTTAGGCCATCAATCAAATCTAGGATGCGATCATTGGGTTGCTGCTAAAAATGTTTTAAGGTACTTAAAGAGAACAAGAGATTATATGCTGATTTATAGACATGTTCCGGACTTGCAACTAGTAGGGTATTCAGATGTAGATTTTGCTGGCTGTCAAGATGATAGGAAGTTAACGACATGATACATATTTATGTTGGTAGGAGGTGTAGTATCATAGAAAAGTGAGAAACAAAAATCTATATCTTCTTCTACCATGCAAGTAGAGTTTGTAGCATGTTTTTTAGCTGCTACTCAGGCTATTTGGCTATGGAACCTCATTAGGGAGTTAATAGTTTTTGATTTTGTGGATAGGCCCATATAGTTATATTGTGATAATAATTCTATAGTGTTGCTTATTAATAACAAAAAGAAGTCTTAAGGGGTCTAAGCATATAGAAGGTTAAGAATTTGACCATAGAGGAATCAATAGAGGATGGTGACATTGTAGGAGACCATATTCTTACAGATAATATGATTGCAGATCCACTAACTAAAGACCTATTTCCTTGTGTGTTTGAGCGATACGTCATTAGCATGGGCTTGGGAGCATCTTGAGATACTGTTATTTAGAGGGAGCTATGTTTTATTTTTCTTTTAATAAAGTTTACATTTGTATTTGTTACAATTTAGTAACACTTTGATATATATATATATATAGACTTTTATATTCAATAAAATATTCTTTAAATGAATTGTTATTATGTTGAATATATATTGATAAAAGTCTCAAGATATTGTATAAATCTTGAGTGTAAGCTAGGGACATTTGGTTATTAGCCTTGTGCATATGTCTTGTTATACATAAAGAAAGATTAACTGTAAAGATAAGGCATATGTGGGTTCATTGAAAAAACTTGTGACCATGGAAGGCTCTGTGCGTATACATACAATTACTGTCATGATTCAATGTTTAAGACTTTATAGGATGGAACTGACTATTAAGAATTATCTTTAGACCAAGGTTCACACATACAGTACAATTTCAATTAATATAGCTCAAGTGGGGGAATATAAAAGTTTTCTTAATGTGGACTACATTAATTGATGTTGTAATTTACCGTTTTACAGGTTGGTCTAAGGTGAGATATAATGTTTCTTAATTAGTTTAATATGGGGCTGGCTAGTATGGGCTGAGTTGAGCTTTGCTTGTAATGAGAGGGTCTAGTTAGAAACTCTATAAATAGTGCTCAAGTCTCTCCTTTAACCCCAATTCTCACAAGTATCATTACAAAAGGAATGTTTACTTAGCACTAAAGGATGAGGGGGTCGTCTCATTAAGCTAGTGATACAAAGGGGGGATAGAGGAGAAGGACTTGTATGTGCGTCATTGCTTTTCCGTTTCCGCATCAAGAATGATGGATTCTAAAACTGGTGTGTTAGTCTTTCTACTCGATTATCTGTGCTCCTGTTCTAGTTATGGAGATCATAGGATTGCACGTTTTGCACCTTACATATTTGTTTATTTTTGGCATGCATTTGTACAGTGTTTGCTAAGTTGAAGGTCTATAGAAAGGTTCTTCTACCAAAAATTCATGTAGAGAATGACGTGATGACGTTCCTTTATGAGAGAACTCGATCAAAATTTGGTAGAACCAATGTAGCTAGACTTGGGAAAATTGTCTTTTTTATTTTTTATTTTTTATTTTCCTTCTCCTCCCTCAAATAAACGGGATAAAAAAAGACCGTACTAATACTTTTCAGTGTAAATGCCATAAAGATCCCCCAAATTATGGTATTAATATAAGTTTGGGGATTTTTATAATGAAAAAACAAAAGTTTGGGGTATTTGTATCATAATGGACAAGATTAGGGTTTTTTGTGACACAAAAAAAAATTATGATATTTATGTCTCATTAGGCATATTTTTTGTGTTACTTGTGAATATTTCTTTTCCTTACTTTATTTTTTGTGTGGTTAGTTCAACTGCACACTTACCGAATTGATAAAATGGGTGGTGAAAATTTGATGGCTGCAATTTACTTAAGAGCTTCTAAAAATGAGGCTTAAAGGCCTTCATGAGCTTACTTAGGCCACGGACCGTGATGGCAATGAGTCACCACAATGCGAAGATAATAAACTAATGGGCCTCACAAAAAGATGACACTGTATAGAGCTATTATTGTTCACTAGACACGCTGGTGAGCCACATTGATTATTGAAATTGATAAAATATTACAACGTCATATACTAACAATCCAAAATTGGAGTTGGTACTTAAGTTGTTGTTTTTTTTTTTTTAAATAGTACATAAGTGATTCGACGAAAACTTTTTGCACCAAATGAGTACCAAATGAGCGCTGTATGGAACTTTTGGCATATCTAGTGTCCTTATGTCAAAAAAAAAAACTTGATTAAAGATGAAAGTGAAGTTTTATGAGAAAAAAGTAATCAAGTTTTCTTATTTATGAACCTTAACAAAAGAAAAAGTTGGCAATTTCTTTAAAAAAAAGGTGGCCAACTAAGAAAAAAAAATCAATAAGTAACTCAATAGACAAGTTGGAAAAAATATTTGAATGTTGATAAGTAACTCAAATGAAAATCAATATTCTAAAGTAGTTGGCAAGTCAAATCGATAAAAGTTGGCAAACGATTCTAATTTAGGTTAGCAATTTCATGTAAAAGTTGGCTTATTTGAAGTTTTGGCACACTATGCAAATAAAAGCGAGTAGATTAGAACAAAAATCATTAATTTGCAAATTATCATAAAAATGGATAATTTTGTAAACGTTTCGATAAGTTATGGAAAGTTACCTACAAAAAAAGTCACGCGTCATTTTCTGTACAAACCGGTTTTTTTGACACTTTTGAACTTATTGATATTTTTCGTGCAAAAAAAAAGACTTATTGAAATTTACAGGCACCAAAAAAATCCATATTTTACATTAAACAATAAAGTTCTGCAAGACAATGTGATGGATTATGGCCAACACATCAAGGATCATACCATACAATAAAAGCTCCGACAACATTAATATCTGCCCCTTTTTCTCATTTTGCCGGATTTATCTCAAACTTATTGTTGCCATATGAGAATACATACAGCAAAGAAATGAAGAATCAAGTTTAACCACGGAATAGGTTCAATAATTTATGTATTCTTTGAAGCAAATAAATACATCTTGACGTGAAAGTATAAGGGAAGAAAATTGTTCAAAAACCCTAAATCTATTGTGTAACGGTTAATTTTGACATAAAATTTTTAACTATGTGAATTTAGTCCCGAAATTTTTAACGATTGGTTAATTTAGTTCTTAACTTACCATTATATCAATTTAATTTTAAACTCTTAGACGATTTGTCAATTTAGTCCTAAAACCTTTCCATGATTTATGGCCAAAATTTCCCGACTTGACTAAATTGATAAATTATTAAAAATTTTTGGATTAAATTGGCATGATTAAAGATTTAGGACTAAATTGACAATCATCAAAAGGTTTAGTAGTGAATTGGCACAATTAAATGTTTAGAATTGCCATAAAATAGGTTTAGAATATTTTAGACAAAGCGGTTAGAATTATTGAAATATTACAATTACATAATACGCTAGACTTGCAAAATTAGCAACACCATACCCATATGCATCCCCTTAATTATGAGTCTTATTACGCAGATCAATCTGAAAGTACATACTAATAATGATATTTTCCCTCATACATCCGGGAAAAGTAGGGTTTCAGAGGCATAATCAATGGGCTATTGATTTACAATGACCAAATTGGTGTGATAACATTTGGTCCAAACTTTACATTGGCAAGGGATTGACGAAGAGTGATGTCACATAATCTTTGAGCTTGGTGTTAGAATGGGTGTAATTATCTCCATCGCTATATAACACATCAATCACCCGCGAGAAATTGAGCATTCGTGTAAGAACCGACATTGGGGCTGCGGTTGGACGAAGAAACTCTTCATTGGTGTCCTTCCATGCATCAATGACTCCTTTATGGAGTTCCTCCGCAGCTTCTTGCTCGAGATGCCACGGTATTTCATGAGCAACTCCACCGCAGATACTACGTGCCCCCTCTTTTGCTCAAACTGTATGTCAAACAACATTGGTGTAATTAGATTAACTGGTGGTGGGATCTAATTTTTATTAGAATGATGGAGGATAATTATGTCTTTATTATACCTCGTGAGAGGAAACATCATCCATGAGCCTACAGACGGTTTGTGTAGCCTTCACGCTCTTGCAATCACCGACGGACCATTTAAGAACATGTTACGTGACCACATCGCCCATTCCTATAAGTGACGTAGTCGATAACATTCCATAGCCAGTTGTTATTAGTTGAAGCGGCATGTACTCTTCTAGTGTTGGTATATAGTTGGTATGGAACCATTTGGCTTCCTGAAAGTATGCTCCCACTAGCTTCTTCATCCGAGAAATTAAACATGCACAAGAATTTCACATTTCTAACTAAAGATTGCCTTCGATGCATGTAAAGTTTATCGATGATGCTTACCACTTTTTTTGCGTAGATAAGGCGGTACGATCTTCCTTTTGTAGCCAATTGATTCCCAATATATTCATAGAGCTGGAGAAACTCCTTGAAATAAGCTTGCATATACTCTGGTAATCCATCCATGGCATCAAAATCCCACCTGAATTCAAGTTGTAGAAAGTGACACACTTAACTCTATACAAAGTTGATCAAATTCAAAAATTTGAGAAAGAGAATGTGGATTCCGTACTTTTGGATTGCTTCATTGAGGAGTGCAAGTTCTTCCAATGTGCCATAGACATCGTAGATATCGTCCATAATGGAAGTGAGGGAGATCACTTTGGTGAGTATCTCTCTGGCCATGGCAAATTCTGGCTCGAAATATATTCCCGTGGTCCAGAAGAACAACTCCACAATCCTGTCTCTAGCGAATGGGAACTTTCTTGGAACATCTATATTCTTCCACCACCTATGATTAAATGAACATGAGCATAACTGAAAGTACTTTAGCCCAACAAATTCGCATAGCTGTACTCCTTTTTCACTTGTAAAGGACTTTGATAAGCACTATTCAAAAAGGTAAACTGAAGATAGATTAGTTAATCTTTGAAAAACACAACAAGAAAAATCGATAGTTTGGGCATTGCTAAAACATAATTGATAGTTGGGTCATTTTAAAAACATAGTGTAGAAGCTAATTTTTGATCACATAGTTAAATGATGTCACTGAACCTAGTAATCTTGCCAAGTTCCTTCTGGTGTTGCTCTTGCAGTAAGTTGAAATCTAGTTTGGCCAAGGTAAGCAAAACTTCATCATGTGAAGGCTCTTCTTGGTAGAGTGGAATATAGCGGCTCGCCTCGAGCCTTGGCAATCCCTTGCGAAGTGGCTGCTTTAGAGCATGACTCACTTGTTTCGCAAGACTAGTGCTCACTTTGCTTTCATTGATCGATTCAAGGTGAGTTGTAGCAAATGGAAGTGCTTCGTCCAAGATTGAATCGCCATGACACCTTAAATGGCAAGCTTCATATAGGCTTAGCAATCCGCGCACATCGCTTATGAGTGACTCTCGGAAGTTCCCTTTGCTATCTTTGAATTTGTCAAAGACCTCTGTGAATCAACCAACATGGAAAAAAGATGCAAGTGATTAGAAATTAGGAAGGGATACACGCTTGGTTAATGTTCTATATTTTCTTGCACGTGTGAAATTCGATTGAGCAATAGGAGGATTTTAATAGATATCTTATTGGATTGGTGCATTACATACGAGACGTACCTGATGAAATATTGTAACCATGTTGTCGTAGCAATCTAAACATGAGAGCGACCGTGTGAAGGTCATCTACCTTAAAATCTTCATGATCAAGTCGAGAGTAACTTTTGTGGATTTGTTCCAATTGCTCATCTACTTCACGTTCAAAATGGTACTCAATTCCCAAGCGTTGGATTTGATCAATCAAGTGAAGCTTTGGTAAGGGCTTGTCCACGACATCAATCAGCATCTTCTTCACCTCTCCTTTCAGTTCCTCAATTTGTCCCTCCACTCTTCCGAGGAATTTGAACTTCTGCAAATATATTGCACGGTGTTTCAAATAAAAGCAAGCATGAAATACGTGGGCTTTACAAAATAAATTTAATCTCGATGGCCACCTCTGTGTACCCTATCTAGGTCTTTCGATGTTATACGCTCATTCACATGACATGCGGAATTGAACCCCTGAGAACAACTATCATATGGGATGAGGGGGTTAAATGCTACCCATGAGAACAACGACCATATGAGAGGAGGGGGTTGAATGCCATGATGAGATGTTTCTTGTCGCAGAGGACATACCAAGGCCGGTGAAGTTACAAGTATTATCGTTGTTTTTCAACCTTCTTCTATCTATTTATGATTTTCAACTTCGTTTTTTTTTTTTGTGTGGAGAAGGGAACATGTATTGTTATCATACAAGAGATGTGGTGGAACTGAAGGAAATCGAAGTAAGTCTACAAAGTGCAATTGCGAAAAAACAAAAGAAGAAGATAGCAAAAGGATTTCTAACCACTGAGTTTGAGGGAGAATCATATTTAAGGAAGTAGTCCCCCCATACGCTGGGGTGATAACCCGCCGACCGACGTTCGATCACATGGCCTGTTCCTTTATTCGGAGGAGCGCATGGAGTTGCTGAGACCTGCGACATATTCTCTCTTTTTTCTTACGTGTGGCCAATGCACAAACGGAAGAGAGAGGAGAGGTTTTGTCTGCGTTGCAGAACATCAATACTTGAAGGGTATTATTTATAGACATCATGTTCGTGACCACAGTATTTGTACGTTTTTTGAGACCAACCAATCGCATTTCGATGAAGCATGGACAGGTGAGATTATCAGGCCAAACTAATGAGCCCCCTCTCACCGGTCACTTTTGTCAACATTCATGAACAAACTCTTCTTGAAAAGATACTTCTGAAATCAAGGAGGTTTGGTACTCCTATGCATTAGGGGTGTGCAACTAGAATGGGTGTACCCGGGAACTGTACCAGCCCGCTCGGAAAACAGGGTCGGGAATTGGTTCCCGTTGAAATCGGTCTAGGAATCGGTTCCCAAAATTCGGAACCGGTTTAAACTGATGTCTGGGAACCGGGTCCGATTGATTACCCACCCATGAACCGGTTCTCGGACTGGTTTTGGAACCGGTTTTGTAAGTACAGTTTCAAAACCCTATTTTTTCCCCTTATTTCTATTTTTACTCTCGCAATCATACGGCATTTTTCCTCTTGGCTCTCTCAAACACACATGGCACTCCTCCTTCGTCATTCCTCTTCCTCACTTGCTTCCCTCCCTCATCGGCTCCCTCTTGCACCGTTCGATGGACGGACGGTGTTTGTCGCCGTTGCCAAATTCTTGTGTACCACGTGGATTGGCTCGCCTAATTTTTCTTTTGTATGAGGATTTATGCTTGTTTAAATGAGAAACTTCATGTAGTAGCTATGGGAATAAGACTAATATTGGGCCCATGTTTGTTGCTAATTTTTTGCCTTATGATTTTATTTATTATAATTAGCCGCGTGGATCCTTAATTTTTTGTTTTGTCAAAAGGTTCATGTATTTATTTATTATAAATGCTTAATGTTTTGATACAAATTATGAGGATTACATTATTTTTTCATGTATTAATATAGTATTCGAAGTCGTATAGGATATTGGGAGATTGCAAAATAGGTTTCAATGGAAATAGGGTTGACCTTGAAACCAGACAGAAAAAATAGGATGAGTTGGGTACAGGGTTCAATACAAATAGGGTCGGGTATAGGGTCCAAAAAAAGGGAATCGGTTACAACAGGGTCGGGTACATGGTCGGGTTTAGACCCTACACACCCTGGACCCATTCACCCCTACTATGCATAGTTAAAGTAGCTCCATGCTGCTACCAACTACAGAGTGACATTTTTCTTTTGGAAACAACAACTGGCATTTAACATCGGTTAAAAAGTCCTACAATAGAGTTCCTAAAATAGACTAGTAGACTAAACTAACATTATTTAGAGATCCGTTGATACCTTTATTTGAAGGGAAAATGGGATAAATAATTTATGAACTTTAGTTCAATATGGAATGTCATCCTTCGACTTTTAATTTATTCAAAGTGATCCATAAATCTAATCAAGAAAAAAAATGGTCCATGAAATATTAGGAAATATTTAATCCAATCCCTAGATTATATGAAAATATTTAATTTCATCTTTTTGTTAATTTAAGTTAATGAAATTTGTTGATATGATTTTCCTATCCGTCAAGTTTGAATTGTGGAACCAAAAAAAAAAAAAAAAAAGTGTTTATATGTGGCTCGGTCGGGATATAATAATCAACGTCAATAAATAATGATGAACATGTGAACGCTTTGACATGTTCTTTTTTCTTTTTCTAAGTAGATACATAATAATATGAACATATTGACTCATCATTTAATAATATCCAATGGAGAGTATATTTGAACAAATGAAAGGACTACACTGGACATATATTAATTATTCATAAATCATATTGAACAAATTAAAAATTTAGGAATGATATTGCATATTCAATCAAAATCTAAGAACTATTTGTGTCTTTTTTCCTTATATGAAAGGAGAGTTCCTTGGACGGATTGAGTCATCCTTCCACGAGCTCTCCCTCCACTTGTTTACTTTTTCTCTCAAACAACTCTATATCCCCTCTCTTCATTTTATTCTTTCTCAATCTTGTTTTTGTGCAGTTTTCCCATTTAGTCTATTTCGTCTATTTAACACTAGTGGTATTTATGTGACTTATAGATATCATTACAAACATGACTCACAAGCTCACACAAGCTGTAATAGGATTAAAGTGTCTGGCATATCTAATTTCGCAAGAAGAATCATTAATATGTAATTTTACAAGTTTAGCTTAGTTTACTCAACAAGCTGCAAAATTGGAAGTGATTATGGACTTGCTATCACTCGCAGGTGGTAGTAATGTGAGCTGTGATGCTACTCATGTCAGTAAAGACATAAACGAGATAGTCCACATATATTTTGTATTGGTCGAAACTAAAGTGAAAGTAGACTATTAGGGATTTAAAGATAAGATACTTGATTAATTAGTCTTTGAAATATTTATCCAGGATACATAGAAAAATCACGGGATAATTTTTGGAATTTTTCGTTATTAATAATACTAGAGAGAGCCTGGTTGGTTTCGAGACTATTCAACTAAACAAGTCCCTCAACTTTGAATTTGACACGTGGGTTAGAGAGTACAAATATTTGGGAGCCACCTTTACTTGATTAATCAAATGGCTAGATATACGTGAACCGAATTTCAAGTGGAGAGAGTAGAGCACCTGTCGAAATTAGATAATCCATAGACCATCCAAAATTTTTTTACATCATTTTTGTTAATGCACTCATCGATAAAAATGAGTCTCTTGAATCGTTATCTTGCAAAATAAGAATTAGAGATAAGTGTACCAAAAATTCTAAAACTTATTATGGAAGTGTAATTAAGTTAGAACTTTCAAAAAGTGTAATTTAATCATTTTGTTAGTTTTGTCAAATTTGGCAAATAAAAAATGTTGGCGTGATTTTTTGTGACTTTTTGTTAATTACTTTCTCTTTCACGTAGCGCTGACATGATTAAAAAATGAAGTAAGATTAAAATTACGTGTTTGATTTTTTTAATTGAAATTTTATTTAATTATATTAAAAAAAAGAAGCTAAATCTAAAAAAAATTAAGAGGAAGGAAGGAACTTGCTGCTTTGCCATTGTTGAAAAGGGCGATGATTGTGGGGTGATGGTGAGTGGGGGCCTTAGGGCCTTGGCCAGATTTGTGGGGCTACTAGATCTAGGCAAGGGCTAGCTAGGTTTGGTGGCCTTGGGCCAAATGGCTATCACTTGCTGTCAGCAAGGGTCATTGGCCACAAGCTGAGGCTCGGCGCATGCCGTTGGCCATTGCAAGGGCCGATGATGGTGGGACGGTGGTGGTAGGGGTTCTACAAGTCCTTGCTTGGTCTCCTTCCTTTCTCTTTATTTATTTAGTTAACTCATTTTTAATCTAATTTTTTAAAAATATTTTGGTAAAAAATCAGATTTGGATAAAAAGGACTTTGTTTTAGCCACGTCAGTACCACGTGAAAATAATAAAAAAGTCACGTAAGTATTTTTCATTAGCCAAATTGGGTTGAGTTAACAAGAAGAGTTGATTAGAAAAATTTAACAGGTTTTAAAATTTGATTGCACTTTTTAAAAATTTTAGAATTCAATTACACTTTTATGATAAATTTTAGGACTTAAATACAATTATTCCTAAAATTTATAAACAAGAGGGTTTGAGTAAAATTGATTGAGAATAGCAAACGATGTTAAAATTATTGAAAACTTCGAAAAGGTTGGATGAAATACTACGTTTTACGGTGCCTTTAAGCCATATCATGGTACGGGAATATTGTTGAAAATATTAATTAACATTTATTAGCAAGTGATTTCATAGAAGTATTTTAAAACCCATGAGATGCTTGGGAAGAAACGGGGCTTTAATTACATTCTAAAAATTTCCTTCCGAAAAGCGAGGTGCACTGGGCAGTGATTTTACTTTGCTTTTTACTCTTTCCTTTTTCCTTTTTTTCTTTGATTTTTTTTTGGTAAAGTGATAATCAAAGTTCGGCTGTCATCTAATATGGAGCACTTGAAACCCTTAAGAAATCCAATGATAACATGTTAAGTTATCCGGCATTTTATTTCACATCTTTCTAAAATCTTTTGGAATGATTTATTTTTTCAGTTATAAAGATTGCGGAGGGAAGATAAAAGAAGTAATTTTTTTTTTTTTTTTTATAACCGATATCTTAGTTATCCTAACACTAACAAACTAGCGATAGGGTGGTAAACCTATGATTTAATAAGTTCTACACTAAGAATTAATGTGGATTTAATTGAAAGTAGCATGTCATCAAGAAACTCTTCCCCACCTTTTATTACGACTGGCTTTTACAATTTCTGTGATGTTGATTGTTTTTGTGTTTTGTAGAAGTATTGACACTTAAATTTTGACTATCATATTTGATTCTTTATTGCATAAAAAAATTAGAGGTCGATCTAATCCTTAGACAAAAATATCATTCACATGATTTACATTTTATATTACATTTAGTATGTGCATCCGATGAATTGATGTAGGGCTGATGGTTCATGAATATGGCGGCAAAAGACAAACGAGGGGTCCCTCTCTTGCCTGCCCCTTATACACCCAAAAGGAAAAGGAGGGTTCGGCTACAATTCCGAGTAGGGCAGAGAAAAAAGAGCGGAGTCGAAGTAAAAAGACAGAAGCTAAGCTCTTTTCTCCATGGACTGACGCAAGGGGGTCCGTTCCTCTCTCCCTCTGAGAAAATATTGGGTGGGTTTAACCCAACACGTAGGCGGTGGGTTAAACTATTCAGCGGTCGACGCGTGGCGCCACGTTGGCGAGGGCGTCAGGCGTTCAAAATTCGCGCGGGCTGACCACTCTGACACTCCCTCTGCTCTGCTCTGCTCTGCGACGCCTGCGCCTGTCAAAATCGTCCTCTCTCTCTCTCTCTCTCTCCCCCGTTCTCCGTTCCGTTCCGTTGCGGGGGAGAACAAAACTCTTTACGAAAGCTGCTTCTCTCCCCCTCCTCTGCTCTCTCTCTCCATTCTCGCTGACGATCTCTCTCTCTCCATTCTCGACTCCGACGCCCCGCCGACGACGCCGCCTCCGCTTCCGCCTCCGCCCCCGACGCCCTCTCGCGACTCCGACGCCCCTCAAGCCGGTTGCCTCCGACGCCGACGACGCCGCCTCCGCCTCCGCCTCCGCCCCTCATGGTCGTGTTGCGGGTCCGCCGGTTGCCTCCGTCGTCCCCGACTCCGACGCCCCTCAAGCCGGTTGCCTCCATCGTCCCCGACTCCGACGCCCCTCAAGCCGTTGCCTCCGTCGCCCCCGACTCCGACGCCGACGACGCCGCCTCCGCCCCCGACGCCCTTTCGTAATTTTTTTTTTTTTTTTTTTTTATGCTTCTTTCATTAGTCTTACAGTTTATTCGGTAACTCACACGACCATTCCAATCCTATTGGTGGAAATGCAAGTGAAGGTCGTGTTGCGGGCTGATATTTCGCCTGCTACATAAGACAAGGTCGTCGTTATATCAGGTTAATGTTGTCTTCCCAGCATTTCTATGTTAATGTTTTAGAATCTAATTGTGCGCATTGAATTTCTTGAATTCTTATTTTGTCGGTGATGTCCATGGCATCAGCGTGATATGGTTGTTATCTTTCAGTTCCTGCCAATGTTTCTATATTCAGAAACACTTTTTTTACCTCTCATTTAGAAACCGTTGATCTGTTCGCAACTCCTCATTCCCCACAGCTTCTACTTCATCTACCCAATTAATTCATTTACAGTTCAATCATTTAGAAGGAAAGTGATGGACTTCAACAGCGGGCCATGATTTATGCATAAGAATCTCCAGTTCAATGATCTATGCTATTTCTTTGTCAGGTGGCGGTAGCGGCCATGAGCCAGCTCATTCTGGATTCGTGGGTGAAGGGATGCTAGCAGCTGCAATATGTGGTGATGTTTTTGCTTCTCCACCAGTTGATGCTGTTCTAGCTGTATGTTTTCTCATGATTATATGACTAAACAAGGAATTTGTCATGGATCTCTTGCTTTATGTTTTGTCTCCTTGTCTATGAGATTCATTTTGCTTTATTGTATATATTTCAGGGCATCCGAGCTGTAACTGGTCCAATGGGGTGTCTACTTATTGTCAAGGTACTTCCTTTACTTTATCCTACCACCTTATAGAGTATTTTGGCATACATGGAAACTTGTGTATGCAAGGGAAAAACTAAAAATTTTGTAAACGGCACTTTCATTGCCACGGAAATTCCGGGAGTTTATGCAGTTCTAGCAGCTGCATAGACCACAAGTACTTATTTCCACACTTCTTTACTAAACGTAGCTAGCAGTTCCTCTCTAAAATACCCCACACGGCCCATGTAATTTCCCAAGTTGACAAAGCCGTACTTAAGGAGCGGTTATATTAAGTTGGTGCAGGCTATGGAATTCCTTCCCTTAAAATGTTAAAGGGTGCTTTCACTTTTTAAAATGAGAAATACAATATTTATCAGCTACTAATTATTTTTTGTGCTTCTCGCATGATGACCTAAATGATAAGACATATTATTAGCATTCCCCATCAGTTTCTGCAAAACAATTTTGCTGAAGCTTCTGAAGCAATAATCTTTAGCTCTTTTTACATTGGCTAATTGCAATTTAGTTTATCTGCTGTATACAGAATACAGGAGATGAGAGCATATGATGCATATGGAGGAAAAATTAACTTTACTCTGGATTTACAGACTTATTGCAACTTTATTTGTCAATCAAATTTGCTGACAGGAAGAAAGAGCCAACATGGAATGAGGAATTCACTTTTAACATTTAGCTCCCTTCGACTAAAAACCTCCAGGTTAAGTCTCTACCAGAGTGGTATCCATTACTTCCTTTCCACTTTGCATCTGTGGACTAACTGGAGACCGAATTGCTGGCATGTTTAGGAAGGACTTATCCTAAAAATATGTGATGCTACTTTTGTAATAAATGAATGAACGCCATTTTGAGGGGGCCAACTGCTGCATCAATTTTTGGACTCCTCTTTTACATGCTAAGGAGATTTGCTCATTTGTTGCCTTATTTGATACAATCCCAAGTTGATTGTGCCATATATCTTGCATTAACATAACACGAAGCAAGCAACTCCACCATTTTGTTTTTTTTTGGGTACAAGTCCTTGCTGATTTTGGCGCTCAGCAAATGGATACAGCTATCCTTAAATGCATGAACTGAAGCTGAATAATTGTTGATCTTTTTGTTGTTCACTGTGGTGTGGATGCTAGGTGGCAGCTTGGGATGCAAACTTGGTAACTCCAGACAAGCGAATGGGCAATGCAGGAATCTGTTTGGAGCTTCTGTGTGATGGTGAGAATAATTGAATTTGTTGTCGATTTGTATTTTGAACTTTATTGTGCAATGCTGGTGGTGGTTTAGTTTGGTGGTTCAGAAGTCAAATAAATGAGCAATATACCAGATCAGTTTTTCTCCTGTGAAACATTATTTGATACTTTATGACCTTGGCAATGGATGAAATGACTATCATATGGAAATTGTACTTTTTCTTGATGAGCATGTCTGTTTCCAGGAGATTCACATGAAATGGTTGTGGAATTAGAAGGAATGGGTGGTGGAGGGAAGATACAGTTAGAGGTAAGTGTGGAAACATTTTTATATCAATCACATAGTTGGAAGCTCTCTTAAAAGGACGATTAGGATTTCTGTTTGAAGACTCTTGACTTCTTGAAATAAACATCTATATATGATTTGTAATTGTTCAAGAGAAGTTCCAATTAGAAGGTAGATTTTTCGTTTAAGCCTATAGCTTCCAGCATCTATCTGTGAATCATTGAGCATTAACAAGAGCTTTTTATTAACGTTTGCTTATTTGAGTACCTGGCAATTACTGTATAAGAGCTTTCTCCAAGATGTTGTAACATCGTTTCTCTTTTGTTATTATGAATCAGTTGCTGGGTAAATCTCAGATGCTTGAAGAACCAGTTTACACCAATACGCTATGAACCCTGGACATCTAAGTCTGCACACACTCCAGCTCAGCCCTTTCCAATAGGCTAAACTTGCTTTATTATATTGGTGGAAAAGATGACATTGAAATACAAAGTAAACCTCTTATCTGTTTCAAAGACATTGAATCAATCATGGGGGTTGTTTGTCCATTTGATCTTGTATGTCAAAATCGAGTATCTACTGAGATGCATATGACACAAACACGCAGTGCTTGTATATTGTCTCACATGTATGAAGTGTGAATAAGAACTACTAATAAACAAGTTTAATAACAATCTTTCAGAAATCAGACAATAATGCTGGGAGGAGAAAAAATATTTCCACTATTGGACTTTGGTAGGAATATTAGAGAATCCTATCTGAACCAGGCAAAATTGGTGATGAGTATCTGAATTCCATTTATGAGAATTCTAACCTTGGTTTCGTTATTGTGGATTTCTTTCCATGCTTTACTAAGATACCAGTTATCGTCCTTCTGCGTGTTATGCCGGAAAAATGAGCAAGCTCACTGGTGATGCTGTTTCAGGTTAGATATAAAAGTTTTGATGAAATTGATGAGGGAAAGAAGTGGTGGAAGCTCCCATTTGTTTCAGAGTTCCTCAGGCAAAATGGGTTTGAGTCTACTTTGAAATCAATTGTTGGGTCTGATAGTGTGCTGGCTCGGCAGTTTGTTGAATATGCTTTTGGGCAGTTGAAATCCTTTAATGAGACATATCCTTGGAAGGATAAGCTTTTAAATAGTGGTAAATATGTAGCAGAAGGGGAATCGGTCGATGCCACTGCTGCACCTGAGAAGTCTTCATCTGTAGATGTTCCATTGCTGAATGACCAGAGCCTGAATGAAGAGAACATTGTTGTTGAGTCTTCCCCTGATTCAACTGGATTTGAGAATGCTAATGGACAAAAATGCTAGTTGGTGAATCCATACAGTTTGACAAACATTTCTGGAAGAACTTTGCAGATGTTATCAATCAGAAGGTTGTACAGAAACTTGGTCTTCCTGTCCCTGAGAATGTAAAATGGGATGGTTTTGATGTACTAAATAAGATTGGCATACAATCCCGGAAAGTTGCAGAAAAAGCTTACGTTGAATCTGGGCTTGCAACGCCGAGTAGACAAGATATTGATGATTTCGCAGAGAGCGGGCCACTTCTAAGAAGTGCAATTCAGTCTTCAATTCCGGATATAAAAAAGTGACACAAGATTTGTTGCAGCAAACTGATTCTGTTTTGGGGGCATTGATGGTTTTGACTGCGGCAGTTTCTCGGCTAAATAAGGAAGCGCGTTTTATGGAAAAGAATGATAATAAAATGAAAAGTGATGATTCTGTGTATTCTAAGAGTGAGAATCTTGCAGTCTCATCAGACGTATCATCATTGGATGAAAAGAAGTCGGAGGAGATGAAAACTCTTTTCTCTAGTGCAGAAAGTGCTATGGAAGCCTGGACGCTGCTTGCCACTTCTCTTGGTCATCCTAGTTTTGTTAAGTTTGAATTTGAGAAAATTTGCTTCCTAGATAACGCATCCACTGATACACAGGTATTGTCTTCCTGTATTTGACATGAAAATTTTCTGAAGTTGAATGGCATTCTGTGTTATTGTATCTTGAGATCATCAGGGTATAACCGGTGTATTCATCGTGATTTGTTGCAGGGAAGAAATGTACAGCATATCCTGCTGTGAAGGTCGACGTGGTACTAGCCGGCGCCACATGGTTAGAACCTGATCCAATCGATCGCTGCTTCACCGATGGAAACTTGGTCACAGGAGCGGCTTGGCCTGGTCACCCAGAGTTCATTTTTCAGTTAATGGCACTACTGGGTATAAAGGTAACCTTTTAGCTGACGTTCGTGCTTGTACATGTATCAAATAAATAGCATGGAGTCTACTTCCGTGCTGGCTATAAGAAGGAAGAATGAGAGAGGTGTTGTGTTTTGTGAATCACTTGGAACGGTACATGGCCGTGGATGTTGACAGAGTTTTGCCCTGGGAAGTTTTCTATTATATATGGTCGATTAGTGAATATCACACATTGATTAGTCCATCTCCGCTGATCCAGCATTTTTTATCGTTCATTCGCTGCAGCCTTTTCTTGGTCTTACTAAGAGGTCATTCCCTGCATCAACAATATAATTGCCTCCTCATGTTATGTATTAGGAAAGGTAGCCTGCATTATCAAATCTGTGTGACTTGGCGATTCATTGGCGCTGTGGTTTAGTGTGCATTCTTGTTCGATTGATTCGTGGAGGACAACTGTCATACTGACTAGAGCTCAGTCGATGTACCTACTTCCTTGTTTTACAATGGGTGGGAACTCATGACATTGATTTCGTTTAAAGATAACAACCTTCTTTGCTTACAAGGTCACATTTAGAACTGATATTAAACAAAGAAAGATTAACCATCGCACTAAACCTAAGTGGATATTCTCTGCATGAATGTTGGAGTTTTATCGGAGGTATTCGGCATTGTTTTCGTCATCATACTTTCCATCTTCCTTCACATTGGGTCGCCGATCGTCATGAGTTCTCAATGAAAGTGTGACAAGGGACAAAAGGAGTTTCCTTTTGGCTCGATTCTCTCTTTAGTCTTTGTTTGCGAAATGAAGGATAGTGGATGGAATGAGAGTGGGTGCGGAAAACAGAGGATACTGAAACCTGTTAATGCGAAGAAGATCGAGAGAAAACTTTGGACATTGACTGATTTTCTTTCCCTGTCCCTCACTTTTCCTCCTTTTCCTTTTGAAGAGTTGTGCTGAGTGTTAAGGATATGTGAGCTTTGTGGAGAAAACTTTGGCATGTACTGATATCCTGTATTTTTCTATTGCAGTCTGAGGAACGAATGAGGAAAGAGATGGAAAGATTTGATCATGAAAGAAGGAAGGAAGAAGAAAGGTTGATGTGTGAACAGCAGAGAGAGGAGAGATTGCTACGTGAGCAAAGGCGAGAATCAGAGCGACAGGAGTAGTATTTGCAGAAAGAATCTAAGGTAAGTATTTGAGCTTGATATTGCATTTTCACTAGTTAGTTTCTTTTGCTTTATTTGATTGGTTAAGTAGCATCTCTTCTTTTCTCTTTTCTTTACCAACTTCTCTGGTTTTTTTGTTTGGAAGGCGGAGAAAAAGAGACAAAAAGAAGAGCTTCGTCGAGAAAAAGAAGAAGAGAGACGAAAAGCTGCAGTGGAGAAGGCCACTGCTCGCAGAATTGCCGAGGAATCCATGGAGCTTATGGAGGATGAACAGCTAGAGCTGATGGAATTGGCCGCTGCAAGCAAGGGGTTGCCTTCAAGTCTTTAGAGATAAGGAATTGACCTTTGGCACTGCACGATCAATATGAATAGCAATTTCAACCACTATGCATGTTTGCTCAACATCATACCATAAAGCAAAACTAGAAGAATAATTGAGTTGTGCAATCAGTAAACAAGAGCTAAAGCAGCTTGTCATGCTACTATTGGTAGGAGATGCACGGGTTTTTTGGATTTTGCCTCCTTAGTTATGTCAATGCTTAAGTTTTATAGGGGACAAAGTGAGTTGCCAACATTTTCTTAAGGCTATACCAATGTTGGTCTTTGACATATGGTTGTTTTGCTTGATGCAGGAAAGTGGCAAAGAAACAAATATGTGGGTGTGTCTCTTGAGTATGTCCAGGTTCAGATTGCAAATGTGGAATCAAGATTTGCCAGCGCCATTTCAGATTCTGGGGAGATCACGGTTGAGGGGCGGGTGAAGGATGGGATCCCACATCTCACAAAGGTGGGATCTTTCGAAGTGGATGTGAGCTTGGAGGGAAGCATCATATTGTGCAGGCAAGTTGATTAGCCAGGTATGATTGGCACAGTAGGAACCATTTTGGGAGAAAAGAATGTCAATGTCAGTTTCATGAGCGTTGGTAGGATTGCACTGCGAAAGCAAGCCGTGATGGCAATTGGAGTTGATGACCAGCCCAGCAAGGAGACTCTGAAGAGGATCGGGGACATCTCTGCAATTGAGGAGTTCTTTTTCCTCAAGTTGTAATGTGGGTGTGAGTTATGATACTACATATGTATGTCTTTCATCATTCATAGCCGTTGAGCATGATTTGCAAGTCTTGCTCTGCGATTTTGGCTGTGACGTTCATGTTTTGTAGTAGTATTGAGCTACAATGGAACGATAATCAAGTGGTGCTGAGAGGAGGTTCTGTACTTTATTATGTTGCTTTTTGCCTGAATCAAATGCTCTTTTCCAATAAATTCATACAAGTTAAGAAGGTGAATACTTTGCCTCGATCCAGGATTCATGTTTCTCCTCCCTCTCCCCCCATAGTTATTTTTTCCCATTAAGTCCTTATAGTGGCTCTCATGAATTTCATGTTTCTCCTCATTTTGATTTTTCAGAATACAATAAGGTAATCATTTATAGACCCAATCCATTTAATGAACATTAACATCCAAAGAATCCCTGGAGTATGCAATAAGGCGGCATTGTCTAATGTCAAGAACAGTAAACAATGGGTAGGAAGACTGTCATGTGTAGTAGCAGAGATTCCACACATGACAACTCCTGGAATTTCTACTTCGATATGTTTTGCTGAAGTACAATAATAGTCTTGTTCATGCGGTGGCTTTCATCATGCGGAACCTCATTGCTATCATCAGCCATCACTACAAAGTAAAAGAGAGACGAAACTAAAAAACCTTTGCACTGTGAACCGCAATAAACTCTCGACTCTTTCTGACATAGCCTACAATCTCAGAGGATGTGATCTCCATTTGGCGCGGTACATGGCGCTTGACCTCAATATTAGATCAACAGCGGGGCAAGTAATCAGTATCTTGAAGAGACAGCCTCTGTTCCACCTCCCAAATACTAAGTTCACGCTCAGAAAATAGTTTCATGAACCAGAAAGAAACGGGACGTGAGCCAGAGTTGTCGGACGCAAGAGATTTAGGTTAGTTCATCAAGACATCCAATATGAGTCTTCATCATTACAAACATTAGATGCGTGCATCCCTCCGACAAATTCTGTAGTCGAAGAACGTTTCTTATTTATCAGAACATCCCTGTTGCATACATGGAACATAAGTAAAAACTAAAGTAAACATAGCCATCAAGTACTATTTTGAGTGCCTGTGACCAAAACCATCTGGAAAATGAACCTCCTCAGCATCAAAGATTGACGCACTGATTATACGTACTGTACAGAGGTAGACGCCAAAGCCAACTTTAACTGCTAGTCTAATGTGCCGAAAGATACTTGTACCAAAGCGTTCTGCATCATCGGCTCATGATACTTGAACAAACTTGTCTAAAGCGGATGTATCCAAAGCTGCAAACTCCTTAATAGCCCCAAGCACAGCAAGTCCTTTTTACAGCGTCATCGTGAGTTGGTGCCTACAGCAGGTAAATTTTGATTTGAATTCTTAATCCAATAAAATCATTTTTATGGTAGCTTGTGTAAGAGATTCCTCTACCTCAATGTTAAGAGGAAGAACAGGATCATAAAGCGAGAGCCTCAGAAGGAACCATCCTCCAAACCCAGATACCCGGACCTGTTTAAGCAGCAATCAGACTAGAGATCAGCATCACATGCAAAATGCAAAGCTCACCCAGTGTCTTGCGCTATTCAGGGAGAAAAGAAGGGAGGAATTAACTAGATAGCATGATGGACCTGCATTTACTTTATAATAAAATACTCCTCTGAGGTCACTAGTTCAGATATTATTTTGGTAAGCACACAACATTTTGCTCAACTCATTGTGGACTATAATTTTGACTCCTCTTGTAGATACAAATCAAGAACCAACATGGACTCCATTGTGACGTTTAACTCTCCTTCTTGCTCCCATCCCCAAGAGCATTCAGAACGTATGTACTTTAATTGAGAGTTAGAGCATTAACTTGTCTCCTCAGCATATGAACACGATAATACACAATATAAATAGCTGCTGAAATGATGAGGTCCAATCTATTAAGAATAACTTCATCGATTCAAAACTTACTCCTTTATAATTTACTGGAGCTTTCTGAAGCTTTGGGTCCAAATCAATAGAGTTCTCCAAGTGCTTCAACACTGCCTCTCCATAGTCTCAGAAAGATCTGTAACCTCTACACTATCAGGATCTTAGAGAAGGAAAAAGAAAACGACATTGCTAGAAACCAAGAAACCACGTACCCTCCCTTTAAGTCCGGATGACTCTGGTTGATCTTCAACCTCAATTCTACAGCAACGGCTGCTTCTTCTAGACCCTCTACCAAATCTGTCAAGACTCTGCTGCCGCTACCTACTCCTGAAGCTCGAGTTGAAGCAAGTTTGTTGAGAACTTTGACCTATAACAAAATGGGAAGTTATTATGACTCAAAGCTTTAAGCTCATGCCTTGCAGTTGGGGGCATTTAGAATTCATCTCTGCAACGTCAACGCTCATCTATTTCAAAACTTTTAATAGCAATTTCCATCTCAAATTGTACTTTACACAATTAAATCACAGAGATCATGCAATTCGAAATAACACATACAGTGGCCAAAAATCTGAATGTTTTCTTTTTTGATAAGCAATTTAAAAAACATAAAATGTGTGAGATATCTCAGTGAAGGTATGGAGGTAACTTGATTCTCTTGACCAAGGGATGGTCGTTTGAAAGAGAAGAGTCAAGGTCTGCTTTCTACAGTCCCTTAGGAAACAATAGCAATACCAGATGACAAAGCAAATAACTCAGTTTCACCAGGTTTAATACATGAGTTCTACGATGAATGAATAGGGGAAATCCTTTCCAGGTGTCTTGAATTTTTATGCTGTTTTAGGAGATAAGCTTGCAATGCGCAGCTGAAAGTTGGATTCTCAAAGCTTTAGACCAAAGGACTTATGCTTAAAAGTGAACTTTCTGCCAGGAGCTACGTTTACGAATTAAACCATCCAATATTGAGGAATTTCCATCTTAAAGGCAGATGCAATAACAATCTAAGAGCTCAAAAACCAAATAAACATAAGAATGCTACTTCTCAAAACAAGCAAATACCTATGGTTGATAAACCTAGCAATGTTTCCAAAGGTCGTTGAATCCAAACAAAGAGCTTCATCATCCTTCACACACATGGAGCTCCAATCAGAATCAAGGAGCACCTGATAAGTACGTTTCGCAGCGTCACCCTTCTTCAAATTTCGCTCATGCATTTCCTTGATGGTTAATATTTTACCTATGTACTCACATACAAATGCACCTTTAGGCAGTTCATCCAGTGCTTGCAGACCCCACCCTTTTCCTTCAGGCGTCATAAACACCTAAAGGACAAAATCAGTCACAAAAGAGTACAGGCTTAAGCTTAAGGGTTCCGAAACAAAGTCACTCACTGCAGTAGTAACTGAAACACTTTTAAGAATGATAACCACCACAAGGTCTAAATATGACAGTAGAGCTACAACAGGCAAAAGCTTTTAAATAACATGAAAACAATTCTTTACCTGCATATTATAACTTATGCCCCGCTGCACCACTCGATTGCCACAATGTTTACCACAACCACACTTTCTCCAGCACGGTTTGATAAATTTTCTCTTCAGGTGGCCCGTATACGATTCTAAAATGTTGTTATCTTTTGACTTTTCTAGAGGGCATTCCCGACAATATAAGTGGTGGCTCTTTTTAGGGTCGCGATTGACAGAGATAAACTTCAACAAAAAAGCTTCCTTTAGAAGACCTTTCACAGTGTATATAAACTCACCCCCATTTGCACATGCACAAGCACAGGGTACTGGAGAAGGCAGGCAGTCACCATAACAATTTGAACAGCAATTCTCATTTCCGATCTCAGAAAGGGAGAAATTGATAGAAGCACTAGAGAAAGCGAGGCTATGAGGTATGTAGTGAAAGGATGGTGGACACTGCTCATCAATCTTGTTAACCCATGGTATTTTTACTCTTTCTTCTCCTTTGGCTATGTCATTAACATCATGGACGGACCTCAGATCAGTAGGAGTTGACTGACTCTTCGAGAAAACCACCATACTACGCGAATCAGCATCTTCATGTTCTTTTGACAGCTTCCTTTCAGTTCCAGCACAATCAATTGTGGTCTTGTTTTTGTTCATTTTCAAGTGATTATTACTACCATCTAAAGACCGCGGAAATCTTGGAATTCGTGGTGACTCATTCATATATCCAATGTTAACATCATTTAGTATGATGGTAATTGTATAACTTTAGTATATCTAGAATTATTCTTGACAATAATGGAACACCGGTAAATTTTCTAGAAAGGATCAGGCCCTATTTCCTTTTTACTGAATTTAAGGTACACGATAAAGACAGAGCATAGGAATTTAAAAGCTTCTCTTAGTTGCCATAGAATCCTAGTTAAAACAACAATATCACACAATCAATGAATCAATGGAGTGAAACTGGTCTTAACAGTAATCGCTATTAAAAACCTACCTCTGAACAACTCAAGGTTCTGCATAGTGACATGATCGAGATTAACGATTGAAGGCAACCCCTTACTTGCAGCGGCCAATTCCATCAGCTCCAGCTGTTCATCCTCCATAAGCTCCGTGGATTCCTTGGCAATTCTGCCAGCAGTGGCCTTCTCCACTGCAGCTTTTCGTCTCTCTGCTTCTTTTTCTCGACGAAGCTCTTTTTCTCCGCCTTCCAAGCAAAAAACCAGAGAAGTTGGTAAAGAAAAGAGAAAAGAAGAGGTGCTGCTCAACCGATCAAATAAAGCAAAAGAAACTAACTAGTGAAAATGCAATATCAAGCTCAAATACTTACCTTAATAGATTCTTTCTGTAAATACTTCTCCCGTCGCTCTGATTCTCGCCTTTGCTCACGTAGCAATCTCTCCTCCTCTCTCTGCTGTTCACGCATCAACCTTTCTTCTTCCTTCCTTCTTTCACGATCAAATCTTTCCATCTCTTTCCTCATTCGTTCCTCAGCCTGCAATAGAAAAATACAGGATATCAGTACATGCCTAAGTTTTCTCCACAAAGTTCACATATCCTTAAGTGATAAATGAAAACCTTTCTCCTCAAAATATTTTCTTTCTCTAGTGCTTTGCGAATTCGGTTTTCATTAACTTCAACTTCCCTTACGATCTGGGCTTCTTCAATCTGCAACAAAATGACATTTTTGGTCACCCTAAATCTATATCAAAAAGTGATGACAATACTCTGCTCTCAGAAGCATTAGAATTACCTTGCGTTTTCTCTTGACATGTAGGTCAGAAGTGTCATGCAAAATTGTCCTGTCAGGCATGAGATTTCACAAGCCTAGTTGTCTTCCCCGGAAGATAATTCAGCCAGGACCACTTGATGGAAGCAACAAGGCACTTGACACTCCGAAGTGACCGCATGGCGTGAGTGACTTGAAAGGAAACCAAAGGGCTCACAATATAAGAAATCAACCGCACAGGTTCTACAAAACCAAGTCTTTTTTAGTGAGGGAAAAGCACTTTTTGTTGCTTCCCCTCTCACCCCTGAATTTTCATTTGCAGATATAGTGGGCAATCAAAGCCGAAAGTGTCGTAACACGGGAAAATGACAGATCCTAAATACACAAAACTTCCTTAGCCAACAAACGACGTGCACTTCTTTGATTTTCACAACAGAACCTATTTGCTTTCCCTCTCCGTTTCTGGCTATAGAATCTAACCTACTGTATCAAACCTGTCACGGCAGAGACAACATTACAGGAACAGACAAGCTTACGCAATAGCACATTACCACAAAATTTGCTTGGCCAAGAAAAGCATAAGAACCACAGAAGGTGGAACAAGCACTTGGAATGTTTTAATGTTTTAGAACAAGCGCTTCCTACAATCAGCTGCACCACAGTAGCATGGCATTCTTTTCACCTTTCCATCAGGGCCAAAAACACTATCAAGCGCATAGCCATAGTCATACGTAAGCTCCTACAGACGAAATAACTGGGAGTCAGTCATGCTGAGAAGAATCAGAACAAACCCGCTTAAAAGATGTCAGTTCCTCAAAATTAGCGAGAACCAGTGGTCCACACTTTCAACAAATCTATCGGCAAAAGTTTACTAAAATAAAAACAGTCAGTTTCATGAATACGCAAGGCTTTCAGACTAGCAGCTATGTGCATGCACCTATATCTCGTAAGCGCACACATAAGTACAGACAGAGAGAGCTACAACTTGACACAGTGCTGCTGAATATATTTAATTAATTCTATAGCTACCAAGCGAAGAGTGCATCACAAGAGAAAAATGAATTACCTGCAATGGTGGTATGTTATCAGCTGCAAATAGAACCACCCTAGCCAGCTTAATGTCTTGGTGGGAACTTAATACACATTGGACAAATAGATTGGGCTCGCAGCTATGATTGATAAACCTGGCAATGTTTCCAGCTGAACCAGCATCAATGCAGAACTCTGGGACCTCAGATTTCTGTTCATCATGCTTTTCCACCTGATCAGCTGTCCCAGAGGATGCATCTCGTGACCTCCTCTGATCATGGATGACAAATATGAGAAACATGAAGTCACATTTCGGCTGTTCTTGACAGAAAAATGCATTTGACAGTGACTTCGAGTTAGCTTTCACACAGTTACATGCTTTTCCTTTTTTCAACTTTCAGTCTAAGAAGACAATACTACAAAGCAGTGTATAGATCTTGGATAACTCTTGTTAAAATTTGAGAAACGGCCAGATGCCAATAGAAGAGAACAGCATTCAGGAAAACTTGAAAACAGACTAGTCAAACTATTCTCAAGACAGCAGTACAAAAAAAAAGTTGCCAAGCAAACTTTTGAACCATCTAGATATCTTAAATATATATTCAAAACAAAGCACTATTCTCCTGTACAAATACCTTGGTAACTAACCTCCATATTTGCAGCAAAATTTCAAGACTTTCAATTTTAAGCACTGAAAAGGCTGATTGTAGACGATATGCCACCTACCACATAATACTAATGCTGATGATGAAAATACTCAATTCATTTCTCAATCCTACGTCATTCCCATTTAAAAAGGCTAGAAATTACAATGTCAAAAAACTTAAGTTACTGAAAGGAAAGAGGGTTCATGCAGATAAGGTCGCAATAGACCCCAACCCCATAAACAAGTGAGGTGGAATAAAATTTAGACCTTGTCTCACGTGCAAATCAGAATGAAACCATATGTATGCACGTGGAACTGCAGATCAGGGATCTACATGTGAAATAAACATAAAACTGGCAGGACAGATTAAAACTTGACTCTTAAAACCATGTCAAAAGTCTAACCCCAAAGCTCAAGCTAATAGGCCATGATAAATCCCTATACAAGCGATGTGGACAACACTTCAGCGCAATGCAACAACAAATTTTAAAGTTACTTTTGATTAGATGACCAATCACTTTATCCCCATGACACAAATGCCTAGCACTTATTTAGAGAAGTTGAGATCCATCTATGAAATGCTTAATTGATAAAATTGCTCTAAAAATTTAACTACAATATTCACAGTGTAATTATCCAGTTAATGGACTAGGTATTGTTCAAGCAATCACAAGCAATTAAAAAAAGGAAAAGCTTGTATCATCACAAGTTCATACCAATCCCCACAAATATTTGGACTCATATGCAAGAGTATAGTTCGTATAGAGACAGCACGTTCACTTTCAGGCCGGTTGGTCACGAGCGAGTGAGTGGAGAAAGGAATCGGAAGCGGCGCTCACCTGGAATGTAGGTGTTCTTGGTGAGAATCGGCAGCAAAAGCAGAGCCAGAACCCTAGCAATGCAGCAGATGACACTGCGAAGAAGTCCACAAGGTCAGCTCGCGCTCGAGTCGCCGGAACAGATTCGCCCGAATAACAACGAGCAGAGATAATCAAAAATCAAGAAGCTACTGCGGTACCTGACGATGACGCTGTGAGATATGAGCAGAGTCCCCAGCCGAATGATCGGTCGAGGCTTCGGCGGAGGTGGAAAGGGCGTCGGCGGAGGCAGAGGCGGAGGTGGGCGTCGGCGTCGGAGTCGGGGGTGACGGAGTGGCGAGAGGGCGTCGGGGCTGAGGCGTAGTAGGCAACCGGCTTGAGTCGAGGGCGTCGGAGTCGCGAAAGGGTGTCAGGGGCGGAGGCGGCGTCGTCGGCGTCGGCGTCGGAGGCAACCGGCTTGAGTCGGGGGCGTCGGAGTCGCGAGAGGGCGTCGGGGGAGGAGGCGG
The DNA here is from genome assembly GCA_014182885.2 of Eucalyptus caleyi. Classification (NCBI taxonomy): domain Eukaryota; kingdom Viridiplantae; phylum Streptophyta; class Magnoliopsida; order Myrtales; family Myrtaceae; genus Eucalyptus; species Eucalyptus caleyi. Next base: position 49,227,892 of record CM024471.2, read on the forward strand.
CGTCGTCGGCGTCGGAGGCAACCGTCTTGAGTCGGGGGCGTCGGAGTCGCGAGAGGGCGTTGGGGGCGGAGGCGGAGGCGGCGTCGTCGGCGTCGGAGGCAACCGGCTTGAGTCGGGGGCGTCGGAGTCGTGAGAGGGCGTTGGGGGCGGAGGCAGAGGCGGAGGCGAGGTCGTCGGCGGGGCGTCGGAGTCGAGAATGGAGAGAGAGAGATCGTCGGCGAGAATGGAGAGAGAGAGCAGAGGAGGGGGAGAGAAGCAGCTTTCGTAAAGAGTTTTGTTCTCCCCCGCAACGGAACGGAACGGAGAACGGGGGAGAGAGAGAGAGAGAGGAGAGAGAGGACGATTTTGACAGGCGCAGGCGTCGCAGAGCAGAGGGAGCGTCAGAGTGGTCGGCAGAAGCAAATCCATCAACTCCTTTCCTAAACTTTGAAATGATGCACACTAGATATACACATAGATAACAACCAGACACTTTTTACTTACATATATTTGATAGACGTCGTTCGTCGGTACATCAAAAGCCAAAGTTTTCTATATTGGCTATATCTAAAAATTGATCGACTTTTACGTTAGCTATTTACAATGTCATCTATCTTCAAGTGCCGGTGTCCTAAAAATTCACTACTGTCCTCTCATCCTCCTCTACTCTATCCACTCGAGCCTCCATCATCGTCCTCTAGCAGCGGTGGCAGTGGCCCCATGGTGCGTTCGTCCCTCCGGACATAGGACCCGAGGGGAGGCCGGTGTTAACTGTCAGTATCACCCGTATCCGAATGAAAGTAAGTCCTAGTAGAACATGGTCAGGATGCTTTGATTGTTCGCATTGCAAATCGATGGGAATGCCATAGAAGGTATCGGAAGACACAAGCAGCAGTGACATCTTTATCACTCTGTAATATGTTAGTCCCACGAGGGGTGACTACGACTATTCAGCAGTCAAAGTTCTACTAAACTATATTATGGAGCCTATCGCTACCCAATTCTACGCAATCCAAATAAGCACATATAATAATGGTAATAAACATGCATCAATTTAGAAGGATTCAATAATGGAATAGCATATCAAAATAATGAGAATTCAGAAATTCATTTTATCTTGATCCACTAACACCATCTTCCGGAGAACCAGAGTTTGCGTCCCTCCAGGCATATTGCACCCTACCTAGCATCACGAAGGCATCGGGTTCCATATTTCAGTCACCGGGCATCCGGAGTGTGTTACATTACACCTCCAGACATCCTGCATCTTACCTAACATCACGAGGAACCTCCGGGGCTCACCATGTTAATGATGTCCCCGGGCATTCGGTACATGTTACGTCACACTCCCGGGCATCCCGCCTTTCGGGGAACCTCCAGGGCTCACCATGTCAATGATGTCCCATAGGCATCCAGAGGCATTGCCATCACGATCCTTCAGGCAACCCGACACCTGGGGCATCGTTGTCCCAAGGGCCCGACGGCATTAGTAATGTATCAACCATGGTGTAGTAGCCAAATCAATTCAATGTCAAAGCATTTTATAACGCTAGTGTAGAAACTTCTTTGGTTCTCATAATCATGATATAAACCATAGTGCAACAAATCCTTAAAATACCAACTCCCGTTGATGAGAACAATCCATGAAATCAAGGTTTCAACATCGAATCCATCAAATCAATTTTCCACGGTCTCACTCAAAATCCGTATGTAAGGCTTTAAACAATTTTGACAACATCAAAACTAGTGAATCCCTAGATCAATATTCTTAAAATATAGCTTAAAAGGGTCCGAAACCGTTTATATAAAAACTAACCTTTGAAAAACGTCAAACTCACATCATCAAAACAATTTATAAAAATCGAGAATTTTATACTGAATTCGTCAAAATCCAATCTCACGGTTCAATCCCAAAATTCCGTTAAAATGTATTTCGAATTACTAGAATACTCATGCCAATACACAAGCACACAGTCCCCGACCCGAATCTGGTCATAAATGCAGTAAATTTCCACGTCCAAGATTCGTGATAGTTCAACGACATCCGAACTCACTAATTCACATAATCATCATAAATCAAATACCAGTTTATAAATCTTCGACGGAGTACGTCTCACCGAGCTATGATCACGTCAACATAATCTAGGTTAGTAGATATTAACTTGTCTTCAATTTGGTGGTGTCCACAGCGAGACAACCCATGAACTTCGGCTGCGGACGCGGTTGAGGAACCGTGGTGAGGAAGCTGGTGACGTTGGTGGTTGGCTGTGGGCGACCCATCAGCGATGAGGAAAGCTCGGGGCGTGGCGAGTAAGCCGGTGATGCGGCGGTCAAAGGCAGCAAGACACGCAAGAGAAGGGCGGGGAACCGGCAGCGATGATGGAGAGAGAGTTGCGGTTTTCTCTCTCTCTCGTTGCCGTTTTGTTGACAAAACCGGCCAACATTTCTTGGAATTCCGCAGCTGCTCGAGCAAGGGACAAGTGGTGGTGTCGTGGCCATCACCCGGATTCTCCTCCGCCAGCGCACGAAGGCTGATGCGTGGCTTCCGCTGGTCAGCTCCGCTCCATGCGGTGAACGTGGCAGCAGGGTCAACCTTGCATGCATGCAGGACGTGGCTGCTCCTTCGGTCAACACTTCCTCTTTTGTTGACAATTGAGAAGACGTGGCTGCTTGGTCGAGTATTTTTCTCTTGGTTGACCGGTTGAGAGGAGATGGGAAGAAAAGCGAAGCAGCCCTTCGGTGGTCGAAGGCCTCGTCTGCATGGCATTGCCATGGACGTGCACTTGGGTTAGTTGACTCAATTAGTCAATGAAATGAAAGTTCGGGGGTAGCTTGGACGGAAACGGTTCTATGCATGGGTATCCTTCATGCATGGTCAAATCTTCACCTTGTTGGCTGGCTAAAGAGAGGGAACGTGACTGCAAAATTGATGTCCAAAATCTCCTTTTATTGCGTGGAAATGCATGGGGTATGTGGCTGTAATTTTCGGAAGTTGATGTCTCCGTGTGCATGAAAAGCTAGCTTGGTAAGGTACCAACGCGGGAGGTGTCGGTCTTGCGAGTGGCATCGCGTGAAGAAATTTCTAGATAAGATGCTATCGCGAGAATGTGATGAAACGTGACGTTTCCATATGGTGAGAGTGGTGACGAAATGGCATCTACAAGTGGTGCCAATGATGTAGTTCGGCGATAAATTCGTCGATCCATCATGGACCGTTACATATTCGAGGTCTGGCGAAATCCTGATGTCACACTCATTGAGTTAGTGATACAGAGAACAATAAATGAGAAAGACTTGTGCGCGGATCATCACTTTTCTGCTTCTGCATCAAGAATGATGGATTTCAATACAGGTGTATTAATTTTTCTACTCAATTATCTATGTTCTTGTTCTAGTTATGGAGATCATGAGATTGCATGTTTTGCATCTTACATCATATGCATAGTAATTCTACATATTTCCCGAGTTCCTAATGACCGATTTGGATGATTATAGATGTTGCCTCTCTGTTTCTTTTTGTTCTGGGAGCAAATTGCAGATTTCTGCCATTCTTGTATCAGATATAAAATGAAATAGATGAAGTATAGCGTAGAATTGCGGCCCCGCTGTCGGCATCACTCGAACAGGGGATAGCAGGTGAAACTTTGGTTATGGTGGTTGCGATGAATTTGATATCGCGATGTCAACGCGCGAACTAATTTGGTCGTTCGAAGGATATTAGAGATGGGTTCAGGCATGATTATCTTTTAAACGTAAATCAAAATCCAAGGATTAAGACTTTCATAGCCTAATATAAAAATTAGTGGAAGATGAACACGCCGGTTTGGGGTACTAATCACACTTTCCCCCTAAGTTTTTTTCCCCCTTTCTCGGACGATAACATTGCCCTTTCAGAATCAATTCCAGACTCCCTTTGTTTCTATCTCAAGAAGATGATGAACGCACAAATGAACTTTGATTGAATCAGTCGATTAAAGACCGGGTTGATGTTTCAGGAGGGCTTCGTTTCAGGCGGTCATTCCGGCTTTCTCTCCGGCTCCATTCATGTTCGGAAAGTCATTCTCGGTGTACAGGGTGAATCGCTACAGTTTTCTTAAGTCTGGGTGTGGAAGTGGAGGCCAAAGAGCAGATTTTGCTTTGTATATACAACCACCGCGTCCCCCATTTTTATATATAATATATATAAATATATATTTTGTAAGAGTTTTCCTAATGTGGACTATATTAATTGATATTATAATTTACCATTTTATGGGGTTGGTCTAAAGCGAGATAGAATGTTTCTTAATTAGTCTTATATGGGGCTAGTTAGTGTGGGCTGAGTTGAGTCTGACCCATAATGAAAGAGTCTAGTTGGAAACTTTATAAATAATACTCAAGTTTCTTCTCTGACCATAATTCTCACAAGTATCTTCACAAAAGGAGTGTTTACCTAGCGTTAAAGGGTGAGGGGCCATCTCATTGAGCTAGTGATACAGAAGGCAATAGAAGAGAATGATTTGTGCGTAGATCATCGCTTTTCACTTATGCATCAAGGACGATGGATTCCAAACCTAAATTTTACAATTCTATTTATGACTTACTCGTGTACAAAATTAGGAATTAGTCACTAAAAAGAATACAAAAAAAAGAGAAAAAGAAAATGTGGAAGGGGTGGGCCAGATCTGGCCTTGGCTTGGCCCATGCCACCTTCTCCCTCCTCCACCTTCGCATGAAACCCTAGAGAATTAGGGACGGGGGGGGTGGGGCAACAAGGGGGACAAAAGACAGAGAGAGGGAGCTCGAAGAGAACACAGGGAGCAAGGGGAGGGAATTGGAGAGTGAGGAGAGCTTGAAGAGAACACAAGGAGAGGGGGAGGGAATTAGAGAGAGAGAGAGAGAGAGAGAGAGAGAGAGAGAGAGAGAGAGAGAGAGAGAGAGAGAGAGAGAGAGCTTGAGAAGAAACGGCAGCGGCGGTGGCGGCGGCGCCGATAGCAGTGCTCGACCAATGTCGATGCTCGCCGCCGCTTGAACCAGAACCCAGATCTGAAGGCGTCATGTGGAGGAAGTATGATTAAGTAGGACAAGAGACGTCGTCCAACTTGTCATCACCCTCCATCCTTGATGTCGTTCGAGCCACCACCCTTCGAGCGACACCAGGGACTCCACCATCGTAGCTACTGTTTCGTGCTCGTCGAAGCTCTGGAGGTCGTTGCCGTTGCAGCCTTCGGCTAAGCCAACGCCCTACCCGTTGCCGTGCTGTCGTCGCCGCCACAGCGGCTCGACTCCATCGCCATCTCCGAATGCCGTACCCCACCTTGCTTGGAGCCCGTGCTAGCCCGCGACCCGACTGGTCGTGACTCCGTCTCCCTCGTCGCGGCCTACCATCTCCGTTCGTCAATCAAGCATTGATCCCCCTTCACGTTGGTTCGAGTCATTCCCCCCTTCGAGCAATGCCGCTGCTGCCCGAGCAAGCTAGATCTGGATGGACAAGGCTCACTGTCGCCACACTTGAGCACCACCTGCCTTTGCTCGCGACGACCGGATGCCATTTGAGCCGTCGCGCCTTCGCCTTTGCTCCGCCGTGCCTCCACTTGCATGACCTGTGTTCGCTATCGCCCGCTGCTACTGTTCCTCCATTGTGCCGTCTCCCACTGCGTCCCAACTGGCATTGAGTCAATGTCATCGCCGTCGTCACCATCAAGCCCATTGTCGCCGTTCGTCCGTTCGCCCAGCGATGCCTCAGCTGCGAGTAAGGAGAGGGACGTCCATCGGGTTGCGGCCAGGTAGGGTTTCGGCCCAAAATTGGATTGGGCGTGAGTCACGAATTGGGTAAGGTTTTTAAGCAATTTGGGCTTGTGGTTTGTGGTTTGTGGGCTTCTGGGCTTATGGGCTTCCTTTTTTTTTTAAAAAAATATTAGACTGGACTAGGCTTGCACATCGGGCCCGTCTTGGCTAGGTTTTCGCCTAGCTTGATCAACCGGGTTCTTAGGGTCCGGCCTCCGAAAAAAATTATTATCATTTTATTATTTTTTAAAAAATAAAAAAATCCAAAAATGATGGGATTTGGTTAGGAATTGACATATTTTTGTTTTTGTAGCGTAATTATGCATTTATGTGCTCATATTTTGATTATATCGTATGTTTAATTTGCATGTCTAATTATGTTTAATTGCACATGTTTAACTTTACTGCAATTAGGATCTTGATTGCTATGATTGTTACTTAATGATTGCGCACCCACATGATCACCTTACATATTAGTGCATAGGTATAAAATCAATCCAAACTGTTTGCCAAAAAATTATTTTGTTAAAATGAACAAGATTAGGTATCGAAAGGGCACTGATTGATCAATTAGTGTAATCAAGTCCTTGACCCTTGATTCTCTAGTTGTGTAGGAAGTGAGGCACACTCTCATGCCTTACTTGGTTTCTAGCCTACCCTAATAGGCTAGTGGCGACTCCTTTTGTGCAAAATTCCTAGAAATATTCCAATGTCACATGGTGTATAGGCTTGAGAGAGTCTGTGCTTAATCAAGGGCTATAAGCCAATATTTTAGGCAATACCCCTAAGAGGGGAGGTCGCGACAACTTGGCGACTCCGCTTGCGACTTGGTTTTAAACCTTAGAGGACTTAGGCCAAAATTAATCTTGTTCAAAAATATTTTTGTTTGCAAAGCAAGGATTCCAGTACGCCCCTAATGTGTTAGGTATTAAATGTTTTTGCAGTTGGGAGTTATAAGAGGAGGAGTGATTATTAAACCCTTGTCTTGCCTATAAATTGTCATGTTTGCATTTTCTACATTGTACTACACTATGGCACACACTACTTGCCGCCGGACCTGGGCCGCATAGGATCATCTATAATGGTGTTGAGGTGGATACCACTTTGATTACAACCATGTAGTACGAGTTGCCCATCTCAACCCCGAAATTTCTTTCTTGATGTCAAAGATCCCCACCCCGGTTTGCGATCATGCGACATGGGTTGGTTCTTTGACGGCGAAGTCATGGGTAACACGACCTAGCCGCGATCTTGCTGGTTCGGTCTGGTGATCCTATGGCTCCATTTTGAGCCGGATAGAGTAGAAATCGAACCACATCTTATGTGCATGTATATATAATTGGAAAAAAAAAAATAGAGACAAAGGTCGGCACCCATTGTAAGTATCATTTTCTTTTTTATTTGCTCATTTTGTATTGAACTTCCATATTGGAATTCGTGAACATCAATCAATTACCCTCGATGCTGTAGGCTTATAATTGAAAACAAATTGGCAATCACTTTTGATAAGTGAACATTGAATGCAAGTTCTAAACACTTTGATTTGGCCCTATTGAACACATGGTTTTGTTTAAATTTCTAGTTATGGGCTTGAAATCATTTTGAAAAAAAAAAAAAATTGGAAGTGGTGATTTTATATTGGGGCACAAAAATTGAGATTGCATTACTTATTTATTTATCAAATAATCTCATTCTCACATTTTGGAACTAAAATGCAAATCATTTTGTGCACAAATTTCTCAAAATAGAAGTCACTTCATTTTTCTAGGAGTAAAATCACAAATCAATCTTTCAAAAATCAATGACGCTTTTGCATACGAAACTTTTGGAATAAAAGTGGACATTCAATTGATGGCCGTGGATTGATTATTTTAATAATGTTTTCTCTTATGATAAAATCTTGGCGAAATACTAAAACCCTGTAATAAGAATTGTGGGGCATGTGCTGTCGCCTCGATTTTATTGTAAGAAGCGACTTCATTGAGATATCATTTTCTCTCATTCACGTACTGACATTGTCGTCTTTTTGCAGGTTATGCACAATGCTCCTTGGCATTCTCGTGGTGACTACATAAAGAAGTGAATTCTAGAGCTAGGACAAGAGTTGATTTTTACTTTCATCCGTGGAAGAGTTTCTTGTATTTTATCATTGTCTTTTTTCTTGTTAAGAACCATATTTTTAGTTTTGAGTTTTGCATGCGAGCCCAATCAGCACTTTTGTAAATCATGCAACTCACATTTTTGAGTAATTAAATCTGATTTCATAAGAAAAAAAAGAAAAAAAGAAAAAAAGAAAAAAAAGAAAAAATAAACATCATTCTTAAGAAAAAGACACTTGAAGTACTTCAAATGGACCCTTGGAGCTGAGTTGTTATCCCTTAACTTTGAAATGTTTTGAAAAAAAGTTTCAAGAAGGATTTGCATAAAATTTTATCTCTTCACTTAGTCGTTTCCTCGAGTTGGTCCATAAATGATACTTTGAGATGGTAAGGTTGTAATTGTTCAAGAAGGGACTTTTGATATAACAACTCATTCGTTCATCCATTTTTGTTAATATAGGTAAAATAAAGGGATGTGTATAGTTCCTAAATGATTCCCAATCGAGCGAGGAAATAATATGTCCAATCTTTTCTTTGCAGGCAATAAATGGGCAAAGCATCTAAAGAACAATATCCCCAAATGTGGAAACAATAAGCAATCCCTCTTATTTCAAAGCAAGATATTGAAAAACACATCTAATGATCCATATTTAAATTTTTCAAGCTCCTTGTCAATTAAATGTCTCTTCGAAAAGAGCATTTGAAAAAAAGTAGGAATTGAACTTTGCAAATTGTTGTATACAATAAAGAAATGCTTTTTATGGATAAAATCAAGGCCACATAGCTATTTTTCAATCAATTCTAGCAACTTCAAGCGAAGTTCATACTTGAAGAACGGAAACATGTGAAGGGTAAATGGTGTCGATTCCAATTGCTCATTTTGATAGCGTCTCGACATGATTCTATCTTTCCTCCGATGGGAAGACATCAAATGCTTAAAGGCAAATGCAAGTGAAGGGTAATGCCAAGTTACCAAATATTCACGAAGATGAATCCAAGAGATGTTAGCGCCTAAAGGATGAAAGCAGATGGAGTTATAATGTATTGTTTCCAAAATTTCAATCCCTAAAGATTTTTACACTAACATATTCTTTCACATTATTTACAGAGTTATCGAGTCGCCATGCTGTAGGTAAGTACCCTTCTTCTCAATTTTTTTTAAAATTAATTAAAAAATGGGAAATTTCCATTACAAAAAAAGAAGGAACTTTTGGCGCTTTTCTAGAGACGAGCACAAAAATGGATAATTGAGAAAAAAAATTTCTACAAACTTTTTGAGCATCCTTTTTATCTCAAAATTGTTTTCTCGTTTTGAGGATTATTCACTTTGAATCAAAATTTCCTATGGAGATTAATCTACTCAAACGATCTTAGCGGAGTGAAAAGGAGATGTTAATCATGCCAAGTAGAGGATACTTAGGATGAGGAAAGGCAATCCATTTCCAAACACATCCTTCAAACACTTTTGAGAGTTGTGTGAAAAACAACATTTTCTTTGGACGAATGATTCATTCGCATTGAGCGTAAAGATCGAAATGATAAAGGCGTTTCCTTCATCAATCCCAAGCATTGCACTAATCTCTTGCTATCCCTTTGGGCCGAAAAAAAAAGATAATCCTTCAAAGTACCCCTAACGAGAATGACCCTACTTGGGGGCAACATAGGAGATAACAATTGTGTTGTAGAGCGAAAGATTGAGACAGATTCTATTACTTTCACTTGCATCAATCTTCTGTTGATAGCTTCAGAGGAATTCTCATCAAGAGCTTGACTCATCCCAAGGTTAAGAAGAGCATTTCCTTCTCTACCCAAACATCAATACCCATTACTTTAACCAATTTGGAGCCGATTATTCATTTCTGAACCTTGAGCGATGATCATCTCCCTTTACTGGGGTAAGGCATAAGAATTGACCAAATACAGTTGACAGTCATGAGAAAATGTGAAAAACATCTTGAAAGTCATAAGAGCTACAAAAATTCCAAGAGCAAAAAGTTCAACAAACTAGGGGGCATGAAAAAGTAGTATGTTTGGTAAAAGCAAGACTAATGCTCATCAAGAAAAAGAACCAAAAAGTTGCATCTTATGTGAAAGAAAAATTATCAAAGTCCAAGTGCCTACGTAAAAAAAATCATCGCAAGTATAAATGAAATTAGAGAGGAGCCAACGGGTTGATTGGAAGAATTCTTCTGGAAAGTGCTAACGGTCGAAAAGGCTTAGAGGAGTATTTAAGGAGGTTCTTCAAGTCGTCCGATAGAGAGCGTGAAAGAAGAATTCCAAAGTCTAAAGCTTCCGAATCACTTGTTCTTCATCATATAGTGCTCAAACTTGAATTTGAAAGAGAGAGAAACACTAAAGAGAGACTTTGTGAGAGTAATAAAAACTCTTCACTAAGAAGTCAAGATTATAAGACTGTAATTCTCTTTTGATTCATAGTGAAAACCAGCCAGAAGGCTGTTAACGTGGGAGAGTGGACGTAGGCTTAATTTAAGCCGAACAACTATAAATCTTGTATTCATTTTCTCTTCCCTGAACTCATTTACTTTATTTGTTGTGATATTTTTCTGTGTTTCGAAATAGTTGTTAAAGTCTGAAATTCTTTCAAAGTTTATTGTTCATTAGACTCAGTTTAAAAGTAAAGTAATTTTAATGCATTTCACAAAATTTGTTTTCACATCTATTTACCCTCTCTAGGTGTTTGTACTAGCTCTTTCACTATCGTCTGCAAATAGGTATACAAGACTAAAAGGGATTTCAAAGGGAAGATTGAAAAGTTTAAAACCATACTAGTAGCTAAGGGTTTCAATCAAAGAGAAGTAATAGACTATAAAGCAACATTTTCTCCAATTTCTTCTAAAGATTCTTTTAGAGTGATTTTGGTATTGGTAGCTCATTTTGATATGAAGTTACATTAGATGGATGTTAAGACTACTTTTCTAAATGGAGACTTTAATGAGGAGGTTTATATGGTACAGCCTAAAGGTTTTGCGGCAGATGACTCATGTAAGCTTATATGTAGATTGAAAAAGTCTATTTATGGCTTTAAGTAAGCTTCTAGACAATGTTATTTAAAGTTTTATAGTGTTGTCACTTTATTTAGATTTATTGAGAATAAAGTAGATCGGTGTATATACTGCAAGGTTAGTGGGGGAAAATATTTTTCTCATACTTTGTGTGGATGATATCTTACTTGCAAGTAGTGACATCGGATTATTGCATGAGACAAAGCGAATGTTATCGAAATTTTTTGATATGAAAGACCTTGGTGAGGCGGCTTTTGTTCTTGGCATTGAGGTCTAGAGGGATCGTTCTTGTCGTTCATTAGGTTTGTCTCAGAGGGCATATATTGATCGTATTTTAGGAAGATTCAATATGTAGCATTGCAAACTAGGAAATGCTCCTGTTATTAAGGGTGATAAATTGAGTTTTTTACAATGCCATAATTCAGATTTTGAGAAAGCTCAAATGAAGAATGTACCTTATGCTAGTGTGCTTGGAAGTATTACGTATGCTCAAATTTGTAGTAGATCAGATATTACCTTTGCGACATGACTTTTAGGCCATCAATCAAATCTAGGATGCGATCATTGGGTTGCTGCTAAAAATGTTTTAAGGTACTTAAAGAGAACAAGAGATTATATGCTGATTTATAGACATGTTCCGGACTTGCAACTAGTAGGGTATTCAGATGTAGATTTTGCTGGCTGTCAAGATGATAGGAAGTTAACGACATGATACATATTTATGTTGGTAGGAGGTGTAGTATCATAGAAAAGTGAGAAACAAAAATCTATATCTTCTTCTACCATGCAAGTAGAGTTTGTAGCATGTTTTTTAGCTGCTACTCAGGCTATTTGGCTATGGAACCTCATTAGGGAGTTAATAGTTTTTGATTTTGTGGATAGGCCCATATAGTTATATTGTGATAATAATTCTATAGTGTTGCTTATTAATAACAAAAGAAGTCTTAAGGGGTCTAAGCATATAGAAGGTTAAGAATTTGACCATAGAGGAATCAATAGAGGATGGTGACATTGTAGGAGACCATATTCTTACAGATAATATGATTGCAGATCCACTAACTAAAGACCTATTTCCTTGTGTGTTTGAGCGATACGTCATTAGCATGGGCTTGGGAGCATCTTGAGATACTGTTATTTAGAGGGAGCTATGCTTTATTTTTCTTTTAATAAAGTTTACATTTGTATTTGTTACAATTTAGTAACACTTTGATATATATATATATAGACTTTTATATTCAATAAAATATTCTTTAAATGAATTGTTATTATGTTGAATATATATTGATAAAAGTCTCAAGATATTGTATAAATCTTGAGTGTAAGCTAGGGACATTTGGTTATTAGCCTTGTGCATATGTCTTGTTATACATAAAGAAAGATTAACTGTAAATATAAGGCATATGTGGGTTCATTGAAAAAACTTGTGACCATGGAAGGCTCTGTGCGTATACATACAATTTCTGTCATGATTCAGTATTTAAGACTTTATAGGATGGAACTGACTATTAAGAATTATCTTTAGACCAAGGTTCACACATACAGTACAATTTCAATTAATATAGCTCAAGTGGGGGAATATAAAAGTTTTCTTAATGTGGACTACATTAATTGATGTTGTAATTTACCGTTTTACAGGTTGGTCTAAGGTGAGAAATAATGTTTCTTAATTAGTTTAATATGGGGCTGGCTAGTATGGGCTGAGTTGAGCTTTGCTTGTAATGAGAGGGTCTAGTTAGAAACTCTATAAATAGTGCTCAAGTCTCTCCTTTAACCCCAATTCTCACAAGTATCATTACAAAAGGAATGTTTACTTAGCACTAAAGGATGAGGGGGTCGTCTCATTAAGCTAGTGATACAAAGGGGGATAGAGGAGAAGGACTTGTATGTGCGTCATTGCTTTTCCGTTTCCGCATCAAGAATGATGGATTCTAAAACTGGTGTGTTAGTCTTTCTACTCGATTATCTGTGCTCCTGTTCTAGTTATGGAGATCATAGGATTGCACGTTTTGCACCTTACATATTTGTTTATTTTTGGCATGCATTTGTACAGTGTTTGCTAAGTTGAAGGTCTATAGAAAGGTTCTTCTACCAAAAATTCATGTAGAGAATGACGTGATGACGTTCCTTTATGAGAGAACTCGATCAAAATTTGGTAGAACCAATGTAGCTAGACTTGGGAAAATTGTCTTTTTTATTTTTTATTTTTTATTTTCCTTCTCCTCCCTCAAATAAACGGGATAAAAAAAGACCGTACTAATACTTTTCAGTGTAAATGCCATAAAGATCCCCCAAATTATGGTATTAATATAAGTTTGGGGATTTTTATAATGAAAAAACAAAAGTTTGGGGTATTTGTATCATAATGGACAAGATTAGGGTTTTTGTGACACAAAAAAATTATGATATTTATGTCTCATTAGGCATATTTTTTGTGTTACTTGTGAATATTTCTTTTCCTTACTTTATTTTTGTGTGGTTAGTTCAACTGCACACTTTCCGAATTGATAAAATGGGTGGTGAAAATTTGATGGCTGCAATTTACTTAAGAGCTTCTAAAAATGAGGCTTAAAGGCCTTCATGAGCTTACTTAGGCCACGGACCGTGATGGCAATGAGTCACCACAATGCGAAGATAATAAACTAATGGGCCTCACAAAAAAGATGACACTGTATAGAGCTATTATTGTTCACTAGACACGCTGGTGAGCCACATTGATTATTGAAATTGATAAAATATTACAACGTCATATACTAACAATCCAAAATTGGAGTTGGTACTTAAGTTGTTTTTTTTTTTTTTTAAATAGTACATAAGTGATTCGACGAAAACTTTTTGCACCAAATGAGTACCAAATGAGCGCTGTATGGAACTTTTGGCATATCTAGTGTCCTTATGTCAAAAAAAAAAAAAAACTTGATTAAAGATGAAAGTGAAGTTTTATGAGAAAAAAGTAATCAAGTTTTCTTATTTATGAACCTTAACAAAAGAAAAAGTTGGCAATTTCTTTAAAAAAAAGGTGGCCAACTAAGAAAAAAAAATCAATAAGTAACTCAATAGACAAGTTGGAAAAAATATTTGAATGTTGATAAGTAACTCAAATGAAAATCAATATTCTAAAGTAGTTGGCAAGTCAATTCGATAAAAGTTGGCAAACGATTCTAATTTAGGTTAGCAATTTCATGTAAAAGTTGGCTTATTTGAAGTTTTGGCACACTATGCAAATAAAAGCGAGTAGATTAGAACAAAAATCATTAATTTGCAAATTATCATAAAAATGGATAATTTTGTAAACGTTTCGATAAGTAATGGAAAGTTACCTACAAAAAAAGTCACGCGTCATTTTCTGTACAAACCGGTTTTTTTGACACTTTTGAACTTATTGATATTTTTCGTGCAAAAAAAAGACTTATTGAAATTTACAGGCACCAAAAAAAATCCATATTTTACATTAAACAATAAAGTTCTGCAAGACAATGTGATGGATTATGGCCAACACATCAAGGATCATACCATACAATAAAAGCTCCGACAACATTAATATCTGCCCCTTTTTCTCATTTTGCCGGATTTATCTCAAACTTATTGTTGCCAAATGAGAATACATACAGCAAAGAAATGAAGAATCAAGTTTAACCACGGAATAGGTTCAATAATTTATGTATTCTTTGAAGCAAATAAATACATCTTGACGTGAAAGTATAAGGGAAGAAAATTGTTCAAAAAACCCTAAATCTATTGTGTAACGGTTAATTTTGACATAAAATTTTTAACTATGTGAATTTAGTCCCGAAATTTTTAACGATTGGTTAATTTAGTTCTTAACTTACCATTATATCAATTTAATTTTAAACTCTTAGACGATTTGTCAATTTAGTCCTAAAACCTTTCCATGATTTATGGCCAAAATTTCCCGACTTGACTAAATTGATAAATTATTAAAAAGTTTTGGATTAAATTGGCATGATTAAAGATTTAGGACTAAATTGACAATCATCAAAAGGTTTAGTAGTGAATTGGCACAATTTAAATGTTTAGAATTGCCATAAAATAGGTTTAGAATATTTTAGACAAAGCGGTTAGAATTATTGAAATATTACAATTACATAATACGCTAGACTTGCAAAATTAGCAACACCATACCCATATGCATCCCCTTAATTATGAGTCTTATTACGCAGATCAATCTGAAAGTACATACTAATAATGATATTTTCCCTCATACATCCGGGAAAAGTAGGGTTTCAGAGGCATAATCAATGGGCTATTGATTTACAATGACCAAATTGGTGTGATAACATTTGGTCCAAACTTTACATTGGCAAGGGATTGACGAAGAGTGATGTCACATAATCTTTGAGCTTGGTGTTAGAATGGGTGTAATTATCTCCATCGCTATATAACACATCAATCACCCGCGAGAAATTGAGCATTCGTGTAAGAACCGACATTGGGGCTGCGGTTGGACGAAGAAACTCTTCATTGGTGTCCTTCCATGCATCAATGACTCCTTTATGGAGTTCCTCCGCAGCTTCTTGCTCTGAGATGCCACGGTATTTCATGAGCAACTCCACCGCAGATACTACGTGCCCCCTCTTTTGCTCAAACTGTATGTCAAACAACATTGGTGTAATTAGATTAACTGGTGGTGGGATCTAATTTTTATTAGAATGATGGAGGATAATTATGTCTTTATTATACCTCGTGAGAGGAAACATCATCCATGAGCCTACAGACGGTTTGTGTAGCCTTCACGCTCTTGCAATCACCGACGGACCATTTAAGAACATGTTCGTGACCACATCGCCCATTCCTATAAGTGACGTAGTCGATAACATTCCATAGCCAGTTGTTATTAGTTGAAGCGGCATGTACTCTTCTAGTGTTGGTATATAGTTGGTATGGAACCATTTGGCTTCCTGAAAGTATGCTCCCACTAGCTTCTTCATCTGAGAAATTAAACATGCACAAGAATTTCACATTTCTAACTAAAGATTGCCTTCGATGCATGTAAAGTTTATCGATGATGCTTACCACTTTTTTTGCGTAGATAAGGCGGTACGATCTTCCTTTTGTAGCCAATTGATTCCCAATATATTCATAGAGCTGGAGAAACTCCTTGAAATAAGCTTGCATATACTCTGGTAATCCATCCATGGCATCAAAATCCCACCTGAATTCAAGTTGTAGAAAGTGACACACTTAACTCTATACAAAGTTGATCAAATTCAAAAATTTGAGAAAGAGAATGTGGATTCCGTACTTTTGGATTGCTTCATTGAGGAGTGCAAGTTCTTCCAATGTGCCATAGACATCGTAGATATCGTCCATAATGGAAGTGAGGAGATCACTTTGGTGAGTATCTCTCTGGCCATGGCAAATTCTGGCTCGAAATATATTCCCGTGGTCCAGAAGAACAACTCCACAATCCTGTCTCTAGCGAATGGGAACTTTCTTGGAACATCTATATTCTTCCACCACCTATGATTAAATGAACATGAGCATAACTGAAAGTACTTTAGCCCAACAAATTCGCATAGCTGTACTCCTTTTTTCACTTGTAAAGGACTTTGATAAGCACTATTCAAAAAGGTAAACTGAAGATAGATTAGTTAATCTTTGAAAAACACAACAAGAAAAATCGATAGTTTGGGCATTGCTAAAACATAATTGATAGTTGGGTCATTTTAAAAACATAGTGTAGAAGCTAATTTTTGATCACATAGTTAAATGATGTCACTGAACCTAGTAATCTTGCCAAGTTCCTTCTGGTGTTGCTCTTGCAGTAAGTTGAAATCTAGTTTGGCCAAGGTAAGCAAAACTTCATCATGTGAAGGCTCTTCTTGGTAGAGTGGAATATAGCGGCTCGCCTCGAGCCTTGGCAATCCCTTGCGAAGTGGCTGCTTTAGAGCATGACTCACTTGTTTCGCAAGACTAGTGCTCACTTTGCTTTCATTGATCGATTCAAGGTGAGTTGTAGCAAATGGAAGTGCTTCGTCCAAGATTGAATCGCCATGACACCTTAAATGGCAAGCTTCATATAGGCTTAGCAATCCGCGCACATCGCTTATGAGTGACTCTCGGAAGTTCCCTTTGCTATCTTTGAATTTGTCAAAGACCTCTGTGAATCAACCAACATGGAAAAAAGATGCAAGTGATTAGAAATTAGGAAGGGATACACGCTTGGTTAATGTTCTATATTTTCTTGCACGTGTGAAATTCGATTGAGCAATAGGAGGATTTTAATAGATATCTTATTGGATTGGTGCATTACATACGAGACGTACCTGATGAAATATTGTAACCATGTTGTCGTAGCAATCTAAACATGAGAGCGACCGTGTGAAGGTCATCTACCTTAAAATCTTCATGATCAAGTCGAGAGTAACTTTTGTGGATTTGTTCCAATTGCTCATCTACTTCACGTTCAAAATGGTACTCAATTCCCAAGCGTTGGATTTGATCAATCAAGTGAAGCTTTGGTAAGGGCTTGTCCACGACATCAATCAGCATCTTCTTCACCTCTCCTTTCAGTTCCTCAATTTGTCCCTCCACTCTTCCGAGGAATTTGAACTTCTGCAAATATATTGCACGGTGTTTCAAATAAAAGCAAGCATGAAATACGTGGGCTTTACAAAATAAATTTAATCTCGATGGCCACCTCTGTGTACCCTATCTAGGTCTTTCGATGTTATACGCTCATTCACATGACATGCGGAATTGAACCCCTGAGAACAACTATCATATGGGATGAGGGGGTTAAATGCTACCCATGAGAACAACGACCATATGAGAGGGGGGGGGGTTGAATGCCATGATGAGATGTTTCTTGTCGCAGAGGACATACCAAGGCCGGTGAAGTTACAAGTATTATCGTTGTTTTTCAACCTTCTTCTATCTATTTATGATTTTCAACTTCGTTTTTTTTTTTTTGTGTGGAGAAGGGAACATGTATTGTTATCATACAAGAGATGTGGTGGAACTGAAGGAAATCGAAGTAAGTCTACAAAGTGCAATTGCGAAAAAACAAAAGAAGAAGATAGCAAAAGGATTTCTAACCACTGAGTTTGAGGGAGAATCATATTTAAGGAAGTAGTCCCCCCATACGCTGGGGTGATAACCCGCCGACCGACGTTCGATCACATGGCCTGTTCCTTTATTCGGAGGAGCGCATGGAGTTGCTGAGACCTGCGACATATTCTCTCTTTTTTTTTCTTACGTGTGGCCAATGCACAAACGGAAGAGAGAGGAGAGGTTTTGTCTGCGTTGCAGAACATCAATACTTGAAGGGTATTATTTATAGACATCATGTTCGTGACCACAGTATTTGTACGTTTTTTGAGACCAACCAATCGCATTTCGATGAAGCATGGACAGGTGAGATTATCAGGCCAAACTAATGAGCCCCCTCTCACCGGTCACTTTTGTCAACATTCATGAACAAACTCTTCTTGAAAAGATACTTCTGAAATCAAGGAGGTTTGGTACTCCTATGCATTAGGGGTGTGCAACTAGAATGGGTGTACCCGGGAACTGTACCAGCCCGCTCGGAAAACAGGGTCGGGAATTGGTTCCCGTTGAAATCGGTCTAGGAATCGGTTCCCAAAATTCGGAACCGGTTTAAACTGGTCTGGGAACCGGGTCCGATTGATTACCCACCCATGAACCGGTTCTCGGACTGGTTTTGGAACCGGTTTTGTAAGTACAGTTTCAAAACCCTATTTTTTCCCCTTATTTCTATTTTTACTCTCGCAATCATACGGCATTTTTCCTCTTGGCTCTCTCAAACACACATGGCACTCCTCCTTCGTCATTCCTCTTCCTCACTTGCTTCCCTCCCTCATCGGCTCCCTCTTGCACCGTTCGATGGACGGACGGTGTTTGTCGCCGTTGCCAAATTCTTGTGTACCACGTGGATTGGCTCGCCTAATTTTTCTTTTGTATGAGGATTTATGCTTGTTTAAATGAGAAACTTCATGTAGTAGCTATGGGAATAAGACTAATATTGGGCCCATGTTTGTTGCTAATTTTTTGCCTTATGATTTTATTTATTATAATTAGCCGCGTGGATCCTTAATTTTTTGTTTTGTCAAAAGGTTCATGTATTTATTTATTATAAATGCTTAATGTTTTGATACAAATTATGAGGATTACATTATTTTTTCATGTATTAATATAGTATTCGAAGTCGTATAGGATATTGGGAGATTGCAAAATAGGTTTCAATGGAAATAGGGTTGACCTTGAAACCAGACAGAAAAAATAGGATGAGTTGGGTACAGGGTTCAATACAAATAGGGTCGGGTATAGGGTCCAAAAAAAGGGAATCGGTTACAACAGGGTCGGGTACATGGTCCAGGTTTAGACCCTACACACCCTGGACCCATTCACCCCTACTATGCATAGTTAAAGTAGCTCCATGCTGCTACCAACTACAGAGTGACATTTTTCTTTTGGAAACAACAACTGGCATTTAACATCGGTTAAAAAGTCCTACAATAGAGTTCCTAAAATAGACTAGTAGACTAAACTAACATTATTTAGAGAGATCCGTTGATACCTTTATTTGAAGGGAAAATGGGATAAATAATTTATGAACTTTAGTTCAATATGGAATGTCATCCTTCGACTTTTAATTTATTCAAAGTGATCCATAAATCTAATCAAGAAAAAAAATGGTCCATGAAATATTAGGAAATATTTAATCCAATCCCTAGATTATATGAAAATATTTAATTTCATCTTTTTGTTAATTTAAGTTAATGAAATTTGTTGATATGATTTTCCTATCCGTCAAGTTTGAATTGTGGAACCAAAAAAAAAAAAAAGTGTTTATATGTGGCTCAGTCAGGATATAATAATCAACGTCAATAAATAATGATGAACATGTGAACGCTTTGACATGTTCTTTTTTTCTTTTTCTAAGTAGATACATAATAATATGAACATATTGACTCATCATTTAATAATATCCAATGGAGAGTATATTTGAACAAATGAAAGGACTACACTGGACATATATTAATTATTCATAAATCATATTGAACAAATTAAAAATTTAGGAATGATATTGCATATTCAATCAAAATCTAAGAACTATTTGTGTCTTTTTTTCCTTATATGAAAGGAGAGTTCCTTGGACGGATTGAGTCATCCTTCCACGAGCTCTCCCTCCACTTGTTTACTTTTTCTCTCAAACAACTCTATATCCCCTCTCTTCATTTTATTCTTTCTCAATCTTGTTTTTGTGCAGTTTTCCCATTTAGTCTATTTCGTCTATTTAACACTAGTGGTATTTATGTGACTTATAGATATCATTACAAACATGACTCACAAGCTCACACAAGCTGTAATAGGATTAAAGTGTCTGGCATATCTAATTTCGCAAGAAGAATCATTAATATGTAATTTTACAAGTTTAGCTTAGTTTACTCAACAAGCTGCAAAATTGGAAGTGATTATGGACTTGCTATCACTCGCAGGTGGTAGTAATGTGAGCTGTGATGCTACTCATGTCAGTAAAGACATAAACGAGATAGTCCACATATATTTTGTATTGGTCGAAACTAAAGTGAAAGTAGACTATTAGGGATTTAAAGATAAGATACTTGATTAATTAGTCTTTGAAATATTTATCCAGGATACATAGAAAAATCACGGGATAATTTTTGGAATTTTTCGTTATTAATAATACTAGAGAGAGCCTGGTTGGTTTCGAGACTATTCAACTAAACAAGTCCCTCAACTTTGAATTTGACACGTGGGTTAGAGAGTACAAATATTTGGGAGCCACCTTTACTTGATTAATCAAATGGCTAGATATACGTGAACCGAATTTCAAGTGGAGAGAGTAGAGCACCTGTCGAAATTAGATAATCCATAGACCATCCAAAATTTTTTTACATCATTTTTGTTAATGCACTCATCGATAAAAATGAGTCTCTTGAATCGTTATCTTGCAAAATAAGAATTAGAGATAAGTGTACCAAAAATTCTAAAACTTATTATGGAAGTGTAATTAAGTTAGAACTTTCAAAAGTGTAATTTAATCATTTTGTTAGTTTTGTCAAATTTGGCAAATAAAAAATGTTGGCGTGATTTTTGTGACTTTTTGTTAATTACTTTCTCTTTCACGTAGCGCTGACATGATTAAAAAATGAAGTAAGATTAAAATTACGTGTTTGATTTTTTTAATTGAAATTTTATTTAATTATATTAAAAAAAAGAAGCTAAATCTAAAAAAAAATTAAGAGGAAGGAAGGAACTTGCTGCTTTGCCATTGTTGAAAAGGGCGATGATTGTGGGGTGATGGTGAGTGGGGGCCTTAGGGCCTTGGCCAGATTTGTGGGGCTACTAGATCTAGGCAAGGGCTAGCTAGGTTTGGTGGCCTTGGGCCAAATGGCTATCACTTGCTGTCAGCAAGGGTCATTGGCCACAAGCTGAGGCTCGGCGCATGCCGTTGGCCATTGCAAGGGCCGATGATGGTGGGACGGTGGTGGTAGGGGTTCTACAAGTCCTTGCTTGGTCTCCTTCCTTTCTCTTTATTTATTTAGTTAACTCATTTTTAATCTAATTTTTAAAAATATTTTGGTAAAAATCAGATTTGGATAAAAAGGACTTTGTTTTAGCCACGTCGGTACCACGTGAAAATAATAAAAAGTCACGTAAGTATTTTCATTAGCCAAATTGGGTTGAGTTAACAAGAAGAGTTGATTAGAAAAATTTAACAGGTTTTAAAATTTGATTGCACTTTTTAAAAATTTTAGAATTCAATTACACTTTTATGATAAATTTTAGGACTTAAATACAATTATTCCTAAAATTTATAAACAAGAGGGTTTGAGTAAAATTGATTGAGAATAGCAAACGATGTTAAAATTATTGAAAACTTCGAAAAGGTTGGATGAAATACTACGTTTTACGGTGCCTTTAAGCCATATCATGGTACGGGAATATTGTTGAAAATATTAATTAACATTTATTAGCAAGTGATTTCATAGAAGTATTTTAAAACCCATGAGATGCTTGGGAAGAAACGGGGCTTTAATTACATTCTAAAAATTTCCTTCCGAAAAGCGAGGTGCACTGGGCAGTGATTTTACTTTGCTTTTACTCTTTCCTTTTCCTTTTTTCTTTGATTTTTTTGGTAAAGTGATAATCAAAGTTCGGCTGTCATCTAATATGGAGCACTTGAAACCCTTAAGAAATCCAATGATAACATGTTAAGTTATCCGGCATTTTATTTCACATCTTTCTAAAATCTTTTGGAATGATTTATTTTTTCAGTTATAAAGATTGCGGAGGGAAGATAAAAGAAGTAATTTTTTTTTTTTTTTTATAACCGATATCTTAGTTATCCTAACACTAACAAACTAGCGATAGGGTGGTAAACCTATGATTTAATAAGTTCTACACTAAGAATTAATGTGGATTTAATTGAAAGTAGCATGTCATCAAGAAACTCTTCCCCACCTTTTATTACGACTGGCTTTTACAATTTCTGTGATGTTGATTGTTTTTGTGTTTTGTAGAAGTATTGACACTTAAATTTTGACTATCATATTTGATTCTTTATTGCATAAAAAAATTAGAGGTCGATCTAATCCTTAGACAAAAATATCATTCACATGATTTACATTTTATATTACATTTAGTATGTGCATCCGATGAATTGATGTAGGGCTGATGGTTCATGAATATGGCGGCAAAAGACAAACGAGGGGTCCCTCTCTTGCCTGCCCCTTATACACCCAAAAGGAAAAGGAGGGTTCGGCTACAATTCCGAGTAGGGCAGAGAAAAAAGAGCGGAGTCGAAGTAAAAAGACAGAAGCTAAGCTCTTTTCTCCATGGACTGACGCAAGGGGGTCCGTTCCTCTCTCCCTCTGAGAAAATATTGGGTGGGTTTAACCCAACACGTAGGCGGTGGGTTAAACTATTCAGCGGTCGACGCGTGGCGCCACGTTGGCGAGGGCGTCAGGCGTTCAAAATTCGCGCGGGCTGACCACTCTGACACTCCCTCTGCTCTGCTCTGCTCTGCGACGCCTGCGCCTGTCAAAATCGTCCTCTCTCTCCTCTCTCTCTCTCCCCCGTTCTCCGTTCCGTTCCGTTGCGGGGGAGAACAAAACTCTTTACGAAAGCTGCTTCTCTCCCCCTCCTCTGCTCTCTCTCTCCATTCTCGCTGACGATCTCTCTCTCTCCATTCTCGACTCCGACGCCCCGCCGACGACGCCGCCTCCGCTTCCGCCTCCGCCCCCGACGCCCTCTCGCGACTCCGACGCCCCTCAAGCCGGTTGCCTCCGACGCCGACGACGCCGCCTCCGCCTCCGCCTCCGCCCCTCATGGTCGTGTTGCGGGTCCGCCGGTTGCCTCCGTCGTCCCGACTCCGACGCCCCTCAAGCCGGTTGCCTCCATCGTCCCCGACTCCGACGCCCCTCAAGCCGTTGCCTCCGTCGCCCCCGACTCCGACGCCGACGACGCCGCCTCCGCCCCCGACGCCCTTTCGTTTTTTTTTTTTTTTTATGCTTCTTTCATTAGTCTTACAGTTTATTCGGTAACTCACACGACCATTCCAATCCTATTGGTGGAAATGCAAGTGAAGGTCGTGTTGCGGGCTGATATTTCGCCTGCTACATAAGACAAGGTCGTCGTTATATCAGGTTAATGTTGTCTTCCCAGCATTTCTATGTTAATGTTTTAGAATCTAATTGTGCGCATTGAATTTCTTGAATTCTTATTTTGTCGGTGATGTCCATGGCATCAGCGTGATATGGTTGTTATCTTTCAGTTCCTGCCAATGTTTCTATATTCAGAAACACTTTTTTACCTCTCATTTAGAAACCGTTGATCTGTTCGCAACTCCTCATTCCCCACAGCTTCTACTTCATCTACCCAATTAATTCATTTACAGTTCAATCATTTAGAAGGAAAGTGATGGACTTCAACAGCGGGCCATGATTTATGCATAAGAATCTCAGTTCAATGATCTATGCTATTTCTTTGTCAGGTGGCGGTAGCGGCCATGAGCCAGCTCATTCTGGATTCGTGGGTGAAGGGATGCTAGCAGCTGCAATATGTGGTGATGTTTTTGCTTCTCCACCAGTTGATGCTGTTCTAGCTGTATGTTTTCTCATGATTATATGACTAAACAAGGAATTTGTCATGGATCTCTTGCTTTATGTTTTGTCTCCTTGTCTATGAGATTCATTTTGCTTTATTGTATATATTTCAGGGCATCCGAGCTGTAACTGGTCCAATGGGGTGTCTACTTATTGTCAAGGTACTTCCTTTACTTTATCCTACCACCTTATAGAGTATTTTGGCATACATGGAAACTTGTGTATGCAAGGGAAAAACTAAAATTTTGTAAACGGCACTTTCATTGCCACGGAAATTCAGGAGTTTATGCAGTTCTAGCAGCTGCATAGACCACAAGTACTTATTTCCACACTTCTTTACTAAACGTAGCTAGCAGTTCCTCTCTAAAATACCCCACACGGCCCATGTAATTTCCCAAGTTGACAAAGCCGTACTTAAGGAGCGGTTATATTAAGTTGGTGCAGGCTATGGAATTCCTTCCCTTAAAATGTTAAAAGGGTGCTTTCACTTTTAAAATGAGAAATACAATATTTATCAGCTACTAATTATTTTTGTGCTTCTCATGATGACCTAAATGATAAGACATATTATTAGCATTCCCCATCAGTTTCTGCAAAACAATTTTGCTGAAGCTTCTGAAGCAATAATCTTTAGCTCTTTTTACATTGGCTAATTGCAATTTAGTTTATCTGCTGTATACAGAATACAGGAGATGAGAGCATATGATGCATATGGAGGAAAAATTAACTTTACTCTGGATTTACAGACTTATTGCAACTTTATTTGTCAATCAAATTTGCTGACAGGAAGAAAGAGCCAACATGGAATGAGGAATTCACTTTTTTAACATTTAGCTCCCTTCGACTAAAAACCTCCAGGTTAAGTCTCTACCAGAGTGGTATCCATTACTTCCTTTCCACTTTGCATCTGTGGACTAACTGGAGACCGAATTGCTGGCATGTTTAGGAAGGACTTATCCTAAAAATATGTGATGCTACTTTTGTAATAAATGAATGAACGCCATTTTGAGGGGGCCAACTGCTGCATCAATTTTTGGACTCCTCTTTTACATGCTAAGGAGATTTGCTCATTTGTTGCCTTATTTGATACAATCCCAAGTTGATTGTGCCATATATCTTGCATTAACATAACACGAAGCAAGCAACTCCACCATTTTGTTTTTTTTTGGGTACAAGTCCTTGCTGATTTTGGCGCTCAGCAAATGGATACAGCTATCCTTAAATGCATGAACTGAAGCTGAATAATTGTTGATCTTTTTGTTGTTCACTGTGGTGTGGATGCTAGGTGGCAGCTTGGGATGCAAACTTGGTAACTCCAGACAAGCGAATGGGCAATGCAGGAATCTGTTTGGAGCTTCTGTGTGATGGTGAGAATAATTGAATTTGTTGTCGATTTGTATTTTGAACTTTATTGTGCAATGCTGGTGGTGGTTTAGTTTGGTGGTTCAGAAGTCAAATAAATGAGCAATATACCAGATCAGTTTTTCTCCTGTGAAACATTATTTGATACTTTATGACCTTGGCAATGGATGAAATGACTATCATATGGAAATTGTACTTTTTCTTGATGAGCATGTCTGTTTCAGGAGATTCACATGAAATGGTTGTGGAATTAGAAGGAATGGGTGGTGGAGGGAAGATACAGTTAGAGGTAAGTGTGGAAACATTTTTATATCAATCACATAGTTGGAAGCTCTCTTAAAGGACGATTAGGATTTCTGTTTGAAGACTCTTGACTTCTTGAAATAAACATCTATATATGATTTGTAATTGTTCAAGAGAAGTTCCAATTAGAAGGTAGATTTTTCGTTTAAGCCTATAGCTTCCAGCATCTATCTGTGAATCATTGAGCATTAACAAGAGCTTTTTATTAACGTTTGCTTATTTGAGTACCTGGCAATTACTGTATAAGAGCTTTCTCAAGATGTTGTAACATCGTTTCTCTTTTGTTATTATGAATCAGTTGCTGGGTAAATCTCAGATGCTTGAAGAACCAGTTTACACCAATACGCTATGAACCCTGGACATCTAAGTCTGCACACACTCCAGCTCAGCCCTTTCCAATAGGCTAAACTTGCTTTATTATATTGGTGGAAAAGATGACATTGAAATACAAAGTAAACCTCTTATCTGTTTCAAAGACATTGAATCAATCATGGGGTTGTTTGTCCATTTGATCTTGTATGTCAAAATCAGTATCTACTGAGATGCATATGACACAAACACGCAGTGCTTGTATATTGTCTCACATGTATGAAGTGTGAATAAGAACTACTAATAAACAAGTTTAATAACAATCTTTCAGAAATCAGACAATAATGCTGGGAGGAGAAAAAATATTTCCACTATTGGACTTTGGTAGGAATATTAGAGAATCCTATCTGAACCAGGCAAAATTGGTGATGAGTATCTGAATTCCATTTATGAGAATTCTAACCTTGGTTTCGTTATTGTGGATTTCTTTCCATGCTTTACTAAGATACCAGTTATCGTCCTTCTGCGTGTTATGCCGGAAAAATGAGCAAGCTCACTGGTGATGCTGTTTCAGGTTAGATATAAAAGTTTTGATGAAATTGATGAGGGAAAGAAGTGGTGGAAGCTCCCATTTGTTTCAGAGTTCCTCAGGCAAAATGGGTTTGAGTCTACTTTGAAATCAATTGTTGGGTCTGATAGTGTGCTGGCTCGGCAGTTTGTTGAATATGCTTTTGGGCAGTTGAAATCCTTTAATGAGACATATCCTTGGAAGGATAAGCTTTTAAATAGTGGTAAATATGTAGCAGAAGGGGAATCGGTCGATGCCACTGCTGCACCTGAAAGTCTTCATCTGTAGATGTTCCATTGCTGAATGACCAGAGCCTGAATGAAGAGAACATTGTTGTTGAGTCTTCCCCTGATTCAACTGGATTTGAGAATGCTAATGGACAAAAAATGCTAGTTGGTGAATCCATACAGTTTGACAAACATTTCTGGAAGAACTTTGCAGATGTTATCAATCAGAAGGTTGTACAGAAACTTGGTCTTCCTGTCCCTGAGAATGTAAAATGGGATGGTTTTGATGTACTAAATAAGATTGGCATACAATCCCGGAAAGTTGCAGAAAAAGCTTACGTTGAATCTGGGCTTGCAACGCCGAGTAGACAAGATATTGATGATTTCGCAGAGAGCGGGCCACTTCTAAGAAGTGCAATTCAGTCTTCAATTCCGGATATAAAAAAAGTGACACAAGATTTGTTGCAGCAAACTGATTCTGTTTTGGGGGCATTGATGGTTTTGACTGCGGCAGTTTCTCGGCTAAATAAGGAAGCGTTTTATGGAAAAGAATGATAATAAAATGAAAAGTGATGATTCTGTGTATTCTAAGAGTGAGAATCTTGCAGTCTCATCAGACGTATCATCATTGGATGAAAAGAAGTCGGAGGAGATGAAAACTCTTTTCTCTAGTGCAGAAAGTGCTATGGAAGCCTGGACGCTGCTTGCCACTTCTCTTGGTCATCCTAGTTTTTTGTTAAGTTTGAATTTGAGAAAATTTGCTTCCTAGATAACGCATCCACTGATACACAGGTATTGTCTTCCTGTATTTGACATGAAAATTTTCTGAAGTTGAATGGCATTCTGTGTTATTGTATCTTGAGATCATCAGGGTATAACCGGTGTATTCATCGTGATTTGTTGCAGGGGAAGAAATGTACAGCATATCCTGCTGTGAAGGTCGACGTGGTACTAGCCGGCGCCACATGGTTAGAACCTGATCCAATCGATCGCTGCTTCACCGATGGAAACTTGGTCACAGGAGCGGCTTGGCCTGGTCACCCAGAGTTCATTTTCAGTTAATGGCACTACTGGGTATAAAGGTAACCTTTAGCTGACGTTCGTGCTTGTACATGTATCAAATAAATAGCATGGAGTCTACTTCCGTGCTGGCTATAAGAAGGAAGAATGAGAGGTGTTGTGTTTTGTGAATCACTTGGAACGGTACATGGCCGTGGATGTTGACAGAGTTTTGCCCTGGGAAGTTTTCTATTATATATGGTCGATTAGTGAATATCACACATTGATTAGTCCATCTCCGCTGATCCAGCATTTTTTATCGTTCATTCGCTGCAGCCTTTTCTTGGTCTTACTAAGAGGTCATTCCCTGCATCAACAATATAATTGCCTCCTCATGTTATGTATTAGGAAAGGTAGCCTGCATTATCAAATCTGTGTGACTTGGCGATTCATTGGCGCTGTGGTTTAGTGTGCATTCTTGTTCGATTGATTCGTGGAGGACAACTGTCATACTGACTAGAGCTCAGTCGATGTACCTACTTCCTTGTTTTACAATGGGTGGGAACTCATGACATTGATTTCGTTTAAAGATAACAACCTTCTTTGCTTACAAGGTCACATTTAGAACTGATATTAAACAAAGAAAGATTAACCATCGCACTAAACCTAAGTGGATATTCTCTGCATGAATGTTGGAGTTTTATCGGAGGTATTCGGCATTGTTTCGTCATCATACTTTCCATCTTCCTTCACATTGGGTCGCCGATCGTCATGAGTTCTCAATGAAAGTGTGACAAGGGACAAAAGGAGTTTCCTTTTGGCTCGATTCTCTCTTTAGTCTTTGTTTGCGAAATGAAGGATAGTGGATGGAATGAGTGGGTGCGGAAAACAGAGGATACTGAAACCTGTTAATGCGAAGAAGATCGAGAGAAAACTTTGGACATTGACTGATTTTCTTTCCTGTCCCTCACTTTTCCTCCTTTTCCTTTTTGAAGAGTTGTGCTGAGTGTTAAGGATATGTGAGCTTTGTGGAGAAAACTTTGGCATGTACTGATATCCTGTATTTTTCTATTGCAGTCTGAGGAACGAATGAGGAAAGAGATGGAAAGATTTGATCATGAAAGAAGGAAGGAAGAAGAAAGGTTGATGTGTGAACAGCAGAGAGGAGAGATTGCTACGTGAGCAAAGGCGAGAATCAGAGCGACAGGAGTAGTATTTGCAGAAAGAATCTAAGGTAAGTATTTGAGCTTGATATTGCATTTTCACTAGTTAGTTTCTTTTGCTTTATTTGATTGGTTAAGTAGCATCTCTTCTTTTCTCTTTTCTTTACCAACTTCTCTGGTTTTTTGTTTGGAAGGCGGAGAAAAAGAGACAAAAGAAGAGCTTCGTCGAGAAAAAAGAAGAAGAGAGACGAAAAGCTGCAGTGGAGAAGGCCACTGCTCGCAGAATTGCCGAGGAATCCATGGAGCTTATGGAGGATGAACAGCTAGAGCTGATGGAATTGGCCGCTGCAAGCAAGGGGTTGCCTTCAAGTCTTTAGAGATAAGGAATTGACCTTTGGCACTGCACGATCAATATGAATAGCAATTTCAACCACTATGCATGTTTGCTCAACATCATACCATAAAGCAAAACTAGAAGAATAATTGAGTTGTGCAATCAGTAAACAAGAGCTAAAGCAGCTTGTCATGCTACTATTGGTAGGAGATGCACGGGTTTTTTGGATTTTGCCTCCTTAGTTATGTCAATGCTTAAGTTTTATAGGGGACAAAGTGAGTTGCCAACATTTTCTTAAGGCTATACCAATGTTGGTCTTTGACATATGGTTGTTTTGCTTGATGCAGGAAAGTGGCAAAGAAACAAATATGTGGGTGTGTCTCTTGAGTATGTCCAGGTTCAGATTGCAAATGTGGAATCAAGATTTGCCAGCGCCATTTCAGATTCTGGGAGATCACGGTTGAGGGCGGGTGAAGGATGGGATCCCACATCTCACAAAGGTGGGATCTTTCGAAGTGGATGTGAGCTTGGAGGGAAGCATCATATTGTGCAGGCAAGTTGATTAGCCAGGTATGATTGGCACAGTAGGAACCATTTTGGGAGAAAAGAATGTCAATGTCAGTTTCATGAGCGTTGGTAGGATTGCACTGCGAAAGCAAGCCGTGATGGCGGTGGAGTTGATGACCAGCCCAGCAAGGAGACTCTGAAGAGGATCGGGGACATCTCTGCAATTGAGGGAGTTCTTTTCCTCAAGTTGTAATGTGGGTGTGAGTTATGATACTACATATGTATGTCTTTCATCATTCATAGCCGTTGAGCATGATTTGCAAGTCTTGCTCTGCGATTTTGGCTGTGACGTTCATGTTTTGTAGTAGTATTGAGCTACAATGGAACGATAATCAAGTGGTGCTGAGAGGAGGTTCTGTACTTTATTATGTTGCTTTTTGCCTGAATCAAATGCTCTTTTCCAATAAATTCATACAAGTTAAGAAGGTGAATACTTTGCCTCGATCCAGGATTCATGTTTCTCCTCCCTCTCCCCCCATAGTTATTTTTTCCCATTAAGTCCTTATAGTGGCTCTCATGAATTTCATGTTTCTCCTCATTTTGATTTTTCAGAATACAATAAGGTAATCATTTATAGACCCAATCCATTTAATGAACATTAACATCCAAAGAATCCCTGGAGTATGCAA
Organism: Eucalyptus caleyi; assembly: GCA_014182885.2. NCBI lineage: Eukaryota > Viridiplantae > Streptophyta > Magnoliopsida > Myrtales > Myrtaceae > Eucalyptus > Eucalyptus caleyi. Next base: position 49,258,332 of record CM024471.2, read on the forward strand.
TAAGGCGGCATTGTCTAATGTCAAGAACAGTAAACAATGGGTAGGAAGACTGTCATGTGTAGTAGCAGAGATTCCACACATGACAACTCCTGGAATTTCTACTTCGATATGTTTTGCTGAAGTACAATAATAGTCTTGTTCATGCGGTGGCTTTCATCATGCGGAACCTCATTGCTATCATCAGCCATCACTACAAAGTAAAAGAGAGACGAAACTAAAAAACCTTTGCACTGTGAACCGCAATAAACTCTCGACTCTTTCTGACATAGCCTACAATCTCAGAGGATGTGATCTCCATTTGGCGCGGTACATGGCGCTTGACCTCAATATTAGATCAACAGCGGGGCAAGTAATCAGTATCTTGAAGAGACAGCCTCTGTTCCACCTCCCAAATACTAAGTTCACGCTCAGAAAATAGTTTCATGAACCAGAAAGAAACGGGACGTGAGCCAGAGTTGTCGGACGCAAGAGATTTAGGTTAGTTCATCAAGACATCCAATATGAGTCTTCATCATTACAAACATTAGATGCGTGCATCCCTCCGACAAATTCTGTAGTCGAAGAACGTTTCTTATTTATCAGAACATCCCTGTTGCATACATGGAACATAAGTAAAAACTAAAGTAAACATAGCCATCAAGTACTATTTTGAGTGCCTGTGACCAAAACCATCTGGAAAATGAACCTCCTCAGCATCAAAGATTGACGCACTGATTATACGTACTGTACAGAGGTAGACGCCAAAGCCAACTTTAACTGCTAGTCTAATGTGCCGAAAGATACTTGTACCAAAGCGTTCTGCATCATCGGCTCATGATACTTGAACAAACTTGTCTAAAGCGGATGTATCCAAAGCTGCAAACTCCTTAATAGCCCCAAGCACAGCAAGTCCTTTTACAGCGTCATCGTGAGTTGGTGCCTACAGCAGGTAAATTTTGATTTGAATTCTTAATCCAATAAAATCATTTTATGGTAGCTTGTGTAAGAGATTCCTCTACCTCAATGTTAAGAGGAAGAACAGGATCATAAAGCGAGAGCCTCAGAAGGAACCATCCTCCAAACCCAGATACCCGGACCTGTTTAAGCAGCAATCAGACTAGAGATCAGCATCACATGCAAAATGCAAAGCTCACCCAGTGTCTTGCGCTATTCAGGGAGAAAAGAAGGGAGGAATTAACTAGATAGCATGATGGACCTGCATTTACTTTATAATAAAATACTCCTCTGAGGTCACTAGTTCAGATATTATTTTGGTAAGCACACAACATTTTGCTCAACTCATTGTGGACTATAATTTTGACTCCTCTTGTAGATACAAATCAAGAACCAACATGGACTCCATTGTGACGTTTAACTCTCCCTTCTTGCTCCCATCCCCAAGAGCATTCAGAACGTATGTACTTTAATTGAGAGTTAGAGCATTAACTTGTCTCCTCAGCATATGAACACGATAATACACAATATAAATAGCTGCTGAAATGATGAGGTCAATCTATTAAGAATAACTTCATCGATTCAAAACTTACTCCTTTATAATTTACTGGAGCTTTCTGAAGCTTTGGGTCCAAATCAATAGAGTTCTCCAAGTGCTTCAACACTGCCTCTCCATAGTCTCAGAAAGATCTGTAACCTCTACACTATCAGGATCTTAGAGAAGGAAAAGAAAACGACATTGCTAGAAACCAAGAAACCCACGTACCCTCCTTTAAGTCCGGATGACTCTGGTTGATCTTCAACCTCAATTCTACAACAACGGCTGCTTCTTCTAGACCCTCTACCAAATCTGTCAAGACTCTGCTGCCGCTACCTACTCCTGAAGCTCGAGTTGAAGCAAGTTTGTTGAGAACTTTGACCTATAACAAAATGGGAAGTTATTATGACTCAAAGCTTTAAGCTCATGCCTTGCAGTTGGGGGCATTTAGAATTCATCTCAA